>CM060915.1:244436818-246936818 GCA_030737875.1 Allium sativum | reverse complement strand
AAAGCAATTAAAAATAAATTTTCATTTATATTACTTGCCTCTTAAGGAACCAAAGAAAACGAGACAACTGTAATTTGATTTCATAACCCATACCCTAGAAAGCAAATCTCATGCCTATGACTTTAACGCACATACCTAAATTTAGCTTACACCATCTCCCTAAATATCTATGTAGACTAACCATACCCTATTTTCTCTCCTAGGTCTTTATAAAATTTAATACAAGCATCTTTATAACTTGGAATATGGCACCTACCAGACGTGTTAGACAAAGGCTATCCTAATATTGCTACAGCCTAAAACGTGCAGACAAATACTACAGTACCTATTTGCCATCATACTTCATTGTGAAGTAATACAGACCATGCCCCTAAGACCTCATGCTTAAGGAACAACAGCTATTCTATATAACCTATTACTTGCGGTGTCATCAACCTAAATGAAATAAAAACAAAGCAGACACTGAAAACCATACTTCCATTCCTAGCTATCAACGTGCTAATCTACCCTAATCTTTGTGTTCTCACATCGAACTATATCAGGAAATGAACATGGCTACTCTACTGGATGGTTATACCATACCCCTATTGCTTAAGGCCCAAGTATTATTGTCTATATAAACAAAGACAGATCGTTCATTTCTTTATCTTACTTTCCATAGAAAATCAAGTGTCCACCTAAAAAGAGAAAATAATAATGCGAATTGCTGAAAGCTCACTCCAGTGCGAAATGAAGAATGAAGGCAAGAGTTTGCTGGAGGCAGTGCAATGATGGGGAGCTGCTTCGGAAGCCAAGGCGCTCGGCAGGAGGAGTTTGATGCTAAACACTGTTGCACCATGCACAGTGTGGAGAACGTTGACGAACACAGCGTGGAGAGGAGCTGGAGGACGGGACTGACTTCGCCGGAAATGGCACTATGATAGAATGGTGATGCTTGTTTGCATGTGGCAGAAGGGGACGTTATGCTAATTGATGTGGAGTGTTGGAACTTTAAGGAAATGGGGAGAGTATGGAGCTGAAACATGAAGGGATGGGTTTGGGGAACGCATGCGTTATAGAGGAGTGTTGCGTCGAAAAGCAGTATGGAGTACTGGGCATGCAAAGAGGAGTAACGATGGTGATAAAAAGGGTTGAAGGAGGCGGCATCGATCTCTGAGTATTCAAGGAGGGACAAGCCTGTGTGTTTACAGAGGAATAAAGATTTTCATCTGGTGAACGTAAGGTTTAAATTGAATTAATTACATTTAATTAAATAGATAATGCTTGATCTAGTTCAATGTTAAGGTGGCCACTTAACTGTGTAGGGATATTTCGAAACATGAAAGTAAAAGATGAGTGGGTTTCGAAGTATTGGTTTATAAATGATGAGAAGGGGCGTTATCATTGTATCGGGTAATGAAGTCAACGTTGGTTAGCGCCAATGATTTAAAAGATGGAAAATGAAGACATCGTAAAGGACGGGGCGCACGTGGATTGTAATTGGGCCAAGTAAGCATGATGAAGTCCAATTAAAATAAGAAGGAAGAAGAAAAAAATGAATGTGGCGGTGCGGAGTTTGTAACGATGGATAGGCGCAGACCAAGCTTTGAACTAAGGTGAACAAGATAATCAGGAGGTCGAGTGGCGCCTGTTGGTGTCAGACTAGTGAGACTTGGTCAAAAGGGGAGTTGCAGATGTAGCAGTACCAGATAGAGTGCGTTGAAAACAAGCAAGTAGAAAGGAAACGCGTATAGAAATGCTGATATGGCAGAATAAAACGCCTGACCAGACCTACCGAACTCAAATCGTTATTTAACGGTTAACGCGCCAAGGTGAGTAAAATCACTAACTCTGATCTATTTTAAAATATTGTAATTATATTTTAATGTTGTTTGAATGCTGTGTGAATGGTCGATTAGGTAGATTACAGTTAATTTGGTTGAATATTATATACCGTTACATATGCACACATCATCGGTTGGACACTGATTCCATCGATTAGAATATCCCCTATTATAGAGTTAATGTAAATTGTGTTGACTGACATTTGTGGATGCGGAAACCGGTTGGAGGAATCCGACCGGATTCCTTGATAATTATATGTACTGTTTGTTTTGTATGAACCCGAATTATATTTAAAACCCCAAGTGAATATTGATGTTGAACGGAAAATTCAACATCTGTTTCGATAAATCAATAAACGATATCAATTTAGAAAGTGATAACAGTCGACCGTAAAACCATCGTTTTGCTAAGGAGTTGATTGGCCATCAGGCAAATCAACGAGTTTAATTATAAAAATTATATTTTTATAATTAAAAAGAAGATTTAAATTTATAGTAGAAGTTCTATTATAAACCAGTATTTTATAGTTCGTTTTTATAAAGCAAATTAAAGCGATTGTTGATATTTAAACAAGTTTATATAGTAAAAACTATCTGATGGTTAAATATTTGGATAATTATATTTAAGATAAATAATTTAGAGGTATCATTAGATTAATTAGATTAATCTAATGTTAAGAAGTAATTAAAATCAGTTAACGAATTTACTGATGGAAATAAGTTGATTTAATCAACTGTTATTTGGGAACATGATTATTAGATTAATTGGTCTTTAATTAATCTAATGAAAACAGGTTAGAAATAAGTTTATTGAAATTAATGAGAGTTAATTACCATTTAAGAAGTTATAGATAAGAACTGGGGAATGGAGAAAGCAAAGAGTTAATGTTTAAATTAAATATTCATAAACCACAGAGATTCCAAAGTAAGAATATGGTGTTGTAAAACCATATTCCAAAATACAACAAGGAAATACGATTTAATAAATATATTAAGTAATAAGGAATTTGAATACAGACTTGTATCGGTTCTAAGGTAAGAACGTTGTCGATCAAGGTCTGAGAGGTAAACAAAATACCCCAACTTGAACGGCTTCGCTATTACCGAGGAACGATATCAGTTTGTAACGGAAAGAGATGTCAAGATTTTTGTAACAGAAAGAGATGTCAAGATTTTTGTAACGGAAAGAGATGTCAAGATTTTTGTATAAAAGGAATATGGCAACGTATGCAAGTCTTAGAATTATAGCGATAAAATAACGCTGTTGATAAGGTAAGTGTGAATGTAATGTTGAGATTAGTTATAAGGAGAATATTATAGCGTATGACAAGTTAGAACTATAGCGACAAATTAACTGCTGTTGATTTGACTTAAGCATGACTTTTATATATAACAGCACTTCCTAGGAAATGTAACAGTTTGGTTTAAAATCCACTTATTCTAGAGTAATAAGTAACGACGTTTGTTCAAAGAAATATAAGAAAGAGTTTAGAAAAAGAATTGGGGAATCGTATTAGAAACTGATGACAGCATTTCGATGTTCGAATTAAACCATTAGGATTTGGAACTGGGATTCGACGATGTCGAATGTATTAAAAGTAAATTATTTTTTAGGAATTATAATCTAATAGGATAATTAACATTTAGTTTTAAACAAATAAATGTTAATAGGATAAGAATTAATATTTAGTTATCAACTGGATATTGATAAGAAGTTGACTTAGAAACAGGGTGTATAAAGTGGAATAGGAATATAAAGGTATGAAAGAGATTTCGATAAACAAGATAAGGGGAATTATTACGTTAATAAAGAGTATATGATAAAGATGTTTAGATTTCTATAAGAAGGGATGGTATTCCCATTTCAAAGGGAATAATGTTTTAAAAGGGAACGTTGGGCCGATTAAAAGGTTAAGATGAATTTGGAAATATTTTCCAATATAAATAGGGTAGATTATCCAAGTATAGAAATAAAGAATGTGAAATTAATGGAAAGAGTTCGAACGTTAATAACGTATGTTTCTGGAACATGAAAGAATAAGAGTTTATAATAACTGGAAATGTTTCCAAGAAGTGTAAAAAGGCTAAAACGGGATTTGAGAAATATCTGGTAAGATATGAGAATTCGAATAATAAAGCCGAATGTTAAAATTAAAAATACCCGTGATTGTGCGATGTTAGTTATACATTAGAATGGATGTTGTTTTTACTTCGATAGTTAAATAACCGACTATCGAAGTGTTTTGACCATCGTTGTCAATACGGAGAGACCGGTTGGATATATTATCCGGAAACCACTCCGTATAGGCATAATCGTTGCAAATTAGATATGCTGAAGATAATTGAAGACGGAGTTAAATGCAAGGATCGACCAGTTATAGAATGGTGTGTTTTTGTTTGTCCAGTCCCAGGACAACTTGTATGGACGAGTGTCTGACAGAGTATTTCCAACGGTCATGCCGTTGATTTTACGAATATACCAAGTTGGTGGGGAGAAGATAACTTCTCTTTATTTTACACCCAGTGTGCATTTGTGTAATCAATATGTGATTACGGATTTGACGATGTGGCATTCAAAGTGAATGGTGATCAGATGTTCTGAAGATAGACGTAGCCTCTAGCCTCACAACCAGGAAGTAACAAAAGTTGGGCTAGGCAGCATGGCTAGTTGGGTCATCCCCAAGCAGGGTGTATTGTCACCGATCTAGAGAAAATTCATATTTATACTTCTTTTCGATTCTGTATCTTCGGATGACGGTTGGATGGCCTACAACCGTGGTGGCAATATATTCGCGACACTCAAGCTAAATGAGTGAGCGGTCATGAGTGGCCGGGTTGCAAGACGTTCTTGTTGAACCCTGAGTGTATCCCCTCTAGAGTACACTAATCAAAAGGTGCTCCCATACCTTGTCTGTTGAAAACCATTCTCCGATAAGCACCCTACGGTTTATGATTTTATAACATATATATGTGGAACGTGAGATGCAAGCGTTCTGCTACTTGGATATTTATGTGCTTAGACATTATTATAATATCACTGGTTTTGATATCAGAGTAATTTGGGTTATAGTAAGGTAAAAGCCGTCCATGTTTATGTGTGGGCTGGTCTTACTATTATCCTTTTGTTTCAAAAGGATTTTCTTCAAAGTAAAACCATATGGTTAGAATTTACTCACACCAGTCCCATGACTGACCCAGAGTTTATTTTGTTGTTTTCCCTAAACTCTTGGGTGCCCAAATTTGTACGGGCAGTCAAGTGTTTCAGGCTTTGCAGATTCACTTGGAGGAGCTCAAAAAGCAGGAAGCTTCACCATTAGTTATGTAGAGTTATTTCCGCTGTGATATGATGTATTGTACTCTGATAATGGTATGTATATACAATACAGTTTTGTATTCAAAGTTATGTTATATAATACATCTTATTTTGTTCCGCTGCGAGTTTCGTGTTACTCTGATTCTGTTCAGTTGTGATCTTCTTCTTCTTCTTCTATTCTATTAGTTCTATCTTTTCTATCTCATCCTCTTAATTCTTTCAATAATGACACGGTTTTCAAGGTATCGAAAATCGCGCCGTTACAAAAACACTTGATTTAACTTTCAAAATCCTTTTGAAAGAAACGATAATCTTTATATCAAAACTCTTTTGATATTATAATAGTGTCTAAATCAAATAAATAACAATCTAGTGGAATGTTTGCATCTCACGCTCCATATATATATAATATATAGTCAAAACCACGAGCACTTATTGGGTAATGAATTTCCAACTATGACAAGGTATAGAACCACCTTCCGATGGTGTATCTCTAGAAAGGAATACACTAGGTTCAACAAGAACATCTTGTAACCCAGCCACACATGACCGACCACTCATTTTGCTTGAGTGTATCAAATGTATATCACCAACGGTTGGGATCAGCAATCGTTTTCCCGAATGGGACAACATCGAATAGAATAAAGAATGAAATGAATTTCTCTAGATAGATTATAATACATCCTAATTGGGAGCTACCCACTTAGCCATGTTGCCTTCCCATTTTTTTCATTTCCCGGTTGTTGATACCTAAGGCTACGCTTACTTACTTTTCATTTATAGCACAATAACTTTGAATGCCACATTGTCAGTACCATTAACCATTAATTGATTTGCACAAATATAATCTGAATATGATGCTAAGAGAATAAATTCTCTGCCACCATATATATTTATGCAGACCAACATATGCAATCATTGGAAATACTCTGTCAGACATTCATCAATACAACTTCATTCTGGGACTGGACAAAACCGAAGGCACAATTTCCATTAACCCATCTTAGGCAATTTCTACCTAGGATTAATAGAAAAAGCCCTTGCACTTTACTTCGTCTTCGATTATCTTCATATAATCTGATTCACAATGCTACTGCCAATACGGAGTGGTTCTCAAATAATAATCCAATCGGTCTCTCCATATTGACAATGATATTGGAAAATGCTTCAATGGTCGTTTATTTAACTATTGAAGAAAAAAAACATCCATTCAAAGCATCAAACAATCACTGGGACCCTTAATTAATATTCCGTTAATTAAATCACTCCTCCATTTCCTTATCAATATTTGTTGACCAACTATTTTCAATAATCATCCTGGCCTCTTACGCTATTTGGAAAACATTTCTATATCTCACCTTCTTTTATTTTCAATACCTAGAAAATATCTTCTATTAATAATTGGAAAACATTCCAAGTACTTTTCCTTTTATGACCATTCATTTCTATACTTAGAAATTTTTTATTATTATATTTCCAAAATTCCACTTATCTAGGTTAAAACGAATGTTGTGTAAAACGTTGTTACAACCACCCAAAATACTGCATTCAACTAAATCTTATTCATAACATTTATCTTCGAACCTGAATCTTGTTATTTATTGGTTAATAATGAAATCAATTAAGTTGTGGTATAAATACCTCTCAGACCTTGATTGAATAACATTATTAATTTCAAAACGGACAAGACTACTTATCTTGAATAATCAACATCATATAAACCAATTACTCATTTTTAAAACGTGTATACGTTTCTCTTTCTATTTTTACTAGATTTAATTATAGATTTCCTTTTTGTTTATAATATTATATTTAAAGTTTGTTTCCTTATCAAATTCTATATATAAATTTCTAATTATCAAATTTTCTTAAAAATATTCTAACTTCTTAAATTTTCGAGAAAATTTCACTAGCACCTCCTTTGTACCGGTCAATAGCTCAAACCTCAACTCGCCTCTCTAGGCCCTTTCCATTCAAAAGGAAAATCAAAAAGCCAAGTGGCTTGCCTATTCGGCGCATAAACTCATATAGAATTTAAACGTGTACCTTTTTGTCGGGCACTCAAATTATAAACTTCATACACTTCATTCCATTCCTATCTAACCCATATACGTCCACTATTAATGTATTCTAACTCAATCTGTACATTTTAAACTCAATTCGCTAATTTATTCTTTAATTAGCTATTTTGCATATTCCACTATTAAATTGAACATAACATATTTATATATATTTTTATTTATTTATAAACCAATTGAATTATTTTCAGTTCAAGTTTCATATTCGATTTCGAATATAAATTCATAAACACCATTCACTTATCCAACGCCCAATTTCATTCCAAAACGATTAACTAATCATTCTTCAAATTAGTTAATTCTATTCAATAATTAAAAATCTGATTTTTGTTTCAAAAATCAGTTCACTTACTCCACTTGAGTTAATATTTATTTTATATCGCAAGTCTGGATTTTTCTAATGGAAATTCGGATTTTATTTATTTAAAATCCTTTTATTTATTTAAATATACCGTTATGGTTTTATAATGGTTATGGCGCTGTTTTTCTGAAAATTTTATTTTGGCATAACTCAAAATCTAGAAGAAATCTAGATTTTTCTCTTCAATTAGAAACCTATTATTCAAACGGTCATGACGATTCTTGTTTCAAAGAATTCTGATTAAATTGAGTTCTATGTACTCAATTGAAGTTCGAAACGCCAAATTATGAACTACCACGCTATGGCGAGTTCGTTTTAATTATATATATATATAAAAATGTTTAAACTTCATTTATATATAAATTTCAACTCCATTTTTGTAAATTATATTATATTTTCAGCCGATTTACCAAATCCAACTTAATATTCTCGATTGTCCTTATCCGTTGATTTTTTTTATAACTTAGTTATAAATTTATGTATAACTTAATCTCCTATTCTAAATTCCAATTCCTACATAAATAAATTATTCATAAAACTCGATATAATCGAATTTTAATTATAAATCCATTGGATTTTTTCTCAATTCAGTTTATATTCCAAATTCCGGAATAAAATTAATCGTTCTATTCCAAACGTTTTCTAATTCACTTTCAAATTCATACTTGAATTTAAATGTCTAAATTATCCAATGATAATTTATTTTACTAGATTTATAAACATCATTTATAAATCCAACTTCCTTGTTTTATATATTAAAAAAAAATCGTTTCAAAATCTGTTTGAAACTTAATTCTTTTTATATTTCAAATTCCAGAATAAAGACCGTCATTCCCTTTTTAAAATGATTTCAAATTCTATTTTTAAATTTATACTTGAATTTAAAATTGCAAATTATCTCATGACAATTAATTCACTACATTTATAAACATCATTTATAAATTTATTTGTTTTATATATTAAAATGAGTTCTATACAAATCTATTTAAAACCTGATTCTTTTTTTGGAATATTTTATTATATTAACTTATATGTAAATATGGAATCTATTTTTATAATTTATTTCAGTTTCTATCTAATACGATTTAAATATCCTACTTGGGAATAATTTACTTTTGTAAATCCGACATAGTCGAATTCAAATATAAATCCTATGGATTTATTCAATTTAATTTCCATTTCGAACATCGGAATAAATTTCATCGTTCACTGTTTAAAACGATTTTTCAATTCTCACTTTAAGTTCACATTTGAATTTAAATATTCATATTATCCAATGATAATTTATTTCCCTTCATTTATAAACACTGTTTATAAATTCATTTCAATTCCCCATATTTATCCAATTAAAATTATTTCATTTAATTTATAAACACCGTTTATAAATGTACTAGTTGTTTTTATTTCTAGTCCATTCGAAATTCAGAATCTATTTTAGAAAAATAGATTTTTTCCATTTTAAATCTTGAAGCCGATTTTTATGATATTTTTAAAATCAACGTTTAGGGCCAGTGATATTCAACCAATCAAAAACACACAATTATCAACCATAGGTTTTCTAACACATCATATATGATAATATATATTAAAAGAAATATTTTTGAGGAATCCAGTTGGATCCCTCTAACCTCTTTTTCCTGCATCCACAAACGTTAGCCAACATAAATAATACCCATCTTACTTAAAGGAAGGATATTACGGTATAGAAGGTCATCCACTATCATATTGTAGGGCGCATAGGGACACCCGCTAATGATACTACGGGCATCCACTAATGATACTGCGGGAAATATCCAAACACCAATATATATATATATATATATATATATATAATAGCCACAAGCACCAAGCCTAAATAATATATATATAATAGCCACATTAATATTTCTATGCATCCATACAACCAACAAACAGCATTAAAAAATTATTTAAATAAAATCCAGATACTGAGTTTACTCACCGTTATTTTATTTGATGATTATCGTCATTTTATCTAATGTTAAACTTTGTTTAAAATTAGATAAAATCCCATTTAGCTCCAAATTACTTCGAATCAATTTCCAAGCAGTGCTTATATCCATACGAATCCAATGCCAATGATTTTATCCAAATCTGATATCGTATGAAATTTATACTGTGTTAGAGTTAAAATTTTGAACTAAAATAAATTAAATGTCATTAGCTATAAATAAATCACTTAATTACCTAGTAAATCCCTTCTTCCCATATTGTTATTCAACCGCAAGCTTCAGAACTGTTCAGCAAAGTCGCACTCCCATTCATCTATTCCCTTCCGCACACTCCACCAAATCACAGGCCAAAACCAAAAACAAACCCACCATGCCGAACACCTACCAGAGATGACCCCATGGCCACAACAGTGTTGCTATAATCCCCTCCACATGCCTAAACCTGCTCCCTGTTTCAAAAATACAACCTCTATTCGAACACAAGCTCAACCTAACTATCACCTTAAACCCAAACCCGGATTCACCTTAAAAAACGTAAATCTGCACCAACAATGGACGCATTAAACCCAACTCCACTGTCTTCTTCCCTCCTATACTCATTCCGCTTCCTGTTAGAACACCGTGCAAATTCTACAACATCTTTTTGTGCCAAATTCCCTCAAAAAAAACCACACAACTACTAAAAGCCACTACGAATCTAAAATAATCCAAGTTGAAGCTCACCGATGATAATTGGCCAAACACTCAAACCCTCAAATTGATCATTGTTCGAACACCAAACCCCAACTTTGGCCCCTGTTTGCAGTCGCGACTCTCCAACGCATCACCATTGTCCACCGATAACACTCGCGCCTCCTTTTGTATGTCGACAACCAGTGCATTGAACTCCATCTGCATCCTGAGACAGTCGTGACCCATAGATTTGAGAGACGCAAAATTCAATGGAAGACGAGGTCTTCGATTTCAATTATTTCACGATTTTGATTTATAACTTGAAGGATTTGGGAGAACAATGGCTGTGGTTTCAATTTCGAGTTACAGAAATGAATGAAATAATAAGAGGAAGATAAATATAAGGGAAAAGGAATATCGCAGTATTTAATTTGATACTATGAGTGGATTAAAACAAGAAAAAGGATTGACATTTTCATTCGGTTCTAATAGGAAAGAAGAAACAAAAGAGAAGGGCGTGATTTTATAGACGATGTATACTTAGGCATTAGGCAATAGGTGAGTACATTTAGATCTGCTGTAGGATTTTGAAAATATTAAGATAGATTTTTATTTGATTTAATACTTACCCATTCAATTTTATAATAATATATTTCGGAGTCCTGAACTCCAATCGAAACACAACAACTGATGTTTCTAGGGTTTAACCAATATTCTAAACACTCTGGAACAGGTTCTGAAGCCTCATTCTATCGTTTGGAAAAGATATTAATTTAAATCGATATAAATTTAATTCAAAACAAATAAATTCTTCAATAATAATTTATTGTTATCATTTATATATATACAAATAGAATATTGATCACCTAAATCACTTCAATTCAGTTCTATCTTCGAATTCAATCATTAGTTGCTTTTTACATTACGATAATTCGATATACTGGAAATTAAATCATTTTCGATTATTAAATGATAAATTTCATATAAAATCCATTTATATTATCAAATCAATATTTAAATCAATATTAAATATTTAAAATAAATCGACTAAAAATCCAGGTCATTACACAATCCTTAGGTCGGTATCGACCTGGGTACTTAACCAAAAAACCATCTTCAATCTTCGAAGCATTCGAACTCCTTTTCCTTTCCATCTTCATCTTGTATTCATATCATGGGGATACGAAAAGCTTCATACCAACCCTAAAGAAGAAAACCAAATTTGAAGGCCTCAATCCTATTTCATCTCTGTATCCTGAGTATGAAACCACCTTCACCGATCCCAGAAGAGGGATACGAAATCCCTTGAAACCAAAAATACATACCCCGAAACTTGAAGGCGAGGATATGAAGTGCATGATAAACCAATACAGATCTTGGGGGGGTCGAATGATGAATACCGAAACCGGAACTTAGCCTAATTTCCCCTTCTGAACTTCACTAATTACACGATCCAGATGTGTTTTCAGGAGTTGTACTGACCCTGAAACACTTTACCAATAGCATAGCCAATAAATACGCATTCGTAGGCTTTTCTTGATAATTTTATTCCCTTAGGGTCTGGAACACGTACATATGCCAAACATCCTCATGTTCTAAAATAAGACACATTTGACTTATAATTTATTAAGATTTTGAAGTAATACATTATTTATTTTTGAAACACAAAGGTGAAATAATTTTCTCCTATAATTAGGAATTCCATTTATTCAAAAGTTTTAAAAAAATTCATGTAATATCTTGCATTACAAATATCATTCTATATTCATTTAGTGTCACTTATAAATGACATTTTCAAACGTATGCATTGATTATTTAATCAATGTTTTTCCGCTTATGCATTTAATCAATGTTATTCATTCCCAAAAAAAAATACTCATTGATTATTAAATCTACATCATTTGTTAATGTCATTTCTAATTAAAGATATTTTCTAAATTTGCATTTAATTAATGTCAAACTTTTTTTTAATGCAAAGATTTATTCATTCAATTAATGTCAATTCTTAATGATATTTTCAAATAATTTATTCATTCTTTTAATGCCAGATTATTTTAATGCAAAAGCTTATTCAATCAATTAATGTCATTCCTTAATGATATTTTCGGAAATAATATGCATGCAATTAATGTCCATTTATAATAAATGTGTTTTCAAATTTTGCATTCAATTAATGTCAATTTTAGTTACATTTTCAAAAATCTTTTTTCACATAATTCTTATTGTCCATAAGATGCATACAAGTGACATCAAAACAATTATCAATAATTGTAATGGAATAATGATTATTTTTACATATTACTTTAAGTGGTTCACATGATTTAATTTCGAAGGTTCAGATTCTCTAATAACAAAAAACACATTTTCAAAATAGTAACTTTAGATCAAAAGTAAATGTAACATTTAAATTTTATTATAACATTAAATTCTCTATCAAAATTACTTTAATATTTATGACCCGCCGAATGTAACTACTTTGCCATTTATCATATCACTAAACCATATTTATTAACATTTATCCCACTATTAGATTTTTATTTACAAACAGTTATCTTCTAATTAAATGTTCTCAAACCTAGAAAGTCAATAATTGATTATTTAAATATTTATTTTCACTCTAATAATTCCTTTTGCAAATTTTATAGATGAGTAAATTATTAATATGTATACCTCAATATGTTATCGCAAAATTAAATGCAAACCTTCCATTTTTAATTAAGTATAAAGCAATTTTTTAACTTACTAACTGAATTAGAGATAATATTTTTTATCTCTAATTGATGACGTAAATATGTAATTATATTTATATTATTTGATCTATCTTAACCATACTTAAATCAATCTTATTTCATTCAAAATTAATTTCAAGTCTTGATATCTTTTCCAATGGTCTCTTAATTGATTTTTATTAGAAAGCTGAAACATGGATGATGGGGCAGTGTTATCCAGATTTGCATTCAAATCCATTATTTTGTGTAGAATGTCTTCAAATTATTGGAAAACAATGGATGAGTCGTGTACTATTTCACTTTCCTGAAAACATTTCAGCGATCTGCTCGAAGGTGCAAAGCAATCCTTAAAATTCCTCCATTGCCTCTGGGATAAAACAGTCTCTCCAATCAAAAATATATTGACCTTTTTTGCACAAGCAAAGTCAATTCTTATTTACACTTTGAAATACATCTCAAGGTGTTGTTAGTTTTGTTGAAGGAAGAAGAAAATAAAATAGACTGTTAAATATTATTTTTATTGAAGAAGAAAGAAACAAAAAGTGTTTGTTATTCTTTTTGAAGGAAGAAGAAAAGAATAATGTATGTTAAATTTATCAATTTTCTTATGTCTATTTATCATCATTTAAATAGGAAGAATGAAAATTGTATATGAAGCTAAACCGATGGAATGTTAATGGATTTTAATTTATTATTATAGTAACACCATTAGCTTTCGTAACGACTCAATAATAATTCCACATAAAAAAATTACCGTTGTGCAAGCGTAATAACTCAATTATAATAATGATTCATAAATATGCTACTGTTGTGCAAGTGTAACTTTATCGTCCCACCTTTTTTACCGCTTCAAATTGATAATTAAACCAACTTAAAGCATTCATATCTACGAATCGTTATTTAGCTTACAGAGTTTAAAACGAAATCAACACACAAAAATATAGAATAAATAAATGACACAATATTGAACAGCTAAATAAACTTTTATTTATAAATCAAAGTTTTGATACAAATCTTTTTATACAGCAGAATATAAAATACAGTTTAAATACAGAAAAATATTTACTGGTTTAACTCTTCAGAGTACGCATGTCTTCGAAAATCCCCAGTCTTTGCCAATCTACGAATGCACAGCTGTAATCTCTAAATCTGTAACACTCGGGTCTGACCCGAGCATTTCATGCAAAAACATAAAACACTCGAGTCAGGATTATTCATAATTCAAGTAGATTAACTTAAATAGCAACACTAAAATTTCATATTTATATCCTAGCTTTCATATATACATATATATATATATACCTTTATAAGATTTAACCATGCTCAAAATACTTGGTCTATATGAATATTGCGCATAATTAACCTATGCGATTTCAAATTCCCTAACAACCAGGGTACACACGTTTAAATGCCAAGGATTCAGGGTTAGGATAATTGGTATAGAGCTTAAGTTTGGTTTAACATTATAGTCAAAACTCAAGTTTTTGCAAACTAGAATTTCATGCACAGAAATATATGTGAAGTTAGTCCTGGAAGGGAGACAAGGCGGCCGTCTTAAGTGACAAGAATTTTTCCAAGTTATGCCATAATCAATTTCTCCATACCCTGAATATATTCATGTGTTTCTATAAAACCAATTTTACCCCAAACACGTAAAACAAACATTTCATGTGTAAATATGTATACACCTAACCAATTACCCAAGCATAGCAGGTGACTAGTCACCAAACCAAAGAATATATGTTAAAGATTTATGTTAGTTTCCAACGTCAAAACTGCTAATATACACTTATGGTTCCAGTCTTAAATACAAACATCAATGCAAAGTGTGTTTAATGTAGTGCAAATGGGCTATTTGATCGGAACGAGACAGGTTACGGTGCAATTAGAACTGTCTAGTAAATCAAGTGTAAATAAAGTGCGGAGCAATTATATGCATATGCATTACAAGGAATTTCAAGCTCATGGAATTTAGTTGACAATATAGGGAAGCATATTTCACCAACAAGTATTCTACACTTGCAGCTTTCAATACATAAGTCTTTGTGCATAATAGACACGCACCAAATGGTATTATCTTTGTGCCTGCTTCTTTGATGATAACATTTTAGGATGAAAACAACAAAAAAATATAAAAGAGATAAAAAGATTCATAGTTTCTTGAGAAAAGTGATGAAAAAGAAGGGACTCCTCTTCTTCAACCAATCTCGTATTTCAAGTGATTTGTCTCCATACAAGAAGTCGGGCAATTTTTGATTTACTGATTAAAAGGGTTTGAAGATAAATGTATGGTCAAAGCGGTTGCTGTAATAGCAATTGAAAACAGTACAAATTTATAACGTATTTCTGAATTGGTTGACTAAAAGCAAAACACTACTTTTACATGTAAAAGAAATTGTTCGTGGGTAATCCATTCAAGCTAGTAATAGTCAAGAAAACAAGATAATCACTTTTTTATGGAAAAATAAAGCTATGTCAATTAATGACAGGCACTCGACATATACCAGTGAACAGTCCAAGCATACAGGTGCATTGTATAAAACCAAACTATGTTAAGCAATATAGCATGGGTTTTTTCCATTCAGCTCTAAATTTCTACATACTAATGCATTTTGAAATGCACCGGACAGAAAATGCAAGGCTAGATATATAATCCAAAGTGTCAACTTTAGACAATAAAGGTGTATTCATAAGGATTAAGCACATGTATCAACCTTACACGATTTAGTTTGAAACAATATGTTTTATCCTTCTTGCATCTCACTGTATAGCCATTACTACTGGTGCAAGCAGTAATGACCCTGCTTGCATCACTTGACCATACAGGTGTATCCGATAAGAGGGTGTCGTTTAATTTTATTTAAATAGATTGTTACTGAATAAGAGGGCTACCCTGTAGTAAATTTTTATGCAAATCATAGCCACAATCAAAGGAAATAATGGAATATCAACAAGGTAGTAATGACCGAGTGACAAGGTTATATGAAAGCAACAACAAAACATATGTGTCAAATGTCAATAATGTTTCCAATTCGAGTGCAGTAACATGTTTTTAAATGGACATAGCATTAAAATGCACCTCCACAACCATGCATCAGTAAGTACGCAGTTAAATTATCCTAACCATAGTAACCAAACTGCGTAGGTTGAATAGGAGTACTATGTAGCCCAATTTCGATTCTGTAGAAACATCCTGGTTATAGACTTTAGAGATGCAGCATTACGAAGTCCCGAGGTTACAAATATTCTAGCATAAACTATACACTTATGATAGCCTCATATTATAAATAAATGGGCAGTTCATATGTGCTTTATTCCATGCATGCCAATGTGTATCAGTAGGATCACTAAACAACGAAGACATACACAATCATTAGAGTCATAAAACAAAAAGGCATGGAATAACGTAGGCTAGAGGTATATATAGCTATAAGGAATGACTTGAAACCATTTCAGTTTTCAGCAAAACAACAAATACATCAAAAAAAAAGTGCCCAACAATTAGGTAAACAACTCACATAACCATGACAATCAAAACCCAAGTGGAACTAGTGAGATTCCCAGTTAATCCTGAAATTAAAATACTTGACCCAAGTGAATCGTGAGTTCTTAAAACTCACCTTGTAACAACCCGTATTTTCCATAACCTGTTATAACATAAATCGAGGCAGAATTTAATTCTAAAATCTGAATCAAGGGAAACGGGCTATGCCATTGCGTTCGTCTCGGAAAAATACGCGAAATAGAGTCCGAGTTTTCGAAAATCGGAGTCCGTATGACCCGATTAAGGCCCAATGAAGTTTTCAGAAAATTCCAAAGTAAAAACAGATTTCAAATTCAAACTTGAATTTGGGAAATTGGGCCATATTGGGCCAGGCGGGAGAATTCCCGCCAGAGTACCCAAGTCGACAGCCCTGTCGACTTGGGAGTCGACTTGGTTAGACCAAGTCGACAACCCTGTCGACTGGGCTGTCGACTTGGCTCAGACGGGCTCTTTAGCCTGGTGTAACATTTTGGGTTTGTGTTGAGCTTGGGGGCCAGATTCGGTTTTGAGGGCTGAGATGGGAACTAGGGTTTAATCCTATGGCCTAAATCACTTGCCTAATCTATAAATAAGACCCTAACCTACCCTAAATCATCATTATTCATTCTAGCAACTAAACTATGGCAAAATCAATCCTCTCATGGCCTCCACTCTCTTCATAAAATTCCTAAACAAGTTTTATGAGATTTTCCATGCATACAAGTGTTTTTAGACTTGTATGATCATCATTAGCTTGCATTCAAGTCAAGTTTCTATCTTTGCATCATAAAGAGAGAGTTTTGATCAATTTTGCTTGCATTTTTGGGGTTCAATTGGTTGCATAAGGGTTTTCTTACATTTGCTATACTCATTTGAGTCCGCATAAGCATTGTAAACCCTATTCTACTTTCATACTTAAACTTTAAAGTTAAATGTATGATATGCGAATTTATATGTAAGTTGTCATATGATATGCAAGTTGTGTTATGCAAGTTTGATATGCAAGTTGTCATATGATATGCAAGTTGTGTTATGCAAGTTTGATATGCAAGTTGTCATATGATATGCAAGTTATGCTATGCAAGTTTGATATGTAAGTTGTCATATGATATGCAAGTTTGATATGCAAGTTGTCATATGATATGCAAGTTATGCATGCTTTTTAAGGCCTAATGCAAGTATATGAACATATGTACATTTCATATGCCACCATGTTGAACTTGTGGCTTCAACACTTTTATGTCATAATTATGCCAAGTTCCCTCTTTCTATCCTTTATGCGCTATTGCGATATGTAAGCGATGGGATTGCGTTTGGGGTTGGGTAAACTTAAAAGACATAAAAATACAAGCTTGGGAATTTACCTATTAAGTTAGGTCTACCCATTGGGAATTTACCTATTAAGTTAGGTCTACCCAATTGCTTGAAAATTTGTAACATGTTTTGGAAACATGGTGGACATGACACTTAGAAAAGATAAGTGTGGCCAACTCGAGGTTGGGTTGAGTTTGTAGCGTAAACCTACCCGGAACCGACCGGCTTAACTAGTTGCTACAAACAATAGGACCCAATGTGAGAAGTTGGTCATGTTGTACCTTGGACCCGAGGTTAGACCAAGTTGTGGTGTAAAGCTACCCGGACCCGCCCGGCTTAACTAGTAACCACAACAAAGTCTAATGTGAGAGGTTAAGGCGCATTAATTAATTAATGCCTCATGATTAGGGTTAAATCATGGTCCATTTAATACTTAACCAATTTGGGCTTGGTAGATTAATCGGGGTTAAGTCGTGAACTCACCGTTACACTTAACCAAGTTAATCCATGATTAGTGAAGGGGTTAAACCGTACTTAACCCACTAGAGAAATCCTAGCAATGGGGGTCCACTCCAGCAGTAATCCCTAGTTTGTATCATCATGACCCTAGGGACTAGGCTAGGGTGGGGGCACGATTACTGGACTGGAGGTAAGCGACTAATAAACGACGGCAGGGCGGTACGCCGGTGTAGTTCCGGGCGGACTCTGGTCGTGCACATAGTCCGTAGCCGGAGAAAACATGCACGGGTACCAGTAGATCGGGACTGTGCACTCATGTTCATGGTGTCCAGGGGTTGACACCCTAGTGCTTGATACACCCGAAGGGTGGACCCGGCACAGTTCGACTACAATTATGTTTGGGCCGTATTGACACCAACACGTGACGAGTTAGGCTTAGGGAGACGATCGACTAGACCGTTGGGTTGGACCTCGTGTTAGGGTCACTTCATGTTATTGGACCTCGTATGAGGGTCACTTCATGTTATTGGGCCAGAGCTTGGGCCAAGGGATCAATACTTGTTTATTCAAGTCATGTTAGTTTGCTAGTACACCTGTGGTGCAAAACCTTAATCCTGATTATGCGATGACACCTTTATCTACCTTGTTAATTAATCATCATGCTAGTATGTTGTTATCCTTATCCTGCTGCTCATACCAGTTAGCTTTATCAGTTTACATTGATTGTAGTAGGGCTTACTCAGTCTTTTTGACTGACCTGTTTTCTTTCGCCTCTTTTCTTCCGTTCCCCCCCCCCCAGGTTCTCAAGGAGGGAATACAGGAGCCTAACTTGGATTTTGGATTGCTTGCTTGTGGGATTTCAGCTCATGTACGCTTCCTACATGAAGCTAGTTATGGTTCTCACGTATTTTGGGGATAGCACTTATGTATTTCTGTTTTTAGATGATGTTGTTTTATCTAGACTTGTTTATTTGGAAAATGGATATTATGTTGTACCAGACTTGTTTTGAAATGGTTTAAATCTTCCGCTGTTTTATCTATGTTATTTACTCTGTTTACATATATACATATGTTCTTGTTCTGCCTTGATATATCATTATGCATGTTTACCTGATTCAAACGCCCCTCCAAAGTCAGTGCCCTTGCAAGAGTGGTACTGGTGGAGGTGGGGTGTTACATTTGGTATCAGAGCATATGGTTTACGAGAAGGAACAAAAAGGTTTTTAGAAAACTTTTGAAAAACTATTTTCAAAACAAAGTATAAAGTATTTTCCAAAGAAAAGTCTAGTTTATTTTAAAGGCTATTCCCCAAAAAGCCATTAGTAAAATCCCTTCGTTTTTCTCCATTCTGAATTGTCTTTTTCTTTGTTTCAGTATGGCTGATAACCTTGCTATTCCAGAAGGAGTACACGTACCTGTTTGGTATAGGAGACTTTTGGAGGCTAGGGCGACCGAAGCCGGCCCCGCAGATGTCCCTCCTCCTCCTCCAGTAGTTAATATTCCTCCTCCTCCTGTTGCTAATGTTCCTCCTCCTCCTGTCGCTGAGGTTCCTCTTCCTCCTCCCCCTCAGCATCCTCAGGCTGACTTCGCAAAGACTTGCAAAGATTTCAAAGCAATGGGTGGCAAGAACTTTCAAGGCACTGAGACTTTTGTAGAGGCCAGAAATTGGTTGAAAGAGACCGAGGATTTGTTTGCTATCTTTGGGTTAGACGATCAGAGGAAGGTCTTTTTGGCGGTTTGGCTTATGAAGGATGAAGCCGCTTATTGGTGGGAAGTCACCAATGGTACTAGGCCTGTTGAGACTTGGGCCGATTTCAGGGCAAGGTTCATGCTTAAGTTTCTATCTTCTGCTGAGGAGAATCTGCAAATGGAGAGGTTCATAACTTTGAAGCAAGGAGATATGTCTGTCAAAGAATATGTGAACAAGTTCAATCAGTTAGCTCGTTTTGGCTTGGATATGGTGAATACTCCTCAGAAGAAGGCTCTTCGTTTTGCTAGAGGATTGAATGAGCCGTTGCAGGGATTGACTATGTCACATATTCCCCATGGGGCCACGTTTGAGAGTTTGGTTGATATGGCATTACTTCAGGGAGATGGCAAGAAAGAGATCAAGGTGAATGATACTCAAGCCAAGAAGACTGATTCCCAGGGAAAAGGAAATCAGGGTAATCCAAGTGGTCAAAGCAGTCAAGGCAACCAGAACAAGAACAAGGGTCAAGGCAACAAGGGAAACAACAACAAGGGCAAGAACGTCAAGGGGAAGTGCCATTATTGCGGTTCAGTTGGGCATCTTATTAAGGATTGTAGGAAGAGAAAAAGGAAGAATGGTGAATGCTTTTTCTGCGGTGAGACTGGACATTTCAGCAAGGATTGCCCGAAGAAGCGAGGGCAAGGCCAGGGTCAGACTCAGTGTGCTGGACCTTCAGGAGGGCAAGTTCATGCTCTCAATATCGCTCCAGTTCCCGATCGAGGTAGTATTTCTGTTGAGAGCCTTGTATATATTTCTGATTTTCCAGTTCGTACCTTGTTTGATTCTGGTGCATCGCATAGCTTTATCTCATCTGATCTTGTTGATAGTTTGCACCTTAGTACTAGCTTGGTAGATGATCCCGTCTGTGTCTCAAATCCTATTGGGGGTTCCGCCCATTTGTCTATGATATGTGGGGATTTGAGGATCTCTATACTGAGTGTAGAGTTCTTGTGCAGTGCTTTTGTTCTTGGTTTCAGGGGATACGGATTGATATTGGGCATGGATTGGCTGTCAAGATATGGAGCCATTCTTGATTGTGAGCATAGGGTTGTGAGGCTCGTGACTCGCCTCGGGAACACCCTAGAAATTTCTTGTAATCCGAGAGGTCCCGTCATGTTGTGCTATCTTGAATCACTCGACTCATCAATGGAGACTCTTCAGTCTGTGAGAGTGGTTCGAGAGTATCCAGATGTTTTCGATGAAGTTAGGGGGTTGCCCCCTAAGCGAGAGATTGATTTCCGCATTTATCTGGTGGATAATGCAAAGCCGGTTTCTTTGCCCGTTCGGCACATGGCTCCGCGTGAAAGGCGGGAGCTAAGTAAGCAAGTGAAGGAGTTGCTTGAGAAGAACTTCATTAGACGAAGTATATCTGAATGGGGAGCGCCTGTGGTATTTGCTACCAAGGCAGATGGTTCTCTCCGACTTTGTGTTGACTATCGAGAGTTGAATAAGCTGACTAAGAACAGACACCCGTTACCGAGGATTGATGATCTCTTTGACCAGCTTGTCGGTGCTTCTGTTTTCTCTCAGCTTGATCTTGCTACTGGATTCCATCAGCTCAGGGTAGCTGAGGATAGTATAGACAAGACTACGTTCAGGACTCCAGAAGGATTCTTCGAATGGCTTGTCATGCCGTTCGGCTTGACTAATGCACCCGCATATTTCGTGGACTTGATGAGTAGGGTGTTCAGGGAGTTCTTGAACAAGTTTGTCGTGGTCTTCGTAGATGATATTCTGATCTTCTCTAAGGATGAGGAAGAGCACGCAAGGCATCTCGTGGAGGTGATGGATACGCTTAGAGCGCATCAGTTGAAGGCCAAGTTCTCCAAGTGTCACTTTTGGAGAAGGGAACTTAGATTCCTTGGGCATATAGTATCTAAGCAAGGCTTAGCGGTGGATCCCACTAAGGTAGTTGCAGTTCAGGATTGGAAGACTCCAAGGAATGCAACCGAAGTGAGAAGTTTTCTAGGTCTTGCGGGTTTTTACCGGAAGTTCATCAAGGACTTCGCGAAGATTTCCGCTCCTCTTACTAAATTGACGAAGAAGAATTCAGTTTTTGCTTGGAGCATAGAATGCGAGCTTGCTTTTCAGAAGCTCAAGAGAGCTCTCACATCAGCACCTATTCTAGCTTTGCCCGATGGAGGGAAGTTATTTACAGTATACACCGATGCATGTGGCACGGGGTTAGGAGCTGTTCTGATGCAAGAAGGAAGGGTGATATGCTTTGGCGGTAGACAACTCAAGGTGCATGAGAAGAATTATCCCACTCATGACTTAGAGTTGGCAGCAATAGTATATGCACTCAAGGCTTGGCGCCATTATCTTTTGGGAGAGAGATTTGAGCTTTATACCGATCACAAGTCATTGAAGTATCTCTTTTCTCAGAAGGATCTGAATCTGAGGCAACAAAGATGGATGGAATTCTTGGCGTCCTATGATTTTGAGATAGCTTATACCCCTGGCAAGGGGAATGTGGTAGCGGATGCATTGAGTAGAAGAAGGTTGACCTTAAGTCCTCTATTCGTTGAGATGAAGAATTTAGAGTATGTGGCAACCTTTGATTTCTCTTTGGCGATTGAGTCGATGACCGGTTCTTTAGCATCTCTGGAACTCAGACCTACCCTTCTTGATCAAGTTGGGGCTTCGCAGAGAGAAGACCCTCAGATAGTTGAGATTATGGATAAGCTGATTCGAGGAGAGGCGTCTAGTCATCTCGCTCGATATTCGATTGATGACAAGGGTTGGCTGAGAAGAGATGGAAGGTTATGTGTTCCAATGGTAGAAGATTTAGTAAGAAAAGTTCTAGAGGAAGCGCATCGCTCTAAGTTGACCATACATCCAGGAGGAGATAAGATGTATAAAGATATGAAGCGTATTTTCTTTTGGCCTGGGATGAAAAAGGATGTGGCAGAGTTCGTCTCTAGATGTATCATTTGCCAACAAGTTAAGGCCGAGTCGAAGAAGCCCGGTGGGCTATTGCATCCTCTATACATTCCACTTTGGAAGTGGGAGAGTATTTCCATGGATTTTATCGATGGGCTACCAAGGTCAAGGAAAGGGAATACGAGCATTTGGGTTATTGTGGATAGACTTACGAAGAGTGCTCATTTCATCCCGGTGAAGAGCAAGAGGACCGCGTCTTGGCTGGCATCTGTATATCTTCGTGAGATTGTGAGACTTCATGGAGTCCCTTCAAGTATTGTCAGTGACCGTGACCCAATCTTTACAAGTCAATTCTGGAATAGCTTGCAAGAAGCCATGGGCACGAGGTTGAATCTAAGTACTGCTTATCACCCACAGACGGATGGTCAAACCGAAAGGGTGAATAGGGTACTCGAGGATCTGTTGAGGCTTTGTATTCTGGATTTTGGTGGTACTTGGGAAGACCACCTTCCTCTTGTTGAGTTTGCATATAATAACAGTTATCAGGCAAGCATAGGGATGGCACCATTTGAAGCTTTATATGGGAGGCCGTGCAAGTCGCCTACATGTTGGTGGGAGACTACAGATAAGCTTATACTTGGGCCTGATATGATCAGAGATACATCCGAGAAGATCGAGTTGATTCGGAGACGGATGAAAGCGGCCCAAGACCGACAGAAATCCTATGCTGATAAGCGAAGAACTGATTTGGAGTTTGATGTTGGGGATATGGTTTTCGTGAAGGTTTCTCCTTTGCGGAATGTGGTCCGATTTGGAGCCGTTGGGAAGTTAGCACCGAGGTTTGTTGGACCATTCCCTATTATAGAGAGGATCGGGCAGATGGCTTATAGAGTGAAGTTGCCCGAGAAGCTTGCCGGAGTACACGATGTTTTTCATGTCTCGCATCTCCGGAAGTGTTTACATGAATCAGAAGAGGTTGTTGAGCCAAGTGTTATGGAAGATGTGGAAGTGGAGAAAGAAGCTACCTTGAGGAGAGCTCCGATTCGTATCTTGGGGACAGAGACCAAGAAGCTGAGGAATCGAGAGGTCAAGTTGGTGAAGGTTCAATGGGGTGAAGCCGAAGAAGACCAACTTGGGAAACCGAGGAGAAGATGCGTGGGCTTTATCCACTCCTTTTCGAGGGTACACTCTCAATCTCTTTTCTTTGTTAGCATATCTTTCTCTTTGCTATCCATATTTGTCTAGTTTATCGTGTTAATCTTGTCATGAGAACCTTAGGTAGAAACCCTTTGGATGAAACATGTGTTTGAAACATGTTACGCTTGATGGTTGCAAGTGGTTGCAAGTGTTTGCAAGTGGTTACTCGTGGATGCATTATACACGATTAGGCACTAGATCGGCTCACACACTCTTCATATTGCATATGCATGAGTGTTTATGCTTATTCATGGATGAAATTTTTTGTGTTATCACATGGATGTTGCATATGGATGTATGTTATGTGCACACATATAGATGTCATACATTATGTTAGGAATTGCATACACATGGATTCATTTCACTAACATAATTTGCATTAGATAAGGACATATACACACACCTTTGCATATGTTCATACAACATTTAGAATCTTGTAAGGACAATGATTGCTCGTGGATGATGTTTTGAGTAGATGGATGATTGGATGGTAGGATACGTTCTTCCTAACTTGAAGATTTCGGGGACGAAATCCTTTAAGGAGGGGAGAATGTAACAACCCGTATTTTCCATAACCTGTTATAACATAAATCGAGGCAGAATTTAATTCTAAAATCTGAATCAAGGGAAATGGGCTATGCCATTGCGTTCGTCTCGGAAAAATACGCGAAATAGAGTCCGAGTTTTCGAAAATCGGAGTCCGTATGACCCGATTAAGGCCCAACGAAGTTTTCAGAAAATTCCAAAGTAAAAACAGATTTCAAATTCAAACTTGAATTTGGGAAATTGGGCCATATTGGGCCAGGCGGGAGAATTCCCGCCAGAGTACCCAAGTCGACAGCCCTGTCGACTTGGGAGTCGACTTGGTTAGACCAAGTCGACAGCCCTGTCGACTGGGCTGTCGACTTGGCTCAGACGGGCTCTTTAGCCTGGTGCACCATTTTGGGTTTGTGTTGAGCTTGGGGGCCAGATTCGGTTTTGAGGGCTGAGATGGGAACTAGGGTTTAATCCTATGGCCTAAATCACTTGCCTAATCTATAAATAAGACCCTAACCTACCCTAAATCATCATTATTCATTCTAGCAACTAAACTATGGCAAAATCAATCCTCTCATGGCCTCCACTCTCTTCATAAAATTCCTAAACAAGTTTTATGAGATTTTCCATGCATACAAGTGTTTTTAGACTTGTATGATCATCATTAGCTTGCATTCAAGTCAAGTTTCTATCTTTGCATCATAAAGAGAGAGTTTTGATCAATTTTGCTTGCATTTTTGGGGTTCAATTGGTTGCATAAGGGTTTTCTTACATTTGCTATACTCATTTGAGTCCGCATAAGCATTGTAAGCCCTATTCTACTTTCATACTTAAACTTTAAAGTTAAATGTATGATATGCGAATTTATATGTAAGTTGTCATATGATATGCAAGTTGTGTTATGCAAGTTTGATATGCAAGTTGTCATATGATATGCAAGTTGTGTTATGCAAGTTTGATATGCAAGTTGTCATATGATATGCAAGTTATGCTATGCAAGTTTGATATGTAAGTTGTCATATGATATGCAAGTAATGCTATGCAAGTTTGATATGCAAGTTGTCATATGATATGCAAGTTATGCATGCTTTTTGAGGCCTAATGCAAGTATATGAACATATGTACATTTCATATGCCACCATGTTGAACTTGTAGCTTCAACACTTTTATGTCATGATTATGCCAAGTTCCCTCTTTCTATCCTTTATGCGCTATTGCGATATGTAAGCGATGGGATTGCGTTTGGGGTTGGGTAAACTTAAAAGACATAAAAATACAAGCTTGGGAATTTACCTATTAAGTTAGGTCTACCCATTGGGAATTTACCTATTAAGTTAGGTCTACCCAATTGCTTGAAAATTTGTAACATGTTTTGGAAACATGGTGGACATGACACTTAGAAAAGATAAGTGTGGCCAACTCGAGGTTGGGTTGAGTTTGTAGTGTAAACCTACCCGGAACCGACCGGCTTAACTAGTTGCTACAAACAATAGGACCCAATGTGAGAAGTTGGTCATGTTGTACCTTGGACCCGAGGTTAGACCAAGTTGTGGTGTAAAGCTACCCGGACCCGCCCGGCTTAACTAGTAACCACAACAAAGTCTAATGTGAGAGGTTAAGGCGCATTAATTAATTAATGCCTCATGATTAGGGTTAAGTCATGGTCCATTTAATACTTAACCAATTTGGGCTTGGTAGATTAATCGGGGTTAAGTCGTGAACTCACCGTTACACTTAACCAAGTTAATCCATGATTAGTGAAGGGGTTAAACCGTACTTAACCCACTAGAGAAATCCTAGCAATGGGGGTCCACTCCAGCAGTAATCCCTAATTTGTATCATCATGACCCTAGGGATTAGGCTAGGGTGGGGGCACGATTACTGGACTAGAGGTAAGCGACCAATAAACGACGGCAGGGCGGTACGCCGGTGTAGTTCCGGGCGGACTCTGGTCGTGCACATAGTCCGTAGCCGGAGAAAACATGCACGGGTACCAGTAGATCGGGACTGTGCACTCATGTTCATGGTGTCCAGGGGTTGACACCCTAGGGCTTGATACACCCGAAGGGTGGACCCGGCACAGTTCGACTACAATTATGTTTGGGCCGTATTGACACCAACACGTGACGAGTTAGGCTTAGGGAGCCGATCGACTAGACCGTTGGGTTGGACCTCGTGTTAGGGTCACTTCATGTTATTGGACCTCGTATGAGGGTCACTTCATGTTATTGGGCCAGAGCTTGGGCCAAGGGATCAATACTTGTTTATTCAAGTCATGTTAGTTTGCTAGTACACCTGTGGTGCAAAACCTTAATCCTGATTATGCGATGACACCTTTATCTACCTTGTTAATTAATCATCATGCTAGTATGTTGTTATCCTTATCCTGCTGCTCATACCAGTTAGCTTTATCAGTTTACATTGATTGTAGTAGGGCTTACTCAGTCTTTTTGACTGACCTGTTTTCTTTCGCCTCTTTTCTTCCGTTCCCCCCCCAGGTTCTCAGGGAGGGAATACAGGAGCCTAGCTTGGATTTTGGATTGCTTGCTTGTGGGATTTCAGCTCACGTACGCTTCCTACATGAAGCTAGTTATGGTTCTCACTTATTTTGGGGATAGCACTTATGTATTTCTGTTTTTAGATGATGTTGTTTTATCTAGACTTGTTTATTTGGAAAATGGATATTATGTTGTACCAGACTTGTTTTGAAATGGTTTAAATCTTCCGCTGTTTTATCTATGTTATTTACTCTGTTTACATATATACATATGTTCTTGTTCTGCCTTGATATATCATTATGCATGTTTACCTGATTCAAACGCCCCTCCAAAGTCAGTGCCCTTGCAAGAGTGGTACTGGTGGAGGTGGGGTGTTACACACCTTAAATAATCGTAGCAATGGATTTTTGGAGCAGGAAGAGAACATGATTTTGTTGCTGCATCATGGGTGAACACTGTGGCTTCCACGAGGGCAAAGGCATAGAGTCGAGCAGATTTCGAGGAAGTTAATTCGACTGCCATTGTTTCTTTCGTTTGTGGAAATTTTCAATTTTGACTTTTTGGAAATTGGCTTTCGGCTAAAAGCCAATAAAGGTTGAATTGGGGAGAAGTTTAGGGCTTCGACCATTTTTTTATGAAGCGGTTTCGATTTTTTTTGGCTGAAGAAGAGATTAGAGAAATTGGAGAGCACACAATTTTCTTATAGAAGAAAAGAAATTTGGGATATTCCATCAAGTAGGAATAGAATAGGTAGTAGGTCGGCACAAATGTAACTTATGCAGCTTATATTTGGGTAGGTAATGTACAAGGGAGATGTTTATTTGTTTGTACCCCATAAAATCTAATCCTACTACAAATTATCATTATGTTTTAATTTTTTGTATTATCGTGAATAAACTCTAATCGCAATGAAATTTTACATACCTTTACATTCAACGTTCTGAATGCAGTAAAGTTCGTTTGGATGAATTCTGACTCCCTTTGCACAACGCTGTTATTTTAAATTCAATTAATTTGTCGGTTCATATTTGAGTTACACCTACCGCCAAAATATTCTGTTTGGCTTCAAATTTTTGAAATGTTAAACTCAATCTCTTTATATACACGAATACACATATACCGCGGCTGAATTTACATATATTTCAACAAATAAATTTCCAATTTAATGAACGTTAAGTACGTTTATTTTTTAATTCAACCGTTTATATTTTTCGGTCGGATTTCAAATCCAATTCAGTTCAAATATTCAAAAATAAATATTTAATTTCTCACCAACCATTCTGAATGAAATAATGAATTCATTTCACACTACAATACATATATTTGATATATATTTTTATATTTCTAATCCCGATATCAATATAAAATTTGATTATTAATAGTTAAATCTTTACTTAATCCGATATTCAGTTTACAGTAACGACTAAATTATAATAATGATTCATAATTATAAAAAAGTTATAAACTTGCTAAGACTTAAGTACAATAATGGTTCATTAATAAATTGTCATTAACATGTTTTTTTAATAAATTCACAACATAAACAAAACATTTTCCAACATAAGCTATCTTGTAGAGCGATTGTCTATATTCTATACTTAACTGGAAAAATAATGATATGTGTTTCTTAAAATGATACAAATTTATTCATGCAAATCCCATTTGATTTCAAGTTAAAAGGAAACAGAGATGATGATTTGCAAGAGGCTTAGCTTTTCTGTCCAATGGTCTCCTTTAGCTAAACAATCTAGCAAAAATTCAAGAAGATTATAAAGGGAAAAGTGGAGCATTTGCACTGTGAGATCCTAAGAAAAGCGGTTGTTTTATTATTTACTAGATTAATGATGGAAAAATTACTTGAATTAGTTCACTAAGTGGTCTAAATGACACAATGATATATGAGTAAAGGTTTAGATGAACCCAGCTGAGCATCGAGTAAAGTTTGGATGCAATACACACCGAAAAACATAAAATATTAGTGAACATGATGATGCAAAAATTTCCAGGTGAATGAAACGCTTGTGATAATGAGCTTGTAGCTCGATGTAAATATTACTAAGAAATGTACAAACATGTTACCCTATGCTTATGTATATACACATGAACGTGTACTACAACACACCCCTTTATCCTTTATGTGCAAATAAGAGACAACATGTTATTAGCCTAAGCAAATCAAAGGCTACAATTTGAGATGACCAAGAAGAAGTATGCATACATGAAGTTTAACCGTAAATAGTAAGAAGCATCGATGAAGTGGTCCTCTATCATTGTAAATTATAATATCAAGAATAAGAATGCTTAATGGTCAATAGTAGTATTAGTGAAGAAGTTCAGTACTATTGACAAGCTATGTTGACATGTCGATCCAATCAAAGTGGAATGCTGATCCACTTCATGCTGACTCGCTTTTTCCAATCCACTCCAATGTCGAACCAACAATTATGGATCCATTATGTAACCAGCCAAAAATAGGTCAAGCGTTCCCTATTGTACTCCTAAATGCTACGATCTAGATGCAAGTCAATTTCAACAATTAACTAAAGATATTATTGAGGATTTAATTGCCTCAAGAGATTCTTACAAAGCTTATAATAGGAGGCCTAATCTAAAGTCAAAGAGAGGTCTCCTCTACTAGAACACATGCACACACATACACATAATTAAACATAAACACACACACACACATACATACATATATATATATATATGTATATATATATATATTTATGACCAATAGCCTTCTTTATAGCACCATTTCTAACTCCGATATCGAATACAAGTTTACGTTTAATTATTTGGTCTGTGTGACAATACAAAGAATGAACAAATATTTAAGTAGAAACTTGTGGCTAATAACATAGGGCTACTATTGATGGAAAAAAATATCGTCACACCCAAATAGTTTCTATTATTAGAGAATAGTGTTTCATATACAGAAAATATAGCGTGGAAAGCAGTAAATGACGCAGAGGTTTATAGTGGTTTGGTCCGTGAGGGGCCTACGTCCACTTTGAAGGGGTTTGTTGATCTTTATTAACAAACAGGAGTTACGAGCATTGAACTTCACCATGGAATTTGTTTACAAGTAGTTCTATATATTTTGGAGTCATATTAGTCATATGCCAAGTCATGGGAAAAAAATGATGTTTGCTTCTTCTTCCTCAAGAGCCATGCCATTAACGGAGTTCTAGGAGCTTGTAGAGGTATCAAATCAGTCAAATTGCAACCCTTGTGAAGAATGAGCAATGAGGTATTTATAGGTAGACGGTTAGGCGGGAGTAGGTGAGATTTGGGGACTACACACTTGAATTTCATATACTTAGAAGGCAAGATTCTGAATTTCGCTTCCCTTAATAGTTCACAAAAAACTTTGTATCCCCCATAAGGGATACGAATTTCGTATCCCAAGGGATACAATAGACCCGTATCCCTTGGGGATACGAGTTTTCGTATCCCCTTTGGGATACGAACTCGTATCCCTGAAGATATGGCGTTTTAGTATCCCTTGAGGGATACGAATTCTCGTATCCCTTGAGGGATACGAATTCTTGTATCCCCTAAGGGATACGAGTTCATACCCCCAAGGGATACGGTGTCATGGTATCCTCTAGGGATACAAATTTTTATACCCTTGAGTGATATGATTTTCATATCTCCTAGTGGATACGAACTCATATCCATGGGATACGTTGGAGAGGTTTCATACGGAGGGGATGCGAAGTGGATGGTTGTACTTTAAAGGGACTCAAAGACAACTGTGTGGAACTGGAGGGATTCGAACTAGAGGGGTTCGAACTGGAAGGGTTCGAGAGGTTCAGGGATTCAAAATCTATGGGATTCGAATTGTTTATGTAGCACACCTCGGGGGATTTGAAATGTATGTTTTAGAGGTATTGTGGGGCTTACACTCACATGACTTCTCTCGGGCTTGAATCCTTAGTGCTTTGGCGATACTTCAGGCTTTGGTGCCACGTGTTGAGTTGAGCGGGCCCGCTGTACTTTTGGGAATCAGACCAAATAGCCGGTTAACGGCTACAAAATAGTCCCTTTGATCGAAGCTCATATATATATACACACATATTTGTATTATAACACCCCACATTTTCAAATAATAAAGATTAACAAAATGGCCAAAATAATTATGAAAGATTGTGCTTTTGAAATTTTAAAAAGAGCACATGTTATAAATTGGGCAATAAATAAAAGTTGCCGCTATGTAAACTAAACGCACAATAGTATGTATATATAATTAAATAAAAAGAAATGGAAGAAAGAATGGAATAAATGGTGTGCACATTAATTGTATAAACAACGTGCATGTTAATTTAAAATAACAAAAGGTATGAATGTATTAACAGGCTTAACCATTTAGTAATAACCGTGTTTGAAATTGGAATTTGATGTGTGTTAGAAATGAAAAACAATCAATGTTAACGTGCAACATTTCTTCGATTAACAATGCGCGGCATAAATGGAATAAAATCACGCAATAAAAAGGGAATCTAAATGATGTTAGCTAAGAGGTGTTTTAATTCAAAACAAATGAAGCAACTACTTATAAATGTACATTGATATATTTATTTCAAGAATGTATATATATATACGCACACACATATATGCATGCATATTAATTTCAATAATAAACACATTTGAAATGAGATTTAATGCATGTTAGGAGTAGAAGAAAATTTAGTAAAAATTGGAAATGCAGATAAAAGCATCAACAAGCATAAATTAGGGGAAGTTATTATACGCGTTAATGCAATATATAGTAAGCATTTAAACTTAAAATTAGGACGCACGTTAAAACAAGAAACTAGATAATAACATTGAAAGCAACGCTCAAAGAAATTTTATATGCATATTAAATATGCTTTGAACGTTAAACTAATGGTAAAAGAATTGGAAAGGAATAATTTTAAAAGATTAAGAGAAGAACAACGTTCATAAGATTATAGGAATCAAACAAACAGAGATTAGAAAGTAGAGGGAAAATAAATGCGCACATTTATTTACATGTTTGAACGAGCGTTAAAAACGGAAATAGTAATAGAATAGTTAAGAAATATAAACGTTAATAACATTTATCAATCCGATGGGCGTGGTTCTTTTGAGTAGCTATAAATAAACTAGCAGTGCCTAGTCTCAAACTCACATTTTCTTAGAGGGCACCAGAGTTCTGCCATTTTCTTTTCTAATCCAAACTCTTCAGAAAATACATATGTTCATTTTAGGCTTTTTGATAAAAGTTTTGAAGATGAAAGATTGTAAATTAGGCCATGGTACTCAGATTTCCCATCCGTATGAGATTCGAATTAAAGGAATCACAAATGTTAAATCAGAATCAGATTTAGAATTAGAGAGCTATCAGGTGAGTGGATTTAAATTATATTTTTTATATAATGGTATATGATATCGTTTGATTCGTGTAAAGTTAATAAATATTCTATCTGCCTTGTTTTCCTTATTTTGCGTTGGATTTTGCAGATTTAAATTGGATCATGGTTATGCCTAAAATAATTGAACTTTAGTTAGGCGTAAATTAATCAAATTATAGTTATGCGCAAAATAGTTTAATTGTAGTTAGGCGCAAATTAGTTGAATGATGGTTATGTACAATCAATTGAATTATGAACAAAAGAGGGAAATTTGATGAGTTAGGACTAAATGAATATATTATGTAAAAATTGTAATAAAAAAGGGTAATTTGATGATTATGAGCAAAATGAACATATTTTGTCAAAACTGTAACAAAATAAAATTTTGGAAGTATGAAAACTTGGTAAGGCTTACTAAATAATTGTGACATGGGTTGACATGGCATAATTAAGGTTATATTCAGTAAATTTGTAGAAAAATGGTAAATCTGAGAATTTTGATACCGTTAGTAAGGAGTCACCTTTCGGATTAAAATGGAATAAATACAGAAATTGAGAAATGGATAAGATATAGGAAATAATAATATAACTAATAAAAAGTGGGAAATTAGTAATAGACTAAATCAATTGGTTAGGGAAAAGGGATACATTTCCTTAATTAAAATAATCTATTAAAGAGTAATATCTTGAAATTATGGATCTCATTTAATTTATATTATGGAAATATATTGTAACGACCCGGAAAAATCTGAACCAATTTAAAAAAATTAATTGGTTATTTTTGTGGATTTTAAATATCTAAAATAAATATTTTAAATAATAGCGACGAAAAGAAAGTTTGAATCGACGTTTGAAATTAAATATAATTAATTCTAATTATAAACAAGGCATGAAATGGCGCGGTAGTTTCAAAATTTGAATTCAAACTTTGACTGACTATACCGGGTGCAAAACAAAACGGATCTGAGTGAAACCAAAAATATTTAAATCTATTAGTGAATATCTTTCTAACGAATCTAAAAAATCGAAGTTTCATAGCGGGAAGCAAAAGTTATGGCCAAATGAATTTTCAGAAAGGTCGCTATAGAGTTTATATAGCCCGTGAAAATGGCCATTTTGCAAACGACCTTGGAATTCGACGAAACCACTTTCGTTGGATCCGGGATGTCAAATTATTGCTAGGTTTCAAATTTCATAATTTTTGAAGCTAGTATGTGAGCGTGGCAAAGGAAAATGTGTTTGGTCGATTTCTGTTAAATTGGATCGACCAGAAAAGGGCCATTTTTCAAACGGCCTCAGAATTCGACGAAACTAGTTTTGTTGGGACCGTGTCGTCAATACGAAGCTAGAAAATATTTTTCTAAAATTTTTCGAATCAGTATATGGCCCCATCAAATTGAAATGTACGTTTAAATTAAATATTGAATGTTTTATATTTTAATTTGAAGGAAAACTGACCGAAACAGTCGAATGGGCCTTCGAAACATGTCCCATTGTGTTCAGAATGGGGGTATTTAGCTAGGGACGATAGTCGTTGGGTCTGGATTGGGATTCGTGTGTGAAAGGGGGTATTTTCGAAATTTAAAAATATATAAATTAAAGAAAAAACGTGATTGGGCCACACAATCTCTCTCTCCCCGATTGAACTCGACGCACGGCGGAAAACCCTCCAAATCGTCCAGCCCCGATTCCTCCTCCTACAAGCAAAATCATCCCCTCCTCCAGTTGAAGATTTTGAAGAGCTCGAGACAAGCTTCAAATCCATACCAACTAAAGATTTTTTCGTTGAGTATCAGGGGAGATCTCAGGCTCAAAAGTCGAGCCCTTTTAATCGTCGTCGCGTCCACGTCAGGCCACCGAACTGGGGCCCACTTCCGGCGAGCAGGCGCCTCACCTCCCCCTTCGACCTCGCACAACCCGATCCCCGTATCGATCAACGGATTAGCTGAAAATTTGAAACCTAGTTTCGAACCATTCAGCTGAGGTACAGCTAGTTTTAAAATAAACTATATTATAGCAATTTAAAGCGCTACGGTTTTTGATTTCACTGTAAAAACATATCTTTTTCATTTGTTGACGAAATTCAATGAAACAAGAGAAAGTGGACTCGTGTGGACGTCTTCTACATTCTAGAAGAGACCGCATATTTTTCTGAGCTTTCTGCTATTTTTGGTGGAGTGGAACCCAATATGAGATTTCTGAACTATAAACAATATGGAAAACAACGATGTATAAATTATATAGTCGATGTATGAGTTATATAAGCGTTGTACACCACCTGTATAAGCGTTGTATAAGTTGTACGGTCGATGTATAAGATATATATATATACGTTGTAAAAATTATATATGTGTTGAATGGAAGTGAAGTATACTTATATAAATATATATATATATATACACGTCCCTCATCCACAAACCATGGACGATATTTATTGGTTGAGATTGGTGTGAAATTGATTGATAGCGAATGGTTGAGTAGAATTGTTTGTGGTTGAAATTGATTGATTATGGCTGAAAAATACCCATTTGTGGTTGAGAATTATTTTGTTGAAACCACATAGGATTAGTTTGTGGAAATGAAAAAAATATACATGCCGCCTGCGTGCGAACTAGATGCATGAAATCCTCATTGTCAAAAGCTGCGAGGCTTTAAGGTAGAGCGAGGAGTCGTACTAGGGACGGCCCCGGTTTTAACTACCCTGCCGTTATGCTGCCGAAATTTTGAATAATATTAATGTGTTAGAATTATTTTCATGTGTTGAAACTATATTCGTGTGTTGAATAGAAAACCTTCATGTGTTGAATAGAAATTCATTCGTTCAATAGAAATTCATGTGTTGAATGGTATTCGTGTTTTAAATAAATTGTTTTATCAATAAAAATCAGATTTTTATTTTATATATACGAACTATAGAAACCGTTCATGTGTTGAATAGAAATTCATGTGTTGAATGGTATCCGTTTTTGAAATAAATTGTTTTACAATAAAAATCCTATTTTTATCATCTATATGAACTATATAAAATAGTCGTGTTTTGAAATAAATTGTTTTATAATAAAAATCATATTTTTATCACCTATACGAACTATATAAAATAGTGATGTTTTGAAATAAATTGTTTTGCAAAAAAAATCACATTTTTATTATATACATGAATTGTTAAAAATAGTGAAGTGTTGAAATAAATGTCGGGTGGATAAAAATATCATTTTTTACCAAATGTATGGAAAGAATATAGTTTTGAAATCGAAGAATCGATTATATATATATATATAAATATAAATAGAATTGAAATATATCGAATAATGAAGCTGCAGTTCGTGTTTTGAAACCGTGATTTCAAACGATTAGTGCGGGAGATCCGACCATCGGATTTTCCCAAAACCGAAATCGTTGGGTTCGCTCGGGAAATATCTTTCCAACAACACCAACTTTGTGAAGATCCAACGGTTGGATTGTCTGGAATGTTTAATTCAAATCTGAAGAAAAAAATATAATTAAAATATAATCGAATAACGACGTAGCAGTTCGTATTTTGAAAGCGAAACTTCAAACGATTGTACCGGGAGATCCGACCGTCGGATTTTCCCAAAACTGGAACGGTTGGATTCGTTTTGAAAAGATATTTCTAATGATATAAATTTTGTGAAGATCCAACAGTTAGATTTTCAGATATGTGTAAATCAAATCTAAAGAAAAACAGCGCCACGGCCGCGTTATGGCCTGAAGCGTCGTTTGAATGAATTGGCTATTTTTAAATAAATAAAAATAGCGATAAATCGTTATAAAATATTATAAACGATACGGAATGTGAAATTTAGAAATTAATTGAAGGTTAGCTGAGTCGAATGGTTTCCTAAGTTTTGATCTGATGTTGGTTTCGGCCTTTGGGGTTAATATTTGGGAAATCGTTCTCTTACTGATTTACGGTTAGTGATTGATGAACTGAAATGAGGCGTATGTTGTGTTTGTGTAGCACTTTACGTGAGTTGCTCAGAAAGACCGGGTTTACCCCATTCTGAATAACTGAATCGACGATAAGAAATCGAAGATGAAGACGGTGGCTGAAGACCGGAGATCTTCACCTCGTTTGAATGGTAACTGATGTCCTGATTGGGAGGCATCCCGAAATATGGATAATGAGTGGCGATCGTCCAGACGTACGTGGAGATCGATGGGTATGCAAGGTATATAGTGCCTCCGGTTTCGTTCAGACCCAGAACGAACTTGTAAATGGACTGTGTGTCTGACATTGGATTCTGTTCTGTGTTGATCGATCTCTATTAAATATACATCTATTTGGCGGTGGAGAATTTATTCTCTTGCTTAACGCCCTTCTCTGAGACGCACGAGCTCAGAGGTTGTATATCGATGGACATCAGTCGCATGGCATGAATTGCTAGTGTGGCATGCCTAAGCGGCAAATGATCAAGGCTTCTGTTGAAAAGCAAAGTCTTGTGGTTGATGATCAAAGCACTGCCTATGTAGCGTAGCTTTGTGTATAACGTGAATCCGCGAGCCTCACACCCCGGTATGAACCAGAAATGGGAGAGGACATCAAGGAGGGCATGCGTTCCTTTCTAGTTAGAGGTGGTGTCAGTGCTTAAACTGGCTGACATTTATATTATTTTCATCTGTGTGGTTGTTGCTATTGCGAGGTGCCTCGGATATATCGGTGACTATGTGAAGCCGATAGAGTCATTCGTTGGCTCATTTACGCCCCCAAAGGGTAGGGGAACGTAGTGTTCAGGCATAATAATCCACATCGGTGGACCGGCCCTAACGATCCAAGGCTTGTATGCGCGCTTGCCTGAGGCTCGGGCTAGAGAGTCTCGAATTCGGTAAGGACTATCTTTTGCTTTAGTTCATGACGGAAATCCAATTTCCAAATACGATACCGTGCGGTTTTGATTGTATAAATATACGGTGACATGATATATGGTACCCATGTCGTCTATGATTGATAGTTATGATTGAAATTGTTTTTGAAACCTATAAACACTAGTAATAATACCAAATGCTTTTGTTTTATTCGTATCAAGCATATTTTGGCCATTATAAGGTAAAACTCTATCCTCCGGTTTGCGTTGCATTGTGTGATGGGAACTGAGTCCCATAATGGCTTCATTTTTATAAAAAGCATTGCGATGTTTAAAAGATTTATTTGTTTTAAAACACTAGAAATCCAATGGAGTAAACCCGTTCCGCGAAAGTGGCGTGGTCCAGTGATTTGCCATATTATAAATGTGTTAAGTAGATTTCTCATACCAGTCCCATGACTGACTCGTATTTTGTTTCACTTGCAAACTCGGGTGCCCCTATTTCTACACGGGCATCCTTGTATTCAGGTTTTAGCAGGCTCTTTCTGGATAGCTGGAGCTGAAGATGGATTCTATCATTTCTCTTTTTATGCTGTTCAGCTCCTATTGTACATATTTTGTTTGTTTTCCGCTGTAGACATTTATGTATAGCTGAACTGTATTTGTACTAAGTAAGATCCTGTTGATCGACGCTAGAAAAGCGTGATATTTTAAATAATTACTACAAGCATACAGGTGTGTAGCATAAAGGTCGAACACAGGGAGGTGTAATTAAAAATTATTATTTATTTATTCTTGGGCGAGTTAGGCAGAATTTGGAGTTGTTTTTAATGTTGTTGAAATTACTCTGAATCTGAATCTGAATCTAATTAGTATCAAATTCAACAATTGAAAAGAAAAGAAACAATTACTAGAAAAAGAAAATAACAACTAGAACAACAACAGAGAATTAAAAAGCAGAATTGAAGTTGAATCTAATCAACGGACAACAGCTAACAAGCAGTAATAAAAGACAATAACAATGTGTTCTACCAAAACTAATTGGATAGATACACAAATTGTTATGAGAGAAAAAGAAAGAAAACTAAAATGAAGAAAACCTTTTTTTCTATTAATAAATGAGAATACAGAATAATGGAGAATTTTACAATGGGATGTGCATGTGCTTTTATAGGTGAACTGAAAACCCTATTAAGTCTATGAATAACTGGGCCTCATCATCCATTATATTTCTTGCCTTCCTTGCCCAAGCTTGATTGGAAAGCAAAACATGGTGAATATATTCCAAATCTTCCTATCTTCCATGTAGCAAATTGATTGATTGATTGATGAGCAGATTCCATGTGGTTAATTTTTCCAAACAAGGATACTCATTAGACTCCAAAGGCAACAAAGGATAAAATCTTCAAAATTGATCTTTTCTTGGCAATAAATCAATCAGAAATTCTTCTAATTGGAAATTGGAAATTGAAAAATGAATGTTCTGAATTGATTTCCATGACTACTCCTGAAATGTCTATTAGTGAATATCATACATACACATGAATATGTATGTATATAATATAACACTAATAAATATATTCCTCATAGCAAAGGGGCAGTGTGAAAGTTCCGTTCTTTGGCAAAAAGTGAGCTCGACGGGGACCGAACTCAGGTCTCTCTGTACAAATCTTTATGCATGTACCAATGAGCTACAACGTCTTTTGTAATTGAAATGACTTTAATACGGGGAAGTAGCTTTTTATCTGTAGTTGGCCTTTAATTTGAAACGAAGGAGGCATTTCTTGACAACCTGTAAAAACACACAAAAGTACCCAAAGTATCATTTATTTATTTACAAAAGATAAAATATAAGAGCATAAAATAAACACATTTCTATGTTAATAAAATACCCCCACACTTATCTTTTACTCATCCTCGAGTAAAAAAAGAAAATGAAAAACTAACTAGATAGGTCACACTTTCGTAGGAAACACGATTGCATTGAGCGTATGCAATAAGCCGTTAAACCTCTAGGTGTCCCTAGTAGGACGAGTGGTGTCTCATGAGGGTTTTCAGCGGATACTACCCACAAAATCCAAATGCAGTATGTGTGGATCTAATGTAACTATATGAATGCAATGGTTATATACAAAAAACAAAGAAAACAAGAATGACAACAAGACTTGTTTCAGGAAAGTGGTACAACAAATTAAGTTTACAATTTCTAGTCAGTTGATTTTATTTTAGATACCTCAACTTGTCATAAATTTTCAATATAAATCAAGTTTTCAAATGTTAAATTCCAGTTTGGCCAGTTAGTTCGGTCGATAACATAGTGCAGCCATGAAATAAATTCTTAGTTGCTTGGCACGGTTTGTAAAGTGGTATTCTAATTTCCTTGTGTATGGCTATTCAAATCAATAAGGTCAAGAAGTGTTTGGGCATTATCTCTTATTCTTTATTCTATAAAATTTTAAAATTTATGATTAAGTACATACACCTAACTTAGAAGACCAAGGTTTACCACCCATACACTGCCTCGCGGACTAACGGAGAGTGGGTAAAGAGCTTGGCGGATTGTGTAGGCCGACTTTGACTTTGTCAACAACGTGTCGGTAATCCTTAGGTGTCCAATTTCATAAAATGAGACCAAGATATTCCAACGCTGACTTTGTTAACAACATGTCGGATAGAGCTTGGCGGGTTTGCACACCAACGCTCGATATATGAGCAATGTTGGATACCCTTGGATTACTATTATTATTATTGGAAATATAAGCACAAAAGAGAGTTACGCGAATTCAACTTAACACAACTTAGTTTTAAAGATTCGAAAAGCCAATATAAGTATTTTAAGTCCTCCACTTATTTAAACAAAGTCTACAATATAGAATAGATTTCATGGCCATCACCTAAGAATCTCCCTATGTACCGGTTACACTATTATCCCTCAAAATTAAACTTTTCATTATATTTCTTATTCGATCTAAGTTGAGAGAAAAAAATACTATCAACTGACTAAAAGTTGTAAATTTATTTCGTGGTATCACTCTAAAATGAGTCGTGTCGGTGTGATTGTGTGTGTGTGTGTGTTTTTTTTTGAAATAAATGAAGATGGAGGAGATGTGATGCAGACTTGACTCCCCCACACTAGAATGAGACAGTGTCCCAACTGTCTAAGGTATGTAGACCAAAATGGCAGAAAAACAAAAAAATAAATTGAAAAAGAAAAATAAAAGAAAAAGAACGTGTACCACCTGATTTCACGGTGGATGATCAGGCTCATGAAGATCGATAAGGTCATCTTCGTCATATTGCTCGAATTCTAAAAATGGCTTCAGTCGTTGACCGTTTACTTTGAAGACTTTTCCATCCCTTGGATTTTCAATTTCAACTGCTCCATGAGGATATGCTGTTTTCACAACATAAGGTCCAATCCATCGAGATCTGAGTTTTCCTGGAAACAAGTGAAGTCTAGAGTCGTATAAAAGAACTTTTTGACCTACGTTGAATTCCTTACGAAGTATGTTTTTGTCGTGTTGGGCTTTGGTTCTTTCTTTGTAGATTTTCGCATTTTCATATGCCTCATTTCTTAATTCCTCTAATTCAGAAATTTGTAACTTCCTATGTGAGCCGGCTTTCTCTAAGTCAAAGCTCAAAAATTTTATGGCCCAAAGAGCACGATGCTCTAATTCAAGAGGTAAGTGACAGGCCTTTCCAAAGACTAATCAATATGGTGACATCCCTAGATTGGTTTTATAAGCAGTGCGAAAAGCCCAAAGTGCATCAATCAGTTTTAAGGACCAATCTTTTCTATTGGAATTCACGGTTTTCTCAAGAATTTGTTTGATTTGTCTATTGGAAACTTCTACTTGTCCACTAGTTTGTGGATGGTAAGGGGTCGACAGCTTGTGTGTGATTGAGTATTTCTTGAGCAAGGACTCAAAAGAACGATTACAGAAGTGAGTGCCATTATCGCTAATGATAGCTCGAGGTGTGCCAAAGCGCGAAAAGATGTATTCTTTGAGTAATTTGACAACAACCTTGTTGTCGTTGGTTTTGGTCGGAATGGCTTCAACCCATTTTGAGACATAATCTACCGCAAGCAAGATGTAAAGATTCCCAAATGAATTAGGGAATGGTCCCATGAAATCGATGCCCCAAACATTGAATAACTCAATCACTAAAATGGGGTTGAGAGGCATCATGTTTCGCTTAGTGATTCGACCCGTTCTTTGACATCGATCACATTTAGAGAAAAATTCGAAAGCGTCACGGAAGAGTGTGTGCCAATAAAAACCGCTTTGCAGTACTTTTGCAGCAGTTTTTCTTGCTCCAAAATGACCGCCACTGTGACGGCCTGGAATTTCGCTCGATCCGAATCAGTCGTTAAACCAATCTAAACCGTTCGAAACCCCTGACTGTTTGAGAAAAGGACAAATTAGAACACAAACAGAAGAACATTTCATTGTATATTACAACAATGCATCAGATTACAAGAATATACAGAGTATAAATGAATAAATTACATTCGATAAATATCAGAGATTACAATAAATTACATAGCAGCGGAAAATAATACAAAGCACAACTGAAGGTGATATACGGATACAGAGCTTTCCGGATATCATTCCAGCTGTAAACCAGGATCCTGTGAATATAAATCTGCAAAACCAAAACTACTAGCTGCCCGTGCGGAAAATAGGGGCACCCAGAGTTTAGGTTAAAACAATAAACTCCAGGTCAGTCATGTGACTGGTGTGAGAACTAAAACAGTTATTAAAACTTTATTTTAAAAGATGGTAATTCAAGGGACCACGCCGTATAACACGGAACGGGTTTCCTCCCAAGAATACCAGTGCATAGAAAAGATAACGCAATGCTTTTTCGAAAAATGAAGCTATTATAAGACCCAGGTCCTATCATACAATGCAACGCAAGCCGGGGGATAGGGTTTTCCCTTATAATAGCCAAACATGCTTGGTACGTTCAAAAAAAAAATCATTTGATACTATAATAAGTGTATAGTGTCAAACAATTTCAATCATAAATATAAATCATAGACGGCATGGGTACCATATATCATGTCGCCATACTAGTTCTACAATTAAAACCGCAATACACGTATTGGAAATTGGATTTCCATCATGAGTCGAGGCAAGGGGCAAGCTCCTCTCCGCGTTCGAGACACTCTAGCAAATGCCTCAGGACTACGCACACTGGGTAACCCTTGGATCGGTTGGGCCGGTCCTCACTTACGTTAGAGGATTGGCAATTCCTAAACACACGTTTCCTGGTCCTTACAGACCTATAATCGAGGCGCCTCATTCCAACAACCACAAAGGTGAAAAGTATATAAATGTCAGGGCTGGTAAGTCACTGACACCACCAAAGCTAGAAAGAAACGTCGTGCTCTCCCAACGGCCCGTATCCCGTTTTTAACTCATACCGAGGTGTGAGGCTCGCGAATTCACGCTATACACAAAGCTACGCCACGAAGGCCGTGCTTTGATCATCAACCACAAGACTCTGCTTTTCAACAAAAGCCTTGATCCATGCAACTTAGCATGCCACACAGGCAATTCATGCTATGCGATTGATATCAATCGATATATAACCTCTAAGCTCGTACGTCTCAGAGAAGGGCGTTAAGCAAGAGAATAAATTCTCCGCCGCCAAACAGATATATATTTAATAGAAATCAATCAACACAGAATAAAATCCAATGTCAGACACACAATCCATTTACAAGTCCGTTCTGGGTCTGAACGAAACCGGAGGCACTTTCCTCGCATATCCATCCATCTCCAAGTACGTCTGGACGACCACCAACTATTTCCATCCTCTTGGGTGTACAGCCCAATCAGGATCGTCAGTAATTATCCAAATGATGTGAAGACTTCCGGTCTTCGACCACCGTCTTCATCTTCGACATATCGTCGAATCGGTTATTCAGAATGGGTGTAAACCCGGACTTTCCGAACAACCCGCGTATATTAAAAACAAATGTTACACAAACACAACATACGCCTCATTCCAATTCATTAGTCACTAACCGCAAATTAGCAAGAGAACAATTTCCCAAACATTAACCCCGAAGGCCGAAACCAACATCAGATCAATATCCAGGAAACCATTCTTCTTAGCCCACCTACAGCTAGTTTCTAAATTTCACATTCTTAGGGAAAGATTCCCATTAATTTTATCCAAGATAAATTCTTTAAAATTTATCCTGTAATCTTCCTTTGGATGTCATTTAAAACCAAATTATGGTTTTTCCAACTAGTCGAGATTAGCGAACCGTAACGAAGTAATTATTTATTTTATTTCCCAATCCCAACCTATTCATCCCATGGAGCAAAACTGGTAATACTCCATATCTAACACCGTGGTGTCATCGGTAAAATTAATTACCATTTCACGTTCAAATCTAATTAAAGATTTAACTATCACTTTGGAGCAAAACTGGTAATACTCCATTCCCGCTCATTTCTAAATTTGATAATTTAGATTACAAATTCACATTTCAATCTAATTGCAGATTCGTTAAAACTCCTTTTACTGGGTTAAAGAACTAGGTGTTATTTAAAACACAGTTCACGACAAACCCAAATCACATTCTATTTATTATCGGGTTAAAGAACTAGTGTTATTTAAAACACCGTTCACGATAAACCCATTTCAAATCCAATCAAATATATTAAAAATTCCGATTATTTAAAACCCCTTTTTTTTAAATCTAATTTATTTATTTAAAAGTAATTGGGTTTTAAATTTAGTTCAAAACTAGTTCATTTCGATAAAAATCTATTTTTATCTTTTCAAATATGTAGTTTTTCATCCCAAATTTTCCCAAATCATTTCTTATGATTTTACACAATTTATTGATATTTTTAATAATTTTATCAAGGCCCGTACAGTCGATTTCCAACAATGGCCATCGAACTGCACTTACAGCGACCTTTTTCCAATTTGATTTGGACGTATCTCCAAATCCAACCGTTAGATTTTGAATTTCTAATATTCGTTAGAAAGCTCTTTTCGATACGAACCCAACGGTTCCGGTTTTAGGAGAATCCGACGGTCGGATCTCCCGCAATGTCCGTTTGAAATAAATGGTCGAAATTTATGAACTGCCGCGGCGCGGCGCGTTCTATTCAGGCCATTATATTATATATATAATATATATATAATATATATTTCATCGATTACTATTTAAAACAAATTTTATAAATAGTTTTGAATTCGTTTCAAAAATCATTTCAACTTCCATTTCAATTCAAATCAAAATTGAATTCTTCTTTATAAATTCGTTTTAAAATCCATTTCTATTCAATTCAAATTTCAATCCATTTCAATTCGCTTTCAATTCAATTTGAATTCGTTTTCAATTCAGTTCAATTCAAATTGGTTTTATATTCGATTCAAATTCATTTCTATTCAATTCAAATTTCAATTCATTTCAATTCGCTTTCAATTCAATTTGAATTCGTTTTCAATTCAATTCAATTCAAATTGGTTTTATATTCGATTCAAATTCATTTCTATTCAATTCAAATTTCAATTCATTTCAATTCGCTTTCAATTTGAAATCAAATTGGTTTTCTATTCCATTCAATTCGAAATCGTTTTATGTTCAATTCAAATCGAAATCGTTATATATTCAATTCATTTCGAAATCGTTATATATTCAATTCATTTCGAAATCGTTATATTCAATTCATTTCGAAATCGTTATATTCAATTCATTTCGAAATCGTTATATTCAATTCATTTCGAAATCGTTATATACAATTCATTTCGAAATCGTTATATACAATTCATTTCGAAATCGTTATATATTCAATTCATTTCAAAATCGTTATATATTCAATTCATTTCGAAATCGTTATATATTCAATTCATTTCGAAATCGTTATATATTCAATTCATTTCGAAATCGTTATATATTCAATTCATTTCGAAATCGTTATATATTCAATTCATTTCGAAATCGTTATATATTCAATTCATTTCGAAATCGTTATATACAATTCATTTCGAAATCGTTATATATTCAATTCATTTCGAAATCGTTATATATTCAATTCATTTCGAAATCGTTATATACAATTCATTTCGACATCGTTATATATTCAATTCATTTCGAAATCGTTATATATTCAATTCATTTCGAAATCGTTATATTCAATTCATTTCGAAATCGTTATATTCAATTCATTTCGAAATCGTTATATTCAATTCATTTCGAAATCGTTATATATAAAAATCACACATTTTTACATTTCGATGACTTTAAAATAAAAATCACATTTTTATTTATTCATTCTCAATTTAAAAATCATATTTTTATAATCACTTCATATATTTAAAAATCGAATTTTTACTATGCTATTCAATATATAAAAATCAGCATATTTTCACAATGCTACTATATAGATAAAAATTATATTTTTACATCGTTATCATCTACATAAAGATCTCGCCTTTTCAACTATAAAGATTTCTCCTTTTCAAATATAAAGACTTTATCTTTTTCAAAAATATAGATTTCATCGTTATGAAAATCATCACTTTATTTCAACGTATATAAAATAAAAATCAGATTTTTATTTCGCTACATATACAAAGATGATATTTTTATATTCTCTATTCTATAAAGATTACATTTTTAATACTTTAAAAATATAAGAATCGTATTTTTAATATTTCTATATAGTAAAGATTATATTTTTAATACTTTAAAAATATAAAAATCATATTTTTATCACTTTAAAAATATAAAGATCATACCTTTTACCAAATAAAAATCCTATCTTTTCACCTTTTAAAGTTCTCATCTTTTTATCAAGCTTTACAGTTTTAAAAATAAATAAAAAATCAGTTTTAAAAATAAAAAAAATAAAAAAAAACAGTTTTAAAAATAAATCTTAAAAAAAATCAGTGAACTTACAGGGGGGCTTTGGAGAGCTGGAGGCGGCGAAATGGGGTGGTGGTCGCGGTCAGGGAGTGGCGGCGGTCCGGCTGGCTAGGGCTTCGATGGGTCTTAGGGGGACAAGAGAACGGCGGCATCGATTGGGAAGAGGGAGAATGGGGCGATGGCGGTACAGCAACTGGAGGAGGAGGTGGCGCGAACGTCGAGGCGGCGGTGGGAGGGCGTGGCGGCGATGGTAATCGCCTGGAGCACAGGCGTCGAGGGTTTTTTTTTTCTGATTAAATGAACTAACGGGGGGGGGGGTTATATGAAAAAGGTTTTATATATTTAATTTAATTTTAATTTATTTTATCCCAAGGAGTTGACTTTTTATTCGACTTCGAAACGAGGCCCACCGACTGTCGTCCATAGCGTTTTACCCCCATTCCGAACACAATGGGATATGTATCGTAGGTTGATTCGATCGTTTGAATCAGTTTCCATTAAATTTACATTTAAATCACTATATTGAATTTTAAACGTACATTTCAAATTACCGGGGTCACATACTAACTCTATAAATTCCATAAAAATATTTTCTAGCTTCGTATTGACGATACGGTCCTAACAAAACTAATTTCGACGAATTCTGAGACCGCTGGAAAAATGGCCATTTTCCAGTCGATTAAAATCAACTGAAACTGGACAAACGCGTTTTCCTTTGCCACGCTCACATATTGATTCGAAAAATTATGAAATTTGGAATCTAGCAATAATTTGACATCACGGATCCAACAAAACTGGTTTCGTCGAAATCCGAAGTCATTTGCAAAATTTCCATTTTTAAGGCCCCGAATTCCATAGCGACTATTCAGAATTTTCAACTGGACATATCTTTTGATTCCAGCTATGAAATCTTGATTTGTCGGATTCGTTGGGAAGATATTATCAATTAGATCCTATTCTTTTTGGTTTCACTAAAATCCGGATTGTTTTGCACCCGGCACATTCAATTGAAGTTTGAAATCGAATTATCGAACTACCGCGCCATTTTCAATTCTATTTATAATTATATATAATTATTTATATTCTAACGACGACGCGTATAATATATACGTTCGAATTATATTCAAAATAAATTTCTCGTCGATATTATTATTTACAATAATCTATTTTAAATCTTCAAAATTCATTAAAATTGCCAAAATAAAAATTTCAAACTGGCTCAGATTTTGCGGGTTATTACAATCTCCCCCACTTAAAACTTTTCGTCCCCGAAAAGGAACAAAGTCGAAAGTGGTTTGATTATTCAACTCTACGCTCGATTATGCTTCCATTCTCCAACTCTTTAGTTTCTGAGAATTTTCAAAATTTCAAAAATTTGGCTAACACCCTAAATTTTTGAAAAATTTCGCCATAACCTCCCCTGCACCGGGAGCATCGGGGAATTTTAAATAGCTTCCCCGGTCCTTCAGATCTCAAAAAGAAAAAGAAAAAGCCAAGTGGCTAGCCAATAGGCTCATAAAATCATCATCACCCAAACAAAACAGTAAATTATGTAGTAAACATGTACCTATTTGTCGGGCAAACAAATTTTATTCTCTGCTCTAGCCTCCTTGCTATGACCTGTTCAATGATATATATGTATATGCAAGCAAATGCGACCAATTTTCAATACAATTCAATATTTGATTCAATTAGGCATATTGGTTAAAATTATCAAACAAATAAACAAACAACACAAACATCAATCAATTAGTGGATTAGAGTTTCAAATTCATAATTTTACTACATATAAAGAAAATCATGTTTTTGATGCCAATTCACAACAATGTGTTCTAACTATATTAGTTTTGGTTCTCACACCAGTCTAATGGAAATATATAGGTATCACACCTTCGAAACACGAAACTAATTACTAATGATGACGCGTCAATCATCAGAATCAGGTCCGGGCGACTAGAGTATGATTCTATATCTATCCAGTATATTAAAACTTCGAATATACGTTCATGACGCGTATATACAAAACCTTTATATATTGGATTGTCCATATTCAAAATAAATAAATAATCAAATACGTTTAAAATGGTTTTAAATTTTCAAAACAAAATTGTTTTCATTTGAAAAATATACTCTTCACACTCGTTCTAGGATACTACTGATCCTATCTCTAACGAGTCATTCTAATTGGATATTACTAATCCAATATCTGATGAATTCTTTCGTATGTTTCTAATGTGTCTTGTTCTCGAGCTCTGTAAACCAAAGCTCTGATACCAAATGTGACGGCCTGGAATTTCGCTCGATCTGAATCAGTCGTTAAACCAATCTAGACCGTTCGAAACCCCTGACTGTTTGAGAACAGGACAAATTAGAACACAAACAGAAGAACATTTCATTGTATATTACAACAATGCATCAGATTACAAGAATATACAGAGTATAAATGAATAAATTACATTCGATAAATATCAGAGATTACAATAAATTACATAGCAGCGGAAAATAATACAAAGCACAAATGAAGGTGATATACGGATACAGAGCTTTCCGGATATCATTCCAGCTGTAAACCAGGATCCTGTGAATATAAATCTGCAAAACCAAAACTACTAGCAGCCCGTGCGGAAAATAGGGGCACCCAGAGTTTAGGTTAAAACAATAAACTCCAGGTCAGTCATGTGACTGGTGTGAGAACTAAAACAGTTATTAAAACTTTATTTTAAAAGATGGTAATTCAAGGGACCACGCCGTATAACACGGAACGGGTTTCCTCCCAAGAATACCAGTGCATAGAAAAGATAACGCAATGCTTTTTCGAAAAATGAAGCTATTATAAGACCCAGGTCCTATCATACAATGCAACGCAAGCCGGGGGATAGGGTTTTCCCTTATAATAGCCAAACATGCTTGGTACGTTCTAAACAAATCATTTGATACTATAATAAGTGTATAGTGTCAAACAATTTCAATCATAAATATAAATCATAGACGGCATGGGTACCATATATCATGTCGCCATACTAGTTCTACAATTAAAACCGCAATACACGTATTGGAAATTGGATTTCCATCATGAGTCGAGGCAAGGGGCAAGCTCCTCTCCGCGTTCGAGACACTCTAGCAAATGCCTCAGGACTACGCACACTGGGTAACCCTTGGATCGGTTGGGCCGGTCCTCACTTACGTTAGAGGATTGGCAATTCCTGAACACACGTTTCCCGGTCCTTACAGACCTATAATCGAGGCGCCTCATTCCAACAACCACAAAGGTGAAAAGTATATAAATGTCAGGGCTGGTAAGTCACTGACACCACCAAAGCTAGAAAGAAACGTCGTGCTCTCCCAACGGCCCGTATCCCGTTTTTAACTCATACCGAGGTGTGAGGCTCGCGAATTCACGCTATACACAAAGCTACGCCACGAAGGCCGTGCTTTGATCATCAACCACAAGACTCTGCTTTTCAACAAAAGCCTTGATCCATGCAACTTAGCATGCCACACAGGCAATTCATGCTATGCGATTGATATCAATCGATATATAAACTCTAAGCTCGTACGTCTCAGAGAAGGGCGTTAAGCAAGAGAATAAATTCTCCGCCGCCAAACAGATATATATTTAATAGAAATCAATCAACATAGAATAAAATCCAATGTCAGACACACAATCCATTTACAAGTCCGTTCTGGGTCTGAACGAAACCGGAGGCACTTTCCTCGCATATCCATCCATCTCCAAGTACGTCTGGACGACCACCAACTATTTCCATCCTCTTGGGTGTACAGCCCAATCAGGATCGTCAGTAATTATCCAAATGATGTGAAGACTTCCGGTCTTCGACCACCGTCTTCATCTTCGACATATCGTCGAATCGGTTATTCAGAATGGGTGTAAACCCGGACTTTCCGAACAACCCGCGTATATTAAAAACAAATGTTACACAAACACAACATACGCCTCATTCCAATTCATTAGTCACTAACCGCAAATTAGCAAGAGAACACATTCCCAAACATTAACCCCGAAGGCCGAAACCAACATCAGATCAATATCCAGGAAACCATTCTTCTTAGCCCACCTACAGCTAGTTTCTAAATTTCACATTCTTAGGGAAAGATTCCCATTAATTTTATCCAAGATAAATTCTTTAAAATTTATCCTGTAATCTTCCTTTGGATGTCATTTAAAACCAAATTATGGTTTTTCCAACTAGTCGAGACTAGCGAACCGTAACGAAGTAATTATTTATTTTATTTCCCAATCCCAACCTATTCATCCCATGGAGCAAAACTGGTAATACTCCATATCTAACACCGTGGTGTCATCGGTAAAATTAATTACCATTTCACGTTCAAATCTAATTAAAGATTTAACTATCGCTTTGGAGCAAAACTGGTAATACTCCATTCCCGCTCATTTCTAAATTTGATAATTTAGATTACAAATTCACATTTCAATCTAATTGCAGATTCGCTAAAACTCCTTTTACTGGGTTAAAGAACTAGGTGTTATTTAAAACACAGTTCACGACAAACCCAAATCACATTCTATTTATTATCGGGTTAAAGAACTAGTGTTATTTAAAACACCGTTCACGATAAACCCATTTCAAATCCAATCAAATATATTAAAAATTCCGATTATTTAAAACCCCTTTTTTTTAAATCTAATTTATTTATTTAAAAGTAATTGGGTTTTAAATTTAGTTCAAAACTAGTTCATTTCGATAAAAATCTATTTTTATCTTTTCAAATATGGAGTTTTTCATCCCAAATTTTCCCAAATCATTTCTTATGATTTTACACAATTTATTGATATTTTTAATAATTTTATCAAGGCCCGTACAGTCGATTTCCAACAATGGCCATCGAACTGCACTTACAGCGACCTTTTTCCAATTTGATTTGGACGTATCTCCAAATCCAACCGTTAGATTTTGAATTTCTAATATTCGTTAGAAAGCTCTTTTCGATACGAACCCAACGGTTCCGGTTTTAGGAGAATCCGACGGTCGGATCTCCCGCAATGTCCGTTTGAAATAAATGGTCGAAATTTATGAACTGCCACGGCGCGGCGCGTTCTATTCAGGCCATTATATTATATATATAATATATATATAATATATATTTCATCGATTACTATTTAAAACGAATTTTATAAATAGTTTTGAATTCGTTTCAAAAATCATTTCAACTTCCATTTCAATTCAAATCAAAATTGAATTCTTCTTTATAAATTCGTTTTAAAATCCATTTCTATTCAATTCAAATTTCAATCCATTTCAATTCGCTTTCAATTCAATTTGAATTCGTTTTCAATTCAATTCAAATTGGTTTTATATTCGATTCAAATTCATTTCTATTCAATTCAAATTTCAATTCATTTCAATTCGCTTTCAATTCAATTTGAATTCGTTTTCAATTCAATTCAATTCAAATTGGTTTTATATTCGATTCAAATTCATTTCTATTCAATTCAAATTTCAATTCATTTCAATTCGCTTTCAATTTGAAATCAAATTGGTTTTCTATTCCATTCAATTCGAAATCGTTTTATGTTCAATTCAAATCGAAATCGTTATATATTCAATTCATTTCGAAATCGTTATATATTCAATTCATTTCGAAATCGTTATATTCAATTCATTTCGAAATCGTTATATTCAATTCATTTCGAAATCGTTATATACAATTCATTTCGAAATCGTTATATACAATTCATTTCGAAATCGTTATATATTCAATTCATTTCGAAATCGTTATATATTCAATTCATTTCGAAATCGTTATATATTCAATTCATTTCGAAATCGTTATATATTCAATTCATTTCGAAATCGTTATATATTCAATTCATTTCGAAATCGTTATATATTCAATTCATTTCGAAATCGTTATATATTCAATTCATTTCGAAATCGTTATATACAATTCATTTCGAAATCGTTATATATTCAATTCATTTCGAAATCGTTATATATTCAATTCATTTCGAAATCGTTATATACAATTCATTTCGAAATCGTTATATATTCAATTCATTTCGAAATCGTTATATATTCAATTCATTTCGAAATCGTTATATTCAATTCATTTCGAAATCGTTATATTCAATTCATTTCGAAATCGTTATATATAAAAATCACACATTTTTACATTTCGATGACTTTAAAATAAAAATCACATTTTTATTTATTCATTCTCAATTTAAAAATCATATTTTTATAATCACTTCATATATTTAAAAATCGAATTTTTACTATGCTATTCAATATATAAAAATCAGCATATTTTCACAACGCTACTATATAGATAAAAATTATATTTTTACATCGTTATCATCTACATAAAGATCTCGCCTTTTCAACTATAAAGATTTCTCCTTTTCAAATATAAAGACTTTATCTTTTTCAAAAATATAGATTTCATCGTTATGAAAATCATCACTTTATTTCAACGTATATAAAATAAAAATCAGATTTTTATTTCGCTACATATACAAAGATGATATTTTTATATTCTCTATTCTATAAAGATTACATTTTTAATATTTTAAAAATATAAGAATCGTATTTTTAATATTTCTATATAGTAAAGATTATATTTTTAATACTTTAAAAATATAAAAATCATATTTTTATCACTTTAAAAATATAAAGATCATACCTTTTACCAAATAAAAATCCTATCTTTTCACCTTTTAAAGTTCTCATCTTTTTATCAAGCTTTACAGTTTTAAAAATAAAAAAAAAATCAGTTTTAAAAATAAATCTTAAAAAAAATCAGTGAACTTACAAGGGGGCTTTGGAGAGCTGGAGGCGGCGAAATGGGGTGGTGGTCGCGGTCAGGGAGTGGCGGCGGTCCGGCTGGCTAGGGCTTCGATGGGTCTTAGGGGGACAAGAGAATGGCGGCATCGATTGGGAAGAGGGAGAATGGGGCGATGGCGGTACAGCAACTGGAGGAGGAGGTGGTGCGAACGTCGAGGCGGCGGTGGGAGGGCGTGGCGGCGATGGTAATCGCCTGGAGCACAGGCGTCGAGGGTTTTTTTTTTCTGATTAAATGAACTAACGGGGGGGGGGGGGTTATATGAAAAAGGTTTTATATATTTAATTTAATTTTAATTTATTTTATCCCAAGGAGTTGACTTTTTATTCGACTTCGAAACGAGGCCCACCGACTGTCGTCCATAGCGTTTTACCCCCATTCCGAACACAATGGGATATGTATCGTAGGTTGATTCGATCGTTTGAATCAGTTTTCGTTAAATTTACATTTAAATCACTATATTGAATTTTAAACGTACATTTCAAATTACCGGGGTCACATACTAACTCTATAAATTCCATAAAAATATTTTCTAGCTTCTATTGACGATACGGTCCTAACAAAACTAATTTCGACGAATTCTGAGACCGTTGGAAAAATGGCCATTTTCCAGTCGATTAAAATCAACTGAAACTGGAAAAACGCGTTTTCCTTTGCCACGCTCACATATTGATTCGAAAAATTATGAAATTTGGAATCTAGCAATAATTTGACATCACGGATCCAACAAAACTGGTTTCGTCGAAATCCGAAGTCATTTGCAAAATTTCCATTTTTAAGGGCCCGAATTCCATAGCGACTATTCAGAATTTTCAACTGGACATATCTTTTGATTCCAGCTATGAAATCTTGATTTGTCAGATTCGTTGGGAAGATATTATCAATTAGATCCTATTGTTTTTGGTTTCACTAAAATCCGGATTGTTTTGCACCCGGCACATTCAATTGAAGTTTGAAATCGAATTATCGAACTACCGCGCCATTTTCAATTCTATTTATAATTATATATAATTATTTATATTATAACGACGACGCGTATAATATATACGTTCGAATTATATTCAAAATAAATTTCTCGTCGATATTATTATTTACAATAATCTATTTTAAATCTTCAAAATTCATTAAAATTGCCAAAATAAAAATTTCAAACTGGCTAAGATTTTGCGGGTTATTACAGCCACAAGCATGGTCATGTGAGAAAGAGAGAATACTTTGGTGTTTATGATCGGGCACACACCTTCGAATGATTTGGTCTGGACAGTATTTGAAAAGATATGGGACATCCCAATAGAAGTTTCGAACCTTCGAGAGAAATTTTTGTTTATCTTGTTTCGACCATTCAGTGGGTGTTTGTTGTGTGACAAGATAATTCACAATGTCAGCGTACCAAGGGGTGTTACAGATCGAAAGGATTTGTTCGTCAGGAAAATAGTCATCGATTTGGGTGTCTTCAACATTTTCGTGCACAATTCGAGAGAGATGATCAGCTACAACATTTTCAGAACCCTTTTTATCTCGTATTTCTATATCGAATTCTTGAAGAAGAAGGATCCAACGAATCAAGCGGGCCTTAGCATCCTTCTTAGAAAGCAAATATCGTAGGGCAGCATGATCAGTGTAAACTATGACTTTGGATCCTATGAGATATGGTCTGAATTTCTCAAGAGCAAAGACAACTGCGAAAAATTCCTTTTTAGTAGTTGAGTAATTCAATTGGGCCTCGTTTAAGGTTTTGCTAGCGTAATAAATGACTCGAGGGAGTTTATCGATACGCTGACCTAAGATGGCTCCAATTGCAAAGTCAGAAGCGTCGCACATAAGTTCGAAGGGCTGAGTCCAATCAGGAGGTTGAATGATGGGAGATGTGGTCAAGATTGACTTAAGAGTTTCAAAAGATGTTTTGCAGTCATTGGAGAATTCGAACTTAACGTCTTTGGCAAGTAAATTTGAGAGAGGTTTTGAAATTTTCGAGAAATCCTTAATGAATCTTCTATAGAATCCCGCGTGGCCAAGAAATGAACGAACATCTTTAACAGACTTAGGAGGAGGCATATTAGCAATCAAATCGATTTTAGATTTATCGACTTCAAGCCATCTTTGGAGACGACATGACCTAGAACTATCCCCCTTTTTACCATGAAGTGACATTTTTTCCAATTAAGCACGAGTGATTTTTCCTTACAACGTTTTAGGACGAGTTCTAAATGAGTGAGGCATTGGGAAAAAGATGATCCATAGATTGAAAAATCATCCATGAATATTTCCAAAAATTCTTCCACCATATCAGAGAAAATACTCATCATACACCTTTGGAAAGTCGCGGGGGCATTACAAAGACCAAAAGGCATGCGACGATAAGCAAAGGTTCCAAAGGGACAAGTAAAGGTGGTCTTATGTTGATCCTCTAAAGCAACAGGGATTTGGTTGTAGCCAGAGTATCCATCGAGAAAACAGTAGTACTCATGACCCGCTAAGTGTTCGAGCATTTGGTCAATAAAAGGTAAGGGAAAATGGTCTTTTCGTGTGGCTGAGTTGAGCTTTCGATAGTCGATACACACACGCCATTTTGTTTTGATTTTTGTTGGGACGAGCTCATTACTTTCATTTTTTATCACTGTGACTCCCGATTTCTTTGGTGCGACTTGTACCGGACTCACCCAGGTACTATCAGAGATGGAATAGATGATGTTATTGTCTAGACATTTGATTATCTCCTCCTTGACCACTTCTCTCATGTTTGGGTTTAATCGCCTTTGAGCCTCACGGGTGGGTTTAGCCTCATCAACTAAATGTATGCGATGTTCCACAATTGACGGGCTAATTCCTTTTATATCGCTCAGTTCCCAACCCAAGGCTTCTTTATTTTCCCGCAAAATTCCTAAGAGTTTTTCTTCTTGGTCCTCAGTAAGATCAGAGGCCAAGATTACGGGAAGAGTTTCTGATGAGTCTAAGTATGCGTATTTAAGGTCTTGTGGCAAGGGTTTGAGATCTAACTTAGGATGTTCTGTAGTGTTATGTGAAAACCCGGAACTTCCCCGTAAAGGAAAGTGTCGGATAGTTCGAGAACAAGCCACAAAATAGAACGCATACAAAAGAACATTTCATTGTATATTACAACAACGCATTAGATTACAAGAATATACAGAGTATAAATGAATATTACACAGAAATATCAGAGATTTAAATTACATTTAAATACATAGCAGCGGAAAATAATACAATACACAACTAGAAGAGATATACGGATACAAAGCTTTCCGGATACCGTTCCAGCTGTAAACCAGGATCCTGTGAATATAAATCTGCAAAACCAAAACTACTAGCTGCCCGTGTCAAAATAAGGGCACCCAGAGTTTAGGTTAAAACAATAAACTCCAGGTCAGTCATGGGACTGGTGTGAGAACTAAAACAGTTATTAATCTTTATTTTAAAGTTAGGTAAATCAAGGGACCACGCCGTATAACACGGAACGGGTTTCCTCCCAAGAATACCAGTGCATAAAACAATAGCGCAATGCTAAATAAAGAAAAATGAAGCTATTATAAGACCCAGGTCCTATCACACAATGCAACGCAAGCCGGGGGATAGGGTTTTTACCTTATGACAGCCAAGAATGCTTGATACGTTTAAAAGAAATCATTTGATACTATTATAAGTGTATAGTGTATAAAACAACTTCAAATCATAAGTATCAATCATAGGCGGCATGAATGCCCCATAACACTATGTCGCCATATATAAGTTTACAATCAAAACCGCAAGACGTCGTATTGGAAGTTGGGTTATCATTTATGGTATGAACCGAGGCTAGGGGCAAGATCCTCACTGATTCGAGACTGCCTAGCCCGAGTCTCAGGCAAGCGCGCAGGCAAGCCTTGGAGCGACAGGGCCGGTCCACCGATGTGGATTATTATACCTGAGCACTACGTTTCGCCGCCCTTTGGGGCGTAAGCGAGCCAACTAAATGACTCCATCGGTTCGAGAACGACCGATCAATCCGAGGCGCCTCGCAACAGCAACAACCACATAAGTCAAACTCGTCAGGGCGTGTAAAACCACTGACGCCACTTTTAGCTAGGAGGAAACGTAGGCCCTCCCTGAGGTCCGTCTCCCGTTTTTGATTCATACCGGGTGTGAAACTCGCGAAGTAAACGTTACACAAAGCTACGCCACAAAGGCCGTGCTTCGATCATCAACCACAAGACTTTGCTTTTCAACAGAAGCCTTGATCAATTTGCCACTTAGGCATGCCACACAGGCAATTCACTCCATGCGTTTGATATCCATCAATATATAACCCCTGAGCTCGTACGTCTCAGAGAAGGGCGTTAAGCAAGAGAATAAATTCTCCGCCGCCAAATAGATATATATTTAATAGAGATCAATCACACGGACTAAAATCCAATGTCAGACACACAGTCCATTTACAAGTCCGTTCTGGGTCTGAACGAAACCGGAGGCACCTAGTACCCCGCATATCCATCGATCTCCAAGTACGTCTGGACGATCACTAACTGTTTCCATCTTCTTGGGTGTACAGCCCAATCAAGATCATCAGTAATTACCCAAACGACGTGAAGACCTCCGGTCTTCGACCATCGTCTTCATCTTCGACTTATCGTCGTATCAGTTATTCAGAATGGGATAAACCCGGTCTTTCCGAATAACTCGCGTATATTTTAAATAAGTGTTACACAAACACAACATACGCCTCATTCCAATTCATCAGTCACTAACCGTAAATTAATCAAGAGAATAATTTCCCAAATATTAACCCCGAAGGCCGAAACCAACATCAGATCAATATCCAGAAAACCATTCTGCTTGGCTAACCGACAGTTAGTTTCTAAATTTCACATTCATAGGGAAGGATTCCCATTAATTTTATCCAAGATAAATTCCTTGAATTTATTCTTTATTCTATTTTTGAATCTCAATTCAAACTAGTCGGAATTAGCGAACTTTACCGAAGTAATCATTTATTTTAATTTCCCCATCCCAACCTATTCATCACATGAAGTAAAACTGGTAATACTTCATATCTAACACCACAGTGTTATCGGTAAATTCAATTACCATTTCACGTTCAAGTCTAATTAAAGATTTAACTATCGCCTGGAGCAAAACTGGTGATACTCCATTTTCGATCATTTCAGTCTAATTAAAGATTCATTAAAACTCCACTTAGTTTTAATCTTCGACTGGGTTAAAGAATCAGTGTCATTTAAAACACGGTTCACGATAAACCCAAAATCACATTCATTAATTATCGGGTTAAAGAACGAGTGTTATTTAAAACACTGTCCACGATAAACCCAAAAATCAATATCGATTCAATTCCAATTAAATATTATTTAATTGGTACACTTCATTAAATCTAAATAAAAAGATTTAATCTTTTCTCAGCTGGGTTCAAGAACAGTGTTAGTGAAGACACCATTCACGACAAACCCAAATCACATTTGATATTCAATACAAGGCTCTGAATAGAAAATATATCGGCTTATATTCAATATCAAATTCTACGATTAACAAACGTCGTATTGGAAATAACGATATAAACATATATCTTTCAAATTTCCATAACAACATCCGTATAATCACGAATTCCAACATCGAAATATTCCGAAGAAAATTTCGATTCAAATCCACTCCAATGCAATCATTGGAAATTCTGGTTATTTTTAAAACCCCTTTTGAATTCAATTTATTTATTTAAAAATAAATAGAATTATAATTCTAGTTCAAATCTAGTTCATTTCGATAAAAACCTATTTTTATCTTTTCAAATATGGAGTTTTTCATCCCAAATCTTCACAAATCATTTCTTATGATTCTACACAAATTATTACTATTTTTAATAATTTTATCAAGGCCCGTACAGTCGATTTCCATCAATGGCCATCGAACTGCACTTACAGCGACCTTTTTCAAATTTGATTTGGACATAATTCCAAATCCAACCGTTAGATTTCTAATTTCTAATATTCATTAGAAAGCTCTTTTCGATACGAACCCAACGGTTCCGGTTTTAGGAGAATCCGACGGTCGGATCTCCCGTAATATTCGTTCGAAGTTAATGGTCGAAATTCGCGAACTGCCGCGGCGCGGCGCGTTCTATTCAGGACATTATATTATATATATAATATATATAATATATATACTTCATCGATTTCGTTTCGAAATGAATTTTATAAATCATTTTAAATTCGTTTTAAAAACGGTTTCAACTTCATATTCAATTTCAAATCAAAATTGAATATTCCAATTTAAATTCATTTCAAATTGATTTCGATTCAAATTGATTTCTAATTCAATTTCAATTCGTCTTCAATTCAATTCAATTTCAAAATCGTTTTCAATTCATTTCATTTCGAAATCGTTTTCAATTCATTTCATTTCGAAATCGTTTTCAATTCATTTCATTTCGAAATCGTTTTCAATTCATTTCATTTCGAAATCGTTTTAAATTCATTTCATTTTGAAATCGTTTTCAATTCATTTCATTTCGAAATCGTTTTCAATTCATTTCATTTCGAAATCGTTTTCAATTCATTTCATTTCGAAATCGTTTTAAATTCATTTCATTTCGAAATATTCGATTTCAAAATTACTTTTCAATATTCATTTTAAAATGAATAAAATCGATATAAATATCGTTCACGTCAAAATGGCGTCAATCAAATCAACACGGCTTCATATATTGTTATTTTCAAATATTCCATTTCGAATATTTCTATTTCAAATATTTCTATTTCAAATATTTCTATTTCTAAACTGGAATGAGGCCCAATCAATTACCATATAAAATTAATTATATGGATTTTCATACAACACATGTATATAATAGCATTGAAAAATAATCAACCATCAACCAAAGTGCACTACACTGTATAAGCATCAAATATAGATATCTAACGCTTATAACAGCCTGTCAATCAATCGATCGACATATTTAATCAATCAGGATGAGTGAACTTCAAATTTCATCCCAACACCCGTGTGGGGTTTCAAACAATCAAACACAGATTTTATTTGTGCAGTTGGGTGATGTGTAAAATTTGTCGACCCAATCAATGTCAGTCAAATCAGTGTACATAAACAAACCGTCCGGTTTGTAAATGAGTATTTTATTTTATTCACTTCACGTTAAAAATTATATTTTTAACGATAAAACATTTTATTTTAACATATGAATTTCTATTCAGTTCATTCTTTAAATAAAATGATATTTTTATTCTCTAACTTATTTTTAGAAAATTTCGGCGGCATAACGGCACGATACTAGAAACGGGACGAGGCCTAGCCTTATCCCCGGTCTTGTGAAGACCCACGCCATTCACACATCAGTCAAATTCAACAAACAACCAAATTCAAATCAAATCATCTAACTAATTTATGCAACCAAACAAACAAGTCCATGGTCTGTGGACGGTTGTGTCGGGTGCTACTAAGCACCGTCTGCATCCTAGTATATATATATAACTAGAAAACTAAATTAAAGAGTGAGAAATTCTCACCGATAGCTATCCAACTTCACGACACTTCATTTAGAGAAATCTTCTTCCTTCTCGCCTTTCGTCAGTTTCGTTGCCCGTATTCTCTACATATGTAAAAATCGAATTTTTACTATGCTATTCAATATATAAAGATCATATTTTTACTTCGATGTTCAATATATAAAAATCATATTTTTACTCCTACTTCATATATATTTTCGACGCTTCATTCTATATAAAAATTATATTTTTATATTCCTACTTCATATATAAAGATCGAATTTTTATTCGCTGTTCAAATAAATAAAAATCGAATTTTTACTTTGCTATTCAATAAATAAAAAACGAATTTTTACTATGCTATTCAATAAATAAATAAAAAATCGAATTTTTACTATGCTATTCAATAAATAAAAATCGCTCCTTTATGTGAATAAAAATCTCTCCTTTCTATGAATAAAAATCTCTCCTTTATGTGAATAAAAATCTCTCCTTTCTATTGTGAAATTTTTTTCTACATAAGAAAATTAATAAATAAAAGACTGAAATAAACAAAAATAAAAATAAAAATTTACCTTTGTTTTCAGTTCTGGTTCGCTGGGGGGGAGGGGGTGCGTTCGCTGGCGTGGGGGTGCTCGGGGGGGGGGGGGTGCGCAGGGTGGGCTATGGTCAGAGGGGGTGGAGTTGAGGCTAATGGAGGCGGATCTGGGTGTGGCGGCGTGGCCTAGGGCTTCACTGGAAGTGGCGATTTGGAGGGGGGGCTTGCGTCGCGATTTGAGGAGTAGAGAGGTACGGGGGAGGAGCGGCAAGTCGGGAGGGCTGGCGGCGGCCGCTTGGTGGCGCGGCGGAGGCTGCGTCGGCGGCGGTCCCCCCCCCCCGACGTTCTCTTCTCTTTTTTTTTTTATTTCCTTTTCTGTTCTGAAAGAAAAGAGGGGGGGCCAGAGTTAAAAAGGGGGGAAGAGATATTATATTTTTTTTATTATTTTATTTGTAAAAAGTGGACTTTTACATACGACCTCGAAACGAGGCCCACCGCCTGTCGTCTATAGTGTTTTACCCCCATTCCGAACACAATGGGATATGTATCGTAGGCTGATTCGCTCGTCTCGATCAGTTTTCCATTGAATTTACATTTAAACCGCTATATGGAATTTTTAACGTACATTTCAAATTATCGGGGTCACATAACAACTCTATAAATTCCATAAAAATATTTTCTAGCTTCGTATTGACGATACGGTCCTAACAAAACTAGTTTCGTCGAATTCTGAGACCGTTGGAAAAATGGCCATTTTCCAATCGATTAAAATCATCTGAAACTGGTCAAACGCGTTTTCCTTAGCCACGCTCACATATTGATTCGAAAAATTATGAAATTTGAAATCTAGCAATAATTTGACCTCACGGACCCAACAAAACTGGTTTCGCCGAAATCCGAGGTCGTTTGCAAAATTTCCATTTTTAAGGGCCTGAATTCCATAGCGACTATTCAGAATTTTCAATTGGACATATCTTTTGATTCCCGCTATGAAATTTTGATTTTGCGGATTCGATGGAAAGATATTCACAATTAAATCCTAATGTTTTTGGTTTCACCAAAATCCGGATTGTTTTGCACCCGGTACATTCAATTGAAGTTTGAAATCGAATTATCGAACTACCGCGCCATTTTCAATTCTATTTATAATTATATATAATTATTTATATTCTAACGACGACGTATATAATATATACGTTCTAAATATATTCAAAATTCGCTAAAATTGCCAAAATAAAAATTTTAAACTGGCCCAGAATTTCGGGTTGTTACATGTTAACATTGGTTAACATTCCTTGGTTAGATTCAGAAGACGAAGGATTTAAGTCAAGAAATTCATTCAGTTCAGAAATGTATTCAAGTTCGTCGAAATCGGAGTCGAAATGTTCCAGACACATTTTCAAGGCTTCAGAAGTGTCATTAGAGGTTTCGTCAACTATGGTTTGAATCATGTCGATTTCATCGGTCTCAAAATCCCTAGGTTGTTTGTTGAGATTGAAGTTGTTTAGTTCAATGGTTAGGTGCCCGAAGGAAAGTTGAAGCTGACCGTTCCTACAATTAATGACAGCATTAGAGGTTGCTAAGAAAGGGCATCCTAAAATCAATGGTATTTGAACTTTGGGATTTGAGACAGGCTCTGTTTCTAGAACTATAAAATCGATAGGGAAGTAAAACTGTTCGATCTGTATCAAGACGTCTTCGATGATTCCCAATGGCTTTTTGACAGATCGATCGGCTAGTTGAAGAGTGATTTTTGTTGGTTTAATCTCCCCTAGTCCAAGTTGACGATAAACAGTGTAAGGAAGAAGATTGACACTAGCACCAAGGTCGAGTAGGGCACGAGATATATGGGTGTTTCCTATTTTGCAATCAATCGTAGGGCAGCCAGGGTCTTTGTACTTGACTGGGGTAAGATTCGAAAGAACAGAGCTTGTATTCGCAGTTAGAAAGGCGGTTTTTGGGACATTAGTCGCACATTTTTGTGTGCACAATTCCTTAAGACATTTGGCATATTAAGGAATTTGTTCAATTGTGTCTAAAAGAGGAATGTTCACATGGACTTGTTTGAAAATTTCCAAAATTTTATCGAAATTTGCCGCTTTCTTCTTATTATTGAGTCTATGGGGAAATGGAGCTATTGGTTTTTTGACTCTGTGATCAGTTTCATCATTCGAAGAAGAAGGTTTATCCAAAAAAGAAGGTGGTAAGGTTGCAGAAGATGGAATGTTGGTATTGCCAACATTATTTTTCGAAGGTGGGTCTGGTTTGCCGACACTGGAAGAAGAATTGTTGGGATTGCCAACATTTAAGGAAACTTGAGTTTTAGAAGAATTGGCATTCGAATCCAATGGGTGATCGTCAAGATTAGGGATTGGGGTCGGGCTGGAAGGTTCGCCAGGGTTGCCCATGTTATTATCAATCCTCTTTCCAGATCGAAGGGTTGTAATAGCGTTGACTGGATTATGGTTTTCGTCCTCACAAGAATTTACAGCACGAGAATTATATTTTGGATTCACCTCAGGTTGACTAGGCAACTTTCCTTTCTCATTATTTTTCATTAGTTCTTTCATCATATTCATCATTTGGTCGAGTTTAGCGTCGTGTGAGTTCATTTTAGCTTCGTGAGAATTCAACTGTTTCTCTAAACGCACAATATCTTGTGGCGGTTGAGAAGGTTGAGAGGATTGGTTTGATGATTGAAAGTTGGGGTGCCAATAAGGTTTTTTGGATTGAGATGCTGTTTGAGAGGTTTGAGAAATTGGAGGTGGAGCTTGATAATTTGGATTTGGAATAAAGGGTTGCACGTGAGATGGGTTAGCCGAATTATTGGGGTTTGACCAAGAAAATTTTGGGTGGTTCCTCCAACCAGGATTGTATGTGGATGAGTAAGGATTATTTTGAGCTATGGCATTAGCTTGGCCCTGAGAGTAATAGTGGGGTAGCCCTTCTCTGGCTTGAGGAGTTTGATTTTCTAAAGGAATTTGACTTGGGTCCACGACATGCACTCCTCTAGTAGAAGTACGAATGGGAACACGAATCGATTCCCACTGCATGTCCTTTTCAGAATAATCTTCTAAGAACCGCCAAGCTTCATCAGCTATTTTAGACATAAAGTCTCCTCCACACATTGATTCTAGTTGAGTTCTAGTCTGATAGTTTAGCCCTTCATATGCAATTTGACATAAGTGGTCTTTTAGAATTCCATGGTGAGGACAACTATACAATAGTTGGTTGAATCTTTCAAAGTATTTTGAAAAAGTTTCCCCCTTATTTTGTCAAAATTGATTTATCTCGGTTCGAATTTTGAGAGTTTTATGGAAAGGGAAAAACTTTTTCAAGAATGCAGTGACAAATTCATCCCAACTTCTTATGGAATGTTTTGGAAGAGAATTTAGCCATCTTTTAGGGCTTTCAAGTAGTGCAAATGGAATTAGCCTCAGCTTGATCGATTCGTTAGACAATTGTTGCATTTTCGTTGTGGACGCATACAATTCAAATTCACTTAGAAATTCATAGGCATTTTCAGACCCAGTAAATTTTGGTACCCCTTGAATAAAAGAATGTTTAAGCTCAAAATTGTTTCCTTCAGCTGGTGGGAATACGATGACAGAGGGTTGAACGGTCCTAGTTGGATAACATCGATCACGAAGAGATAAGGATCTATCCATATTGAGATTATGCAAGTTTTGATTTATTTGATTTTGATCTCCAAAGTTTGGAAAGTTTTGATTCACTCGATTTTGATCCAACTCGGTTGGAAAATTTTGGTTGATTCGAGAACCCCTAGGAGAATTTTGTTGGCTAACACTTTTTTCACTCATTGTTGTTAAATGCAAGCACAGAAATTAGCTACAATGAAATTTTCCGTCCTTAATGGCTCCTAACCCAGAATTATAAAGTGATGCGTTTGGTTACTTAGATCAAAAGATTTCTCAGCCAGTTAACGGACAGGAGTTATCGGTGCACCAGGAATCACCCTAGCAATGCAGCCGAAGGTTTAAGTACCTTCAGAGTAACAACCGATATAATATTTACGAATCACCATAATATTTATAAACGGTTATTTCTCTACCGTAGTCTAGACACCAAGAAATAATTCGTTCCAAATGAATCAACTATCACAATACAATTAAGCCCTAGATGAGCCCATGACTCCCTTAAGTCCAACGTCTAACCGCTATTATTAGTCAGATTCTACGATGAAATGCAATTTGTGGGCTAAGGAAAGGGTGATGAAATCCCTCACCCTATGTGAATTGGGGTATTGCCCTTAACAGAATGAATAAAAAGTGCAGAAATAACAACAACCACACAATTTAATTGCAGAAATAAAAAAAAAAATTACATTCAAGCCGCTGTCCCTACAGAATTTTTTTACAACAATTGTCTATATATTTTTTTTCTTTGCAGCAGAGCACCTGTAGAGTTAGAAGAAATTTACAGTGGGGTATGGCTGTCCATCCAGAAAAAATGAGTAGCGTCAATGATTGAAATCTCACTATTTGCAATTTCTTTTGATTCTGAAATCTTGATTTGTTGCTTGAACTCCTGTCACCTTGTCCTTGGTTCGAAATCTCCTTTTTTTTGTTTTTTTTGAATTTGATTAGAGGGAAGAAATGAAGAAGGGAAAAATAATTGAAAAAAAAAGAATGAATCTTTTTATGACCTTCCCTTTTTTTTATTGTTGAAAAAGTGGACAAATAGGAAAGAAACAAATGACAAAAAAATGGGAAGAGAGATTTCAGGAAAGAAAGAGAATTGTAAAGGAAGGAAGGAAAGTAATTGTAAAAGATTTGGAAAAGAAATTGAGAAGGGAAAGCAATAAAAGAGAAGACAAAAACAGAAGGAATTTTTTTCTTTTGTTTATTGTTGTAAAATTAGAAGAGGATATATTTTTTTTGAAAAGAAAGGGAATTTGTAAGAGAAGAAAAGAAATCAAATGTATTGAGAACAAGAAAGACAAAAGAAGAAAGGAAAAAAATTTGCAAAAGAGGAATCTTTTTTTTTTGAAATTTGTAAAAAGAAAAAGAATGTAGATGATTGGAAAGAAAGTGGAAAGATGGAAAGAATAAAGGAAAATTGAAAGTTGTTTTTTTTAATGAAGGAGAGTGTCGAAAAGAAACAAATGAAAAAAAATGGAAAGGGAGATTGTAGGAGGTGAATGAGAAATGCAATTGGAAAGAAATTAAAAAAAAAAGAATGCAAGTTTTTTTTATGAAAATTTGAACAAGAAGAAAGGGAAAGAAATGAATGGTAAAAAACCCAAACAAAAAAGGAAAAAAAAATAAAAGAGGAAGGAAATAAGAGAAAAAAGCAAGGTTTTTTTGAGTAGAGAGGAAGGGTAGAAGAAACTGAGGAAAGAAATAAAAGCAGACAAAAACAAGAAAGAAATCAAAGTAGACAGAGAAGAAATTGCGATAGTTTTTTTTTTTAGAAAGTTGTAGACAAAAGATGGAAACAAATAAAAAGAAAAGGAAAGGGAAAAGAAAAATGTGAAAATCGGCGAGGTGGTAGAAAGATGGAAAGAAATTGAAGAAAAATTAGCAAGTTTTTTTTTGTAGATTGACGGCAGAAGTACAAAAAGGAAAAACAATTTAGAAAGGGAAGAAAATCAAGGCAGGCCAGAAACAACAATAGAGAATTGTCTTTTTTTTTAATTAAATTATTGAAAAGAGGGAAAGAATTGTGAGAAGGAATGAAACAAAAGAAAATTGGCAACTTTTTTCTCTCATGTGTAGAAGATTACGGTATGAACAATCAATACCAAATCATCTAATTGAGAATATTTTCTATATATAAAAGAAAACAAAAATGAGAAAATAAAAAAATGAAAACTAACACAAATCAGAAATTAAATAAATAATAAAATTTAATCGTTACCTCCCCGGCAACGGCGCCAAAAACTTGATCGACGCTAGAAAAGCGTGATATTTTAAATAATTACTGCAAGCATACAGGTGTGTAGCATACAGGTCGAACACAGGGAGGCGTAATTAAAAACTATTATTTATTTATTCTTGGGCGAGTTAGGCAGAATTTGGAGTTGTTTTTAATGTTGTTTAAATTACTCTGAATCTGAATCTGAATCTGAATCTAATCAGTATCAAATTCAACAATTGAAAAGAAAAGAAAAAATTACTAGAAAAAGAAAATAACAACTAGAACAACAACAGAGAATTAAAAAGCAGAATTGTCGTTGAATCTAATCAACGGACAACAGCTAACAAGCAGTAATAAAAGACAATAACAATGTGTTCTACCAAAACTAATTGGATAGATACACAAATTGTTATGAGAGAAAAAGAAAGAAAACTAAAATGAAGAAAACCTTTTTTTATTAATAAATGAGAATACAAAATAATGGAGATTTTTACAATGGGATGTACATGTGCTTTTATAGGTGAAATGGAAACCCTATTAAGTCTACGAATAACTGGGCCTCATCATCCATTATATTTCTTGCCTTCCTTGCCCAAGCTTGATTGGAAAGCAAAACTTGGTGAATATCTTTCAAATCTTCCTATCTTCCATGTAGCAAATTGATTGATTGATGAGCAGATTCCATGTGGTTAATTTTTCCAAACCAGGATACTCATTAGACTCCAAAGGCAACAAAGGATAAAATCTTCAAAATTGATCTTTTCTTGGCAATAAATCAATCAGAAATTCTTCGAATTGGAAAGTGAAAAATGAATGTTCTGAATTGATTTCCATGACTACTCCTGAAATGTCTATTAGTGAATATCATACATACACATGAATATGTATATATATAATATAACACTAATTAATATATTCTTCATAGCAAAGGGGCAGTGTAAAAGTTCCATTCTTTGGCAAAAAGTGATCTCGACGAGGATCAAACTCAGGTCTCTCAGTACAAATCTCTATGCATTTACCAGTGAGCTACAACGTCTTTTGTAATTGAAATGGCTTTAATACGGGGAAGTAGCTTTTTATCTGTAGTTGGCCTTTAATTTGAAACGAAGGAGGCATTTCTTGACAACCTGTAAAAACACACAAAAGTACCCAAAGTATCATTTATTTATTTACAAAAGATAAAATATAAGAGCATAAAATAAACACATTTCTATATTAATCACCTGTATACTGTGTAACTCTGATGATTATCTTTATTCATTGTATTATTTGTACATTATCTGGTGTATTTATTTATTTCTGTTCTGCTATTATCTGTTTATGTGTTATATTCCAAAGATTACCCTTGTCACCGTCAGTACGGGGTTTGGGGTCGTCACATCGTGGTATCAGAGCTTTGGTTAAGCTTAGTTCTGGAATATAACATATCAACGAACTCGTCAGAAATAGAACTAGTAGTGTTCTAGGACGAATAACTCATTACAGATAGGAGCAGTAATATCCTAGTATGAGTAAAGCAGAATGGAATAACACCCCGATAGACACATTTACATTTGAAGTATATGTCTCTATGTTTTGAAATATCTTTTCTGTGACCTGACACTTGATCTGCTACTTGCAGAAGTACTAGAAAATGAGTGTCAGAAACAGAAGAAATACAGAACCCGATCTAGAGGCTCTATTAAAGAGATATCGAAATCTGGGCGGAGCACAATTCTCGGGCAATGAATCTATAATTCAAACTCAAGCCTGGATGAGTTCTGTTGAAAGAATTTTTGAACGTATCTAGTTGAGAGATGATCAGAAAAGATTAGTAGCATCTTGGGCGCTCAAAGACGAAGCTTTAATCTGGTGGGAAACAATCATCAAAGATTATCCAGAAGGTGATATCACCTGGGATAGGTTCAAAGAGATTTTCCTAGAAAGATTTACTCCTCCTGAAGCCACTGAGCGATTATATGATGAATTTTCTTATCTGATACAAGGAGATATGGCCATTCCAGAATATCATAAGAAACTCAAAGAACTTTCTCATTTTGCCCCTCATCTAATTCAAAATACGAAGAGGAAGAATATGAGATTTATTAACAGGCTTCAAAGAAAATACCAGAATAAAGTAGTGGGGCATGTGAAGCTTCCTTTTTCAGAAATGATATACATGGCTTATCAGTATGAAGATCTCCATAAGAAAGGTATGTTGCGCGACGAAGGGGAAGTCAGTTCGAGTAACAAAGTGGAGTCTGAGACTGATAGTCCTGAGGCTAGTAAGAAGCCCAAAGCCAAGCGGAAAAGGGTTAAATCTGAGAAAGCACCAGTAACGACTGCTGTATGCAGTAACTGCAATAAGCAGGGACATTTCTGGATAAGTTGCGGAGTTTTAAAGAAACAAAGGATGGATGAATCCAAGAACAAGTTTTAATTGACCCGAGAGTGTAATCTTTGTCATCAGGCTGGTCATATAAAGAGAGACTGCTGGCTGTTGAAAAAGTCCAATGTGGTTCAAGTAAATGAAGTGGCAGAAACTTCAGCACCCTCAGCTAGTCAGGGAAGATCTGATGTTCTAGACGGCACGCTTACTGTCAAAAACATTCCACTCAAAGTATTGTTTGACACAGGCGCGTCACGAAGCTTTATTGCAAAGAATGCAGTTAAGAAGTTGGATTTGAAATTGAGGAAGCTTAAAGAACCCATCACTGTCCATAATCCGGTTGGGGGTTCTCTCGATCTTAGCTGGATTTGTGCAGTGCCTGTCTCTTTTTCCTATTATAAGTTCCCTACCATCTCTATCGTCATGAATTTTACTGAATTCGATCTTATTTTGGGATTGGATTGGTTAACAAAATATGAAGCAGAGGTTAGATGCGCCGACAGAGTCGTTAGGGCAAAGATTAAATCAGGAATTATATAACCATACCCTGCGAAGGCCCGAATTCAAATAGAAAAGACTTTTGGTCAGCTCTTGATGTTTCTCCTGCTCAAATAGAAAGTATCTCTGTAGTCGTAGAGAATATTCCCGACCTCATAAAAGATATTCCTATCGTTAAGAATTATGCGGATGTGTTCGAAGAAGTTGTTAGCTTACCTCCGCAGCGAGAAATTGATTTCAAAATTGCTTTAATCCCGAATGCAAGGCCAGTAGTGCACGCTATTCGGAGAATGACTCTAAAGGAGAAAGAAGAATTAGACAATCAAACTCGATAGCTTGTATGGAAGGGTCTGATCAGGCCTAGTTTCTCTGATTGGGGAGCAGCAGTGGTGTTTGTCCCAAAGTCTGACGGTACTCTGCGACTATGTGTGGATTATCGCGACTTGAATAAGCAAACAATTAAGAATAAATATCCATTGCCGTGAATCGATGATTTATTGGATCGTCTGAATGGAGCACAAGTATTTTCAAGGATGGACCTAGCTACAGGCTTCCATCAGCTTCGAATTGCCGAAGAGTGTGTTCCTATGACAGCATTCAGAGGTCCAGACTTATTCTATGAGTGGTTAGTAATGTCGTTCGACTTATGTAACGCTCCTGCCTATTTTGTCGATCTGATGAATCGAGTGTTCAGAGGAGTCATGAATAAATTTGTTCTGGTTTTTATCAATGATATTCTAATCTTCTCTAAGTCAAAGGCTGAACCTAAGCACCGCCTATCATCCTCAAACAGATGGCCAGACTGAGAGGGTGAATCGTATTTTAGAAGATCTATTACGGGCTTGTGTTCTTGACTTTGGTGGATCATGGGACGACCATTTGCATTTGGCTGAGTTCTCATATAACAACAGCTACTAAGCGAGCCTGACAATGTCACCATTCGAAGCATTGTATGGTAGACTGTTCCGATCTCCTGCTTGTTGGGTCGAACCTGGTAATAGGCTTGTATTGGGACTAGATATGATCCGTGAAGCCGCAGACAAAGTCGACTTCGTTAAGAAACGATTACTCGCCGCTCAAAGCCGACAGAAGAGCTATGCTGATTCGAGAAGAAGGGATTTGGTTTTTTCAGTTGGTGATTATGTGTATATAAAGGATTCTCCAATGAGAGGAGTGATTCGATTTGGCAAAACTGGGAAGTTGGCGCCCAGATTTATTGGTCCATCCCCTATTCTGGAACGGATTGGAACTCTCGCTTATAGAATTCAATTTCCTGATTGGTTGCCTGGAGTGCATGATGTATTTCGCATATCTCAACTTCGAAAGCACGTTCATGATCCAGACTTGATCGTGGAAGAAGCAGCACAACAGGATATTGAAATTACTCCAGAATTGACCGTGAGAAGAGAGCGCTAAAGATCATTGGCAAAGAAACCAAAGAACTGAGGAACAAGAAGGTTCGCTTAGTCAAAGTGCAATGGAGTGGAGATCCGCGAGATTGTACTTGGGAAACTGAGGAGAGCATTCAAAAAGCCTATCCTAAGTGTCGAGTGGATATCTCTAATTGACTCCGGTGCAAGGTACATTTACCATACGTTGCATTACCATTTAGTTCTTTACTTTGCTGTTGTTTTCTTTGCATTGATGTAAACTTTTTAATTCTATAGTTTGATTAATTTAAGAAGAGTGTATGAATTAATTTTTATGATTTTGAAAAGTTAAAAATAAAATTGATTGTTGTTTGTGTTGTGGGATAGTGGATTTGATTAATTAAATTATTAGATCGATAGTTAATTTAATCAATAAGTGAATGAATGGTAGGATTTATTCGATTAAATCACACATTGAACTGATTTGAAGATAGATAGAAATATATACATGTGCATTATATATGTTTCAACAGGTAAGTGGATTAGCTGTTGAGCAAAGAATTTATTTGCGTGCCCGACAAATAGGTTAAACCTTAATGAGTTGGATGCGGAGTGCTGGTTTTTCTGTGTGTAATAATAAACGTCGCCATAGGATAGTAACAATTAATTTTGAACTACGCTACATGGCATACTTCTTGAAGATAGGCATACTTCATCATATACCTCATAAGCATTTGGAGCTTGTGTGACGAGGTGGAAGATTTACCATACGAGCGAGAGGCTTGTATGGCGATGACTATATATTACAGGTTGAACTGATGACTGATATGGACCATATAAAATGTAATGGTAAATTGCCAGATTAATAAAAACCCCACACGGGTCTGGAATTGACAATAATCACGTCTCTCTAGTCATTAGATACGGCACATGGATCATTTATTTCCCACACGGGACGAGGTGACGAGAATTTATTCTCTGGAGCAATTAAAAATACACACTCCCTCAGGCTTGGACAGGGTGACGAGAATTTATTCTCTGGAGTTATTATCTATACACGCTCCCCTGTAAACACCAGAATATATCACTATAAATATGTGTATGCTTTATAGGATTTATTGGGTACCTAATACGACCCAATAAAATTCCAAACCCCTCCACGTACAAAGGAGGTTATGGCGAAATTTTTCGAAAATTCCGGGTGTTAGCCAAATTTTTGAAGAATTTGAAAATTCTCAGAAACTGAAAAGTTGGAGAACGGAAGCCAAATTGGAAGTAGAGTTGATTAATCAAACCACTTTCGGCTTTTTTCCTTTTCGGGGACGAAAAGTTTTAAGTGGGGGAGATTGTAACGACCTGGAAAAATCTGAACCAATTTAATTTTTTTTAATTGGCTATTTTTGTGGATTTTAAATATTTAAAATAAATGTTTTAAATAATAATGACGAAAAGTAAGTTTGAATCGACGTTTGAAAATAAATATAATTAATTCTAATTATAAACAAGGCCTGAAATGGCGTGGTAGTTTCAAAATTTGAATTCAAACTTTGACTGACTATACCAGGTGCAAAACAAAATGGATCTGAGTGAAACGAAAAATATTTAAATCTGTTAGTGAATATCTTTCTAACGAATCTGAAAAATCGAAGTTTCATAGAGGGAAACAAAAGTTATGGCCAAATGAATTTTCAGAAAGGTCACTATAGAGTTTATATAGCCCGTGAAAATGGCCATTTTGCAAACGACCTCGAAATTCGACGAAACCACTTTTGTTGGATCCGGCATGTCAAATTATTGCTAGGTTTCAAATTTCATAATTTTTGAAGCTAGTATGTGAGCGTAGCAAAGGAAAATGTGTTTGGTCGATTTCTATTAAATTGGATCGACCAGAAAAGGGCCATTTTTCAAACGGCCTCAGAATTCGACGAAACTAGTTTTGTTGGGACCGTGTCGTCAATACGAAGCTAGAAAATATTTTTCTGAAATTTTTCGAATCAGTATGTGGCCTCGGCAAATTGAAATGTACGTTCAAATTAAATATTGAATGTTTTATATTTTAATTTCAAGGAAAACTGACCGAAACAGTCGAACGGGCCTTCGAAACATATCCCATTGTGTTCAAAATGGGGGTATTTAGCTAGGGACAACAGTCGTTGGATCTGGATTGGGATTCGTGTGTGAAAGGGGGTATTTTCGAAATTTAAAAAATATATAAATTAAAGAAAAAACGTGATTGGGCCACACAATCTCTCTCTCCCCCCGATTGAACTCGACGCACGGCGGAAAACCCTCTAAATCTTCCAGCCCCGATTCCTCCTCCTACATGCAAAATCAGCCCTTCCTCCAGTTGAAGATTTTGAAGAGCTTGAGACAAGCTTCAAATCCATACCAACTGAGGATTTTTTCGTTGAGTATCGGGGAAGATCTCTCAAGCTCGAAAGTCGAGCCCTTTTAATCGCTGTCGCGGCCACGTCAGGCCACCGAACTGGGGCCCACTTTCGGCGAGCATGCGCCTCACCTCCCCCTTCGACCTCATGCAACCCGATCCCCGTATCGATCAACGGATTAGCTGAAAATTTGAAACTTAGTTTCGAACCATTCAGCTGAGGTACGACTAGTTTTAAAATAACTATATTATAGCAGTTTAAAGCGCTACGGTTTTTGATTTCACTGTAAAAATCATATCTTTTTCGTTTGTTGACGAAATTCAGTGAAACAAGAGATAGTGGACTCGTGTGGACGTCTTCTACATTCTAGAAGAGACCGCATATTTTTCTGAGCCTTCTGCTATTTTTGGTGGAGTGGAACCCAATGTGAGATTTTTGAACTATAAATGATATGGAAAACAACGATGTATTAATTATATAGTCGATGTATGAGTTATATAAGCATTGTACACCACCTATATAAGTGTTGTATAAGTTGTACGGTCGATTTATAAGATATATATGCGTTGTAAAAATTATATATGTGTTGAATGGAAGTGAAGTATACTTATATAAATATAAATATATATATATATATATATATACGCCCCTCGTCCACAAACCATGGACGATATTTATTGGTTGTGATTGGTGTGAAAATTGATTGATAGCGAATGGTTGAGTAGAATTGTTTGTGGTTGAAATTGATTGATTGTGGTTGAAAAATACCCGTTTGTGGTTGAGAATTATTTTGTTGAAACCACATAGGATTAGTTTGTGGAAATGAAAAAAAGATACATGCCGCTTGCGTGCGAACTAGATGCATGAAATCCCCAATGTCAAAAGCTGCGAGGCTTTAAGGTAGAGCGAGGAGCCGTACTAGGGACAGCCCCGGTTTTAACTACCCTGCCGTTACGCTGCCGAAATTTTGAATAATATCCATGTGTTATAATTATTTTCATGTGTTGAAACTATATTCGTGTGTTGAATAGAAAATCTTCATGTGTTGAATAGAAATTCATTCGTTGAATAGAAATTCATGTGTTGAATGGAATTCGTGTTTTAAATAAATTGTTTTAACAATAAAAATCACATTTTTATTTTATATATACGAACTATAGAAACCGTTCATGTGTTGAATAGAAGTTCATTCGTTGAATAGAAATTCATGTGTTGAATGGTATCCGTGTTTGAAATAAATTGTTTTACAATAAAAATCCTATTTTTATCATCTATATGAACTATATAAAATAGTCGTGTTTTGAAATAAATTGTTTTATAATAAAAATCATATTTTTATCATCTATATGAACTATATAAAATAGTCGTGTTTTGAAATAAATTGTTTTGCAATAAAAATCACATTTTTATTACATACATGAATTGTTGAAAATAGTGAAGTGTTGAAATAAATGTCGGGTGGATAAAAATATCATTTTTTACCAAATGTATGAAAATAATATAGTTTTGAAATTGAAGAATCGGTTATATATATATATAGAAATGAAATATATCGAATAACGAGCTGCAGTTCGTGTTTTGAAACCGTGATTTCAAACGATTAGTGCGGGAGATCCAACCATCGGATTTTCCCGAAACCGAAACCGCTGGGTTCGCTTGGGAAATGTCTTTCCAACGACACCAACTTTGTGAAGATCCAACGATTGGATTGTCTGGAATGTTTAATTCAAATCTGAAGAAAAACAGCGCCAGAATTGATTATATATATATATATATATATATATATAATTAAAATATAATCGAATAACGACGTTGCAGTTCGTATTTTGAAATCGAAACTTCAAACGATTGTACCGGGATATCCGACCGTCGAATTTTCCCAAAACTAGAACCGTTGGATTCATTTTGAAAAGATCTTTCTAATGATATAAATTTTGTGAAGATCCAACGGTTAGATTTTCAGATATGTGTAAATCAAATCTGAAGAAAAACCGCGCCACGGCCGCGTTATGGCCTGAAGCGTCATTTGAATGAATTGGCTATTTTTAAATAAATAAAAATAGCGATAAATTGTTATAAAATATTATAAATGATATGGAATGTGAAATTTAGAAATTATCTGAAGGTTAGCTGAGTCGAATGGTTTCCTGGGTTTTGATCTGATGTTGGTTTCGGCCTTCGGGGTTAATATTTGAGAAATCGTTCTCTTACTGATTTACGGTTAGTGACTAATGAATTGAAATGAGGCGTATGTTGTGTTTGTGTAGCACTTTTTATTATATACGTGAGTTGCTCAGAAAGACCGGGTTTACCCCATTCTGAATAACTGAATCGACGATAAGAAATCAAAGATGAAGACGGTGGCTAAAGACCATAGATCTTCACCTCGTTTGGATGGTAACTGATGTCCTGATTGTGAGGCATCCCGAAATATGGATAATGAGTGGTGATCATCCAGACGTACATGGAGATCGATGGGTATGCGAGGTATATAGTGCCTCCGGTTTTGTTCAGACCCAGAACGAACTTGTAAATGGACCGTGTGTCTGACATTGGATTTTATTCTGTGTTGATTGATCTCTATTAAATATACATCTATTTGGCAGTGGAGAATTTATTCTCTTGCTTAACGCTCTTCTATGAGACGCACGAGCTCAGAGGTTGTATATCGATGGACATCAGTCGCATGGCATGAATTGCTAGTGTGGCATGCCTAAGTGGCAAATGATCAAGGCTTCTGTTGAAAAGCAAAGTCTTGTGGTTGATGATCAAAGCACCGCCTGTGTGGCGTAGCTTTGTGTATAACGTGAATCCGCGAGCCTCACACCCCGGTATGAACCAGAAACGGGAGAGGACATCAGGGAGGGCATGCGTTCCTTTCTAGTTAGAGGTGGTGTCAGTGCTTAAACTGGCTGATATTTATATTATTTTCACCTGTGTGGTTGTTGCTGTTGCGAGGTGCTTCGGATATATCGGTGACTATGTGAAGCCGATAGAGTCATTCGTTGGCTCATTTACACCCCAAAGGATGGTGGAACGTAGTGTTCAGGCATAATAGTCCACATCGGTGGACCGGCCCTAACGATCCAAGGCTTGTCTGCGCGCTTGCCTAAGGCTCGGGCTAGAGAGTCTCGAATTTGGTAAGGACTATTATTTTGCCTTGGTTCATGACGGAAATCCAATTTCCAAATACGATACCGTGCGGTTTTGATTGTATATATATACGGCGACATGATATATGGTACCCATGCCGTATATGATTGATAGTTATGATTGAAATTGTTTTTGAAACCTATAAACACTAGTAATAATATCAAATGCTTTTGTTTTATTCGTATCAAACATATTTTGGCCATTATAAGGTAAAACTCTATCCTTCGGTTTGCGTTGCATTGTGTGATGGGAACTGAGTCTTATAATGGCTTCATTTTTATAAAAAGCATTGCGATGTTTAAAAGATTTATTTGTTTTAAAGCACTGGCAATCCAATGGAGTAAACTCGTTCCGCGAAAGTGGCGTGGTCCTGTGATTTGCCATATTATAAATGTGTTAAGTAGATTTCTCATACCAGTCCCATGACTGACTTATAGTTTGTTTCACTTGCTAACTTGGGTGCCCCTATTTCTACACGGGCAGCCTTGTATTCAGGTTTTAGCAGGCTCTTTCTGGATAGCTGGAGTTGAAGATGGATTCTATCATTTCTCTTTTTATGCTGTTCAGCTCCTATTGTACATATTTTGTTTGTTTTTCGCTGTAGACATTAATGTATAGCTGAACTGTATTTGTACTAAGTAAGATCCTATATACTGTGTAACTCTGATGATTATCTTTATCCAGTGTATTATTTGTACATTATCTAGTGTATTTATTTATTTCTGTTCTGCTATTATCTGTTTATGTGTTATATTCCAAAGATTACCCTTGTCACCGTCAGTACGGGGTTTGGGGTCGTCACATATATTTTAGTACATTCTAGCAACCAACTAGATAAGGTGTGTGAATTATTTCCTATAAATGTGTAAACTTACAAAGAGGAAGTAGATTAGTGATATTACTGTAAAGCGTTATGTAAAATAATAAGAAACCTGTGAAGTATGTAACGAACGGGGAATGTAACCTATTATAATAAATTACATAAGAAGGAAATGTAATATAATAGGTAAGACTTTTCATAAGGACAACTAAAATTACAGCATACAGGTTATAATTAAAAAAATGAAATGGAAAGTAAGAGACTTATTATAAACGAACTTGAATTATGGGAAATAATTTTAATAAGCAAACGTACAATTATAGTTGGGGTAATATTATGACATGGGGATATAATTAAATAGTAAAGAGTAGAGTAGGCTTATTATTAATAAACTTATAATTTAGGAATTAAGTTTAATGAATATAATAATAAGTAGTGGTTTGTTCCAGCAGCGAGAGCTGATTGGGAAAAATAATTAGCCAATAAAAATGAATGAATGGTGGTTCGTTCCGTTAGTGAAGACAGATTAGTGGAAATAAGTTGACAACTAAAGGTAATAAAGAAATAACTTGAATAAGGAATAAAAAATAAATGTTTAAGTTAGTTAGCAAAGCGGTAAGTAAAACATGCATGTAATTGAAGATTAGACATAGGGTATAATAACATGATGAGATGTGCTTGGACTAGTCCGTACGTATTTGGGATGAAGATCCCAACGTGGTAGATCATTGCGATTGTCTGGAGACACGAGAGGAGCACGTCCAAATTGTTATTCTACAGGACTGGAAGGAAGTACGAGACTTCTACAGAACGTGGGAGGGTACTCTGAGATGGTCTTCTCGAGAAACCGGATGAAGTCGTATGCCCAGAGGCAGGTCTATAGTTCCATCTAAGAGTATACCTTGGCTGTGATTATGATGTAGCGGCCAGAATGATGGGGTGATAACCTTAGGATGATTCAGCCATTGGCTCGCTAAAGTAGAAGGTTGGTTAGGACTAAATAAGGATAGCAGGTCATCTAATACCTATCATCCTTACTCGGAGCGTGTGCGAGAAAGACTGGGGCTAAGACAAGAGGCCAATAATCTTTTACTATCAGGTTATTGGATAAGGGACCACATGTTTGTTCAGATTGGATGTTAGGGCGGTCATTTAGCTCTTTGAATAGTCTTTCATTACTCATTAATAGGGGTAGGCTGGGTCGGGCCTTGGAGAGCCACCGAAAAAGACCGACCAATCATTGGATATCTATAATATATGCCTAAAGAGCTTCCTTTATAGATACATAGGAAGCTCCCAACTGAGTTTCATACGGGAACTCAGGGATTAGGGCGCCCTTGTGGCGCGGCGGTAGAGGCTTATTCACTTTTCAACGTAGCCTGGTCGCTTTCGTAGCGTAAGATTGGAGACTTGGTATTCCTTCGTAGCATAGTCTAGTACGCTTTCGTAGCATGAGATGGAGGTCTGATATGTTTTCATAGTACGATGATGAGGATCTTTAACACCCCGCATTTTTAACTTAAGATAATAAAATAGGAATAACTTAATTAAATATTCAGAATTAAGCAAAACGGACTGCGCCATTGCGCCGAAGTGGTTGGATTTTTCGAGCTATTCCAACCACTACTGGATGTAATTCCAAGAGCCAAACGAGAATGAATACCACACAGAATAGTCAAGACCAGGCTCCCTAATAGGTGTCTAACCAATCCATTCTGGATCGATCGAATTGGTACGGAAGTTGTAACATGGGAAAACCACGAAAAACACAACTTATTTGAATAACCCGGTGACCTACCAATTGTAGAAGTAGGATCATCTCGAAATTTTGGTCAAAATAGACACCTGGTTTGCGTAAATCGGACATCGTATGAAGAAATTATCAAGGCTCAAAGTTTGTATATGCGCAGGAATAATATATACATTAGGTTCAGAAATTCAAAAATAGGTCTAGAAATTCAAAAATCTGTTCAAAATTTGAAATTTGGGAAGGCGACAGTTTTTCCTCCCAGGAGGTCTACCCCCTAAAGGGGATGTCGACCCCTGGGTCGACCCCCTAAGGGGTGGATCGGCCCATGGAACAACACCTTCAAGGGGGGTCGACCTTCCTACGGCATATTAGGTTTTTTTTTGAGATTTGGACGTTTCTGATGGTATTTAATAAAATCTGATGGTCCTGGTTTCTCGGATACACCTATAAATAAGACCCTAGAGCTAACCCTAAACCTCATATTTCTGAGGCTATGCTGAAGCTCCGCCATTCCTTTCCCTCTATTTAGAAAATTAAGATTATTAATTCTGAATCCAGATCTGAAGGAAAGGAACGTGTGCTTGTAAATAGGTGTTCAGATCTCTTATCGAAGTGAGGTAATTTTCTAGATCTGGTCTATTTCAACTCTCTTTTCTTTCTCTCTTTTTTCTTTTAGTATAAATAGTTAATCCATGTTTGTTAGGTTCTGAATCCAATTTGGGGAAAACCATGGAAGATTAGATCTGGACCAGATCCAGGATTTGGAAAGCTTACAAGTTGAGTGAGTTTAAGCTATAGCATTTTAGACAATAATATGTTATAGTTTACCATTACCCATTTTGTATACTTGAAATATGACATGTTAAATGTTTAACATAAGTCGATAATGACTAAAGTGAGATGTTAGTATGAATAGGCAAGGAAATTCATATGTTGAATTGGTTAAGGTGATGAATGTTTACATGTTGAAAAACAAACTTGTTAATAGCGATTACTATGGTTACTATTCCATTGATTCTCTTATGGCATATTATTAAGTAAATGGCATGTTTAACTTGTTGGATTTGAAAATTTACCCGATTAAATATTTACATGTCAAAATAGAATTAAACATATGTTAAAAAGGATATGCGACAAATATAGGCTTAATTGGACGACATGTAAATTAGGTTACAGTAAACAGATGAAAAGAATAATATGCCTAAAATTTACATGAATAGGAATAATTATTAAAGAACGAACATGCCTAGATTCATAGTAATTTGACACTGTAATGCTCTTAGACATGAGGATAGATTGCACCTGTGATAGAAGTCTGCCCGGAACCGCCAAGCATATCCAGCATTCACAAGTGGAAAATCTAATGTGAGTGTTCTAAGTGAACAAATAAAACATGAAATGGTACTAAGACACGAGTTTAAGTCAACTTGTGGTAGAAGTCTGCCCGAAACCGCCCAGCAAATCCAGCGTCCACAAGTGTAGGCTTAATGTGAGAGGTCTAGTGCACGTATATATATATATATATAAAAGATATGAATAAATGGAAATGATGGTAATTAAATATCTAACTCAGAAAATAAGAAAGAAAGGGATGGACTAGGTTAGTGTAATGCGAAGGAAAAGTGATGTGTTTCCCTAAATGACCTATTTCTGAGAACGTGGTTGCAAGTAAGCCATAGTGAATAAAGTAAGAAAAAGGAAAGAAATTACTTTCCACCACGGATTTAGATGGGAATATGTTATGAAAATAAATCATTGATTCCTTCTATAAATCAAACCGATAAGGTGCATGAAGTGATTTCCTTAATTAAAATAAGGGAACATATATTACAGTGAGTAAAGAATTCTGGAATGCGATAGTAAAAGAAAATGGTTTAAATGGGGAATGATAATAAACTATTATAAATAAATAACATTAATGAAAATGTGGTATAATAGGTAGCTTGTCCTTAGGACAAGTGAAGATAATAACTTAGGTTATAATGAACTAGTAGGGAAATGGGATAACTGGTGAAATGAGATAAGGGATACTTAATTGTAAATTAAGTCATCAGTAAATGGGAAAGCCGGAAACTAGTTGAGAAAAGGGGGAAAATATATGAAATACAAGAAGTTGTACTTAATTATAAATTAAGTAATCTGTAAAGTTGGAAGTCTAAAACCCGCTGATAAGAATAAAATGTTTGGACTTGTCCTAGGGACAAGAGCAAACTATAACATAAGATTATAATAAATGGGTAGAGAAACTTATTAATGGGCCTTAGTTAAGAGAACTAAGTTAATAAGTAAACAACATTAAGTTGTAATAACGATGTAAAATGGGATTATGATTAAATGAGAAAGGATGAGGAAAACTTATAAAATGAAATAAGTTATATTTAATCATAAATGGTAATTGACATGTTAATTAGAAAACATGTGAATTGAGGTATACTTAATAACATATTAAGTTGAACATGTTATTGGAACCTTGAAATCAAATAAGAATATAAAGGGGATTGTGCAATACAAACCTTAGACCACAATATAGAGAATAACATGTTGTGGGGTTAATAATAAACATAAAATGGGTTATGTTATATAACTGAAAGTAATAAGCAAGAGGAATTTGGTAACTTGATTAAGAATTCAATATGAATGGGAATAACCAAGTTAAATGGAAACCTGATGAGGTAAGGCAAGCGCGTAAACGAATGTTTAGACATAGGGTCTAACAACATATTAAGGTGAGGCGCTTGGACCAGTCTGCATGTTTGAGGGTGAATAACCCAATGGGGTAGATCATCGCGATGTTAAAAGGCACGAGGGGAGTGCACATTCATATGATTATTTTTTCGACTCCGAAGGATTGGAAGGGGAAGCACGCGGCTTCCTGAGATACGTAAGGTGCTCCTAGTAGTCCTCTGTGTTGTGGCAGATGTTTAGGTTGTGCTCGCAAAGGTTGGGTCTGCGCGTAAGTACTAAGTGGGTGGGCCTTGACTGCTGAAGTAGCTATGCAGTCAGAATGTTGTGACGCAGTGACACCAGGGTGATTCGGCGATCGCCTCAATGGTGAGGCGAAGGGTCACGACCAACAAGGATAGTATATCATCGGATACCAGTCATCGGCAGCCAGCAGGATGCGAAAAGAATAAAGCTAAAACCAATAGACCATTCACCATTCACTATTAGGGTACGGTGGTTGAGGGAAGACGCCAATTTAGATTGTTTTCTTTAGGGGCAGTCGTTTCGCTCTTGTAGTCTTTACTAGTTGAGGGAGGGGCCGATGTGGGGCCTTAGCTACTGTGAAAACAGACCCTAGGAATATCTGTATATAGAGGCTCTTAAAGACGGACCTGTACAAATATGGAAAAGCTCCCGACCGAGTTCCGTGTTTCTTGTATCGCCCTGCCACGGAACTCGGTGCACATTAGAGGACGTGCGGTTATGGCATCAAGCAACAATTGACAATACATATGTGGATAGTCTAGATACATGCATGTCGGCTCTGAGTGGCGTATCGTAGACTTAAGGGCATTGTTCTAGTATGGAATCTGATTTGATCGAAGGTGGCAGTCCATAAGCTTTACGTAGCAATAATGATAGATATATGCGGAACATAACATTGTCATATAGAGATCCGTACGTCACTACGGCGTAGGATGAGGGGCTGCGTATATTTCAATGGTGTTACGGTGGAGACCGTGCGAGTGGCATACCATGATGTGTACCTTAATATTAGGGGTAGCTGCATATATAATATATTAGGTTAATTTAGTTGGAAGTAAATGGGTATGACGTGTGTGTAAGCCTTGATGTTGTTAACCCAAGTAACCTAATAAATAAGAGAATATGATTGAACGATATATGTAGGATTATCCAAAGTGTTAATTTAAATCCAGTCACCAGAACTTGTGTTCTGACCCCCTCCTCATAACATACTCGCAGGTTAGATTTGTAGCAGAGACATTATAGCTTTGGATATTGGTTAGGCAGTATTATTAATACGATAAGGCTATACTCTGATTATATTATATTTTGTCCATTCTGCTGTGAGATATTTTATGAGCTCTGACATGTTTTGTGTCTCTATCTTTTCTGGAAGATACAAGAGCAAACTAATCCGAGTTTCGATAGATTGGAATTTTGAGAAAAAATTGGTCTATCGGAATTTGGGTTGTTACATCTGGTATCAGAGCTTTGGTTTAGGGTTCCTCTATAAATAGTGAGTGAATGTATTTGTATTTTTAAAAATATAAATATATTATATGTATACCTAGATCTAGAGAGAAAACCATTAAATAGTAGGAGTATAATATGGTAATAAATGGGATGTTTGTTTTGTACACTAAAGGAATGAATACGGAAATCTGAGACCCTTAGGTAATTTTTGTGGATAGTGTACAATGTACTTTGTATGGAAGGAAAGTGAATCACATATAATTAGTATTTTGGGTTAGTAGGCTTGAAAAACTTATAAATTGGAAAAGGTTGAAAAGAGAAAAAATGGACTAGGAATGTATATAGTTGAGAGAATTGACCTTGGGGAGTGTCTCGGAAAGCCTAGAAAAAATGGAAACCCGCTTTGAGTCTAATCTTATTGTTAATTTTTAGAAACTTGAAATTATAAAATTTTTGGGAAAATCGGTTATGTTGTTTTCAAGTTTTAATCTTAAAAGTTATAATTTTAAAATATGTAAAGAAGTACATATTGGGTTTTGAAGAAAAATGGGGTATATTATGTAAATAGTGATTTCTTTCGAAAACTTTATCTAAAGAAAAATTCTCTCATAAAAGGTGCATATTACATAGCATGTATAGCTTGCTAGTTTTCTTGTTATATTTTGTACAAGAATTTTTTATAAAGAAAGATTTGAAATCTCTATTCTTATGACAACCCTTTTTGGTAAATTATTTTAACAAGATATTTTTATTGGTTGGACAAAATAAGTTGTAGAAATTAAGAATAGAGTAGATGGTTGCACCTTGTAGTAAGAGACTGAACTGATCTTATAGGCAAGGATGAGCCGTATATCCGATTGAGAAATAGTTGTCCTTATCTATTCCAGTTTTTGTGATTTAAAAAAAAAAGATTTACATTTTTTTTAAATGACATGTTTTTATGGTTTGGTAAGAGAAAGTTTTCATATGAAAAATAAAGTTTTGAGGCTATAAAGTAAATAGCGAAAATTATCTTAGAAAAATGGTAAGTTCCTCTAGAATGCGTAAGCATTGAAAAGCCTAGGGTGTTACCTAAACTAAATGTTGGTACACAACTAGAGTTAGTAGTGACTACTAGATAGTAAAAAGAGCAAGTAAGTGTTTAGATCCTGTTGCTAATTTTCATATTACGGGTAAAGCTCGTTACTACAGTTTTGTTGGGATAGTTTCATTATTTTGTTCTTGTTGGGTAGTTAGGGTAACACCTAAACCTATGGTGATCCTATAGTTTGGACTTTTCTGTTTGAAGGGAAATAGTCTCGAGATTCTTGGCCCTTAGTAGTAGTTGTGTATGGTGTATGTTCTCCTATTTTAGTTGAAAGACTAGAAGGCTTATTTAAATTTAAACTAAGATCAGATGATTGAATAAGCTAAGAAAAGAGAAATGATACAACTAAAAAGGAAATAGATAATTCAGTAAAGCAATAAACATGATAAATTATGAGAAAAGATGGATAAGAATAAAAATTTCCAAGATAAGACGAAAAGAAAATCAGTAACAAAAGAAGATTTTCTTATGTGGGCGGTGCTTAGATAGGAAAATAGGAGAACCTTTATAATAGTTTCATAAAATCCAAGTACGGTTGGAAAAAGGTACATAAAAGAAAAATGAAAGATGTGAAATTTTCCGTTTCCCACCTTTTTGTAACATAAGAATAATTCAGAAAATTAGATTATTCTGGGATTCGAAAATTAAAGTTGGTTGGTAGGATTATGGATGCGACAATTGGATGAACTACGCTTCTACTCAGTAAGAGAGTGGGAAAATTTGGATGAAAAAAAAGCATTTTTTATTTTCAAAATATTGCATTCATGTAGAACTACTAGTATATTTAGGATGTGAGCATCATGTTTTAAAAGGATTTTTGAAAAATTTGCATACACATAGGAGGTACCACTTAGGCATACATGTATTATTATGTTGTACTTCACATTGCACAAGTGCACAATGTTTGCAAAAATTGGATGCACACATGATGGATGTATATTTAGCGAGGGAATAATTGATTTTACCCTTATCAAATTTTGGGGATGAAATTTCCTAAGGGTGGGAGAATGTAACACCCCGCATTTTTAACTTAATAGAATAAAATAAGAATAACTAATTAAATATTCGAAATTAAGTAAAATGGACTATGCCATTGCGTCCATCTCGAAATTCTAGTCAAAATAGACACCTGGTTTGCGTAAATTGGACACCGTATGAAGATGTTATTAAGGTTTGAAGTTTGTATACGCGTAGGAAGAATACATATACATATGTGTGTGTGTGTGTATGTATTAGGTTCAAAAATTCGAAATAGGTCTAGATATTCAAAATTCGGTTCAAAATTCAAAATTTGGGAAGGCGGCAGATTTCCCGCCCAGAGGGTCTACCCCCTAAAGGGGTGTCGACCCCTAGGTCGACCCCCTAAGGGGTGGGTTGACCCATGGGAGTCGAACCCTCCTATGGCAGATTTTGGCAGATTAGGTTTTTTTGAGATATGGACGTCTCTGATGGCTTTTAATCAAATCTGAGGGTCCTGGTTTCTATGATACACCTATAAATAAGACCCTAGAGCTAACCCTAAACCTCATATTTCTGAGGCTATGCTGAAGCTCTGCCATTCCTTTCCCTCTCCTATAATCTATTCAAAAAATTAAGATTATTAGTTTAGGAAAAATTCTGAATCCAGATCTAAAGGAAAAGAACGTGTGTTTATAAATAGGTGTTCAAATCTCTTATCAAAGTGAGGTAATTTTCTAGATCTGGTCTATTTTAATTCTCTCTTCTTTCTCTCCTTTTTCTTTTAGTAAAAATAGTCAATCCATGGTTGGTAGGTTCTGAACCCAATTAGGGGAAAACCATGGAAGATTAGATCTGGACTAGATCTAAGATTTGGAAAGCTTACATGGTGAGTGGGTTTAAGCTATAGCATTTTAGATAATAATATGATATAGTTTACCATTCCCCATTTTGCATAACTGAAATATGACATATTAAATGTTTAACATAAGTCGATAATGACTAAAGTGAGATGTTAGTATGAATAGGCAAGGAAATTCATATGTTGAATTGGTTAAGGTGATGAATGTTTACATGTTGAAAAAACAAAATTGTTAATAGCGATTATTATGGTTATTATTCCATTGATTCACTTTTGGCATATTATTAAGTTAATGACATGTTTAACTTGTTGGATTTGAACAATTACCCGATTAAATATTGACATGTCAAAATAGAACTAAATATATGTTAAAAAGGACATGCGACAAAATATAGGCATAATTGGACGACATGTAAATTAGGTTACAAATAAACAGATGAAAAGAATACTATGCCTAAAATTTACATGAATAGGAATAATTATTAAAGAACGAACATGCCTAGATTCATAGTAATTTGACACTGTTGCGCTCTTAGACACGAGGATAGATTGCACCTGTGATAGAAATATGCGTGGAACCGCCCGACATATCCAACATTCACAAGTGGTAAATTTAATGTAAGGTGTCTAAGTGCATAATTAAAACATGAAATGGTACTAAGACACGAGGTTAAGTCAACTTATGGTAGAAGTCTGCCCCGAAACCGTCCGACAAATCCATCGTCCACAAGTGTAGGCTTAATGTAAGAGGTCTAGTGCATGTACATATATATATGTATATAAAAAGATATGAATAAATGGAAATGATGGTAATTAAATGTCTAACTCATAAAAAAAGAAAGGAAGGGATGTAGTAGACTGGGTTTGTGTGATGCGAAGGAAAAATGATGTATTCCCCTAAATGACCTACTTCTGAGAACGTGGTTGCAAGTAAGCCATAGTGAATAAAGTAAGAAAAAGGAAAGAAATTACTTGCCACCACGGATTTAGATGGGAATACGTTATGAAAATAAATCACTGATTCCTTCTATAAATCAAACTGATAAGGTGTATGAAGTGTTTTCCTTAATTAAAATAAGGGAACATATATTACAGTGAGTGAAGAACTCTGGAATACAATAGTAAAAGAAAATGGTTTAAATGGGGAATGGTAATAACCTATTATAAATAAATAACATTAATGAAAATGTTGTATAATAGGTAGCTTGTCCTAGGGACAAGTGAAGATTATAACTTAGGTTATAATAAACTAGTAGGGAAATGGGTTAACTAGTGAAATGAGATAAGGGATACTTAATAGTAAATTAGGTAATCAGAAAATGGGAAAGTCGTAAACCAGTTGAGAAAATGGGGAAAATATACGAAATATAAGAAGTTGTACTTAATTATAAATTAAGTAATCTATAAACTTAGATGTCTGAAACCCGCTGATAAGAATAACATGTTTGGACTTGTCCTAGGGACAAGAGGAAATTATAACATAAGGTTATAATAAATGGGTAGAGAAACTTATTAATAGGCCTTAGTTAAGAGAACTAAGTTAATAATTAAACAACGAAAAGTTGTAGTAACGATGTAAAATAGGATTATGATTAAATGAGAAAGAATGAGGAAAACTTATAAAATGAAATAAGTCATATTTAATCATAAATGGTAATTGACATGTTAATTAGAAAACATGTGAATTGAGGTATACTTAATAACATATTAAGTAGAACATGTTATTGTAACCTTGAAATCAAACAAGAATATAAAGGGGATTGTAGATTATAGACCTTGGACCACAATCTAGAGAATAACATGTTGTGGGCTTATTAATAAACTTAAATGGGTTAAATTATATAACTGAAATTAATAAGCAAGAGGAACTTGGTAACTTGATTAAGAATTCAATATGAATGGGAATAACCAAGTTAAATGGAAACCTGGTGAGGTAAGGCAAGCACGTAAAAGAATGTTTAGACATAGGGTCTAACAACATATTAAAGTGAGGCACTTGGACCAGTCCGCACGTTTGAGGATGAATAACCCAACGGGGTAGATCATCGCGTTGTTAAAAGGCACGAGGGGAGCGCACATTCATCTAATTATTATGTCAGCTCCGAAGGACTAGAAGGAGAAGCACGCGGCTTCCTGAGAAACGTAAGGTGCTCCTAGTAGTCCTCTGTGCGGTGGCAGATGTTTAGGTTGTGCTCGCAGAGGTTGGGTTTGCGTGTAACTACTAGGTGCGTGGGCCTTGACTACAGAAGTAGCTATGCAGTCAGAATACTGTGACGCAGTAACACCAGGGTGATTCGGTGATCACCTCAACGGGAAGGCGAAGGGTCACGACCAACAAGGATAGTAAATCATCGGATACCCGTCGTCGGCAGCCAGTGGGATACGAAAAGACTGCAGCTAAAACCAATAGACCATTCACCTTTCACCATCGGGGTACAGTGGTTGAGGGAAGACGTCAAATGGATGTTTATATTGTTTTCTTTAGGGGCAGTCGTTTAGCTCTTGTAGTCTTTACTAGCTGAGGAAGGGGCCGAGGTGGGGCCATAGCCACCGTGAAAATAGACCCTAGGAATATCTGTATATAAAGGCTCTTAAAGTTGGGCATGTATAGATATGGAAAAGCTCCTAACCGAGTTCCGTGTTTCTTGTATCGCCCTCGATGCACATTAGAGGACGTGTGATTATGGCATCAAGCTACAATTGATGATACGTATGTGGACAGTCTAGATACATGCATGTCGGCTCTGAGTGGTGTATCGTAGACTTAAGGGCATTTCTCTAGTATAGAATCTGATTTGATCGAAGGTGGCAGTCCGTAAGCTTTACGTAGCAATAATAATAGATATATGCGGAACATAACATTGTCATATAGAGAACCGTACGTCACTACGGCTTAGGATGAAGGACTGCATATATTTCGTTGGTGTTATGGTGGAGACCGTGCGAGTGGGATACCATGGGGTGTACCTTAATATTGGGGGTAGCTACATATATACTATATTAGGTTAATGCACTGGGAAGTAAATGGGTACGATGTGTGTGTACGCCTTCATGTTGTTAACCCAAGTAACCTAATAAATAAGAGAATATGATTGAACGATATATGTTGGATTATCCAAAGTGTTAGTTTAAATCCAGTCACCGGAACTTGTGTTCTGACCCCTCCTCATAACATACTCGCGGGTTAGATTTGTGGCAGAGACATTATAACTTTGGATACTGGTTAGGTAGCATTATTAATATGATAAGGCTATACTTTGATTATATTATATTTTATCCATTCCCCTATGAGATATTTTTTGAGTTCTGACATGTTTTATGTCTTTGTCTTTTTTGCAGGATACCATAGCAAACCAATCCGAGTTTCGGTAGATTGAAATTTTGAAAAAACATCAGTCTGTCGGAATTCGGGTTGTTACAAAATCACTCGAGGAGGATACTATGGGAGTATCTCGGTATGTCGGGCATTTAGCTATATATATACACACACACACACGTATATGACTTAATTTGTTAATCCATAGGGAGTAAATGAGTACGATTTATGCGGAAAAATCAAAAGTACATTGTGAAATAAACCTGAATAACCTAGTAAATATGAACCAGTGATAGCGGTATATGTAGTGCTATTTGTAGAAAGTTCAATTTGTCCATTCACTAGAACTTTCGTTATGATCGCCTCCTCATGAGAAATCCGCAGATTAGACAGGTGGTTGAGATTCTGCAGCTTAGAGACACTTGCTAGATAGTGTCATTATATTGGTAAGTATTTACCTATTATTATATTTTATTCCCTTCCATTGTGAAATTTCTATTATGAGCTCTGATATATTTATCTTTGACTTTCTGTAGGATACAAGACAAACCAACTCGAGCTTCGATTGATTTTGGATTTTGAAACAAAAAATCTAGTCTGTCGAAATTTGGGTTGTTACATCTTGTATCTAAGCTCAGGTTTAGGATTCCCATATAGATAGTGGGTGAACGTATTTGTATCTTCAAAATATAAATATTATATATATATATAAATATACATAGAGGAACCAACTATTTAAGTAAAGTAACACATAGAAAAATGTTGGGGTATTGGTTTTGCACACTAAGGAAATAGTTATGGAAGTTTGAGGATTATAGACCCATGAGTGGCAAAGAATGTAGAATGTGCAATCTGTTTTGAAAAAGAGAAAAAATTCCATACGTTAATATCCGTAATTTTAATATTTCAGATTAGTGAGTTTGTCAGTAGAGCCTTATAAGTTGGGAAAGAGTAACAGGGAAAAATGTATTAGGAATTTATATATATACAAACATTTGGCACAAAAAGGGGCATTAGGTTTAGATTCCGGCTCAGAAATAGTTTTGGAAAATTTTAGTGTGAAAGTGGACTTGAATGAAGTGATAATTTTTACGCAAAAGGATTCGCAAATGAAGAATCAAGAAACCACTTTGTACTTAGTCCCACAATTGAACTTTTGGTTAAACTTGAAAAATATATGGAAAAGATCTCAAGAAGAATTTTTCAAGCTTCAAATTTAAAAGTTTACAGTTTTCAAAAATTTAATAGTAATATTGAGATTTTCATTGACATAAAGAAGTTTGCTTGTTACTTTACACAGAACACAAAAGCCATATAGAAAAGATTCATAGAAACTTAGTCTTATTAATTCCTCTTGGAAGAGAAATGTATGCAAAGTAGGTAAGAACTCAAACTAAATTAAAGTGTATAAACTTTGAGAAATTATTAGAGAAAAAATAAAATCTTAAGACTTGTATGGTTTGTACGGGAAAAGTTACATCGAGATAGATTTCGCATAGATTCAATCAAAGGAACAAGTTAAATAGAAAAGGTTGGATAATTCATGTAAGAACTTGGTGTACACGTCATGAATTTCCAGATATGGATAGAAGGAAAGGAGGAGCGTTATGTTTGGCTGGATTCAGTGATGATATTTTTTTATGTCAAGAGGGGCAAAGTCGTAGACCTCCTTGTCCTAGTGGATAGCCATAGCTAGCCATTGTATTTTTTACCTAATACGGATTGCAATAGAGCCTATTTTCTTTTAATACAAATTTTCACTTCTATGTAGTATTCTATTTATTTATAGGAAAATATAATAGTTGGGTATGATATCCTTTTTCTAAGTGTTTGAGATGATCAGTAGAAAAAGATAAGGACATAGGATATGGTAATGAAATAACAATATAGGCAAAAGATGAATAACTAAAAGGAAAACATGCAAAATTTACAGAAAACAGCAAAGGTGGAAACGACAAGAAATAGGAAATCAAATTCTTCAAAGTAAGTTTGGGAAATTGAAAAAGAAATTCTTCTTATGTAAACTGTGCTTGAAATAGAAAATAGAAATTTTTAGGAAATATGGGGGAAAAGGTGCATAAAAGTGGGATGGAAAATATAGAATTTTCCATTTTCTACCTTTTTCAAACATAAGATATCGAATTTAGAAAATTAGAATTTTCTGAAATTCGTAAATTTAAAGTTGGTTGGTAGGATTTAGATGCAAAAATCTGATGAACTACGCCCTTACTCCGTAAGAGTGGGGAAAATTGGATGAAAAGGTACTTTTGATTTTCAAAATATTGCACTCTTATAGAAATTTCCTGTATATTTATGATGTATACATCATGTTTTCAAAAGATTTTCAAGAAAATTTGCAATCATATAGGAGGTACCGCTTACGCATTCATTGTATTCATGTATTTATGTGATGTGTTACACTTTGCACAAGTACACAAATGGTTGAAAAATTGGATGTACATATTATGATTGCAAATTATACGAGGAATTACATAATTATACCCTTACCAAATTTCGGGGATGAAATTTCCTAAGTGTAGGAGAATGCAACACCCGCAATTTTAAATAATAAAGATGTGAAAATGGTCAAAATAATTGTAGAAGAGTGTGCATTTGATATTTTAAAACAAACGCATGTTATAAATTAGGTAATAACTAAATCGTTCTCACTATGTAAACTAAATATGCAATAGTATATATACATAACTATATAAAAAGAAACGGGAGAAAGAATGGAATAAATGATAAGCACATTAATTGTATAAACAGTGTGCGTTTGAATTTAAAATAGCAAAAGTTTATTAACGTATTAACATGCTTAACTATCTATTAATAACCGTTTTTGAGATTGGAACTTAATATGTGTTAGAAACAGAAAACAGTTAATGTCAAATTGCAACATTTTTTGATTAACAATGCGCAACATTAATGGAATAAAATCACGCAAGAAAAAAGGAATATAAATGACGTTAGTTAAGTAGTGTTTTAATTCAAAAAAAAAAATGAAGCAAGTGCTTGTAAATATATATTGATATATTTATTTCAAGATTGCATATGCACGCATATTAATTTCAGTAATGAACACATTTGAATATGATATTAAAAACCTGTTGAAAACTAAAGAAAATTTACTAAAATGGGAAATGCAGATAAATGTTTTGTATAACTATCATCAAAGAATCAATAAACACTAAAAAAATTTAGTGTTGTAAAAAGATGCTTGTGTAGTCCAGTTGGTAGAGGCATATCTCTCCTTTGTGAGTGGTGCAAGTTCGAGTCCCGTCAGCGCCCTATTTTTAATTTTAGAGGGACGGTTATAGAAATGCATGTTCTTAGAGAAAAATATATATAAATGTACACATAAAGGAAATTATATATATAGGTGAATATATATATATATACATGTATATGTGTGTATATGTGTATATGTGCTTATATATTTGTATGTATGTATGTGTGTATATATATACGAATAAGAAATTCAAAAAGTAACTTGAAATCAATCAAATTGAGTAAGAAATAAATGATGGTATAACGCCATTTGAATTTTGAAAAGAAAGGAAGATTGTGCGTAAATATAGTAATATAAATTCGAAAATTGAAATTAAAGTGTAATTTAAGTGCAAAAGTAATAAATGAATAATGAATGAAAAATAGGCAAGAAGATAGCTGCATTTGAAATTAGAATGTATATTGAAAGGAAGAAATTAATGAATTGATGGTGTTAATAATGACATCAATTGAGAAGCTATTGACGAACAAAGATTTGAAGAGTAATACATATATATATATATATATATATATATATGCGCATAAGTTTGAAATTCTAATGTTGGATATACATTATAAATGGAAGAAAATAAATTGCTTAAGCAATACTCAGAAAGAAAAGAATCGTTATCAGCAACATTAAACAAGAAATTAATATTTGGCAAAATTAACATTAATAGCCCATATCTAAGCCAATTGACATTATAATTTCCGATTGTACTTTAGCATTTTATTATATTTAGTCCGACAAACCTAAATCTCTTGTACACCTATAAATATACTAGCAGAGTCTAGCCTCGAACTTGCATTTTCTAAGACAATGTCAAGGCTTTGCCATTTTCTTTCTACTCCAAATCCTTCGAAAATTAGAATATTAGTTTTTAGGAATTCTTATTCAAGATTTGAAGAAAAAGATTATAGATCTGTAATATAGGTGTTCAGATTTCTTGTCTATGTGAGGTAAATTTTGTGAATCTGAATTATTAAGGTTTCTTTCTTTCCTTCTTCTTTTAGCATCAGATTTGTAAATCCGTGGTTATTTTAATATTTGATTCAATTAGAAAGTCCGCGGAATAACATATCTGAATCAGATTCAAGGAATGGAAAGAAACTAGGTAAGTGGATTTAAAATTATACATTTTGGTAACGTTTTATTTATCGTTTACATTCCCCGTAATTCTTAACATGATAAATAATTGGAATTTGTAGTAATTGTGATATAATATATTTTTACGTTAAGAATATTGTTGTTGTACAAACAATTCCATTAATCGTTTATTTGGATTAAGAATTATTGTAATACTGAAATTTTGGAATTTACAATAAACATGAATATGTTCTTAAAATTTTTATTTAATGACAAATTGGATATGTTGTAAACAGAATTACAGTGAAATTGGGAATAATAGAAAACAATTGATATTTCTAGCTTTGTATGGAAAATTTACAGTGATTGGAAATGGTAAATGAAAATAGGAATTAACATCTAACTCAGAAAATAAAAAGGGAAAAATTTGTAGTGGACTACGTTTGTTCGATTTGGGAAAGATGCATACATTTTCATAACGAAAATTACTTAAAATGTAGTTGCAAGAAAAGAAAAAAAAGGATTAGTGTGAAATATGGATTCTTATGGCACCCCAGTCCATTAATGTCACCCATTAAGGGAAGGCATTAAGTTCCATGAAGCGTTATAGGCAAACAAGTCACAGAGTAATTACAAGACAGATATAAATAAGATAGCAGTGGAAATTCAAATTTTTATTTCAAACATAAATCACACTGCGTGGTCCAAAATACCATAAGTCACAAAAACCATTACAACAATATAAATTTTGTCTTGTACCATCAGAGTACATAAATATAAAAAGCATAACATAATTCCCGAAGAAAAAGAGCTAAGTCATAGTAGAGATAAGAACTTGAGCCATATTACGAAAGCAGCTTCAAGCAAGATGATAACTGAGTCTTGATTAAGCCTGAGAATTCCCTCCCTACGAACCTGGGGGGAACGGAAGAACGAGGAGGAAACAAAAAGGGTCAGACATAAAGTCTGACGAGTCTAGTTACTTTTAGCAAATAAATAAATAAAAGCAGCATGACAGGCGTATAAAGTGGATGAGAGATTAATTCAAAAAAAAGGGCAGGTGTGACAAGGTAGACAGGATAAGGTGTATACACTTCCCTAATGATTACTCTGCACTATTACTAGTATATCCAGAATAAGATAATCCCTTCCAATATAAGGTGGTAGACTTAGGCATACGCCCAAATGTACCCTAACCACTACCTTAATCGATCGGCTCCCTAATCCGCGTAGATACTCTGTGTCGACCCCAACATAGGATGTATCACATCCTAAAGTGGAAACCCCTCGCTGATATGCACAGCCCCATATCTACAGACGTCACGGTCGTCTTATGTGACGGCAAAGAATTTCGCTCGGTCCGAACCAGTCGCTAAACCGACCCAGACCGTTCGAAACGCCCTATCGTTTGAGAACACGACAAAACAGAACGCATACAGAAGAACATTTCATTGTATTTTACAACAATGCATCAGATTACAAGAATATACAGAGTATGTATGAATAAATATTACACAGAAATATCAGAGATTTAAATTACATTTAAATACATAGCAGCGGAAAATAATACAATACACAACTAGAAGAAGATATACGGATACAAAGCTTTCCGGATATCGTTCCAGCTGTAAACCAGGATCCTGTGAATATAAATCTGCAAAACCAAAACTACTAGCTGCCCGTGTCGAAAATAGGGGCACCCAGAGTTTAGGTTAAAACAATAAACTCCAGGTCAGTCATGTGACTGGTGTGAGAACTAAAACAGTTATTAATCTTTATTTTTAAAACATTAGGTAAATCAAGGGACCACGCCGTAACACGGAACGGGTTTCCTCCCAAGAATACCAGTGCATAAAACAAACCGCGCAATGCTAAATAAAGAAAATGAAGCTGTTATAAGACCCATGTCCCATCACACAATGCAACGCAGCCGAGGATAGGGTTTTCCCTTATAACAGCCAAAGAATGCTTGATACGTTTAAAACAGATCGTTTGATACTATTATAAGTGCATAGTGTATAAAACAACTTCAAATCATAAGTATCAATCATAGGCGACATGAGCGTCCCATGCCACTATGTCGCCACATATAGGTTTACAACTAAAACCGCAAAGTCACGTATTTGGAAATTGGATTTCCATCTATGAACCGAGGCAAAAGATAGTCCTCAACCGGTTCGAGACGCTCTAGCCCGTGTCTCAGGCAAGCGCGCAGGCAAGCCTTGGATCCTCAGGGCCGGTCCACCGATGTGGATTATTATGCCTGAACAATACGTCTCCCCGCCCTTTGGGGCGTCAATGAGCCAAAAAAATGACTCCATCGGACCCGGATCGTCCGATCAAACCGAGGCGCCTCGCAACAGCAACAACCACATAAGTCAAACTCGTCAGGGCGTGTAAAACCACTGACGCCACTTCTAGCTAGAAAGAAACGTATGCCCTCCCTGACGTCCTCTCCCGTTTTTGGTTCATACCGGGTGTGAAACACGCGAGGTAAACGTTACACAAAGCTACGCCACAAAGGCCTTGCTTTGATCATCACCACAAGACTTTGCTTTTCAACAGAAGCCTCGATCAATTGCCACTTAGGCATGCCACACAGGCAATTCACTCCATGCGTTTGATATCCATCAATATATAACCCCTGAGCTCGTACGTCTCAGAGAAGGGCGTTAAGCAAGAGAATAAATTCTCCGCCGCCAAACAGATATATATTTAATAGAGATCAATCACACAGACTAAAATCCAATGTCAGACACACAGTCCATTTACAAGTCCGTTCTGGGTCTGAACGAAACCGGAGGCACCTAGTACCCCGCATATCCATCGATCTCCAAGTACGTCTGGACGATCACCAACTGTTTCCATCTTCTTGGGTGTACAGCCCAATCAAGATCATCAGTTATCACCCAAACGACGTGAAGACCTCCGGTCTTCGACCATCGTCTTCATCTTCGACTTATCGTCGTATCAGTTATTCAGAATGGGATAAACCCGGTCTTTCCAAATAACTCGCATATATTTTAAATAAGTGTTACACAAACACAACATACGCCTCATTCCAATTCATTAGTCACTAACCGTAAATTAATCAAGAGAATAATTCCCCAAATATTAACCCCGAAGGCCGAAACCAACATCAGATCAATATCCAGAAAACCCTTCTGCTTGGCTAACCGACAGTTAGTTTCTAAATTTCACATTCATAGGAAAAGGTTCCCATTAATTTTATCCAAGATAAATTCCTTGAATTTATTCTTTATTCTATCTTTGAATCTCAATTCAAACTAGTCGGGATTAGCGAACCTTACCGAAGTAATCATTTGTTTTAATTTCCCCATCCCAACCTATTTATCCCATGAAGTAAAACTGGTAATACTTCATATCTAACACCGCAGTGTTATCGGTAAATTCAATTACCATTTCACGTTCAAATCTAATTAAAGATTTAACTATCGCCTGGAGCGAAACTGGTGATACTCCATTTCGATTATTTCAATCTAATTAAAGATTCATTAAAACTCCACTTAGTTTTAATCGCTAACTGGGTTAAAGAATCAGTGTCATTTAAAAACACGGTTCACGATAAACCCAAAATCACATTCGATTAATTATCGGGTTAAAGAACGAGTGTTATTTAAAACACTGTTCACGATAAACCCAAGAATCAATATCGATTCAATTCCAATTAAATGTTATTTAATTGGTACACTTCATTAAATCTAAATAAAAAGATTTAATCTTTTCACAACTGGGTTCAAGAACAGTGTTAGTGAAGACACCATTCACGACAAACCCAAATCACATTTGATATTAAATACAAGGCTCTGAATAGAAAATATCCCGGCTTATATTCAATATCAAATTCTACGAATAACAAATGTCATATTGGAAATAACGATATAAATATATATCTTTCAAATTTCCATAACAACATCTGTATAATCACGAATTCCAACATCGAAATATTCCGAAGACAATTTCGATTCAAATCCACTCCAATGCAATCATTGGAAATTTTGGTTATTTTTAAAACCCTTTTCAAATTCAATTTATTTATTTAAAAATAAATAAAATTATATTTCTAGTTCAAAACTAGTTCATTTCGATAAAAATCTATTTTTATCTTTTCAAATATGGAGTTTTTAATCCCAATCCTTTCTAAACCATTTCTTATGATTTTACACCAATTATTACTATTTTTAATAATTTTATCAAGGCCCGTACAGTCGATTTCCATCAATGGCCATCGAACTGCACTTACAGCGACCTTTTTCGAATTTGATTTGGACGTATCTCCAAATCCAACCGTTAGATTTCAAATTCCTAATATTCGTTAGAAAGCTCTTTTCGATACGAACCCAACGGTTCCGGTTTTAGGAGAATCCGACGGTCGGATCTCCCGTAATGTCCGTTTGAAATAAATGGTCGAAATTCACGAACTGCCGCGGCGCGGCGCGTTCTATTCAGGCCATTATATTATATATATAATATATATAATATATATTTCGTCGATTTCTATTTAAAACGAATTATATAAATAGTTTTAAAATCGTTTCAAAAGCTATTTCAACTTCCATTTCAATTCAAATCAAAATTGAATTCTTCTTTATAAATTCGTTTTAAAATTCATTTCTATTCAATTCAAATTTCAATTAAATTTGAATTCATTTCAATTCGCTTTCAATTCAATTTGAATTCGTTTTCAATTCAATTCATTTCGAAATCGTTTTCTATTCAATTCATTTCGAAATTGTTTTCAATTCAATTCATTTCGAAATCGTTTTCAATTCAATTCATTTCGAAATTGTTTTCAATTCAATTCATTTCGAAATCGTTTTCAATTCAATTCATTTCGAAATCGTTTAAAATCGATAAAAATATCGTTCGCGTCAAAATGGCGTCAATCTAATCAACACGCTTCATAAATTTCTATTTTCAAATATTCTATTTCAAATATTTCTTTTTTCAAAATAGTTGTTATTATCAAAATATTTCGTTCAACACATGACCAATCTCAATGAATGAGTACTGTCAACACATGAACTTTTATTTTATATCGATAAAGATGTAAATTTTAATATTAAAATATTTCGTTCAACACATGACCAATCTCAATGAATGAGTACTGTCAACACATGAACTTTTATTTTATATTATTCTTTATTTTGTAAATTGGAATGAGACCCAATCAATTACCATATAAGGTTAATTATATGGATTTTCATACAACACATGTATATCATAGCATTGAAAAATAATCAACCATCAACCAAAGTGCACTACACTGTATAAGCATCAAATATAGATATTCAACGCTTATAACAGCCTGTCAATCAACCGATCGACATATTCAATCAATCAGGATGAGTGAACTTCAAATTTCATCCTAACACCCGTGTGGGGTTTCAAACAATCAAACACATATTTTATTTGTGCAGTTGGGCGATGTGTAAAATTTATCGACCCAATCAACGTCATTCAAATAGGTGTACATAAACAAACCGTCTGGTTTGTAAATGAATATTATTTATTCACTTTCACTATATTCATATTCACGTTAAAAATTATATTTTTAACGATAAAACATTTTATTCCAACATATGAATTTCTATTATTCATTTACACAATAAAATGATATTTTTATTTTCTAACATATTTTAGAAAATTTCGGCGGCATAACGGCACGATACTAGAAACGGGACGAGGCCTAGCCTTATCCCCGGTCTAGTGAAGGCCCACGCCATTCACACATCAATCAAATCAATTTCATCTCACCAAACAATTCAAATCAACCCAAACAATCTAACTAACAACACAGCCAAACAAACAAGTCCATGGTCTGTGGACGATTGTGTCGGGTGCTACTAAGCACCGTCTGCATCCTAGTATATATATATAACTAGAAAAATAAATTGAAAGGTGAGAAATTCTCACATATAGCTATCCTAGCTCCACGGCTCTTCATTTGCAGAAGTCTTCGTCGTTTCGCCTTTTTGTCACCTTCGTTGCCCAAGGCCACTATATATATAAAAATCGAATTTTTACTTCGCTATTCAATATATAAAAATTCTATTTTTCTATCGAAGTTCAATATATAAAAATTCTATTTTTCTATCGAAGTTCAATATATAAAAATTCTATTTTTCTATCGAAGTTCAATATATAAAAATTCTATTTTTCTATCGAAGTTCAATATATAAAAATTCTATTTTTCTATCGAAGTTCAATATATAAAAATTCTATTTTTCTATCGAAGTTCAATATATAAAAATTCTATTTTTCTATCGAAGTTCAATATATAATAATTCTATTTTTCTATCGAAGTTCAATATATAAAAAATTCTATTTTTCTATCGAAGTTCAATATATAAAAATTCTATTTTTATTGCGAAGTTCAATATATAAAAATCACATTTTTAATTCGAAGTTCAATATATAAAAATCACATTTTTAATTCGAAGTTCAATATATAAAAATCACATTTTTAATTCGTTAAAAATCTTTTCTATATGAAAAATCAAACCTTTTCTATATGAAAAATCAAATCTTTTCTATATGAAAAATCAAATCTTTTCTATATGCTATCCAAAAAAAAAACGAATTTTTATTTGGCTTTTCAATAAAAAGACTGATTTTTAATTTTGTTATAACCTATAAAATTGATTATTCGTAAGAAATTAAACTAATTTAAACATTTAAAATAAATTAAAACAAAACAAAAAAAATAAAAATAACTCACAACGAATCGGAGGGGAGGGGTTTCGTCAGCCGGAGACGGCGGCCTTTCAGTCAGAGGAGGGGGCGCCATTGGGGTTCAAGGGGTTAGGGTTGTTCGATTTGGCCAGAGGAGCGGGGTGTGGTGCCATCCGGTTTGTCAGGGGCCATCGGGACAGGCGGAGGTCAGGATCGAGGAGGAGAAGGGTTCGATTTAGGTGGCTCCTTCGTGATTTGGGTGCGGTAAACTCAGAAGAAGAGGGGGAGTTCGGAGAGAGGGAGCCACGCGAGAGGGGGGGGAAAGCTGGTTGCGCCTGAGGCAGCGCGAGGGGGGGGCGCGTCAGAGGTGGTTGCGCGACGAGGGGCAATGGGTGGTTGGCTAGGGCACGATCGATCCTCCCTCTCTTTTTTTTTTTTTTTTTTTTCTGAGCGTTGACTTCAAATAGAAGGGAGGGGGTGAGGTAGGAGAATATATATAATTATTTAATTTTATTTTATTTAAATTTTAAAGTCCATAAAGTAACTTTTTATTTTGACCTCAAAACGAGACCCACCGCCTATCGTCCATAGCTAATTACCCCCATTTCGAACACAATGGGATATATATCACAAGCTGATTTGATCGTTTCGATCAGTTTCCGTTGAATTTACATTTAAATCACTATATTGAATCTTAAACGTACATTTCAAATTACCGGGGTCACATACGAACACGAAAAATTCCAAAAAAATATTTTCTAGCTTCGTATTGACGATACGGTCCTAACAAAACTAGTTTCGTCGAATTCCGAGACCGTTTGAAAAATGGCCATTTTCCAGTCGATTAAAATCAACTGAAACTGGTCAAACGCGTTTTCCTTTGCCACGCTCACATATTGATTCGAAAAATTATGAAATTTGGAGTCTAGCAATAATTCAACATCACGGACCCAACAAAACTGGTTTCGTCGAAATCCGAGGTCGTTTGCAAAATGTCCATTTTTAAGGGCCTGAATTACATAGCGACTATTCAGAATTTTCAACTGGACATATCCTTTGATTCCCGCTATGAACTTTTGATTTTTCGGATTCGTTGGAAAGATATTCACAATTAGATCCCATTATTTTTGGTTTCACTAAAATCCGGATTGTTTTGCACCCGGTACATTCAATTGAAGTTTGAAATTGAATTATCGAACTACCGCGCCATTTTCAATTCTATTTATAATTATATATAAATATTTATATTCTAACGATGACGTATATAAATATATACGTCGAATTCTATTCAAAATAAATTTCACGTTGTTATTATTTAAAATAATTTATTTTAAATAATCAAAATTCGCTAAAATAGCCAAAATAAAAATTTTAAACTGGCCCAGATTTTCCGGGTTGTTACAATCTCCCCCACTTAAAACTTTTCGTCCCCGAAAAGGAACAAAGTCGAAAGTGGTTTGATAATTCAACTCTACGATCGGTCAGGCTTCCGTTCTCCAACTTTTCAGTTTCTGAGAATTTTCAAAATTTCAAAAATTTGGCTAACACCCTAAATTTTTGAAAAATTTCGCCATAACCTCCCCTGCACCGGGAGCATCGGGGAATTTCAAATAGCTTCCCCGGTCCTTCAGATCTCAAAAAGAAAAAGAAAAAGCCAAGCGGCTAGCCAATAGGCTCACAAAATCATCATCACCCAAACAAAACAGTAAATTATGTAGTAAACATGTACCTATTTGTCGGGCAAACAAATTTTATTCTCTGGCTCTAGCCTCCTTGCTATGACCTGTTCAAGGTAAGTACATATATGCAAGCAAATGCGTCCAATTTTCAATACAATTCAATATTTGGTTCAATTAGGCTAATTGGTTAAAAATTAGCAAACAAATAAACAAACAACACAAACATCAATCAATTAGTGAATTAGATTATCAAATTCATAATTTTGATACATATACTGAAAATCTTGTTTTTGATGCCAATTCACAACAAGGTGTTCTAACTATATAAGTTTTGGTTCTCACACCAGCCTAATGGAAATATATAGAAAATCACACCTTCGAAACACGAACATAAATACTGATGATGCACGTGCTATCATCAGTATCTTCTCCGGGCGACTAGAGTGTGACTCTATATCTATCCAATATATTAAAACTTCGAATACACGCGGATCAGACGTATACGCAAAATCTATATATACTGGATTGTCCACATCAATATAAATAAATAATCAAATACGAATAATTGATTTAAATTTTCAAAACAAAATTTGTTTTCACTTAAATAAAATTTACTCTTCACACTCGTTCTAGGATACTACTGATCCCATCTCTAACGAGTCATCCTAATTGGATGTTACTAACCCAATATCTGATGAATTCTTTCGTATAGTTCTAATGTGCCGTGTTCTCTAGCTTTGTAAACCAAAGCTCTGATACCAACTGTGACGGCAAAGAATTTCGCTCGGTCCGAACCAGTCGCTAAACCGACCCAGACCGTTCGAAACGCCCTATCGTTTGAGAACACGACAAAACAGAACGCATACAGAAGAACATTTCATTGTATTTTACAACAATGCATCAGATTACAAGAATATACAGAGTATGTATGAATAAATATTACACAGAAATATCAGAGATTTAAATTACATTTAAATACATAGCAGCGGAAAATAATACAATACACAACTAGAAGAAGATATACGGATACAAAGCTTTCCGGATATCGTTCCAGCTGTAAACCAGGATCCTGTGAATATAAATCTGCAAAACCAAAACTACTAGCTGCCCGTGTCGAAAATAGGGGCACCCAGAGTTTAGGTTAAAACAATAAACTCCAGGTCAGTCATGTGACTGGTGTGAGAACTAAAACAGTTATTAATCTTTATTTTTAAAACATTAGGTAAATCAAGGGACCACGCCGTAACACGGAACGGGTTTCCTCCCAAGAATACCAGTGCATAAAACAAACCGCGCAATGCTAAATAAAGAAAATGAAGCTGTTATAAGACCCAGGTCCCATCACACAATGCAACGCAGCCGAGGATAGGGTTTTCCCTTATAACAGCCAAAGAATGCTTGATACGTTTAAAACAGATCGTTTGATACTATTATAAGTGCATAGTGTATAAAACAACTTCAAATCATAAGTATCAATCATAGGCGACATGAGCGTCCCATGCCACTATGTCGCCACATATAGGTTTACAACTAAAACCGCAAAGTCACGTATTTGGAAATTGGATTTCCATCTATGAACCGAGGCAAAAGATAGTCCTCAACCGGTTCGAGACGCTCTAGCCCGTGTCTCAGGCAAGCGCGCAGGCAAGCCTTGGATCCTCAGGGCCGGTCCACCGATGTGGATTATTATGCCTGAACAATACGTCTCCCCGCCCTTTGGGGCGTCAATGAGCCAAAAAAATGACTCCATCGGACCCGGATCGTCCGATCAAACCGAGGCGCCTCGCAACAGCAACAACCACATAAGTCAAACTCGTCAGGGCGTGTAAAACCACTGACGCCACTTCTAGCTAGAAAGAAACGCATGCCCTCCCTGACGTCCTCTCCCGTTTTTGGTTCATACCGGGTGTGAAACACGCGAGGTAAACGTTACACAAAGCTACGCCACAAAGGCCTTGCTTTGATCATCACCACAAGACTTTGCTTTTCAACAGAAGCCTCGATCAATTGCCACTTAGGCATGCCACACAGGCAATTCACTCCATGCGTTTGATATCCATCAATATATAACCCCTGAGCTCGTACGTCTCAGAGAAGGGCGTTAAGCAAGAGAATAAATTCTCCGCCGCCAAACAGATATATATTTAATAGAGATCAATCACACAGACTAAAATCCAATGTCAGACACACAGTCCATTTACAAGTCCGTTCTGGGTCTGAACGAAACCGGAGGCACCTAGTACCCCGCATATCCATCGATCTCCAAGTACGTCTGGACAATCACCAACTGTTTCCATCTTCTTGGGTGTACAGCCCAATCAAGATCATCAGTTATCACCCAAACGACGTGAAGACCTCCGGTCTTCGACCATCGTCTTCATCTTCGACTTATCGTCGTATCAGTTATTCAGAATGGGATAAACCCGGTCTTTCCAAATAACTCGCGTATATTTTAAATAAGTGTTACACAAACACAACATACGCCTCATTCCAATTCATTAGTCACTAACCGTAAATTAATCAAGAGAATAATTCCCCAAATATTAACCCCGAAGGCCGAAACCAACATCAGATCAATATCCAGAAAACCCTTCTGCTTGGCTAACCGACAGTTAGTTTCTAAATTTCACATTCATAGGAAAAGGTCCCCATTAATTTTATCCAAGATAAATTCCTTGAATTTATTCTTTATTCTATCTTTGAATCTCAATTCAAACTAGTCGGGATTAGCGAACCTTACCGAAGTAATCACTTGTTTTAATTTCCCCATCCCAACCTATTTATCCCATGAAGTAAAACTGGTAATACTTCATATCTAACACCGCAGTGTTATCGGTAAATTCAATTACCATTTCACGTTCAAATCTAATTAAAGATTTAACTATCGCCTGGAGCGAAACTGGTGATACTCCATTTCGATTATTTCAATCTAATTAAAGATTCATTAAAACTCCACTTAGTTTTAATCGCTAACTGGGTTAAAGAATCAGTGTCATTTAAAAACACGGTTCACGATAAACCCAAAATCACATTCGATTAATTATCGGGTTAAAGAACGAGTGTTATTTAAAACACTGTTCACGATAAACCCAAGAATCAATATCGATTCAATTCCAATTAAATGTTATTTAATTGGTACACTTCATTAAATCTAAATAAAAAGATTTAATCTTTTCACAACTGGGTTCAAGAACAGTGTTAGTGAAGACACCATTCACGACAAACCCAAATCACATTTGATATTAAATACAAGGCTCTGAATAGAAAATATCCCGGCTTATATTCAATATCAAATTCTACGAATAACAAATGTCATATTGGAAATAACGATATAAATATATATCTTTCAAATTTCCATAACAACATCTGTATAATCACGAATTCCAACATCGAAATATTCCGAAGACAATTTCGATTCAAATCCACTCCAATGCAATCATTGGAAATTTTGGTTATTTTTAAAACCCTTTTCAAATTCAATTTATTTATTTAAAAATAAATAAAATTATATTTCTAGTTCAAAACTAGTTCATTTCGATAAAAATCTATTTTTATCTTTTCAAATATGGAGTTTTTCATCCCAATCCTTTCTAAACCATTTCTTATGATTTTACACCAATTATTACTATTTTTAATAATTTTATCAAGGCCCGTACAGTCGATTTCCATCAATGGCCATCGAACTGCACTTACAGCGACCTTTTTCGAATTTGATTTGGACGTATCTCCAAATCCAACCGTTAGATTTCAAATTCCTAATATTCGTTAGAAAGCTCTTTTCGATACGAACCCAACGGTTCCGGTTTTAGGAGAATCCGACGGTCGGATCTCCCGTAATGTCCGTTTGAAATAAATGGTCGAAATTCACGAACTGCCGCGGCGCGGCGCATTCTATTCAGGCCATTATATTATATATATAATATATATTTCGTCGATTTCTATTTAAAACGAATTATATAAATAGTTTTAAAATCGTTTCAAAAGCTATTTCAACTTCCATTTCAATTCAAATCAAAATTGAATTCTTCTTTATAAATTCGTTTTAAAATTCATTTCTATTCAATTCAAATTTCAATTAAATTTGAATTCATTTCAATTCGCTTTCAATTCAATTTGAATTCGTTTTCAATTCAATTCATTTCGAAATCGTTTTCAATTCAATTCATTTCGAAATTGTTTTCAATTCAATTCATTTCGAAATCGTTTTCAATTCAATTCATTTCGAAATTGTTTTCAATTCAATTCATTTCGAAATCGTTTTCAATTCAATTCATTTCGAAATCGTTTAAAATCGATATAAATATCGTTCGCGTCAAAATGGCGTCAATCTAATCAACACGGCTTCATAAATTTCTATTTTCAAATATTCTATTTCAAATATTTCTTTTTTCAAAATAGTTGTTATTATCAAAATATTTCGTTCAACACATGACCAATCTCAATGAATGAGTACTGTCAACACATGAACTTTTATTTTATATCGATAAAGATGTAAATTTTAATATTAAAATATTTCGTTCAACACATGACCAATCTCAATGAATGAGTACTGTCAACACATGAACTTTTATTTTATATTATTCTTTATTTTGTAAATTGGAATGAGACCCAATCAATTACCATATAAGGTTAATTATATGGATTTTCATACAACACATGTATATCATAGCATTGAAAAATAATCAACCATCAACCAAAGTGCACTACACTGTATAAGCATCAAATATAGATATTCAACGCTTATAACAGCCTGTCAATCAACCGATCGACATATTCAATCAATCAGGATGAGTGAACTTCAAATTTCATCCTAACACCCGTGTGGGGTTTCAAACAATCAAACACATATTTTATTTGTGCAGTTGGGCGATGTGTAAAATTTATCGACCCAATCAACGTCATTCAAATAGGTGTACATAAACAAACCGTCTGGTTTGTAAATGAATATTTATTTATTCACTTTCACTATATTCATATTCACGTTAAAAATTATATTTTTAACGATAAAACATTTTATTCCAACATATGAATTTCTATTATTCATTTACACAATAAAATGATATTTTTATTTTCTAACATATTTTAGAAAATTTCGGCGGCATAACGGCACGATACTAGAAACGGGACGAGGCCTAGCCTTATCCCCGGTCTAGTGAAGGCCCACGCCATTCACACATCAATCAAATCAATTTCATCTCACCAAACAATTCAAATCAACCCAAACAATCTAACTAACAACACAGCCAAACAAACAAGTCCATGGTCTGTGGACGATTGTGTCGGGTGCTACTAAGCACCGTCTGCATCCTAGTATATATATATAACTAGAAAAATAAATTGAAAGGTGAGAAATTCTCACATATAGCTATCCTAGCTCCACGGCTCTTCATTTGCAGAAGTCTTCGTCGTTTCGCCTTTTTGTCACCTTCGTTGCCCAAGGCCACTATATATATAAAAATCGAATTTTTACTTCGCTATTCAATATATAAAAATTCTATTTTTCTATCGAAGTTCAATATATAAAAATTCTATTTTTCTATCGAAGTTCAATATATAAAAATTCTATTTTTCTATCGAAGTTCAATATATAAAAATTCTATTTTTCTATCGAAGTTCAATATATAAAAATTCTATTTTTCTATCGAAGTTCAATATATAAAAATTCTATTTTTCTATCGAAGTTCAATATATAAAAATTCTATTTTTCTATCGAAGTTCAATATATAAAAATTCTATTTTTCTATCGAAGTTCAATATATAAAAATTCTATTTTTCTATCGAAGTTCAATATATAATAATTCTATTTTTCTATCGAAGTTCAATATATAAAAAATTCTATTTTTCTATCGAAGTTCAATATATAAAAATTCTATTTTTATTGCGAAGTTCAATATATAAAAATCACATTTTTAATTCGAAGTTCAATATATAAAAATCACATTTTTAATTCGAAGTTCAATATATAAAAATCACATTTTTAATTCGTTAAAAATCTTTTCTATATGAAAAATCAAACCTTTTCTATATGAAAAATCAAATCTTTTCTATATGAAAAATCAAATCTTTTCTATATGAAAAATCAAATCTTTTCTATATGAAAAATCAAATCTTTTCTATATGCTATCCAAAAAAAAACGAATTTTTATTTGGCTTTTCAATAAAAAGACTGATTTTTAATTTTGTTATAACATATAAAATTGATTATTCGTAAGAAATTAAACTAATTTAAACATTTAAAATAAATTAAAACAAAACAAAAAAAATAAAAATAACTCACAGCGAATCGGAGGGGAGGGGTTTCGTCAGCCGGAGACGGCGGCCTTTCAGTCAGAGGAGGGGGCGCCATTGGGGTTCAAGGGGTTAGGGTTGTTCGATTTGGCCAGAGGAGCGGGGTGTGGTGCCATCCGGTTTGTCAGGGGCCATCGGGACAGGCGGAGGTCAGGATCGAGGAGGAGAAGGGTTCGATTTAGGTGGCTCCTTCGTGATTTGGGTGCGGTAAACTCAGAAGAAGAGGGGGAGTTTGGAGAGAGGGAGACACGCGAGAGGGGGGGGGGAAAGCTGGTTGCGCCTGAGGCAGCGCGAGAGGGGGCGCGTCAGAGGTGGTTGCGCGACGAGGGGCAGTGGGTGGTTGGCTAGGGCACGATCGATCCTCCCTCTCTTCTTTTTTTTTATTTCTGAGCGTTGACTTCAAATAGAAGGGAGGGGGTGAGGTAGGAGAATATATATAATTATTTAATTTTATTTTATTTAAATTTTAAAGTCCATAAAGTAACTTTTTATTTTGACCTCAAAACGAGACCCACCGCCTATCGTCCATAGCTAATTACCCCCATTTCGAACACAATGGGATATATATCACAAGCTGATTTGATCGTTTCGATCAGTTTCCGTTGAATTTACATTTAAATCACTATATTGAATCTTAAACGTACATTTCAAATTACCGGGGTCACATACGAACACGAAAAATTCCAAAAAAATATTTTCTAGCTTCGTATTGACGATACGGTCCTAACAAAACTAGTTTCGTCGAATTCCGAGACCGTTTGAAAAATGGCCATTTTCCAGTCGATTAAAATCAACTGAAACTGGTCAAACGCGTTTTCCTTTGCCACGCTCACATATTGATTCGAAAAATTATGAAATTTGGAGTCTAGCAATAATTCAACATCACGGACCCAACAAAACTGGTTTCGTCGAAATCCGAGGTCGTTTGCAAAATGTCCATTTTTAAGGGCCTGAATTACATAGCGACTATTCAGAATTTTCAACTGGACATATCCTTTGATTCCCGCTATGAACTTTTGATTTTTCGGATTCGTTGGAAAGATATTCACAATTAGATCCCATTATTTTTGGTTTCACTAAAATCCGGATTGTTTTGCACCCGGTACATTCAATTGAAGTTTGAAATTGAATTATCGAACTACCGCGCCATTTTCAATTCTATTTATAATTATATATAAATATTTATATTCTAACGATGACGTATATAAATATATACGTCGAATTCTATTCAAAATAAATTTCACGTCGTTATTATTTAAAATAATTTATTTTAAATAATCAAAATTCGCTAAAATAGCCAAAATAAAAATTTTAAACTGGCCCAGATTTTCCGGGTTGTTACATCTTATCCTCCTCTTCCTGGCATATGCACCTACATGGCCCGGTCGGTTTGCGCCGCCCACACCGTCCTCCATGTTTGGATCTCTTACAATCAGTCCAGTAAGTGTGCCCCTTCTCCGACCTAGTACGGAGTACAAGTTTTGATACCTACTCGGGTCACTAGATGAAATGGATCCCACACAATATGATACAAGCTCTCCCCCTTTTCTTGTATCCTCCACTAGGTTTTCTTTGGCTATGTAAACCACTAGGTATCTTTAATTACATAACACTATCATTTGTACAAGTTATGCTTATCCTAAAAGGTGTCTTTAATTACATAACTTTATTATTTGCACTGGTTATGTATACCACTAGCTGTCTTTAATTACATAACCTTATCGAGTTAAGTTTTTGTGAGCCTATATGTGTAAATATTACCTACCCCCTCCAGATTTGCTTAACCCACCCACTGTCCAACCAATTTTAACCTAACCCTAACTTTAGTTCATAATCACACAATCCCTTGTGTATTAGATTAGGTTAAGTAGTTCAATTTATTACCATGTACATTTATGGTTTATACTCCCACATTAGGCCTGCAACTTGTGGATGCTGGATATGCCGATCAGGTCCTAGCAGACTTCTTCCACAAGTTGGGCCTAACCTCGTGTCTTATCCCGATTTGTATTTGAGCACTTAGACCTCTCACGTTAGGTTCAACACTAGTGATTGTTGGATATGCCAGCCGGGTCCGGGCAGACTTCCACCACTAATGTAACCTAACCTCGTGTCATAAGTGCAATTTACAATTTCTAATTGTAACCCTATGCATTCCTTATTAATGAATTATTTAAACCTATTCATTTATAGGTTTTAATGCCCATTTACCCAATTATTGAATTATATGCCAAATTCATGTTTATAAGCATTATTTAAATTATGCCAATACTAATCTTTTTCCCTCGTTCCCTAACTAGCGCATTCACAAAAGTTGCGGCGTGCCTAAGCTAAATAATAGCCTAGTCATAAACAATCTAAGGGAATGGTGATGGAAACATAACAAGAGTGAATGTTCTAACATAACTGGTAAATATTTATATATACTAACTTGGTGATAAGGTGAACATATTCATACATACTGGCGTGGACATGAAATTGGCATAATAATAAGGAGGACATAAAACAGATCTAGTGAAAAGGGTAATGATAAAACTGGATCCAATATACATAGCATGAACAGATCCTAATAAGAGTTCATATGTCCAATAATAACAGATCTCAATTAATCACAATATGTGATCTAGATCTAAACAAAGGTTCAATTGTGCATATAATGATAATCCCAAATTAACCACAAACTTGACAAAGGTTCAGATCTACAAAGGTGACATGATAAACTAATCACAGGTGAATTAGATCTATAAATATAGATCTAACATAATAAAGTTTGAGAACATAGGTTTATGATTCATGACAGATCCAAATCACAGTACTATCACGTTATACTTTTAGTCATTTAAATCTAAAAGTAACCTAGAACTCATAGTGTTTGACTAAGAAGATAAAACTAGAAAAGAAGCTTGTTGGGTTGTAGATCTACGCTTGAATCTCTAAGTTTGATTTGCTTTAGTTGATAGTCGTAAAAGATAATGTATCCAATTCAGTTCAAACACCGGCAGAGTTTGGCTCCCATGCATTCTCAATGAAGAAAATAGAGAAAAGGGAACTCTATATATAGCTGCCAGCCCTCTAAACGACTGCCACCTCAGCCTTGGAGGGGTCGACCCTCCATTTATTGGATCGACCCCGGGGTCATCCCCCCTTAAGGGGTCGACCGCCCCTTAAGGGGTCGACTCCCCTTAAGGGGTCGACACCCCTGGGGCAGGAATTTTGCCACCAACGTAATTTTTGAAATTTGAACTGAATTTTGATTTTCTGGACTCTATATATATAATCCTTCTGCGCGTATACAAACTTCAAACCTCTATAACTTCTTCATACGGTGTCCATTTTGCACAAACCGAATGTCTATCTTTGCTGGAATTTCGAGATGGACGCAATGGCGCAGTCCATTTCCCTTAATTCCTAATATTAAATTAATTATAATTTAATTTATCCTCTTTAATGATAACAAATTATGGGGTGTTACATTCCCCTCTATTTAAAGGATTTTGTCCCCGAAATCTCCAAGTTTAGAAGAATGCATATCCTACCATCCATCATCCATCTATTCATCCATCAATCACTGGCATCCATTGTCCTTAAAGATTTTTAATGCTTATATGAATATATGCAAAGTTGTGTGTATATGTCCCTATTCTAATGCAAAAATCAGGTGGTTTATTGATTCAGTTGATCTCCTTAATGCAGTGTATGTTAGTGCCATGAATCCAAGATGTATGCAAATAATCCTATATAACATGGAAGTTCTATATGTATGTACACTCATTCGTCCAAATGCAACACCCATTTGATAATACACCCATTTTCACCCATTAAAAGAAAAGAAAAATGCACACACATCCATATGCAGTATGAGAGTGATTGAGCCGATCTAGTTCCTAATGTGTGTGTATGCATCCACAGGCAACCACTAGCAAACACATGCTTCCACTTGCATCCATCAAACATAACATGTCTCAAACACATGTTTACATCCATAAGATTCATATTTAAAGGTAGAGAATACTATTGATAGGACATACTCAAATGATAGAAACAGGTATAGAAAAACTTTAGAAAAGGAGTTAAGGACATACCCTCGAAAAGAAAAGGGTACGAAGCAGGAATCTTGTCTTCGGTCTCCCAAGTTGCATCCTCTGTGTTATCTCCCCATTGAACCTTTGTTAACTTTTCTTAATTCTGATCCAAGAATACGGGTAGAGACTCATATGACTGTCGCCTCCCGCTCTACTTCCACATCTTCCAATATGCTTGGCTCAACAACTTCCGCGGTGTCATGCAAGCACTTCCGTAGATGAGAAGCATGGAAAACATCATGAACAATGGATAAATTTTCTGGAAGCTTTACTTTATAGGCCATTTGGCCAATCCTCTCGGTAATGGGAAATGGTCCCACAAACCTAGGTGCCAACTTCCCTGATGATCCGAAGCGAACCACATTCCTTAGAGGTGATACTTTGATAAAAACTAAGTCTCCCACTTCAAATTCGATGTCAGTCCTTCTCTTGTCTGCATAGGATTTCTTCCCATCTTGGGCCGTCTTCATCCGCCGTCAAATAAGGTCAATCTTTTTGGACGTTTCTCTAACCATATCTAGTCCAAGTAATAATCTTTCTATAGATTCCCACCAACAAGTTGGTGATCTACAGGGTCGTCCGTACAATGCTTCGAAGGGTGCCATGCCGATGTTGGCTTGATAGCTATTGTTATAGGCTAACTCTACTAAAGAAAGATGCTTTTCCCAAGTCCCTCCGAAGTCTAGGATACACAGCCTTAAAAGATCTTCAAGAATATTGTTCACCATCTCCATCTGCCCATCGGTCAGAGGATGATAAGCAGTGCTCAAAAACAACTGTGTACATAATGCTTCTTACAAGCTCCTCCAAAATTCATTGGTAAAGAAGGGGTCACGATCGCTTACGATACTGAAAGGTACACCATGAAGACGAACTATCTCACGAACGTAAATCGCTTCCAACCATGATGTCATCCTCTTACTCTCCACTGGAATGAAATGAGCGCTCTTAGTCAATCTGTCCACTACTACCCAAGTACTGGTGTTGCCTTTCTTTGATCTAGGCAAACCATCTATGAAGCCCATAGAGATGCTCTCCCACTTCCATATTGGAACCTCCAAAGGATGAAGTAAACCACCGGGCTTCTTTTGCTCAAATTTAACTTGCTAGCAAACTAAACATTGAGAAACAAATTCAGCCACATCTTTCTTCATCCCATCCCAAAAGAAAACCCTCTTCATGTCTCTGTACATCTTATCGCCGCCTGGATGAATGTCATCTTAAAATAATGGGCTTCTTCTAGGACTGCCTTTATTAAGCTTCCCATTTGAGGGACACATAGCCTTCCATCTCGTCGCAACCACCCATTTTCATCTATGGTATATCTATTGAGGTGACTAGAAGTCTCCCCTTTTCTAATATTACCCATGATGTCTAAAATCTGTAGGTCACCTTGCTGCGAAGCTCCTTATGATCCATAAAAGTTGGTTGTATATCTAACGATGCAAACAAATCAGGAAAAATCTCGATGGAGGGTCTGAAGTCAAAGATTGATATAACCTCGAATCCCTTCCTCTCCACAAACAGAGGACTCAAGGCCATCCTCAGCCTACTTAATGCGTCAGCCACCACATTACCCTTGCCAGGGGTATAAGCGATTTCAAAATCGTAAGAAGCTAAGAATTCCATCCACCTTTGTTTCCTTAAATTAAGATCCTTCTATGAGAATAGATACTTGAGAGATTTATGATCGGTGTATAACTCGAACTTCTCTCCAAGTAAATAATGACGCCACGTCTTCAGCGTGAATACAATGGAAGCTAGCTATAGATCATGGGTGGGGTAGTTTTTCTCATGAACTCTCAATTGTATACCCCCATCACACACTACCTTTACTTCTTGCATCAGAAACGCACAAAGCTCTGTACCACATGCATCGGTGTAAACCATAAACACTTTGTTCCCATCGGGCAGAGTCAAGACTGGGGATGTTGCTAGAGCCCTCTTTAGACATTGGCAAGCACCATCACAATCTATATCCCATGAAAATGCCAAGTGCTTCTTCGTCATCCTGGTAAGAGGGGATGATATCTTCGTGAAGTCCTTAATGAACTTCTTATAATAACCTGTCAATCCAAGAAAGCTTCTCACCTCTGTTGCACTTTTAGGAATCTTCCAATCTTGCACTGCAACTATTTTCGCGGGATCCATAGTATCCCTTCTTTGGAGACTACATGCCCTAAGAATCTCACCTCCTTTCTCCAAAAATGGCATTTGAAGAACTTTGCCTTATGCTGATGGTCACAGAGAGTTTTCAAAACTTCTCTCAGATGTTGGGCATGCTCCTCTTCGCTCTTAAAGAAGATCAAAATATCATCAACAAAGACTACGACAAACTTATTCAGGAATTCCCGGTACACCCTACTCATTAAATTGACAAAATAGGCGGGTGCATTTGTCAGCCCAAAAGGCATTACTAGCCATTCAAAGAAACCATCAGGAGTCCTAAAAGCAGTCTTGTCTGTACTGTCCTCAACCACCCTCAACTAATAAACCCCATAGCCAAGTCCAACTGAGAGAATACCGATGCACCGACAAGCTGGTCAAACAAGTCGTCTATCCTCAGAAGTGGGTGCCTATTCTTCTTTGTGAGCTTGTCCAATTCTCTATAGTCCATGCACAAATGAAGCGATCCATCCGCCTTAATTGTGAATACTACTAGAGCACCCCATTCAAATATGCTTCGTTTGATAAACCCTTTTTCAAGCAGCTCCCCTACTTGATTACTCAACTCCTTCCTCTCTCCCGGAGCCATATGGCGCACTGGTAATGCAACTGGCTTTGCATTGTCCATCAGATATATTCGAAAATCGATCTTGCGCCTCGGAGGTAATCCCCGAACCTTCTCAAAAATATCAGAATAATCTTGGACTACCGGAACAGATTGCAAGTCATCAATGGATGCATCAAGAGACTCTAGGAAGATAAGCATAACAGACCCTTGGGGGTCACAAGAAATCTCGAGGGTCCTTCCATGACAAGTCAGAAGCCTAACAACCCTCTTCTCACAATCCAGAATGGCACCATACATGGTAAGACAATCCATTCCTAGAATTAACCCATAGCCCATAAACCCGAGCACATACGCGTCGCATTCAAACTCGACGCCTAGCACAGATATTTTCAAACCCTGACAAATCATAGATAAATGAGCCAAACCACCAATGGGGTTTGAAACAACCATGTGATCCACTACCATACTTGTGATTAAGTGTAGAGATTCAACCACAAAACTAGATATAAATGAATGTGAAGCGCCAGAATCAAAAAGTGTTCTAATAGGATGGTTTGAAAGATAAATTAAACCTTCCACAGAAATTTTTCTACCTCTATCAGGAGCACTGATCGTGAGAGCATGCACCTGCCCTCTAGAAGTTCCTGCCCTTTGACCTTGTCCCTATTTCCTAGGGCACTCCCTAGCAAAGTGTCTGACTTCTCCAGAATTAAAGCAAGTGTTCTTTCTTCTTTTACAGTCTTTGATCAAGTGACCTTCTTTCCCACAACTATGACACTTCCTTTTCTCCTTACCCCTGTCATTCTTTCCTCCTTTCTTCTGTTGCTGTTGTTGTCATCCTTTCTTGGGCCATGTCTTATTGTTTTGCATTGTTTCCTCATCTTTAACCTCCTTCTTTCCCCTTTCTCTTCCTCATACATCAGGGCCATATCAACAAGTCTTTCAAAGGTGGCTCCCATTGGGATGTGGGACATGGCTAACCCATGAAGGGGTTCATTTAGCCCTTTAGCAAACCGCAAAGCCTTTTTATGTGGCATGTCTACCATTTCCTGTGCAAATCTTGCCAGTTGGTTAAATTTGTTCACATACTCTTTAACCGTCAAGTTCCCTTATTTGAGTGCTAAGAACCTCTCCATCTGCATGCTCTTCTTAGCTCGAGAAAGGAATTTCATCTCAAAACTCTATCTAAAGTCATCCTAAGTTTCCACCGGATGGCCTGCTTGGGTTACCTCCCACCAAAATGAAGCTTCATCCTTCAGTAGCCAAGCAGCTAACTGAATTTTTCTTCGATCCTTTACTTTAAAGATTATGAGCAAGTCCTCAGTCTCCTTGAGCCAATTCCACGCTTCTACAAATGTCTCGTTCCCATGGAATGGCTTCCCTCCCATAGCATGGAAGTCTTTGCAGATCTTAGCAAAATTATTCGCTCTTGGAGGGGGAGGAGGAGGAATGACTGGTGCAGCTGGGGGAGGAAAATTTCCTTGGCCTTCGGCAGGCGGCGTGGCCTCTAGATACCTGCGGAGCCATCCGGTTATCGTGATGCCCTCCGGGATATTAGGAATGTTAGGTTCCCCAGACATGCTTAAAAGAAAAAGGAAAGAGATTTAGACAAAGGACCGAAGGATACTACATATGGCTTTGGGGAAATATGCTTTTCAAAGAAGACTTTTCTTTTTGAAAATTCTTTCTTTTAAAGACCTTTTGAAAATATTTTCCCAAAAACTTTTATCTAACTTGGTAACCTTCAGCTCTGATACCAAATGTGGCACCCCACGTCCGTTAATGTCACTCACTAAGGGAATACATTAAGTTCCGTTAAGCATTATAGATAAACAGTCATAAAATAATTACAAGACAAATATAAATAAGATAGCAGCGGAAATTCAAATTTTTATTTCAAACATAAATCATACTGCATGGTCCAAAATACCATAAGTCAAAAAAACCATTACAACAATATAACTTCTATCTTGTACCATCAGAGACATAAATATAAAAAGCATAACATAATTTCCCAAGAAAAAGAGCTAAGCCATAGTAGAGATAAGAACTTGAGCCATACTTCGAAAGCAGCTTCTAAGAAGATGATAACTGAGTCTTGACTAAGCCTGAGAATTCCCTCCCTACGAACTGGGGGGGTGAACAGAAGAAAAAAGAAGAAACAAAAAGGGTCAGACATAAAGTCTGGTGAGTCTAATTACCTTTAACAAGTAAATAAATAAAAGTAGCATGACAGTCATATAAAGTGGATGAGAGATTAATTCAATAAAAAGGCAGGTGTGACAAGGTAGACAAGATAAGGTGTATATGCTTCCCTAATGATTACTGTGCACTATTACTAGTATATCCAGAATGAGATGATCCCTTCCACTATAAGGTGGTAGACATAGGAATACGTCCAAATGTACCCTAGTCACTACCCTAATTGATCGGCTCCCTAATCCGCGTAGATACCCTGTTCCGGCCCCACCATAGTTTGTATCACATCCTAAAGTGGAAACCCCTCGCTGATATGCACAACCCTATATCTACAGGTGTCACGGTCGTCTTATCCCCCTCTGCTCGGCTCATGCACGCACATTGCCCAATCGGTTTGCGTTGCCCACACCGTCCTCCGCGTTTGGATCTCTTAAAATCAGTCTAGTAAGTGTGCCCCTTCTCCGACCTAGTACGGAGTACATGCTTTGATACCTAGTCCGGGTTACTGGATGAAATGGATCCCACACAATATGATACAAGCTTTCCCCCTTGTCTTGTATCCCCCACTAGGTTTTCTTTGCCTATGTATACCACTAGGTGTCTTTAATTACATAATCATATCATTTCCACAAGTTATGCTTACCCTAAAAGGTGTCTTTAATTATATAACTTTATTATTTACACAGGTTATGTATACACTAGGTGTCTTTGATTACATGACTTTATCGGGTTAAGTTTTTGTGGGCCTATATGTGTAAATATTACCCACCCCCTCCAGATTTGCTTAACCCACCCAGTGTCCAACCAATTTTTACTTAACCCTAATTTTAGTTCATAATCACACAACCCTTATGGATTAGATTAGGTTAAGTAGTCCAATTTATTACCATGTCCATTTATGGTTTATAATGGGCTAGACCTCCCACATTAGGCCTGCAACTTGTGGATGTTGGATATGCCGGTCGGGTCCGGGTAGACTTCTTCCACAAGTTGGGTCTAACCTCGTGTCTTAGCCTGATTCATATATGAGCACTTAGACCTCTAAAATTAGGTTCAACATTAGTGGTTGCTGGATATGTCGTCGGGTCCCGGCAGACTTCCACTACTAATGTAACATAACCTCGTGTCATAAGTGCAATTTACAATTTCTAATTGTAATCCTAGGCATTCCTTATTAATTAATTATTTAGACCTATGTCTTTATAGGTGTTAATGCCCATTTACCCAATTATTGAATTATATGCCCAATTCATGTTTATAAGCAATATTTAAATTATGCCAATACTAATCTTTTTTTCCCCCATTCCCTAACTAGCGCATTCACATAAGTTGCGGCGTGCCTAGGCTAAATAATAGCCTAGTCATAAACGATCAAAGGGAAAGGTGATGGTAACATAAGAAGAGTGAATTTTCTAACATAACTGGCAAATATATATATATACTAACATGGGGATAAGGTGAACATATTCATACATACTGGCATGGACATGAAGTTGGCATAATAATAAGGTGGACATAAAAACAAATCTAAATGATAAAAATAGATCCAATATATCCTAATAAGAGTTCATATGTCCAATAATAACCTATCTCAATTAATCACAATATGATGATCTAGATCTAAACAAAGGTTCAATTGTCCATATAATGATAATCCCAAATTAACCACGAACTTAACAAAGGTTCAGATGTACAAAGGTGACATGATAAAATAATCACAGTTGAATTAGATCTAGCATAATAAAGTTTGAGAACATAGGTTTATGGTTCAAGACAGATCTAAATCACAGTACTATCACGTTATACTTTTAGTCATTTAAATCTAAAAGTAACCTAGAACTCACAATGTTTGATTAAGATGATAGAACTAGAAAAGAAGCTTGTTGGGTTGTAGATCTACGCTTGAATCTCTAAGTTTGATTTGCTTTAGTTGATAGTTGTAGACGATAATGTATCCAATTCAGTTCAGACACCGGTAGAGTCTGGCCCCCATGGATTCTTAATGAAGAAAATAGAGAAAAGGGACCTCTATATATAGCTGTCAGCGCTCTAAAACGACTGCCACCTCAGCACCAGGGAGGGGGGTCGACCCCCTATTAAGGGTCGACACCCTTTCTTAGGGGTCAACACCCCTGGGGCGGGAGTTTTGCCGCCAACATAATTTTTGAAATTTGAACTGAATTTTGATTTTCTGGACTCTCCCTCTCTCTCTTTCTCTTTCTCTCTCTCTCTCTCTCTCTCTCTCTATATATATATATATATATATATATATATATGTATGTATGTATAATCCTTCAATGTGTATACAAACTTCAAACCTTCATAACTTCTTCATACGTTGTCCGTTTTACGCAAACCGAATGTCTATTTTGGCCAGAATTTCGAGACGGACGCAATGGCGCAGTCCATTTCCCTTATTTCCGAATATGAAATTAATTATAATTTAATTTATCCTCTTTAATGTTAACATATTACGGGGTGTTGCAATTCTTTTACCATATTGCACAATAATCAACTAAAATATGTCCACATTGAAAATAGTAAAAATAACTTGTAATTATGGATCTTTACGGATGTATGTTATGGAGATAAATCGTTATATCTTTCCGCGAATCAACCTAATGAGGTTTGCGCTATATTTTACTGAAATAATACAAATGTACAAAAATGTACATGATGGTAATAAAGAAAGATTACAACAGTAAAAGTTGGTTCATATTAAGGAACCTAAGAAGAATTGTGATGACTAAGGAATATAACCTACTATAATTAATTATATGAATGAGAATGAAATATAATATGTAGGCTTTTCTTAGGGACAATAGAAATTATAACATAGGTTATAATTTAGAAAAGAATTTTTTTTTTGAAAGGCAAGTGAAAAAATTATTATTCACAAAAACAAGAGTTACATCGACTTAAAATGCAAAAGCAACATAGACTCTTGAATGTCTAGCCTCGAACTTACAAAAACTGATTAAAAAAATAAAGATGAAGCATACTTATTGCAACATTATTCATATCGAGGTGAAGATACTATGTCACACGAGAATCACAGCAGCAACACCAAGCAAAAAATTCTTATATCCAAATTGCAAAGAAAGAAAAGGCGACATAATTCACTGAATCATCCCCATAAACCAATTCCAAACCGCATGCACAGTAAGGTTCTCGTCATGGTTTACCAACAGCTATGTAAAGTTGTCACTAACAAAGAGTCCAGTGACTCGGGACTCAATTTAAGACAGGATCAAACATGGAACCAGGATTCTTCTTGGTATATCGTTTCATCTTGTTGGCGAGCGGCATCACATCCTCTGGCAAGAAGTCATTACCATCATCTAAATCAGAGTCATCCTAGAATTTTCCTTTCAACTTCCTGGGTTTAGATGAAAAAGGAAGAGAACTAGTAGGAATTGCAGAAGATAGAGAAGCTAAAGAGGTATTAACTTGTGGAAAAGTCAAATCACAACAGGTGACCATTGGAGGAGGTAAAGTAAGATCTTGAGGAGGCTTCAAGTTAGCGTAAGGAGAGACTGGTGACCGTGAAGGATTAGGAGCTGATGGAGTAAGCTTCAAACCTTTATTAACAGGAGAAATGGAGGTATTTGGCCTAGATAAGAAAATTTATTAATTAACCTTAGTTAAGTGAACTACGTTAATAAGTAAACAACGACAAGTTGTGATAATAGTGTAAGACAAGCTTATGATTAATTAAGAAAGAATAAAGTAGGCTTATTATTGGTAGACTTATAATTGTAAGTATTAAGTCTAATAAATAATAAGCGGAAGTCCGCTCTGGCCGCATAGGGTTGAATAAAGATAGTAAGCAACCAATTATGAGCTAATGAACCAAGTAACTTGAATAAAAAATGAATATGTGGATAATCAAACTAATTAGCAACGCGATGAGATGAAGCAAGTGCATGATTAAAAGATTAGATAAAGGATCTAATAACATTGATGCACTTGAACCAATATGTATGTATGAAGGTGAAGAACCCAACGAGGTAGATCATCGTGGCGTCTAGAAACACGAGAGGAGCACTTCCAATTGATTATTCTACGGGACTGGAGGGAAGCACATGGCTTATGCAGGACGTGGTGAGGTACTCCATGATGGTCCTCTGCGCGGTACATGCTCATGCCATACCCATAGAGGTTTTGTCTGTACAGTACCATCCGATGAATATACCTTGACTGCATCTGAGGTGTGGCAATTAGAAGGCTATGCCAGATGGCACTGGATGATTCTATGGTTTTCCTCGAGAGAGGTTGGTTAGGACCAAATTCAGGATAGTAATCATCGAATTACTATCATCGGATGTCAGTGTGATGCAGGAAGACTAGGGTCAAACCTATAGCCCTTCGATCTTTCAATACGAGATGTTGGTTGCGGGACATGCCAAATTGGTTGATATGGGAAAGTCACTTAGCTCTTGAGGAAGTCTTTCATTAGTTGAGGGAAGGGCCAAGGTAGGGCCATAACCCCATGAAAATATAGACTATACTTGAATATTTGTATTGTAGTTCTAATGAGGCAGTTCTTTACAGATATTGAAAGCTCCTGACTGAGTTTTGTACACTGGATGCAACCCTATTACGGGACTCGGGTTATAGTAGATGGTACCTTCAGGCACTGGGTGGGGTATTATAGACTGTAGGACATTACTCAATGTTGAGACATGATTCGACCGAGGAGTTCGAATACGACGATCCGTACACTTGTGTGGCATAACAATGGTAGTTCTATACGATTATGCGGTGTAACAATATGGATTTATGTATGTTATTCGGTGTAGGATGAAAGTTGGGTATAACTACATCTATATTATATTAGGTTAGTCAACTGGGAAGTAGAAGGGTGCGATGTGAGTGCAGAATCTTGAGTTTTGTTAACCGAAGTAACCTAATAATTAAAAAAATATGACTGAACGGTATATGAAGGTTATTTCATAATATAATTTGTTCATTTTCTAGAACTTTGCGTTTGACCCCGTCCCCATAACATACTTGCAGGTTAGGTTTAAGGCAGGGATTTGGTAGCCTTTGGACACTTGTTAGACCATGTTATTATCTTGATAAGACTATATTTGATTATTATATTTTATCAATTCTGCTGTGAGATGTTTTATCGAGCTCTGATATAATTATTATCTTTGTCCTTTCTGCAGGATACCGAACAAGCCAACTCGAGCTTAGATAGATTGGAATTTTTGAAAAAATACTAACCTATCGAAATTTGGGTTGTCACTTCTGGTATTAGAGCTCAGGTTAAGGATCCCTGTGTATAGATAGTGAGCAAACGTGTATATATTTTTTATACGTATAAATATATATATATATATATATATATATATATATATATATATAAAGCTAGATCCATAAATGAACACATTAAATAGGAAGAGCGACATATAGGAAGAGCGACATATAGCAAGAGTTGGGATATCATTTATTGCACTATAGAAATGGTTATGGAAATTTGAGAATAAGTGACCCTTAGGTGATTTGGGTGAAAAACGTATAATGTGTTTAGTAATGAAAAAAAGATGGATCCCATATGTTAATGTCTGAAATGTTAGTATACGGGATTAGTGGGTTGCGCAGTGGAGCCTTGTAAATTGGGAAAGAGTGAAAAAGGAAAATGGACTAGGAATATATATATATATATATATATATATGAAAGAGAGAGAAATGACTCTGTGAGAGTATTTAGGAAAGTCCAAGTAAGTTAGAAACCCACTTTGAGTCTAGCCCCATCGTTATTTTTAAGAACTTGAAATTTTAAAAGCTTTTGGATGATAATTTATGATGTTTTTCAAGTTTTCACCTTAAAAGTTTATGATTTTAGAATATGTACTAGAAAAATTGTGTAGAAACGATTTTTGAAAAAAAGGGCCATATTTTGGAAATGGTGATTTCTTATGATTTTTTTATCTCCAATGAATTCTTTCAGAAAAATGCATACATTAGAGCATGTATAGCTCAAAAGAATTTAAGCTACAAAGTATGAGAATTAAATAAGAAAACATAGAAAAGATTACATTTTGTCAAAAACTAAAATTTTCGGTAAGGAAAATTTTAAAAATCTCTATTATTTTGACATAAATTTTTGTCAATTATTTTGGCATAAACATTGATGGGATGGCAAAATAAGTTGTTAAAAATTAAGAATATAGTTGATGTTTGGGATAAGTTTAGAAATTAGTAATTAGTGGTAAGTAATTGAACTATCGTAGTAATAATAAGTTGTTGCAAAATTAGTTGAGAAATAGTCGTCCTTGTCTACTACAGTTTCTGTGATTTGAAAAAAAACATGCATTTTTATGAGATGTCATTTTTATGGTTTGGGCAAACAAATAAGTTTTAACGAAGAAAAATAAATTTTAGAAGCTTTTAATTTTTGTAAGGAAAATGAAATAATGAACCCGAACCATGTTTTTAAATCATGGAATAGGTAAGAATTAGTACCTAGGAAAGACGGGAATACTTTGAGAATATAAAGTAGATAGCTAGAATTATTTTGGAATAATAGTAAATTCCCAGAGAGTGCGTGAGCACTATAGAGCCTAGGTTGTCGCTTGGAAAAGACTATTAGTACACGACAAGGACTAGTTGTGACAACCAGATGGTAGAGAAAAGCAAGTTGTTTAGATCCTAGGGTTTGGACTTTTCTTTGTCAGCGACGACATGATCCTAGGATTCTTAGCCCTTAGCAGTAGCTGTGTAATGTGCTTGCTTTCCTATTTTAGTTTTGAAAGAATTAAAAGGCTTTTATGAAATCAAGCTGAGACTGGTAGGTTAAGTTAAATAAGCTAAGGAAAATGTGATGATATAACTAAAAGAAAACAAGCACTGATGACAACTGCAAAAATAAAGAAACAAATATGACAATTGAGAAAAACGGATTGTTCCAAAGTAAGTTGGAAAATAAAACTTATAACAAAGAAATATTTTAACGTAAATTTTGCTTGGATATGAAGATAGGAAATCTTTTTATAATAGTTGCATAGAATCTAAGTACAGATAGAAAAGGTACATAAAAGAAAAACGAAAGATGTGAAGTTTTCCATTTTGTACCCCTTTGTAACACAGGAAGTCAAATTTAGAAAATTAGAATTTTCTAAAAGTCAAAAATTGTAAAATTGGATGATAGGGTTTGGATGCAAAAATTGGATGAACTATGTTCTTGCTTTACTAGAGTGTTGGAAAAATTGGATGGAAAGGTATTTTGATTTTTAAAATATTGCATTCATATAGAAATTGCTAGTATATTCAGGATGTGTACATCATGTTTTCAAAACGTTTTCAAGAAAATTTACATTTCATATAGGATGTACAGCTTAGGAATTTATTGCATTCATGTATTATCATGTTGTGTTACACTTTGCACAAGTGCACAAATGGTTGCCAAAAATGGTGTACACATGATGGTTGTAAATTATGCGCGGAATTACTTTATTTTACCCTTACCAAATTTCCGAGACGAAATTTACTAAGGGTAGGAGAATGTAATGCCCCGCATTTTTAATAAAATAATAAAATAAAAAAATTGAATTTTTTCAGAATTTGGTCACGCAATTAGTGTCGTTGCGTCTGTGATGATTTTCTGGTCAATTTAGACCCATGGTTTATACAAAATGGGTTTAAAACGAAAAAGTTAACTTTAAATGAAGTTTTAGAACAAACTAAAAAAGATATAAGACGAATGCTAATATGAATAATAAATATTAATGTTTTTAGTCTTGTAAACAAAAGCTTGTGTAGCTAATTGGTAGAGGCATATCTCTCCCTTATGAGTGGAGCAAGTTCGAGTCTCATCCATGCTATATTTTTAATTTTAGAGGGGCCGCTATAGAAATGCTTGTTCTTAGAGAAATATATATAAATCTACACATAAGGGAAATTATATATATAAGTGACTATATACATACACATATATGTATATGTGTCTGTGTGTGTGTGTGTGTGTGTAAGAAATTCAAAAGGTAACTTGCAATCAATCAAATTGAATAAGAAATAAATGACGACATAATGCCATTTGAATTTTGAAAAGGAAGATTGTGCATAAATATATACACATAAGTTCAAAAGTTAAAATTAAAGTGTAGTTTAAGTGCAAAAAGTAATAAATGAATAATGAATGAAAAATAAGCAAGAAGATAGCTGCATTTGGAATTAAAAAATATATACTAAAAGAAAGAAATCAATGAATTGATGGCGTTAATAATGACATTAATTAAGCATCTATTAATGGACAATGATTTGAAGGGTTATACGCATATATATATGCGCATAAGTTTGAAATTCAAATGTTGGATATACATTATAAATGGAAGAAAACAACTTGCATAAGCAATATCCAGAAAGAAAAGAAACGTTATCAGCAACATTAAACATGAAATTAACATTTGGCAAAATTTACGTTAATGACCCATACGTAAGCCAATTGACGTTATATTTTCCACTTGTACATTTAATATTTTATTATATTTAATTTGACAGACTAGAATCTCCTGTACACCTATAAATAGACTAGCAGAGCCTAGACTCAACTCACATTTTCTAAGACAATGTCAAGGCTCTACCATATTCTTTCTTCTCTAAATCTTTCAGAAATTAGAATATTAGTTTTTAGGGATCCTTGTTCAAAATATGAAGACAAAGATTATAGATCTACAATATAGGTGTTTAGATTTCTTGACTACGTGAGGTAAATCCTGTGAATCTGAATTATTAAGTTTCTTTCTTTCTTCTTTTAGCATCAGACTTTCAAATCCGTGGTTATCTTAATATTAGATTTAATTAAAAAGATCACAAAATAGTAGATTTGAATCAGATTCAAGGATTGGGAAGTAGCCAGGTGAGTGGATTTAAAATTATACCTTTTGGTAACAGTATATTTATCGTTTACATTTCCCGTAATTCTTAACACGATAAATAATTAGAATTAGTGGTAATTGCGATATAATATATTTTTAAGTACATTAAGAATATTGTTGTTGTACAAATCTATTCCATTAATCTTCAATATGGATTAAGAACTATTATAATACTGAAATTGTGGAATTTACAATAAACATGAATATGTTCTTAAATTGTTATTTAATGACAAATTGTATATGTTGTAAACAAAATTTCAATGAAGTTGGGAATAATAAAAAAGAATTGTTATGCCTAATTTTGTATGGAAAATTTACAGTGATTGGAAACGATAAATGAAAATAGGAATTAATGTATAACTCTAAAAATGAAAAAAGGTAAAATTTGTAGTGGACTGAGTTAGTTGGATTTGGGGGAAAATGGATACATTTCCATAACAACCAAATTACTGAGAACGTAGTTGCAAAAAAATAAAGGAAAAAGAAGATTAGTGTGAAATAGGGATTCTTTTACAATATTACACATTAATTAAATAAAATATGTCCACATTGAAAATAAAAGAAATAGTTTGCACTTACAAATCTTAACCGATGTACTTATGGAAACAAATCATTATATCTTTCCGCTGACCAATCTAATGAGGTGTATGAAATATTTTCCTGAAATAATAAAAATGTACATAACGGTAATTAAAGAAAGACTACAATAATTGTAACACCCCGAATTTCGGTTAATGCTAAAATTCACTAATTACAGAATAAATAATCTCAGATGTGAGAATTGGGGGAAACGGGCTGCGTTATTGCGTTCGTCTCGGAAAAATACGCGAAATAGAGTCCGAGTTTTCGAGAATCGGAGTCCGTATGGCCCAGTTATGGCCCGATGAAGTTTGCAGAAAATTCAAAGATAAAAACAGAATTAATAATTTAAAACCAGATTTTAAAATAGAGCAAGCGGGGCCAGGCGGGAAGATTCCCGCCCTACCCATGTCGACTTGCCTGTCGACAGGGGTGCGACGCCCAGTGAAACTGGGTGCACCAGTTTGGGTTCTTGGGCTGGCTTGGAGGGCTGGTTCTGGAAGCTTCTTGGATCTGACGGATCTAAACCAATCTAGGGTTAATCTAAGGGTCTAAAATGCAACCTAATCCTATAAATAAGACCCTAACCCTACCCTAATTCATTCATAATTAAATCTAGTGACTAAACTATGGCAAAATGAAACTTGAAGGAGCCTCCATCAAAATTAGAGAAGGGATAGCATTCCAAATCAACTTCTAGCCTCTTAATCTTCTTCATTAGTTTGCTAATTTTGTTTTGGTGAGATTCTATCTCCTTAATAATCAATTGTTAAATTGATTAAGATAGGATATGATGATGTATGGATATGTTTGAGGATCAATGTGTTTATGCAAGCTTTGTGTAGTGTATGTTATGTGTTTTGCAAGTTATATACCATATGTCATGCAAGTTTAATGTTATGTAGTCATGACATCCATATGCAAGTTTGGTGCTATGTTTCATGATAATTATGATGCAAAACACTAAGTTGAACATTGATCTATTATGCAAGTTAAGTATGTGATTCTATGCATGCTGAGTATATGATATTATGCAAGTTAAGTATGTGATTCTATGCATCCTAAGTATATGATATTATGCAAGTTTAGTATGTGATTCTATGCATGCTAAGTATGTGATATCATGCATGTTTAATAAGTTGGTTTATGCATGTTTAACAAGTGGGTTTATGCATGTTTAACAAATTCATATGCAAGTTACATGTATGTTGATGTGCAAGATATGCTATGCAAGTTACATGTTTGTTAATATGCAAGTTACATGTATGTTAATATGCAAGATATGCTATGCAAGTTACATGTTTGTTAATATGCAAGTTACATGTATGTTAATATGCAAGATATGCTATGCAAGTTACATGTTTGTTAATATGCAAGTTACATGTATGCTAATATGCAAGATATGCTATGCAAGTTACATGTATGTTAATATGCAAGATATGCTATGCAAGTTACATGGTTGTTAATATGCAAGTTACATGTATGCTAATGCTTATGCAAGTATGTGAATGCTTATGCAAGTTATGTGTATGCTTAAATGCATATTTAACATGTTATGCAAGTTATGTGAATGCTTATATGCAAGTTCAACATGTTATGCAAGTTATGTATGCTTATGCAAGTTAAGCGAATGCTTATATGCAAATTTAACATGTTATGCAAGTTATGTGAATGCTTATATGCAAGTTCAACATGTTATGCAAGATATGTGTATGATAATATGCAAGTTCATATACAACATGTTATGCAAGTCATATGTGTGATAATATGCAAGTTTGGGTTAAATGTAGTTGGGTTAATATATGTTCATATATGCAAGTTGACATCCTCTTAACCCATGACAAAGTTATATGCTAAGATTTGGTTAAACCCATGATGTTTGTGATGATCTTCCCTTTTATTATATCGTGAAATGAGAACGATTTGCGTGGGGAACGATGGGGTTAATAAATATGTTAATAAAAGTATGGTTGGGTATGATTAAGCATACTATAAAAATAAATTAACATAAGTGGGAATTTACCTATTGAGTTAGGTCTACCCCATGGGAATTTACCTATTGAGTTAGGTCTACCCATGTTATGAAAAACTTGATATTAATTAGAGATAATTAATATAAATTATGAGGGTGATTAATTAGGTGTAATTAATCGACTAAGACACGAGGTTGGACTCAGTTGTAGCGTAAAACTGCCCGGACCCAACCGGCTTAACCAGTTGCTACAAATGTTATCCCAATGTGAGAGGTCTTAGGCATAAACTAAATACGTGATTAATGTAAAGACACGAGGTTAGACTCGGTTATGACATAAGGCTGCCCGGACCCAACCGGCTTAACCAGCAGTCATAAAAGATAGTCTAATGTGAGAGGTCTTTATGAGGATCACGGTCTTAATTAATTAAGAAACACTTAACCATATAAGCATGTAATGGGGCATGAGGGTTAAGTGGGTGCCTTGGGTGACTTGTGGTAACTAGTGGGGTGCCTTGGGTGGCATGAGGAAACTAGTGGGTTGCCTTGGGTAGCAATAGAAAATACGATTAGAATACTTAACCAAAGTAGAACATGTAATTAAACATGATTAAAGGGTTAAGTAAGTGCCTCGGGTGGCATGTGGGAATTAAGTAAATGACTTGGGTGGCATGTGGAGATCTAGTGGGTGCCTTGAGTGGTAATTAAAATATGATTAAATGACTTAACCAGGATTTATAACATGAAAGTAGACATGATTATTAAAAAGGGTTAAGTGGGATACACTAGATAGAATAACAAGCTTAGGTGGTAGCTTGTGGGGGCCCATCTCAACCAATATCCCAAACGTATCTTAGTGGGCTCGACTCAAGTCGAGTGACGGGACACGCATATTGGGCTTGACTATAAGAGGCCAAAACGGGTTAGCGGTGGCAACGTAGGACCAACGGGTTTCATATGCGTGTGTGGACCCGGGCTGGTTAGTAAGTCGTTGTTGCATCGTGTAGGTATAAAGCCGTGCACCGTTGATATTATCAGGTTGCCACTTTGGGGAAATGATACACCCCATTGTGGGACCAGCACGGATATCTACGTTAGGGAGCCGATCGCTTGGGAGTAGTGGGTACACCTAGGTAGTTAGCTAGGGGTACACGAAACTACTGGGTAAAAGTTACTAAGTACATTTAGTGGGATCAACCTTTAAGTAGGAATTACTCTTGGTAGGTAGAACTGGTGTGGTGCAGTGTAGGAATTACCCTTGGGTGGATAAGTCTGGGATGGTGTAATCTAGTAATTATCCTTGGGTGGATAAATGCGTCTTTCCGGTTATCTTAGTACATCCCGTGTTTAGTTGACTACGTAGTGTAGTCATTATCCCCAGAGGTACCATACCTTGTTTATATCATACCCTAATTACTTTAACGATTGTATTGTTAGGGTTATAGGACTCACTCAGACTTATGTCTGACCCCGTTGTTTTTATCTTTTTCCCCCAAACCCAGGTTATCAGAGTGGGCTTAGTGCTAGTGGGCTTTGATCAGATTGCTGTATCTATCCTTTGGAGCTTGGACCGTTGAAGTAAAGCTCAGTTCATCTTTCCTTTTATGGCTATTGTTTACATAGTGGGATTATGTACTTATTTTTATCAAGATGGATATTTTGTACTTGACTCTTGTATGGTTTTGTGATGTAACCAAACATGTTTTACTTTCCGCTGCAATGAAATGATGTTTTAAATTTTCAAGTATTACTTATATCTGTCTTGTTGTAATTTTACTGTTCTATATCCACTTAAAATACTTCACCGAAACTAAGGCATTCCCCTCTTATGAGTGACCTTAGCGGACGTGGGGTGTTACACGTGGTATCAGAGCTTAAGGTTACCAGAACAGATAAAATTTTTAGAAAAACTATTTTCTAAGAATATTTTTGAAAGGAGTATTTTCAAAAACATGTCTTTTAAGAGAAAAGTTTTTGAAAGAAAAGCATAATCCCCAATAGCCATATCTATATCTTTTGAATTCTCCGTTTTGAATCTCTTCCTCTCTCTCATTTTGAGTTTCCCCTCCGCGTATAGACGATCTTTCTAAGATAGATAAGGATGGAAAACCGCTTCAAGGGACTTAGACGTTAATCAGATTAGAAGTTGGTTCAAGAAGGAGGAGGACTGGTAGGTACCTATAGGATAGACGATGAGAGGAAGGCACAAATAGTTGTTTGGTTAATAAAGGATGAAACCTCATTGGTGGGAGGTTACGAGTGGAGAATAAGAAGAAGAAGAAGGTTAGTAGTTATTCTTTGGGGAGGAATAGAACACCTTATTAGGATTGTCCAAAGAGGCAAGGGCAAGGTACGGAATCTCCTGGAGGGTAGTTGCATTCCCTCACGGCTAGTGTACCAGATGGGGATAGGACCGTCTAGGTTGGAATTTCTATATTATCTGATTCGAACTTTATTTGATTCTAACGCATCGAGTTCGTTTATCTCATCATTGTTAGTGAGTCACTGCACTTAGACACCAGTTTGGTAGATGATCCCTTAGTTGTTTCAAACCCAATTGGGGCTCCATGATGTGTTTGGGTTTGAAAATTTCTATACTTAGCGTTGAGTTTAGATGTGATGCTTGTTGGGCTTCACGAGCTATGGGTTAGTTGTGAGCATGGACTGGTTATCCAGTAGGGGTGCCGTTCTTGATTTTGAAGGGAGAGTTGTTAGGCTTATGACCCGCTTGGGTAACACTCTCGAGATCTCTTGTAATCCCATAAAATCTGTTAGGCTAAGTTATCTAGAATCGCTTGACACATCGGTCGAGAGTTTGCGATCTGTTAGAGTGGTCCGGAAATACTTGGATGTGTTTGAGAAGGTGAAGGGCTTACCTCCGGAGCGGGAGATTGACTTCCGAATATATCTGGTAAACAAGGCCAAACCAGTGACTTGGCCAGTGTGCCACAAGGCTCCTCGTGAGAAGAGGGAACTCCATAAGTAAGTAGGCGATTTGCTTGAGAAGGGGTTCGTAAGATGAAGTATATCGGAGTGGGGTGCTCCAGTAGTTTTTGCCAAGAAGGCGGATGGGTCCCTCAGACTTTGTGTAGGCTAAAGGGAACTAAATAAACTCACAAAGACGAATAGACACCCATTGCCGGGGATTGATGACCTCTTTGATCAGTTTGTTGGCGCCTCAGTATTTTTGCAGTTGGACTTAGCCGCGGGGTTTCGTCAGTTGAGAGTGGCTGAGGATAGTGTAGAGAAGACTGTCGTTAGGACTCCGGATGGTTTTTATGAGTGGCTGGTGAAGCTATTTGGTTTGACGAACGCCCCCGCATACTTTGATTGATTTGATGAGGAGCATGTTCAAGGAGTACCTAAATAAGTTCGTGATGGTCTTTGTGGATGACATCTTGGTCTTTTCTAGGAGCGAAATAAGTTTTCGTATGTGCTCAATAGGGTGAGCAAAGCTAGTTATGGGAAAAACGGTGGTTTTAGAGCGAGACTGGCAAGGACATCCAAAGTTGGTCAAAGGCTTAATTGTTTAGCTATTTTTATTAGTATCATCTCACGTAGGTCGCTTGAACTCGAAGGAGATATCCCTTGGGTGTTTGTCTGATATTGGTTTAGGCCTTTGGGGCTTGCATTTGGGGGATGTCGAGCTCGACTAGGGTGGTCTGCGTGAGAGATGGACAGTTGTGATGATTTTGGATGGGATTCTTAGCATCCTATGAGTATTGAGATAGCGTATACCCATGGCAAGGGAAACATGGTAGCGGACGCCTTAAGTAGAAAAAGGTCGTCCTTGAGTTCATTGTTCGTTGTACGACGGAGCTTAGAGTTTATTTCTATGTTTGACTTTAGACCTTCCGTTGACTTTGTACCTGGTTTGCTAGCCTCCTTGGAGGTTAGGCCTACTCTTTTGGGGCGTATTGGCGGAGCACAGCGAAACGACCCACAGTTGGATGAGTTAGTAGAGAAGCTCACGAGGAGGGGGTCGTCCAGCCATTTGAGAAGGTATACCCTAGATGGTAAGGGGTGGTTGCGTAGAGACGGTAGACTTTGTGTACCGCAAGACGGGGGTTTGAGGAAGGCTATACTTGATGATACACATCGGTCGAAGATGACCATTCATCCCGGTAGAGGCAAGATGTACCAAGACATGAAGCGAGTTTTCTTTTGGGCTGGTATGAAGAAAGATGTGGCCGAGTATGTCGCTAGATGCTTGGTGTGCTAACAAGTGAAAGGGGAGCAAAAGAAACCCGGAGGGTTGCTTCACCCGTTGGAAGTTCCATAATGGGAAGTGGGATAGTGTCTCGATGGATTACCGAAATCAAGGAAGGGTAATACGGGGATTGGGCTTATGGTAGACAGACTTACTAAGAGTGCCCATTTTATACCCGTGAAGAGTAAGAGGACTGCTGCATGGCTAGCTTCAGTTTACATTTGAGAGATTACATGGTGTACCTTCCAGTATAGTGAGCAATCGAGATCTTATCTTCACTAGAGAGTTTTAGAAGAGTTTGCAAGAGGCGGTAGGGACTCAGTTGTGTTTTAGTACCGCATATCATCCTCAGACGGACGGCCAGACTGAGAGGGTGAATCGTATTTTGAGGTTATGTATTTTGGATTTTAGGAAGTACATGGGAAGAGCATCTTACGTTAGTGGAGTTCGCATATAATAGCAGCTTTCAGTCCAGTATTGGTATGACACCTTTAGAAGCTCTTTATGGAAGGCCTTGTTGATCACCTACATGTTGGTGGGAATCTACGGATAAGATCTTGGTTGGGCCAATGTGGTTAGAGAGACTTCAGAGAAGATTGACTTGATTCGAAGAAGGATGAAAGCGGCGGAATCTTATGCGGATAAAAGGAGAACAGAGCTTGAGTTTGATATTAGGACATGCTTTTTATCAAGGTATCTCCGTTGCGGAACGTGGTTCACTTTGGATCTGTTGGGAAGTGAGCACCAAGGTTTGTTGGACCGTTTCCTGTTAAGGAAAGGATTGGACGGATAGCATATAGGGTGGAGTTGCCTGAGAGACTTAGTAGTGTACATGGTGTATTCCAAGTGTCACATTTGAGGAAGTGCCTACACGAGACCGCATAGGTAGTAGAGCCGAGCTTACTTAGAGAAGTGGAAATAGAGCGTGATGCGACGATTCGACGAGCTCCTACTCGCATCCTTGGGTCAGAAACTATGAAGTTGAGGATTAGAGAAGTTCAGCTAGTTAAGGTGCAATGGGGAGATGACGAAAGCAATGCTACTTGAGAGATGGAAGCAAAGATGCGTTCTTTGTATCCATTTCTTTTTGAGAGTATGTCTTTTAACTTCTCCTTTATCACTTGCCTAGTACTTATCTTATCTTTAGTATGTCCTCTCGTTAGTACCTTTGACCTTTAGATAGGGTAAACCTATGGTTGAAACATGTGTTTGAGACATGTTATGATTGATGGATGCATGTGGATGCAAGTGTTTGCTAGTGGTTGCTCGTGGATGCATATATACACACTCTAGGCACTAGATCGGCTCAATCACTTCATATTGCATATTGCATAAAATTGTGTGTAGGAAGCTATATTTATGGATGTTTAATGATTATGTTATCATATGGATGATGCATTTTGGTGAATGATTGTGCACTCATGTAGATATTGTATGTGTCGATAGGGTTCTCTCGCATACATAATGGACGCATGGCACTATCATGGTTTGCATATGTTCATACATTAGATAGGGAACATATACACACACTTTTTGCATATGCTCATACAACATTAGAAATTGTTTTAAGGACAATGGATGCCCGTGTTTGATGGATTGAGTAGATGGTTGTTTGGATGGTAGGATATGCATTCTCCTTAGCTTAGAGATTTCGGGGACGAAATCCTTTAAGGAGGGGAGAATGTAACACCCCGAATTTCGGTTAATGCTAAAATTCACTAATTACAGAATAATTAATCTCAGATGTGAGAATTGGGGGAAACGGGCTGCGTCATTGCGTTCGTCTCGGAAAAATACGCGAAATAGAGTCCGAGTTTTCGAGAATCGGAGTCCGTATGGCCCAGTTATGGCCCGATGAAGTTTGCAGAAAATTCAAAGATAAAAACAGAATTAATAATTTAAAACCAGATTTTAAAATAGAGCAAGCGGGGCCAGGCGGGAAGATTCCCGCCCTACCCATGTCGACAGGGCTGTCGACAGGCCTGTCGACAGGGGTGTCGACTTGCCTGTCGACTTGCCTGTCGACAGGGGTGCGACGCCCAGTGAAACTGGGTGCACCAGTTTGGGTTCTTGGGCTGGCTTGGAGGGCTGGTTCTGGAAGCTTCTTGGATCTGACGGATCTAAACCAATCTAGGGTTAATCTAAGGGTCTAAAATGCAACCTAATCCTATAAATAAGACCCTAACCCTACCCTAATTCATTCATAATTAAATCTAGTAACTAAACTATGGCAAAATGAAACTTGAAGGAGCCTCCATCAAAATTAGAGAAGGGATAGCATTCCAAATCAACTTCTAGCCTCTTAATCTTCTTCATTAGTTTGCTAATTTTGTTTTGGTGAGATTCTATCTCCTTAGTAATCAATTGTTAAATTGATTAAGATAGGATAAGATGATGTATGGATATGTTTGAGGATCAATGTGTTTATGCAAGCTTTGTGTAGTGTATGTTATGTGTTTTGCAAGTTATATACCATATGTCATGCAAGTTTAATGTTATGTAGTCATGACATCCATATGCAAGTTTGGTGCTATGTTTCATGATAATTATGATGCAAAACACTAAGTTGAACATTGATCTATTATGCAAGTTAAGTATGTGATTCTATGCATGCTAAGTATATGATATTATGCAAGTTAAGTATGTGATTCTATGCATGCTAAGTATATGATATTATGCAAGTTTAGTATGTGATTCTATGCATGCTAAGTATGTGATATCATGCATGTTTAATAAGTTGGTTTATGCATATTTAACAAGTGGGTTTATGCATGTTTAACAAATTCATATGCAAGTTACATGTATGTTGATGTGCAAGATATGCTATGCAAGTTACATGTTTGTTAATATGCAAGTTACATGTATGTTAATATGCAAGATATGCTATGCAAGTTACATGTTTGTTAATATGCAAGTTACATGTATGTTAATATGCAAGATATGCTATGCAAGTTACATTTTTGTTAATATGCAAGTTACATGTATGCTAATATGCAAGATATGCTATGCAAGTTACATGTATGTTAATATGCAAGATATGCTATGCAAGTTACATGGTTGTTAATATGCAAGTTACATGTATGCTAATGCTTATGCAAGTATGTGAATGCTTATGCAAGTTATGTGTATGCTTAAATGCATATTTAACATGTTATGCAAGTTATGTGAATGCTTATATGCAAGTTCAACATGTTATGCAAGTTATGTATGCTTATGCAAGTTAAGCGAATGCTTATATGCAAATTTAACATGTTATGCAAGTTATGTGAATGCTTATATGCAAGTTCAACATGTTATGCAAGATATGTGTATGATAATATGCAAGTTCATATACAACATGTTATGTAAGTCATATGTGTGATAATATGCAAGTTTGGGTTAAATGTAGTTGGGTTAATATATGTTCATATATGCAAGTTGACATCCTCTTAACCCATGACAAAGTTATATGCTAAGATTTGGTTAAACCCATGATGTTTGTGATGATCTTCCCTTTTATTATATCGTGAAATGAGAACGATTTGCGTGGGGAACGATGGGGTTAATAAATATGTTAATAAAAGTATGGTTGGGTATGATTAAGCATACTATAAAAATAAATTAACATAAGTGGGAATTTACCTATTGAGTTAGGTCTACCCCATGGGAATTTACCTATTGAGTTAGGTCTACCCATGTTATGAAAAACTTGATATTAATTAGGGATAATTAATATAAATTATGAGGGTGATTAATTAGGTGTAATTAATCGACTAAGACACGAGGTTGGACTCAGTTGTAGCGTAAAACTGCCCGGACCCAACCGGCTTAACCAGTTGCTACAAATGTTAGCCCAATGTGAGAGGTCTTAGGCATAAACTAAATACGTGATTAATGTAAAGACACGAGGTTAGACTCGGTTATGACATAAGGCTGCCCGGACCCAACCGGCTTAACCAGCAGTCATAAAAGATAGTCTAATGTGAGAGGTCTTTATGAGGATCACGGTCTTAATTAATTAAGAAACACTTAACCATATAAGCATGTAATGGGGCATGAGGGTTAAGTGGGTGCCTTGGGTGACTTGTGGTAACTAGTGGGGTGCCTTGGGTGGCATGAGGAAACTAGTGGGTTGCCTTGGGTAGCAATAGAAAATACGATTAGAATACTTAACCAAAGTAGAACATGTAATTAAACATGATTAAAGGGTTAAGTAAGTGCCTCGGGTGGCATGTGGGAATTAAGTAAATGACTTGGGTGGCATGTGGAGATCTAGTGGGTGCCTTGAGTGGTAATTAAAATATGATTAAATGACTTAACCAGGATTTATAACATGAAAGTAGACATGATTATTAAAAAGGGTTAAGTGGGATACACTAGATAGAATAACAAGCTTAGGTGGTAGCTTGTGGGGGCCCATCTCAACCAATATCCCAAACGTATCTTAGTGGGCTCGACTCAAGTCGAGTGACGGGACACGCATATTGGGCTTGACTATAAGAGGCCAAAACGGGTTAGCGGTGGCAACGTAGGACCAACGGGTTTCATATGCGTGTGTGGACCCGGGCTGGTTAGTAAGTCGTTGTTGCATCGTGTAGGTATAAAGCCGTGCACCGTTGATATTATCAGGTTGCCACTTTGGGGAAATGATACACCCCATTGTGGGACCAGCACGGATATCTACGTTAGGGAGCCGATCGCTTGGGAGTAGTGGGTACACCTAGGTAGTTAGCTAGGGGTACACGAAACTACTGGGTAAAAGTTACTAAGTACATTTAGTGGGATCAACCTTTAAGTAGGAATTACTCTTGGTAGGTAGAACTGGTGTGGTGCAGTGTAGGAATTACCCTTGGGTGGATAAGTCTGGGATGGTGTAATCTAGTAATTATCCTTGGGTGGATAAATGCGTCTTTCTGGTTATCTTAGTACATCCCGTGTTTAGTTGACTACGTAGTGTAGTCATTATCCCCAGAGGTACCATACCTTGTTTATATCATACCCTAATTACTTTAACGATTGTATTGTTAGGGTTATAGGACTCACTCAGACTTATGCCTGACCCCGTTGTTTTTATCTTTTTCCCCCAAACCCAGGTTATCAGAGTGGGCTTAGTGCTAGTGGGCTTTGATCAGATTGCTGTATCTATCCTTTGGAGCTTGGACCGTTGAAGTAAAGCTCAGTTCATCTTTCCTTTTATGGCTATTGTTTACATAGTGGGATTATGTACTTATTTTTATCAAGATGGATATTTTGTACTTGACTCTTATATGGTTTTGTGATGTAACCAAACATGTTTTACTTTCCGCTGCAATGAAATGATGTTTTAAATTTTCAAGTATTACTTATATCTGTCTTGTTGTAATTTTACTGTTCTATATCCACTTAAAATACTTCACCGAAACTAAGGCATTCCCCTCTTATGAGTGACCTTAGCGGACGTGGGGTGTTACAATAATAGTTGGTTCATATTAAGGAACCTAAGAAGAATTGTGATGAACGGTGAATATTACCTATTATAATTAATCATATGAATGAGAACGAAATGTAATAAGTAGACTTGTCTTAGGGACAAGAGAAATTAAAACATAGGTCATGTTTTAGAAAAGATAACTTATTAATAAACCTTAGTTAAGAGAACTAAGTTAATAAGTAAACAACGATGACAAGTTGTGATAATAGTGTAAGACAAGATTATGATAAATAAGAAAGAATAAAGTAGGCTTATTATTGGTAGACTTATAATTGGAAGTATTAAGGCTAATAAATGTAATAAATAATAACCAGAAATCCGCTCCAACGGCATAGGGGTGAATAAAGAAAGTAAACATACAATTATGAGCTGATGAACTAAGTAACTTGAATAAAAAGTTAATATGTGGATGATCAAGTTAATTAGCAACGTGTTGAGATAAAGCAAGCGCATGATTAAAATATTAGGCATAAAATCTAATAACACGCCGGGATGATGCACTTGGACTAGTCCGTACATATGAACGTGAAGAACCCAATGGGATAGATCATCGTGGTGTCTGGAGACACGAGGGAGAATGTCCAACTGGTTTTTCTACGGGACCGAAGGGAAGCACCTGGCTTCTACGGGACATGGTGTGGTACTCCGTGATGGTCCTATATGTTGTACGTGTTCAGGCCGTACCCGCAGGGATGTGGTCTATACAGTACCATCCAACGAGTATACCTTAACAGCAACTGAGGTGTGGCGGTTAGAAGGTTGTGCCAGATGGCGGTGGGTGATTCAGTGGTTTTCCTTAGGAGAGGTTGGTCAGGACCAAATTAAGGATAGTAATCGTCGTATACCTATCATCGGCAGTCAGCGTGATACAGGAAGACTAGAGCCAGACCTATAGACTTTTGATCTTTCACTACGAGACGTTGGTTGCGGAACTGCCAAGTTGGTTGATACGGGAAAGTCATTTAGCTCTTGAGGAAGTCTTTCATTAGTTGAGGGATAGGCCAAGGTAGGGCCATAACCGCCGTGAAAAGACAGATCATACTAGAATATTCGTACTGTAGTCCTAATGAGGCAGTTCTTTACAGATATTGAAAGCTCCCGACCGAGTTTCGTGCACTGAATGCGAACCTATTACAGAACTCGGGTTATAGTAGACATTACCTTCGTGTGAGTGTTTAGATACACGCACTGGATTTTGTATTGTAGATAGTAGGGCATTACTCTATGTCGAGACATGATCCGACTAAGGAGTTCAGATATGACAATCCATGTGCTTGCGTAGCATAGCAGTGGTAGTTATGTAGGATTACGTGGCGTAACGATACAGATTTATGTACGTCGTTCGGCGTAGGATAAAGGTTGCATACGCTTATGTGGCGTGACAACAGGCATACGAGGAGGGTACTATGGGATGTACCTTGAGGTGTTGGGTATAGCTACATGTATATTATATTAGGTTAGTCTACTAGGAAGTAGATGGGTATGACGTGAGTGCTAATTCTTGAGCGTTGTTAACCCAATTAACCTAATAATTAAGAAACATGACTGAATGGTATTAGTAGGGTTATTTCATAATGTATCATTTGCCCAATCACCAGAACTTTGTGTTATGAACCCCTCCTCATTACATACTCACAGGTTAGGTTTATGGCAGAGATTTGGTAGCCTTTGGACACTTTTTAAACCATGTTATTATTTCGATAAGGCTATATTTGATTATTTTATTTTATCCATTCCACTGTGAGATTTTTTTATCGAGCGCTGATATATTTATTATCTCTGCTTTTATGTCGGATACTAGACAACCAGCTTGGGCTTCGATAGATTGGGATTTTTGAAAAAAAATTGGTTTGTAAAAATTCAAGTTGTTACATCGGGAAGCACTACCGGAGCCATACTCGAAAATGGGACCGGGGGCACCAGTCCTCCATTTGTTCCCACGACCATCTCCATCGGCGTAGTGGTCTCTTAGGTCATCGCCAGTGTAACACCCTGTATTTTCTATGAATATTAAATTAACAAATTTAAGAACACTTAATTTTTAGGAGAAGAATTAGGTGAAACGGGTTATGCCATTGCGTTCATCTCGGAATTCTGCTTGAGATAGAGTCCGAGTTTGCATAAATCGGGCTCCATATGAAGAAGTTATGGAGTTCAGAAGATTTCAAGAAATTAAATTAAAATAATAATTAAAAGTCAAAACAGTTCGAAATTCGGTCAGAGCGGGCTGAGCGGGAAATTTCCCGCTCAGAGGTGTCGACCCCCCTGGGGGAGTCGACATAGGTGTCGACCCTCCTATAGGGTAGTCGACATAGGTGTCGACCCCCCTATAGGGAGTCGACATAGGTGTCGACCCCCTATAGGGATGTCGACATTGGTGTCTCCCCCCCCCTGTAGGGAGTCGACCCCTTTTTTGATCCAGATCCAGTGACAAATTTTCATAGACCTAAGCTGATGTGGCCTTCTCTGATTGGTCGATGACTATTTTCTGAGGTATTAGGGCTTATGTGTCATGTTATTGTTGGCTGGATGACACATCTCTTTGGTTTGATGGCTCTGATTTCTCCTAGACTAATCTAAAGGCTAGAATTAATCCTAGACTTCTATATAAATACCCCAAACCTTAACCCTAAACCTCACAATCTCATTCTATGAAGCCGTCTTGTTGTCCATCCCTAAGCTAGCCTAGCCTCCATCTTCTCCAAATTAGAAATCAAGTTAGAAAGTTCCAAACCAAATCCGAACTAGAGAATCAAACGTCTACATCAAAGGATAGCTTAACAAATTCAGAAATCAGTTCCCAGAATACAAGATCCGTTCTTTTTCTATAAGTTCATGTTATTTTCAGATTTAAACACCTAATATCTTGGCATGTAATAAAATGGATCTAAGTCTATGCTTGATGAGGAGACAATATTTCTAGATTTACCCCTATCTTTCTATTGAATCTATGATTTTACATGCCTAAGAAGTTATTATATCGATTCAATCATGCCTATCTTTGTTGAACATCGAATATATAATCCTTTTTGGTTCATGATGCTATTCTTATGCCTGCGATAATGATTGTATCAGCTTATTCAAGAATTTATACTTGTTGGATCTAAATTTATTGTATTAGGTCTGTTGTTGCATGCCTATTTTTATGTTTATTCTTATTTTATGCACCTTCTCTCTCTTCCCCTATTTCCTTTTTCTTTTATGAACCTGGGTTACCTTCGAACCTAGGCTGAAATCATGAAATACGAACGACTGGAATACGGGGAATATTTGGGTATAACCTATTTTGGTGAAATTGTTGGGCATAACTTGTAATTGACATTTGGGGAATAATCTATTTGTTAATAGCGGAACATAATTTGTAAATTGTGAATGGGGGCATAATTGTTATTGTTGCGAACTTGGGGTAAATTGAAATATTAAATCTAGATTGGACGAAAACTATAAAATTGGAATATTAAAACTAGATTGGGCATAACTATTGACTGGGACGCCAAGCATAATGTATATTGTGATTTTGGGGCATCACTATTATTGCAAATTTGGGGGAGATTAGGTGTAACCTATTTTGAGCAATAACTTGAAATTTAATTTGTAGGGCATAACTTTCATTTGGCTTGGTTGGGCATAAATTGAGAATTGGAACATGACTAATTTTGTAAAATTAGGGATAATTAGTATGTCTATACTTGGACATGTACGGTAAATATGTAAATTGGCTAAAGATGAACGTGCCTAACCCGAGGTTAGATTGAGTTGCGGTGTAAGACTACCCGGACCGCAACAATATAGATCTAATGTGAGAGGTTAGCGCATTAAGCCCAAAACCCGAGGTTAGAATGATTTTGCGGTAGAAGTCTGCCCAGAACCACCCAACACATCCAGCAACCGCATACAACAGTTCTAATGTGAGAGGTTGAGGCATTAATGAATGAATTAATGCTAATGAACGGACATGCCAAGAATGAGTAGGGTTAAGTTAACCAACATAACATGATGAACGAGTGGGTTTAAGTCAAGGGGAAACACTTGACAAATATAACATGATGAATGAACAGGGTTTAGTTAATAGGAAACAACTAACCAATACAACATGATGAATGGGAAGGGTTAAGTTAATAGGAAACACTTAACCAATACAACATGATGAATGGGAAGGGTTAAGTTAATAAGAAACACTTAACCAATATGACATGTTAGGTGGGTGGGTTAAGTTAACATGGACAAGAAGGCAACTTAACTAATATTATATGAACAAAGTGGATAGGGTTAACGCAAGCTTAACCAATAATACATATGGACTTGATAAGAGGAAGGTTTAAGTAAATCTTGGGTAAGTGGGTAATATTAGTATATATAGGCCCACAAACTTAACCGTCAAATAAACATGCGTGAATCAGTGAGAGGGTTAAGTAACATATGAATAGGCAACACTTAACCAGTACAACATGTTAATTAAGCAAATGGGTGGGGTTAAGTTAAATTGAGAACACTTAACCATTAAAACATGTTGATTAAGAAACGCTAGTAACAGGGACCCATTTCAGCAGTAACCCACATAGATGTATCATGGTACCCTGAGCTAGGCAAGACGGGGCATGATTACTGGGCTGATTATAGGCGGTCAAAATAGCGGCGGGTGGTGCAGCAGTGTAGTTCCGAAGGAGCATGGGCGTGCACGTACTCCGAAGTGGAAAAGCAGGCACTGGACATCAGTAGTATACACTGCGCATCTTGAATCGTGTCGGGTTCCCATCATGGGAATTGATACACCCCATGATGGGGCCAGCACAGGTATCTACATATAAGCGGGGTCGAATGACACAAGTAATGAATGCATACAAGCGAGGTCAAATGACACAAGTAATACATACATGCGAGTTAGGGAGCCGATCAATAGGGTAGTAAGGGTACAACTAACATATCCATGGCAATTAGGCAGATTGAAGTGGGATCCTCATAATAGATGTACACTTGAAGGCTACCACAATTGCGGGGATTGGGATCACATTATCATTTTATACAGATTTCTAGTTGGGACACTAGTTAGGTGGTGTAGAGATATAGAAACCAGAATAACAGGGTAGCAGCGAAGCAGAGAAAAAGTAGAAGCGTATTCAGTTTATCTTGCCTTATCATATCTTATGCTATTCTTATCTTGTTATCCCTCTTATCACGGTATTATCTTATATTCAGTTTATTCATGTCATGTTGCTTTTACCTGTTTACATGCTAAAAGTCACTGGACTTACCAGGCTTTATGTTTGACCTGTTTTCTTTCGTCTTCTTTTCTTCCGTTTCTCCCCCCAGGTAGTCAGGGAGGAAATAACTCAGCTCAGTTTGGACCATTTTTCTTTCCAAACTTGAAGATTCTTTGATATGTTGCATGGATCCTCTTATCTTTGGCTATGGCGGTGTTTGCACTTTAATTTGGGGACTTATGCTACTTTGCTATGTTTTATGCTTCTTATATACTTGGAAGTTTTTGAATCAAGACAGAAGTTTTATGTAGTACTTTTAAGTATGATTGAGTCAACTGTTGTAAAAGCTTGATTGAACTACGTTGCTTATAAAATGACTTTGTTTTCCGCTGCTTTATTTATCTGTCTTGTAATTTATCTGCATCTTTTATCTATAACGCTTCATTGAAGTTAATGTATTCCCTTTGTGAGTGACATTAATGGAGGTGGGGTGTTTCACTTGGTATCAGAGCTAAAGGTTACTGGATCAAATAAAAGATTTGAAAAATTATTTTCAAAACGGTTTTAAAAGAAGCATTTCCAAAAGAAAAGTTTTATTTTAAAGGCATATTCCCTAAGCCATATGCATTAACTTTTGATCTTCTATTTGAATCCTTGTTTCCTTCTTTTCTGAGTCTCCGGGGCTCCTGGCTTTCTGGGAGGTAACCTCATCGCGGCATGGTTTCGTAGGCTTGATGAGACTACGACACCTGTCAAAGAGTGAAGAAGTGTCCAACTACCATCTATAGCCACAGTAGTTTCACCTGCGGCTAATTTTCTTTCAAGCATTGTAGGGTTTTCCATGCGATGGTGGCAGCTTTCGAGAGACTTGTCAACATGTTACACAAGGATGGTAAAGATGGGAATGGAGGAGTTTGGCTAAGGAGCACAACCCAAGGATGAGAAACTCATGGATATGGACTTGGTTCAAAAAATAGGTAAAAAGAAAGAGGCGTAAGTGGAAGAACCACATGACAAGAAGGGAAGAAAGAATAGTAAAACCTAAGACAAGAAGAATTGTCTTTATTATGGTATAACGGGTCATATAATTAAGGACAAGGGCAAGTACAAAGGACAGGATTTTCAGGAGAGCAAGTGCATGCTCATCGCCAGCGCACCAGAGAGAGAGGTAGTAAAGTTTTTGTTGAGAAAGTTTAGTTTTTCTTTTTGATCATCCTGTTAGTACTCTTTTTGATTTTAAGCGCTTCACATTCGATTATATCTACTTCCATAGTTGAGTCTTTGCACCTTAGTACTTGTATAGTAGGAGATCCAATTATTGTGTCAAATCCAATTAGTGGTTCGGCTCATTTATCTTTGGTCTATAAGAATTTGAGAATAGCTTATTAAGTATTGAGTTTAAGTGTAATGCTTATGTTTTTGGTTTCATGGGCTATGGGTTGATTCTAGGCATGGATTGGTTAGCTAGTAATTGGGAAAGGAGGGTAGTTAGGCGTTTGACTTGCCTCGGGAACACCCTCGAGATTTCGTGCGATCCTAAGGGATCAGTTTGGCTTAGCTACCTAGAATCACTTGATTCATCTATCGACGATTTGCGATCCGTTAGAGTAGTCCATGAGTACGCAGATTTTTGGGGGTTTGTCCCCTAAAACGTGAGATAGACTTCCGCATATATCTAGTTGACAATGCAAAGCCAGTTGCATTACCTGTATGACACATGACTCCAAGGGAAAGGATGGGCTCAGTAAACAACTAAAAGAGTTACTTGAGAAAGGGGTTATAAGGCGAAGTATTTCTGAATAGGGTGCTCCAGTTGTTTTCGCTACAACGGCGGATGGTTCACTTCGCTTATGCATAGATGATATTTTAGTTTTCTCTAAGAGTGGGGGAAAACATGCTTTGTATCTAATGGAAGTCTCGAATACCCCCACAAGCGCATCATCTTAAGGCTAGGTTCTCCAAAATCATTTTTGGAGAGAAGTAGTAAGGTTTCAAAGACATGTGATATCCAAGGAAGAGATAATAGTAGATCTCGCAAAAGTAGTTGCGGTGCAAGATTAGAAGGTCCCAAGGAATGCAACTGGAGTAAGAAGTTTTCTTGGATTAGCGGGCTGGTATAGGAAGTTAATTAAGGGCTTCGTGAAGGTATCAGCCCCACTTACTAGATTGACAAAGAAGAATCTAACTTTTGCTTGGGATTTGATTTGTGATATTGCTTTCCAATGACTGAAGAGAACCTTGACGACAATCCCAGTCTTGACATTGCATGAAGGGAACAGACGTTTACAGTTTATATAAATGCATGCGAGATAGGGTTTGGCGTTGTCTTAATGCAAGAAGAGAGAGCAGTTAGTTATGGAAGAAGACAGCTGAAAGTACATGAGAAAGACTATCATACCCACGACTTGGAATTAGCAATTATAGTGTTCACTCTTAAGTCATGGCATCATTATCTTTTAAGAGAGAAAGTTTGAACTATATAAGGATCCTAAGTCCTTAATATATTTGTTCTCGCAAAAAGATTTGAAATAGAGGCAACAACGATAGATGGAATTTCTTGCCTCATACGACTTTGAGATTGCTTATACCCCTAGCAAGGGTAAGGTTGTGGCAGGCGCCCTAAGTAGAAAGAGACTGACCTCAAGAGAGGTAAAGTTTGAAGTACATAGCAACCTTTAGCTTTGGACCCTCAGTCAAGTTTGTACCTGGCAAGTTGGCATCGCTAGAAGAGCGGCCTACGGTTTTGGATCGGATAGGAGCGGCGTAACATGAAGACCCTCAGATTTGTGACATGATGGATAAGCTAAGTAGAGGAGAGACCTCTAATCATCTTAGTATATACACTTGGTATCATGGTTAACATCTGTTTATCTTGGAAAGATAGTCCGACTACGTGGGATACCCTCTAACATAGTAAATGATTGAGATCCTATCTTTACTAGTAAGTTTTGGAAATGGAGGTCAAGAAGCTTCAAAATAGTGAAGTCAAGCTAGTTAAAGTACAATGGAGTGATGTTGAGGAAGACGCGACTTGGGATACTGAGGACAAGATACGCGCAGCCTACCCTTATCTTTTTGAGGGTACATCCTTGATCCCTTTTTCCATAAGTTTATGAATGCTTGTATCTATCTCTTAAGTATATCTCCTCGGTCCTATTTCTTGATCCTTAGGTAGAAACCAATGGATGTAAACATGTATTTAAAACATGTTATGCTTGATGGTTGCAACTGGTTGCTCATGGATGCATACACACACACACACTAGGTACTAGATCGGCTCAGTCACTTTCATATTGCATATGCATATATGTATTTATATATGGATTGAAACTTGGTGTGTTATCATGTGGATGTTGCATTTGTATGAATGATCGTGCACTCATGTAGAAGTTATAAAATACGATTAGGAATAATTGCATACATGATGGACTCATAGCACCAACATGATTCGCATCAAGGAGGTCAACTGAATCAGTAGACCGCCTGATTTTGCATTAGATAAAGACATATACACACACTATGCATATGATCATGAAAGCATTAGAAATCTTTTTAAGGACAATGGATGCTTGTGATTGAATTGTTGAGTAGATGGATGTTAGATGGCAGGATATGCATTCTTCTTGACTTGGAGATTTCGGGGATGAAATCCTTTAAGGAGGGGAGAATGTAACACCCCGTATTTTCTATGAATATTGAATTAACAAATTTAAGAGCACTTAATTTTTAGGAGAAGAATTGGGTGAAACGGGTAACGCCATGGCGTTCGTCTCAGAATTCTGCTTGAGACAGAGTCGGAGTTTGCGTAAATCGGGCTTCGTATGAAGAAGTTATGGAGTTCAGCAGATTTCAAGAAATTAAATTAAAATAATAATTAAAAGTCAAAACAGTTCGAAATTCGGTCAGAGCGGGCTGAGCGGGAAATTTCCCGCTTAGAGGTGTCGACCCCCTATAGGGGTGTCGACATTGGTGTCGACCCCCCTGTAGTGAGTCGACCCCTTATTGATCTAGATCCAGTGACAAATTTTCATAGCCTGAGCTGATGAGGCCTTCTCTGATTGGCCGATGACTAATTTCTGAAGTATTAGGGCATATGGTTGGCTGGATGACACATCTCTTTGGTTTGATGGCTCTGATTTCTCCTCAATTAATCTAAAGGCTAGAATTAATCCTATACTTCTATATAAACACCCCAAACCTTAACCCTAAACCTCACAATCTCATTCTATGAAGCCGTCTTGCTGTCCATCCCTAAGCTAGCCTAGCCTCCATCTTCTCCAAATTATAAATCAAGTTAGAAAGCTCCAAACCAAATCCGAACTAGAGAATCAAACGTCTACATTAAAGGATAGCTTAACAAATTCAGAAATCAGATCCCAGAATACAAGATCCGTTCTTTTTCTGTAAGTTCATGTTATTTTCAGATTTAAACACCTAATATCTTGGCATGTAATAAAATGGATCTAAGTCTATGCTTGATGATGAGACAATCTTTTCAGATTTACCCTTATCTTTCTATTGAATCTATGATTTTACATGCCTAAGAAGTTATTATATCGATTCAATCATGCCTATCTTTGTTGAACATCCAATATATAATTCTTTTTGGTTCATGTTGCTATTCTTATGCCTACGATAATGATTGTATCAACTTATTCAAGAATCTATCTTTGCTGGATCTAAATTTCTTGTATTAGGTATGTTGTTACATGCATATTTTTATTTCTATTCTTATTTTAGGCACCTTCTCTCTCTTTCCCTATTTCCTTTTTCTTTTATAAACCTGGGTTACCTGCGAACCTAGGCTGAAATCGCGAATTACGAACGATTGGAATACGGGGAATATTTGGGTATAACCTATTTTGGTGAAATTGTTGGGCATAACTTGTAATTGACATTTGGGGAATAATATATTTTGGTAATAGTGGAACGTAATTTGTAACTTGTGATTGGGGGCATAATTGTTATTGTTGCGAACTTGGGTAAATTGAAATATTAAATCTAAATTGGATGAAAACTGTAAAATTGGAATATTAAAACTAGACTGGGCATAACTATTGACTGGGACGCCAAGCATAATGTATATTGTGATTTTGGAGCATGACTATTATTGCAAATTTGGGGAGATTAGGTGTAACCTATTTTGAGCAATAACTTGAAATTTAATTTGTACGGCATAACTTGCAATTGGCTTGGTTGGGCATAACTAGAGAATTGGAACACTACTAGTTTTGTAAAATTTGGGATAATTAGTATATAAAATCTAGACTTGGACTTGTACGGTAAATATGTAAATTGGCTAAAGATGAACGTGCCTAACCCGAGGTTAGATTGAGTTGTGGTGTAAGACTGCCCGGAACCGCTCGACACATTCAGCGACCGCAACAATATAGATCTAATGTGAGAGGTTAGATCATTAAGTCCAAAATCCGAGGTTAGAATGATTTTGCGGTAGAAGTCTGCCCAGAACCACCCGGCATATCCAGCAACCGCAAATAACAGTTCTAATGTGAGAGGTTGAGGCATTAATGAATGAATTAATGCTAATGAACGGACATGCCAAGAATGAGTAGGGTTAAGTTAACCAACATAACATGATGAACGAGTGGGGTTAAGTCAAGGGAAAACACTTAACCAATATAACATGATGAATGAACAGGGTTAAGTTAATAGGAAACACTTAACCAGTACAACATGATGAATGGGAAGGGTTAAGTTAATAGGAAACACTTAACCAACACAATATGATGAATGGGAAGGGTTAAGTTAACAAGAAACACTTAACCAATAAGACATGTTAGGTGGGTAGGTTAAGTTAACATGGATAAGAAGACAACTTAACCAATATTATATAAACAAAGTGGATAGGGTTAATACAAGCTTAACCAATAATACATATGGTCTTGATAAGGGGAAGGGTTAAGTAAATCTTGGGTAAGTGGGTAATATTAGTATATATAGGCCACAAACTTAACCGTCAAATAAACATGCGTGAATCAGTGAGAGGGTTAAGTAACATATGAATAGGCAACACTTAACCAGTACAACATGTTAATTAAGCAAATGGGTGCGGTTAAGTTAAATTGAGAACACTTAACCAATAAAACATGTTGATTAAGAAACCCTTGTAACGGGGACCCATTTCAGCAATAACCCACATAGATGTATCATGGTACCCTGAGCTAGGCAAGATGGGGCATGAGTACTAGGCTGATTATAAGCGGTCAAAATAGCGGCGGGTGGTGCAGCAGTGTAGTTCCGAAGGAGTATGGGCGTGCACATGCTCCGAAGTGGAAAAGCAGGCACTAGGCTCAGTAGTATACACTGCGCATCTTGAATCGTGTCGGGTTCCCATCATGGGAATTGATACACCCCATGATGGGGCCAGCACAGGTATCTACATATAAGCGGGGTCGAATGACACAAGTAATGAATGCATACAAGCGAGGTCAAATGACACAAGTAATACATACATGCAAGTTAGGGAGCCGATCAATAGGGTAGTAAGGGTACATCTAACATATCCATGGCAATTAGGCAGATTGAGGTGGGATCCTCATAATAGATGTACACCTGAAGGCTACCACAATTGTGGGGATTGGGATCACATTATCATTTTATATAGATTTCTAGTTAGGACACTAGTTAGGTGGTGTAGAGATATAGAAACCAAAATAATAGGGTAGCACCGAAGCAGAGAAAAAGTAGAATCACATTTAGTTTATCTTGCCTTATCATATCTTATGCTAATCTTATCTTGTTATCCCTCTTATCACGGTATTGTCTTATATTCAGTTTATTCATGTCATGTTGCTTTTACCTGTTTACATACTGAAAGTCACTGGACTTACCAGGCTTTATGTCTGACCCGTTTTCTTTCGTCTTCTTTTCTTCCGTTTCTCCCCCTAGGTAGTCAGGGAGGGAATAACTCAGCTCAGTTTGGACCGTTTCTCTTTCCAAGCTTGAAGATTCTTTAATGTATTGCATGGATCCTCTTATCTTTGGTTATGGCTGTGTTTGCACTTTAATTTGGGGACTTATGCTACTTTGCAATGTTTTATGCTTCTTATATACTTGGAAGTTTTTGAATCAAGACAGAATTTTTATGTAGTACTTTTAAGTATGATTGAGTCAACTGTTGTAAAAGCTTGACTGAACAACGTTGCTTATAAAATGACTTTGTGTTCCGCTGTTTTATTTGTCTATCTTGTAATTTATCTGCATCTTTTACCTATAACGCTTCACTGAAGTTAATGCATTCCCTTTGTGAGTGACATTAATGGAGGTAGGGTGTTTCATCCCGAGATACCAGTTTTGCGACTCACTCCCACCTTCGCTTCTTTGGTTGGAGACAAAACAAGAATGAAAAACAAACCCTCTTCTCCTACAGACACCTCCACTTTATTGTCGTTTGCCTCCACTCGAGCTCCGACCATTTCTTAGTCGACTGAGGGCACGTCTGAAAGCACTACCAGAGGCACACATAATAGATAGAAGGCCCAAGGGCACGGCACCTCCACCAGTCCTGCATCCTCGCTACTAGGGCTATCAAAATTCAAGATGAACCTTTAAACCAACCCTTTTAACCCAACTTTAATAGGGGTGGGTCGAAATAATTCAATTATATTTTTCAATGGGTCAAATACCCATTCAGTCTGCTTACAAAGCAGTACAACCTTCTTTACCCATTTACCCTTCCAAATCCTAGGTCTTCATAACTTCGGTTCTAGAAAATACGAAGCCGGGTCTCATTCCCTAATCTGATCAAACCCTTTTAATACGAAATCGACTCCCTTTAAAGCTCTCAATCTCTCTTCTGTCGTCCTTCGAAATGATTTCGCCTTCAAGGTTATAGCTTTAACCAGGTATGTCGTTCTGAAAATTTTATTTATAGTTGACAACTGAAGAGGTCGAGATAAAAATTTAAATCTATTGCACATGTAGTAAACTCTATCTTTTTTGCAATTTCTGAATCAATTTATGAAGTTTTTGGATCAATTTCTGCAATTTTCGGATCAATTTCTCCAATTTCTGAATTAATTTTTGCAATTTCTGGATCGAAACAGTTGTGGAGTAGAAGGTATATGTTCTAAACCACAACAGTAATTGTCTTTAATTTTTAATTTTGATTTAGTTCCGACTTCAAGCACCTTAGTTGGTCTGCTTCTTTGTTGTTTGTATCATTCCCCTTTCTTGCTTCTGTTTTCTTACTGAATTGTGTCTAATATGTTAGATGTATTTGTGCAGAAATGGGGTTGTAGGTTTTTTTATATGTTTCTTCATATTTTGCCAAAACTACGACTGCCCAACCTGAAATTACAACTGCTACCACTTACATGCAAGTTTTATTTCTTTGTGCAGGTTCATATTGGTACATGATTCAGTTTCAGTAATTTTGAAGGCCATTTAATCTTTGATTTTTTATATTTAATCCACTTTCGAATGCAGTGTCATATTGATAAAATTGTGGTGTTATATTGGTATTCAGATTCGGTGTAATATCAGCATTATTCAATGCAGTTTTATCACAGTTTGATGTTTCAAAGTTATATTCATGCATTTTCATTGTTATGTTGATGTTATTTTAATGATATTTGATGGACTTTTTATGTTGATACATTTTAAGTGTTATATTGATGTTATTTGATGCACTAACATATAGTTTCAGTGCTGTATTTATGTCATATATGGTTATATAACCATATCTAAATGCAATTTGAGTGTTATAAGCAGTTTCAGACTTTCATTTTTATATTTCATTATACTGCGCTTGCATTATTATTATTTGTAGTGATGGTGTGTTAATGGGTTGACCCAAGATAAATGGGTTAGGGTCGCAAAAGGGTAAAGTCAAATTTGACCCTACCCATTGTGACCTGACTCTAACCATTTGGAAGCTCTACTCGCTACTATCATCTTCTCCTTGACTCACGGAATGATCTTTTGGGGAGAAAACCAACACATAGAGAAGATGATCCAAAATTGAAGTCTTGACACCATGGAAGTCGCCTTCGATGTCTCTCAAGGCCAAGACTCCCTTTAAAAAAACATTCCGGAATGCGGTGACAACCTTTAGTATCTAACTAAAACCATAGTCGTCGCCTACCATAGATTCAATACTTAACGAATCACGATCACGACGTAATTGGATCAAGAATCAAATACTAGAATTGATGACTCAACTATATAACCACATTTTACGTGCATATCTAAGTCATTAGTTCAAACAAGTTCGCTTCTCGAGTGTTGCACTAACCAACATCGTTACATTCAATTTCAGTCCAAACCCAATTATGCGACGTTGTGCAACGACCCAAGCTCACCAACTTGAACTCTAGATCGAGAAAAACAATTCAACTTTCGAATCCCAGAAAAATAGGAAAAATTGTCTAAGTCCGCGAAATGCGAATTAAAATTTCGTATCTCCACGTACTTGCCAGAAACTCTTGTGTTTTTCTGGCCTGGCTTTAAATCCCGAAATCTCGAGACTCCTCCAACAAACTCAAATATATGTGTAATGACAAGTTAATTACATGAGTAAAGCACTGCAAAATGTAAAAAAATGCTTGAACACTTAGAACGGCACATGAAGTAAGAAAAGTAAATAAACTTTCATTCATAAGAAAATACAGCTTTTTACTAATGACACAATGTACATCAAAACCACATCGTACCTCCAAAAATTGAGAGGCCTGCTCACACATTCTATCGTCCTACAAAACAAAGACTTGTCTACAACAATCACTTGGACGAGTCGCCCTTCTTACCTTTCTTATTCTTAGATTCTGTCTCGGGTTGTTCATCCTTCTTCCTTATCTTCCTCTTCGACTCTATATTCCCTTTGTGTCCTTTCTTCTCTTTCATTGGAGTCGGGGAAAGGCGAGAACTGAACTTGTATCCACCGCTCAGGGAGGCGGGAAGGACTCACACTGGCTCTTCTTTTTTGGTAATGTTTATGGTATCAGATTCAAGGAGGATTGCCTTCAATGGAGAAGGGAAAACGTCGACGATGGCCCCGAAGTTTGAATCTTCTTGGCCTATTTCTTAGCTTTCCTAGCCTTCCTCTTGGCTTTCTTCTTCGCCAGCTTGTTTGTGTTCAGCTTTGCCTCTTTTTGAACCTTCAACCTCCTTAATTCCTACTCGGCTCTCTTCCGGGATTCCTCATCCTCTACTTTCTTACGGGCTTCCTCCTTGGCTTTCGCCCTCACCTCCTCCTAAGCTTTGATCCTAGCCTCCTCAAATTCATTCTTCTTCATCTCAAGCTCCTAGGACTTCATTAACAGTTGGGTTATTTGTGTTTCAATAAGTCCATGCATCATCTTCCCTCCTGCCTCATTCTTCCCTATCACTTGGACGCCCTCATCCTTCATGGCTTTGTCCTCCTCAAGTAATTTGAAATAATTATCCAACCCCATTTCTCTTATTTCTAGGTCGAAGTCTTTAAGTAGCCCATATTCTTCCTCCATCTGCCTTTAATAGGCCTCTGGATCCGTCCCGATCTCAATAACGTCGCCATTTCAATCCTGGTTGTCACCCTCATCTCAAGAGTACCTGCCCACTGGGGAAATAAACATATTAGTTTACCTCTACTTATCATCTTTTCGGATATTAGCGAGTAAGTGAACATACCTCCCAACATTTATTGTGTGGCTCCCATTGACACTGACCCTTCGGCGGTTGATAGTAGGAAACTTGGAGCTAGTGCAGAAGGGCCACCGGCGAAAATGGCAGGAATGGCTTGTTGTTGTTGGAAACGGGCTCATGAGCAATTATGATGGTCTCGGTAACAATTGTTTTCCCCTTTTCAATAGAATGTCTTTCTGCCTCCTCCGCATTGAAGTCTTGCTTAAGTAGTTTTCTTCCTTCCACTAGTACCCGGTCCTCATCCTCTATCAGATATTGGTCCATCAGCTTTGCCTCATCCACCGACTCCACTTCCCGAGCAGCTTCATCCTCCACCAGCCTTTTCCAAGTCAAAGCCAGATTTCGAGTGTAGTCACGGACCCATGAGAGCCTGTAGTGTCAAAGTGTTTTGACATATGAACCTAAGACCGTCGGCTTCATACCCCTCTCTACCTCCTCTCAGGCTCCGCAGACTTGGACTCTAAGTTCTTAAAGTTGAGCCTCGTATTATGCTTTAATTCCAGACAACTGGCTAAGCACTTCCTTTTTCAAAGATTTTGCCACCTTCTTCTCTTTTATGGCCTGTTCGACCTCATGATGGTTTGTTTCGAGCGCTTTCCTTATCTCCTCATTCTCCTTCACCAGGCATTAGGTAGCTTCATTCTCCTTTCTGAGCCTTCTATTCTCTTCCACCAATGCCTAGTTGTCTGCTCTAAGCTGTTGCACTGCTTTAATCTCTTCCTGCACCCGAAGGTTCTCCTCAGACATTGCCTTGTTGTCCTTCTCCAGGGAAGTGGCTCGGGACGGCGTAGAGGCTAACATGTCTTTGTACTGATCTTCAGCCGCAGTCATCGCTACCTTCGTGTTTGCCAACTCCTTTTTCAGTGCATCTGTTTTGGCAATAGAGAGTTAACACATAATGATGCTACTCAAATATGCAGAAATATATGCTAATCAGAGTTTGGTCGTACTCATTTTAGCATTCTGTGTTGCAAGGCTTTCTCTCTCTGCCTTTATTTCGAGCTGTAAGCCTTGAATTTCTACATTCTTTTGGAAGATCGGATTCGAGAGTCTTTGCGCATACTTGTATAACTCCCGATATAGGTAATAAACAGTGTATACTCGCTTCCAAGTATCTGGATCTGATGAAAATAGGGCAACCACAATAGCTCTTCGAAGTAAAATCCGGGGATGACTTCTTCAATATCGCTTTCTTCTCCTCATTACTCAATTCGGGGATCGTCGACATATTAGTCATTGTTAGGCCTCATGTTCTCACGTCTCTTCCACTAGTCCTTAACCCTTCTCGGACAGGCTTACACCTGTTGGCATCGGTGCAGGGGTCGGAAACAGGAAGGTGGGACCACCATTGCATGCTGCCTCATGCTTACTACTTCATCTCCTCTTATAACGTCGGTTGGTCTCGTGCTTATTGGCAAAGGCTCTGAAAGTGGGTAATATTCTCATTGGCGACGGCTACTTTCAGACTTTTGGGATTTCTTCTTTGTGCAAAGTTCTATACTTTTGATAATTTGCTCATAATGCCTCTCTTCGACCATCGAAAATGTCTCTAATCGTGATCTTTGTCGCTTTCCTGAGACATGGCACCTACATGAAACAAATTTTGAATCATAGTTGAACATCCTACATGCACGAAACTAGTGTTATGTTATGCAATGCTTGTGAGTGTGTGTATCCTAAGTGTTCCTCCTATGAGCCAGTTGACAGCTTGCTTGAAGGGGTAATTTCCTCAATGCTCGGTAATAAACTTTCGACACCAGCACCGTTGAGCCCAAAAGAAGACAACTCTATGGGGATCAAATCCAACCCTCTGAATTGGTGTTCAATTTCCATCGACATGGCGGTCCCAAAGTTCTTAGTTAGAGAGCTTGGTTCAAAAGCCTCTCCATACCTCCTCTCCTCGGGTGGAGAGGGAACGAGAGTGGGTTATGAAACATACCCTCCAATGGTCTCCTCCTCATTGTCGTTGTCACTATGTATACCCTTCGAAGCTTCTGTAATTTCCTCCTCAAACAAGGGTACATTAGAAAGCATGATAACGGAGCTCTTTTCTACAGACCCGAAGGAATTTCTCCCCCTTCAGATTCCGCCGCTTCATTCTCTCCTTCGTTATCATCCCTAAGGCCTATCGAGCAGCCTTTGGAAAGAAAACTCAATATATAAGGAAATGGTCTAATAGTAGAGTCTGGTCATTACGGCATGCACTTGGTACTTCCCTCAATGCTAGAATTCGCTTCAGGCACTGTCCACTTTTTGAAATCCATGGAACACCTTCCATGTAAAACTCCAATTTAATTTAGAGCTTACAAATTAATTAACTTGGGATATAATGTAAGTTTTAGAATACTTACGGCCTGCAAGCCACCTCCTCACGAATCCTGGTGGGAATCAAACATAGAACTAGTCATGCTTGAAATAGCAAAGTTTGTTCCATGCCCCAGGATAAAGTGGTTGTTGTAGGCTTAAGCCTCCAAATAGAAAAGGGAAGGCGAGACTGTGTTTCTTCTATTCACGAAGTAGAAATATCTGATGTTTTCCCCATTCGTTTCTATTCCTAATCACTCTACATACATGATGTAAGTGCCAAGAAGGAAGACATATGCGTTGGGGTGAAGTTATGTTGGCGCTAATCGAATGAAATACATAATATCTCGGATATACGAACATGGCGGAGGCACGCATCCAACAGAGCACATATGCATGTTGCAGCAGTTTACCTCTCCATAGGAGCGTGTACCCTGTCTTCCCTCCTAGGAACCAGAATATCACCCCCAAGATATTCCATATTTTGCTCAGATTCACCTCAACGAAGCATCATCTATTCGCAAGACAACCAAATCACGGGGATTCTCGAGAATCACGGTATCTCAAGTCACGTCCAACACTACAAAAATTCCTTCCTGTCCGCCACCGGCAAAGCCTTCATCCAGTAGACTGTCTACTACTAGTTTTGCTTCTTCTCGAACCACTGGCTCATCAGCGCGCTCACTCAAATTTTGCTATCCTTTGGGTTGTCCCTCTTGTTCGGGCATGTTGGATGTGTCTACTTGTTGAGAAGATGTGGAAGCATCAGAGGCCCCGAAGTTGCTAATCGAGGGCCAGAACTGTACGAAGGCTCATTAGAACTCGAGGACACTTCAGCAGTTTTGGCTGCCAAGCCTTTAAGTCGTCTATAGATTCTCCTTACCATTGAAAACTATACTTGCAAGATAGTTGCATTAGTTACCATATCAAAATATGTACCCCCATGTTAGTGTGAACTAATGTGGAACTTGCAGTGTCGTGCATGCTAATGCAATTATAGAATTCCACTTGGGGACGTAGCAATGGTCTCCAATTTTATAAACTTGAACCATCATCGTCGCTAACCGAAGTCACGGAGTTTGAGATGAGTTGCGATAACGATGTGATCAGATCAAGAGTTGAACCTTGAAGTCGATGGTTATTCATAAGTCCATAGTCTAAGTTTATTTTCTAATCCTATATGCTTTCCTGAATGTCATCCCTGAACAAGTTAGTTTTTCAAACACTAACGTGTCGTGCGGCGTAACATTCATTTTAACTCTTGACCCAACCGCATGACGACATGAAACAACTCGAATTCGCAAAGTTGAAATTCAAACTCGAAAGTTTCTTAGGTTTCTAGGATATGAAATTTCATTTTGCATCACTACACACCCGAGAAAGCTCTGTCCTGAATGTTTTAACTCGGAGATCATCAAGTCTCAATACATGAAAAGCTTCTAAGTGACCGAATACAAAAAAAAATTGTATCCCACAGTATACGAAGAATTCGCATCCTGCATATCAAACTCCACCCCGATTCTCTCTGTCTCCATCGATCCCCCTCGTCTCCTTGTCTTTCCTAGATTTCAAGAAATTACAATCCCATATCCCTCGATTTGGTCGGGAAATTGCCGAGTTAAACAGGATACAAAATCTAATCTCGTATCCCATCAATAAGCGATTTCCCTACGAGTACATTCCTCTTCTCCTGAACAATTTTGTACTCCATCTCCTTCCTACAACATCTCGTGCACAACTCTACTATCTCCATTCCTCTTATGAATCCATCGCATCAACGCAGCACATACACATTTGATTTGCTAAACCCTTACGAGGATCAAACCCAAATGTTAATCTGGGTTTAAGGTGGTGGGCAGGAGGCGTTCGAGAGTTCGGTCGGTCGACATTGGTGTTGATGGTGGTCAACTACGAGGTCCAAGGACTTTGAAGTTTCGAAGGGGCACAAAATCATTTTGGTTTTAGAGTATGAAATATGCAAAGTGGGAGAGAAATGGAATCGTATCCCACTTTTATACAGCGGAGTGTGGAGTTTAAATTAGAAAAAATTGTATGTAAAGGGACCTATACCAGTTACTTATATATAAAAATAAAATATAAACAAACAAGGGAGAGAGCCGGAAGATGTAAGACCAAACCTAATCATTTTGGAGTTAGTGAAAACTCTTGAACTCCAATAATGACGAATATCGCGCATACAAGTTTTTGAAACTTCGACCGTTGAAACCGACTTGAATCGTTAAATGATTATGTACTTATGAGTCTAGATGATTCTGTGTAACACGCCAAACGACCAAGCCCCAATTTAATGACGTTTCAACAACTAACTTATGCGATCATGCACCTGAACCGCAGAAACGATCAGGCATAAATGCCTTTGGAATCTCGATTATTAAAACCAACTTGAATCGTTAGCCAATCATATACTCGTAAACTCACATAGTACGAGAGTGCATGCCAAATGATTGAGTTTTAATTCAACAACTTTTCGGAAGATAACTTACATGATCGTACGCCCAAGATATGCCATTAAAGCATTATGTCACTCATTTTATACTTTGATCATATCTTGTGAAATCATGTGCAAATGTGTGAATGCATATGTGACTTTGTGCGAACAATAACTCGTTTGTGCTTTAGTGTAAGCGGACATCGCTGACTAACATTCGATTTTTTGGGTCACCAAAAATGTACATTCACCCAAGTTATCAGACAAGATTCTAGTCTAAGAATTAGAAATCTCAATAATGCTGAAATTCCATGCTAACATTGGTAAGCTATGCAAAACGTCATGGTTACTCAACGGAAAAGTCACGATCAATCACTCGACATTACTTAGAGACTTTTTTGGCTCTTAAGAACACGTGACTCATCCCAAAGCATGTCATCAGTCATGTTATCACAAAAATCCTTTTAAAGGCAAGTGTTAACCAACCTTTTAGCCTAGCTACCAAAAGTAGTCTAAGCCCACACGACTCGACCCGCGTGGTTCAACAGCACAAAAGCGTTGTCGAAACCCTCAGTAATCAGACCCAGATAAATTCACAGGAGAATAGTCGGTCTGGCTCGACGAAACTACTCAAATATAGTCAAACACTCAGGGTCGATACTTAGCACCATGAAGAATTCGTATCCCGAGGTCCCTCGACAACTCCGCAAAAACAACAAGTCCAATTCGTATCGCACAGCACGACTCCCAGGATCGTTATTTCCCATAGTTACCAATTTCGTGTACCCCACTTCCCTCAACAATTTGTATCCATCTTCCTACCATATTTTGTATCCCATGCTATATCTCATATCCTACTCACAACAAACCTTTTGTATCCCACAACTCCAGATACAGGGTCCAAAAACACCCCAGGATACGAAGTTAATAAGCATGAAGCCACCAGGATATGAAGTCGGCAAGGCAACAAGTTCAAGAAGCTTGAAGAAGTGGCTAAGTCTCGGAATCGGTACCGGTCCCTGGATCGGTACCGAACCCGGGGTATGAATTGTGGACATGGGTCCCGCAACCTCACCCACTCCTACCTGCTCCCTTCATTCGGCTTTCTTATAAATACATCGAACTTGCAGCATGAAAAGGGTCAACTCTAAGCTATTTGAATACTCTAGAAAAAATAAGACCTTCCTACAGCCTCCCAAGAACACTCCATAAATTTGGTAAGAAGATGAAGCTTCATCTTGGACATTTGGACCATTTTGGGCTGCATAGGCGTTACATGAATAGGGAACCTACCTCCATTTTGGACATATTAGAACCTTGTTTCCACCACTGCCATTGTAATGACAAGGAACTATTGTTCCCAACATTGTAAACTTGTACAAAGAAAACAATCAAAGAGCAAAGCCATTCAAAGTGGACGTAGGCCTTCGCGGGCTGAATCACTATAAATGTGTGTCATTCAATTTCGTGCATTATTTTCACTCTGGACGATTAATCTCATTATCTTGGAACTCGTTGGATGTTGCAACAACATTTGCACGTCAAAAGCTATATACGAAAGCACCACAACTGATAACATATATTTTTGCTAACCTTTCTTTTAAAATCTATGACCTAGTTGTTATGATCTATTTAATTATAATTTTAGCTTGTATTAAAATATATATTCCCTAGTTGTTTCTTTATCTTGTGGGATGTTGGCTCTGCTCTCCTAGCAGTTGTCTCGTGCTGTACTTTTAGCTAGTTTTAGCATGTTAGAAAGATATTGTCAAAAAAAAACAAAGAAACTTGGGATGCTAGCTGCCAGTGCCCCCTCTTTAAGTCAATTCTCAATTTCTTCCATGTTCCTTGATGTTACTCTATGCCGCTGTACCTGTTGTATTAATTGGACTATAGTGATGTTGTACTATGTACAGTGGAATGATATTTGTTGTACTGTATGTATTGTGTCTTCTAATGTGTATTTTGTAATTATTTATGTAATTTGCACTTCGTTTGAAGTATGCCATGTATTATGTCATGTACACCCTGCGTGGAGTTTGAGGTCATATTGTAGTGTAGGATAGTGTCTAGCCTTAGTATTGTAGTCTAGATATGATTGTGGTGGATGGTCTACCTTAAAAACTGAAAGTAGTACGTTGGTAATCAACCAATCTCCTATATTATTTGTAATTATTATTTGTTATAATAATAAGTGTTTGCGGTCATTTAGAAACCAGTCGGCTTGCCAAAAAATATTACTTGTTAAATAAGTTCGAACATTTAATATTTTGTCGTACGATTACCTTATTATGATTGTTTGCTTTGGTAAACAAGTTTTACAGGTCTTCATTGCAAGATCGTGACTCCAATTTGATAAATTGTATTTAACTGATACATTCGGTTAGTACTTCATGATAAATAAAAATATTATGGGAAACCACTCCAATCATTAAATGAAAAATAAAATGAATATTTTGTTTAATATTCTCTTAGTATCCACTATCATTGTGATTATTTTTACTTTCCGATTTGTACAAATTTTTCATGGTAAGCAACGTTGATATTAAGATAGTTGCAACTACCAACATGCTTTTTGCAAAAGGTTTCCATTTGTGAAAGTCTAAGTGGAACGTATGTGTTGTATATAGCAAGTAAATATCAAACGATCCTTGCCCAAATTATCCAAGCAAAAATGATCCGTATGTTGTGTTGGGGAAAGTAAAGGTGGTGGAGATGGATTTGAAGATGATGAAATCGAGGAACGACCATGCACTTTTTGTAATATTTTTTCCATACTTGAGACCACATCTAAAAGCATTTTTTCAACTTCGGTTATACGAGTGGTAAGCATTCAGTTAGTTATATCAATTTTCTTCCTATAAATTTGTTGATTCCTAAATAACACATGTTGGTTATAAAGAGATAAATCACGAACAATCTCGTTTGGTTTAAGTTGAAGTCGTGTCTCAATGATTTCATAGTCTGAGAGATATCAATCGGGATGAGGAAATGGTGGGAGTTGTCATTGTTGTTGCTCTATATGCATGATTGTCCGGCCGCTTGTGCCATCCTTCACTACTCCAAAGTCATGAATGCTGGCAGTTTATCAAGTAAGTGCATTAACTTAAAAAATAACATCTTTTTTAACTGTGCTTAGCTGACAATTCCTCAAAAGATGACAAGTACAAAGGCATGGCTAGAGCTTTGAGGATGTGCATTATATGGGCCGGGTAAATTACTGTCGAAGAAGGAGTATGATTCCAAAATCCTTAATTTCATCAACTATAAATTGAACCCAATTTGCACGAATTGCACCAAATAGATCATACATTGCTCTGTGTTCAGGCTCATAAATTTTTTCGTGACTTCCTAGAGTAGGAATCAACATATTGATGAGCATTCAAGTAAGAAGTCTTGCATTTGATCGAAGATATTTAGTTGTCCATTAGGGCATATGTTCTTCCATATTTTATGAGTAATTTCATCCCACATCTGATATCTTTCATTGGGTAATTCATTTAGCGTTTGTTTGAAATACGAAGTGTGAGTTTAATCGTTTATTTGTAAACACTTGTCCTCAGCCACCCGTCATCATTTTCCAAAATCTAAATTGAGCTATTACACAAGTTTGCGAAGAAAAGATATACAGCTAGTTGATCTATTTTTACTTTATTTGAGCCATTAATAATAAGGGATGAAATTTCACCAAGTTCTTATAATTCATGAATATCATAACGAGGATAGTCAACTAATAAGTAAAATGGTCTGTGGTGAGATTTCTTTACCTTTAAATCTTCATAACGTTCTAAAGCATTTGGTACTTTGAGCAACTTATCAATATGGCTATCAAGAATGATTTGAGGTTAAAAAGAGTAACCCTCATCTTGTTTCTATTGCTTTGAAACTGTTTTTTTTCCTTTCAGTGCCATTGATGAACGAATTTTAAGAGGAAACTAATATTAGGGTTAAGTAATTTGAATTATGAAAATGTATTTTGTGAATGAGGTAGGGGAAACAACAGTTTTTAGGTTAATTATAGATTCAAGATGCCTAAAGGCACTGCCCAGATGCCTAGTTCAGATTGTTTTTGAAACCGAAAAACAAACTCAGACGTCTGGATGTTTGATTCAAATGTTTGGATGTTTGATTCAGACGTCTGGGTTAAAGTTCAACTGAAACCTAAGACCGACCTCAAACATCTGAAACTCCAATCATACATTTATTTTACAACATATGCAGTTTTTAATTTTCTGATAATTTTAATGAATGATATAATCTTTATTTATGAATAGGAAACATATAGATCAAACAAGGCATAGTGTAAAATATATTCAAACCAGAAACAATAATAATCTTCTTTTATCCTTCGAGATTAGTCATCTTCAGGAGATTCTTTTTTGTTGTTATTATTGGATGGTTTGGTAGGAAATCAATATGGTTGTTTAGGAGAAGTATTTTACGGTCCTTCATCCCACAATGTTCCAGGACTTAAACTTGATTTTTTGGAAGGAATTTCAATAAATCTTGGGCATATCTTGTGAATGCAATTTCGCGTTGGTGAGTGACCACAACTTAATAAACAATCATCTCAAGAAGGTTAAAATGCTTAATTTGGGCTTCTTGTTTATGGTAAATTTCACATTGAACACCTAATATCTGATATTGAAAGAATGAAATCTCATCGAGATTATCGTATAAAGAGAGATTTTTATCTGTTTTGGCTTTCTTTAGCAATAGAGAGAGACTTCAACGAAATTTTGGTGGTGAAGAAGCATGAAGTGGTGGTGGAGTTGGTGATTGGATAATCATGTTTAACAATGGTGAACTAGAGTCATAGGATGATTTTTCTTGAGATGACTTTTTTTGTTTTAGTGGATAGTCATATTTTGTCTTTAAGGTAACAAACTTATTTATATATGAGACAAACTTATTTTTAGAACTTAAATTTCATATGTGTAAAGAGGTTTGTTTTATCCTAGGGTGTAGAATAATAGGATACTAGATAAAAAGGAAAGTAAATATAGCATTGTTTGTTTCAAAACAAGTTATTTTAGGAATTACAAACCAAGTAAAGTAAATAAACAGAGAGTAGTAAAATGAGCAAATTTGTTTTAGACTAATTTACTAACTCAGTATGCGAGCAAATTCCTATGTTTCGTCTAAGTTTCACAAAAGATTGTTCATTTAATGGTTTGGTAAAGAAAGCTTGCAATTTAATTTTCGATGTTTAACAACTTCAAGGGAGATAATTCCTTTTTCTACATTATCTTTAAGAAAATGATATCTTATCTATATGTTTAGTTCGAGAATGATTTACTAAATTTTTGGATAAATTTGTGGCACTTGTGTTATCACAATAAATTGACGACTTTTCAATTATTTTACCAAATCTTTAAGGGTTCGTTGCATGTAAATGATCATTGCACAAGTTATTGCAACTGAGATATATTCGGCTTCACAAGTTTATAAGGATACACAATTTTATTTTTGCTGAACCATGAACCAAAAGAATGTCTGATAAAGTGATAAGTATCACTAGTGCTTTTTCGATCAGTTTTACTCTCCAAAGTCAGCATCGTCATATGACATGAGTTCGAAAAATGTACTTATTCTTTTAACTACACATTGATGTGATTCCTTTGGTTTTGCTCAAATTGTGCATACAAGCAGACACTCATCATAACATCGGGTCTACATGCTGTTAGATATAATAAAGAACTTATCGTGCTACTATATATATATATAATTTCTTATCAAAGTCTTTAACTTTTTTGTCTTTATCTAGATGAATACTAGTGCTTATAGGAGAGGGTTTGCTTAATGTTTTATCTATACCACAGTGTTTTAATAAAGCGTTATAATATTGACCTTGGTATATAAAAATTCCATTTTCTAATTGTTTAATTTGAATCCCTAAAAAGAAATTTAATTTACCTATACGAGACATTTCATATTTGTTTTTCATAATAGTTGAAAATTCAATACATAAGGTCTCGTTAGTATAACCAAAAATTATTTCAGCAATATAAGTTCGAATGACTAGAATATCATTGTTATCCTTTTTAATAAACAAAGTAGTATCTAGTTTTCCAATTTTAAAACACTATTTTATTAAATGATTTTTAAGTCTATCGTATCATGTATGAGGTGCTTGCTTACGTCCATATAAATCTTTATTTAATTTGAAAACATCTTGTGAGTATTTCTCATGAATAAAAGAGGTTGTTCCATCATCCAATTTCTTTAATAAAATCATTTAAAAATGAACTTTTGACATCCATTTGATATGATTTAAAATCATGGTGACATGCAAAAGCGAGTAAAGTTCGTATGGCTTCTAAACACTATAGATGCAAAAGTATAATCGTAATATATTCCCGAGCTACAAATCTAGCCTTATTATGAACAATATTCTCGGTTTCATTAGCTTTCTTTTTAAACACCAATTTAGTTCCAATTATGGATTGATTTTCTAGCCTCGATACAAGTTGCCATACATTAGTTCGTTCAAATTGATTTAGTTATTCTTGCATTGCTTAAATCCAATTATCATCTTTAGATGCTTCTTTATAAATTTTTGGTTAAGATTTGAAATGAACCCTATATGACGTGTTCGGTTAAGCTGATTTCGAGCGAATCTAGAATTTGAATCACCAATTATATTATCAATATGATGATTCTTCAAAATTCTAGGAGGTGATATCATAACATTGTTTTCATTAGTAGATGTATTATTTCCAATATTACTATTTTTATTTTCAGTGATAGGATTAACTTTTTCATCATCATTGCCATATCTAAGAATTTTTTTGTCAAAAGGAACATATAAGATTTCTTCTATTATGTTTGTTCTTGTGTTTAAAATCCTACAAGCTTTCCTAATAACCATCAAATACTCCATCGTCGGTTTTTAGATTAAACTTTCCAAGGCTATCTTTTGTGTTTAAAATAAAACATTTTGAATCAAATGTTCTAAAATATGAAACTTTAGGTTTCTATCCATAAAACATTTCAAACATGCATTCTTGGTCATTGAACTAGTGTTACTCTATCCAATCCATAACAAGCCATTGCAATAGCTTCGGTCCAAAAATGTTTTGATGGACACTACTATTTAATAATGTATATTCACTCTTGCAAAGTTCGATTTTTCCTTTTAACTACACCATTTTGTTGTGGAATTAGCAGAAATGAAAATTTAGGGTTAAGTCCCTTTTATTACAAAAATTGCAACAAGTTCGTTTTTGAATTCACCTCCACGATCACTACGAATATTTTTATTTCTTTTATCCATTAAATTCTTAATTCGTTTAGCAACAAAATTCAAAATACCAAAAGTGTCATTTGTATGTTTTAAAACTATTGTCCAGGTATATCATGAAAAATCGTCAACTATTACGAAAACAAATTTGTTGTGCTTTATTGATCATGTTTGAGTGGGACCAAATAAGCCTAAATGTAAAAATTATAATGGTTGTTTTGTAGAAATATTATTTTTAGATAAAAGAACTCCTTTTTAATTTTCCAGTTTGACATGTGTCACACCATCTCAATTTTATAATTATTTTTGGTGATCCTTTAACCAGTTCATATCTGGCGAAATTATTAATGTATTTAAAGTTTATATGACAAAATTATTAATGTCATAACCATGGGTCTTTATTTTTTTGCCGTTATGTAACAGCCCGCACCTCCGTTTGCGCAAGATATTGTCCCCAACTCAGCCACCGTATAGGTGTGGGGTATTATTCCTCAAAAGGACTCGGCGTTAGTAAGAGATGGGCTCTACTATATAAGTACCCACTTCACACAGGCTTCCACGATGTGGGACTTAGGGGTGTTATATTCTCCCCTCCTACAGAGCCCAACGTCCCTGTTGGCTCACAAACACCTCACCCAAGCGCTGTGGTCCACACAGGAGCCACAATTCCGGCTGGGTACTGGCTCTGATACTACTGTAACGATATGACGAAATTTGGTAGGCTTTGCAACCATCCCTTCATCACCCAGTACAACAGGTAGTACCCACCGTGGCTTACAGTGGTACCCCAGACACCTTGTTTTACGACCACCCTTTCAAGCGTCCAGGCTACAGCCTAACCAACCCCCAAAAGGGAAATGTAAGGGTAAGAGTCTCAGGTTCACCACTTAACACGAAGCGAGAACCCCCTATCATATATTAGATTTTTATCATTATTAAAAATATTGCACCTTTCTTTTATAAAATTTATATAAAACCCTTTATCACATAACGAATGTTAAAAGACTATGCTTTAAAAAATTTATCAGTAAAACATTAGAAATAATAGAAGAATTAGATATACCTATGTTGACAACTTCTCCAATGCCAATGACGTATCCTTTTGAATTGTCTCTGAAAGTCACCATGCCACATGAACGTATGTTATACTCGATAACATTTTAGCATTGCCTTTCATGTGTATAGAGCAGCCATCATCGAGTATCCATTTCTTCTTATGTTTTCCTTTGGGTACTTGCAAGATAAAAATGATTCAATTGGTACTCAATTCCTCCGTTAGGGTCCTAAATGTTAGAAGGGGAAAGAAGCCATACCCAAAAGGGTTTATAACCTTTAAAATATAATCCTTATTATAAACTACACTTTTTAAGAAGCTATCAATATGTGTGTGTGTATAAATGTGTTTTTACCATACTGATTTATGAAACTAGAAGCAGATCAACAATGATTTTTTAACACTTGGTTTTTGCTCGAAGGTCTCTTCCCCCGTTAAATTCAATGAGAGAGCCATAAATTGGAACTCAATTGTATGTTGCATGAATGATTTTATTAAAACAAATTGGACTAATATTTTGTAGCCTGGAATGAACTCGTGATCCAGTGGTCGACTTCTTATTTCTTTGTATATTATGCAGAAGCATACCCACCTCAGCCGTTAGGATATCAAAAGGTGAAAGTGCACATATTTGCACAGACTCATTTTGCAAAGCCATGATTGCTTATTTTAGTTTGTTTCCTACTCCATCAACTACTTACGCATTTTGTTATATTTATTGCACTCGTACGAACAAAATGCTGACTTTTTTTTACTACGCTGTGTACCAGCATGTTAGTATTTCAATAAATATTAACAGCAGATGGTCATGAGACCGTAGATCCAAATATGTAACCCATGTGGATTTAATTGAGAACAAATTAGAAAATACATAACTTGATTTGCGGAAGCGCACCTAAATCTGTATTCAATCATTGCAATACCTGAATCCATAGTCGGTTGCTAAACGAGAAGATGAATTTGGTTTGGTCTTCCAAATTGACACAAACCGTAGATCTAAAATTAGTTCTCCGTAGAAGAGGTTAGAGAGTTGCTAAGGCTTGTGTAATTCGGGACCATAACCCCTTATTTATAAAGTTGGCATTTTATAATTTGGCCCTTCAACAAATTAACAAATGCCCTGGTATCTACACTTAGGCCCATGATAAGTTAAGCTTTAAGCCTTTTAATTCTAATCTAAAATTAGATCACTTTAATTAGGCTTTACACCAAAATAGCACAACGCATTTTATTTTACATATGTGACCCAATTGTCGAAATATTCCAACAATCTCCCCCCGGGGCACATATGAAATAACCTTAAAATGTGTTTAACTTTTTGACCTCCAAAAATTGCTATTTATACCATATGGTGTATCTAAAACAATTCCGTCCATTAATTGTGTTGACAAAGGATCAAAGCGGCGTTCATTACATTTATATAACTAAACCCATTAATGGTCACATATGTCAATACAATCAAATGACATAGATCAATCATGGATGTATAGCATGGAAATTACATGAAATGTGATCTATACGTGTCTATTTCCAACTGGTCCTTCTTTAGTGAGATCAAAATGTATAATATTTAAACAAGCTGAGTGCAAGGAAAAATTCATTACTTTATTTCTAATCAGAAAAAGAACTCGATATACATATATTTATAACTGAAACATAGAGCAATGAGTCATACGACAATACCAAATACAAACTCCCCTGAACCAAAATATCCTTACATAAAAGTTACACCAGTTGAGCTATATGCTCATGAAAGACCTTAGGTGATAATCTTTTGGTAAGCGGATCTGCCAAAATGGAGTTTGTCTAAATATGCTCTATGAATTACAATATATTTTGCACTCTTCCCTTATTGGAAAATAATATATTCTTTATTGTCACAATATTACTTGGTCTTTAAATTCTTTATCAATAACTGGAGTCTTGTGACAAAATTTCATTATTATTTTCCATATTTGGATGTCTTATAATTAACCAAAGAAGATATTTTCAAAGTGGTGAAAGCTATAAGTGTTTAAATGACACTTTTCCTTATATAGTTTCCCCATAAAATATATTACCATTACTTAAAGTGGATCATTTGTAGTAGTAACATCCAAAATATTCGGATCGTAATTCTTTATAATCTCCAACCGATCCGATCTTTCATCTATGAGCATATGATCTTTTATCTTATTCCTTAAAGATATCTCATAATCAATTTGACAATTAAATCTGCTATCCACTTTTAATATCAGCAAGGTATTTGCCAAATAATACACACATATCCATATGTGTATATATATATTAGCATTCATTAGAATTCACAGTGCAAATGTATGAGAAATCTTTTGCATTTCTTTCGTTTCAAGGATGGTAGCATTTATCTGTTTTGGTAAAAGAAAATCAACTGAATCGCAGTTTACATACCTAAACTTTTAAGCATTTATCTTCCTAATTCCTTTGTAATAATCCGAATATCACCCCATGAACAATAATGGTATATTTGAATCCCAAATACAAAAGACTAATCCATAAATGAGTTTCTTAAGTAGTTTCACCAATGTCTCCATTGAGAAACATAACTTTAATCTCCATCTGATAATGCTCAAAAGTATAAAATGCAGTAAGCTCCAAAGTGATCGGTTCTAAAGAATCGTTTACTGAGTCCAAAATGAAACATTCTTTAAAGAAATAACATTTTCTTTTAATAATAGTTATTTCAATAAAAGTGCCTTATAAAATTCAAAATTACCCACTTGATCCCTAATAGTTTTGAATATTATCCATAACTAATGTTCTTATTACTTAAGTTAGAGGGAAATTTCAAACTTTATTATCCATATAGATTTATACTATATGTTCATTTCTCAAATCCACATTTTAAATTAGTACCTTACATGGATTGATGTAAGTCCATTGCATTATCTTTATCAACCCATTATTTATCTTTATGAAGAAACTACAAAATCATCTGAAATAGCATTTCTTCCCATTTAGGTGGATTTCCTTAGTGATCTTTCATTTTACTTTATATGACTGTACATCTAATTAAAGAAACAATTATAAACATATCTGTATGTTATTTCTTTTCTTCTAGATCCTTAGCGACTTCTTAATCCTTATTCATACATTTACAATGTATTCCAAATGAGTACATAAGATCTAATAAACTTTTTCTATCTTTTAATTACCAAAGCGCTGAATTAGCCCAATAAGATGATATCTTATTCTTAAAATAATATTAACCATAAAATGATCATATTAGAGATAACACCAAAAAAATTAACAATAACTTGAGTGGCTTGTTATAAAATGAACATAGAACAAAAGAAACAAGGGAAAGAGGACATTTCTATTCATTCAGATTTATTTATTTCCATTACATTAGCTACTTTATATATATGCTTTTGGAGCTGATGTTTAACTTTTTCCCATGATGTGGGACTAAACATAGAACTAATAAAAGCATATTCACAACATGTGTATATATATATATATATATATATTACAACACTCCCCTTTGAATATGCGTCTTCAAAAACTTGAATGCTCGGCTAACTTGAAGTTGTCCCTTTTAAAATATATATGATGATTGCTCCCCCTTATTACTATCCTGCTTGCATATATCCGTTCAGTCGATACAACTATTTTCTGTTGCCTTCAAAACTCTATCAGGAAAACCCAATGGGAAAAACCTTGAACGAGAAAAAGAGTACAACGTCTGACATTATGAGTATCATATTAAAATGATATTCCTTAAAAGAGTTTGATGCTTTAGGACCAAACCAATGCCTCATTAAATACCTTACTAACAAAAACCCAATGGGAAAAATATTAGTGAAGGAAAAGAGTACATTATAGCATAATTTTATATGCTCCCCCTTATTTATAAATCATTATCAATTAGTCTATTGATGTAGTCGACGCATGCCAATTTTGTACATCATCTTCTAGATTGTTGATTTGGAAATTGCCTTTGAGAACGAATCTACCCTCTTTTCTCGAAACTGAATTCGTTTCTCCTTTTTCTTGTTATCCTTTCATGCATGTGTGAAGAGAAATTTAGAAGAAACATGCTACATCCTATCATACTTGATATAATTCACTTAAATCTGAGCCATGCAAACTGCCTTGTCTTCTTCATAAATAATAGTTTACTGCATCAAAATATGTTTGATACTTCTGGATCAAAATGTTGCCTTGTCAAAACCTTAGTAAGAAAAACCCGATGGGAAAAATCTTAGTGAAGGAAAAAGAGCATAACATACAATGTTATATTTACTATGTCAAAAGTAGTATTGATACTTCTGGATCAATGTTATGCCTCGTTAAAACCCTATTAAGAAAAACCCAGTGGGGAAATCTTAAATAAGGAAAAAGAGCACATTATAACTTATTTTTGTATGTTACTTTTGGGTTGATTCTTCTGGATCATGACTCATGCCTCATTAAAATCTTACTAAGAAAACCCAGTAGGGAAAACTTAGTTAAGGAAAAAGAGTGCATTATATCATACTTATGGATGCTCCCCTTGATTTAATAATTTCCTCTGAATTTGTATTCTTCTTTCAGCAACTCAAATTGCTTACAAATACTTCTTAATGAAGTTCTTCTTTTAAAACTTGATTTGCATTTCCATGCTTCAGGCATGCTTTCTTATTTAAAATGCCTTCCTTTTGTGATTTGTATGATACTAATATTCATTTATGAATATGCTTCAGGTGCTTATAATTTTCTGTTTCAATCGGACTTGCATGTTGCAATACATATTTGATGAATAAGACAACTTTCATTACTAAGCAGGAAGTAATCTACTCATCTTGAAGTATATCAAGATTTTTCATTACAACAATACTTAGAAGAATAAAGTATATCAAGATTTTTATTACAACAACACCAAGCAGGAAGTAATCTACTCACCTTGAAGTATATCAAGATTTTCATTACAAAAATACTTAGAAGAATGTTGTAATCTATCATCCATGTTCTTGGTATTCTTTATAATAACAAATGTTATTTATGTTCTTTAGGAACTTATATTACTTATTACGCCAAATTAGCTAATCCAATCCTGATTTAACATTCTAATTACAGTTCACGTCAAACTAGACTTATTATTCTAGTTCATAACTCATGTAAATGCTAGATTTACAAGTCAATACTAGATTCAAATTACACATCCTATAATTCATGTAAAATTTATCCAATTTGCATATTTATGAACATGCCATAATACATGTTCCCAATTTATGCCAATTTCCAAGTTAAAACCACGTTTTTAGTAAATTTCATATTTTGCCCAAACCGCATTCCCACCGTTCGTATAATCGTGATTCATTCTAGATTATAAATAAAGCTAGATTCGTCGATAAAAGGGAATGAACCAAAATGCCATGAGAGAACGGACATAACAACTGGCATAAGATGGTAGTTCACAGGCATATAGATTACGACGTAGGTTCGAGAGCGTGGGTAGACCTAACTTAATAGGTAAATTCCCAAGATCAAAAACCAAGAATAGACAGAGTAGGTTCAGAACATGGGTAGACCTAACTTAATAGGTAAATTCCCAAGGTCTAAAACCAAAGAAAACCAAGAACAGACATAATAGATAATCGGGTTTAGACCCAATTTTATAGTCACAAAACTTAAGCAACACTTTACTAGTCATGAATCACAGATGTTTAATCACAGATGTCCTTGTTATGTCATAGGCAATAGTTTATATTTCCTAATCAAAGGCATAGACTTAGTCAAGGAAATAATCCTCATAGTCACAGTCACGGTCATAGGCAATGTTCATAGTCATAGGCAATGTCCATAGTCATAGGCAATGTTCATAGTCATAGGCAAATGTTCATAGTCATAGGCATATGGTTTTAAGGTCCATAGTCACGGTCTTATTTGTCCTCGAATCATAACAGTTCTTAATTAGGTTCAAGAGTATAGGCACTGATTCGAATAGAGAGAGAGATTTGGCATATTCTTTTATTCCTTTAATTTCATGTCACGAACAGAGAAAAACGTTCAAATCTAGAAATAACTGACTTACAGAGATTAGATTAGAATAGAAAGATGGCGTTGCTATGATTCGTAGAAAAACAGTCGTTGCAGTCGTTCGAATCTTCACTTGAATTCTAGCTTGAATCTCCTCTTTGAAAGTCTTTGAGCAGCACCTCCACGTCTTGATTTATTATATATATATATATATATATATATTATTTTATTTATTATTTGATTAAGAGGAGGAGAGGAAGCCATGTTCACTAAGAATTTTTGCAGCATAAGGGTAGAGAGGAATTGTGAATAGAGAAGGAGTCTAGGGCTATTTATATAGTGTAGAAGTCAATGAATCTGGTCAGGATGGCGTCCGAATACAGAAGAACGAACCAGGTGCAGAAAACAGGAAAAAGCAGGGGGGTCGACCCCCAGGACGACTACCCAGTCGACCTGGGTCGACTACCTAGTCGACATGGGTGCCATGGGCGGGAAAATTCCCGCCCAGCCCATTCTGGGTCCGATTTGAATTTTGAACCTGACCTATTTTGAAATTTGAACTTCGCTGAATCTTCCGGAGGCCATATCTTCCTCATATGAACTCCGATTTACGCAAACTCAGACTCATTTTCATGCAGAATTCCGAGACGAACGCAATGACGTAGCCTGTTTCCCTTGATTTTTATTTTAACTTTTAATTCTGCCCTGATTTGTGAATCCCAGTGTTACAGAATTACGGGGTGTTACATTCTCCCCCACTTAAAAGGATTTCGTCCCCAAAATCTTCAAGTTAGGAAGAATGTGTCCTACCATCCAATCACCCATCTACCCAACCATTCAATCACAGGCACTCATTGTCCTTAGAAAGATTTCTAATGCTTTCATGTTCATATGCATAGTGTGTGTATATGTCTTTATCTAATGCAAGATCAGACGGTCTACTGATTCAGTTGACCTCCTTAATGCAAATCATGTCAGTGCCATGCGTCCAATCATGTATGCAAGCATCCCTAGTTATGTAAATACTACATGTGTGCATAGCCATTCATCCATATGCAACATCCATATGATAACATATCAGGCTCATCTTGTAAACAAATACATATCTGTAATGCAATATGAAAGCGTCCGAACTGATCTAGCGCCTAATACGTATGCATATGCATCCACGAGCAACCATTAGAAATCACTTGCAACCACCAACCATAACATGTTTCAAACACATGTTTACATCCATTGGCTTCTACCTAAGGATCGAAGATACGACCTAGGTGATATACTTCGAAAAGAGAGAAAGAATTATACGTAAAGCTCCTACACAAAGAAATCAAGGATGCACCCTTAAGAAAAAGGGTATGACGCTAGTATCTAGCCCTCTTGAGCTTTACTCCACTGTATCTTAACTAATTTAACTTCACGATTGTGAAGTTCCGGATCTCCATTTCCAAAATAAACAGATGTCAATCACGGTACCAGGTATATGTACTAAGATGATTAGAGGTTTCCCTCTTATCGGCCATGCCATAACTATAAGAGTCGAAAGGTCACTACGTGCTCTTTGGAGTGCCTGCCACGACTATTCGTCTCTCACGAAAACCATCCAAACCGAACTCGACATTCCTCAAGTACAAGCCCCAAAGGCCTAAACCATTATCAGACAAGCACCCAAGGAATATCTCCCCCGAATTTAGACGATCTACGTGAGATGATATAAGCAAACTCGATAGCTATTCTCAAATCCCTACTACCCAAAAATAAACTGGTCGGACCACCAATTGGATTTGAGACTCTAGTGGGATCTTTCTACTATACAAGTACTATGGTGCAAAGACCCAACTATGGAAGTGGATATGAACAAATGAGAAGCGCTAGAACCTAAGGAAATAGTATGAACAGAAAACTAGACTCTTCCAACCGGACTACCTTTCTCCTAGGTACGCTTGGTGGCGAAAGCATGTACTTGTCCTTCTGAAAACCTCGTCCTCGTTCTTGCCCTTGTCCTTAAGTATATGCCCTATCAAACCCTAGTAAAGATAGTAAAGATACTTCCTCTTGTCTTAGCTAGGCTTTATAATTTCTTCCTCCTTTGTGAGCCAAATCTACATCCATGAATTCCTCATCCTAGGGTTGTGCTCCTTTGCCAAACTCCTTATCTCCTTCCGTGTGTAGTCATGTTGACAAATCTCTCGAAAGCTGCTTCCATCGTACAGATACCCTATAAGCTTGAAAGAAAACTAACCGCAGGTGAAACTACTACGGTTATAGATGGAAGTCGGGCACTACTTCGACTTTCGATGAGGTTACCTCCCAGAAAGCCAGGAGCCCCAGAGACTTAAGAAAGAATGAAACAAGGATTCAAACAGAGGAAGAGAAGATAATGCGTATGGCTTTGGGGAATATGCCTTTAAAACAAATCTTTTCTTTTGAAAATGCTTCTTTTAAAACCGTTTTGAAAATAATTTTTCAAATCCTTTATCTGATCCGGTAACCTTCAGCTCTGATACCACGTGTAACACCCCACGTCCGTTAGTGTCACTCACAAAGGGAATGCACTAAGTTCTGTGGAGCATTTAGGGTAAAAGATGCAAATAAATTACAAGACAGACAGAAATTAAACAGCGGAAAATAAAACTTTGCTTCATTAATAAAATAGTTTGTACGATGATTTCTTTACAATATCAGAGTATCATCTGTCTTACAAAATAAAGAAGCATAAAAATACATTTATATTCCCCAATGTAGCAAGAACCAGCCATAGCATCTGAAAAGAGAATCCAAGCAAAACTTCGGCAAATCTTCAAGCTGGGAAAAAGTGACAATCCAACTTAACCTGAGCTATACTATTCCCTCCTTTACTACCTGGGGGGGGGGGACGGAAGAAAAGAAGACGAAAGGAAAACAGAGTCAGACATAAAGCCTGAGTAAGTTCAGTAACTTCTAGCATGTGAACATGGAAAAACAAAACGACATGAATTAACTGAATACAAGATAACACCAAGATGATAGGGTCAGCAAGATTAGACAAGATTATCACAAGGTATGCTAAGATAAGATAAACTGGATATGCTCTAATACTTTTGCCGCTTCGCTATTTCCTTGTTATACTGGTTTCTATATCTCTGCACCGCCTATCTAGTGTCCCAACTAGTAACGATAACGTGATCCCAATCCCTGTATTTTCTATTGCCTTCCGGCGTACATTCATTATTTATTACCTAGATCAAATCTAGGGTTTTCTATCAAGTTCTTTCTAGATTTAACTGGAGTTTACGCTATCTGCTGAACGCTTCTCGGATTCAGGATTTATGCCACCTAGTCCAACTAGGGATTATGCTACCTATCGAACGATGCCCCCAAGTCTAGGACACACTACCTAGAGTGGTATATGTTCCTATACTTCCCCATGCATGTATCGCGAATCGTTATCGCTTGTCTAGATGCACATGTCCTGTAATGTGCGACCCGAGTCCTGTGTTAGGGCAAATCAAGGAATACAGAGCTCGGTCGGGAGCTTTCAGATATCTGCCGATGCAGATGCTAAGGTATGTTTTTATTCCAGTGGCTATGGTCCCACTTGACCCCTCCCTCAACTAATGAAAGGCACACCTTGTAAAATGAGAACTATACGCCGGCCCCCGGTGCCCCACTATCCTATGGCCATCCTCACCCATAACTAGATAGCAAGTATATGGTCTTTTGGAGTTCTCCGCCTTTCCGCTTCACGTATCTCGATTGATTGAAGATGGATGGTAGACGACGAGTCGCTATCACAGGGCTACCATTTGCTCGCCGAATCACGCCGGTCCATTCTAGTCTTTAGGTTGCCATATATTGCAACCAAGGCATACCCCTGGTTCTTCTACGCAGACCTTAACCTCTGTGGGCCCAGGCGGATCATCTGCAGCCTCACAGAGGGATACCAAGAGTACCCTCACGTCCCCTCGAAGCCTCGGGCTTCGTAACCCAATTCGTTGGAGCCTCCTTTTTGCTCAGACGGACATTCGCTCCTTCCCGTGTTATACTAAGAATTACTACTTAGTTTTACTAACTAGGATTTACCACTTAGTTTCCAGAATCGTTGTTTTCTTGACTAAGGTTTACTACTTAGTTCCCCTTCCCGTCAATTTGGATTGGTTAAGTGTCATTAGTCCATTCAAGCCAACTTAACCCTCTTCATTCATCCTGTAAATCTGGTTAAGTAATTTATGATGACTTAACCCTACCACAAACCAAGTTATATTGGTTAAGTATTTCTTATTACTTAACCCTACCCATTCATCCTGTAATGGTAAGTGTTCCTTGCACATCTGTTTAACTGTCATGTTATTATTAATGGTTAAGTATTATCCCTTCATGTTTTAGACTTAACCCTATTCCTTTATCACAATCTGATGGTAAAGTGTTCAAGTTTACTTAACCCTACGGTCTAGCCCAAATAACATATCAAATTGGCTAAGTATATTTACTTAACCCCAACCTCTAGTCTAGTTAACATGTTAATTTGGCTAAGTGTATTAACTTTACTTAACCCCACCTTCTAGTCTAGCTAACATGTTAATTTGGCTAAGTGTATTAGATTTTACTTAACCCCTACAAATCTTGTCTTGCTACCTTGAGTTTGGTTAAGTGTTTCTATGGACTTAGCCCTCCCATTATGGCTTAACTGTGTTAAGTTGGTTAAGTGTTCCTATGGACTAAACCCTCCCATTCTAGCTTAACTGTGTTAAGTGTCAGTCTGAACCTAACCCCACCCATCAGTTTAGTTATCATGTTAAACCGGTTAAGTGTCTTAGTTAACTTAACCCTACCTTTCTTGTTCTAGCTTTAACTAAATAAATTAAAGCCGTGACCACTCACATTAGACATATATTGTTGCGAATACTGGATGTGCCAGTTGGTTCCGGGCAGGTTTACATCGCAACTCAGTCTAACCTCGGGTTAGGCATATCCGTGTTTTCTAAGTTCAAAGGGTTTCAATTTATTTTCAAATCAAGTTTTGAAAGTAACCATCCCGTTCGTCAGATCAGTTAGGGATAGCCAGGGAGAGCAGGAAACTTGTATTTTCCAAACCCAAGCCTAGACACTATCCTCTCTGTCACCCTAGAACTTTCTGGTGTGTCATTAAAAGAGATGTCGTCAATAAACCTTTAATTTGTCTAAATTCACATTTCCTCATTTAGGACAAATTCTATAAGTAAATTATTCCTAATTTACTTATTTCCTAATTACCCTTTTAATGTAAACTGTCAACATTTATTCTTATGGCCCATTTTCCCCTCTTTATCATATTTATGCCTTTTGGGTATGTAAACTATACCAATTAAGTGTCACTAACCATGATTTTGCTAAACCTAACGGTTATTCCCAATTATGGCCAATTTCCAATTTATCCCAATATACTTATTACGCCAAATTAGCTAATCCAATCCTGATTTAACATTCTAATTACAGTTCACGTCAAACTAGACTTATTATTCTAGTTCATAACTCATGCAAATGCTAGATTTACAAGTCAATACTAGATTCAAATTACACATCCTATAATTCATGTAAAATTTATCTAATTTGCATATTTATGAACATGCCATAATACATGTTCCCAATTTATGCCAATTTCCAAGTTAAAACCACGTTTTTAGTAAATTTCATATTTTGCCCAAACCGCATTCCCACCGTTCGTATAATCGTGATTCATTCTAGATTATAAATAAAGCTAGATTCGTCGATAAAAGGGAATGAACCAAAATGCCATGAGAGAACGGACATAACAACTGGCATAAGATGGTAGTTCACAGGCATATAGATTACGACGTAGGTTCGAGAGCGTGGGTAGACCTAACTTAATAGGTAAATTCCCAAGATCTAAAACCAAGAATAGACAGAGTAGGTTCAGAACATGGGTAGACCTAACTTAATAGGTAAATTCCCAAGGTCTAAAACCAAAGAAAATCAAGAACATACATAATAGATAATCGGGTTTAGACCCAATTTTATAGTCACAAAACTTAAGCCACACTTTCCTAGTCATGAATCACAGATGTTTAATCACAGATGTCCTTGTTATGTCATAGGCAATAGTTTATATTTCCTAATCAAAGGCATAGACTTAGTCAAGGAAATAATCCTCATAGTCACAGTCACGGTCATAGGCAATGTTCATAGTCATAGGCAATGTCCATAGTCATAGGCAATGTTCATAGTCATAGGCAAATGTTCATAGTCATAGGCATATGGTTTTAAGGTCCATAGTCACGGTCTTATTTGTCCTCGAATTATAACAGTTCTTAATTAGGTTCAAGAGTATAGGCACTGATTCGAATAGAGAGAGAGAGAGAGAGATTTGGCATATTCTTTTATTCCTTTAATTTCATGTCACGAACAGAGAAAAACGTTCAAATCTAGAAATAACTGACTTACAGAGATTAGATTAGAATAGAAAGATGGCGTTGCTATGATTCGTAGAAAAACAGTCATTGCAGTCGTTCGAATCTTCACTTGAATTCTAGCTTGAATCTCCTCTTTGAAAGTCTTTGAGCAGCACCTCCTCGTCTTGATTTATTATATATATATATATATTATTTTATTTATTATTTGATTAAGAGGAGGAGAGGAAGTCATGTTCACTAAGAATTTTTGCAGCATAAGGGTAGAGAGGAATTGTGAATAGAGAAGGAGTCTACGGCTGTTTATATAGTGTAGAAGTCAACGAATCTGGTCAGGATGGCGTCCGAATAAAGAAGAACGAACCAGGTGCATAAAACAGGAAAAAGCAGGGGGGTCGACCCCTAGGTCGACTACCCAGTCGACCTGGGTGACCCAGGTCGACTACCCAGTCGACCTGGGTGCCTTGGACGGGAAAATTCCCGCCCAGCCCATTCTGGGTCCGATTTGAATTTTGAACCTGACCTGTTTTGAAATTTGAACTTCGCTGAATCTTCCGGAGGCCATATCTTCCTCATACGGACTCCCATTTACGCAAACTCGGACTCGTTTTCATGCAGAATTCCGAGACGAACGCAGTGACGCAACCCATTTCCCTTGATTTTTATTTTAACTTTTAATTCTGCCCTGATTTGTGAATCCCAGTGTTACAGAATTACGGGGTGTTACAAGGTTTCTTGGGCATATAGTATCCAAAGAAGGGTTAGCTGTGGACCCTGCTAAGGTGGTAGCGGTACAGGACTGGAAGACACCAAGGAATGCTACTGAGGTTCGATGTTTTCTAGGACTGGCAGGTTTCTACCGAAAATTCATAAGGGATTTTGCGAAAATCTCAGCTCCACTCACAAGGCTGACAAAGAAGAATCTAGTGTTCAATTGGGACTTGGATTGCGAGTTTGCTTTCCAACAACTAAAAAGGGCTCTTACAACAGCCCCAGTTCTGACGTTGCCAGATGGAAGCAAGATGTTTACAATATACACGGATGCATGCAGGACAGGACTAGGCGCTGTCTTGATGCAAGAAGGGAGGGTAGTAGCTTATGGTGGGAGGCAATTGAAAGTTCATGAAAAGAACTACCCGACCCACGATCTTGAGTTAGCCGCCATCGTCTTTGCACTCAAGTCTTGGCTCCACTATCTCCTAGGTGAGAAATTCGAACTGTATACTAACCATAAATCTTTGAAGTATCTCTTCTCGCAGAAGGACCTTAACTTGAGGCAAAAAGGTGGATGGAGTTTCTTGCCTCGTACGATTTCGAGATCTCCTACACTCCGGGCAAAGGCAACGTAGTGGCAGACGCGTTAAGCCGAAAGAAACTGACATTAAGCCCGCTGTTTGTCGAAAGGCAAAGCCTAGAGTTTATAGCCAGCTTTGACTTTATGCCCTCCTCCGATTTTGTACCGGGCTTGCTAGCATCTCTCGAAGTACGCCCGACTCTAGTGGACTCAATAGGGACAACACAACGCGAAGACCCTCAGCTTGTGGAGACGATTGATAGGCTAATTAGGGGTGAGACTTCAAGTCACCTCAACAGATACTCCATCGACGATAAGGGTTGGTTAAGGCGAGACGGAAGACTATGCGTCCCACGGACAAGGGATTTAGTAAAGACGGTTCTCGAAGAAGCACATCACTCCAAGATGACGATACATCCAGGCGGAGATAAAATGTACAAGGACATAAAGAGAGCTTTCTTTTGGAGCGGCATGAAGAAGGACGTGGCAGATTTCGTTTCTAAGTGTATGACTTGCCAACAGGTTAAGGCGGAGCAGAAGAAACCTGGTGGTCTGCTCCATCCTCTAGAGGTCCCGCAGTGGAAGTGGGACAGCATTTCAATGGACTTCATTGATGGGCTGCCTAGGTCTAGAAGAGGCAACACTAGCATTTGGGTAATAGTGGATAGGCTTACTAAAAGCGCCCACTTTTTACCTGTCAAGAGTAAAAGGACTGCCTCATCCCTAGCATCTCTTTATCTCAAGGAAATTGTTCGACTCCATGGAATACCCTCCAGCATTGTTAGTGACCGAGACCCTATCTACACAAGTGAGTTTTGGCGGAGTCTGCAAGAAGTGGTAGGCACACAGTTATGCTTGAGTACAGCCTATCACCCCCAAACCAACGGCCAGACAGAAAGAGTGAACAGAGTTTTGGAGGACCTCTTAAGACTGTGCGTCCTTGTCTTCAGAGAGACGTGGGAAGACCATCTTCCATTGGTGGAATTTGCCTACAACAACAGCTACCAAGCCACTATCGGAATGGCGCCCTTCGAAGCTTTATATGGAAGACCGTGTCGATCGCCCACTTGTTGGTGGGAGTCTACTGACAAGCTCATACTTGGACCAGATATGATCCGAGAGACTTCGGAGAAAGTAGACTTGATACGAAGAAGGATGAAGACGGCCCAAGATAGACAGAAATCCTACGCCGACAAGAGAAGGACCGACCTCGAATTTGAGGTTGGGGACAGAGTTTTTCTAAAGGTATCTCCTCTAAGGAACGTTGTTCGTTTTGGATCCACTAGAAAGCTGGCAACGAGATTTGTAGGACCATTTTCTATTATCGATAAAATTGGGAAAATGGCCTATAGATTAGAGCTACCTGACAAGCTAGCTGGAGTTCACAACGTCTTTCATGTTTCGCACCTCCGAAAATGTCTACATGAATCTGCTGAAGTAGTAGAGCCAAACATCCTTAAAGAAGCTGAAGTGGAACGCGAAGCAACCGTGAGAAGAATTCCAACACGCATCTTAGGAACTGAAGTGAAAAAGCTACGCAACCGCGAAGTCAAGCTTGTCAAGGTTCAGTGGAGCGACGCCGAGGAAGAAGCGACTTGGGAAACTGAAGTTAGAATACGCGCAACCTACCCTTTTCTTTTTGAGGGTACATCTTTGATCTTTCTTTTTCCTTAAGTTGCGCTTTTATCTATCTTTTTAGGGTATATCTCCTCGACCTTATCTTTTAGATAGAAACCCTTTGGATGAAAACATGTGACTGAAACATGTTATGGATGATGGTTGCAAGTGGTTGCAAGTGATTGCTAGTGGTTGCTCGTGGTTGCATATACACACACAATCTAGGTTTTAGATCGGCTCAGTCACTTCATATTGCATATGCATATATGTATTTATATTCGTATATGGTTGAAGTTTAATGTGTTGTCATATGGATGTTGCATTTATATATGAATGATTGTGCACTCATGTAGAATCATGAATAGGAAAATTTGCATACAAAATGGATTCATGACACTTACATAATTTGCATTAAGGAGGTTAACTGAATCAGTAGACCGCCTGATTTTTCATTAAATAAGTACATGTACACACACTTTGCATATGATCATGAAGCATTAGAGGTCTTTTAAGGAAAATGGATGCTCATGTTTGATGGATGAGTAGATGGACGTTTGGATGTTAGGATATACATTCTTCCTAAACTTGAAGATTTCGGGGACGAAATCCTTTTATGTGGGGGACAATGTAACACCCCGTGTATTCTATAACAGTGAAATTCACAAATTAAAGTATAATTAATTTCAAATCAAAGAATTAAGGGAAACGGGATACGCCATTGCGTTCGTCTCGGAATTCTACTCAAGATAGAGTCCGAATTTGTGTAAAACGGACTCCGTATGAGGGAGATATGACCTCCGGAAGTTTCAGAATTCAGTTTAAAATTCAAACGGTTCAGAAAACAGTTCAAAATTCAAAAATCGGACCCAGATTGGGCTGGGCGGGAATTTTCCCGCCCAAGGCACCCAGGTCGACTGGGTAGTCGACCTGGGCCACCCAGGTCGACTGGGTAGTCGACCTGGGGCACCCAGGTCGACTATGTAGTCGACTTGGGGGTCGACTGGGTAGTCGACCTGGCCCCTGAGCCAAGTCGAACCCAGCCCCTCCTGGCTGGCCTGGTCTGTGCTTGGTCGAATTTCTGAGCTTTGTCTTGTCACTAGGGCTAGGTGTCAGCTCCTGATTGGTCTCTCTTTCAAACGAACGGCTAATATTAATCTAAGCTCCATCGACGGTTCTAATCAGTTCACAAACTCTATAAAAAGGACCTAAGACTCCACCTAATTCATACAAATAAAAATGAGAATGAGACCGTCAAGCTGCTGAAGAAAGACTAGGAGTAGCCATCAAAATTGAGAGACGATTAGGAGTCGATTTGAAAGCTTAAAGCAACGACAATTAAAACAATGCCTACAACAAAGGATAGCATCTCCAAATTCAGAATTCAGAATCCTGAATTAGAGATTCGTCATACGTTGTAAGTAGAGTGCTATTCCGATGTGAATGAATAATTGAGTTTTGATTTGTGTGAAATGAGAAATGGAATTGTACTTAATTTGTGGTGATGATAATTCGTAATTGTATGTTGCTATGATTCTAATTATGAATAGATTTGGGATGTTGTGGTATAATGATGTTAGACCCATTGGATATTTGCAAGTATATGATTCATGTTGAAAGTTAACAACTATATGTTTGTGGTAGTTTATTACAACACCTATTGGATATTTGCAAGTATATGATTCATGTTGAAAGTTAACGACTATATGTTTGTGGTAGTTTATTACAACACCTATTGGATATTTGCAAGTATATGATTCATGTTTAAAGTCAAGGACTATATGTTTGTGATAGTTTATTACAACAAAGTTGAGATTCATGCAAGTATATGATTCACTATTATGCCAACATGATGTATATTTTTATGATCATTTTAGTGTAGTTGGATCCATTTGAGTATTATGATTCATATGAATTTATGTTGGAATTGGCATCATGATTCAAGTGTAAAACCATACTTTTGTATTAGTGACAAAAGTAAGCACCTTTGTGAACTTGTGTTGACTTTATGAACATGGCTAGTTTATGTTTGACTTTATGCCCAAACAAAATATGTTTTAGGCCTATGTTGTTATCAAAATCATATGATAATATATGCGACACATAATTAAGTTAGATTTACATTTTAAATGCAAGTTTACATGAATAGATTAAAAACCATGATTCATGTTTAGGTATGTTTTATGTCATGATTATATGCTATTACAATGCAAGTTCACAAGTGCCTAATTTATGTTAATTAGACCGTTATGTTGCAAGTTCATGCATTCACACACCCCTTTTGATGTTACTTAGAATATATAAACACCATGTTCTAAGCCTCCCCTTTTTCATGTGGCCAAGTTGGGCTTAAATGTTAAGCCCAACATAATATAGCGAACGTATAAAAAGGGGGTAATGACGTTGGGTTAAAAATATAAAACATGTGTGTTGGCATGTTTGACGCAGGCCAACGACCTTGAAAACATTTAAGTGGTATAAAATATATTTTACCCAATAAAGATGAATTTGAATAGTGAGCTGCAAATATTTACATATAAAAAGAAAAGAGACAAAATATGTAAACTTAGAAAATACGATGTGTTTAACCCGAGGTTGGATTGAGTTGTGACGTAAACCTGCCCGGACCCGTCCGGTTGTCCAGTGGTCACAACAATACCTATCCAATGTGGGTGGTTAAACACTAAGCCCAATAAAGACCCGAGGTTAGACTGAGTTGTGACGTAAGACTGCCCGGAACCAACCGGCAATAGGCAGTCACAACAATACCTATCTAATGTGAGAGGTCGAGGCTTTAATAAGACAATTAAGGCTGAGTCAAGATTGATAGGATTAAGTAAATTAAATTAATACTTAATCAAATTGAACATGCTAAACTATATAGACTGATTGGGAGTTAGGTTTATACTGAACACTTAACCAACTTAGCATGTTGGCTAGAAATAGAAAACCTAGTAGCGGGGGACCCTTTTCAGCAGTAACCCTACAATGTGCATCAGGATACCCTGAACTAGGCAGGGTGGGGCACGATTACTGGGCTGACTGTAAGAGGTCAAATCGACGGCGGTGGTGCAGCAGTGTAGGTTCTAACGGGGTGCGGGCGTGCACACACTCCGAGGCAAAAAAATTAGGCACTGGGTACCAGTAGTATACCTGTGCATTCTAGAATTGTGTCGGGCCGCCACCATGGGACTTGATACACCCCATGGTGGGACCAGCATAGGTAGCTACAACATCGGGGGCCGTAAGACACATGTAACTATGCGAGTAGCAGCCGATCATTAAAAATGGATCACTTCACCCTGATTATAGGGTGCCTGTTGGGAACTAGTTTATAGGGGTGCAGAGATTAATATGGGGTACAATAGTATACTCGACTCTAGACAACTTAACTTAGTTTATGGTGCTTTCCTATTTCCAGATTGTACTTTCATGCTCAATTTCTTATTCATAGACTGAATAGTCCTAGACTTACTCAGGCTTTATGTCTGACTCTACTTTTCTTTCGTCTTCTTTTCTTTTGTTCCCCCCTCCCCTCCAGGTCCACAGGGAGGTAATACCGCAGCTTGACCAGTTTCACATCCAGCTTGAAGAGAAAGAATGTATTGCTTGGATCTCTTTCGTTTTGGACCATGGCTTTGGATAGCAATTATGGGGACTTATGCAGTTTACTTATGTTTTTATGCTTCTTTAAGTTATGAAATCAAGACAGTTATGAAAATGTAATGTTTTTGGAAGTATTGTAAGACAATTATTGTATGGTTTGTGTAACACGTATTTTGATGAAATAAAAGTTGTTGTTATTTCCGCTGTTCAAAAATATGTGTATTTATATCTGTCTTGTGTATCTGTGACTTATACTTATAAACCTCTACCAAAATTAGGGCATTCCCTTTGAGAGGGACCCTAACGGAGGTGGGGTGTTTCAATAGGTGTCGTCTGCCCCTACCTCCGCTAGGTGTACCCCACTACCCACTTGCGATCGGCTCCCTACTCGTAGATACCCGTGTTGGCCCCACAGTGGGGTGTATCACTCCCCTAAAGTGGCAACCCGATACAACTTGAGAATGCACAGCTTATACCTACACGATGCAACAACGTCTTACCTACCAGCCCGGGTCCACACACGCATATGAAACCCGTTGGACTTGCGTTGCCACCGCTCCCCGTTTTGGCCTCTTATAGTCAAGCCCAGCATGCGTGTCCCGTCCTCGACTTGGGTCGAGCCCACAAAGATACGTTTGGGATACTGGTTGAAATGGGCCCCCACAAGCTACCCACCTAAGCTTGTCCACTAGTACATCCCACTTAACCCTCTTAGTCATGTTCATTTACATGTGTGTTTGGTTAAGTCTTACTAATCGTATTTCACATGCCACTAAGGGCACCCACTAGATTCCTCATGCCACCCAAGGCACCTACTTAACCCCCATGTCCCACCTTACATGTTTATCTGGTTAAGTATTTCTTAATTCATTCAGGCCATAACCTCATAAAGACCTCTCACATTAGACTGGCATTTATGGCAGCTGGATTTGCCGGGCAGGTCCGGGCAGTCTTACACCATAAAAGAGTCTAACCTCGTGTATTTACAACTGTTATGCTTTAGTTTAGGCCTAGGACCTCTCACATTGGGCTGACATTTGTGACCACTGGATTTGCCGGGCGGGTCCGGGCAGGTTTACGTCACAAACGAGTCCAACCTCGTGTCCTAAGCATTGATTATCACTTATAATCTTTTACCCCAGTTTTAATAATTCCCTATTCAAATTATTAATTAACTCCAATTTTAATGATGTCCATAATTGACTTAATTATGGCCATCCTTTCATGGCATGCAAAATCATATCAATTGCACCCCAACTTCTTAATTTTAAATCCTTAATGTTACCCCTACCCCACGTTTATACGTTCGCTTATTCAACGCAGAATATACGTTAGACTCGAATGGTCTAACTCATAGCACAAAGATAAATTATCATAACATATAGACAAATAAAATAATCCAATCATAATAGGGGTGAAACTTGCATAAACTACACATGTTAAGGATCTAAAGGTGTCAACTTGTTAAATGTCACAATTTACATGATATGATCATAACCCAAATTTATGTATGAACTTGCATATAGGGTTTTATGCAACAAAATGATGGTGTGAACTAGCATCTAATACATAGAATTCACATATGTCATAGCATAATTCTAGATGTCATAATAGATGTCATGGCATATGTTTATAATCTTTACTAATCAATCTAAACTTGCATACATGATTTGTCATCAACATAGCCCAAATAATATCAACATTATGACCTGATTAACATGAACTAACTAGCATAGACAATAACATCATGACTTTATAACATGTATGATTCATCATAATTTAGCATAGAAAACTACAACCTATACAATATCATCATAGCATGATTTACAACATATAGGATATCATCATCACATAACATAGGATTTACAACATACATGAAAGCATAAGGTTTACAACAACATATATGACAATCCACATCATTCACTTATAATCCATTCATGAATTAATCTAATTAGTTTAACAATAATCTTGTTAAGATCATCATACTCACAATTTAGAGAAGAAAGAGAGTCTTGATTTGCTTTAGAGTTGAGTAGAATTAGAGTTTTGATTAGCTTCTTCCTTCTTAGTTGGCGGCGGCTACACTGAGTTCCATGGCGGCGGTATGACGATGGCTATTCTATTTTTCATGTGAATTAGAGTGAGAGACGACCTAGGTATTTATAGAGTTTAGGATTTATTTAGACCATCAGATCAACTCAGAACTAAACTGAACCGTTTAATTTGCCAACTCAGCCCTAAAAACACATCAGCCAAACCCTAGCCGCCTGGACAGGTCGACACCCAGGTCGACTGCCCAGTCGACCTAGGGAGGGGGGTAGACTGCCCAGTCGACTCCCCAGTCGACCTGGGGTGCTGGGCGGGAATTTTCCCGCCTAGCCTGTTTGACTCCGAATTTTGAATTTTGAATTTTCTGAAATCTGTTTTGAATTTTTTGAAACTTCCGATGGCCATAACTTCTTCATACGAAGTCCAATTTACGCAAACTCGGACTCTATTTCAGCCAGAATTCTGAGACGAACACAATGGCGCAACCCATTTCCCATAATTCTCACATCTGAGATTAGTTATTCTTTAATTTGTGAATATTAATATTAATAGAATTATGGGGTGTTACATTCTCCCCTCCTTAAAGGATTTCGACCCCGAAATCTTCAAGTTAAGAAGAATGTATATCCTAACATCCAATCGTCCATCTACTCAACCATCAAACATAGGCATCCATTGTCCTTATAGACTTCTAATGCTTTCATGTTTAAATGCACTGTGTGTGTATATGTCCATATCTAATGCAAAATCAGGCGGTCCACTGATTCAGTTGACCTCCTTAATGCAAATCATGATAGTGCCATGCATCCATTATGTATGCGAAAGTTCCTTAATGCTACATATTATCTCTATATGCGTGCACAATCATCATCAAAATGCAGCATCCATATGATCAACAATCATCATACATCCATTTTACTAAATACATCCATTTATATGGAATATGGAATATGAAGTGACTGAGCCGATCTAGTGCCTAATACTGTGTGTGTATATGTGTCCACGAGCAACCACTAGCAAACACTTGCATCGACTTTGCATCCATCATACATAACATGTCTCAAACACATGTTTCAACCATAGGATTATCCTAACTAAAGGTCAAGGATACTAGCGAGAGGATACTCTAAAGGTAAGATAAATACAAGATAAGCGATAAAGGAGAAATTAAAGGACATACCCTCAAAAAGAAAAGGGTATCGTGAACGCATCGTCTCTTCTGTCTCCCAAGTAGCGTTGCTCTCATCGTCTCCCCATTGCACTTTGACTAGTCTGACCTCTCGATTTCTCAGCTTCTTAATCTCTGACCCAAGAATGCGCGTATGAGCTCGTCGAATCGTCGCATCACGCTCTATTTCCACCTCTCTAAGAAAGTTCGGCTCTACCACTTCCACGGTCTCGTGCAAGCACTTCCTCAAATGTGACACATGGAATACGTCGTATACACCACTAAGTCTCTCAGGCAACTCCACTCTATACGCCATCTGTCCAATCTTCTCCTTAATAGGAAACGGCCCTACGAACCTTGGTGCTAACTTCCCAACGAACCCAAAGCGAACAACGTTTCGTAATGGAGACACTTTGATAAAGACCATGTCCCCAACATCAAACTCAAGATCTGTCCTCCTCTTATCCGCATAAGATTTCTGCCTATCTTTCGCTGCTTTCATCCTCCTTCGAATCAAGTCGATCTTCTCCGAAGTCTCCCTAATCATATCGGGCCCAAGTAAGATCTTATCCGTAGATTCCCACCAACATGTAGGTGAACGACAAGGTCGTCCATAAAGAGCTTCGAAAGGAGCCATGCCAATGCTAGACTGAAAGCTGTTGTTATATGCGAACTCCACCAATGGAAGATGCTCTTCCCATGTACCCCCAAAGTCTAGGATACATAGCCTCAAATGGTCCTCTAGAATACGATTCACCCTCTCGGTCTGGCCGTCCGTCTGAGGATGATATGCGGTGCTCAAACATAACTGAGTCCCTACCGCCTCTTGCAAGCTTCTCCAAAATTCGCTAGTGAAAATAGGATCGCGGTCGCTCACTATGCTAGAAGGAACACCGTGCAAACGAACTATTTCTCGGACATACACAGAAGCTAACCATGGAGCAGTCCTCTTACTTTTCACGGGAAGGAAATGGGCGCTTTTAGTAAGTCTATCTACTATAACCCAAATCCCCGTATTACCCTTCCTTGATCGCGGTAATCCATCCACAAAGTCCATCGAGACACTCTCCCACTTCCATAGTGGAACCTCCAATGGGTGAAGCAACCCACCGGGTTTCTTTTGCTCTGCTTTTACTTGTTGGCATACCAAGCATCTAGCGACATACTCGGCCACATCCCTCTTCATACCGGCCCAAAAGAAAACTCGCTTCATGTCTTTGTACATCTTGTCCCCGCCGGGATGAATGGTCATCTTCGAACGATGTGCTTCGTCAAGAATAGTCTTCCTTAGGTCATCGTCTTTTGGTATACAAAGTCTACCGTCCCTACGTAACCAACCCTTATCATCTAGGGTATACCTACGGAGATGGCTTGATGACTCCCCTCTTTTGAGCTTTTCTACTAACTCAACCAACTGTGGGTCGTATCGTTGTGCCTCGCCAATCCGTCCCAAAAGCGTAGGTCTGACCTCCAAGGATGCTAGCAAACCGGGTACAAAGTCAACGGAAGGTCTAAAGTCAAACATAGAGATGAACTCTAAACTTCGCCGCTCAACAAACAAAGGACTTAAGGATAATCTTTTTCTACTTAAGGCATCTGCCACAACGTTACCCTTGCCAGGGGTATATGCTATCTCGAAGTCGTAGGATGCTAAGAACTCCATCCACCTTTTCTGCCTTAAGTTTAAGTCCTTCTGAGAGAATAAGTATTTTAACGATTTGTGGTCAGTGAATAATTCGAATTTCTCGCCAAGAAGATAATGACGCCAAGACTTAAGCGCGAAAACAATAGCGGCCAACTCTAGGTCATGCGTAGGGTAATTTTTCTCGTGCGCTCTCAACTGCCTTCCACCATAGGCTATTACCCTCCCCTCTTGCATTAAGACTGCGCCTAGTCCTATCCCACAAGCATCGGTATAAACAGTAAATGGCTTACTCCCATCTGGCAGCACTAAGACTGGGGCTGAAGTCAAAGCTTTCTTCAAACGCTGGAACGCACCATCACAATCTACGTCCCATGTGAAAACTAGGTTCTTCTTCATCAAGCGTGTTAATGGAGCTGATATCTTTGCGAAGTCTTTGATAAACTTCCTATAGTAGCCAGCCAATCCCAAGAAACTTCTTACTTCGGTAGCATTTTTAGGGACCTTCCAATCTTGGATGGCAACCACCTTCGCGGGATCCACAGCTATCCCTTCCTTGGAAACCACGTGCCCTAAGAATCGTACTTCCTTCCTCCAGAAGTGACACTTAGAAAATTTAGCTTTAAGATTATGCGCTCGTAGGGTCTCCAACACTTCCCTAAGATGTAGGGCATGCTCTTCTTCATCCTTAGAAAAGATCAGGATGTCGTCTACAAAGACTACCACGAATTTGTTAAGGTACTCCCTAAACACCCTACTCATCAAATCAACAAAGTATGCGGGGGCGTTTGTCAAACCGAAGGGCATCACTAGCCATTCATAGAAACCGTCCGGAGTCCTAAAGGCAGTCTTGTCAAAGCTATCCTCAGCCACTCTCAACTGATGGAAACCAGTGGCTAAGTCCAACTGCGAAAACACTGAAGCGCCAACTAACTGATTGAAGAGATCGTCAATCCTCGGCAGTGGGTGTCTGTTTTTCTTAGTAAGCTTATTAAGTTCTCTATAGTCCACAAAAAGTCTAAGGGACCCATCCGCCTTCGTGGCAAATACTACTGGAGCACCCCACTCCGATATACTACGTCTTATGAACCCCTTCTCAAGCAACTCCTTCACTTGCTTATCGAGTTCCCTCCTTTCACGAGGAGCCATGTGGCGTACTGGCAAAGATACTGGTTTTGCATTATCCACAAGATATATTCGAAAATCAATCTCCCACTTCGGAGGTAAGCCCTTCACCTCCTCAAACACATCCGAGTATTCTCGGACCACTCTAACAGATCGTAGATTTTCCACCGACGCGTCAAGCGATTCTAAATAACTTAGCATAACGGAATCTATGGGATTACAAAAGATTTCGAGAGTGTTGCCAAGGCGAGTCATGAGCCTAACTACTCTCCTTTCACAATCAAGTACGGCCCCATTTTTGGATAACCAATCCATTCCTAAAATTAGCCCATAGCCCATGAAGCCCAAAACATAAGCATCACATATAAACTCAACGCTAAGTATAGAAATTTTCAAATCCAAACACATCATGGACAAATAAGCTGAGCCCCCAATTGGATTCGAAACAACTAAGGGATCCTCTACTAAACTGGTGTTTAAGTGCAGTGATTCAACTAATGATGTAGAAATAAACGAATGCGATGCGCCCGAATCGAATAAGGTACGGACAGGATGATCAAACAGAAAAACTAAGCTTTCAACAGAAATGGTTCTACCTCATTCTTGCAGTGGTGGGACCGTGAGAGCCTGAACTTGTCCCCTTGCCTGCCCTGGTGCCATAAGAGCCTGCACCTGTCCTCCCGAGGTAGTCCCTGCCCTCTGCCCCTTCTTTGGGCAGTCCTTCACTAGATGTCCCGCTTCGCCACAGTGGAAACAGCAGGTCTTCTTTTTCTTTCGGCAATCCTTGCTGAGATGGCATGGTGTCCCACAGTTAAAGCATTTCTTCTTTCCCTTGCCATTATTGTCTTTACCACCCTTCTTGTTTTTTTGTTGAGGTTTCTTCTGACCCCCTTTCTTCTCGGGTGCCTTATTAGCATTAGCGCCTTTCTCCTCGTGCATGAGTGCCATGTCTACTAGCTTCTCAAAGGTGCCCCCCATAGGGATGTGGGTAATAGCCAACCCTTGCAACGGTTCATTCAATCCATTAACGAACCTCAGAGCCTTTTTCTCCGGCGTGTTCACTAAGTCCAAGCCAAACCTTGCTAACTGATTAAATTTGTTGACATATTCTTTCACTAATGAGCTTCCTTGCTTTAATGTCAAGAACCTTTCCATATATAGATTCTCTTCTGCCCTTGAGAGAAACTTCGCCTCAGACCTACGTCTGAAATCCGCCCAAGAATCAACAGGACGCTCCCCATTAGTGACCTCCCACCAAAACGAGGCCTCTCCCTTCATTAACCAAGCTGCTAATTTGACTTTCCTCCCTTCTTCTACTTCAAAGATTTCTAGCAATTCTTCCACCTCCTTAAGCCAATCTCTAGCTTCCACAAACGTTTCTGACCCTTGAAAAGGTTTTCCACCCATAGCCTTAAATTCCTTGCACGTCTTTGCAAAAGTATCAGCGCGAGGAGGAGGAGGAGGAACGGGTGCAACTGGTGGTGGAGGAACATTGGCTGGACCTTGGGCCGCCCTAGCCTCTAATAACCTCCTATACCATCCTGGTATCGTTACACCATCCGGAAAGTTAAGATCTTCAGCCATGCTGAAACGAAAAAGGAAAGATTCAAAATGGAGAATTCGAAAGATAAAGATATGGCTATTGGGGATTATGTTTTTCTTAAAAACTTTTCTCTTTAAATTACCCATTAAGACATGTTTTTGTAAACACTTCTTCCAAAAATACTTTAGAAAAATAGTTTTTCTAAAAAAAATATCTGTTCTGGTAACCTTAAGCTCTGATACCACGTGTAACACCCCACGTCCATTAATGTCACTCACAAAGGGAATGCATTAACTTCCATGGAGGTTTTAAGTGAATATAGAACAGAAAAATTACAACAAGACAGATAATAAGTAGTACTTGGAAATCTAAAACTTCATTTTATTGCAGCGGAAATTAAACATGTTTGTTACATCATAAAAACCATAAATCAGAGTCAAGTACAATATCCATCTTGCTAAAACAAAATACATAATCCCATTACACAAATAGCCATTAAAGAAGATAACAAGCTGGACTTTACTTCAACGGTCCAAGCTTTCCCAAAGAGATAAAGCAATCCAATCAAACTCCACTAGAGCTTGGTCCAACCTGAGGACCTGGAGGGGGAAAAAGGATAGAAATGGAGGGGGTCAGACATAAAGTCTAGCGAGTATGATAATTCTAACAATACTATTACCAAAATAACTAGACTAAGGCATAAGCTGGAAAATAAGGAAATGTCTATGAACTATTGGGTATGGAAAAGCAGATAAAGATAACGTTAAAGGCACACCTAATTACTAATGAATAATTACTACACTGCACCGCACCAGTCACCCTCAAAGTTGATCCCACTTGCTTCACACAGAAACTATATAAATAGCCTTGCGTACCCCTAGCTGACTACATAGGTGCCATCTGCCACTACCTCCGCTAGGTGTACCCCACTACCCACTTGCGATCGACTCAATACTCGTAGATACCCGTGCTGGCCTCACAGTGGGGTGTATCACTCCCCTAAAGTGGTAACCTGATACAACTTGAGAATGCACGGCTTATACCTACACGATGCAACAACGTCTTACCTACCAGCCCGGGTCCACACACGCATATGAAACCCGTTGGACTTGCGTTGCCACCGCTCCCCGTTTTGGCCTCTTATAGTCAAGCCCAGCATGCGTGTCCCGTTCTCGACTTGGGTCGAGCCCACAAAGATACGTTTGGGATACTGGTTGAAATGGGCCCCCACAAGCTACCCACCTAAGCTTGTCCACTAGTACATCCCACTTAACCCTCTTAGTCATGTTCATTTACATGTGTGTTTGGTTAAGTCTTACTAATCGTATTTCACATGCCACTAAGGGCACCCACTAGATTCCTCATGCCACCCAAGGCACCTACTTAACCCCCATGTCCCACCTTACATGTTTATCTGGTTAAGTATTTCTTAATTCATTCAGGCCATAACCTCATAAAGACCTCTCACATTAGACTGACATTTATGGCAGCTGGATTTGCCGGGCGGGTCCGGGCAGTCTTACACCATAAAAGAGTCTAACCTCGTGTCTTTACAACTGTTATGCTTTAGTTTAGGCCTAGGACCTCTCACATTGGGCTGACATTTGTGACCACTGGATTTGCGGGCGGGTCCGGGCAGGTTTACGTCACAAACGAGTCCAACCTCGTGTCCTAAGCATTGATTATCACTTATAATCTTTTACCCCAGTTTTAATAATTCCCTATTCAAATTATTAATTAACTCCAATTTTAATGATGTCCATAATTGACTCAATTATGGCCATCCATTCATGGCATGCAAAATCATATCAATTGCACCCCAACTTCTTAATTTTAAATCCTTAATATTACCTCTACCCCACGTTTATACGTTCGCTTATTCAACGCAGAATATACGTTAGACTCGAATGGTCTAACTCATAGCACAAAGATAAATTATCACAACATATATACAAATAAAATAATCCAATCATAATAGGGGTGAAACTTGCATAAACTACACATGTTAAGGATCTAAAGGTGTCAACTTGTTAAATGTCACAATTTACATGATATGATCATAACCCAAATTTATGTATGAACTTGCATATGGGGTTTTATGCAACATAACGATGGTGTGAACTAGCATCTAATACATAGAATTCACATATGTCATAGCATAATTCTAGATGTCATAATAGATGTCATGACATATATTTATAATCTTTACTAATCAATCTAAACTTGCATACATGATTTGTCATCAACATAGCCCAAATAATATCAACATTATGACTTAATTAACATGAAATAACTAGCATAGACAATAACATCATGACTTTATAACATGTATGATTCATCACAATTTAGCATAGAAAACTACAACCTATACAATATCATAACATGATTTACAACATATAGGATATCATCATCACATAACATAGGATTTACAACATACATGATAGCATAAGGTTTACAACAACATATATGACAATCCACATCATTCACTTATAATCCATTCACGACTTAATCGAATTAGTTTAACAATAATCTTGTTAAGATTATCATACTCACAATTTAGAGAAGAAAGAGAGTCTTGATTTGCTTTAGAGTTGAGTAGAATTAGAGTTTTGATTAGCTTCTTCCTTCTTAGTTGGCGGTGGCTACACTGAGTTCCATGGAGACGGTATGACTGTGGCTATTCTATTTTTCATGTGAATTAGAGTGAAAGACTACCTAGGTATTTATAGAGTTTAGGATTTATTTAGACCGTCAGATCAACTCAGAACTAAACTGAACCGTTTAATTTGCCAACTCAGCCCTAAAAGCACATCAGCCAAACCCTAGCCGCCTGGAAAGGTCGACTGCCCAGTCGACTCCCCAGTCGACCTGGGGGAGGGTCGACTGCCCAGTCGACTCCCCACGACCTGGGGTGCTGGGCGGGAATTTTCCCGCCTAGCCTGTTTGACTCCGAATTTTGAATTTTAAATTTTCTGAAATCTGTTTTGAATTTTCTGAAACTTCCGATGGCCATAACTTCTTCATACGAAGTCCAATTCATGCAAACTCGGACTCTATTTCAGCCAGAATTCTGAGACGAACACAATGGCGCAACCCGTTTCCCATAATTCACATCTGAGATTAGTTATTCTTTAATTTGTGAATATTAATATTAATAGAATTATGGGGTGTTACAATTGGATCGCGCCGTCTGCGTCGTTGCGACCCGCTAGAGATGTATTTTTTTCATGCAAGAACGAGGCAATTCCGTATCGATGATCGGAAAAGCTCAAATCTAGGGTTGAGTTTGTTTTGAGAATCGGGCGATGATAGGCGAGATGGAGCATGGCATTGCGACGAGGTTGGAGAGAGCTTTGTCGTCATGTAATTTGCTGGAGTACGGTGGAGGTTTAGGACTTGCGACCATATTGGGTTCACGCAAATTTTTGATCAGTTTCCAGGTTTCGGCATTAATGGATCGGAATTTTATTGAGGCAACCAAAGCTTGGGTAGTGAGGTACAGTCAAACGAGGAGGAGGAGAGAAACCTATCGGTGGTCTCGGATAGAAGAATAGTGGAGTGGTTGGCGTGTGCACATGCAGGTCATGCACTATAGATGGTTTCAGTAGTTTCTTGTTGTTGTGTAAAGAGGAGATGCGCGAGCTAGTAAGAAGATGAAGAGAAGAAGAGCATGCCGGGGTTTGAACATATGGGCTTGGGCCTAGGATTAATGTAATAACCCGGAAATCTGGGCCAGTTTAAAATTTTTATTTTGGCAATTTTAGCGAATTTTGGACATTTAGAATAGATTATTTTAAATAATATCGACGAGAAATTTATTTTGAATGGAATTTGAACGTATATATTATATATGTCGTCGTTAGAATATAAATAATTATATAAAATTATAAAAGGAATTGAAAATGGCGCGGTAGTTCGATAATTCGATTTCAAACTTCAAATGAATGTTCCGGGTGCAAAATAAACCGAATTTTAACGAAACCAAAAATATTAGAATCTATTGGAGAATATCTTTCCAACGAATCCGAGAAATCAAAATTTCATAGCGGGAATCAAAAGATACGTCCAGTTGAAAATTCTGAATAGTCGCTATGGAATTCAGGCCCTTAAAAATGGAAATTTTGCAAACAACCTCGGATTTCGACGAAACCACTTTTGTTGGATCCGGGATGTAATGTTATTGCTAGGTTTCAAATTTCATAATTTTTCAAGTCAATATGTGAGTGTGGCCAAGGAAAACGCGTTTGACCAGTTTCAGTTGATTTTAATCGACTGGAAAATGGCCATTTTTCAAACGGTCTCAGAATTTGACGAAACTAGTTTTATTAGGACCGTATCGTTAATATGAAGCTAGAAAATATTTTTCTGCAATTTTTCTAGTTAGTATGTGGCTCCGGCAAATTGGAATGCGCGTTCAAATTCAATATATAGAGTTATATGTTGATTTTGACGAAAACTGATCGAAACGAATGAATCAGCCTATGATACATATCCCATTGTATTCGGAATGGGGGTAATTAGCTATGGACGACAGGCGGCGGGCTTGATTTCGAGTTCGAAATAAAAAGTTGCATTTTGAAATTAAATAATTAAATAAATTAAAATAAAATAAAAATATCTCTCTCCCTCCTCTCTTAAGTCAACCCTCCCCATTCACTTCGTTCAAATCAAAAAAAAAAGGGGGGCAACAGCCCGTCGATCCACGTCGCCGCCCAAGGGGGGGCATCGCCGCCACCGTTTGCCTCGACGCCTCCCGATTCCCTCCTCCTACCTGAAGCTGACGCTTCCCTCTCCCCTCCTCTGACCATTCGCGAGCCAACGAACCCCCCCCCCCTCCACAGCCAAACCCCGACCGGCGCCACCCCGCTTCGACCTCCCCTCGGCCCAGCGACCTCCACCGACCACCCAATACCACTGTGGGTCCCCCATTCACCTGAAAACCCTCGCTAAAACCCCCCAACTCCTCCTGACCGCGCTGCACCGCACCACCAGAGGGCTGACGCCGACCACCCTAGTCTCTCTCGACCACTGACTCTGGCGCGACACTCCCCCGACCACCTGTAAGTTTGATTTTTATTTATTTGAGAAAATCAATGTTTTCTTTGTTCGGTTTTATATAGGATTAGCCTATTTAAATTTCAGATTTTTTATTGTATAGAAAAGTTTAGATCTTTATAATAGAAAAGAAAATATTTTTATTTTAAATAAAGATTAGTTTTTACGGAGGAAAGATCGGGATTTTCTAAGTAGAAAAGGTCGAATTTTTGTGTAGGAAAGTCAGGATTTACAACAAGATCTAAGAATTTTTAATTTGATAAAGATTGAATATTTAATTTGATAAAGTTTATATTTTTAAAATCAAAAGTTTATATTTTTAAAAATCAAATAGATCGTATTTTTCAAAGCAAAATGATCGTATTTCTGAAAGTGAAAATTCGATTTTTATATATTGAATAGTAAAGTAAAAATTCGATTTTTATATATTGAATAGTAAAGAAAAAATTCGATTTTTATATATTGAATAGCTAAGTAAAAATTCGATTTTTATATATTGAATAGCGATATAAAAATTGGATTTTTATATACTGAATAGCGATATAAAAATTCGATTTTTATATATTGAATAGCGAAGTAAAAATTCGATTTTTATATATTGAATAGCATAGTAAAAATTCGATTTTATATATTGAATAGCGAAGTAAAATTTCGATTTTTACATATGTAGTGAATACGGGCAACGAAAATGACGAAAGGCGAGAACGACAAAGATTTCTACCTAAGAAGAGTCGTGGCGTTAGATTAGCAATTCGGTGAGAATTTCTCACCTTTAATTTTATTTTCTAGTTAAAATATATACTAGGATGCAGACGGTGTTTAGTAGCACCCGACACCCGTCGTCCACAGACCATGGACGGCTTGTATGCTTGTTTGTTTGATTTTGATGTGTAGTTGATTGTGTGATGTGATGTGAAATGAAATAAAATATTTATATAGTTGAAAATATTTTATAGTTAAAAATAGAATTTTTAACGTGTATATGAAATGAAATAAAAGTAAACAAATCAGACGATTTGTTTATATACACACATTTGACTGATATTGATTGGGATGATAAATTTTACTCATCGCCCAACTGCACAAATAAAATCTGTGTTTGATTGTTTGAAACCCCACACGGGTATTGGGATGATAATTGACGTACACTAATCCCAATAGTTAGTTGTATGTCGATCGATTGATTGACAGACTATTATGAGCATTAAATATTTATTTTTGATGCTTATACAGTGTAGAATGCACTTTGGATGATGGTTGATTATTCATCGTTGTTATTGTATACATGTATTGTAGAAAATCCATATAATTAACATTATATGGTAATTGATTGGGCCTCATTCCAGTTTCAAAATAGAAATATTTGAAATAGAATATTTGAAAATAGAAATATATGAAGCAGTGTTGATTAGATTGACGTCATTTTGATGTGAACGATATTTATATCGATTTTATTCATTTTATAATGAATATCGAAAGTGATTTCAAAATCTGATACTTTGAAAAGAATTGAAATTCGAATTGAAATTGAATAGAAACGAATTCGAATTGAAATTGAATAGAAATGAATTCGAACTGAAATTGAATAGAAATGAATTCGAACTGAAACTGTATAGAAATGAATTCGAATTGAAATCGAATAGAAATGAATTCGAATTGAAATCGAATAGAAATGAATTGAATTGAATTGAAAACGAACTGAAATTGAATTAGAAATCAATTTGAATTGAAATCAATTTGAAATGAATTTAAAACGAATTTATATTGGAATATTCAATTTTGATTTGAAATTGAATATGAAGTTGAAACCGTTTTGAAAATGAATTTAAAACGATTTATAAAGCACGTTTTGAATTGAAATCGACAAAGTATATATTATATATATAATATAATGGCCTGAATAGAACGCGCCGCGCCGCGGCAGTTCGCGAATTTCGACCATTGACTTCGAACGGATATTGTGGGAGATCCGACCGTGGAGATCCGACCGTCGGATTCTCCTAAAACCGGAATCGTTGGGTTCGTATCGAAAAGAGCTTTCTAATGGATATTGGAAATTAGAAATCTAACGGTTGGATTTGGAATTATGTCCAAATCAAATTTGAAAAAGGTCGCTGTAAGTGCAGTTCGATGGTCGTTGATGGAAATCGACTGTACGGGCCTTGATAAAATTATTAAAAATAGTAATAATTTGTGTAAAATCATAAGAAATGATTTAGAAAGAATTGGGATGAAAAACTCCATATTTGAAAAGATAAAAATAGATTTTTATCGAAATGAACTAGTTTTGAACTAGAATTATAATTCTATTTATTTTTAAAATAAATAAACTGGATTAGAAATGGTTTTGAAAATAACCAGAATTTCCAATAATTATATTGGAATGGATTTGAATCGAAATTGTCTTTGGATTATTTCGATGTTGGATTTCGTGATGATACAGATATTGTTATGGGAATTTGAAAGATATATATATATATACATATATATATCGTTATTTCCAATACGATATTTGTTAGTCATAGAATTTGATATTGAATATAAGCCGATATATTTTCTATTCAGAGCCTTGTGTTTAATATCAAATGTGATTTGGGTTTGTCGTGAATGGTGTCTTCATTAACACTGTTCTTGAACCCAGTTGAGAAAAGATTAAATCTTTTTATTTAGATTTAATGAAGGGTACCAATTAAATAATATTTAATTGGAATTGAATTGATTTTGATTTTTGGGTTTATCGTGAACAGTGTTTTTAAATAACACTTGTTCTTTAACCCGATAATTAATGGAATGGGATTTTGGGTTTATCGTGAACCGTGTTTCAAATGACGCTGATTCTTTAACCCAGTCACAGATTAAAACTAATTGGAGTTTTAATGAATCTTTAATTAGATTGAAAAGATCGAGAATGGAGTATCACCAGTTTTGCTCCAGGCGATAGTTAAATATTTAATTAGATTTGAACGTGAAATGGTAATTGAATTTACCGATAACATCGTGGTGTTAGATATGAAGTATTACCAGTTTTACTTCATGGGATGAATAGGTTGGGATTGGGAAATTAAAACCAATGATTACTTCGGTAAGGTTCGCTAATTCCGACTAGTTGAATCGAAATTCAAAAGAAGATTAGAGAATAAATTCAAGGAATTTATCTTGGATAAAATTAATGGGAACCTTTCCCTATGAATGTGAAATTTAGAAACTAACTGTCGGTTAGCCAAGAAGAATGGTTTTATGGATATTGATCTGATGTTGGTTTCGGCCTTCGGGGTTAATATTTGGGAAATTATTCTCTTGATTAATTTACGGTTAGTGACTGATGAATTGGAATGAGGCGTATGTTGTGATTGTGTAACACTTATTTAAAATATACGCGAGTTATTCGGAAAGACCGGGTTTATCCCATTCTGAATAACTGATACGACGATAAGTCGAAGATGAAGACGGTGGTTGAAGACCGGAAGTCTTCACATCGTTTGGGTGATTACTGATGATCTTGATTGGGCTGTACACCCAAGATGAGGGAATCAATCGGTGGTCGTCCAGATGTGCTTGGAGATCGATGGATATGCGAGGAAAGTGCCTCCGGTTTCGTTCAGACCCAGAACGGACTTGTAAATGGACTGTGTGTCTGACATTGGATTTCATTCTGTGTGACTGATATCGGTTGTATAGAGTGGTTTGCCTGTGTGGTATGCTAAGATGCAATTGATCGAGGCTTCTGTTGAAAAGCAAAGTCTTTTGGTGATGATCAAAGCACAGCCTGTGTGGCATAGCTTTGTGTAACGTGAATTCGCGAGCCTCACACCCCGGTTGTGAACCAAAACGGGAGACGGACCTCAGGGAGGGCATGCGTTTCTTTCTAGCTAGGGTGGTGTCAGTGACCTACCAGCCCTGACATTTATATACTTTTCACCTGTGTGGTTGTTGCTGTTGCAAGGCGCCTCGGTTAGATCGAACGATCCGGGTCCGATGGAGCCATTCGTTGGCTCATTTACGCCCCAAAGGGAGGAGGGACGTATTGTTCAGGCATAATAATCCACATCGGTGGACCGGCCCTGACTATCCAAATCTTGCCTGCGCGCTTGCATGAGACACGGGCTAGAGCGTATCGAATCGGTTGAGGACTATCTTTTGCCTCGGTTCATAGACGGAAACCCAATTTCCAAATACGTGACTTTGCGATTTTGATTGTATAACCTATATATGGCGACATAGTGGTATGGGGCATTCATGCCACCTATGATTGATACTTATGATTTGAAGTTGTTTTATACACTATACACTTATAATAGTATCAAATGATTTCTTTTAAACGTATCAAGCATTCTTGGCTATTATAAGGTAAAAACCCTATCCCCCGGCTTGCGTTGCATTGTGTGATAGGACCTGGGTCTTATAATAGCTTCATTTTTCTTTATTTAGCATTGCGCTGTTGTTTTATGCACTAGTATTCTTGGGAGGAAACCCGTTCCGTGTTACGGCGCGGTCCCTTGATTTATCTAACTTTAAAAATAAAGATTAACTGTTTTAGTTCTCACACTAGTCCCATGACTGACCTGGAGTTTATTGTTTTAACCTAAACTCTGGGTGCCCCTATTTTGACACGGGCAGCTAGTAGTTTTGGTTTTGCAGATTTATATTCACAGGATCCTGGTTTACAGCTGGAACGATATCCGGAAAGCTTTGTATCTGTATATCTCTTCTAGTTGTGTATTGTATTATTTTCCGCTGCGATGTATTTAAATGTAATTTAAATCTCTGATATTTCTGTGTAATATTCATTTATACTCTGTGTATTCTTGTAATCTGATGCATTGTTGTAATATATAATGAAATGTCCTTCCGTCCGCGTTCTATTTTGTCGTGTTCTCAAAACAATTCGTTCTTTCTCTTCTCTTCGGAGACCGGGGAAGTTCGGGTCGTTTCATCATGGTATCAGAGCTTTGGTTTACAAAGCTCAGAGAACAAGGCACCTTAGAACCATACGAAAGAATTCATCAGATATTGGGTTAGTAATATCCAATGGGAATGACCCGTCAGAGATGGGATCAGTAGTATCCTAGAACGAGTGTGAAGAGTATATTTTTAAAATGGAAACACATTTTGTTTTGAAAATTTAAATCAACTATTCGTATTTGATTATTTATTCTATATTGATCGGGACAATCCGATATATAAAGATTTTGCATATATGTCTTGCAAACGTGTATTCGAAGTTTCAATATACTGGATAGTTATAGAATCATACTCTAGTTGCCCGGGAATAATTCTGGTAATGGGGCACCGTCGCCAGTATTTATTTTCAAGTAACGAAAGTGAGATTCTATATATTTCCAATTGACTGGTGTGAGAACCAAAATTAGATAGGGCTTATTGTTGTGATTTTGCATCAAAAATCTGATTTTTAGACTATATATCAAAGTTATAAATTGAAACGTTAATCCACTAATTGATTGATGTTTGTGTTTTTTGTTTATTTATTTGATAATTTTGAACCATTACGCCTAATTAAACCAAATAGTGAATTGTATTGAAATTTGGTCGCATTTGCTTGCATATACATGTACTTACATTGAACCGGTCATAGCAAGGAGGCTAGAGTAGAAGAATAAAATTTGTTTGCCCGACAAATAGGCACATGTTTACCATAATTTACTGTTTTGTTTGGGTGATGATGATTTTATAAGCCTATTGGCTAGTTGCTTGGCCTTTTCTTTTTCTTTTTGAGATCAGAAGGCCTGTATGGCAATTTCGGGATTTTCCCGTGGCTCTCGGTGCAGGGGAGGTTATGGAGAAATTTTTCGAAAATTTAGGGTGTTAGCCAAATTTTCGAAATTTTTGAAAAAGTTCTTAGAAACTGAAAAGTTGAAGAATTTAAGCCGTAATCAAAACAATGAAAGTTGAGTTGATTTGTGAAACAACTTTCGGCTTCGTTCCTTTTCGGGGACGAAAAGTTTTAAGTGGGGGAGATTGTAATAACCCGGAAATCTGGGCCAGTTTAAAATTTTTATTTTGGCAATTTTAGCGAATTTTGGACATTTAGAATAGACTATTTTAAACAATATCAACAAGAAATTTATTTTGAATGGAATTTGAATGTATATATTATATACGTCGTCGTTAGAATATAAATAATTATATAAAATTATAAAAGGAATTGAAAATGGCGCGGTAGTTCGATAATTCGATTTCAAACTTCAAATGAATGTTCCGGGTGCAAAATAAACCGGATTTTAACGAAACCAAAAATATTAGAATCTATTGGAGAATATCTTTCCAACGAATCCGAGAAATCAAAATTTCATAGCGGGAATCAAAAGATACGTCCAGTTGAAAATTCTGAATAGTCGCTATGGAATTCAGGCCCTTAAAAATGGAAATTTTCCAACGACCTCGGATTTTGACGAAACCACTTTTGTTGGATCCGGGATGTAAAGTTATTGCTAGGTTTCAAATTTCATAATTTTTCAAATCAATATGTGAGTGTGGCAAAGGAAAACGTGTTTGACCAGTTTTAGTTGATTTTAATCGACTGGAAAATGGCCATTTTTCAAACGGTCTCAGAATTTGACGAAACTAGTTTTATTAGGACCGTATCGTTAATACGAAGCTAGAAAATATTTTTCTGGAATTTTTCTAGTTAGTATGTGGCTCCGGTAAATTGAAATGCGCGTTCAAATTCAATATACAGAGTTATATGTTGATTTTGACGAAAACTGATCGAAACGAACGAATCAGCCTACGATACATAACCCATTATGTTCGGAATGGGGGTAATTAGCTATGGACGACAGGCGGTGGGCTTGATTTCAAGTTCGAAATAAAAAGTTGCTTTTTGAAATTAAATAATTAAATAAAAATAAAAATATCTCTCTCCCTCCTCTCTTAAGTCAACCCTCCCCATTCACTTCGTTCAAATAAAAAAAAAAGGGCAACAGCCCGTCGATCCACGTCGCCGCCCAAGGGGGGGCATCGCCGCCACCGTTTGCCTCGACGCCTCCCTCCTCCCGATTACCTCCTCCTACCTGAAGCCGACGCTTCCCTCTCCCCTCCTCTGACCATTCGCGAGCCAACGAACCCCCCCTCCACAGCCAAACCCCGACCGGTGCCACCCCGCTTCGACCTCCCCTCGGCCCAGCGACCTCCACCGACCACCCACAACCACTGTGGGTCCCCCATTCACCTGAAAACCCTCGCTAAAACCCCCTACTCCTCCTGACCGCGCTGCACCGCACCACCAGAGGGCTGACGCGGACCACCCTAGTCTCTCTCGACCACTGACTCCGGCGCGACACTCCCCCGACCACCTGTAAGTTTGATTTTTATTTATTTGAGAAAATCAATGTTTTCTTTGTTCAGTTTTATATAGGATTAGCCTATTTAAATTTCAGATTTTTTATTGTATAGAAAAGTTTAGATCTTTATAATAGAAAAGAAAAGATTTTTATTTTAAATAAAGATTAGTTTTTACGGAGGAAAGATCGGGATTTTCTAAGTAGAAAAGGTCGAATTTTTGTGTAGGAAAGTCAGGATTTTCAACAAGATCTAGGAATTTTTAATTTGATAAAGGTTGAATTTTTAATTTGATAAAGTTTATATTTTTAAAATCAAAAGTTTATATTTTTCAAAATCAAAAAGATCGTATTTTTCAAAGCAAAATGATCGTATTTCTAAAAGTGAAAATTCGATTTTTATATATTGAATAGTAAAGTAAAAGTTCGATTTTTATGTATTGAATAGTAAAGAAAAAATTCGATTTTTATATATTGAATAGCTAAGTAAAAATTCGATTTTTATATACTGAATAGCGATATAAAAATTCGATTTTTATACATTGAATAGCGATATAAAAATTCGATTTTTATATATTGAATAGCGAAGTAAAAATTCGATTTTTATATATTGAATAGCATAGTAAAAATTTGATTTTATATATTGAATAGCGAAGTAAAAATTCGATTTTTACGTATGTAGTGAATACGGGCAACGAAAGTGACGAAAGGCGAGAACGATGAAGATTTCTACCTAAGAAGAGTCGTGGCGTTGGATTAGCAATTCGGTGAGAATTTCTCACCTTTAATTTTATTTTCTAGTTAAAATATATACTAGGATGCAGACGGTGTTTAGTAGCACCCGACACCCGTCGTCCACAGACCATGGACGGCTTGTATGCTTGTTTGTTTGATTTTGATGTGTAGTTGATTGTGTGATGTGATGTGAAATGAAATAAAATATTTATATAGTAGAAAATATTTTATAGTTAAAAATAGAATTTTTAACGTGTATATGAAATGAAATAAAAGTAAACAAATCAGACGATTTGTTTATATACACACATTTGACTGATATTGATTGAGACGATAAATTTTACTCATCGCCCAACTGCACAAATAAAATCTGTGTTTGATTGTTTGAAACCCCACACGGGTATTGGGATGATAATTGACGTACACTAATCCCAATAGTTAGTTGTATGTCGATCGATTGATTGACAGACTGTTATGAGCGTTAAATATTTATATTTGATGCTTATACAGTGTAGAATGCACATTGGATGAAGGTTGATTATTCATCGTTGTTATTGTATACATGTGTTGTAGAAAATCCATATATTTAACATTATATGGTAATTGATTGGGCCTCATTCCAGTTTCGAAATAGAAATATTTGAAATAAAATGTTTGAAAATAGAAATATATGAAGCCGTGTTGATTAGATTGACGCCATTTTGACGTGAACGATATTTATATCGATTTTATTCATTTTATAATGAATATCGAAAGTGATTTCAAAATCTGATACTTTGAAAAGAATTGAAATTCGAATTGAAATTGAATAGAAACGAATTCGAATTGAAATTGAATAGAAATGAATTCGAACTGAAATTGAATAGAAATGAATTCGAACTGAAATTGAATAGAAATGAATTCGAACTGAAACTGTATAGAAATGAATTCGAATTGAAATCGAATAGAAATGAATTCGAATTGAAATCAAATAGAAATGAATTGAATTGAATTGAAAACAAACTGAAATTGAATTAGAAATCAATTTGAATTGAAATCAATTTGAATTGAAATCAATTTGAAATGAATTTAAAACGAATTTATATTGGAATATTCAATTTTGATTTGAAATTGAATATGAAGTTGAAACCGTTTTGAAAATGAATTTAAAACGATTTATAAAGCACGTTTTGAATTGAAATCGACGAAGTATATATTATATATATTATATATATAATATAATGGCCTGAATAGAACGCGCCGCGCCGCGGCAGTTCGCGAATTTCGACCATTGATTTCGAACGGATATTGCGGGAGATCCGACCGTCGGATTCTCCTAAAACCGGAACCGTTGGGTTCGTATCGAAAAGAGATTTCTAACGGATATTGGAAATTAGAAATCTAACGGTTGGATTTGGAATTATGTCCAAATCAAATTTGAAAAAGGTCGTTGTAAGTGCAGTTCGATGGCCGTTGATGGAAATCGACTGTACGGGCCTTGATAAAATTATTAAAAATAGTAATAATTTGTGTAAAATCATAAGAAATGATTTAGAAAGAATTGGGATGAAAAACTCCATATTTGAAAAGATAAAAATAGATTTTTATCGAAATGAACTAGTTTTGAACTAGAATTATAATTCTATTTATTTTTAAAATAAATAAACTGGATTAGAAATGGTTTTGAAAATAACCAGAATTTCCAATAATTATATTGGAATGGATTTGAATCGAAATTGTCTTTGGATTATTTCGATGTTGGATTTCGTGATGATACAGATATTGTTATGGGAATTTGAAAGATATATATATATATATATCGTTATTTCCAATACGATATTTGTTAGTCGTAGAATTTGATATTGAATATAAGCCAATATATTTTCTATTCAGAGCCTTGTGTTTAATATCAAATGTGATTTGGGTTTGTCGTGAATGGTGTCTTCATTAACACTGTTCTTGAACCCAGTTGAGAAAAGATTAAATCTTTTTATTTAGATTTAATGAAGGGTACCAATTAAATAATATTTAATTGGAATTGAATTGATATTGATTTTTGGGTTTATCGTGAACAGTGTTTTTAAATAACACTTGTTCTTTAACCCGATAATTAATGGAATGGGATTTTGGGTTTATCGTGAACCGTGTTTCAAATGACACTGATTCTTTAACCCAGTCACAGATTAAAACTAAGTGGAGTTTTAATGAATCTTTAATTAGATTGAAAAGATCGAGAATGGAGTATCACCAGTTTTGCTCCAGGCGATAGTTAAATCTTTAATTAGATTTGAACGTGAAATGGTAATTGAATTTACCGATAACACCGTGGTGTTAGATATGAAGTATTACCAGTTTTACTTCATGGGATGAATAGGTTGGGATTGGGAAATTAAAACCAATGATTACTTCGGTAAGGTTCGCTAATTCCGACTAGTTGAATCGAAATTCAAAAGAAGATTAGAGAATAAATTCAAGGAATTTATCTTGGATAAAATTAATGGGAACCTTTCCCTATGAATGTGAAATTTAGAAACTAACTATCGGTTAGCCAAGCAGAATGGTTTTATGGATATTGATCTGATGTTGGTTTCGGCCTTCGGGGTTAATATTTGGGAAATTATTCTCTTGATTAATTTACGGTTAGTGACTGATGAATTGGAATGAGGCGTATGTTGTGATTGTGTAACACTTATTTAAAATATACGCGAGTTATTCGGAAAGACCGGGTTTATCCCATTCTGAATAACTGATACGACGATAAGTCGAAGATGAAGACGGTGGTTGAAGACCGGAAGTCTTCACATCGTTTGGGTGATTACTGATGATCTTGATTGGGTTGTACACCCAAGATGAGGGAATCAATCGGTGGTCGTCCAGATGTGCTTGGAGATCGATGGATATGCGAGGAAAGTGCCTCCGGTTTCATTCAGACCCAGAACGGACTTGTAAATGGACTGTGTGTCTGACATTGGATTTCATTCTGTGTGACTGATATCGGTTGCATAGAGTGGTTTGCATGTGTGGCATGCTAAGATGCAATTGATCGAGGCTTCTGTTGAAAAGCAAAGTCTTGTGGTGATGATCAAAGCACAGCCTGTGTGGCACAGCTTTGTGTAACGTGAATTCGCGAGCCTCACACCCCGGTTGTGAACCAAAACGGGAGACGTACCTCAGGGAGGGCATGCGTTTCTTTCTAGCTAGGGTGGTGTCAGTGACCTACCAGCCCTGACATTTATATACTTTTCACCTGTGTGGTTGTTAGTGTTGCGAGGCGCCTCGGTTAGATCGGACGATCCGGGTCCGATGGAGCCATTCGTTGGCTCATTTACTCCCCAAAGGGCAGAGGGATGTATTGTTCAGGCATAATAATCCACATCGGTGGACCGGCCCTGACGATCCAAGGCTTGCCTGCGCGCTTGCCTGAGACACGGGCTAGAGCGTCTCGAATCGGTTGAGGACTATCTTTTGCCTCGGTTCATAGATGGAAACCCAATTTCCAAATATGTGACTTTGCGATTTTGATTGTATAACCTATATATGGCGACATAGTGGTATGGGGCATTCATGCCGCCTATGATTGATACTTATGATTTGAAGTTGTTTTATACACTATACACTTATAATAGTGTCAAATGATTTCTTTTAAACGTATCAAGCATTCTTGGCTATTATAAGGTAAAACCCCTATCCCCCGGCTTGCGTTGCATTGTGTGATAGGACCTGGGTCATATAATAGCTTCATTTTTCTTTATTTAGCATTGCGTTGTTGTTTTATGCACTGGTATTCTTGGGAGGAAACCCGTTCCGTGTTACGGCGTGGTCCCTTGATTTACCTAACTTTAAAAATAAAGATTAACTGTTTTAGTTCTCACACCAGTCCCATGACTGACCTGGAGTTTATTGTTTTAACCTAAACTCTGGGTGCCCCTATTTTGACACGGGCAGCTAGTAGTTTTGGTTTTGCAGATTTATATTCACAGGATCCCGGTTTACAGCTGGAACGATATCCGGAAAGCTTTATATCCGTATATCTCTTCTAGTTGTGTATTGTATTATTTTCCACTGCGATGTATTTAAATGTAATTTAAATCTCTGATATTTCTGTGTAATATTCATTTATACTCTGTGTATTCTTGTAATCTGATGCATTGTTGTAATATACAATGAAATGTCCTTCCGTCCGCGTTCTATTTTGTCGTGTTCTCAAAACAATCCGTTCTTTCTCTTCTCTTCGGAGACCGGGGAAGTTCGGGTCGTTTCAATTAAGGGTATGTTTTATTTATTTACTTTTAATTTAGATTAGTTTAAAACTTTAAAAGTAAATATCTCACTCAATTTAAATTCGTTTGAATCGCCGTTGGAGGCGTTAGAACCGTATTGAAAAATAGAAAATATAAGAATACAATATTGGTAAAGTATAAACTTATAATGAAATAAAATGTCCATATATATAATAATATCTAATGATCGTTGTTATTAATTTAATTTCAATATAAAAATTAACAGAAAAATTGCCAGTTGCTAATAGAAGTGGATCGAAAGCAGTACAAGTAGAGGTAGTAGTGTTCGTTGGTTTGTTCGTCCTGGTAATGGAAATATTGGAGCTATATTGGTGAGAACTCCTTATTTATTTATTTAAATTAGTGGTTAATGGATAATTTTTTAATGATAATTGGTTGGATATGGATATAATTGTTTGAATGAATGTGTAGATAGCACACTAAGCACTGTTAAGCGTTATTGACCGTAATGCTTGTGCACAGCTGAAATTTTATTGGTTATGATTATAATTCATGTTCATTTGATTTATATGGTTGATTTATGATTGCATGAAAGCACACACACACTGTAGTTGTGGAATTATACCGACGGTCGATTTAATCTTCCTTCCATACAAATGAAGATCGGTTTTTAAATATTAAAATATTATTATTAAGCTCAAAATGATAATTGAAATCGGAATATGGTTTTAAAAATATGTATATATATACATTGACAATGCTTTTATATATTCACCAGAACATTCTAGGATAACAGAGAGGATAGTGTCTAGGCTTGGGTTTGGAAATATAGTTTCCTGCTCTCCCAGGCTATCCCTAACTGATCCGACAAACGGGATGGTTAATTTGAAATCAAATTTGAAATATAATTTAAACTGTTTTCCAAAAGAATTAAAAATATAAATTCAATTTGAAAAGGATTTGAACGATTTATATTAAAATTGTTATATGGCGTGAATAGAATGCGATGCGGTACGATAGTTCGTAAATATCAGTTTATTAGCTATAACTTGATGATTTGAAATTGGTTTGACTTGAAATAAGAAACGTTGGATTCCAAATGATAACAGCTTTTAAATAGAAAAGGAATTTTCATATTCCAACGTATGGTTTTCAAGTTATGTTTAAAACAAATTTGGAAAAGGTCGCTATACGTGCCACTCGTCGACCACAACGAGAAATCGAATAAAACAAGTTATGTAATTATTTTAAAAATGGCGAAAAATTATGATGAATCTTACTTTATTTATTTAAAGTGGTTAAAACAGAAATATTTGAATTTTAGATAATTTGGAATCTATTTGATTTAAATGGTTATTTTACAGCAGTACTTTTAGTAACGTTTATAAACGTTATTGTAACAGTTTCAAAGATAAATTGGTTTTGAAGTTATGAATCGCGAACCATTATTTAAAACGGTGAAACAAAAGATTTTAAAATGGTTTGGAAAGTTTTCGAAATTTTATATGGAATTTAAGTTGAATTATTTGGTATTAAAAAGGGGTTTTCCAATTTTAAATAATTGGATATGGTTGGAGATAAACCTTTAAAAATTTGATATTGATCTATTAAATGATGACTCTTGCTATTTGGGGAATTTAAAATATAGTTCACCATTATTCCACTTATAGTGTGAGTTGGATACGGAGAATAATATTGAAGACAGATTGATGGTATTTCTTTCCAGATCTGATGTCAGAGAGTTGAATAAATCTTTTAAGTAAGATACGGGTTTCTCAATCTGATTGAAATAAGTTGGATAGAAATAATCTTCGAATATTTGATATGTAATTTTGGGGTGTAAACGTAAACTATTTGAGGAATTTGGAATATATTATTATTATATTGTTATTCAATTTATAGTATTCGTTGATTATGAGAATTGACATCGAAATAAATTGATACAATTTCTGTATAACTTATATTCAGTGTCAATTGATCTGGGTTTTGTCGTGAATCATATCTTCAATAATACCATTCTTGAAACCCAATAAGATTGAGTTGTGGGAATTCATATCTTAATTTGGGATTTAATCAAATCTTTGATTTGAGGAAATAAAAGTAAGAAATTGGAATGAAAGGGAAATCATTTGATTTAGATTAAAGAATTAAGATGGTACTGGGATTTTGAAATAAGAGTGTTCCGATCTTGAATTTATAACTATTTGGAAGGAGATTTGGATTGAAAAGCCTATGTAAACTCGTAACTATTGTTTTAAAAGTACGCATATTACTTGAAAAGACCGGGATCGAATATGTTTGAAAACCATTCCAAGTAATAGTACGATGTTATAGAGAAATTCAAGACTTGGAAAAACAACGAATGAAGACCGGGATTCTTTGAATTGTTTGGATTTATTACTGATGTCTTGGTTGGACTGATCCCTCGATACGAGGTTATAAGTGGCATGAGGTTTGAATATATTTGGAGATTTTCATATTGGAGTTTAGTTCAGACCTAGAATAGACATATATGGATTGTGTGTTTGACATTGTAATTGACTACGTAGCACTGATCTCTGTTAAATAAATTTCTGCTTGGTGGCGGAGGATTTATTCTCTTGCTTAACACCCTTCTATAAGACGTATGAGCTTAGAGATAATATATTAATAGAAATCAGTGATGCGTTGTTAATGGATAATGTGGCATACTTAAGATATGCGATGAGCTATAGATGTTCAAAGCATGGCTTATTTAAGCGTAGCTTTGTGTATATCATGACCTCGGCAAGCCTCACAACCCGGTAAATGGATAAAACAGGAAAGATGCAGCAAGGTTAAGGGTAGTCATTTCCTTCTAGATTAAAGGTGTACTACGGTATGGATCCCAAGTACTAACCTATGCGGATAACTTCTATTTATATGGATGTTTATGTTACGAGCACTCGATTTAAAGGTTGGTAACGACCGGGAAGTGGTTTACTCAGGCGTGCTCTAAGTTACCGAGTTAAGGAGTAGCCCAGCCTTGTGCTGGCAGAGAGCCCGTTTAGTTCTCAGGGCGTCCCTCTAGAGGCATACCCATCGGTTTGGTAAGGAAGTTCCTTTTCCTATTCATTTGTTGGAAATCCAATTTTTCACTACGAGCCCAAATGATTTTAGTTGTATAGCCTGCTACTAGCAGGATTACATCAGTATAATGGGATGGGGCATTATGCTGGCTATGATTAATACATTTATTTGCAAATTGGTTTTCACACTATGTACTAATAATAATAACAGAGGATTTTAATGTATCAAGCATTTTTGACTATCATAAGGAGAAATCTCGCCCATGTGTGCGTTTGCATTGTGTGTGTGCCGCGAGACCTTATGGTAGTTTCATTTTTCAAAGGTCATTGCATTTCTATGCATGGGAATTCATATGGAGTAAACCCATTCCTCGTTAGCGGTATAGTCCGTTGAATTAACCAACTTTAAAATGAATCCTAAATAAAGACTGTTTTGAGTTCTCACATCAGTCCTGCGAATGACTTGCAGTTTATTGTTCCCACACCTAAACTCTGGGTGCCCATAATTTTGCACGGGCAGCCAGTAGCTTAGTTTGTAGGTTTAACTTTCAAGAGTTGGATTGTGATTTGGAGCTGGAGCTATTTTTCGGATTTTCTTAGTCCGCTGAAGAGTTTATTTCCGCTAATTTAGTATTGTACTCTGATGTTCCTAGTAACTCTGATGTAATATTTTGTAATAAATTGAAAAGTTATGTTATATTTTTGTGTAAATATTTTAGTACCCATAACAATCCGTCTTTATGAACAGTTTAAGTTGGTTTAATTACCGGCGAGAGCCTGTCAAAAAGCCGGGTCGTTACAAATTAGACATGTACCATAGCTTCCAATGGAAACAACGTGTAAAAATAAAGCAAATATAAGGTAGATATATAATGCAACACATATAATATATGTTCCATTTAAGCATAAATTTTGTCAACTTGTATGGTAATAGAAGCTTAATTTCTGGATGTGGACAGCAGGTGATTTGTTGCACAGAATAAGCATATTTATTGAAATAAACTGTTTGGGATCATTTTCCTATAACTTGATTACTTGCCTACTGAACATATGGTAGCAAGTTGCACTCAACATGGTTAAATATTAACGTTTTTTCACTTTATTATCTTGCTAGCCACAAAATCAGGGTCTAATATTCAATACATAAACAAGAATGTTTAATGGGACAAAACAAAGTCACAAAAACTGAAATTAGTCAATCAATACGAGCTTTAAGCACTAAAAATGAGATATAAGAAATTAATTTAAAATTTTAAAATGGATGAAAGGACAACCATGCTGATAACCTGGGAATCAGTCGGTGAGATTCACCAAAATGATTCTACCAGTAAATTTTGAATTAACTTGCACGTAATATTCAGACTGAGTATAAATTTTGATATTTTTAAAAAAATATAAGATCTAAGATGTTTTACATAGTAAGCAAAGACAAACCGAGAAGACTAAGGTATCATATAAATTGGTTTTTTTTGGTAAGGCAGGAAACAAGGGGTAAACTAATGATAGAACAAAGTGGATGGGGAGGAAATTAGCTTCTGTCAAACATAAAGCTAAGAATCTGTAACATATAGTATTGAGAATTTTTATAAAAATGCTGTAAAATCATGAGACATGTGTTGAAAAAATGCTGTAGAGGAAACAATAGGGGATCGAACTTTTGTTGTAGAGGAAACGGTAGAGTTCTTTTTGCTAAAATAATATATAACATGTATTTCCTATAGATCTGATTTAGTTTATTTATGCATGGATATAACGTGCAAGAAGCTAATGTTTTGTCAATTATCATAATTAGAATTGGGGTTGATGAAGAAAATATAATCTCAGTTTGAATAATGGTACTTATTGGAAATCTGATGTATAATATATTAAATAGTTGGAAAATAATAAGGTAAACAAATATTATATATTATATTAACAAATCAGATGTGGGGATTGTTGGAAATTAATTTATTTATACAGTTATGAAAGCTAAATTGCATATTATAGGGGAAAAGGTTGTGGAAAAAATACAGAAGATGGTGTAAAAAAATGGAATGAAGTAAGATAGCCTAGCTATCCAGTAGCTGCATATTGAGTTTGAACTCATCATTGCTTTTTAGATTAATGGAATCTAGGGGTGAGCAAAAAACCGAAACAAAACCGAAATTGAACCGAAAAAAATCGAAATCGAAAAAAACCAAAATCGAAAATCAAAAAACCGAACCGTACTAATATTTCAGTTTCGGTTTTAGGTCTGAACCGAAAAAAACCGAACCGAATTATAAAATGTTGCGCATTGTCTCTTGCTGCATGTTGTTTCGTATTATATAGTATATACACACTGGCTACTGTTTCACTCATTTGATTTAGCTGAATATAGGATTAGAGGTAGACTAATATAAAATGTCTATTTCTTGTTTTTGTAGATTCTTGGATGTTTTGAATTGAAGATGAAAGTTGAGGTATCAGTAGACTATTTTCTAGAATTCCAAGTTGTTGCTGGTCTGTTGTAGTGTGGTTTACTAGAGTGCTTCTGCTCGTTTCCTTTTTTGTTTCTTGTCTTCATCTTAGAGCTAGCTTTAGTTTGAACTAGTTTGAATGACTTATAGTCTATTAGTCTGTACTCTGTACCATGTGTCTCAATACACTCGGTTGAAACAATTTATTTTAATTTCTTTAATCGTTGGTTAAATTTATAATATTTTTTGTTTAAATTGGTTTTAAAACTGAAATCGAACAGATAAAAACCGAAACCGAGGTTTTGAAACCGAAACTGATGCTTCGGTTATAGTTCCAATTATCGATTTTTAAAACCGAGGTCTTTCAGTTCCGGTTTTATCTTAAAACCGAACCGAACCGGGGTTTGCTCACCCCTAATGGAATCCCATACTATGCCAATACATACTCGAATTCTGTGACATACTTACCTTGGGCCCAGTGGGGTCGGCCGACACCACTAGAATTTAAAAACGAAAAAAAATATTAAAAAAATGTGAGCACACGCAACCTTTAAACTTCCAGTGACCAAAAAATAATGTGAGTATTATGCACAGGGCACACAACCTTCAGGCTTCAACTGTCTTCTACTTTCAATATTTCATCCATTTTCTTCTAACTCAAACATTTCCCAAATCCTTCTCAATATTAAGATTTACCGCCTCCATCTGCTGCTTAGATACATCTACACTCTCGTTATGAAGTGTTATAGCTAGCGGCGACTATTCAATGCAGGTAGCAGCTGTAGGGTTGACGCCGGAAATCAGACCATCAAAGAGTACTTTTAGATCTGAGCCAACGGCGGAACCAACCTTGGCATGACTGGGCTACAGCCCAGGGTTAAAAAAAATAGCCTGAGCCCCAAATTGGAAGAAAGCCTCAATGTAATGTCATCCGTGTTTCTTTCCTTCTTCATTTCGATGTGAAATGCAGCGATTCGAAGATCCGATTAAAAACATCACTCTTAAATCCCGAGGCTGTCATCAACCCTAGTTTTTGCTTAATATTTAAGACTGATTCATCAAGAAATTCAGGTGATTTTTTAATTACTAGACATTAAATTGGAAGAAGGAAGTAACAGCATCGAGCTGGGACGAGTTAAATTACCAAAGCCGGGACGATTTATATACGATTTTGTCCTCTTATTAAGTAAAATTCAATTACGAGGTGTACTTGATCGTTAACCGTTGATATAGTTCTGAGATCATTAAAGTTATATTTACTATTTTTGATAGATTTTCATAAGTAGAGTGTTAGTTGTGACATGTGATTACTCATTGCTGCTGGAAGTCTCTATATTTAAAGAGTATTGATTTGGAGCTTTCTTACCTATGTGTTAATTTTATTTAAATAACTTAGTGGGTATCATTTTATTGTCATAAATTGTAAATTGTTGTTTCAGGCTCTCGAATTTTATTGCCGTTCTTTGAAACTCTTGTGAACATTTGTTTATGATGGCAGTTGGTTATATCGGGTAAAGCCTTCAGTTACTCATAAACCATTCTATGCTCAAGTACCAAGTCATAAGTTCTTAGTGAGCGAGTCTGATCATAAAACAAGCTCTGCTAGTCCTACATAACTTAGATGGAAGCCTGTCGATGTTCCTGGTTCTCCTACTGACTTCATTGATGGACTACAGTTTGTGGAGCAGGGAGTTCTTCCCTTTGTCATGGATTTGCAATTCACATGTAAGCAAATTTTTATTTATAATTAAATGAAAAGCTATTCAGAAAATTAACATTGCAATTATGTTTTGCTGTGGTGTATAATTTTCATCTTGAAATATGATATGTGGAACACTTTCAACTAGACAGTTTGAATCTTCGTTAATTTCAACATATATTCATAAGAAAGATAATCTGATCTGTTAATTTAACATGTTCCTAAGAGGATTCCACACAATTATTCAGTAGCTACTTCTTACTTATGTACCATGTATGATTCACTGTTTGTTCGTCCAACTGCAGTGATTGTCAAGTTGGTTAATAATCTTAACATCAAACCTTAAATTTGGTTGCAACTGATTTCTATCCCATTGTTATTTGCTAATTATTTAGAGTCTGATTATTTTTTTTGGAAGATTGATTTGTATTCTGTAGTTAAGGAAGTTAACTCCATAAGGGTTCTTGAGCACAACAAAGCTAATGATATGTCTTGAATGTGTAACATGAACTTACTATTATTATGATTATTTCTTTTGATTGTTGTTTTTTTGTAGTAATCGAAATTGCATTATAATTGAAAAACTAGCATTAAAATCAGCCCACCCAAACTTTAAATCCTGGGTCCGCCCTTGATGATCTGAGCTCAGTACAGCTAGCGATGACTGCTCCTGCATTCTCCGACAAGGTATAATTATTTTAAATTGTTTGAACTTAGGGTGTGTTCTCAGCGAACAGTAATGGGGTATTTGAGTGTGTCACTGTTGTGAACGAGAAATGCATTTTTTGGTACGAATGGGGTATTTGAGCATGGTATTTGGGTGGGGTATCTAATTGTTAATTTATTTGTTTTGAATTAATTTATGCATTTAATTTTATGAATGATGACATTTTGGAAAAATTATACTATATATTAGTCCCACATTGCCAAAATAATATAACCATCTCGGTATATACGTGAGCATGCAAACGTTATAGCATCAATTGAAGTAAAACAAAACTGGTTTGAGCACACACGAAGGCTTGATACTAATACATATATGTTAAAACTGTCAAAAATGGGCACTTGGGTCACGGAGGCGCGAACCCGCGCACACATTAAAAATGAGCTGCACCCTTAAATAACCCTTAAACTATCTCATGGCATGCTGGATGACTATGAACACACCCTTACTGTGTATTAACCGTGTTCTCTACACCTATAAACAAAATAAAAATGTCTTACTCGTTAGATTTGATTGTTATTATATTCTTACACAAGTCAATGTTCGAACTTAGAGACTGAGATCCATGAGAAAATAAATGAAATGATATTTCATATTTGTAAATAAAATAAAATAAAAGACATATGCAACAAATAAAACATAAAAATGGTATTTTTGGTGCTTTTGAAGATCGGTTTAGGTAACTATGTAGAAGCTAATGTGTGTGTGTATACATATATATATATATATATATATATATTGAAAATTGGTTCACTTTTATTAACTAAGAAAAAACAGTACAAAATACAGGTTAGTATACTAACTGTTACAACTGAAATAAAGCGTAAAAAAAGAAACAAAAGAACAAAGTAAAACAAAAGCTAAATAACATAGAATTGACCCGTGATGAGGTCACTTCCTAATTATGACTCACTGCCAGGGCCAAATGCTCTTCACTTACTCCACACTGCATATCACAACCAGTAAATTCCTTTGATACAGCCACATAGGATCTATCTGGATACATTACACAAAGATCTGGAATTGCAAGCTTGATTGAAAAGTGATGAGATCATATAAGGAACAGACCAACCATAATGCTATTCCTACTATTTGCTACTACATAGCATCAAAATGGTACGCATACCATATAACAACAAGATGAAGAAATAACACATCATTAATCATCAATAAGCAACATCCCACCACTCTTCTAATCATGAAAAATCCGTTTCCCCACCGATAATAATGCTTATAACCAACATGCAAAGCACCATATATCTTCCAGCAACTAACATTTCATTCAGTACCCAAACTCTCATGGACACCATTTCTGCTCGATAAATATTTGGACATCTAAAACAATAGTTGAATCTACAAACCAATCGATCCAACTCACTGGTACAGCAGATTAGTATTATGCTGGTTGAAAACTTCATGAAGCACATATTCAAACTAAAACCCTAACAACATATAACAAAACATGTCCCTAATTATCAACTTGATACATGAACTAATAAATCCTCCCCATCCAAAATAAAAAACTACATGAAATAGTATATTGGGGAAATCCACCTTTGACAATCATTAGGTGAATCCAAAGCCATCTACCAAGTTTACAAGACTATACCAATCCTTAACACAAAAGTAATATGGCACCTAAACTCCAATAAAAACTCAACTCGTAATACTAAATCTGGTTGATGATTCACTATCAGCAAATAGATGTGAATCTATCTTAGTACCCGAATCAAAAAATATCAGAGAATCCAAGTGCCAAAAAATCTAAATAAGCATATAAGAGCTGAATTGGTCGTTGGGTGCCTGAATGAATATTAAACAAAAACTAATCATACCGGCTGACGTTAACAATCCGAGGAGAGAAGCCTACCTTTCAATGTAATGAAATCCATGACATCTATGAAGTGATACTCTCTAACCCCAAACCTTACTTCTTCAACAGATTAACAAGTAAAATTAATGGGAATATCTTATATTAACTGAGGATATATTCATGAAGGAGCCAACAAAAAAACCAAGAGCTGAAAACAGAGTTTAGCACATAAAGAAAACCTTTAATCTTTTCATCAGAATCCAGTGAACTACGTTCGTCACCATGTAAACCAACCACAAACTGAATACCCAATAACTAATAACTCAAAACCAAATCCATATTAAACTCACCCAATACAATTCGAGATCGAACAAGTTCAACAAGGTGGAAAATCAGTTGGAGAAACATGAACTGAAGTTGCAATTGCGCCGGCAATGCCAGAACCCTATTTCACAATGGCTTGATAGTCCACAATCACACAGATTTGATCCAAAAGGACTGGGAAGAGAGAAACGCACATAGATCTCGAATAAATCTAGCAATGAATACATCTTCGCAGTTGAAATAGTAGTATAAATCTGATGCTCATCAAATTGAATTTCTTGATCGAAAGCACCTCGGATCTGCTTCACGACGCCTAAATCTAAAAATAGGCCTTAAAATCACTTGAAGGGAAACTAGGTCTGAAACAGATCAGAACCGATAAAACTCAAGAACCAAATTTAAGTTTGTAATAATAGAAAAAAAATGTCTTATTAACGGATTACGAATTGTAATCACGTTAAAGGTTAACAGAAAGAAAATGAGTAGAGAAGAAACTTAAATTAGATATCGAGGAAACTCACGCATAGAGAAATCAGGAGAAAAGTTCTCCTGTCGCCATTAACGAGTCCATATGAGGGCTTTTGTGTTGTTTGTGTGTGTGTGTATAATGAAATATAAGCAGATACTGAGATCCACGAGCAAATAACTGAAATGATATTTCATATTTGTAAATAAAATAAAAATAAAAGACATATGCACCAAATAAAACATAAAAATGGTATTTTTGTTGCTTTTGAAGATCGGTTTGGGTAACTATGTAGATGCAAATGTGTGTGTGTGTATAAGATGAAACATAAGCAGATACCATTAAAGTTGAAGAAATCATTAAACATTTCCAAAATATGAAGTCTCGAAGAGTCTACTTGTGAAGAATCATTTTTTCGGGATGATATTTTAAAAGAAAAACATATGATATATTTTGTGATATTTTGTAAATTATATTTTTTGATGATAATTTGTATGTTTTAATCAAATTTTAATATAAATTTGCTAGAGATTTAAATTCATCTAGTTTTAATATAGAATGTGATACACCAAAATTAGAAAAATGAAAAATCCGCCCCCACTGTATAGAATTTCTGCGTACGTCCCTGCTCGGTTTGTTGCTCAAATAGTGTCCACAGTAAGCAAATCTAGAGGAGCATAATTGTTTTCCAAGGTTGAAAGCAGAAGAATAAGAAGACGAAGAAGAAGAAGAAGAAGAAGAAGAAGAATTAGCATAGGAGATAACGAAGCTGGTATTGTAAGGTTGTTATATTTAAAAGGTAAAGTAATAACCATTGACTTTTGGTATGAATAACTAATAAACGATATGTAGATTTAAGTAATGCCCTTTGGTATGCATGTCAATTGAATAATGATCGAGTATTTTCATATTATACCGAGCTGATGTTAGTGATGGAATAAGTAACGCATAACAAGGATAGTAGGCAGAAGAACAGTACATTTGGATAGATGCTCAAAGGTTGTCATGAATAACAGAACTGAAAATTCTGTAAATATTAAAAAAATACTAGCAAGTACAGAATCTTTCGTATATAGTGGTTGTTTAACTTATCTAAATGTATATTTTCCTTAAATTAAAGGTTGTATATTTTAGAAATACTACAGTGATTATAGTTAGTAAGAAAATATTTCATACCTTAGCTCATGATAATTTCGTTCCTTAACTATAGACCTACAATAGAGTTGGATTGCCAGTAGAGTAATATTTTAAAAGATAGAACTTGAATCTTTTCAGCTTTAAAAGAAGTTCCGAAAAAGTATTAAGAAATATATAATTTGGCGAAAATATATTTTATAAAACCTATTTTTTGAAAAGTCTATACTATAAATGAGTATGTACTCGAGTCCGAGTTTGTACGCATCTTTTGGCTGATGCGTACAAAACACTTAGTCCTGATTGGTGGAAATCAGGGGACCATATGAGTCCCCCATGATTTCCACTAATCAGGGGAAAGTTTTTTGTTAACATCTTCAAAAAAGATGTGAACAAACTCACAGTGGTATGTACTCCTTGACTGTAGCCGTACTTTTGTCCTTGACTATAGCTTGAATTAATCATAGCTGATTAACATTAAAATATTCCTCTTGAAGATAGAGCTTGAATTTTACTACCATTAAAAAAGTTTGAAAGTAGTAGTTAAAAATATATGGTTAAATAAGAAAAGATCTGACAATGAAACATCTATTAAAAATGTGCACACTAACTTTTAAGCACCGTCAACCCAGTTTTATTCGTATTTAGTATTTGAGATATGGAAAGGTATGATGTGGCTTTCCTCTTTTATGTAAGGGTTTCCATGACATATTAGTCCTTACCCATCCTTTTGTATTATGTATAAATATAGGCACTTATATACCATGTACAATACAATTCTCATGATAAATAAACAATTCTTTCAACATACTTTCGTTCTCTTCTAAAACTTCAATATGGTATCCGAGCCATCCTAGGCCTAACGATTCTATTTTTCTTCATTGAAGAATTCCTCTACCTAATAGCGTTAATTCTCTCGTTGATCAAGACTGCCCTGAGTGGGATTATTGTCTTTCTCCCCTCAGTTTTTTCAACATTATAGAGTAGAACTTTTCTCATGATCAAGCGAGTCTTGATTTCTCAAGAAATCTGTTTGTATCAATCATGCCATCCTCCATTACCTGGTATATAGGCAATCCGTTTCAATGATTGTGATCATTAACTAAGGCATCATCTGATCATCCTCACCCTCAGTCATGGCCAACAAAGATAATTCAATAACTCGAGAAAATCTAACTAGGGATAATGCATCCCAAACTGCAGACAACATCCAAAACAATATGTCAAATTCAAGAAGCGTAATAAAACACAAAAAGTCATACAATCTCAATTCATCTAAATGAAGAAAACTATCTCTTGCACAAATTTCAAATCAACACTGCCCTTATTGGATACAATCTAGAAGAATATATCGATGGAACCTTATTCATACCTCCAAGAATGACTATAGATGCCAATGGAAGTCTGATAGCCAACAAGGACTATACCCATTAACAAAGGCAAGATAGCCTATTGTTCTCGTGGCTTTTTTCCATCAATTAGTGCTGAACTTAAACTGCAACTTTTTGGTTGTAAAAGCTCTTAGGAAATATTTGATAAAGTGGAACAAACATTCAACACTCAATCATCTGCTCGAATTATGCGTCACAGAAGGAAACTAAACACAATGACCAAGGAAAATATGACCATGTTAGAATATTTAACAAAAATCAAGATGCTTTGTGACTTACTTGAATTTGATGGTCACAAAATCTCAGATGCAGAACAAGTTATGATTATCCTGAATGGTTTAAATGATGACTATGAGTCACTTGTTACTCGTTTTTCATCTCAACCCATTACTCCACCTCTAGAACATGTTACCTTGACCTTAGTTGCTCATGAAGGCAGATTGGAAGTCAAGAAGCAACGAACATAATTGTCTGTTAATCATGTGTCTACAGCAAAGGCATAAAATCCAAAAAAGCAACCAAATTTCAAAAATAATCATGGTTATCAAAGAGGCAATCCCAAAAATCATGGCATAGGAAGAGGAAATGGAACAACAATAATAGAATCAAGTGTCAAATCTATGAAAAGTTTGGTCATGTTGAAAGCAAGTGCTATTTTAGATTCGACCAAAAATTTACTGTCAGTTAGCAAGGTAACAACAGTCAAAGTAACAACAATCAAAGGAACCATTCCAATGGTAACATTGCATACACAAAATCAGATGGCAGAAGCTACTCAGATACTCCCAAATTCCAAATTATGATGTGCTTACCAGAAATCATGATCTGCAAAATGAAGATTGGTTCATAGATTCTGGCGCATCCAATCACATCACCAACAACTTAAACAATCTGAACTTAGGAGATAGAGAATACAAAGGTATGCAATCTGTTCACTTAGGTAATCGAACACCCATTGATATCACACACTGGCACTGGCACCATCAACGGAAAAAGCAAAGTATACCTAAATAACTTACTTAGAGCTCCTAATGTTTAGAAAATCCTTATAAGTGTGTCATAATTTGCTAAGAAGAATCATGACTTTTTTGAATTTTTCCCCAACTAGTGTCTTGTAAAAGACTTAATCAGCAAGGAAATCTTATTACAGGGTGATATGCAGAATGGACTATACATCTTCAATCTGATGAAGGATAAAATAAAATCTGACAAAAGACAATGGTGCAATTTTTCTAGTTCTAGCAGCAATAATAAGTTTGATGTTTTAAATTTGTGGCACCGTAAATTAGGATATCCAAATATAAACACTATTAAGCATGTATTCAAAAGTAATAATATAGACTTTAACAATGTTTCTCATATATGTGCACTTCTTGTCAATTGGGTAAATGTCATAAGCTACATTACCAAGATTCTCAACTATATACAACAAACCTCTTGAAATGGTAGCTGTTGATCTCTAAGGTCCTACCCCCATTACCTCTGATTACAAATTTAACTATTATATATCGTTTGTTGATTCATATTCAAGATTTACGTGGATCTATTTTCTTAAGTCAAAGGATGTGATAGGTAATGCAGTCATACAATTTATAACTCATGCTGAGAAGCAAACTAACCATCAAGTAAAAATCTAGCAAATAGATAAAGGAGCAGAATTCAAACCTCTAAAGCAGTTTCTCGTAAAAAAGGAATTCACCATAGAATTACATGTCCTCATACCTCAGAACAAAATGGTCTTATTGAAAGGAAGCATAGACACATCGTTGAAACTGGCCTGACACTTCTAGCTCAAGCCTCTCTTTCCATGAAATTTTGGCCAGATTCATTTGACACTGTAGTCTTTCTCATCAACGGATTACCTACAAGTGTAATAAAAAATATCAATCCTATGGAAAAGCTATATAACATTAAGCCAGATTACAAAAATTTTAGAAGTTTTGGATGTCCATGCTTTCCTAATCTAAGACCATTCAATATTCACGAGCTAAGTTTTATACCATGCACATTCCTTGGATATGCTCAAAATCAGAAAGGATACAAATGTCTCACCAACAAAGGAAAAATTATCATATCTAGACATGTTGCATTTAATGAACAAGTCTAACCCTTTGCCAGCAACAAAGACAAACCCTCAAAGAATGTCCATAATGCTAGAGAGTCCATGCCATTTGTTCCTGCTTATGAGAGGTTAAGCAATTAACCAACTACTAACAATGATGTATCACCCGTTCAACTCACAGTACCAGTGTAACACCCCACATCCGTTAAGGTCACTCACAAAGGGAATGCCTTAACCTCAATGGAGCATTATGGGTACTGGAACAGAAATATTACAAGAAAGACATATATAAAATAGCGGAGGGTAAAGTAGAAGTACTTAAAATCATTTATTAAATATAATTGTTTACAACAAAAGCCCATCAACTTCCAATACCCAATTACATAGCTAAAATATCTGTCTTTCTCAAAAACAAAGAAGCATGAAAATAAATCGTAGTATTCCCCAATAAAGCAGTAAAGCAAGCCATAGCCAAGAGAAATCCAAGCAGCACATGAAAGAGCCTTGGAGCTTGGTAAGATCCGAACTAAGCTATATTCCCACCCTGCGAACCTGGAGGGGGGAACGAAAGAAAAAGAGGCGAAACAAACTAGGTCAGTCATAAAGACTGAGTAAGTCCTAGTGGCTTTCAGCATAAAAACAGGTAAAGATAACATGGCATGAATAAACTGAAAATAAACATAAGCATGACGACAAGATAAGCTATAGGCACGATAACTAAGAATAACAACATAGGATTTCTGTCATGTATAACATTGCAAGGTTCCCATTCAAGATGAACTAAGTATAGTTTCGCAAGATTTCTATCAAGCATCGCAAGATTTCTCTGCTTCACCATTAAAATGATATCTATTTGCTTTACACCACCTAACTAGTGTCCCAAATAGTAATCTATATAAAATGATAAAATCATAACGTGATCCCAATCCCCGAAATTAAGGTTGCTTTCACGTGAACATCTATTTATTTATTACCTAGACCTAATCTAGGGTTTTCTATCGAGCGCTTCCTAGATTCAACCAGGATTTATGCCACCTAGGTCCAACCTAGGGATTATGCTACCTATTGAACACTTCTCGGATTTGGGGTTTATGCCACCTAGGTCCAACCTAGGGATTATGCTACCTACGTGTGTCATACGGCCCCCAATGATTTGTAGATACCTATGCTGGTCCCACCATGGGGTGTATCAAGACCCATGGTGGCGGCCCGACGCAATTCTAGAAGGCATAGGTTATACTACTGGTGCCCCCAGTGCCCTGTTTGTCTGCTCCGAAGTGTGTGCACGCCCGCACTCCGTTAGAACCCACACTGTTGCACCCACCGCCGTCGCTTTGACCGCTTACAATCAGCCCAGTAATCGTGCCCCACCCTGCCTAGTTACAGGGTACCGTGATACATCTAGTGGGTTACTGCTGAAATGGGTCCCCATTACTAGGGTTTCCTACTGATTAAGTTTGTGGGCCTATATATACAAATATTACCCACCTTCCCGTGATGTACTTATCCCGCCGATTCAAGCGTGCTTATTAATGGTTAAGTTTGTGGGCCTATATTTACTAATATTACCCACCAACCCAATATGTACTTAACCCTCTCCGTCCATTACGTTAAGTTGGTTAAGTGTTTTCTCTTGTTTTACTTAACCCTACCACACATCATGTTATATCGGTTAAGTGTTGTTCCTTGTGTTACTTAACCCTACCGCAAGCCTTGTTATACTGGGTAAGTGTTCTCCCTTGTGTTAACTTAACCCCACCGCATGTCATGTCATATTGATTAAGTGTACATTGACTTAGCCCACCTACTTATCATGTTGTCACAGTTAAGTGTTACCCTCTGTTGTTACTTAACCTTACCACGCATCACGTTATATTGGTTAAGTGCATGTTAACTTAACCCCTTCCACCAGTCATATTATAATGGTTAAGTGTTACCCTCGTGTGTTTACTTAACCCTACCACGCATCAGGTTATACCGATTGGGTGTTATCAACCTATTCAAGTTAGCCCAACCCATCCGCTAGTCATGTTATAACGGTCAAGTGTCATTAGCTTAGCTATGTTACTTAACCCACCCATTGGTCTGATTAACAGTTATGTTGGTTAAGCCCACATTTATAAGTTTTACATGTTCTTAACTCATACCGGTTAGGTCCATATTCACATGTCAAATTTCCATGTCATCCCACCTAACCCTCTAACCATACCCACGTCTTATTATGGTTAGTATTCCTTAATTCATTCATTATGACGAACGAATCATGACCTCTCACATTAGACCGTGCATTTTGTGGCCACTGGATTTGCCGGGCGGTTCCGGGCAGATTTAAACCACAAACCGAGTCTAACCTCGTGTCAAAGGTTCATTAATGGTCGTACTCCACCCAAAACCCCAATATCAGTTCATGTGTTTAACATATAGAAATGTTCATGATTCACGTTTTTGCCCCAAAACATATTCCCAAATCATTATCATAATTCACTATAAGGTTATGCCAAGTTATAGCCTTTTATTTACAATACATGCCAACCACCCAAAACCCAACTTAGGCGCGTTCATATTAAACCTTTACCAAGTCATAAATTTTCATATATGTTTCTATTCCAAATTTCATATAATTAACATATGCTCAAGTTCTAGATTACATGTAAATTTTACATATGCCCAATTCATACCAAATTTACATATGTTCAATTTATGCCGTTTTACATGTATGCCAATTTTATACCATTTTACCATATCAAGTTCTAGCCAAAATTACATGTATCAAGTTTCATACCAGATAAACCCAAATCATGATTCATGATGTAGTTATCCGAAACTATAATCTTTTTATGTCAGTTGCCTAAGTTCATAATACATGTTTATGCCAATTATCAAATTTACAATTGCTTTCATGTTCAAATTCCCAATTCTACATATGCCTAATTAACATAAACCCAATCTTTTGATTTAATTTACATAGTCCCAAACTCGTGATTTGACTTACATGCCAATTCATGTATGCCCAAACTTGCAATTTCAATTATATTGACAATACCCAAATTTCAAATTTCATGTTATGCCATCAATTCCACCACACACATATATCCAAATAGGTAATATCCCAATATTTCCCCGTATACAAATCGCACGTATATCGTAGTTTAGGCCTACGTCCGAAATTGACCAAGGTTCATCAAAAGAAAATAAATAGGGAAAGGTAGAATTTGTATAACAATAAGTAGAGAGAGAAAACTGGCATAAGAACATCGTTTCAGGCATAAAAGATAGATCTTGATAATAATATCAACATGAATCAAGAAAAACTGATTTACAACAAGCTGAATAGATCATAGGCTTGACATGAAAAAAATGAGAATAAAAAAGTCCCAAAACTCAAGATCCAAGAAGCAACAGAAATAGATCTGAATCAATAAACATACTTAAATCCAATTCCACTTTACTCCATGGCCATATTATAATTTAAATGTTTAAATCTAAAAATAACTAGAACTTACAGAGCATGGCTAGTGAATTAGGAACTGAAATTGTCATAGAACGTTGTAGTAGTGTTGATTTATTGTTTGAACCATTGTTGAAGCTTTGTTCTTCGAATTGATTTGAGTTTGAATGTTTGTACTTCAATTTGGGGGCGGCGGCCATGGTTCAAGAGGGAGTTCAGTAGCATAATGGTGTAAGAATGATTTGATATGAATTAGGTTAGGTCTAACGGTGTTTTTATAGGTTTAGCAACTAGTTTAGGCCCTTAGATTAACCCTAGAATCAATCCGGACCGTCAAAACACGTCTCAGGCTTCAAAAATGAGTTCTGGGTCAAAGCAGGCCGACCAGGTCGACCTGTAAGGGGGGAGGTCGACACTATGGTCGACCTGGGGGGTAGGTCGACCCTATGGTCGACCTGGGGGGGGGTAGGTCGACCCTATGGTCGACCCTCTGGTCCAGACCTGCTTGAAAACTGCTGAAACTTGTACATGCCATAACTTCTTCATTCGGACTCCGATTTTCGAAAACTCGGACTCTATTTCATGTAAAATTTCGAGTTGAACGCAATGGAATAACCCGTTTCCCCTGATTCTGACTTTAAAAATTTAATTCTGCCCTGATTTCTTGTTTTAATATGTTATAAAAATACGGGTTGTTACATTCTCCCTTCCTTAAAGGATTTCGTCCTCGAAATCTTCAAGTTAAGAAGAATGTGTCCTACCATCCAATCATTCATCTACTCAATCATCAATCACAGGCATTCATTGTCCTTAAGAGATTTCTAATGCTGTATGAACATATGCAGAAAGTGTGTGTATATGTTCCTTATCTAATGCAAATGATCAGGCCTGATTGATTTTCTCAATGCAAAATATGTTTAGTGCCATGAATCCAACATGTATGCAAATAGTCCTAGTCACATAAACGCTATATGTGTGCACAAACATCCATCCATATGCATCATCCATATGATAACACATCCAATTTCATCCATAAACAAGTATAAACACTCATGCATATGCAATATGGAAATGTGTCCGAGCCGATCTAGTGCCTAATGTGTGTTATGCAATCACGAGCAACCACTAGCAGCCACTTGCAACCACTTCCAACCATCAATCATAACATGTCTCAAACACATGTTTACACCCAATTGTTCCTACCTAAAGGTATAGTCGAACAATAGAAGCAAGTAAAAAACCTTGTGCCCATTAGGCAATGTCAAAACTGGAAATCTACGTCACATATATATTGAATTGGAGAAGAACTCCCTAAGCACCAGCCCATATCCTATAAAACCCAAAAAGTTTAGTCAACCCAACGGTCACCCTCAAGCCCCAACATGTATTACTAACAGATAAGTCATACTCCCTATGGGGTTTGCAACAGAAATAGGATTGAGAATAGGACCGAGAGGTTATACTTAAAAGATAGCATACAAGTAAGCTCTACAGGAAAAGAGGGATCAAGGATATACTCTTAAAAAGAGATATGATGCGCGTGTCTAGTCTTCAATCTTCTAAGTCGCATTTCCTTGAGCTTAACTCCATTGTGTTTTGTCCGTCTTTAACTTCATAATTTCGTAGCTTCTTAATTCTTGTTTCCAAAATATGAGTTGGAACTCATTTCACTGTTGTCTCTCGTTCCACTTTCATTTATTCTTTTTCTAGTATACTCGGCTCAAACATAACTGCATACTCATGGTTTCATGCAAGCTCTCCAAAATTCACTAGTGAATCTCGGATCTCGGTCACTTACTAGAAGGTATTCCACATAAATGAATTATCTCTTGAAAATAAACAAATGCCAACCATGTTGCCAAATGTACTTACTAAGGTGATTTTCTATGACTCATGCATAAGCGAAATGAACCATTCTCCTAAGTGGCGAACAGTACTCGAGCGGATCAATAAATGTATCAAGAGATTCTAGGTAACTAAGCATGGCAGAACCCTAAGGGTTACACTAGACTTCGAGGGCATTACCGGGGCAAGTCAAGAGTCTAACTACCCTCTTTTCATATTCGAGAATGGTACCATTTCTGTACAACCACTCCATCCCTAGAATCAACCCATAGCCCAAAAACATAAGCTTTACTTCTAAACTCAACACTTAGCATAGACATTCTCAATTCCAAACAAGTCATGAATAAATGAGCCGATTCCCCAAAAGGATTTGAGACAAAAATGGGATCCTCTACTACGCTAGTACTAAGGTGTAGAGACTCAACTATCGAAGCAGAATTAAAAGGATGTGATGTACAAAAACAAAGTTCTAATGGGATGATAGAAAAGAAAAGCTAAACCTTTAACAGAAACGTTACCACCTCTCTTAGGTACGCTAGTAGTGAGAGCATACAATTGCCCTCTCGACGATCTTGTTCTTTGCCCTTGTCCTTGTCCTATAATAATTAATTACATGTCCCTTTTTACCATACTAAAGATATTCTCTCTTGTCATGGGTTTTTATATTTTTTTCACTTGGCCTCTTTCCTTTCACCTCTTTTCTCTTCATGGATTAAGCTATATCAACAAGTTTCTCATCCTTAGACTTGTGTTCTTTATCCTCGTTCCTACTATCCTTGTATAGCATGTTGAAAAGTTTCTCGAAAGCTACTTCCATCGCACGGCAACCCTACAAAGCTTGAGATAAGATTAGTCGCAAGTAAAACTACTGCGGCTATAGATGGAGGTTGGACACTACTTTGCCCTCCGACATGTGCCGCATGCCTACAAACTATGGTGAAAAAGAAAGAGAGAAGAGACTCAAGGAGAGAATCAAAAGATAGTGCATATGGCTTTAGGGAATATGCCTTTTGTAAAACAAAACTTTTCTTTAGAAAAATGCTTCTTTGTAAACGTTTTGAAAATAATTTTCAGAAGGTTTCTAAAAGCTTTTGCCCAGTCTGGTAACCTTGCTCTGATACCAAATGTAACACCCCACATCCGTTATGGTCACTCACAAAAGTATTGCCTTAACCTCAATAGAGCATTATGGATACTGGAACAGAAATATTACAAGACAAACATATATAAAATAGCGGAAGGTAAAGTAGAAGTACTTCAAATCATTTATTAAATATAATTGTTTACAATAAAAGCCCATCAACTTCCAATACCCAATTACATAGCTAAAATATCTGTCTTGCTCAAAAACAAAGAAGCATGAGAATAAATCGTAGTATTCCCCAATAAAGCAGTAAAGCAAGCCATAGCCAAGAGAAATCCAAGCAGTACATGAAAGAACCTTGGAGCTTGGTAAGATCCGAACTAAGCTATATTCCCACCATGCGAACCTGGAGGGGGGGAACGAAAGAAAAAGAGGCGAAACAAACTGGGTCAGTCATAAAGACTGAGTAAGTCCTAGTGGCTTTCAGCATAAAAACAGGTAAAGATAACATGGCATGAATAAACTGAAAGTAAACATAAGCATGACGACAAGATAAGCTACAGGCACGATAACTAAGAATAACATCATAGGATTTCTGTCATGTATAACATTGTAAGGTTTCCATTCAAGATGAACTAAGTATAGTTTTGTAAGATTTCTATCAAGCATCGCAAGATTTCTCTGCTTCACCATTAAAATGATATCTATTTGCTCTGCACCACCTAACTAGTGTCCCAACTAGTAATCTATATAAAATGATAAAATCATAAGGTGATCCCAATCCCCGAAATTAAGGTTGCTTTCATGTGAACATCTATTTATTTGTTACCTAGACCTAATCTAGGGTTTTCTATCGAGCGCTTCCTAGATTCAACCAGGATTTATGCCACCTAGGTCCAACCTAGGGATTATGCTACCTATTTAACACTTCTCGGATTTAGGGTTTATGCCACCTAGGTCCAACCTAGTGATTATGCTACCTACGTGTTTCATACGGCCCCCAATGATTTGTAGATACCTATGCTGGTCCCACCATGGGGTGTATCAAGACCCATGGTGGCGACCCGACGCAATTCTAGAAGGCATAGGTTATACTACTGGTGCCCCCAGTGCCCTGTTTGTCTGCTTCGAAGTGTTTGCACGCCCGCACTCCGTTAGAATCTACACTGTTGCACCCACCGCCGTCGCTTTGACCGCTTACAATCAGCCCAGTAATCGTGCCCCACCCTGCCTAGTTCCAAGGTACCGTGATACATCTAGTGGGTTACTACTGAAATGGGTCCCCGTTACTAGGGTTTCCTACTGATTAAGTTTGTGGGCCTATATATACAGATATTACCCACCTTCCCGTGATGTACTTATCCCGCCGATTCAAGCGTGCTTATTAATGGTTAAGTTTGTAGGCCTATATTTACTAATATTACCCACCAACCCAATATGTACTTAACCCTCTCCGTCCATTACGTTAAGTTGGTTAAGTGTTTTCTCTTGTTTTACTTAACCCTACCACACATCATGTTATATCGGTTAAGTGTTGTTCCTTGTGTTACTTAACCCTACCGCAAGCCTTGTTATACTGGCTAAGTGGTCTCCCTTGTGTTAACTTAACCCCACCGCATGTCATGTCATATTGGTTAAGTGTACATTGACTTAGCCCACCTACTTATCATGTTGTCACGGTTAAGTGTTACCCTCTGTTGTTACTTAACCTTACCACGCATCACGTTATATTAGTTAAGTGCATTTTAACTTAACCACATCCAGCAGTCATATTATAATGGTTAAGTGTTACCCTCGTGTGTTTACTTAACCCTACCACGCATCAGGTTATACCGATTGGGTGTTATCAACCTATTCAAGTTAACCCAACCCATCCGCTAGTCATGTTATAACGGTCAAGTGTCATTAGCCTAGCTATGTTACTTAACCCACCCATTGGTCTGATTAACAGTTATGTTGGTTAAGCTCACATTTATAAGTTTTACATGTTCTTAACTCATACCGGTTAAGTCCATATTCACATGTCAAATTTCCATGTCATCCCACCTAACCCTCTAACCATACCCACGTCTTATTAATGTTAGTATTCCTTAATTCATTCATTATGACGAATGATTCATGACCTCTCACATTAGACCGTGCATTTTGTGGCCACTGGATTTGTCGGGCGGTTCCGGGCAGATTTACACCACAAACCGAGTCTAACCTCGTGTCAAAGGTTCATTAATGGTCGTATTCCACCCAAAACCCCAATATCAGTTCATGTGTTTAACATATAGAAATGTTCATGATTCACGTTTTTGCCCCAAAACGTATTCCCGAATCATTATCATAATTCACTATAAGGTTATGCCAAGTTATAGCCTTTTATTTACAATACATGCCAACCACCCAAAACCCAACTTAGGCGCGTTCAAATTAAACCTTTACCAAGTCATAAATTTTCATATATGTTTCTATTCCAAATTTCACATAATTAACATATGCCCAAGTTCTAGATTACATGTAAATTTTACATATGCCCAATTCGTACCAAATTTACATATGTTCAATTTATGCCGTTTTACATGTATGCCAATTTTATACCATTTTACCATATCAAGTTCTAGCCAAAATTATATGTATCAAGTTTCATACCTAATAAATCCAAATCATGATTCATGATGTAGTTATCCCAAACTATAATCTTTTTATGTCAGTTGCCCAAGTTCATAATACATGTTTATGCCAATTATCAAATTTACAATCGCTTTCATGTTCAAATTCCCAATTCTACATATGCCTAATTGACATAAACCCAATCTTTTGATTTAATTTACATAGTCCCAAACTCGTGATTTAACTTACATGCCAATTCATGTATCCCCAAACTTGCAATTTCAATTATATTGACAATACCCAAATTTCAAATTTCATGTTATGCCATCAATTCCACCACACACATATATCCAAATAGGTAATATCCCAATATTTCCCCATATACAAATTGCATGTATATCGTAGTAGGCCTAGGTCCGGAATTGACCAAGGTTCATCAAAAGAAAATAAATAGGGGAAGGTAGAATTTGTATAACAATAAGTACAGAGAGAAAACTGGCATAAGAACATCGTTTTAGGCATAAAAGATAGATCTTGATAATAATATCAACATGAATCAAGAAAAACTGATTTACAACAAGCTGAATAGATCATAGGCTTGACATGAAAAAAATGAGAATAGAAAAGTCCCAAAACTCAAGATCCAAGAAGCAACAGAAATAGATCTGAATCAATAAACATACTTAAATCCAATTCCACTTTACTCCATGGCCATATTATAATTTAAATGTTTAAATCTAAAAACAACTAGAACTTACAGAGCATGGCTAGTGAATTAGGAATTGAAATTGTCATAGAACATTGTAGTAGTGTTGATTTATTGTTTGAACCACTGTTGAAGCTTTGTTCTTCAAATTGATTTGAGTTTGAATGTTTGTACTTCAATTTGGGGGCGGCGACCATGGTTTAAGAGGGAGTTCAGCAGCATAATGGTGTAAGAATGATTTGATTTGAATTAGGTTAGGTCTAAGGGTGTTTTTATAGGTGTAGCAACTAGTTTAGGCCCTTAGATTAGCCCTAGAATCAATCCGGACTTTCAAAACACGTCTCAGGCTTCAAAAATGAGTTCTGGGTCAAACCAGGCCGACCAGGTTGACCTGTAAGGGGGGGAAGGTCGACACTATGGTCGACCTGGGGGGTAGGTCGACTTTATGGTCGACCCTATGGTCGACCTGGGGGGGTAGGTCGACCCTATGGTCGACCCCCTGGTCCAGTCCTACCTATAAACTGCTGAAACTTGTATAGGCCATAACTTCTTCATCCGAACTCCGATTTTCGAAAACTCGGGCTCTATTTCATGTAAAATTTCGAGACGAATGCAATGGCATAAGCCGTTTCCCCTGATTCTAAATTTAAAATTTAATTCTGCCTTGATTTCTTGTTTTAATATGTTATAAAAATACGGGTTGTTACAACCAGACACTGGATCAAGTCAAAGTCAGAATCAACTTCAACACATAGTATCCAATGAAAGGTCAGGTCAAACCAGCAAAAATTAAGAAAGTAAGAATCAAACTGACAATCAAGACAACAATCTCAATCATCAAGCTTCCAAATCTTAAGGAAATGAAAGCCAAACTCAAGATATAGAAACAAGATATATTGTATCAATCCAATCACCACCTACATTGGTCATCTAATGATCCCCAGATTAAAGAGAGGAATCTTCAAACCAAAGGCCTACAATGTAACATAAGAAAATGAGGAACCAACTACATACAATAAGGCAAGTATACACAATCATTGAGACTAGTCATGGATAAAGAAACTGCAGCATTACATAAAAAACATAAAGTCTAGTCCCAAGATAAAAGGACAAAAAAATCATTGGCAGCAGATGGACCTACAGAGTTAAAAAGAACCCAGATGGAACTGTATCCAAATATAAAGCAAGGCTAGTAGCCAAGGGCTATACTTAGCAATATGGGTTTGATTTCAAATTTTCATCTGTAGTCAAACCAACTACTACAAGACTTATACTAAGCATAACACTTCAATATAAGTGGACATAAGGCAATTAGATGTAAACAATGTTCTAAATGGAGAACTAGATGAGGAAGTATACATGGATCAATCTCAGGGGTATGAGCAGCAAGCTAACAACATGGTATGCAAACTACATAAAGCAATTTATGGGCCAAAACAAGCACGAGAAGTATGGTATGAGAAGCTAAAGAACACTTTAAACACTCTTGGTTACAAATCATCCAAATTTTATAACTCCCTCTATATCAAAGTGACAAATAAGAGCATTGCATATATCTTAGTATATGTAGATGACCTAATTGTCACTGGAAATTACCCTGAAGAAGCTAAATATGTGACTACACAGTTAGACAAAATCTTTTCAATCAAAGATCTAGGCAATCTAAATTATTTTATGGGTATAAAAGTTACCAGAAAATCTAAGTCAAAAAAGATTCTTCATCAGAAAAAGTATATCATTGAAATTTTAAGAAGAGCTAAAATCGACAAAGCCAAGCCCATAACCACACCAATGATAAGAAACTTGCATCTATCCAAAAATGACAATGAAACCTTTTCGCACCCTAGATAATTTCAAAGTATAGTCGGTGCTTTACAATATTCTACAATCATAAGACCTGACATAGCTTACAGTGTAAACAAGGTGTCTCAATTTTTGCGTAACCCTAGCGAAAGTCGTTGGAGAGCAGTTAAGCGCATTCTCAAATATCTCAGTGAATCTATAAATCTAGCGTTATACCTGAAGGAGTGCAAAGAAATAAAAATCAAAGGATATGCTGATGCCTATTGGGCCTCTGACCGAGACGACTAAAAATCCACATCTGGCTATATAATTTACTTTGGTGAAAATACCATCTCTTGGTGCTTTAAAAAGCAACCTACTGTGTCTTGCTTAAGGACAAAAGCTGAATACAAAAGCATTGCAAGTGCTACTGCCGAAATCACATGGATTGAGCCACTTCTAAATGAAATCGAAGTTGCTTGCTAAAATACCCACAATCTGGTGCAATAACCATAGCATGGTCTCCCTATTAGCTAATCATGTCCTTCATTGTTGCATGAAGCACATAGAATTAGATCTATATTTCATGACAGAGAGGTTTCAAATAAAAAGCTTGAAATCAATCATCAACCAACGGAATTCGAAAGAGTAGACATACTGGCCAAGCCTCTCTCTAAGAAAAACTTTGAGAGATTTAAAGAAGAAATAAAAGTTGTGGGAGCAGAAGATTTGTCGAAAGGAAAAGATGAAGCCATAGAAGGAATAAAAAGACCCTAGTCCAAATTATCGGGGAGCGGAGGTGGGTATTAGAAACATGAAAAGTTCTGATTCGGCTTTCCTCTTTTATGTAAGGGTTTCCAGGGCATTTTAGTCCTTACCCATCCTTTTATATTATGTATAAATATAAGTGCTTATATACCATGTATAATACAATTCTCATCGTCAATAAACAATTCTTACAACATACTTTAGTTCTCTACTAAAACTTCAATATTTTGTCTGTATAAAAGTAAGATCTTTTTGTAATATTTAAAGTAACACATTCACATTCTTTTGTTTCATTCAACAATTTTGATTTGAATATAATCCACATTACAGAAATTGATGCTAGTAGAAAAGATCAAATTATATGTAGACTGGGAAAATTATACTAAACAATTATTAGAATTTTTAATCTCTAATGACTAAAGATAAAACACATGAGTGAGAGCATAAAATCTACTACAGTGATAAAAGGACAAAAAATGACAAAGCAAAGTTTCGACTAATTAAGTAGTACTCCAGTATAAAACTTAAAACATGGCCTAAATTCCAATAACCATGATAGGAAATGGAAGTAGAGTGGACAAAAATACAGCCATGAATTTTGAAAGGAATTTTATAGTTTGACCTTGTAACGACGCGGAAAATCTGAACCAATTTAAAATTTTTAAATTGGCTATTTTAGTGGATTTTAAATATTTAAAATAAATATTTTAAATAATAACGACGAAAAGAAAGTTTGAATCGACATTTGAAAATAAATATAATTACTTTGAATTATAAACAAGGCCTGAAATGGCGCGGTAGTTTCAAATTTTCATTTCAAAATTTGACTGACTGTACCGTGTGCAAAACAAAACGGATTTGAGTGAAACCAAAAATATTTAAATCTGTTAGTGAATACCTTTCTAAAGAATCTGAAAAATCGAAGTTTCATAGAGGGAAGCAAAAGTTATGGCCAAATGAATTTTCAGAAAGGTTGCTATAGAATATATATAGCCCGTGAAAATGGCCATTTTGCAAACGATCTCAGAATTCGACGAAACCACTTTTGTTGGATCCGAGATGTTATATTATTGCTAGGTTTCAAATTTCATAATTTTTGAAGCTAGAATGTGAGCGTGGCAAAGAAAAATGTGTTCTGGTCAATTACAGTTAAATTGGATCGACCAGAAATGGGCCATTTTTCAAACGGTCTCAGAATTCGACGAAACTAGTTTTGTTGGGACCGTATCATCAAAACATAGCTAGATTTATTTTTTTGGAACTTTTTGAATTAGTTTGTGGCCCTGGCAAATTGAAATGTACGTTCAAATCGAATATTGAATGTTATATATTTTAAATTGAAGGAAAACTGACTAAAACAGTCGAATGGGCCTACGAAACATATCCCATTGTGTTCGAAATGGGGGTTAAACACTAGGGGCGACAGTCGTTGGGTTTGGATTGGTGTTCGTGTGTGAAAGAGGGTATTTTGGAGATTTTAAAATATATAAATAAAAAATATTCATTGGTCAGAAAAACATTCTCTCTCCCCGATCTCTAAACCGCGCACGGCGGAAGTTCTTCAAGGCTTTTCCCCTCGTTTTCTCCTCCTACACGCACCGATAGCCTTCGACCCAGTTGGGGTTTTCGAAGAGCTCCCCTCAAGCTTCAAATCCATGGTCGTGGCATCCCCTCTCGTCTGGTGAATCGCGAGAACGAGCCCTCCAAAGTTCACCACTTTCGACTGCCGCCCCGCCTGATTCTGACCACCGAGTTCACCGCCGTCAGAGGTGCAGGCGCGCCTCTCTTAGCCCTTCAAGGTGGCACATGTCGATCGTCATATAGTTGCACGGATTGAACGAAAAACGATAACCTAGTTTTGAAGCTTCAAGGAAGTATACGGCTGAAACTATTTTAAACTATTTAATAGCAGTTTAAAGTGCTACGGTTTTTGATTTCACTGTAAAAATCATATCTTTTTCGTTTCTTGACGAAATTCAGTGAAACAAGAGATAGTGGACTCGTGTGGACGTCTTATACATTCTAGAAGAGACCGCATATTTTTCTGAGCCTTCTGCTATTTTTGGTGGAGTGGAACCCAATGTGAGATTTCTAAATTATAAACGATATGGAAAACGACGATGTATAAATTATATAGTCGATGTATGATTTATATAAGCGTTGTACACCTCATGTATAAGCGTTGTATAAGTTGTACATTCGATGTATAAGTTATATATGCGTTGTAAAAATTATATATGTGTTGAATAGAAGTGAAATACTTATATAAATATATATATATATATATATATATGTATGTATATACGCCCCTCGTCCATAAACCATGGACGATATTTATTGATTGTGATGGGTGTGAAAATTGGTTGATAGCGAATGGTTGATTATAATTGTTTGTGGTTGAAATTGATTAATTGTGGTTGAAAAATACCCGTTTGTGGTTGAGAATTATTTGGTTGAAACCACATAGGATTAGTTTTTGGAAATGAAAAAAAATATACATGCTGCCTGCGTCCGAACTAGATGCATGAATCCCCATTGTCAAAAGCTGCGAGGCTTTAAGGTAGAGCGATGAGCCGTACTAGGGACGGACCCGGTTTTAACTACCCTGCCGTTATGCTGCCAAAATTTTGAATAATATTCATGTGTTAGAATTATTGTCATGTGTTGAAACTATATTCGTGTGTTGAATAGAAATTCATTCGTTGAATAGAAATTCATGTGTTGAATGGTATTCGTGTTTTGAAATAAATTTTTTTATAATAAAAATCATATTTTTATCATCTATATGAACTATATAAAATAGTACTGCTTTGAAATAAATTGTTTTGCAATAAAAATCAATTTTTACTATATATGTACAAACTATAGAAAACATTCATGTGTTGAATAGAAATTCATTCGTTGAATAAAAATTCATGTATTGAATGGTATTCGTGCTTTAAAATAAATTGTTTTATAATAAAATTCATATTTTAATCATCTATATGAACTATATAAAATAGTCGTGTTTTGAAATAAATCGTTTTACAATAAAAATCACATTTTTACTAAATATATACAAACTATAGAAAACATTCATGTGTTGAATAGAAATTCATTCGTTGAATAGAAATTCATGTGTTGAATGGTATTCGTGTTTTAAAATAAATTATATTATAATAAAAATCATATTTTAATCATCTATATGAACTATATAAAATAGTCGCGTTTTGAAATAAATCGTTTTAAAATAAAAATCACATTTTTACTATATACATGAGTTATTAAAAATAGTGAAGTGTCGAAGTGAATGTCTGTTGGATAAAAATATCATTTTTATCAAATGTATGAAAAGCATATAGTTTTGAAATCGAAGAATCGATTATATTTATATATATATAAATGAATGAAAAGCATATAGTTTTGAAATCGAAGAATCGATTATATTTATATATATATATATATATATATAAATATAATTAAAATAAATCGAATAACGAAGCTGCAGTTCGTGTTTTGAAACCGTGATTTCAAACGATTAGTGCGGGAGATCCGACCATTGGATTTTCTCGAAACCAAAACCGTTGGGTTCGCTTTGGAAATATCTTTCCAACGACACCAACTTTGAGAAGATCCAACGGTTGGATTGTCTGGAATGTTTAATTCAAATCTGATTAAACACAGCGCCATAATCGATTATATATATATATATATAAGTATAATTAAATTAAATCGAATACCGACGCTGCAGTTCGTGTTTAGAAATCGAAACTTCAAACGATTGTACCGGGAGATCCGACCGTCGGATTTTCCCAAAACTGGAACCGTTAGATTCGTTTTGAAAAGATATTTCTAATGATATAAATTTTTTGAAGATCCAACGGTTAGATTTTCAGATATGTGTAAATCAAATCTGAAGAAAAACAGCGCCACGACCACGTTATGGCTCGAAGCGTCGTTTGAATGAATTGGCTATAAATAAATAAATAAAAATAGCGATAAATCGTTATAAAATATTATCAACGATATGGAATGTGAAATTTAGAAATTAACTGAAGGTTAGCTAAGTCGAATGGTTTCCTGGGTTTTGATCTGATGTTGGTTTCGGCCTTCGGGGTTAGTATTTGGGAAATCATTCTCTTACCGATTGACGGTTAGTGACTAATGAATTTTAATGACGCGAATGCTGTGTTTGTGTAGCACTAGTTATTTATATACGCGAGTTGCTCAGAAAGACCGGGTTTATCCCATTCTGAATAACTGAATCGACGATAAGAAATCGAAGATGAAGACGGTGGTCGAAGACCGGAGATCTTCACCTCGTTTGGATGGTAACTGATGTCCTGATTGGGAGGCATCCCGAAATATGGATAATGAGTGGTGATCGTCCAGACGTACGTGGAGATCGATGGGTATGCGAGGTATATAGTGCCACCGGTTTCGTTCAGACCTAGGACGGACTTGCAAATGGACTGTGTGTCTGACATTGGAATTCATTCTGTGTGATTGATAACCATCAGTTGCATGGTGTGAATTGCCTGTGTGGCATGCTAAGATGCAGTGATCAAGGCTTCTGTTGAAAAGCAAAGTCTTGTGGTGATGATCAAAGCACTGCCTGTGTGGCGTAGCTTTGGATATAACGTGAATTCGCGAGCCTCACACCCCGGTATGAACCAGAAACGGGAGAAGGACCTCAGGGAGGACATGCGTTTCTTTCTAGTTAGAGGTGGTGTCGGTGCTTGAACTGGCTGACATTTATATTATTTTCACCTATGTGGTTGTTGCTGTTGCGAGGCGCCTCGGTTATATCGGTCGATCCGGGACCGATGGAGTCATTCGTTGGCTCATTTACGCCCCAAAGGGCGGGGAAACGCAGTGTTCAGGCATAATAATCCACATCGGTGGACCGGCCTTGACGATCCAAGGGGCAATTGCGGCTGTTCCTGAGGGGCGGGCTAGAGTGTCTCGAATTCGGTAAGGACTATCTTTTGCCTTGGTTCACGACGGAAATCCAATTTCCAAATATGTGACTGTGCGGTTTTGATTGTATATATATATGGCGACATGATATATGGTATCCATGCCGTCTATGATTGATAGTTATGATTCGAAATTGCTTTTGAAACTTATAAACACTAGTAATAATATTTAAATTCTTTTGTTTTATTCGTATCAAGCATATTTTGGCCATTATAAGGTAAAACTCTATCCTCCGGTTTGCGTTGCATTGTGTGATGGGAACAGAGTCTTATAATGGCTTCATTTTTATAAAAAGCATTGCGATGTTTAAAAGATTTACTTGTTGTAAAGCACTGGCAATCCAATGGAGTAAAACCGTTTTGCAAAAGTGGCGTGGTCCTGTGATTAGCTCTATTATAAAATGTGTTAAGTAGATTTCTCATACCAGTCACATGACTGACTCGTAGTTAGTTTCACTTGCAAACTCGGGTGCCCCTTTTTCTACACGGACAGCCTTATATCCAGGTTTTAGCAAGCTCTTTCTGGATAGCTAGAGCTGAAGATGGATTCTATCATTTATCTCTTTTTATGCTGTTCAGCTCCTATTGTACATATTATGTTTGTTTTCCACTGTAGACATTTATGTATAGCTGAACTGTATTTGTACTAAGTATGATCCTGTATACTGTGTAACTCTGATGATTATGTTTATCCAGTGTATTATTTGTACATTATCTAGTGTATTTATTTAATTCTGTTCTGTTATTATCTGTTTATGTGTTGTATTCCAAAGATTACCCATGTCGCCGTCAGTACGAGGTTTGGGGTCGTCACAACGTGGTATCAGAGCTTTGGTTAAGCTTAATGCTAGAATATAGCATATCAACGAACTCGTCAAAAATAGAACCAATAGTGTTCTAGGACGGGTAACTCATTGCAGATAGGATCAATAATATCCTAGTATGAGCAAAGCAGAAGCAGAATGGAATACACCTCGATAGACACATTTACATTTGAAGTATATGTTTCTATGCTTTAAAATATTCTTTCTGTTGACCTGACACTTGATCTGCTGTTTGCAGAAGTACTAGAAAATGAGTGTCAGAATCAGAAGGAATGCAGAACCAGATATTAAGCCCTATTGATTAAGTATCAAAATATGGGTGGAATACCGTTCTCAGGCGAAGAATCTATTATGAAAACACAAGCTTGGATTCGTTCTGATGAGAAGATCTTTAATGGTTTAAAGCTGAGGGATGACCAGAAAAGACTACTGACATCCTGGGCACTCAAAGACGAAGCCTTGTTCTGGTGGGATTCAGTTATTGAGAATAATCTAGAGGGTGATATCACCTGGGATAGATTTAAAGTGATTTTCCTATAAAGGTTTACTCCTCCTCAAGCAACTGAGCGGTTATATGATGAAATCTCTTATCTAATACAAGGAGATATGACCATTCCAGAATATCATAAGAAATTCAACGAACTCTCTCATTTCTCCCCTCATCTGATTAAAGACCCAAAGAGGAAGAATTTGAGGTTTATTCATAGCCTGCAAAGAAAATATCAGAATAGTGTAATGAGGAATGTGAAGCTTCCTTTTTCTGAAATGATATACATGGCTTACCAGTACGAGGATCTCGACAAGAAAGGTATGTTACGCTACGAAGAGGAGGTCAGTTCTAGGAATAAAGCTGAGTCTGAAACTGATCTTCCTGAGGCCAGTACGATGTCAGAGGTCAGGAAGAAGCCCGGTGCCAAGAGGAAAAGGGCTAAATCTGAGAAGGAACCGGTAATGACTGCCACATGCTCAAGTTGCAATAGGCAAGGACATTTGGCGATAAGTTGTAAATCTTGGAACAAACGAAGAAAGGATAAATCCAAATCCAAGAGCAAGTTTCAAGTGACTCGAGAGTGTAATCTTTGTCATCAGGCTGATCACGTAAAGCAAGACTTCTGGCTGTCGAAAAAGACCAAAGAAGCTCAGGTAAATGAAGTGGCAGAAACTTCTGAGCCCTCAGCTATTCAGGAAAGGCCAGATGTTTTAGAAGGCACGCTAACTGTCAAAGATATCCCAGTTAAAGTACTGTTTGACACAGGCGCGTCGCGATGTTTTGTTGTAAAGAATGCGGTTAAGAAACTAGATTTGAATTTGAAGAAGCTCAAAGAACCAATGACTGTCCATAATCCGGTTGGGGGTTCCCTCGATCTCAGTTGGGTTTGTGGGGTGTCGGTTTCTTTTTCTCGTTATCGGTTCCCTACCATCGCGGTCGTCATGAATTTCACAGAGTTTGATCTTATTTTGGGGTTAGACTGGTTGACCAAATATGAAGCTGAGGTTAAATGCGCCGACAGAGTCGTTAAGGCGAAGATTAAATCAGATGATTATATAACCTTTCCCTGTGAAGGTCAGAATTCTAATAGAAAAGACTTCTGGGAAGCTTTGGATGTTTCTCCTGCTCAAATAAAAAATATCCACGTAGTCACAGAGAATATTCCCGACCTCATCAAAGATATTCCTGTCATAAAGAATTATGCGGATGTGTTCGAGGAAGTCGTTAGTTTACCTCCGTAGAGAGAAATAGATTTCAAGATTGCTTTAATTCCGAACGCAAGGCCAGTAGTGCACGCCATTCAGAGAATGACTCTAAAGGAGAAAGAAGAACTAGACAATCGAACACGATAGCTCATATGGAAGGGTCTGATCAGGCCTAGTTTCTCTGATTGGGGAGCAGCAGTAGTGTTTGTCCCAAAGTCTGACGGTACTCTGCGGCTATGTGTGGATTATCGTGATTTGAACAAGCAGACCATAAAGAATAAATATCCATTGCCGCGAATCGATGATTTATTGGATCATCTGAATGGAGCACAAGTATTTTCAAGGATGGACGTAGCTACAGGCTTCCATTAGCTTCGAATTGCCGAAGAGTGTGTTCCTATGACAACATTCAGAGGTCCAGACTTATTCTATGAGTGGTTAGTAATGTCGTTCGGCTTATGTAACGCTCCAGCTTACTTCGTCGATTTGATGAATAGAGTGTTCAGAGGAGTCCTGAATAAGTTTGTTCTGGTTTTATTGACGATATTCTGATCTTCTCTAAATCAAAGGCCGAACATGAAAAACATTTGGAGAAAGTTCTGGAAATTCTGAGAAAGAGTGTATTGAAAGCCAAACTATCCAAATGTATATTCTGGCAAGATGAAGTGAAATTTCTTGGCTACGTCGTATCGAAAGAAGGAATTGCTGTGGATCTAAGTAAAATCACAGCTATTCAAAATTGGAAACAGCCTAGTACTCCTACAGAAGTCCACAGTTTTCTCGGATTGGCTAGTTATTACCGGAAGTTCGTTAAAGATTTTTTCGAAGATATCTAGTCACTTAACGAAGCTTACAAAGAAGCACTCAAAATTCAAGTGGACTCCAGAATGTGAGGAGGCTTTTGAGGAGCTAAAGTTAAGATTAACAACTGCTCCAGTGTTAACGATAATCGACGGCAATCAGGACTTGAAAGTCTGGACAGATGCATCTAGAGAAGGCCTTGGTGCAGTATTAATGCAAAGAGGTCAAGTGATTGCTTATGCAAGCCATCAGCTGAAGCCACATGAGAAGAATTACGTCACTCATGATCTTGAGTTGTTGGCAATAGTATTCGCTTTGAAAATCTGGAGACACTATCTTCTAGGTGAGAAATTCGAACTGTTTACAGATCACCAATCGTTAAAGTATCTGTTCATCCAGAAAGACTTGAATCTGAGGCAGCAACGTTGGCTAGAGTTCCTTGCAGCATATGATTTTGAGATTCTATACACTCCAGGGAAAGCCAATGTCGTGGTCGATGCGTTAAGTCGAAAGAATGTAATGATCACCAGTTTTATTATCACGACTTCATTGATAGATAAAATATCTGCCCTTCAAAAGGATGATCACTTCATTCAGAAGATCAGAGAGATAATTCAGAAAGGCGATCCCTTTAGTTTTCAGGTTGATAAGGATGGGATTCTAAGGCTAAAAGGTCGAATTTGTGTTCCTAACATTGCTGAGCTCCGAAAGGAGGTACTGGATGAATGCCAAAAGTCAAAACTTAGTATCCATCCAGGAGTAAGCAAAATGTATAATGACATCAAACGCACTTTCTGGTGGAAGTCAATGAAGAGAGACATCTCTTTATATGTTAGCCGATGCCCTACTTGCCAACTAGTCAAAAGCGACCAACAGAAACTGGCTAGATTTTTGCAACCGCTGGACGTTCCAGGTTGGAAGTGGGAACATATTTCCATGGACTTCATAGATGGTTTGCCCAGAACCAGAAAAGGAAATGACAGTATTTGGGTGATCGTAGATCGCTTCACAAAAACCGCCCATTTCATACCTGTCAGATCAAACAGAACTGATCAGAGTCTGGCGCAGATATATTTCAAGGAAATTGTTAGGCTGCATGGAGTACCGATCAGTATAGTGAGTGATAGAGATCCAATATTTACTAGCAAATTCTGGGAGGCATTCCAAGTAGAATTGGGAACGAAGCTGAACCTAAGCACCGCCTATCATCCTCAGACAGACGGTCAGACTGAAAGGGTGAATCGTATTCTGGAAGATTTATTGCGGGCTTGTGTTCTTGACTTTGGTGGATCATGGGAAGACCATTTACATTTGGCAGAGTTCTCGTATAACAACAGCTACCAGGCGAGCCTGACAATGTCGCCATTCGAAGCATTATATGGTAGACCGTGCCGATCTCCTGCTTGTTGGGTCGAACCCGGTAATAGACTTGTATTGGGACCTGATATGATCCGTGAAGCTGCCGACAAAGTTGATTTCGTTAAGAAATGATTACTCGCCGCTCAAAGCCGACAGAAAAGCTATGCCGATAAGAGAAGAAGAGATATATCATTTGTTGTTGGCGACTATGTATATTTGAAAGTATCTCCGATGAGAGGAGTCATCCGATTCGGTAAAACTGGGAAGTTGGCGCCCAAATTCGTTGGTCCGTTTCCTATTCTTGAACGGATTGGAACTCTGGCCTATAGAGTTAAATTGCCTGATTGGCTTCCTGGAGTGCATGATGTATTTCACATATCTCAACTTCGAAAGCACGTTCATGATGCAGACTTGATCGTGGAAGAAGCAGCACAACAGGATATTGAAATTACTCTATAATTAGCTGTGAGAAGAGAGCCGCTAAAGATTATCGGCAAAGAAACCAAAGAACTGAGGAACAAGAAGGTTCACTTAGTCAAAGTGCAATGGAGTGGAGATCCGCGAGATTGTACTTGGGAAACTGAGGAGAGCATTCAGAAAGCCTATCCTAAGTGCCGAGTGGATATCTCTGATTGACTTCGGTGCAAGGTACATTTACCATATTTTGAGATTTCCAGTTGTTCTCTACTTTTTTGTTATTTTCTTTTCATAGATGTGCACTTTTAATTCTATAGTCTGAATGATTTTAAAAGAGTGTTTAAATTAATTTGTATGATTTTGTAAAGTTAAAAACAATTTGATTGCTGTTTGTGTTGTGTGATAGTAGATTTGATTAATTAAATTATTAAAACGATAGTTAATTTAGTCAATAAGAGAATGAATGGTAGAATTTATTCGATTAAATCACATATTGAACTGATATAAAAATAGATAGAAATATATACATGTGTATCATATATGTTTGAACAGGTAAATGGATAGTTGTTGAGTAAAGAAATTATTTGCGTGCCCGACAAATAGGTAAACCTTAATGAGTTGGATGCAAAATATTATTATATCAACTCCTGTGAATGCCATTGGATGCGGAGTGCTGGTTGTTCTGTGTGTAATAATAAATGTCGCCATAGGATAGTAACAATTAATTTTGAACTACGCTACATGGCATACTTCTTGAAGATAAGCATACTTCATCATATACCACATAAGCATTTGGAGCTTGTGTGACGAGGTGGAAGATTTACCATACGAGCGAGAGGCTTGTATGGCGATGACTATATATTATAGGTTGAACTGATGACTGATATGGACCATATAAATTGTAATGATAAATTGCCAGATTAATAAAAACCCCACACGGGTCTGGAGTTGACAATAATCACGTCTCTCTAGTTATTAGATACGGCACATGGATTATTTATTTCCCACACGGGACGAGGTGACGAGAATTTATTCTCTGGAGCAATTAAAATACACACTCCCTCAGGCTTTGACTGGGTGACGAGAATTTATTCTCTGGAGTTATTATCTATACACGCTCCCCTGTAAACACCAGAATATATCAATATAAATATGTGTATGCTTTATAGGATTTATTGGGTACCTAATACGGCCCAATAAATTTCCAAACTCCTCCCCGTACAAAGAAGTCTATGGCGAAATTTTTCGAAAATTCCGGGTGTTAGCTAAATTTTTGAAGAATTTGAAAATTCTCAGAAACTAAAAAGTTGGAGAATAGAAGCCAGATTGAACGTAGAGTTGATTAATCAAACCACTTTCGACTTTGTTCCTTTTCAGGGACGTAAAGTTTTAAGTGGGGGAGATTGTAACGACCCGGAAAATCTGAACCAATTTAAAAATTTTAAATTGGCTATTTTAGTGGATTTTAAATATTTAAAATAAATATTTTAAATAACAACGATGAAAAGTAAGTTTGAATCGACATTTGAAAATAAATATAATTACTTTGAATTATAAACAAGGCCTGAAATGGCGCAGTAGTTTCAAATTTTCGTTTCAAGCTTTGACTGACTTTACCGGGTGCAAAACAAAACGAATTTGAGTGAAACCAAAAATATTTAAATCTTTTAGTGAATAACTTTCTAAGGAATCTGAAAAATCGAAGTTTCATAGCGGGAAGCAAAAGTTATGGCCAAATGAATTTTCAGAAAGGTCGCTATAGAATATATATAGCCCGTGAAAATGGCCATTTTGCAAACGACCTCGGAATTCGACGAAACCACTTTTGTTGGATCCGTGATGTTAAATTGTTGCTAGGTTTCAAATTTCATAATTTTTGAGGCTAGTATGTGAGCGTGGCAAAGAAAAATGTGTTTTGGTCAATTACAGTTAAATTGGATCGACCAGAAATGGGCCATTTTTCAAACGGTCTCAGAATTCGACGAAACTAGTTTTTTTGGGACCGTATCGTCAAAACATAGCTAGATTTATTTTTCTGGAATTTTTCGAATCAGCTTGTGGCCCTAGCAAATTGAAATGTACGTTCAAATCGAATATTGAATGTTATATATTTTAAATTGAAGGAAAACTGACTGAAATAGTCGAATGGGCCTACAAAACTTATCCCATTGTGTTCGGAATGGGGGTAAAACGCTAGGCACGACAGTCGTTGGGTTTGGATTGGTGTTCGTGTGTGAAAGAGGGTATTTTGGAGATTTTAAAATATATAAATAAATAAAAAAAATATTTCATTGGTCAGAAAAACATTCTCTCTCCCCGATCTCCAAACCGCGCACGGCGGAAGTTCTTCAAGGCTTTCCCGCTCGTTTTCTCCTCCTACACGCACCAATAGCCTTCGACCCAGTTGGGGTTTTCGAAGAGCTCCCCTCAAGCTTCAAATCCATGGTCGTGTTATCCCCTCTCGTCTGGTGAATCGCGAGAACGAGCCCTCCAAAGTTCACCACTTTCGATCACCGCCCCGCCTGATTCTAACCACCGAGTTCACCACCGTCAGAGGTGCAGGCGCGCCTCTCCTAGCCCTTCAAGGTGGCGCAGGCCGATCGTCATATAGTTGCACGGATTGAACGAAAAACGATAACCTAGTTTTGAAGCTTCAAGGAAGTATACGGCTGAAACTATTTTAAACTATTTAATAGTAGTCTAAAGTGCTACGATTTTTGATTTCACTATAAAAATCATATCTTTTTCGTTTCTTGACGAAATTCAGCGAAACAAGAGACAGTGGACTCGTGTGGACGTCTTCTACATTCTAGAAGAGACCGCATATTTTTCTGAGCCTTCTGCTATTTTTGGTGGAGTGGAACCCAATGTGAGATTTCTAAATTATAAACGATATGGAAAACGACGATGTATAAATTATATAGTCGATGTATGAGTTTTATAAGCATTGTACACCTTATGTATAAGCGTTGTATAAGTTGTACGTTCGATGTACAAGTTATATATGCGTTGTAAAAATTATATATGTGTTGAATAGAAGTGAAATACTTATATAAATATAAATATATATATATATGTATATACGCCCCTCGTCCACAAACCATGGACGATATTTATTGATTGTGATTGGTGTGAAAATTGGTTGATAGCGAATGGTTGATTATAATTGTTTATGGTTGAAATTGATTGATTGTGTTTGAAAAATACCCGTTTGTGGTTGAGAATTATTTGGTTGAAACCACATAGGATTAGTTTGTGGAAATGAAAAAAAATATACATGCCGCCTGCGTGCGAACTAGATGCATGAATCCCCATTGTCAAAAGCTGCGAGGCTTTAAGGTAGAGCGAGGAGCCGTACTAGGGACGGCCCCGGTTTTAACTATCCTGCCGTTATGCTGCCGAAATTTTGAATAATATTCATGTGTTAGAATTATTTTCATGTGTTGAAACTATATTCGTGTGTTGAATAGAAATTCATGTGTTGAATGGTATTCGTGTTTTAAAATAAATTGTTTTATAATAAAAATCATATTTTTATCATCTATATGAACTATATAAAATAGTAGTGCTTTGAAATAAATTGTTTTGCAATAAAAATCACATTTTTACTATATATATACAAACTATTGAAAACATTCATGTGTTGAATAGAAATTCATTCGTTGAATAGAAATTCATGTGTTGAATGGTATTCGTGTTTTAAAATAAATTGTTTTATAATAAAAATCATATTTTAACCATCTATATGAACTATATAAAATAGTCGTGTTTTGAAATAAATCGTTTTACAATGAAAATTACATTTTTACTATATATATACAAACTATAGAAAACATTCATGTGTTGAATAGAAATTCATGTGTTGAATGGTATTCGTGTTTTAAAATAAATTGTTTTATAATAAAAATCATATTTTAATCATCTATATGAACTATATAAAATAGTCGTGTTTTGGAATAAATCGTTTTACAATAAAAATAGTGAAGTGTCGAAGTGAATGTCTATTGGATAAAAATATCATTCTTATCAAATGTATGAAAAGCATATAGTTTTGAAATCGAAGAATCGATTATATTTATATATATATATATATATATATATAATTAAAATAAATCGAATAACGAAGCTGCAGTTCGTGTTTTGAAACCGTGATTTCAAACGATTAGTGCGGGAGATCCGACCATCGGATTTTCCCAAAACCGAAACCGTTGGGTTCGCTTTGGAAATATCTTTCCAACGACACCAACTTTGTGAAGATCCAACGGTTGGATTGTCTGGAATGTTTAATTCAAATCTGAAGAAAAACAGCGCCAGAATTGATTACATTTATATATATATAAATATAATTAAATTAAATCGAATAACGACACTGCAGTTCGTGTTTTGAAATCGAAACTTCAAACGATTGTACCGGGAGATCGGACCGTCGGATTTTCCCAAAACTGGAACCGTTGGATTCGTTTTGAAAAGATCTTTCTAATGATATAAATTTTGTGAAGATCCAACGGTTAGATTTTCAGATATGTGTAAATCAAATCTGAAGAAAAACAGCGCCACGGCCACGTTATGGCCCGAAGCGTCGTTTGAATGAATTGGCTATAAAAAAATAAAAAAATAGTGATAAATCGTTATAAAATATTATCAACGATATGGAATGTGAAATTTAGAAACTAACTGAAGGTTAGCTAAGTCGAATGGTTTCCTGGGTTTTGATCTGATGTTGGTTTCGACCTTCGGGGTTAATATTTGGGAAATCGTTCTCTTACCGATTGTTGGTTAGTGACTAATGAATTGGAATGAGGCGTATGTTGTGTTTGTGTAGCACTATTTATTTATATACGCGAGTTGCTCAGAAAGACCAGGTTTATCCCATTCTGAATAACTGAATCGACGATAAGAAATCGAAGATGAAGACGGTGGTCGAAGACCGGAGATCTTCACCTCGTTTGGATGGTAACTGATGTCCTGATTGGGAGGCATCCCGAAATATGGATAATGAGTGGTGATCGTCCAGACGTACGTGGAGATCGATGGGTATGCGAGGTATATAGTGCCTCCGGTTTCGTTCAGACCCAGGACGGACTTAACATGGACTATGTGTCTGACATTGGAATTCATTCTGTGTGATTGATAGCCATCAGTTGCATGGTGTGAATTACCTGTGTGGCATGCTAAGATGAAGTGATCAAGGCTTCTGTTGAAAAGCAAAGTCTTTTGGTGATGATCAAAGCACCGCCTATGTGGCGTAGCTTTGGGTATAACGTGAATTCGCGAGCCTCACACCTAGGTATGAACCAGAAACGGGAGAAGTACCTCAGGGAGGACATGCGTTTCTTTCTAGTTAGAGGTGGTGTCGGTGCTTGAACTGGCTGACATTTATATTATTTTCACCTATATGGTTGTTGCTGTTGCGTGGCGCCTCGGTTATATCGGTCGATCCGGGACCGACGGAGTCATTCGTTGGCTCATTTACGCCCCAAAGGGCGGGGAAACGCAGTGTTCAGGCATAATAATCCACATCGGTGGACCGGCCTTGACGATCCAAGGGGCAGTTATGGCTGTTCCCGAGGGGCGGGCTAGAGCGTCTCGAATTTGGTAAGGACTGTCTTTTGCCTTGGTTCATGACGGAAATCCAATTTCCAAATACGTGACTGTGCGGTTTTGATTGTGTATATATATATATAGCGACATGATATATGGTACCCATGCCATCTATGATTGATAGTTATGATTCGAAATTGCTTTTGAAACTTATAAACACTAGTAATAATATCAAATTCTTTTATTTTATTCGTATCAAGCATATTTTGGCCATTATAAGGTAAAACTCTATCCTCCAGTTTGCGTTGCATTGTGTGATGGGAACTGAGTCTTATAATGGCTTCATTTTTATAAAAAGCTTTGTGATGTTTAAAAGATTTACTTGTTGTAAAGCACTGGCAATCCAATGGAGTAAACCCGTTCCGCGAAAGTGGCATGGTCCTGTGATTAGCCCTATTATAAAATGTGTTAAGTAGATTTCTCATACCAGTCCCATGACTGACTCGTAGTTTGTTTCACTTGCAAACCCGGGTGCCCCTTTTTCTACACAGGCAGCCTTGTATCCAGGTTTTAGCAGGCTCTTTCTGGATAGCTGGAGCTGAAGATGGATTCTATCATTTATCTCTTTTTATGCTGTTCAGCTCCTATTGTACATATTATATTTGTTTTCCGCTGTAGACATTTATGTATAGCTGAACTGTATTTGTACTAAGTATGATCCTGTATACTGTGTAACTCTGATGATTACGTTTATCCACTGTATTATTTGTACATTATATGGTGTATTTATTTAATTATGTTCTGCTATTATCTGTTTATGTGTTGTATTCCAAAGATTACCCATGCCGCCGTCAGTATGGGGTTTGGGGTCGTCACAGACCTTCAACTAAAACTAAATTTTGTTAAATGCTAAAATTACAGTTAGAACTTTCACCACATTGAAATCTGAAGTCTTATTTGTAAGTATGTGAAATTTAATCTAGGACGAAATAAGAGGCGACGACCAATGCATTATATGATTAATTGTTTTAACAATGCTAATTTTTATTTCATGACAAAAAACCTTGTGGCTGCCATAAGAGCATGTTGATAGTTGTTGTCCCTCTTTTGTAACTGTTCCGCTTTCTCATGTTCCGTCAAAATTTCGGGTTGGTGAAATTATTATTTAGGTTATTTATCTTATGTTTTCAAATTGTTTACTAATTCAACCATATCCATTTATTTTTTATTTCAAATATTTTACAAGTTTGAATAAGAGCTATCGGTTAACATATAATGTAGGCTCTGCCAGTGATAATTTTTTTTATAGATGTAAAGTTGTGAAAATTGTCATAGATAAGAAAAACAATTTTGCATAAGTATGTCACTATTTAGTACGGCTACATAGGGAATCTTAGAAATTATATTAAGCTATAAATATTGCATACTATAATTGTATTATATCATGTGTGCATTAATATAATCATTGACTCTTAATTCAGAGGCTTAATTTATAAATGCAACTTATGTAGTCATTGTTTACTGAAGGTTGTAAGTTGTTGATTTAACAGGCTTTTACAATTGAATAAAGATACAATGACAAATGGAGTGTGAATATGTTCTGACCCAAGGGCCTGGAGATGGTTTATTGTCAAAACAATATTTTTTCCAATTGACATTTAGGTAAATATGTCATTCAATGTGGCATGTATCCTACCTACACTATAATAATAAGTATATAATTATACTTTAATTATAATAAACACTGCAAAATTATCTTGCTGCGGATAACCTAATTTGATCTCATTAATATGGTTGATTTTTCTAAAATTACTTATATCTCATGGTTGTGCATGAATACTTTGAATCTTGATATATATTTGATGTGCTTAAGTCACGGAGAATATTACCTAATTATAGCTATAACTATTCCATATTTCTCTATGAGCTACTCATCGTTTTTTGTGTCTATTTTACATGATTACATTTATCTTTATTTTCATATTATCACGTTGAGACACAGTGAGAATTGCATTATCAATTTATCAATACTGCAGCAACTAATGGATAGGCGAATCTACCTATGTGACTGTTGGTTATTCATCAATCATTATCTTGGGTATAAATTTATATATCCATATATCATAGGTTTATCTTCAAATGCTATTTTCATTTTGTCATCATTACATATAGATGTTTAAGACATCTTTTTTTACAAAATTAACATTATTGTTGTTATTAATATTATTTATATTTGTCTGTCCTTACGAGTCTAATAGATTCAAGGAAAATAAACTTAACGAGATGTTAGAATAATAAATATGGAAAGTTGGTTCTTGCAGACATTGTTGGGTAAACTTTAATTGCTATTGGGAATGAAAAAAAAGAGTCATATGTCTTTTTATGAGTCAAGTGTCATGTTAATTAGTGACGTGTTTAAAAATCAAGTTAATTAAGGTTGTGTCTTTAGAGTTAAAAGTCATGTCCGTTCAACCAAAGTGTCATGTCGGTTGAAATGAAGAGTCGTGTCCGTTAAAGTGAAAAATCATGTCTATTCGTGAAGAGTCGTGTCCATTCGTCAAGAGTCGTATCTGTTTGTTAAGTGTCATGTCCGTTCGTCAAGAGTCGTGTCTATTCGTGAAAAGTCGTGTCTATTTATGAAGGGTTATGTCTATTGGAGTTGTAAGGTCATGTAGACCACTATATAAATATGCGTGGCCATTTTGTGTGTTGTAAGTGAAAGAGAGAAAAAAAGAGAAAGAGTGAAAAGTGTAAGAGAAAAATGTGAAAAGTGAGTAAGAGAGGGAGTGAGAAAAAAGAGTGTTGTAATGAAAGTTGAGTTAAAAAAGCAAAGTTATTTGTGTATCCAATTCTTCCTCGATAAAAATTTCCTCCTCTTCTCATTTTATCAAATTGGTATCAGAGCTTAATTTGATTTTACAAATTGGTATCAGTGCTTGGTTGAAACTATGGTATTTTTATTCTTCTCGTCATTCGTTCTCACAAAAGAAAATTTCGAAAAGTGGAGTAGTAGAAAGAAAGAAGAGTTAGTCTCCAAAGGACTATGGGAGATTGTTGAGAGTGGCTATGAGTGGCCAAAAGACGTTAAAAACATGATGGAGAAAGAGAGTGAGGCATTCACAAGCTTGAGAAGGAAAGATCTTCAAGCTTTTATGGTGCTGAGTGAGAACGTTGATAAAGAAGCATGGTGTCATATTAATGGAGAAAAAACAACAAAAGATTCGTGGAATTTTCTAAAAGAGGTTTATACAAAGGATTACAAAGGAGAAGATGAAGAGGAAGTTGATGAAGATGATGAAGAAGAGATCGAAAGATTCAAAGTGGTGCTAATGAGAAAGAAAGTTGCTAAAGGAAAAGAAGACGAAGAAGAAGTCGAAAAAGCTAAAAAGGAGTTGATGAGAAAGAAAGTTGACAACGAAAAAGAGGACGAGATTGAGGAAGACATAAGTGAAAGTGAGAACAACTCTAAGGACGACCATGATGCTTACATGGCAAGCAGAGAAAGTAGAAAAGAGGAATTGCAGAATGATGACGATTTAAAGAATACAAACAAGGTAGATGTAGAAGCTGGTGTGGTTGAGGAAGCAGCTGGCAAGACAAACATTGAGGCTGACAAGGCAAATGAAGAAGTAAAAGAAACGGAGAAGGTGGAGAGAGTAAACATGTTAAAAAAGGAGGAAGAGAGAGCAATGGCGAAAGATAACAATTTATTGGGCAAATCCGAGCTGTCTGGAATCCCCCAAGAACCTATGCCCTAGATCAATGTATGCTTTCACATTGATTTCGATGGAATGCTGTGCGTGGCTGCTGCACATAAGACAATCGGGCAGAAGAACAATACAATGATCGTTAAACACTTCTTGGAGGAATTGTGCGGTCCAATTATTGCAAAGATGTATCAACAAGGAGGAGCTTCTGTCAGGGAAGAGATAGAGATGCACGAGAAAAAGGTAGAAGCTAAGAATGTGTTGGAGAGCTATGTTTATTATATGAAATATAGGATCAATGATGAAATATACATTAAGCAACCTCCCGAATTCAGAGAGAAACGTGAAGAGCTAGTTGCTGACGTATACAAGCCGCCCTGAAAGACTAAAGCATTTAAAGTTTACGGGGGAGTTTTGTTGGGTAAACTTTAATTGCTATTGGGAACGAAAAAAATAAAGAGTCATATGTCTTTTCATGAGTCAAGTGTCATGTTAATTAATGACGTGTTTAAGAATCAAGTTAGTTAAGATTGTGTCTTTAGAGTCAAAAGTCATGTCCGTTCAACCGAAGAGTCATGTCGGTTGAAATGAAGAGTCGTGTCCGTTAAAATGAAAAATCATGTCTATTCATGAAGAGTCGTGTTTGTTCATCAAGAGTCGTATCTGTTTGTTAAGTGTCATGTCCGTTCGTCAAGAGTTGTGTCTATTCGTGAAAAGTCATGTCTATTTATGAAGGGTTATGTCTATTGGAGTTGTAAGGTCATGTAGACCACTATATAAATATGGGTGGTCATTTTGTGTGTTTTAAGTGAAAGAGAGGGAAAAAGAGAAAGAGTGAAAAGTGTAAGAGAAAAAAAAGTGAAAAGTGAGTAAGAGAGGGAGTGAGAAAAAAGAGTGTTGTAATGAAAGTTGAGTTAAAAAAGTAAAGTTATTTGTGTATCCAATTCTTCCTCGATAAAAAATTCCTCCTCTTCTCATTTTATCAAATTGGTATAAGAGGTAAATTTGATTTCACAGACATAAATTCCCCGAATGTAGAGTTTCCATCATCTTTGTACTTCTCTGAATGACTACATTAAGTTTGGTTTATTCTATTTGTACTATTGCATGTCTACTTTTAATTGTTTGTGCACTTTTCTATACTAAGAAATTATAATTAAAGCTGGAAGATTTAGAAATATAATTTAAGTTTGAACATAAAGCGTAAAATAGATCTACAAAATAAGGAACGATGGATTGTAAAATATTGCGTAGATTATTCAATTTGGAATTGAACTAAAATTCATTACTTTTGTTGTTTTTGTATTTACTTAGCCATGAAAACCATCAAAATTATGATAAAGATGATTTAAAATAGGTGTTAATGATCATATCATAAAGAAATTCATTTTTTTTTTCATTTTTTGTTCTTTAAAATGCATTTTATGTAGCAATCTAAATTTAAATATTTATATAATTTTAATTTAAACATTTAGAAAAAATGAACCCAATGAATTGCCCAATCTGATAATTTTACAGGAAGACCAACATAGATACATTGATAATAAAATAAATTGGCATGGGTTCGCTCTAGTATTGTGTAATAAATAGATATGACAGATAGATAAAAATTTATTTAAGAGCAAATGAACATGTTTGACATAATGGAGGACAAATGTATTGAATTTATGGGAAACGAAAGCATGTGTTCAAAAGTGGCAATTTATTATGTAGATGTAACTTTTCATTGAACAAATTATGTAATGCTAATTTGCAGTTTTATTCACCTAAGTGCAAAATGTTTAGTAGATCTATTGAGCAACAGAGAGTTGTGGATGTAACATTTTCATTAAATAACATTTGTTATTGTAACAATAAATCTATAGCTCTATTTTCATGGATGATCTAAATGTAAAATGTTTAGTAGATCGCTAAGAAAAAAGGATCAAAGATGACACTTAATTAGGAAATAGAGAAATTCTAGCCTCAAATTCTCTTTTCTATGGAATATAATAGACAGATTTATAAATTATATTTTAGAGAAAATTATTATGCTTAAAATAATAAAGGATAATTGTACTAAGTTTGTTGAAAACAAAACAAATGTGTTTGGAAGAGGAAGCAGTTTACTATTTTACGGTTGAAGAGCAGGCAAATTCTTTTATAATGGTTGGACTGTAAAATGTGCTTTAGAAATCTGAAAGAAAAGGATTAGAGGTTAGCACAAATGTGGTGCATGAAAAAACCAACACTATATTGAGTTTTTTATATAATGGTAGAATAGATTATTTAAGGGAGATAAATATGCTTGAAATAGTGAAGGACAATTGTACTGAATGAAGGATAATTGTATAGATTTTGGGGAAATAAAAAGCATGGGTTTGAAAATTGCATTAATTCAATTTATTATATGGATATAAAATTTTAGTTTAATAAATTTATAAGTTTTATGCTAAATTTGCAAAAAAAAAAAAAAAAAATTTGAAAGATGACTAAGCACAAAATGTTTAGTAAATTTTCTAAATAAAAAAGATTCATGGATGCAACTTTGTCATTAACTAACAATTCATAGATGATAGTTAATAAGAAAATAGAGAAATCCTAACCTCAAATTTCCTTTTATATGAAACATACCAGAATGATAGATAAAATAGATTCTGGATGTAATGAACTACTTCAAATAAGGAGGCGTAGTTATAATAAATTTAGGAAAAATGAAAACAATGTGTCTGAAAGCGGGATCAGTTCACTACAAGAAAAAAAATCAAAGTAGGGACAGCGAATCAAAGGCAACAACTTTTCAGTCTTTATGCAATGACAAATTAAAGACAGCGATTTTCAGTTTCCAACTATAATGATTATTGACTAAAATTCTATTTCAAATTTGTTTTTAATTCTTGAGACTTCTGATATTGGTCTCTGATTCGGTTTTTAAACAATTTAATATCTTATGAACATATTTGTTTTCCTTTTAAGATATAAGGATCATGATTATTAATCCACTTGACAGATACACTGGCATGTAACACCCCATATTTTATTTAAATAGTAAATGAAAACATCGATAAATTATGTTTTTAGAATTTAGCTCGAAACATATATTATTGTGTTCGTGGTAATTTTTCAATTCATTTTGATATATGACTTATCCAAAACGGAGGCCGAACCGGAAAGTTATTAATGAATTAATAATTAAAAGGTTGTATGCATATATACTCACACAAATTCGAAATCTGATATTAAACATGAGTATACGTGGAAAACAATAATTCAAATGAGTTATATTAAGAAAAACTAAACGTTATTATTAAACGTTAAACAGAAAAATTAATCGGCAGGAAACACGTTCAGACCCAGGAGATGGGTCGACTCACCTAGGCCAGATCTGCTATGACGATCGCCCATAACTTCCGCACTTGACAAGAGGAAAAAAATGTGCGAAAAGATGTGCCAGGCAGCTATGGACGATCATTAGGGTAGAAAAACACAAGCGGAGCCCGTCGTATAACTCACAGTGCAGGGATAAAATATAATAGAACATGTACAACAGGTTGTAATAGTGAAGCATCATTAAACAAAATCTCAACTTTCATATCATTATGTAAAGAAATATCCAAACATCAGACTAGATTACATCATCAGAATCTATACAAGAAGGCTTACTACAAGTTCACATAGAGTAGCATCCATCAAACATAAAAGAGGAAACAACAAGTATGTATAGTAAGAAAATAATATGTCAGCCTCCTGTTTGTCGTTACGCAGCAGCATGCAGAGTCAGTCCTAGACTTTTGGTACCTAAAGCCAAAAACAGAAGCAATGCCTTTGTACTGAAACTAATGTAATACAACAAACCAATTTGTACTATTTAAAAATAACGTTTGAATATATCATCGAAAAATTCATTAACTATCACTAGAAAAAAAGTTTATTGTTTATGAATAATGTTTGAATATAATGTATTACAACAAATCAGATTATGTTGCTTAAAAATAACCGTTGAGTATACCATTAAAAAATACCAATCAGGTTACAACTAACCATTGAAAAATTCATTAACTATTAGTAGAAAAATCATTATTATACAATTATCAGTTACATCAAATATCAATTTGAATATATACGAATTTTGTTTTAAGCTTTAGTGATTATTATTATTATTACAAAAGAGTAATTTTCATATATAAAATAAGTAAAATGGAAATGTTTATAATCTATTCGTTCTCAAATATTCTGCAATAATGTCCAACATTTTCAAATTAAATATAAGCTTCAAGCAACATCAATTGACAGCAAATAAATCTACCCTCAACAACCACAAATCTTTAAAACTTGGAGGCAGCTAGCTATACAACATTTTGCCCACAATTTCTGAAACTTCATCAAACTCCTCCTTACGAACATCTTCCTACAACAAGTACTCTAATAACCTCAAAGTTCTTTTATGATAATGCTACAATCTCAAAGTTTAACACCTCAACTTCTCCTGGCCACTAAATCTTACTGATTATTATAGAAATGAACAAAACTACAAATTAATCTTTAAAATAATATACAACTACTAACCTAAAACTAGAATATAAGATTAAAATATACATTGTAGTATACTGTATATAGAACGTCTAAATTATGACCTTCAATAGCTAACATCCAAATTACCGATCAAGTAAATAGCAATAATTAAATGTTTAAAACATATAACATCCAAAATTAGTACCTTCAACTAAATTCGAATCGGAGTGTTTGCTATTTCATATGTCCTCTAACTACTATCGATTGCCGAGACCTGAGAGCGGCTACCTGGAGATGGAGATTCGAATGTTTGCCATCACCGCTAGATGGAAAGTCGTAGTCGTCAAGTACCACCATCCATGATTTGTGAATCGCGATTTTTTTTTGTATCATGAGCAAACGATGCCCTAGGTTATTTGGTGCCCTAAGCGGAAGCTTCTCCCGCTTTAAGGAAGGGTCGGGCCTGACAGCATCGTCCTCATCAAGATCTACTACCTGATACCTGCTACCTTGTCTGCTCATCCACAACATCATGGATGAACAACCCAAGGTAATAAGAGGGAAATTAAAACCTTGAGCCAGACAATAGTCTTAATAAGAGATAAAACAGTTAGTAAACATCAACAATAAAATATATGAGATATAGGTAGATCAATCATCTAATTTACCAACACAATAACAGAGAAGAAACCCAAACCCGTCTCCTCCATATCTGACAATGATAGTTTTTACCAGAGAATTAGAGAAGAACAAACAGTACATCCAAAGCAACCAGTTTTCAAGCGTAGATCATTCTAATCGAGTTCAACACCCGTTAAGCACAATCCCCATAGGCCTAAACCAACATCAAACAAGCACCCAAGAGATATAACCCTCGACGTCGAATAATCCACACAAGACGATAAAACTAGCAATCAACATCCATGACTTAGGCTATTACCGCCAATCTTGCCATGAAACTATCGTTAATCGTATGACTGGCCATAACATGTCATCCATCAAGGGCTAGTGGTAACCCCGGTTCTAGCAAAACACCATACGTCGTCAAAACTTGTATTTAGGCTATTCATTGATACCCAGCGTATTTGACTAATCATCTAGTCTTTTAGGCGTCCCTATTATACCCTTGCTTTGAGTCCGCTAGAACCTCTGACTAACGATAATCCCTCGGCCTACAGTAACTCTAGTCGTCGTCATCGGCGACCATTCAAAAGCTCAAACATTCTTGAGAAACCATTATCCCCAAGCTCAAACATCCTTGAGTCGTTTTCACATTCGTTGCATTTCATCGATCAACGAAAACTTCACTTTGCCTCGAACATTCCGCCTTGAATTACCTTGAAGCTACAAACATTGTCAAACTAAAAAAAACACCATCTGGTCACCACTCATGGATCGGTCACGATCCATCAATGGATCGGTCAATGATCAATCTCCATGGAGCGCACATGATCCATGCATCTACCATGCATGTCGTCCACTTTCGATCCATTGGGTCGCCCCTTGCCTGATCCATTGAAATGTACCACGATCCATCAATGCACGACTCTTGTTTTCTTTAACTGATCCATCAGGTTACCAGTTCTGAACGATCCCTCAATGCCAAGGTCAATCCATCGTACAACAACCGAACCGATCCATATGTCCCTGATCCATGCTTGCACAACATTATAGCCGATCCGACCCCTTCGAACGACCCATGGCCCGCCTTGACCCAAAGCTTTGTGCCCAATTGCAAACTGATCCATCCCAAATAGTTACAAATCCATCACTTCCACGTGCGACTCGTCCATATCTTGCACCACAAGCCAGACGATCGACGATCCAACCGACCCGATCCATCCCCATCGTGCGATCCATCCTAGATTTATTTTATTTGAACCCGATCCATCACCAACAGAGCTTTAACGATGATCATCTATGCAATCAACTCATCCAAATCGGCCAATTTCATCTAAATGATCGATAGCACAACAAATCAATCATCAACAACATTAACACATCAATAATCATCGTATAATAATATGAAATTCACTAAATCATGATAAAACGATAAATAAATCAAAAAATAGATCTAATTTACATAAACTTATAATTATTGTATGAATTTACTGTTACAATCTTACTAGATTAGATCCTACGGTGGTTTGAATTGAATATATACTTACCTCCATTTGATCTAAGTGAAAACAACTTGCAAATGATGAAATCAAGATCAAATAACCCATATACTTTATTGAATCCATGTGAGAGATGCTTATCACTCACCAAATTCACAAAATAGCTTCAAATCAACAAATCTATAATCTAAACAATGAAAAACGACCCCCGAATCAATCAATTTGATGCGATCTACACTTCCTCGATGTTGATCTTCAATCTTTTTATGTAGATCTGTGAATATAAATTGAGTGGAGAGGTATTTGGTGGAGTAGAGAGAATCACAAACCCCTACCGAATGAGAGAATGAAGGAAATAAACCATTCTCCTTGGCTCTACCCTCCTATTTATAGCCAACAACCCCTAGCCTTAATGGGACTCACTAATCAACCCACTAATGACTAATTAGTCTATCCAGAAAACTAGCAAAACAAAGACATCGGTTTCTCCTAAAACCACTCAATCAAATCCTTAATGTGACCACTCTACGGAATTGAAACACCATTTTCGACATAGTGATATCTATCCCAGCATCTGATTCAATTCCAGTTAAAAGTTATTCCCTAAAAAAAACAACAGGGGCAAAATGGTCATAACAAAATTGGCAAAAATCATTGACATGTCCAACATCCCTCATAATGAACATATCAAAAGATGAGAATGATCTGACCCTTGGAAATTAAATATAAATATTTTACTATCCTCCGATACATAAAATGATGGTCGTTACATTCTCCTCTTTAGGAATATCTCCCCTGAAATTCCAAGCAAACACGAGCAACCAAAACAACTCTGCACGCCTATCCACGAACAGCCAAATTATCATCAATCTAGCATCCAACAAGCCATACGTCCATAACCTTAACCTAACATGCGGAATTATAACAATAGTGCAAGCTACAATGGTGTAAAGGTGACATGACATTAATGGGTCATACCAACAAGAGTTATGGACGGATCGTCTTCATACTCTCTTCCGTTTCCCACATACAATCATCATCATCCTCACTTCATTGTACTTTAACTAGCTTAACCACCTTCCTCTTAAGCTGTTTTGTGTCATTCCCCACAATATGAAGTGGCTTATGAGGTTTTGAAACTACAGACTCGACTTCTAGGTCTTCGTACTGATCCGGAGATACCACCACATTCGAATCATGCACACACTTACGTAGAAAAGACACATGAAAAACAGTGTGCACACTCGATATCTTCTCTAGTAAACCCGATATGTATGCAAGATTTCCAGTTCGCTCGATTATCGGAAACGGTCCAACAAACCTTGAAGCTAACTTTCCTTTATTCCCGAACCAAACAACATTCTACAAAGGAGAAATATTCATGAAGACCATACCGCCAATTTCGAATTCGACTTGGAATTCGATGTTGACGATATGGTCTTCGTGAAGATTTCTCCATTGAAGAATGTTGTTTGATTCAAGAATAAAGGAAATTTAGCTTCAAGTTTCATTGGACCATTTTCGATAATCGAGCGAATTGGAAAGCTCGGGTATAGATAGGGTTACTAGAGAAGATGTCGAGTGTGCACAATGTTTTTCATGTGCGTTTTCTGCGGAAGTGTGTGCATGATTCGAATGTGGTGCTATCTTTGGATAAGTACGAAGAACTAGAAATCAAGTCTACAATTTCAAAACCTCGTAAGCTGCTTCGCGTTGTGGGAAATGACACAAAACAGCTCAGGAGGATGGTGGTTAAGCTAGTCAAGGTAAATGGAGTGAGGATGATGATGATTGTACGTGGGAAACGGAAGAGAGTATGAAGACGATTCATCCAGAACTTTTCGATGATATGACTCATTAATGTCATGTCCCTTTTACACTAATGTAACTTATACTACTCGTTAGAATTCCGCATGCTAGGTCAAGGCTATGGATGTATGGCTTGATGGAATGCTAGTTGGATGGTAAATTGGCTGCTCATGGATGATAGCACAAGGAATTGTTTTTGGTTGTTTGTGTGTGCTTGGAATTTCGGGGACGAAATTCCTAAGACGGGAGAATGTAACGACCCGTATTTTACGTATCGGAAGATCGTAAAATATTTCTATTTAATTTCTTGAGGGTTGGATAATTCTCATCTTTTAATATGTTGTTCATGGGGATGTGGAACATGTCCATAATTTTTACCAATTTTATTTGTGATCTTTTTGCCCCTGTTGTTTTTGTTTGGGGCATAACTTTTGATTAGGATCAAATCAGATGCTTAGATCAATTTCATTGGAAAGGAAATGATGTTTGCAATTCCGTAGATTGGTTACATAAAAGAATTAGTTCAGCGGTTTGGGAGGAATCACTGTTTTAGTATTATACAATTTCTAGCCAGGCTAATTAGTCATTATTGGGTTGATTTTTGGGGCCCACTGAGGCTTGGGTTGTTGGCTATAAATATGGAGGTGGGTGCATGTAGAATATTTTAGCTTCTTCATTTCTATCATTTGGTTGAGTTCGTGATCCTCCTTGCTCAATCAAGTATATCTCCACTTCATTTATTTCATAGATCTAGATTAGAAAATCAACATCGAAGAGAGGTAGATGCATCAAAGTGATTGATTGATAGAACGTTCTTCGCTGTCTAGATTTGTAGATCATCATTTTCAAGGAAATTTGTGGATTTGGTGAGTGATAAACATCTCTCACATGGATTCAATCAAGTATATGAGTTATTTGATGTTATTGTTCATCATGTAAAGTTGTTTTCACCTAGATCTACATCATGGTAAGTATATTTCCATTCGAATCACCATAGGATCTAATCTAGCAACTTAAATCAGTAATTCTTATGTTAATTCATATGTTTATGCAAATTTTGATCCACTATTTTTCTCATTCAATATTTTATCATGATTCGGTGAATTCTTTCGGAATGTATGATGATATTCGTTGTGTTATTGTTCGATTGATGATTGCTTGAATTATTGGATGTTTTGATGGATCGGTTGCACGAATTGATGGTCGGTCGAATCTACATGGATCGATTGTGATTAGTGATGAATCGTGTGGCTTCTCATGCAAGAAATGATGGGTCAAAGTGGTCGGGTCATTCGAGATTGAAGTCAGGTCAGCCAAAGTTGGGTCGTTGATGACCTAGAAAGTTGGGTCATAGTTTAATTGGTTTGTCTAGTTGCAACATGATGGACTAGTGCTTGGCAAAGTTCGGTCGTCCAAGTTGGTTCGGGTCGTTCATAATAGGTCAGGTTGTTTGGAGTACGGTCGGTCAAGACAGCGTTTGATGGATCGGTGACAGTGGCTTGCAGCACTTCATTGGGTCGCTATGATTAATGGATCGTCATGGGAATGAACTGATGAGTCGTGGAATGACACGGGTATGGTCGCAGCATTTGTGAAACACTTAGATTGTGACTTATGGCAAAAGATGAAACACTGTAGTAAAGAAGGGTGAAATGTTGTGTATCGACTATCGACCAAACAAAGCTTGTTTTTGGTTCGAAGATGGTCGTGGCTTCGACGTGAGTTCAAGGTGGAATGTTCGAAGTGTTGAAGTGTTCGTTGATCGATGAAATGAAAGGAATATAGAAACGACTCAAGGATGTTTGAGTTCATGGATAATGGCTGCTCAAGGATGTTCGAGCTTATGGATAGTCGCCGGTAATGACGACTAGAGTTATTGAAGGCCGAGGGATTATCGTTGTCGTAGGTTCTAGAGGACGCAAAGTAGGGGTATAATTGGGATGTCTAAAAGACCGGTCGAATGGTCAAGTACCCAGGGTAAAAATTTGATGGGCCTAGATAAGTAGCGATGAAAGGCATATGGAGTTTTGCTAGAACCAGGGTTACCACTAGCCCCTGACGGACGACATGATGTTGAGCCGGTCATACGATTAACGCTGGTTTCAAAGCAGCATAGGCGGTGATAGCCAGAGTCATGGATGTTGATTGCTTTGCTTGTATCGTCTTATGTGGATCATTCGACATTGAAGGAGACATCTTTTGGGTGCTTGCCTGATGTTGGTTTAGGCCATCGGGGCTTGTGCTTAGGGGATGCTAATCTCGATTAGGATGGTATACACTAGAATTTAATTGTTATTTCTGCTATGTTTTGTCTCTGCTTGTTTGTAAAGACTATCACTGTCAACTGTGGGGAGATGGTTTAGGATCTTCTTTGTTGTTGAGTTGGTAGATTAGTTGGCTGATCAACCTATTTCTCATATACTTTATTATTGATGTTAGATAGCTGTTTTATCGCTCATTAAGACTGTTGTCTGACTCAAGGTTTTATGTTTCCTCTTATTACATTCGGTTGTTCATCCATTATGTTGTGGATGGGTAGACTAGGTAACAAGTGATAGGTGATAGATCTTGATGAGACGATGATGCAGATAGATGACGAGCTGGAGGCTCACGTATTACTTTTCTACTATATATACTAGTTGTTGTTTCTGCTGTTATGCTTGTTAAGTGTTCTCTGAGTGATTGAAGTGAGATATTTTGTACAGACTCTTATGAGGTATTCCAGTGATGTATGGATCTTTCTAGTTGATATGAAAGTTTAAGTATCGACTCAAATTGCTTCATTATTATATGTCTGGTGTATATATTCTATTATATTTTATCTCTGTGCTGTGAGTTATACGATTGGAACCAATTATGTTTATCTTACTTTGATGATCGACCATAGCTGCCTGGCATACCTTTCAGTACATTATTTCTCTTGTTAAGTGCGGAGTTATGGGCGGTTGTCACAGAATAAGCCATCTTAGCAGGTGTTGCACCAAAATGCATGCGCACGTTCTCGCACCCGCGCCCGCACCCGGGCATTGACGATTGGGCAATTGAGGCATATAAGAGGCACTTTTGCAGAGCAAGTCGTTTTTATCTTGGGAAATAGTTGCTCATCAAGCATGTACGCCATAGAGGGAGCAATATTGTTTCAAGAAAATTGAGCATTCTCGACTTGGACAAACAAGAAATGTACTGCACGTTGTACTTATTCTCTATAACAATTTTTTGTAAAGACTTTGCAGACGGATTTTTGCAAAGTATTGTCTTTGTTTTTCATTATATAATCAAACATCTTTTTCGCAATTATTTTCAAACAGATTTCTAAAATAAAAATTGACACAAATTTTGCAAACTTTTTTTGTTGCATAACTTGCTTTGTTAATTTTGTAAAATATTTGCAAATATTATTCAGCAACATAATTGCAATAGTTGTATTGCATAATTACTAGCTTTCCCTAACAGTATTGAAACAATATTTATAAATATTAATTTGCCACTGTGTAGAGTCATTGTATTATAGACAATGGCTCAAGACAGTAATACTTTAGCAACAAAGCCACCTTGGCCACTAATGAGAATAGAGTAATGGTTTCAACAACCACTATAGATTTCAAGCGCTGATAACATAAAATGTTGTTCTACTTGACAACTTTGAACCTTACAAAGTATCTCACTAATGATGCTCCAGAAGTAAACGAACTGGAGCCTGATGCAATGAAAGTTGAAGCATTCAACATTCAAAAAAATTGGACTTGATATGCAAAAACTACATATTAAATGGATTGGACAATAATCTGCATAATGTGTAGTGCATAGTGAAGACATCAAAGCAACTCTAGCCTTTTCTGAATAAAAAGTATAAAATAGAGGATGCTAGAATGAAAAAATTTATTATCGGAAAGTTCCTCGATTTCAAAAAATGATAAATGCCAAAAGTGTTATCGGTCAAATTCAGCAGTTGCATGTGATTATTCATGAAATCCATGGTGAAGGAATATCATTAAGCGAACCATTTCAAGTGGTTGTTGCCATCGAAAAGCTGCCTCCATCATGGAAAGATTTCAAAAATTATCTAAAGCATAATGCAAGGAAATGACAATGTAAGATCTTGTCATTCGACTTAGAATCGAAGAGGACAATAGAAAATATGAAAAGAAATCAACCAATGAAATAGTGGAAAAGACAAATGTGATCGAGGCCGAGAACCCAAATGTAAAGGAGAGCATAATCCAAATACAAAGAAACCAAAGAAATTCAAAGGTTCCTGTCATAACTGCGGGAAGAAAGGACATAAGGAAGTCGAATGTCGAGGTCCTAAAAAGAAGAGAGAGCAAGCAAATATTACTGAAAGCGAGAAACTCTCTAATGATGTTTCATAAATAATTTTTTTCTGCAATAATTTTTGAATGCAACTTGATTGGCAATACAAAAGAATGGTTTGTGGACACTGATGCCATAAGGCATACCTACCCCCGTAGATGGACGTTTTACAACTACAAAATATTGACATAAAATGAATAGTTGTTTATAGGAAATTCATCCACGCCAATGTTAGGATTGCCTCGCATGTTCATATGGAGGAATGATGGTTTGGATACAATAATCCCACATCACAGAATATATTGAAGGAATAGTGTACAAATATGAGCAAGTTTTAAGGAGTATTTATTCCTGAAATATTTTAGGGCCCAATTGGGTATATACCTAGTCTTTCTATTTGCCTATATAAGCATGTCATAAGGGATAGATTTATTTTTACTTAAAGGAAAGAAAAAACTTGTTTTTTGGGGATTGAGATAAATTCTCAATTATCTTTTTAGGTTTTCATTGTAATAATTTGGTAGATTAATAAAGGTTTGTTTGGAGGAAATTGCTTTTTATTATTATCTTCTTCTCTCTTTCAAAATCTAATTGTGTAGTGATCTTGCAGAAACCTTATTGGTATCGGAGCCGAAGGTTCAGACTGGACCATGCAGGCAAGGTAATGCTCTCAAAAGATACTCATAGAATGCAAGTCAAGGGGGGACTGTTAGGATTGTCTCGCATGTTCTTATGGAGGAATGATGGTTTGGATACAATAGTCCCACATTACGGAATATATTGAAGGAATTGTGTACAAATATGAGCAACTTTTAAGGAGTATTTATTCCTGAGATATTTTACGGTCCAATTGGGTATATACCTAGTCTTTCCATTTGTCTATATAAACATGTCATTAAGGATAGATTTATTTGTACTTGAAGGAAAGAAAAAACTTGTTTTTTGGGATTGAGATAAATTCTCAATTATCTTTTTTAGGTTTTCATTGTAATAATTTGGTGGATTAATAAAGGTTTGTTTGCAGAAATTTGCTTTTTATTATTATCTCCTTCTCTCTTTCAAAATCTAATTGTGTAGTGATCTTGCGGAAATCCTAACAGCCAAAAATTAAAGAAAAAGTCAAATTCATTCTGAAAATGATCTCTGGAAAAGAGCTAACATTGAATGATGTTCTGCAGGTCTTAGACATTCGAATTTTTTTGGCTTACTTCTTAGCAAAAATGGCTTTAAGTTGTTTTTTGTTTACGATAACTCTGTTTTATTAAAGAATGGAGTTTATGTAGGAAAAGATTATGTGAGTGATGATTTGTTTAAAATGAATGTAATGACTGCTGTACCAAAGAATTATGATAATAAAATTGATCCTTTTGTTAATATCACTGAATCATCTAGCATATGGCATGCCAGATTAGACCACATTAATTTTGATATATTACGAAAAATGACTAGCTTAGATTTTATACCTAAGTTTTCAATAAATTTAACTTATAAATGTGAAATATGCGTTGAGGCAAAAATGTCCAGAACTACTTTCCATCATATTGAAAGGAACATCGAGGGCTTAGACTTAATATATACAGATGTTTGTGACTTAAAATGTGTCAGCCTCACGGAGGAAAAAAATAAACTTACATAAATGATTGTACTAAGTACTGCTATGTGTACCTATTGAGAAGTAAAGATGAGGCATTTGAAATGTTTCAGCAATACAAAGCAGAAGTTGAAAATCAATTAAATAAGAGAATCAAAGCCTTAAGAAGTGGATATGAATTTTCATTTGAAGAATTATGTGCGCAAAATGATATAATCCATCAAACTACGACGCCATATTCCCCTCAGTTGAATGGTTTAATAGAACGGAAAAATCGTACTCTTAAAGAGATTATGAATGCTCTACTCATACGTTTCGGTCTACGGGATAACTTCTAGGGAGAAGCTATAATTTCTGCTAATCACATTTTGAATGAAGTGCCTCGAAAGAAAACTTTGAAGTTTCCACATGAGCTATGGAAAAATAGACCACCATCCTACAAATACTTAAAAATGTAGGGATGTCTTTCGAAAGTGGAGGTACCTAAGCCAAAGAAGGTCAAAATTAGACCAAAAATGATATATTATGTTTTCATAGGATGTGCACAAAGTAGTGTTGCATACCTGCTCCTAGTATATAAGTCAGAAACCGATGATATTCATGAGAATACCTTCATCGAGTCAAGAAATGCTAGATTTTTCGAACATATTTACCCTCTAAACTAATCTATTGGGCACAATAAGCAGACAAAAATATAAGTTTCTGATTCTTATAAGGCTAATGAAGAATAAATTCGTGAAAACTATCAAGAGAATAATGAACAATCGGTGGGATCGAGAAGAAGCAAAAGTCAGTGAATTTCAAAATCTTTTGAACCAAATTTTTATGCCTTTATGTTAGAAAATGAACCACTAACCTATAGTCAAGCAATGTTCTCCTCAGAGGTTTCATATTGGAAGGAAGCCATTAATAGTGAGATATAATCTATTATGAGTAATCATGCATGATAATTACTTGATCTACCTCAAGGATGCAATGCGTCGTGTAATGAATGGATCTTTAAAAGAAAACTGAAACCTGATGGGTCGATAAATAAATATAAAGCATGACTTGTGGTACAAGGTTATAGGCAAAAGGAAGAGTTAGACTACTTCGACATATATTCGCCTGTAACACAAATAACTTCCATTAAAATGCTAATACCAACTGCATTTGGAAATACATCAAATGGATGTTAAAATGATATTTCTAAATGGTGACTTTGAGGAAAAGATTTGTATGAAACACCCATAAGGTAACCTAAAAGCAGGAAATGAAGGAAAATGTATGCAAACTAGTGAGACCATTATACGAGCTTAAAAAGACACTAAAACAGTGGAATGAAAAATTTGACGCAACAATGACATCAAGTGGATTTCGTATAAATGAGTGTGATAAATGTATCTATACTAAAATTACAAATAAATGATATGTCATTGTGTGTTTATATGTTGATGATCTGCTCATACTAGGGAGCAGTAAATATGTAATAACAACGACAAAGAATATGCTTTCCACCAAATTTGATATGAAAGATATTGGAATTGCTGATGTACTTATTGATATAAAATACATAAAAGTCCATAAGGATATGTATTGTCTCAATCAAATTACGCTGAGAGAATATTAGAAAATTTTAAGCAACATAACATAATTGTTGCAAAATCACCTGTAGACTTAAATCAAAATTTGGTTAAAAATAATGGTGGAAATATCTATCAACTTGAGTATACTCATATGTTAGGCAACGTTATGTATGTTATGAACTGTATTAGACCAAACATAGCATATGTTGTAAGCAAACTTAGTCGGTATATGAGCAAACCAAGAAAGAATCACCGGAAAGTAATAATTCGAGTATTAGGATATCTGAAATATACGCATAATTATGAACTGCATTATTCAGGATATCCATCTATGGTAGATGGATATCGCGACACAAATCGGATCACTGGGTCAATAGACATGAAATCCACAAGTGGATATGTGTTCACTTTGGCTAATGGGGCAGTATCTTGGAAATCTTCCATACAAACTTGTGTAGCAAGATCTACAATGGAATCAAAATTCATTGCATTAAACAAAGCTGGAGAAGAAGCTGGATGGATTTGAGGTTTCTTAGAAGATATTCTAAATTGCAAAAAACCGGTACTGCCAATAAGTATACATTATGACAGTCAATCTTCTATTGGTAGAACAAATAACAAACTTTATAATAGAAAGTCTAGACATATTCGTTATAGACACAAAACTGTAAGACAACTTCTCCCTAATAGAGTTATCACTATAGATTACATAAAATCAAAAGATAGCATAGCAGATCCACTAACAAAAGGTTTTCAAGAAAGAAAGTTCAAATCTTGTCGATAAGAATGAGGTTAAGGCCTATAAACTAAAAGTTTTCCTTAATGGAAATCCCACCTAGTAGACCGGAGATCCGAAGAACTAGGTTCAAATCGACAATTAAGTTCAGGATAAACTTAGCAACACTGTTTTAATTCAAAGCATTCCTATGATAAGTCAGTGCACAAACCGTCGACGGATAGGATTAGCATAGCTTTAAGGATGTCTATCCTTGGCTAAAAAGAGAACCAAGTGATGTATTGCGGAATACACTTTGTAAAATCACCTACGCAAGCAAGTGTGAAGGTGTTGTTTAAAAGAAAATTACTAAGGACCAAAAATTCTCTAAACACTCGTGAGACCAACTTGGTGTTCATGGCTAAAATGAACACAAATAGAGAAACAAGGAAGATAAGAGATATTATTATGTATTATATATGAATCATACACAAAAAACTTACAATTCAAGGATAAATAAGTCTACTGATTCGCTAGTAAGTCAAATAGATAATCACTAGAAAAGTCCAAGGATTTTGTGCTATTTTAACCGATGCGATATAATATGCATTGAATTAAGAACAAAATAAGAAAATGTTCATTCATGTGGGGATTGTTGGTAATTAGTGACGATTTTATGTATTAAATGTCTTGAAATATGTATAGTTCCACATTCTAAGTATATAATAAATATTCGATAATTATATACTAAGATGAAGAAACTATTATATTTCATATGAGATAAGAGATAAATAAAAGAATAAGTCATCTTAGTGGATGGTGCAACGCACCACACCTCATGTGCGCATGTCTACATCCACATCTATATCCATTCCTGTGCCCGAGCCCGAGCCAGAGCCAGCATCTGCGGCATGGGAGAATGAACGTTTGGGCATATTAGAGGCACTTAACACTTCGCAATTGGCAGGTAGGAAGTTGGCTTTGTTAGACAGTAAAATCGGACAGTTTTTTCCGTTCGTATTTAAAACATAAACAGTAACAAAAACGGTCACATCAATTGGTCAAAGGGTCGCAACTTTTTCAAACGTCACGACTGTTAACCGGCCTCCCACACCCATATATAAGAAGAATCGGACAGAACACAGACATAAAAAATTATTAATTCTGCTCTTCTTCTTCCTTATTAAATTATGTTTTTAATTACTCTCTTGAGTTCGTCAGACTCTGCAAATTTCAGCATAGTTTTGCACAGCAGGTCCGCTTTATCTTGGAAAAAACAGTTGCTCATTAACCTTCTATGTGTAGTGCATAGTGATTGTCTATAACAATTTTTGGCAAAGACTTTACAAATGGATTTCTGCAAAGTATTGACATTGGTTTTCATTATATAATCAAACATTGTTTTTTGCAAACTATTTGCAAGCAATTTTCTGAAATATAAATTGATACAATTTTTGCAAACTCTTTTGCAAACTGGTTTTTTATTGCATAACTAGCTTTGTTCGTTTTCCAAAATCTTTGCAAATGTTTTTCTGCAACATATTTGCAACAATTTTTGATTAATTACTAGTTTTCCCTAAAACGGATTTGAGATGGCCAAATAATTAGATTATCCTTTCCACGGCATTCTTTTGTAACTCGCTCGAGGTGGATAAATTGTTAGAAGATTATATCTTTTGGCACCGCAGCATTTGAGCATCCTGGAGCACTGAAGCAATACGTTCATGGAAAACAAAATCAAAGAAATTAATGATATATACTATAAACATCAATGAAATTAACTTCAGCTAAATTAGTTTGGCAACATTTCACTATGCATTAATTAATCATTAATTTGTTATATCCTTGTATACATTTTCTTTCCCCTTTATATTTGTAATAAGATTGAGATAACAATAGGCAGTGCTCTTCAACAACTAATAATTTTATATGACAATCAAACATTTGCAAACAGTTTGTAGCTATTGGCATCAAGAGCAATCTGCCTAACTGCAGAAATGGAACTCATAACCGAAAACGCAGAGAAGACTACAGCGATCACTGCATTGATCCAGAAAATAGCATTATGCTTTGATGGTTTAAATGTTATGTTATAGAAGATGGCAGGCACGACAAAATTAAGAGGAAAGAACCCAAAAGCTCCAATAAATGCATTAACATCTCCAAAAAATGGAAACATGGCAGCGATCAATGTCGCTACGGCGACTGACAGTGATCTAGATATCAACCTGGGCACTACATTCCTCACAGAGTTCTGTTTATTTACTAGGTCAGAAAGCAGTCCTTCCAATACTTCATTTGTAGGCTGCAGATATACCTGGAATTGAATCCTCAATTTTTAAAATTATAAACATATGTGAAATATATTTGTTGAACGCATGAATGAATAAAGAATAATTACCACACTGACTGCTGAGAGTTGAAGAAGGGTGAAGATGTTGGCGCTCATGAGGAACCATTTGGGAACCAAAGTGGTGTTATCCACTATGAAGTTTGTGAGAATGGAACCATGAGCTTGATTTCCGAAAGCCCAGTAACCCGATATGGATACGCTGAAGAAGGCTGCTACTGCCACTGTGTAGCAGAGGCACAGCCCTTTGAACATCTTTCCTGTTACTGGAGGTGCTGTCGTTGCCTTATTTATTTATTTTATTTTATTTTTTAATGAAGTTTGCATTAGTTTTCAGATTAGTTGCAAATATTTGCACATAACTTAACACAGTGATGCATGCATTATGAGGTTGTGATTTTTCCTCGAAAGTTCAAGTGAGATATTTGCAGATATTAAAGTGAAATAAACCTGAATCTCAGGAATGATCCCATTTCCATATGCAGTTGCTATGATTGCAACAGCATTGAAGGCTCCAAATACACGATCTTCATGATCGCCTAAAATCTTATAATCCTTAGCCAGTGCACGACTGGAATGCCCTGAAATCGATAAATGAAATGTGCAGTCAGAATAAATACCATAATGAGGGTAGAGCAAATGTGCATGAAATGAACAAAGGGTTATATATGTTTTGCCTGCATAAATAGCTCCAATGGTCGAGCAGGCACTGTAAGCAAGACAGAGGAGCAGGGAAATAAGAGTGATGTGCCTTAACGAGTGGAAGGATGGAATTTGAGCTAAAATTAGGAGGAATGCTCCAAATATAAGCACAAATTCATAGAGTTTTGTCGACCCATCAGGATTTGATAGTAAGTATATCGACTGCAAGCATTGATTTTATTAGAGATGCCTGAAAATAACAGTCAGATAATGATAAAGAAGATAGTGGAGTTACCTTCATAGTTTGACCGGCAAGCAAAGTTGAACCGACTACTGTCCCGAAACAGACTAGAAACTGAATAGGACCAATGTAGCAGCGACCCCATTTCGGTCCTGTAGGAAGGAGTAAAAACTTAAAGACTGATGATAACTACTTAAAACAAGTCCTTTCAGATTACTAGTTGAACTGTAAGTGTAAATAGTATACGCATTCTGGGTTGTATGCAACAAGAGGAAAACAATCCCTCTCTTCTGCTGATATTTAAGCAACAAAACTGAGCTCAGCATCAATGTCAGGCTGAGTGAACAGAAGTTGGATAGTACATTCCATTGTTTTGTTCCTTTTGAATTAATTTGCCAAGACAATCAGTCAAGTTTGTGTGGAAAAAATAGAACAGAAATCATATTTTTTTATTCAACAATTTGAAAGAACGAGCTAATTGTACTTGTATGCGCAAGTATTAAGTATGGTATATATCTTTGTGCTTTAGAATGAAAAATTGGTATAATGAGAATAAGAACGAGATTAATCAGTGGTGGGATTGAACAAGTGGATAACCGAATACACTGGCTGACATTAACGCGTGCCTAATTTGTGTTGAATTATAAGAGGAAAATTCACATACACAACAAAAAACACAGAGAATATTCAAAAGAAACAGAAAACACTGACTACTCCAATCAACATCTAAAGGGATAGAGAATCCTGGAGAATCAAAAGCCGGATACATTGACTGTAAACTCATTGGTCAAGCGTGTAATTAAGCCAGCCTTTTATGAAAAAAAAGGGATGAACAAGCTCCCAATATCTGTTTATATTTTTGTGATCAATCGCTTCAGAATATAAAAAATCAGTATATGTGTAATATATTAAGAAAATCCCTTACCAAGAATATGAAAAGCCATGTCACGAAATCGAAGATGGCGGTTGCCGAGCCGCTCATGATGCTCGAGAACAAGGGAAAGCAAATTATAGGAATAGAAAGTGACTGCAGCTCCAAGGATCAAACACAAGACGCCTGGCACCCATCCGAGGGATGCGAATGCGAATGGCAAACTCAGCACCGTCGGAGCCACTATCGAAGTTGTTAGGTGATACCCACAGTGGAACCATTAACCTCTGGATTTTAGAACAAACAGTGCTCCTGCATCCAATTTTTGGCTTTGTTTTTCTGTATCAATTGGGTTTGCATTGATGCTTGTAGGGTTTACTGCATGTTCATTAGGTTGCAGAGTTCCCATCTCGCTCAATGCACTCATTATTTGGAAGAATTATACGTCCAGGGATTGTACAGGTAGAAGGATGAAATAAGCAGTCATATGGGGCCTTCGTTTATAACAGATTTGGCCATACATGCATGTAAAATCATTTATTAAGTTAATAATTTGTAAGCGCTCAATTCTTCTCTCCTCAACCTCCATGTACTCCAGTGTCCCAACTTCAATAAAAATAATTGAAAATTTAAAACTATTAACGTGGACAATTAATAATTTTTTTATTAGAAATCCTAGATAGCAATTTTTAAAATTTTTGGGTAAGCACTAGACCCAATCGATGTTATCTATGTAGACAATTTAACAGCCTATTATATTATGTAAATTTATAATAGCGATATGTTAATGTTACAGGAAAATTAATGTAAAATTCATTTTCATTAGCATACCTATAAACAGGTTCGGCCATAGGGCAAGGTCACCAATACGGTCGACTAGGACAACAGATTCAATAAGGGGCAACAAGTGGTGATGGCGATGGCGATGAATTTTGGTTTTTATTAGTAAAAAGTTGTATATAATATAGTTGTCAAGTAGTGGTCTGGTGCAATGGTAAAGGCAAGGATTTAACGCCAATGCAGTCTAGGATTGATCCTCAGCAACACCATCTATTTTTTAGCCTACTGTTCATTTTCTCGACTAGGGCTGCAGACATGCTTGGGTTGGCACTGCCCATAAATAATGCTCCATTGCAACGTTTGTTTTCGGATCTTGCGTGAATAAAATTTCTCCTCCTTACTCTAGCAGCTTTCTTTCAATTTACAACACATTATCAACATGAGTTTCTTTTTTTGGGCATAGCGAGCCAGTTTTTATAGTGGACTGTAACACTTTTTCATTATAACAAGTAATGAGTACATAATATAATAAGAGATAGGCAGATCGTCTATCTGCTACAGACATATTGCCCTAACTACATGTTGGAAATTTATGTGAATCGTTTAAAATATAGAAATAAGTGTATGATGACTCCTAAATGTGAATAGTCCCACATCATGGGATTATATGAAAGAAGTAAGTATTTATACTTGTTTCTAAGAAGCTTTGATGGGGCCTTGGGGCTCCCAATACATGCTTTGTTATGAGGAGGGAGCCCATGCATCATGACCACCACACACGCACGACCGACCGACTCGGTTCGGTCTTGGGCTTGGGCCTTGGGCATTGGCTATGTGTTAATTACGGAAAATATTTTCTGAACTGTTTTTCTCTTCCACCGCCAATAAAATATTCTTGCAGAAATTTTCGAGCAGTTAAATCCGAAAGTGCAAATCTGCACTGATCTGTTTGTGCAAAGCAGATCAGTTATTAATTTCAGAGAGGCCGTTTTATTCTAGAGGCGGCGGCGAAAGTACGAACTGGTTTTGCACCATCGACCAGATCGCCGAATCGTCTTCAAGAAAGCGACCTGGTCCGCGACTCAGCCATTGTTTCCCAACAATTTGAAGACGATTTCGAAGCAATGACTTATGCAACCCTAGATGAACCGTCCCCTCTTTCACAATCAATTGATTCCAAAGGACAATTCCAAACTTGCCATAAATCGATGGAATAATGGCAGATCAAATCAGATCTTGCGCAGCCTTGATTGCACGCTGGTAGATCCAAAGGCAATGAGTCGATTGAAAAAATGAGGCAAAGGACGGCTCTATAACAAACGCGAAGATAAGTATTCTTTCTTTTGATTATTGATTCTAATCTCGCAGAAATAGGATATCAATTTTTGTGCATAGAACCTCAGAACTCACAGTAACATGCGTATTTTTTTAATGCTTGCTTATTTCTTCCAACCCAGATATGCCGAATAATGGCTATGGTATATATATTGATGAGGTTGAGGTCGTTTTTACTGAATTTGTTAGCAGTAGAATTTTTTGAAATAATCACTGATAGCTTATATGTGTAAAATTTGGAACTTTGAATGACCTAAAAATGTTATACCTCAAAGCCTTGAAGAGCAAGCGATCTAGGCTTAATGTAAGTCAAACTGGTGAATCCAGTTTTATGCGTTTTAAGAACTTAGTAGGTCTGTAATGTGTAGGCACAATTTGAATGCAAACTTTTGAAAATGTCTTTATTATAAATTGACAATAATTAAGTGCATACTTATTTGGAAAATGTCATTAAAATTTTGGCATTAGTGAAATGCATATGATTATATGGAAATGTCATTAAAATTGAAATTAATAGAACACATATAATATTGGGAAATGTCACTAAAAATTTGACATTAATAGAATGTGTATGTTATTTGATAATGTCCTTAAGAATTGACATTAATTGGATGAATGACTTTTTTGCATCAAATAAATTGACATAGTTTATATGCATACAAGTGAAAATGTAGAATATAGAACACCTTTGTTGCATACATGTGAACAATTTATGTTAGTCTCTGAGTTTATGAATATTTTCCTATGAGAAAATATAAATTATTAACATATGAACATCTTTAAAAAATAGTAAGCATCAACAACCGACCAGTAAATAACAGAATGGAATCCGCAAGGAAACCATAAGTGACAGCAGCAATCAACCCAAATGAATGATTCTGGACAGTTATTCTAGAATACAACTGTAGAAAACCAGATCATATGACACGAATGTTTTGGAACATGCCAGGCACTGCACCGCAGGATAACCTGACTGAGGAGCCTCTTACGGCTATGATTACTAAGATTCGCCTTATTGGTGAATCAAAGGGTTGGTGGGTAGATATTGGTGTTTCTCTCCATGTTTGCTATGATCGTGATATATTCACATTATACACGGTTTCTGACGATCAGAAAGTGTGTTGTGAGATCCTCGCACCACTTAAGCTGAAGAGACTGGTAATATGAAAATAAAACATATGATTGGAAAGACATTGATTCTTAAAGATGTGATGCATTTGATATGTTTGAAAACATTCAAAATTGAAAACAAGCAAATAAGAAAATTAAGAGACTACATAGTGATAGAGGAACAGAATACGAATCAAATTCTATTCTGGATTTTTTATGTGATATATTGTACATAAGAGAACTACACCATATTCACCTGAAATGAACGGTAAAGCTAAAAAAAAAAGGACCTTTACCGAATTAATAATTGTCATTTTATTAAATTTTGGTGCAGCATAACATTAGTGGGGGGATATTTTATAGATTGTACGTTATGTTCTGAATAGAATCCCCATATCTAAGAATAAAATTTTGCATTATGAAATTTTGAAAGAAATATAAATCCAGTATGTCATACTTTAGAACTTGGGGTTGCTTAGCATATGTTCGCATTCCAGACCCTAAGAGAATAAAATTGGCAAGTAAATCATACGAATGTGTATTTATTAGCTATGCTGTTAATAGAAAAGCATACAGGATTTATGATCTAAATACACATAATATAATCTGAATCAAATGATGCCAATTTTTTATGAAACGAAATTTCCTTTTAATTTAAGGAATAGTGGGGGCACAAAAATGTAACAACCCGAAAATCTGGGCCAGTTTAAAATTTTTATTTTGGCAATTTTAGCGAATTTTGATTATTTAAAATGAATATTTTAAATAATATCGACGAGGAATTTATTTTGAATATAATTCGAGCATATATATTATATACGTCGTCGTTAGAATATAAATAATTATATATAATTATAAATAGAATTGAAAATGGCGCGGTAGTTCGATAATTCGATTTCAAACTTCAATTGAATGTACCGGGTGCAAAACAATCCGGATTTTAACGAAACCAAAAACATTGGGATCTATTTGAGACTATCTTTCCAACGAATCCGAAAAATCGAAATTTCATAGCGGGAATCAAAAGATATGTCTAGTGGAAAATTCTGAATAGTCGTTATGGAATTCAGGCCCTTAAAAATGGGAATTTTGCAGACAACCTCGGATTTCGACGAAACCACTTTTGTTGGATCCGTAATATCAAATTATTGCTAGGTTTTAAATTTCATAATTTTTCGAATCAATATGTGAGCGTGGCAAAGGAAAACGCATTTGACCAGTTTCAGTTGATTTTAATCGACTGGAAAATGGCCATTTTTCCAACGGTCTCGGAATTCGTCGAAACTAGTTTTGTTAGGACCGTATCGTCAATACGAAGCTAGAAAATATTTTTCTGGAATTTTTCGAGTTAGTATGTGACCCCGATAAATTGAAATGCGCGTTCAAATTCAATATATAGAGTTATATGTTGATTTTGACGAAAACCGATCGAAACGATCGAATCAGCCTAAGATACCTATACCATTGTGTTCGTAATGGGGGTAATTAGCTATGGACAGCAGGCGGTGGGCCTCGTTTAGTGGTCGTATGTAAAAGTCAACTTTTTGGGATTAAATAATTAAATAAAAAATAAAATAAAAATAAAACTACCTCCCTCCCCTTAAATCCTCCTGCCCCCCCCCCCCTTCGAAATTAAATCAGAAGCAAAAAAAAGGAAAAAAAAAATCGAAATCGCTCCACCGCCGCCCTTAATCGATCGCGCCTCCTTGACCGCCGCCTCAGGCGCCCGCTCCGACCGACCCTCCCCCTCCTCGCCCCCTCGAACCCGTGCACAAAAACCCCCTCACCTCCCATTTGAAAACGACAGCCACGGAGGACCGCACCACCACAGAAGCCGCCACCCAAACCCTAACCCTACCACCAGATCCGACGCCCCAAACCCTGAAGCACCTCGTCAGCAAAGCTCCCCGCCTCTGCTATCGAGCGACGCTCCGGTGAAGCTGCTGCCACCACCGCAGACTACGGCGCCTCCATTGGTGGTGCTGGATCCGCTCCGGTAGCTCAGAATGGCCAGTGACGAGAAAAAAGGGTGATTTTCAGTTTCTTTTTTATTATTATTATTATTATTATTATTATTATTTGTTTTTGATTTAGAAAATAACACAGTATTTAAAATGCAGTTTTGAAAGGAAATAACCTTGTTTTAAAAAAAATATATATAAAAAGCCTTGTTAAAGTCTAATCTTTGAGATGTAAAAGAAAGTGTAAAAATCCTTGTTTTTAAAATATAATTGGAATTATTTTAAAATATAGACAAGGAATTGTTGAAGAAAATATATATAGCAAAATTGTTGAAAATATAAAATATCACTGTTTTGAAAATATATAATAACGTTACAAAAAATAATATGATTTTTATATATTGAATAGCATAGTAAAAATTCGATTTTTATATATTGAATAGCATAGTAAAAATTCGATTTTTATATATTGAATAGCATAGTAAAAATTCGATTTTTATATATTGAATAGCGAAGTAAAAATTCGATTTTTATATATTGAATAGCGAAGTAAAAATATGATTTTTATATATTGAATAGCGAAGTAAAAACGTGATTTTTATATATGTAATGAATACGGGCAAAGAAAGTGACAAGAGGCAAGAACGGCGAAGATTTCTACATAAGAAGAGTCGTGGGATTGGATTAGCTAATCTGTGAGAACTTCTCACCTTTCAATTTAATTTTTCTAGTTATAAATATATACTAGGATGCAGACGGTGCTTAGCAGCATCCGACACCCGTCATCCACAGACCATGGATGGCTTGTTTGTTTAAATTGTTTGGTTGTGTAGCTGGTTAGATTATTTGGTTTGAATTGAATTGTTTGGTGAAATGAAATTGATTTGATTGATGTGTGAATGGCGTGGGCCTTCACTAGACCGGGGGTAAGGCTAGGCCTTGTCCCGTTTCTAGTATCGTGTCGTTATGCCGCCGAAATTTTCTAAAAATAAGTTAGAAAAATAAAGATAACATTTTATTTAATAAATGAACCGAATAGAATATTCATAGGTTGAATAAAATAGTTTGATCGTTAAAAATATAATTTTTAACGTGAATGTGAATAAATAAATATTCATTTACAAACCGTATGGTTTGTTTATGTACACCTATTTGAAGGACATTGATTGGGACGATAAATTTTACACATCGCCCAACTGCACAAATAAAATCTGTGTTTGATTGTTTGAAACCCCACACGGGTATTGGGATGATATTTGACGTACACTAATCCCGATTGTTTAGTTGTATGTCGATCGATTGATTGACAGACTGTTATAAGCGTTGAATATTTATATTTGATGCTTATACAGTGTAGAATGCACTTTGGATGATGGTTGATTATTCATCGTTGTTGATATATACATGTGTTATAGAAAATCCATATAATTAACATTATATGGTAATTGATTGGGCCTCATTCCAGTTTCGAAATAGAATATTTGAAAATAGAAACATATGAAGCCGTGTTGGTTAGATTGACGTCATTTTGACGTGAACGATATTTATATCGATTTTATTCACTCTTCAATGAATATTGAATAGATTTGAAATTCGAACTATATTGAAATGAATTGAAATTCGAATTATATTTAAAGTGAATTGAAATTCGAATTAAACTGAACTGATTTGAAATTCGAAATACACTGAAATAATTTGAAATTTGAATAGAAATGAATTCGAATTGAAATTTAATAGAATTGAATACGAATCGAAATTCAATTGAAAACGAATCGAAATTGAATTAAAAATCGATTTGAATTGAAATCAATTTGAAATGAATTTAAAACGAATTTATAAGGAAAGACTCAATTTTGATTTGAATTTGAAAAGAAGGAGTTGAAATCGTTTTGAAAACGAATTTTAAAACGATTCATATAATACATTTTGAATTGAAATCGACGAAGTATATATTATATATATAATATAATGGCCTGAATAGAACGCGCCGCGCCGCGGCAGTTCGCGATTTTCGACCATTGACTTCGAACGGATATTGCGGGAGATCCGACTGTCGGATTCTCCTAAAACCGGAACCGTTGGGTTCGTATCGAAAAGAGCTTTCTAACGAATATTGGAAATTAGAAATCTAACGGTTGGATTTGGAATTATGTCCAAATCAAATTTGAAAAAGGTCGCTGTAAGTGCAGTTCGATGGCCGTTGATGGAAATCGACTGTACGGGCCTTGATAAAATTATTAAAATAGTAATAATTTGTGTAAAATCATAAGAAATGATTTAGAAAGAATTGGGATGAAAACTCCATATTTGAAAAGATAAAAATAGATTTTTATCGAAATGAACTAGTTTTGAACTAGAATTAAAATTCTCTTTATTTTAAATAAATAAATTGAATTTGAAATGGTTTTGAAAATAACCAGAATTTCCAATAATTGCATTGGAATGGATTTGAATCGAAATTGTCTTCGGAATATTTCGATGTTGGATTTCGTGATTATACAGATGTTGTTATGGAAATTTGAAAGATATAGATATATATATCGTTATTTCCAATACGATATTTGTTGGTCGTAGAATTTGATATTGAATATAAGCCGATATATTTTCTATTTAGAGCCTTGTATTTAATATCAAATGTGATTTAGGTTTGTCGTGAATGGTGTCTTCATTAACACTGTTCTTAAGCCCAGTTGAGAAAAGATTAAATCTTTTTATTTAGAATTAATGAAGTGTACCAATTAAATAATATTTAATTGGAATTGAATTGATATTGATTTTTGGGTTTATCGTGGACAGTGTTTTAAATAACACTCGTTCTTTAACTCGATAATTAATGGAATGTGACTTTGGGTTTATCGTGAACCGTGTTTTAAATGACACTGATTCTTTAACCCAGTTAACGATTAAAACTAAGTGGAGTTTAATGAATCTTTAATTAGATTGAAATAATCGAGAAGGGAGTATCACCAGTTTTGCTCCAGGCGTTAGTTAAATCTTTAATTAGATTTGAACGTGAAATGGTAATTGAATTTACCGATAACACCGTGGTGTTAGATACGAAGTATAACCAGTTTTACTTCATGGGATAAATAGGTTGGGATTGGGAAATTAAAACAAATGATTACTTCGGTAAAGTTCGTAAATCCCGACTAGTTTGAATTGATATTCAAAAGTAGATTAAAGAATAAATTCAAGGAATTTATCTTGGATAAAATTAATGGGAACCTTTCCCTATGAATGTAAAATTTAGAAACTAACTGTCGGTTAGCCAAGCAGAATGGTTTCCTGGATATTGATCTGATGTTGGTTTCGGCCTTCGGGGTTAATATTTGGGGAATTATTCTCTTGATTAATTTACGGTTAGTGACTGATGAATTGGAATGAGGCGTATGTTGTGTTTGTGTAACACTTATTTAAAATATACGCGAGTTATTCGGAAAGACCGGGTTTATCCCATTCTGAATAACTGATACGACGATAAGTCGAAGATGAAGACGGTGGTCGAAGACCGGAAGTCTTCACGTTGTTTGGGTGATTACTGATGATCTTGATTGGGCTGTACACCCAAGAAGATGGAAACAGTTGGTGATCGTCCAGACGTACTTGGAGATCGATGGATATGCGGGGTACTAGGTGCCTCCGGTTTCGTTCAGACCCAGAACGAACTTGTAAATGGACTGTGTGTCTGACATTGGATTTCATTCTGCGTGATTGATATCGGTTGCATAGAGTGGTTTGTCTGTGTGGCATGCTAAGATGCAAATGATCAAGGCTTCTGTTGAAAAGCAAAGTCTTGTGGTTGATGATCAAAGCACAGCCTGTGTGGCACAGCTTTGTGTAACGTGAATTCGCGAGCCTCACACCCCGGTTGTGAACCAAAAACGGGAGAGGACCTCAGGGAGGACATGCATTTCTTTCTAGCTAGGGTTGTGTCAGTGACCTACCAGCCCTGACATTTATATACTTTTCACCTGTGTGGTTGTTGCTGTTGCGAGGCGCCTCGGTTAGATCGGACGATCCGGGTCCGATGGAGCCATTCGTTGGCTTATTTACGCCCCAAAGGGCGGGGAAACGCAGTGTTCAGGCATTTTAATCCACATCGGTGGATCGGCCCTGACGATCCGAGGGTCGATGCGCTCTGACCCTGAGGCTCGGGCTAGAGAGTCTCGAAGACGGTGAGGACGATCCCTAGCCTCGGTTCATAGATGGAAATCCAATTTCCAAATACGTGACATTTGCGGTTTTAATTGTAGAACTGGTATGGCGACATGATATATGGTACCCATGCCGTCTATGATTGATACTTATGATTTGAAGTTGTTTTACACACTATACACTGATAATAGTATCAAATGATTTGTTTTAAAACGTATCAAGCATTCTTTGGCTGTTATAAGGGAAAACCCTATCCCCCGGCTTGCGTTGCATTGTGTGATAGGACCTGGGTCTTATAACAGCTTCATTTTTCTTTATTTAGCATTGCGCTGTTTGTTTTATGCACTGGTATTCTTGGGAGGAAACCCGTTCCGTGTTATACGGCGTGGTCCCTTGATTTACCTAACTTTAAAAATAAAGATTAATAACTGTTTTAGTTCTCACACCAGTCACATGACTGACCTGGAGTTTATTGTTTTAACCTAAACTCTGGGTGCCCTTATTTTCGACACGGGCAGCTAGTAGTTTTGGTTTTGCAGATTTATATTCACAGGATCCTGGTTTACAGCTGGAATGATATCCGGAAAGCTTTGTATCCGTATATCTTTTCTAGTTGTGTATTGTATTATTTTCCGCTGCAATGTATTTAAATGTAATTTAAATCTCTGTTATTTCTGTGTAATATTCGTTTATACTCTGTATATTCTTGTATTCTGATGCATTGATGTAATATACAATGAAATGTTCTTCCGTCTGCGTTCTATTGTGGCTTGTTCTCGACCTATCCGCGCTTTCCTTCACCGGGGAAGTTACGGGCTTTCACAGTTGGTATCAGAGCTTTGGTTTACAAAGCTCAGAGAACAAGGCACATTAGAACCATACGAAAGAATTCATCAGATGTTGGATTAGTAATATCCAATGAGAGTGGCTCGTTAGAGATAGGATCAGTAGTATCCTAGGGCGAGTGTGAAGAGTATATTTTTAAAAGGAAACAAATTTGTTTTGAAAATTTAAAATCAATTATTCGTATTTGATTATTTATTTCATATTGATTAGGACAATCCAATATATAAAGATTTTGCGTATGCGCCTAGCTAGCGTGTATTCGAAGTTTGGATATATTGGATAGATATAGAGTTACACTCTAGTCACCCGGGGGTGACTCTGATGATTGATATATCATCATCAGAATTTTTATTCGAGTGACGAACGTGTAATATCTATATACTTCCTATTGACTGGTGTGAGAACCAAAATTAGATAGGGCTTATTGTTGTGATTTTGCATCAAAAATCTGATTTTTGACTATGTATCAAAGTTATGAATCTGAAATAATAATGCACTAATTGATTGTTGATTGTGTTGTTTGATTATTGTTTGAATAATTAGAAGTTGAACCTTTAACCAAATTGAACCAAATATTGAGTTATATTGAAAATTAGTCGCATTTGCTTGCATATACTTGTACTTACATTGAACAGTTCATAGCAAGGAGGCTAGAGCAGAGAATAAAATTTGTTTGCCCGACAAATAGGTACATGTTTACTACATAATTTACTGTTTTGTTTGGGTGATGATGATTTTATGAGCCTTTGGCTAGCCGCTTGGCTTTTTCTTTTTCTTTTTGAGATCAGAAGGCCTATATGGAAATTTCGGGATTTTCCCGTGGCTCCCGGTGCAGGGGAGGTTATGGCGAAATTTTTCGAAAATTTAGGGTGTTAGCCAAATTTTTGAAGAATTTGAAAATTCTCAGAAACTGAAAAGTTGGAGAATGGAAGCCAGATCGAACGTAGAGTTGATTGATCAAACCACTTTCGACTTTGTTCCTTTTCGGAGACGAAAAGTTTTAAGTGGGGGAGATTGTAACAACCCGAAAATCTAAGCCAGTTTAAAATTTTTATTTTGGCAATTTTAGCGAATTTTGATTATTTAAAATGATTATTTTAAATAATATCGACGAGAAATTTATTTTGAATATAATTCGAGCGTATATATTATATACGTCGTCGTTAGAATATAAATAATTATATATAATTATAAATAGAATTGAAAATGGCGCGGTAGTTCGATAATTCGATTTCAAACTTCAATTGAATGTACCGGGTGCAAAACAATCCGGATTTTAACGAAACCAAAAACATTGGGATCTATTTGAGACTATCTTTCCAACGAATCCGAAAAATCGAAATTTCATAGCGGGAATCAAAAGATATGTCCAGTGGAAAATTCTGAATAGTCGCTATGGAATTCAGGCCCTTAAAAATGGGAATTTTGCAAACGACCTCGGATTTCGACGAAACCACTTTTGTTGGATCCGTAATGTCAAATTATTACTAGGTTTAAAATTTCATAATTTTTAGAATCAATATGTGAGCGTGGCAAAGGAAAACGCATTTGATCAGTTTTAGTTGATTTTAATCGACTGGAAAATGGCCATTTTTCCAACGGTCTCGGAATTCGTCGAAACTAGTTTTGTTAGGACCGTATCGTCAATACGAAGCTAGAAAATATTTTTCTGGAATTTTTCGAGTTATTATGTGACCCCGGTAAATTGAAATGCGCGTTCAAATTCAATATATAGAGTTATATGTTGATTTTGACGAAAACTGATCGAAACGATCGAATCAGCCTAAGATACCTATACCATTGTGTTCGGAATGGGGGTAATTAGCTATGGACGGCAGGCGGTGGGCCTCGTTTAGAGGTCGTATATAAAAGTCAACTTTTTGGGATTAAATAATTAAATAAAAAATAAAATAAAAATAAAACTACCTCCCTCCCCTTAAATCCTCCTGGCCCCCCCCTTCGAAATTAAATCAGAAGCAAAAAAAAAGGAAAAAAAAAATCGAAATCGCTCCACCGCCGCCCTTAATCGATCGCGCCTCCTTGGCCGCCGCCTCAGGCGCCCGCTCCGACCGACCCTCCCCCTCCTCGCCCCCTCGAACCCGTGCACAAAACCCCCTCGCCTCCCATTTGAAAATGACAGCCACGGAGGACCGCACCACCACAGAAGCCGCCACCCAAACCCTATCCCTACCACCAGATCTGACGCCCCAAGCCCTGAAGCACCTCGTCAGCAAAGCTCCCCGCCTCCGCTATCGAGCGACGCTCCGGTGAAGCTGCTGCCACCACCGCAGACTACGGGCCTCCATTGGTGGTGCTGGATCCGCTCCGGTAGCTCAGAATAGCCAGTGACGAGAAAAAAGGGTGATTTCCAGTTTCTTTTTATTATTATTATTATTATTATTTGTTTTTGATTTAGAAAATAACACAGTATTTAAAATGCAGTTTTGAAAGGAAATAACCTTGTTTTAAAAAAAAAATTATATAAAAAGCCTTGTTAAAGTCTAATCTTTGAGATGTAAAAGAAAGTGTAAAAATCCTTGTTTTTAAAATATAATTGGAATTGTTTTAAAATATAGACAAGGAATTGTTGAAGAAAATATATATAGCAAAATTGTTGAAAATATAAAATATCACTGTTTTGAAAATATATAATAACGTTACAAAAAAATAATATGATTTTTATATATTGAATAGCATAGTAAAAATTCGATTTTTATATATTGAATAGCATAGTAAAAATTCGATTTTTATATATTGAATAACATAGTAAAAATTCGATTTTTATATATTGAATAGCGAAGTAAAAATTCGATTTTTATATATTGAATAGCGAAGTAAAAATATGATTTTTATATATTGAATAGTGAAGTAAAAACGTGATTTTTATATATGTAGTGAATACGGGCAAAGAAAGTGACAAGAGGCAAGAACGGCGAAGATTTCTACATAAGAAGAGTCGTGGGATTGGATTAGCTAATCTGTGAGAACTTCTCACCTTTCAATTTAATTTTTCTAGTTATAAATATATACTAGGATGCAGACGGTGCTTAGCAGCACCCGTCATCCACAGACCATGGATGGCTTGTTTGTTTAAATTGTTTGGTTGTGTAGTTGGTTAGATAATTTGGTTTGAATTGAATTGTTTGGTGAAATGAAATTGATTTGATTGATGTGTGAATGGCGTGGGCCTTCACTAGACCGGGGGTAAAGCTAGGCCTTGTCCCGTTTCTAGTATCGTGCCGTTATGCCGCCGAAATTTTCTAAAAATAAGTTAGAAAAATAAAGATAACATTTTATTTAATAAATGAACCGAATAGAATATTCATAGGTTGAATAAAATAGTTTGATCGTTAAAAATATAATTTTTAACGTGAATGTGAATAAATAAATATTCATTTACAAACCGGATGGTTTGTTTATGTACACCTATTTGAAGGACATTGATTGGGACGATAAATTTTACACATCGCCCAACTGCACAAATAAAATCTGTGTTTGATTGTTTGAAACCCCACACGGGTATTGGGATGATATTTGACGTACACTAATCCCGATTGTTTAGTTGTATGTCGATCGATTGATTGACAGACTGTTATAAGCGTTGAATATTTATATTTGATGCTTATACAGTGTAGAATGCACTTTGGACGATGGTTGATTATTCATCGTTGTTGATATATACATGTGTTATAGAAAATCCATATAATTAACATTATATGGTAATTGATTGGGCCTCATTCCAGTTTCGAAATAGAATATTTGAAAATAGAAACATATGAAGCCGTGTTGGTTAGATTGACGCCATTTTGACGTGAACGATATTTGTATCGATTTTATTCATTCTCCAATGAATATTGAATAGATTTGAAATTGAATAGATTTGAAATTCGAACTATATTGAAATGAATTGAAATTCGAATTATATTTAAAGTGAATTGAAATTCGAATTAAACTGAACTGATTTGAAATACGAAATACACTGAAATAATTTGAAATTTGAATAGAAATGAATTCGAATTGAAATTTAATAGAATTGAATACGAATCGAAATTTAATTGAAAACGAATCGAAATTGAATTAAAAATCGATTTGAATTGAAATCAATTTGAAATGAATTTAAAACGAATTTATAAGGAAAGACTCAATTTTGATTTGAATTTGAAAAGAAGGTGTTGAAATCGTTTTGAAAACGAATTTTAAAACGATTCATATAATACATTTTGAATTGAAATCGACGAAGTATATATTATACATATAATATAATGGCCTGAATAGAACGCGCCGCGCCGCGGCAGTTCGCGAATTTCGACCATTGACTTCGAACGGATATTGCGGGAGATCCGACCGTCGGATTCTCCTAAAACCGGAACCGTTGGGTTCGTATCGAAAAGAGCTTTCTAACGAATATTGGAAATTAGAAATCTAACGGTTGGATTTGGAATTATGTCCAAATCAAATTTGAAAAAGGTCGCTGTAAGTGCAGTTCGATGGCCGTTGATGGAAATCGACTGTACGGGCCTTGATAAAATTATTAAAATAGTAATAATTTGTGTAGAATCATAAGAAATGATTTAGAAAGAATTGGGATGAAAACTCCATATTTGAAAAGATAAAAATAGATTTTTGTCGAAATGAACTAGTTTTGAACTAGAATTAAAATTCTCTTTATTTTAAATAAATAAATTGAATTTGAAATGGTTTTGAAAATAACCAGAATTTCCAATAATTGCATTGGAATGGATTTGAATCGAAATTGTCTTCGGAATATTTCGATGTTGGATTTCGTGATTATACAGATGTTGTTATGGAAATTTGAAAGATATAGATATATATATATAGTTATTTCCAATATGATATTTGTTGGTCGTAGAATTTGATATTAAATATAAGCCGATATATTTTCTATTCAGAGCCTTGTATTTAATATCAAATGTGATTTAGGTTTGTCGTGAATGGTGTCTTCATTAACACTGTTCTTAAGCCCAGTTGAGAAAAGATTAAATCTTTTTATTTAGACTTAATGAAGTGTACCAATTAAATAATATTTAATTGGAATTGAATTGATATTGATTTTTGGGTTTATCGTGGACAGTGTTTTAAATAACACTCGTTTTTTAACTCGATAATTAATGGAATGTGACTTTGGGTTTATCGTGAATCGTGTTTTAAATGACACTGATTCTTTAACCCAGTTAACGATTAAAACTAAGTGGAGTTTTAATGAATCTTTAATTAGATTGAAATAATCGAGAAGGGAGTATCACCAGTTTTGCTCCAGGCGTTAGTTAAATCTTTAATTAAATTTGAACGTGAAATGGTAATTGAATTTACCGATAACACCGTGGTGTTAGATACGAAGTATAACCAGTTTTACTTCATGGGATGAATAGGTTGGGATTGGGAAATTAAAACAAATGATTACTTCGGTAAAGTTCGTAAATCCCGACTAGTTTGAATTGGTATTCAAAAGTAGATTAAAGAATAAATTCAAGGAATTTATCTTGGATAAAATTAATGGGAACCTTTCCCTATGAATGTAAAATTTAGAAACTTTCTGTCGGTTAGCCAAGCAGAATGGTTTCCTGGATATTGATCTGATGTTGGTTTCGACCTTCGGGGTTAATATTTGGGGAATTATTCTCTTGATTAATTTACGGTTAGTGATTGATGAATTGGAATGAGGCGTATGTTGTGTTTGTGTAACACTTATTTAAAATATACGCGAGTTATTCGGAAAGACCGGGTTTATCCCATTCTGAATAACTGATACGACGATAAGTCGAAGATGAAGACGGTGGTCGAAGACCGGAAGTCTTCACGTTGTTTGGGTGATTACTGATGATCTTGATTGGGCTGTACACCCAAGAAGATGGAAACAGTTGGTGATCGTCCAGACGTACTTGGAGATCGATGGATATACGGTGTACTAGGTGCCTCCGGTTTCGTTCAGACCCAGAACGAACTTGTAAATGGACTGTGTGTCTGACATTGGATTTCATTCTGCGTGATTGATATCGGTTGCATAGAGTGGTTTGTCTGTGTGGCATGCTAAGATGCAAATGATCAAGGCTTCTGTTGAAAAGCAAAGTCTTGTGGTTGATGATCAAAGCACAGCCTGTGTGGCACAGCTTTGTGTAACGTGAATTCGCGAGCCTCACACCCCGGTTGTGAACCAAAAACGGGAGAGGACCTCAGGGAGGACATGCGTTTCTTTCTAGCTAGGGTGGTGTCAGTGACCTACCAGCCCTGACATTTATATACTTTTCACCTGTGTGGTTGTTGCTGTTGCGAGGCGCCTCGGTTAGATCGGACGAGCCGGGTCCGATGGAGCCATTCGTTGGCTCATTTACGCCCCAAAGGGCAGGGAAACGCAGTGTTCAGGCATTTTAATCCACATCGGTGGACCGGCCCTGACGATCCAAGGGTCGATGCGCTCTGACCCTGAGGCTCGGGCTAGAGAGTCTCGAAGACGGTGAGGACGATCCCTAGCCTCGGTTCATAGATGGAAATCCAATTTCCAAATACGTGACATTTGCGGTTTTAATTGTAGAACTAGTATGGCGACATGATATATGGTACCCATGCCGTCTATGATTGATACTTATGATTTGAAGTTGTTTTACACACTATACACTGATAATAGTATCAAATGATTTGTTTTAAAACGTATCAAGCATTCTTTGGCTGTTATAAGGGAAAACCCTATCCCCCGGCTTGCGTTGCATTGTGTGATAGGACCTGGGTCTTATAACAGCTTCATTTTTCTTTATTTAGCATTGCGCTGTTTCTTTTATGCACTGGTATTCTTGGGAGGAAACCCGTTCTGTGTTATACGGCGTGGTCCCTTGATTTACCTAACTTTAAAAATAAAGATTAATAACTGTTTTAGATCTTACACCAGTCACATGACTGACCTGGAGTTTATTGTTTTAACCTAAACTCTGGGTGCCCTTATTTTCGACACGGGCAGCTAGTAGTTTTGGTTTTGCAGATTTATATTCACAGGATCCTGGTTTACAGCTGGAATGATATCCGGAAAGCTTTGTATCCGTATATCTTTTCTAGTTGTGTATTGTATTATTTTCCGCTGCAATGTATTTAAATGTAATTTAAATCTCTGTTATTTCTGTGTAATATTCGTTTATACTCTGTATATTCTTGTATTCTGATGCATTGATGTAATATATAATGAAATGTTCTTCCGTCTGCGTTCTTTTGTGGCTTGTTCTCGAACTATCCGCGCTTTCCCTCACCGGGGAAGTTACGGGCTTTCACAAAAAAGTATGCCTATTAGAACAGAACTTAATAAAAGTTCTGAAGTTGAACCTAGAAGAAGTAAAAGAGCGAGAACCGTAAAAGATTTGGTTCAGATTTTTGTGCTTTTACTATAGAGGAGGATCACTTAAACCTCCAAGAGGCCTTATCTTATTTAGACGCCGATTTTTGGCAAGAGGCTATAAATGATGAGATGGATTCTCTGGAATCCAATAGGACTTGGCATTTGACAGATTTACCTTCTGGTTGTAAATCTATAGGCTGTAAATGAGTACTTAAAGAAAATTAAAACTTGATGGCACTGTTAATAAATATAAGGCACGATCAGTAGCTAAAGGTTTTTAAACAAAAAGAAAATATAAACTTCTTCGACAATCTCTCACATGTAACTAGAATAACATCCATTCGGGTATTAATCTCACTTGCTTCCATTCATAATTTATGAATACACCAAATGGATGTTAAAACCGTCTTTTTAAACGGTGAATTAGACGAAGAACTTTATATGGACCAGCCTGAAGGATTTGTAATACATGGTCAAGAACATAAAGTATGCAAATTAGATAAATCATTATATGGTTTAAAACAAGAATTTTAATAATGGCATGAAAAATTTGAGAACTTTAATCATTTCACATGGTTTTAAAGTTAATGAAAGTGACAAATGCATTTATTACAAATCTGAGAATGACATTTGCACTATTATATGCCTTATGTAGATGACCTACTCATCTTTGGGTCAAACATTCATGCCATAAATTTAGTCAAATCTTTATTAATGCCAATTTTGATATGAAAGATCTAGGTAAGGCGAGTGTAATCCTTGGTATTAAGATTACTGGGTCAAAAAGGGGATTTTCTTTGGATCAATCTCATTAAATTGAGAATACTCTAAAGAAATACAATTATTTTGACTGTAAACCTGCATGTACACCATATGGTCTCAGTGTAAAGTTATTTAAAAACACTGATGAAGGTGTAAGATAGTCTGAGTTTGCGAGCATCATTGGCAGCCTACAGTATGCCACTGAATGTACTAGACCCGACATTGCCTATGTCGTGGGATTATTATGCAGGTTTACCAGTAGACCTAGTATAAAGCATTGACATGATATTGAAAGGGTCACGAGATACCTTAAACGAACCATGAACCTTGGATTACATTATGAAAAGTTTCAAGCTGTACTTGAAAGATATTCCGATGCTGACTGGAATATTTTATCTGATGATTCTATTGCGACCAGTGGTTATATATTTAGCATTGCGGGAAGAACTGTTTCTTGGAAATCTAAGAAACAGAATATCTTGACTCAGTATACTATAGTGACTGAGATAATAGCACTAGCTACAGCTAGTTAAGAAGCAGAGAACTAAAGAAATCTGCTATTTGAGATCCCTATAAAGGAAAAATATACACCAGTGGTGTAATCGATTGTGATAGTTCCGCGGCTATTACAAAAAGTATAGAACTGTTATAACAACGGTAGAAAACGACGTCATAAGCACAATACTATAAAAGAACATCACATATATAGTGATGAAAGATTTGACGACTATTGAAAGAAAAACAGAACCGATAATACAACGGTAAGAAATGACAGTCGTATGCACAGTATTGTTAGAGGACATCACATATGAAGTGATGATAATTTGGCAGATCCTTTGACGAAAGGACTGACCAGAAAGAAAGTCCTTAATAATTCTAAAAGAATGGGACTATTGCCATGAGATTGTGGAATCACGCACAATGGTAACCCGACCTAAATGACTGGAGATCCCAAGAAATAGGTTCAATGGGTAAAAACAAGTTGTGTAGTGATAGAAGTAGAACATGCTATTTAATAAACTAAGAAGCATGTATTCCTGAAGTGATTAGAGGATGAGTTAATAGAAACTCTTAATGAGATCTATACTCTATTTGGAGTGGAGTACCTACCTTCAGGAGTACTCTTGATAGACTCACCTGTGTGAATGTGGAAATGTGGCCGTTTCCTTTGGAGTTTTGGGCAGAACTTCTAGAGCGTTCACTAAACTGGGATAGACGTGCATGGCCATAAACGCACGGGCTTATTTGATTGCACTATGGAAAAGATTGTGTGTGGTTTGATGTCAGGAATAGAGTTCAAGACTACGTGTCAATCTAGTAAAAACTGAATCTAATTCACTACGCAAAGGTTCAAGTCGGATGACACCTTTGTTTATGCACAGTCTTATGTTTTTAGAAACTGCTCGATAATATTTTAAAAAATTCAAGTGGAGGATTGTTGGAAATTTATGTGAATTGTTTAAAATATAGAAATAAGTGTATGATGGCTCCTAAATGTGAATAGTCCCACATCATGGGATTATATGAAAGAAGCAAGTATTTATACTTGTATCTAAGAAGCTTTGATGGGGCCTTGGGGCTTCCAATACATGCTTTGTTGTGAGGAGGGAGCCCATGCATCATGACCACCAAACACACGCGCGTGACCGACCGACTCGGCTCGACCCAACCCGGCCCGGCCCGGCTCGGTTCGGTTCGGTTTTTGGCTTGGGCTTTGGGCCTTGGCTATGTGGTGTAGACACTTATATTTTTAGACCAGAAAAACTTGATTTTTTCGAACCGTTTTTTAATTACGGAAAATATTTTCTGAACCGAATTTAATTTGAAACGGTAAACTTTTGACCAAGTATTTCGCAGATCCTATTTTCCTCCATTGACCAGTATTTTCGAATAACCTAATCCTCGTCTATATATTATTATCTTCATATTAGACGAGAGTAGTACAGAAAAAACAAAAAAAAGACTGTTTTTCTCTTCCACCGCCAATAAAATATTCTTGCAGAAATTTTCGAGCAGTTAAATCCGAAAGTGCAAATCTGCACTGATCTGTTTGTGCAAAGCAGATCTGTTATTAATTTCAGAGAGGCTGTTTTATCCTAGAGGCGGCGGCGAAAGTACGAACTGGTTTTGCACCATCGACCAGATCGCCGAATCGTCTTCAAGAAAGCGACCTGGTCCGCGACTCAGCCATTGTTTCCCAATACTACATCTTAACTATAATGAGTCACCATGCAGGATGAGATTAATTAATGTAAATAGCTAGAAGGATAATACATACATGCACAACAAATTGCAGTTTTACAACTTCTATTTCAGGCTGCATAGCAGTCCATTGTAGACTCAATAATCAAATTAGATTACATACATCTAGAGCCTTAAATTCAGCTAATCTAGCTTATGAAGGCATCAGTTGTAAGAAGGGATACAGATTGTTGAGGAGGCAGAGAATTGAAGACTACCCTGATACATTGCGTACACATAAACAAGAAGAGCCCCAAATAAAAACTTTTTTTTTTGCACCAAACATAGATACAGATTAAGTGTCCAATCCATAAAACACAGAAAAGGGAAGAGGCTAGCTGTAAATAATGAAAGGCGGTAGGAGTGAGTCAGGCTAGCTAGGAAGAGGATGAATCATCAAGAAACTGATCGATGGAAAAGGGAAGAGGTAGAAAGGTGAGTATCGATGAGCTGTAAAAAATGATAGATCTAAGGGAAATTATTGCAAAGTGGACACAAGGGATGTAATGTTCATAGAAGACTAAAGTGAGGATCCAGAAGCAGGTGGCTAATAAGGTAGATTAGGGGGAGAGGATCTGAAATGTACGACTATCTAAGGGAAGGCAAAACGAGAAACGATTATAAGGTTATTTCGGAAAATCTCCTACGCCACGATGATGAAAGCTAGGGATTTGTTGAAGGTCGAGAGGGGAGATGAATAGATGGCTCGCACTAATACCAAATTGTAACGCCTCACCCCGAGACCCACCTTAATAAAGAGTATTACAGTGTAATGCTGTCTATTAAGGCGGAGAATAGGGCAGGATAGGACCGACCTCTTATAATCTTGTATTAAACAAGTCCTAAGTACATCGATGAAGGCTCTAGTTTTTATTTATTTATTTATTTATTTATTTATTTATTTGTGGTTCGATATACTTATTACTTACTTAATACAATATCACTAGGGTTTCAGGATCCATTCAGAACAAGACATATATAATATAATAAATCACTGAACATAACATAGTTACATATATATAAGAAGATATCAGAGGAGAAAGATGAGGGCGGCGATAACCCTAGTCACCATTGTAGTTTATGAAGCCGAACCTTGTTGTGCAATTTATGATTTTAATTTTGTATATCCAGATTTCAAAAAAATTAGATCTAAGTTTGTGGATTCGTTCTACAATTAATTTTTATATGAGAATTCTTGATTCATGGATCTCTATATTTGTTCTGTGACTATTTTCCAATTGAATTTTTTTATTTATGAATCTTTAGATTTGTTCTGTAATTATCTTTAGTTTAAGCATTCTTAATTCATATTTCTAGATTTATTCACTAATTTCTTCAGATTTGAATTTGGGATCTAAAGGATCTAGTTTTTCAGATTTAATTTTTTCATTGACCCAAATATATTTTAGATTTATTCTTTCAATCATTTCAAGATCTAAAGGATCTGCTTTTTCATATTTAATTTTTTTTTCATTGACCCAAATATATTTTAGATTCATTCTTTCAATCATTTTAGGATCTAATTTTGTGTTTTTCAAATTTAGTTTTATGAACATTTAATTATATATGTATTACTTTCATCGTTGGGGATATAAATATGGATCTAATTTTATTTTTTCTTTGTCACCATTTATTTTTCATATGTATTATTTTTGAAGAGATTGAAGATATGCTATCTACTGAGAAAATGTTCATTTGTTTTGATATATATGTAACAAAATTATGAGTATCAAATATCATGATGTAGCTTTTAGATTCGATAGTAATATTGATTTATCACCAGAAGTGAAGCTAAAAAGGAAAATTTGAAAACTCATGGCGAAAACAAATTTTTTGAAATTTTAAAAAAGGAAATTGAAGTTTATATGTGTACAGATGAAAAGTTAATGTTTCAAAGGTAACTTGAAATAAAGGCTCAAAGCAAATGAATGCATTTCATGTTTCCGTATAACAAAGGATGCGGCTTCAATAAAAGAAAATGATTTGAAAATAAAATGAATGGAAAAGCTTAAATGGAAAGCAAAAGTCTGGAAGAATAGATATACTGGAAAAATATTCAAATCTCGTATTACACATAATTTCCTAAAGAATTTTAGTTTTTGAATAGATCATTACATTTACTATTTTCTCAAAAAAAAATAGTAGTAAAACCACTATCATACATGAATAAAAAGCACTTTCTGAAGAAGTTACTTCAATTTGAAATACGTATTAACAATAAGTACGTTAGAATAAAATTTAAAATTTTATTATAATAATTTTAAAACATGTAAGAACAAGATTATTTTTTGTGAAGTTCAAGTTTTGGACCATGTAACCCTTATTTATATCCATTTTTATCATAAATGTATTAAATGTCGTTATTATGATAAATTACCTTATTATAATAACACTACACCAAAACAGGTGATTCCCAATGAGTATAAATGTCACAAACAATTTCAGCAACGCTTATTGTAACACCCCACACTTTTCTAAGCCCAAATTTCGACAAAACTCGAACCCATCCAAGTACGGAACGTGTATATGTGGTACCTACAATAAAAGAGCTTGAATATAATCAGAGTATGATAATATAACTCACAGCGGAAATGAAACATATGATAGACTTGTATTAACTCAAGTAGCTACGTTATAAAGTGGCTCACCGTGTCAATACCGAGCATGAGACAGAACGAAAACCAAAAACTAAACTCATACACCAGTGAGAACCAGACCTTATCTAGAAACCCTAAGAGATTGTAATGAGGAGGGGAGGTCAGAACAACAAGTTCTAGTGAACAGGAAGAGTATAACACAGTTTACGATACACAGATGTATTCAGTTTGGTGCAATCCAAGATATATGCCCACCAAGGCTAGTAATCCTAACCTAACCTTGTAAACATTTACGCACGACTTCTATCTACCACACCCAAGCTGGTATTCCTACAGATAATGATACCTCGATAGAACATTTACACATATTTGTAAAGCCTTTAAACCATCTTTTAAACAGTTAACAAAACTAAGAGGTAAGCTCTTAACTACTGAACCTAGTTATTTACGTATATATATTTAGCCACTTAACGCCTCACTATCAAATGATACATTTAGGGTGGATTCTCTCGATCGCTTAAGACCCTAGGAGGACCTATTGGTCACTTAATACCTCTCGATGGTTTACTCAACGCTAATATAAACTAGATGACACTAGTTACAGGTCGTACTTATTAAGGCTTCTGTCATTCACGCATATCATCCGATGCCCTGCATGAGGCGAGAGATAGTAGCAACCACTTAAGACCACTCGGTTATGTAAATGTAGCACGCCATTTAAGACCACCTGGTGGAGGGCCCCTTCATTACCATCTAGCTGGCCTTATTGGATAATCTCTTAGACTCTTAATACTTCCCATAGGATAGGTAGCCTAATAGAATGACCATACAGACATTTTTAAATCCAGGTTTGGGTATGATTCACACACCATTTAAGATCCTTAAACTGAAGGAATTACTCCCAGGTAGACTTCTTGACCTAAGGAAGCAGACTATTCGCGAGGATTATCAAGCTCGTACCCAGTTAGCCTTTAATGCTTTTATTTATGAGAGTTGAGCTACGCGATCACTTAATACCTTTTTATAGGTGGATCTAACTACTTAAGACCTTAATCCTAAAGCCGACTACGCTTATAGACTATTTCCTGGTTAGTTTCTCCTTATGGACAGGAGGAGGACCCCTTTTGTCCATTTAAGACCTCACTCATGGTGTAAACCTTATTTTTGGAAATAACCAATACCATGCATACTAGTTATCGTCATGGGCTTCTATGGTAAATAATAACTAGCATTATATACCTACTAAGTCCATTCTTATCTTCTAGTTGTTATTATTCTAGGTTTACTAGTCAAGATCCCTTCTTATATGGACTTAATATTTATTAGTACACGTGATTCCCATCAGTCCCTGTCGAATTCTTTTATCACCTTTATTAAGGTTACCTGCCGTTTATGACTCTAATGGTCATATTCCTAAGGCATTACTTATCCTCAAATTATCAGTCCTAAAATATCTTTTAGTTGTACCCCAACAGACACTATTGTTTGTTACATATGTGTGTGCGTGTGTGTGTGTGTGCATATATATATATATATATATATATATATATATATATATATATATATATATGCACCATACCTCTCACATTAAACTGACCACTTGCGGATGCTGGATTTGCCGGGCGGTTCCGAGCAGACTTCTACCACAAGTTGAGCTTAACCTCGTGCCTTAGTGATGTTATAACTTAATTTCTTAATTAGAGTTACAACATTAATCCTAGCCAATTTAGAAATTGCAACCATTCGGCTGAACTAGCTAATCAATTTTATTTTCTGCAATCAATGTCCATTACAACAGCTATTTATTTATTTATGACTCTATTAATAGCAATTGATTGCACTAATTGCTACAATGGTTACCACAAATATATTAATTTAATATGGATTACATTTACATGTATAATTCCATAAAAATGAAAACCATTCAAATGTTCTTTATAATATATATTTCGTTGTTTATGTAGATTTGGACGGATGATGTATATATATTTATATTTATATTTTTGCGTAGTTAACGTAGTTATTTTTCTTTTATTATTATTGTTATGGTTAAGTTTAATGTTTTGGTTCAATTAATAACCAAACATCCCTTTTGCATTCGATTTTGAAATAAGGTTCTAAATCATATAAAAAGACTGTCTGTCAACTATAATTATTGTAAATTATGCCCGAATATTAACAGAGGAGTTCATATTTCAAACCACAAGAAATATATATTATGTATATTTTGGAATAGGTGATGTAAACTATGCATAAGTATATTTATATTTATACGTGAATTTACACAATTTTTCCCTTATTCAATACTTGACATATTTCTTATTGGTTTCAAATAATGTTTTTCAATTTAAAAGAGCAAAAAGGCATATTTGCAATAACTAAGTTAAAACCCAAAAAAAATTGAGCACAAACAGGTTTATATATTTTTAATCAAAATCGCACAATTTTCCATTTAACACTGATCTACAGATCTAGACTAAACATCTTAACAATGTTTAATGGGACTGATTTCCACATCTACTGTGTTTGTTAATAACCACAATACATTTTCAACACAGTTGTAGGCAGTAATATGATCAATCAAGTAAGCCTACAAATTAAATATTATTAAAACCACAAATTTATACTTTCAGATTTTAACAACATTCATAAACATATTTGATAGGTGTCATTCTAGATTTAACAATATTATAAAAAGATCTGATAAATGTTAGGCATAGATGTAAGATCTAATACAAACGAGATAGTAAGTTACTGTAATTTTGTATATAAATTTCCCATCCACCCGAAATCATCCAAATCTGAAATTTGAATAATCTTTTAGGCCCGCAGTTTCCAAATTCTTACAGACCTACAATTATTTTGAAAAGGGGATACTTTCAGATTTTTTTGATTTGCAAGAAAATAGGAAAAGAGGGGAGAATCCAATGAAGAAGAACTTAGATACCAATTCGTACCTTTTTCCACTTGAATCTAATTATCCCTTCCAATGCCATATGGTTTATGTTTGAATTGATTGTACATGAATCAATTTTTGATTAAGAATGTATTAAAAGAGAAAGGGAAATGACAGAGCTTTGCTGCTGCTTATAGGTTTGTGTGGAAAAGAATGAGGTTTTACCCCTTATTTATAGGAGTGGAAATGGATATGAATTGCTAGATTTTATTTAATTAACATCCGTCCGTTTATATAATAATATATATAAAACTAAACCCTCTTAACCTATTTGTCGGTGGGATGTTTAGGTACGAAGTGGTCAACACCCTCCTACCAAGCGGTCGACCGCCCTCAGCCGACTAGCCCAGTGAAGGCAGTTTACAAAAGGAATTAAATATATTATTTATTACTTTTTTTTTATTTCTGTCTGTTTTTCGTATTTTGTCCGTAACTTTTTCATATGGACTCCAATCGCGAAACTCCAAACATGAAAGTTGACCAGAATTTCAAGACGAACGCAAAGGTTAATGTATCATAGTCAAATTCCATCATTTGCAAAAATTCCTATTTTCAAAATCTAATTAAGTAACTAATATTGTCAAAATTCCGGGTTGTTACATTCTTCCCTCTTTAAAAGGAATTTCGTCCCAAAATTCTGACATCTACTTATCCCTTACACAACCAATTTGTATACGTCCACTTTACAACCATGTGCGTATGTGCATAGTGCACATAATGCATTTCAAAAACAAAACACGTATGCACAATGATTCTACATCGGATCCTCCTAGATGTATGAATTAAAATTTTAAAACACTTTTGAAAACATGATGCAAAACATCCTAAAGATACTAAGAGTTCTATATGAATGCAAATTTCGAAAATCTTTTTTCGTCCATAACTCTCACACGACACGAATAGAAGTATGAAGCAACCAAATTTGCATCCAAATCCTATCATCCAAAACGTCAATGTATCTAATCGCTTCCTGTTTTATTTACCCTAAACCGGAAAAAGGAAATCGAAATACGTTTCCTTTACTTATAAATATTTTATTTCCCATCCTACAGTGGAAAATTTACCTCTGTTACCCAAAATTTTCCATTTGTAGAATGTAAAGGAGGCTTTAAAACAAGCTTTAAATCATAAAATGAGTTAGTTGAAAACTCGCGCGCATCGTTAACAAGATACAGAAACAACGTCTCTAAGGTTAAAGTACCATTTTATTTATTACTGTTAACGTTTTTATCGTATCCTCAGCCCTATCGCACCGCTAAAACACACACATAAGCTATCCAGAATTCTTCCTTATGCCTTTCATATGACCAAAAATCGAAGTTTTTCACAAAAATAATTTCCTCTTTAAAATTTCTTTTATAAATTTTGAAAATTTCTTTTCAATATTGTTTCACTTTCCAGATGAGATTCGCACGAAAATTAAAATTTTGGTAATATGCACTTACGACATTCAAATCATCTATTTTAATGTAAAACAGAATTTTAAACACACACAAACTGTCATACCCAAATTCTGTTTTTCGAGCACACCAATATAAAGAAAGTAAATCAGTAAAAATGTAAATTAAAATGATAAAAAAATTCAAGCAAAATTTGCAAAAAGTTTCAAAAATGTATTTTGTGGAAACTTAAACGATTCACGTCACATGTTAGCGAAAATGGAAGTCAGTCACGCAAAAATGTGAAAACTGAAATCACACACAAAAGAACACATTAAATTTTAGCTTAATAAGGAACAAGTGATTAATTATACCCGTGACGAAAATAACGTAAAACCTGACCTTCGCTTAAATTTATCCAACACAGAATTCTATTCTTTCCAGCTCTATGACAGCTGTTAGTTAGATAAGAAAATGAGATTTCATTCAATTAGGCATGCATGAATAATATAATATCTCCAAACCTAGAAATTTCATAAATAAAGTCATGCGATTTAAATAGCACTAACAGTTATAAGCACGAATCACCACAAAGCCAAGAACCAAATAAAGGGAAAACAACGAAGATGACAACAAAAAAACAACACCGAAACTCCCAAAACAATGCCTATAAACAATGAGATGTCTTGCTTCGCGAATGGAGATCAAAGCATTTTTATGAACTTTGGTCAATCGTATCATGGTAGCAAAATGCTAAATCCCGTGTTACAAACACTACTGGTGTTGTTGGAGGTTTCCACCTCACCATCTTTTCTAAAAGAGAATTGGCGATGAGAAAAGAAACCTAGCACAATGCTGCTTCTCATGGAAACCCACCTAATATTTTCTAAAGATAAAAATGGATAGGTTAAGTTACAAAAAGTAACTCCATGAGACAACACAAGAACAATAAGCTGAATCAAATATGATGTGACATTATATGATGGTTACGCCATCGATCAAGCACAAGATTAATTTCTTCATCATGAGATAAATCTAGTCATGACTTCCTATTATTGGAACAATGTGATAAATGAGTCACATATCAACATGGGTCGTTTCGACATGGATCTCCAAACATAAAACCAACATTACAGAGAAGATCTATTACAAAATCTCCCAAGTCGGTCAAACAAAAGAACACTCAAGTCCGCATACAATACGGATTCCTCTAAAATCTCATCGAGATTTTCCTCAGAAAAATCATCCAAATTTAGCTTAACCTTCATCTCCAAAATGACGATTGCCTTCATCACAATATATTCCAACAAGATATAATAAAGACGGATGCAGCACAAACAACGATCCTATCCTAAGATCTTGAATCAAAGGACCGGTGCAAGTCCAACTGCCACGAAACATTTACTTAGCCTTGAAATGATGAGACCTTTTTTTCTTATTCCAATCTAACCAAATGATCCCTCCCTAAGGATGAGACTTAAATGGCACTAGAAAGATCAAGTAGTGCAAGTAGGTGTTATGGAATAAGAAACTATTGGAGATAAGAAATTGGTTTAGATCTTGTAGTATTAATAGGGCGAGATCTAATGCGCATACAAGCATGAAAAAGGAGCAGGTGAGGCAACGACGAAGAAAGATAAGAATATGGTTTAGCTTATCGAGGAAGGAAGGATGAAAGAGAGAAGTTAAATGGGTGATTTGAAAGCAACTTTTACGATTGAATCCTAGGTCCAAGTTGTACCAAAACTCATCAATTAATTGGCCGTTCTAGTATAACACTAAACGGTCAACTATTGAATGGGCTTTGGACAAAGGGTGAACCTTGACTCTATTAGGCCGGATTGAATATTAGTTGTCCCGTGTCATCTTCATGATTTGACGCGATCCGAGTAATAATCATTCTCATCACCGCGGTATTGAAGACCGCAGTTAAACTCCGAACCATCTCCAAAGATTCCAAGTAGTCCCAACAACTATGCTACTGTAAAGATACGGATTTTGCTTGGACCTAATCGATTGTTAAACCAACCAAGACCCTTCAAAACGCGGATACGCTACCTCTGGGCATACAACACATCAGAACAAATAACAGAAGACTTTTATAAACATCATAATAATGTTGCATCAGAGTACAGAATATCAGAGTATGTCGAAGATAATAATACAACGGAAGATGATTTTACAATAAATGTAATACAATGCACAACGGAAATATAAACTAACACAACGGAAGACTATCAATGCTCTGGACACAGCTTTAAGCTTCAATCCAGAATCCTACTCAAAATAAGTATCTGAAAAACAAACTACTCGACTGCCAGTGTGGAAAATAGGGGCATCCGAGTTCGCAAGGGAAAAGCAAACTACGAGTCAGTCATGGGACTGTTGTGAGAAACTCTAAGCAATTATAAACTTTGTATATAAATGTGAAGCATATCACGGGATCACGCCGCATGTCACGGAACGGGTTTACCCCCATGAATGCCAGTGTATAAACAAGATTTACTATGCATCAATCAACATGCAATATCCCAATCTACCCATTTAGATTAATCCCCAGACTTAGGTTTTCCAAATTCAATTCAATTTACAGAAATTATTCCTTTGGACTTTATTTCCCGATTTCTATTTCAAATCTTTTGAAATACATATCTAGCTTTAAATCAAAGTAGATTTCACTTCGGGATCTCAAACCAAATCATTTGGAAATATGAATTCCAAAACATAACAATACATACAAACAAGTATGCAACCAAATATCCGGAATCTCCCCTCGGACAAGGCAGTAAGCGCCCCTCCAACTCGATATATATATATATATATATGTGTGTGTGTGTGTGTGTGTGTGTGTGTGCACCTCCCACGCGTGGAGCAGGCCACACTGCTGACCACTCACCCAAAGGCACTGGATCCAACCCATACTTTTAGTCGCTCTCGGGTCACCTGATCTTTAGCAACATACTTGCTAAATCATTTTATATCCCGAAGCAGGGAGAATCATTTCACAACATAATAATCACAAGTAATTTCAAACTATAGTACTTCACATCGGCAATTCACACCTATGATCAGTCACTATTAATCACATAACCTTTGAGCTCGTACGTCTCAAAGAAGGGTGTTAAGCAAGAGAATAAATTCTCCGCCACCAAACAGATACATCATTAATAGCAACAAATTGAATATATGATGAACTACAATGTAAAACCATAATACATTTCCAAATCATTTCGAAATCATCGGGTTTTAGCCCTCGAAATCCTTTCTGTTTTATAAAACATTCCCTGTCCAAAATCGGGAATACATTTCTTTTCACTTTAGAAAAGTATCATTTCAAAATAATTCATTAAATTTGAAATGAACATAACAACATCACTACACATCTCATAGTCGTATCGCGAAGTGTTTCACAAGATGTTAGCATACCAGTATTTCTACCCAACCCAATGCTAAATGTAAAAGCATATCTTGCTCATAAACTTGTCGAGCACAATCCAAACAATCAATCAACACAATCAATATCAGCAACCAAGTGTATTTGGTTCAATCACATTTCATGTTTTGGTAATTTAATTACCACATATACATTCACAATCTAATTAAAGATTTATTCAAACTCCAATTGGTTTCAACCTCTAAAATCATTTCTTATTGATTGTTCAACTTTCTAGAGATTAATCCTGCTTTTACTCGGGTTAAAGAACTAATGTCATTTAAATACAATTCACAGCAAACCAAAAATCCAATTTGATATTAAATACAAGGCTCTGAATAGAAAACAATATCGGCTTATATTCAATATCAAATTCTGAAATCAACAAATATCGTATAGGGTATAACGATATATATCTTTCAAATCCCTCCACAATATCCGTATAATCACGGAATCCAATATCGAAATATTCCAAAGATTATTTCCATTCAAATCCATTCCAATTCATATATTGGAAATTTTGGTTATTTTAAAACCATTTCTAATCCATTTTAGTTATTTAAAAGTTATTGGATTATTAATCTAGTTAATAACTAATTCAATTTGATAAAAATATTTTTTTATCTTTACAAATGTGGAATTTTTCATCCCAATTCCTTTCAAATCATTTATTATGATTTTACACAAATTATTAATAATTTTATCAAGGCCCGTACAGTCGATTTCCATAAACGGTCATCGAACTGCATTTACAACGACCTTTACTAAATTTGATTTGGACATAATTCCAAATCCTACTGTTAGATTTCAAATCTCTTGCATTCATTGGAAAGCTCTTTTCGATACGAACCCAATGGTTTCGGTTTTAGGAGAATCCGACGGTCGGATCTCCCGTAATGTCAATTCGAAGTCAATGGTCAAAATTCGCGAACGATCGCGGCGCGTTCTATTCAAGAAATTTAATATATATATTATATATATTTCGTCGATTTCCATTTAAAACATATTTTATAAATCGTGTTAAATTTGTTTCAAAAATGATTTCAACCTCCATTTCAATTTTTAATCAAAATTGAATATTCCATTACATGACAATTTTATACTTCTCATATATAAGCTAAAAGTATATTTTTAGCCAACCAATATTTATTTCATTCATGATTCATATATATATATATAAATATATATATATATTATTCACATCGAATATTTATTTCATATATATATATATATTATTCACATTCCTTATATATATTTCACATTTCATATATATATTATTTTCGCACTTCGTATTTTTTTTCACATTTCGTATATATATTATTTTCATTTCATATATATTTTTTATTCATAATTCATATATATATAATGTTCATTTCAAATATATATTATTCACATTTCATATATATTTTATTTTCATTTCAAATACATATTATTCACATGTCATATATATTTTATTTTCATTCCAAATATATATTTTTCACATTTCATATATATTTAATTTTCATTCCAAATATAAATTATTCACATTTCATATATATTTTATTTTCATTTCAAATATATTTTATTCACATTTCATATATATTTTCCATATCGTATATATATATATATTCCATTTCCCATCACATATACATTTTCCATATTGTATATATATATACTTATATTTTTACATCACAACACAATACAATCAAATAAATCGTCCATGGTCTATGGACGACAGGGAGCAGGTCATATATGCAATTATAAAATAAATAACTATATAGAAATAATTTTATAGTGAGAAGTTCTCACTTTGCTTTTTATTCCTTCTTAAATTGTAGCGAGCTCTGAATTTGTTCTGGTCACTTATATGTTGTAGAGCTTACGAAGACGATTCCAATGCACTTTGAATCGCTTAATCCCGTGCCCGTATGCAAAAAATATAGCGGTTCAAAGGTTAATTACATTTAATATACTAATTTAATAATTAACCATGTTAATCACGTTTAAAGAAAGTGCTACCGTTCCCTTTTCTTCTTCATCGTGCTCTGCTCCAGGCCCTCAGCTAAAAACCGCACCCCTCTTCTATTCTAGGGTTCCTATTCACGTACCACTCGAGCACTAGAACCTAGATCAAACAACACCACATCGTAGGGCTTCGTGAGTGGCACCACTGGCCGGAACTGTTGCGAACTCGCACGCCGAAGGGGGCCTGAAACCCGCTTCGAAGATCACCACTTCAAGAACGGAAATCGAGAACCTCACACCTTTATTTTCGATCATACCCTTGCGATCTTGAAGAGCGTCAAAATCTCTACTAACTTCGGGTTTGGAGTTTCTAAAATCAGTGCTTGTATCGATCGGAATTAAGGGAGATATATGGGAGCATTTGGGCCATTAACTTAGAAACGACGACGGGTTTTGCTGAGTGAAAAACTAGGGTTTTCCTAGGGTTATATATAATTTATATTATTATTTTATTTAATTAATTTCTTTATTATGAAATTTCTCTTACGAACTTCAAATCAAACCTAACGAGTGTCACCCCTAGCTGAATACCCCCATTCCGAACACAATGAGATATGTCCGGTAAGCCCATTCCAATGTTTTGATCAGTTTTTATTAAATTAAAATATAAATCAATATATATTGAATTTGAACATACATTTTAATTTACTACGGCCACATACTGACTCCAAAAATTCCAAATAAATAAATCTAGCTATGTTTTGATGATATGGTCCTAACAAAACTAATTTCATTGAATTTGCAGACCGTTTGAAAAACGGTCATTTTCCAGTCGATTAAATTCAAACTAAAATGACCAAACGCATTTAAATTCACCACGCTCACATAATGATTCCAAAAATTTTGAAAATTGGAATCAAGCAATAATTTGACATTCCGGATCCAAGCAAAGCGGTTTCATCGAAAACAGAGGTCGTTTGCAAAATCGCTATTTTTAAGGGCTATATTTCCATAGCTACTATTCTGAATTTTCAACTGGGCATAACTCTTTATTCCCTCTATGAAATTTCAATTTTTCAGATTCGTTGGAAAGATGTTTTCAAACAGATTCAAATATTTCTAGTTTCACTAAAATCCAATTTATTTTGAATCCTGTACATTCATTTGAAATTTGAAATCGAATTTTCAAACTACCGCGCCATTTCCAATTCCTTTTATAATTAAAATAAATATTTATATTCTAATTCCGATTTAAATAAATTTATACTTTCTAATTCTATTCAAAATAAATTTCTTGTCGTTATTATTTAAAATAAATCAATTTAAATATTCAAAACTCATTAAAATTGCCAAAATAAAAATTTTAAATTGGTTCTGATTTTCCGGGTTGTTACAATCTCCCCCACTTAAAATCTTTTCGTCCTCGAGAAGGAATGGAGCTGAAAGTTGTTTAACTAATCAACTCAACTTTCAGTTTGGCTTTCATTCCTCAACTTTTTTGTTTCTAAGAATTTTCAAATTCTTCAAAAATTTGGCTAATACCCTAAATTTTTGAAAAATTTCGCCATAACCTCCTTTGTACGGGGAGACATTTAAAACTGCAACTCGCCTTGCAGGGCCCTCATCAATCCTAAATGAAAAAGAGAATGCTAAGCAGCCAGCCTTAGGCTCATAAGTCTTTTAAAAGAAAAAGGAAATTGCCAAAGGCTCATAAACCTTTTTAAAAGGAAAAGAAAATTAGTAAACATGTACCTATTTGTCGGGCATACAATTTTATTTCTCTTCTTAGAAGTTTATCCATAATCTGTTCAACAATGTGTATATATATGTATGCAATTTCAATCAATTTTCAATTCAGTTCAAAATTTGATTCGATTTGGCTAAATTTACCTTTTATCCTCTTGTTGGTTAAATTAATAGTCAAACATCACAAGCAACAATCAATTTGTTGATTAAATTTCAAATATATAAATTTTTTTATATACTCAAAAATCACATTTTTTTAAAATCAGATTATATATATATATATATATAATCACAAATACATTGATTATAAACATATAACTCTCAACTCATTTTAGGGCAATTCTAACCCCATCTCTAACAAGTTTCTCATTCTAGGATGCTTCTGATCCTATCTCTAACGAGTCGTTCTTCAATAGGATATTACTATTCCTACCTCTGGCGAGTCTTTTATTCTACTCTAACGAGTCATACCCCAAATATTTGAGTCAACCAAAGCTCGGATACCACGTGTAATGATACGGATTTCGCTCGGACCTAATCGATCGCTAAACCGACCAAGACCCTTCAAAACCCGGATACGCTACCTCTGGGCATACAACACATCAGAAAAAATAACAGAAGACTTTTACAAACATTATAATAATGTTACATCAGAGTAAAGAATATCAGAGTACATCGAATATAATAATACAACGGAAGATGATTTAACAATAAATGTAATACAATGCACAGCGGAAATATAAACTAACACAGCGGAAGACTATCAATGCTCTGGACACAGCTTTAAGCTTCAATCCAGAATCCTGCTCAAAATAAGTATCTGCAAAACAAACTACTCGACTGCTCGTGTGGAAAATAGGGGCACCCGAGTTTGCAAGGGAAAAGCAAACTACAAGTCAGTCATGGGATTGGTGTGAGAAACTCTAAACAGTTATAAACTTTATATATAAATGTGAAGCATATCACGGGACCACGCCGCATGTCACGGAACGGGTTTACCCCCATGAATGCCAGTGCATAAACAACCATCAGTAATAGAGATATGGATCTACTATGCATCAATCAACATGCAATTTCCCAATCTACCCATTTAGATTAATCCCTACACTTAGGTTTAACAAATCCAATTCAATTTACAGAAATTATCCCTTTGGACTTTATATCCTGATTTCTATTTCAAATCATTTGAAATACATGTCTAGCTTTATATCAAAGTAGATTCCACTTCAGGATCTCAAACCAAATCGTTTGGAAATATGAATTCCAAAACATTACAATACATACAAACAAGTATGCAACCAAATATCGGGAATCTTCCCTCAAATAATGAAGTAAGCGCCCCTCCAACTCGATATATATATATATATATATATATATATATATATATATATGCACTTCCCATGCATGGAGCAAGCTATACTGCTGACCACTCAACGTAAGGCACTGGATCCAGCCCATAATTTTAGTAGCTCTCGGGTCACCCGATCTTTAGCAACATACTTTCTAAATCATTTTATATCCCGAAGTAGGGAGAATCATTTCACAACATAATAATTACAAGTACTATCAAACTATAGTACTTCACAAAAGCAATTCACACATATGATCAGTCACTATTAATCACATAACCTTTAAGCTCGTACATCTCAAAGAAGGGTGTTAAGCAAGAGAATAAATTCTCCGCCACCAAACAGATACATCATTAATAGCAACTAATCGAATATGTGATGAACTACAATGTAAAACCATAATACATTTCCAAGTCATTTCGAAATCATCGGGTTTCAACCCTCGAAATCCTTTCTGTTTTATAAAACATTCCCTGTCAAAATTCGGGAATACATTTCTTTTCAATTAAGAAAAATATCATTTCAAAATCATTTATTAAATTTGAAATGAACATAACAACATCGCTACACATCTCATACTTAAATCGTGAAGTGTTTCACAAGATGTTAGCATAGCAGTATTTCTACCCCACCCAATGCTAAATGTAAAAGCATATCTTGCTCATAAACTGGTCGAGCACAATCCAAACAATCAATCAAACACAATCAATATTAGCAACAAAGTGTATTTAGTTCAATCACGTTTCATGTTTTGGTAATTTAATTACCACCTATACATTCACAATCTAATTAAAGATTTATTCAAACTCCAATTGGTTTCAACCTCTAAAATTATTTCTTATTGATTGTTCAACTTTCTGGAGATTAATCCTGCTTTTACTCGGGTTAAAGAACTAATATCATTTAAACACAGTTCAGGGAAAACCCAAAATCCAATTTTATATTAAATACAAGGCTCTGAATAGAAAATAATATCGGCTTATATTCAATATCAAATTTTGAAATCAACAAATATCGTATTGGTTATAACGATATATATCTTTCAAATCCATCCGCAATATCCGTATAATCACGGAATCCAACATCGAAATATTCCGAAGATTATTTCCATTCAAATCCATTTCAATTTATATATTGGAAATTCTTGTTATTTTAAAACCATTTCTAATCCAATTTATTTATTTAAAAGTTATTGGTTATTAATCTAGTTAATAACTAATTCAATTTGATTAAAAATATATTTTTATCTTTACAAATGTGGAATTTTTCATTCCAATTCCTTCCAAATCATTTATTATGATCTTACACAAATTATTAATATTTTTAATAATTTTATCAAGGCCAGTACAGTCGATTTCCATAAACGGTCATCGAACTGCATTTACAGCGACCGTTACTAAATTTGATTTGGACATAATTCCAAATCCAACCATTAGATTTCAAATCTATTGTATTCGTCAGAAAGCTCTTTTCGATTCAAACCCAAAGGTTCCAGTTTTAGGAGAGTCCGACGGTTGAATCTCCCGTAATGTCAATTCGAAGTCAATGGTCGAAATTCGCAAACGGTCGCGGTGAGTTCTATTCAGGCCATTTAGTATATATAATATATATTATATATATTTCATCGATTTCCATTTAAAAACATATTTTATAAACCGTTGTAAATTCGTTTCAAAAATGATTTCAACCTCCATTTCAATTTTTAATCAAAATTGAATATTCCATTACATGACAATTTTATACTTCTCATATATAAGCTAAATATATATTTTTAGCCAACCAATATTTATTTCATTCACGTTTCATATATATATATAATTCACATCGAATATATATTTCATATATACATTTTATTCACATTCCATATATATTTTTCACATTTCATATATATATTATTTTCACACTTCATATTTTTTTCACATTTCATATATATATATATATATATTATTTTCATTTCATATATATATTTTATTCATTTCATATATATATTTTATTCATTTCATATATATATTTTATTCATACTTCATATATATATATATTTAATTTTCATTTCAAATATATATTATTCACATTTCATATATATTTTATTTTCATTTCAAATATAAATTATTCACATTTCATATATATTTTATTTTCATTTCAAATATATATTATTCACATTTCATATATATATATATATAATTTTCATTTCAAATATATATTATTCACATTTCATATATATTTAATTTTCATTTCAAATATATTTTATTCACATTTCGTATATATTTTCCATATCGTATATATATATATTTATATTTTCCATTTCACATCACATATACATTTTCCATATCGTATATATATATATATTTATAATTTTTTACATCACAATCACAACACAATACAATCAAATAAATCGTCCATGGTCTGTGAACGATAGGGAGCAGTTCATATATGCAGTTATAAAATAAATAACTGCACAGAAATAATTTTATAGTGAGAAGTTCTCACTTTGCTTTTTATTCCTTCTTAAATTGTAGCGAGCTCCGAATTTGTTCTAGTCACTTCTATGTTGTAGAGCTAGCGAAGACGATTCCAATGCACTTTGAATCGCTCAATTCCGTGCCACTATGCAAAAAATATGGCGGTTCAAAGGTTAATTACATTTAATATACTAATTTAATAATTAACCAAGTTAATCACGTTTAAAGAAAGTGCTACCGTTCCCTTTTCTTCTTCATCGTGCTCTGCCCCAGGCCCTCAGCTAAAAACCGCACCCCTCTTCGATCCTAGGGTTCCTATTCATGCACCACTCGAGCACTAGAACCTAGATCAAACAACACCACATCGTAGGGATTCGTGAGTGCCACCACCGGCCGGAGATGTTGCGAACGCACGCCTAAGGGGGCCTGAAACCCGCTTCGAAGATCGCCACTTCAGGAACGGAAATCGAGAACCACGCACCTTTATTTTCGATCATACCCTTGCGATCTTGAAGAGCGTCAAAATCTCTACCAAATTAGGGTTTGGAGTTTCTGAAATCAGTGCTTGTATCAATCGAAATTAAGGGAGAAATATGGGAGTATTTAGGCCATTAACTTAGAAACGGCGGTGGCTTTTGCGGAGTGAAAAACTAGAGTTTTCCTAGGGTTATATATAATTTATATTATTGTTTTATTTAATTAATTTCTTTATTATGAAATTTCTCGTATGAACTCCAAATCAAACCCAACGAGTGTCGCCCCTAGCTGAATACCCCTATTCCGAACACAATGGAATAGGTCGGGTAAGCCCATTCCAATGTTTTGATCAGTTTTTATTTAAATTAAAATATAAATCGATATATATTGAATTTGAACATACATTTTAATTTACTGGGGCCACATACTGACTTCAAAAATTCCAGAAAAATAAATCTAGCTATGTTTTTACGATATGGTCCTAACAAAACTAATTTCGTCGAATTTGGAGATCGTTTGAAAAACAATCATTTTCCAGTCGATTAAATTCAAACTGAAATGACTAAACGCGTTTAAATTCACCACGCTCACATATTGATTCCAAAAATTATGAAAATTGGAATCAAACAATAATTTGGCATTCCAGATCCAACCAAAATAGTTTCGTCGAAAACAGAGGTCGTTTGCAAAATCGTTATTTTTAAGGGCTATATTTCCATACCGATTATTCTGAATTTTCAACTGAGCATAACTTTTTATTCCCGCCATTAAATTTCAATTTTTAAGATTCTTGGAAAGATATTTTCAAACAGATTCAAAAATTTCTGGTTTCACTAAAATCCGGTTTATTTTGAATCCTGTACATTCATTTGAAATTCGAAATCGAATTTTCAAACAACCGCGCCATTTCCAATTCCTTTTATAATTAAAATAAATATTTATATTCTAATTCCGATTTAAATAAATTTGTACTTTCTACTTCTATTTAAAATAAATTTCTTGTCGTTATTATTTAAAATAAATCATTTTAATTATTCAAATTTCATTAAAATTGCCAAAATAAAAATTTTGAATTGGTTCCGATTTTCCGGGTTGTTACTGCTGCGACCACACAACGAAATGAATTCCAAAATATTCAACTAGAAATCCATAAATAAACTAAAACAGATTTTTCCCTTACCCAACTAACAACCAAATAAATGATCCACGAAATCAAATACCCGAAAAATCAAGGCCAATGATTTTCCTTAGCCTTTTAGAAGGAAAATTTAAAACTTTTTCAAAAACGGAATTTATTATATACCAGCGGTTTCATAATTATAAATCTAATTTATTGTCATTATTATTATTTATGTTCTTGTTTATATTACAAATTGAAAAACTTTTTTGCGTTGAAAAACATCGGGTTTTAAAATCTCGAAGGTTAATTGTGATAATTTTGATAAATCGTCTAATATATATAATACTGAAAATCACAAGGAATGGGGATTAATTATTTTGAAGTTTCGAGGCATTTTCCTTGCCGTTTCCAATCCCCTTCTTTCTACCAACTGTATTATTTATTAAAATCGCATAAATCCCAACCATTCCGAAATATATATAGATTTAAAATCTTAAAACTATATTTTTATAAAACTATTTTTTTTCGAAGCCATAATTCCAAAAGCTTTCAAAATCCATTTTATTTTTCCAAATAGTTCTAAAATAAAATTCCCTCGAATACAAGGCTAAGAACTCAAATGAGTATTTTCAACAAAAGAATATCCAAAAATTTAACGAAGTATTGAATGGGTATACCTCGCAATTATATTTTTGAATGGATACGACGTATCAACAAGAATTTCCCATTTCAAACCAAGAAAAGGTCTTTGACTGGAACTACAAAGAGAAACCAAAACCAGATATCGCGATTATCTCGGTTGTAGCTATATTTTTGTCCAGTCTCCAAATTCGAATCCACGGAATCCACAATGTGTCGTCCTCATGCTCTTCATAATGAAATCGCCAACGTACTGTGGGGTAACACAAAATTGGCTAGAAACTTGAACTTAATATATCTCAAATTTTAGTCGCTTAAGACCCGTTTTGTTTAAATAGGCCCATGACTAATTCATCATCGAAATAAATTAAAGTCCAGTAAGAAAGACAAAGTGAAATAGAAAAGAAAAATGAATTACATTCTCTCACGAATCCTAATTAACCAATTCCTATGATCGTCTAACCTATGCTCTGATACCAAATATAACATCCCACACTTTTCTAATCCCAAATTTTGATAAAAATCGAAATTTGAACTCATCCAAACATGGAGCGTGTATATCTAGTACCTGCAATAAAAGAGCATGAACATAACTAGAGTAAGATAAGATAACTCACAGTGGAAACAAAACATAGGAAAGACTAGTAATAACTCAAGTAAGTACCTTATAAAGTGAGTCATCGTGTCAATACCGAGCAAGAGTGAGAACGAGAACTGAAAACCAAACTCAGACACTTGTGAAAACCAGACCTTCTTTAGGAAACCTGGGAGGTAATAATGAGGAGGGGGGTCACAACAACAAGTTCTGATGAATAGGAAGAGTATAACACAGTTTATAATACATAGATGTATCTCGTTTGGTTCAACCCAAGATATATGCCTACCAAGGCTAGTAATCCTAACCTAACCTTATAAAACATCTACGGAGGACTTCTAATTACCATATCCAAGGTAGTATTCCCAGAGATAATGATACCGAGATAAAACATTTACGCATATATTTGTGAAGCCTTTAAACCATCTTTTAAACAAATATCAAAACTATGAGGTGGGTTCTTAACTACTGAACCCATTTATATACGTACATGTATTTAGCCACTTAACGCCTCACTATCAAATGTTAGATTTATGGTGGATTCTCTCGATCTCTTAATACCCCAAGCGGACCTATTGGTAAATTAATACCTCTTTATGGTTTAATCAACGCTAATATAAACTAGATGACACTATCTACAACACCTACTAATTATGGCTTCCATCATTCACACATATCACCCATGCCCTGCATAAGGCGGGAGATAGTAAGCAGCCACTTAAGACCACTCGGTTAGGTGGACATAGCATGCCATTTAAGATCACCCGGTGGAGGACCGCTTTGTTACTATCTAGTTGGCCTTATTGGATAATCTCCTAGATGCTTAATACTTCCCGTAGGATAGGTAACCCTATGAAATGACTATACCAGACAATTTTAAATCCAGGTTTGGGTAGGATTCACATACCATTTAAGACCCCTAGACTGGAGGACCTATTCTCAGGTAGAATTCTCGACCTAAGTCATTTACGACCCAAGGAAGCAGACTATTCACGGAGATTATCAAGCTCGAACCTAATTGGCCTTTAATGCTTTTATTTATGGAAGGTGGGCTGCACGATCACTTAGTACCTTTTATAGGTGGATCTAACCACTTAAGACCTTAATCCTAAAGCCTGCTACGCTTTTAGACTATTTCCTGTTTGGTTTCTCCTTACGGACGGAAGGAGGACACATTTTGGCCACTTAAGACCTCATTCATGAAGTAAACCTTACTTTTGGAAATAACTAATACCACACAAACTAAATAGTAATGGGCTTCTATGGTAAATAATAACTTGCATTATATTATTTACCAACTAAGTCCATTCTTATCTTCTAGTTATGTTTATTCTAGGTTTACTAGTTAAGGAAAACCAATGACCTCCTATGATAAAAGGTTCAATTATTTATTCCCTTCTTATATGGACTTGGTATTTATTAATATGTGCGATTCCCAAAAATCCCCATTTAATTCTTTTATCACCTTTATTAAGGTTACCTGTCATTTATGACTCCTACTATCATATTCCTAAGGCATTAATTATCCTTAAATTATCAGTCCTAAAATATCTACTTGTTGTAACCCAACATACACTACTAATTTAAATTTATTTATTTACTATATGGTATATATATGTGTATGTGTGTGTGTATTTATGCACTAGTCCTCTGACATTAAACCAACCATTTGAGGATGCTGGATTTTTCGGGCGATTCCGAGCAGACTTCTACCACAAGTTGAACTTAACCTTGTGCCTTAGTGCTGTTATAACTTAATTCCTAATTAGGGTTACAACATTAATCCCAGCCAATTTATAAATTGCAACCGTTAGGCTTAATTACCTAATCAAATTTGTTTTCCCCAATCAATGTCAGTTACAATAGTTATTTATTTATTTATGGCCCTACTGGTAGCATTTATTGCATTAATTGCTACAACGGTCACCACAGATATATTCATTTAGTATGGATTACATTTACATATATAATTCCATAAAAATGAAAACCATTCAAATGTTCACTATAATATATATTTCGTTATTTACATTGATTTGGATGGATGATGTATATATATTTATATTTATATTTATATTTTTGCATAGTCACTGTAGTTGTTTTATTATTATTATTGTTACGGTTATGTTTAATGTTTTGGTTCGACAAATAATCAAATAACCCTTTTTGCATTTAACTATGAAATAAGGTTCTAAATCTTACAAAAAGACTGTCAACTATAATTATTGTAAATTATGCCCGAATATTAAAAGAGTAGCTCATATTTCAAACCAAAAGAAATATATATTATGTATATTTTGGCCCAGTTGATGTAAACTATACACAAATACACACACGCACACACACACACACACACACACACACACACACACATATATATATATATGTGCACGTGAATTTACACAACTTTTCCCTTTTTCAGTATTTGACATATTGCTTATTGGTTTCAAATAATGTCTATTTATTTAAAAGAGCAAAAAGGCATATTTATAATAATTAGTTTAAAACCCCAACAAAATTAAGCCCAAACAGGTTTATATCTTTTTTAATCAAAACCATATGATTTTCTGTTTAACACGGAATCTAAAGATATGGACTAAAACCACATCTTAACAGTGTTTCATGGGATTGATTTTCAGATCTAGAGTGTCTTGTAATAACCAAAATACATTTTCAATACAATTGTAGGCAGTAACATTATCAATCAAGTAAGCCTATGAATTAAATGTTATTAAAACCACAAATTTATACTTTTATATTTTGACAACATTCATAAACAGATTTGAAAGGTGTCATTTTAGATTTAACAATATTATGAATAGATCTGATAAATGTTGGGCATAGATTTAAGATCTAATACGAACAAAATTATAAGTTATTGTAACTTTGTATATAAATTTCCCACTCACTGGAAAGCATCCAAATCTGAAATCTGAATAATCTTTTAGGCCTACAGTTCCCAAATTCTTACAAGTCTATAGTTATTCTGAAAAAGGAATACTTTCAGATTTATAGATTTGCAAGAAAATAGGAAAAAAGGGGAGAATTTGATGAAGAAGAACTTCGATGACAATTCATAACCTTTTCCACTTGAATCTGATTATCCCGTATAATCCCATATGGTTAATGTTTGAGTTGATTGTGTGAATCTATTTTTGATTTAGAATTTATTTGAAGAGAAAGGGAAATGGCAGAGCTTCGCTGCTGCCTACAGATTTGTGTGGAAAATAATGAGGCCTTACCCCCTTATTTATAGGATTGGAAATGACCATGAACCGTTTGATTTTATTTAATTAACACCCGTCCATTTATATAATAATATATAAAACTAAACCCTCTAAACTTAGTCGTCACTGGGTTGTTCATGCACGAAACGGTCGATGCCCTCTTACCAAGCGTTCGACTGCACTTCAACCGAATAGCCCAGTGAAGGAGGGTTACAAAAGGAAATAAATATATTATTTATTATATTTTATTATTTCCATCTATTTTTTGTATTTTTTCCGTAACTTTTTCATACAGAATCCATTTGCGAAACTCTAAACATGACAGTTGACTAGAATTTTGAGATGAATGCAACTGTTAAAGTCTCATGGTCAAATTCCATCATTTGCAGAAATTCCTATTTTTAAAATCTAATTAAATAACTAATTTATTGTCAAAATTCGGGGTTGTTACATTCATAAGTGTGGTTGTAGAGCCCTCGGAATTCATTACCAATGTTTATAAGTGTTGGTAAAATTTCTTTCATAGTGCTTGTAAGCGTTAGGACATTTTCTTTACCGACAGTTAATATTGGTAGACTTTCTTTGGCAACACTTATAACTGTTTGAGCATTTTTGATTCCAGCTGTTACAAGCGTCACTAATTTCATCATGCCAACATATATAAGTTCTTATAAAAACAAATTTGTAACATAAACAAGCATTGGTACTATAAATAAAAATTGTTGCAACAAATATATTATGCATGATTATTATACAGAATATATTTAATATGACCACAATATACATCAATTCGGAAATGTATTACTAAATCAACATCAACAAACTACATCCATAATCATGATAACAAAATAAAATATCAATTAACAAAAAAAGGTATCATACATAATTAAGTTACTAAATTCAGTACATAATTAACTATTCTCATTACCATATCAAACTGAAATGCCAAAAAACAATATACTACCCTTGCTTAAATATTACAAATATCATATACAAAACTCGGTACCAAATACTATAGCAATTGGATCATTTTCATATTACATCATTACTACTAGAACTACCCACCAATCCCTTTTCTTCCACTTCTTCTTTAAGTGCCTATATACGTTCAATATTACAATGAATTAAAATTATAAGTTAGCATGGAACGAACGAAATGATGCACAAGTTCAACATTCAGTATCAATGTGCCAAGACAAAATAATCATCGTCATGAAACTGGGCGTGAGGCTCAGTCGCGAAACTGAACGCCTCGGGCTCAGTTTCAAAACTGAGCCACAGTTTCTAAACTGAGGCTCAGTTTTGAAACTGTTCGCTTCAGGCTCAGTCATTAAATAGAGCCTCAACTGACTCAATTTTGAAACTGGGCCTCGATTTCGAAACTGAGGCTTATTTTCGAGACTGAGCATCAGTTTCCAAATCGAGGCTCAGTTTTGAGACTGAAACTGAGGTTCAGTTCCCGGCTGAGCCTGGCCCAGTTCTATGACTGAACCTTTTAGGCTCAGTTACGAAACTTAGCCTGAAAGGCTCGTTGATGAAACTGAAAGCCTCAGGCTTAGTTTCCCGACGAGCTTTTCAGGCTCAGTTTCGACAATTATACAATATACTCTTGAAATGTGCACAATAATTATTACACGTATAAAGATAAGCATATATGATGAGAAATAGGTTCTAATAGCAATATGGCCATGATACAAAATATATGAATGATGTAGGATAATAATATTGATCTCAGGCTTGCACCACGCAATGAAAAAATTAACATGAAAAAATAAGAGAATTAAAGATCTGCAGAATCAATATACAAAAATATCTACAAAGTTAATGATCCACCGAATTAAAGATCTATAATATTAATGAAAAATTAATTTTGTTCATAAACTTTCCTCCACTAAAAATAATAATTTTATTCGTATACTATCTCAAAGTTGAGCCACACTTTCATTTCGGCATCCTCATCATTGAATATTGATAAAGAAATGATATACACGCTGAATCAATACGATGAAAAAGAAAATATCATTCTCAACAAATTAGCATCCAAATAAACAAAGAAGTGAAAGAGAATGAGTTATAAGGAAAAGTCCGTTGAAATGTAATGAATATTACCATCCAAATAAACAAGATTGCTTGGCTTTTTCCTCAAAAGGAAATTACTGCAAATACCCAATGTCAAGGGAAGAAAATGGAATAATACAAAAGAAAAAAAACAATAAAGCATGAACCAAATTTACATAAATATAGCATCTATTTCAATATAATAATAATCAAACAAATTTGTTTAATTGAAATTCATTATCGAGAATAAATATTCAACAAGCAAAAACCATACAGTTTTCTAAAATTTTAAGAATAAGGGGTTTACTGTGAAATATGTAGGGTTGCTAAACTGTATCTATTTAACTTATCATACCACTTATGTTCTTAATCTATATTATGAAAAGTTACACATGTTGGCTTTGATTTACCTTGCCAAGATGGTTGTAGATTCTTCATGTAAATCATTGTTGCAAAGAAATATTTTCAACTACATCAGCATAGGCAGTAGTTTCTGGACGTAATGATGGAAATTTCATGCTGACCTTGTTCTATCACTGCTCAAACCCAAGTTTGACCTATAGATTAATCATGATTAACAAGATAATTAAGCACTCTAGAAAATGATATGAGTGATTAAATTATGTTATTAAATATGCATATTCAGTTTATATAAAACTCTATATATATATATATATATATATAAGTTCAAAATATATAAATGCAATATACATATACCATGTGTGACCTTTTAACAATCCTCTATCTATCTATTCTATTACCTAGTACCTATAATAGAAAATAGAAAACCAAGAATGCTGACGTGGATAGCCTAAAATCACTTCTTTCTTCCATCTTTTCTCATTTACACACTCTCCATTTTCTGTCTTTCGCGTCTTCCAGAAAGAACCGCTCCGTGCCCCCTCCGTTCTTCTCCCATCCTTCCCTACCTTGACTTGGGAATAATAGCACACAGATCAGAGATCAGAAGAGGGTACAATATTCATAAAACAGAGAAAAAAGACGCTACAACTCGGTATGCTACTGCTTCTTTTTGCTTTTCCTCCTTTTCCCTATTTTGGTAGCTGAACTACGGTAGCGGTGTTGAATTGGTACTTCTTTGGTTTTGTTTCAAATCAATGTTTAAATTAACATAAAAATCAATTATGAGAATTCATTCCAACTTTTATATTTTGGTGCCTTGCTAATTTTTTTCAATATTTATTCATGTAATATGGAATAATTTGGTAACTTATGTTGATATAATTTGTATTGAGTACTGAATTTTTGTAGCAAAATAATCTGCATTACTCATGTACCTGCACAGAAGTAAATTTTAACGAATTTACGCCGTATGGCTTGGCAGATATGCATTGATATTATAATGTGTATGTACATGATGGTGATATGTATATTATCGTAGCTAGTTTTCTCGTTGATAGTAATTTTTGTTTGGAACAAACAACTTATTGAATCTACTTAAAATTGTTTTGTATTCCTTTAAAAGAAGTTGTTTTCTGTCATTATTAGTAGCTGTAGTAAATGTCTACATATTGATACCTATTACACTATGAAATTTAAACTTAGCTATATTTATAGCTTCTTCCACGTGCCATAAATGAATCATGTGCAACATTTCCAGATGCAAGAATTCCTTTAAAGCATGTTGCAGGTGAACCTAATGTTATTTTTTTTCATTTACTTATATTTTTATTAGGCAGCTTCTGATTATGTGATCATAATTTCCCGTTGCAATTGGTTATGGTCTGAACAAGTAAGAATCTATAATGTTAGATCCGACCTTGGAAGAAAAACATGTATTTGATTTTTAAAATGGAGTTTTGCCTGTTATTTATTTTGGTTAACAAGCCATAATTCGTGTTGGCCTTCAACACTTTCTGATTACACCAATGTTTCATGTACTGTTTAAATAATATGCATGACCATTGGTTTATATGCTTCTGAAGCCAATGATATCGTTTCCTTCACTTTGCGTGACGATAATTTATGAAAATAAATTTCTTTACAATGGGAGAAGAGTACCTCTGTGAAAGCATCTTCCACTGTGGTGATTGCACATACAATTGTATATATGTTTCATTTTTTTATTTGTAACACAATATTTCATTATTTTTTCTCTTTCGATTTTGTAATGTTAGATATTCAAATGTTGTAGTTCATAACTTTGTTCTTTGAATTTTTCTTCTTCTGCAAACATAGGCCTTTAATAATTTACCAACTTAATAATGCGACATTGGAATTATAGTTATTATTATTTAAAACTAATAATAATTTATTGAGAAATTTCACCCTTTTTTTTTCTTTCCTGTTGTGTGTATGCTATGACCATAACACAAATAAGTAAACAAGCAAAAGAATGAAACCAAGTCAAAAATGGCACATACCTTCATGTAGAAGAATATATGATGCTACCTAAAGTATCAAAAGTAGTCTAAACTATTGTAACAAGCCGGAAATTCTGAGCCAGTTTAAAATTTTTATGTTGGCAATTTTAATGAATTTTGAATATTTAAAATGAATTATTTTAAATAATAACGATGAGAAATTTATTTTGAATAGAATTAGAACGTGTATATTAATATAGATCGTCGTTAGAATATAAATATTTATTTATAATTATAAAAGGAATTGAAAATGGCGCGGTAGTTCGATAATTCGATTACAAACTTCAAATGAATGTACAGGATTCAAAATAAACCAGATTTTGGCAAAACCAAAAATATTAGAATCTAGTGGAGAATATCTTTCCAACGAATCTGAAAAATCGAAATTTCATAGCGGAAATCAAAAGTTATGCCCAGTTGAAAATTCAGAATAGTCGCTATGTAAATTATACATGTCCCAAAAAGTCATATTTTGCATACGGATGAATTTGGACTCGAAACCACTTCCATTGAGTTCAAAATGCCGTTTAGAACTCCGAAAAGTATAAGCTTCAATATATTCCGATATCCGGAATAGTGGCAATTGGCTGGAGCTTTTCGGTTAGCAATACATAACCCTTAAAAAGTGAAATTTTGCATATGAGCTCAGAATTCGACGAGATAAATTTTTCTGGATTTATAATGACAAATTATTGTTGAGTTCCAAAGGGCGCGTTGAACGGAGTCAGTATGTGGCCGTGCGAGCTAAAACAGTTCATGGTAAAACGAGCAGTCATTTTACAAAGAAACATTATTGATACGACCTCAGAATTCGATTTCGTTTTTTTTTCTGGATTTGTATCGTCTAATAATGGTTAAATCCAAAAGGCCATGATTTTTGGAGTTAGTGTGTGAGCGTGCGAGAAGAAAATGTACGCCAAAATCGCATTTTGAGCAATATCTGAGCATATTCGTGATTTTTTTTGAATGGTCAAACGAACTCGGAATTCGATGAAACTTGTTTCGTTGGACTCGTCTTCACGTCTACTATGTAGTTGTCCGAAATCCGCGACGATTGGAGATCGTTAGCGTTCAGGCGATACGCGGGAAACGAGCATATAAACACTTTTACTTCCTTTTCTACTTCATTATTTTCATTTCCTCCTTCCTCCACAAAAACTCAAAAATGGCCTCCACCCTCCCACCGCCGCTGCCCCCTCCTCCACTAGCCACCACCGGCCTCCGACCGGCAACCGCACATCCTCCTCCTCTTCCCTTCCTCCTCCTCTCTCTCTCCTCTCTTTTATGTGATTTTGCAAACCCTAGAAGCCACCACCACCGCCGCCGCCCCTTAGCCGCCTCCCCACCTCACATCAGGTCCAGCGCCCCCTTCCCCCTCCTCAATTCCGGCTGTGCCCCCCCCCCCTCCCGGTCACCAAAAACCCATTTTACACTAATCATCCGTTTTGCAAATAAGCCCCTGACCGTATTTCGCCAATAACTCTCAAACGGTGCGTTTCTGGCCAATGTCCCTCTAAACCAAAGTTGTAGAGCACGAAATTCTCTTTGATTTGGCTATATGGAAGTCGTGTTTTGGAGTTTGGAGCTGCTCGGAAAACACGTTCGAAGTCTGCTGTTCAAAAGCGGTAAAATTCGTGTACTTTCGCGAATTCTGGCGAATTGGAGCATTTTCGGCAAAAAGTCCCTTAAGCAAAAGTTGTTCAGAATGTCGTGCTTGTGCTAGATAAAAAGATGGATTGAAGATTTGATCTTGTATGCGAAGTCTGAAGCTCGAACAACAATTCAGTAATTCAGAAAAGGCGTTAGAAAAAATCAATGTGAGAACTTCTCACTCAGATTTCATTTTCTAGTTAGAAATATATACTAGGATGCAGACGGTGCTTAATAGAAGCACCAGACACCTTTGTTTGAAATCATGAATGTTTGGTTGATTTGTGAATTGAGTGATTTTGTTGAAATTGGTTTGGAAAATGAACGAATTGAGATAATTTGATTTGGGTATGGCGTGGGCCATTATTAGACTGGGGATAAGGCTAGGCCTTGTCCCGTTTCTAGTATCGTGCCGTTATGCTGCCAAAATTTTCTTAAATAAAAAATGTTAGTTAAAAATAGTAAAGTGTTGAAATAAATATTTTTGACGTTAAAAATATAATTTTTAATTAAGGAACGACATAAAACTCTTCTGAAAAGAAACAAATATTTATTTACAAATCAGACGATTTGTTTATATACACTGATTTGACTGATATTGATTGGGACGATAAATTCTACACATCGCCCAACTGCACAAATAAAAATCTGTGTTTGTTGATTTGAAACCCCACACGGGTGTTGGGATGATATTTGGTGTACACTAATCCCAATTATTTAATTGTATGTCGATCGATTGGTCGACAGGCTGTGTAAGCGTTAATTATTTATATTTGATGCTTATGCAGTTGTGTGGTGCACTTTGGATGATGGTTGATTGTTTATCGTTGCTATTATATACATGTGTTGGGTGGAATCCATATAATTAACGTTATATGGTGATTGATTGGGCCTCATTCCAATGGGGAAAGTAATGGATATTATAAAAGATAATTCATGTGTTGAGTAAAATATTTTAATAATAAAATCTACATCTTTATCATATTTAAGATTAGACACTACTTTACGGTGGAGTCTAATTAAAAATGAAACGATAGATACCATAGTTTTATAAAATATATTACATAACAAAAATAGTCGTGTGTCGATAGTACTCATGTGTTGAGATTAGTCGTGTGTTGAATAGAATAAATATTCATTTGTTGAATAGAATAACGAATTTATTGAAATATATAAAGCCGTGTTGATTAGAGTTGAGCTATTTTGACGTGAACGATATTTATATCGATTATATTCGTTTTTATAATGAATATAAAAAGGTAGTGAATTCAAAATATAACATTTTGAAAATATTATCATTTATATAGTAATGATATGAAATATTCAATTTTGATTTGAAATTGAATATAGAGTTGAAATGGTTTTGAAAACGAATTTAAAACGATTTATAAAATACGTTTAAAAAAGGAAGTCGACGAAATATATATATAATATATATATATATATATATTATATATATAATGGCCTGAATAGAACGCGCCGCGCCGCGGTAGTTCGTGAATTTCGACCATTGACTTCGAATTGACATTGCGGGAGATCCGACCGTCGGATTCTCCTGAAACCGGAACCGTTCGGTTCGCATCGAAAAGAGCTTTCCAATGAATATTAGAAATTTGAAATCTAACGGTTGGATTTGGAATTATGTCCAAATCAAATTTGGAAAAGGTCGCTGTAAGTGCAGTTCGATGGCCGTTGATGGAAATCGACTGTACAGGCCTTGATAAAATTATTAAAAATATTTATAATTAGTGTAAAATCATAATATGTGAATTGGAAAGAACTGGGACGAAAAAGTCCACATTTGAAAGGATAAAAATATATTTTTGTCGAAATGAACTAGTTTTGAACTAGAATTAAAACAATTTATTTTTGAAATAAATAAATTGAATTTGAAAGTGATTTTAAAAATAATCAATATTCCCAATACGTGAATTGGACTACAGTTGAATTGAAATTATCTTCGGAATATTTCGATGTTGGATTTCGTGACTATACAGATATTGTTTTGGGAATTTGAAAGATATATTTTATATCGTTATTTCCAATACGATATTTGTTGGTTTCAGAATTTGATATTGAATATAAGCCGATATATTTTCTGTTCAGAGCCTTGTATTTAATATCAAATGTGATTTGGGTTTGTCGTGAATCGTGTTTTAGATGACATTGGTTCTTTAACCCAGTTAAAGACAGGATATTGATTTTTGAAAAGATTAAAACTAAGTGGAGTTTTAATGAATCTTTAATTAGATTGAAATGTGAATTGATAATTTAAATTATCAAATCTGAAAGGTGATCGAGAATGGAGTACCACCAGTTTTGCTCCAAAGCGATAGTTAAATCTTTAATTAGATTTAAATGTGAAATGGTAATTAATTTTATCGATAACATCGTGGTGTTAGGTATGGAGTACTACCAGTTTTGCTCCAGGGGATGAATAGGTTGGGATTGGAAAATAAAACAAATAATTACTTTGGTGTGGTTCGCTAATCCCGACTAGTTTGAAATGATATCCAAAGGAAGACTAAAGAATAAATTTAGAAAAATTTATCTTGGATAAAATTAATGGGAACCTTTCCCTAAGAATGTGATTTTGCGAATAAAAGAATATTCTGAATTGGAATGAGGCATTTGTTGTGTTTGTGTAACATTTGTTTATCATATACGTGGGTTATTCAGAAAGGCCGGGTTTTTACCCATTCTGAATAACCGATTCGACGAGATGTCGAAGATGAAGACGGTGGTTGAAGACCGGAAGTCTTCACATCGTTTGGGTGATTACTGATGATCTCGATTGGGCTGTACACCCAAGATGAGGGAAACAGTTGGTGATCGTCTAGACGTACTTGGAGATGGATGGATATGCAAGGAAAGTGCCTCCGGTTTCGTTCAAACCCAGAACGAACTTGTAAATGGATTGTGTGTCTGACATTGGATTTTATTCTGTGTTGATTGATCTCTATTAAATATACATCTATTTGGCGGCAGAGAATTTATTCTCTTGCTTAACGCCCTTCTCTGAGACGTACGAGCTCAGAGGTTGTATATCGATGGACATTAGTGCATGGAGTGAATTGCCAGTGTGGCACGCGTAAGTGGCAATTGATCAAGGCTTCTGTTGAAAAGCAAAGTCTTGTGGTTGATGATCAAAGCACGGCCTGTGTGGCGTAGCTTTGTGTATAGCATGAATTCACGAGCCTCACACCTCGGTATGAGTCAAAAACGGGATAGTGACTGCAGGGAGAGCACGACGTTTCTTTCTAGCTAAGGTGGTGTCAGTGACCTACCAGCCCTGACATTTATATACTTTTCACCTGTGTGGTTGTTGGATACGAGGCGCCTCGGATATAGGTCTGTAAGGACCGGGAAACGTGTGTTCAGGAATTGCCAATCCTCAAAAGTAAGAGAGGACCGGCCCTGAAGATCCAAGGATCATAGTGGGGTCCTGAGGCATTTGCTAGAGTGTCGAATCGGAGAGGAGCTTGCCCCTTGCCTCGACTCATGACGGAAATCCGATTTCCAATACGTGATATTGCGGTTTTAATTGTAGAACTAGTATGGCGACATGATATATGGTACCCATGCCGTCTATGATTGATATTTATGATTGAAAATTGTTTTGACACTATACACTTATAATAGTATCAAATGATTTGTTTTGACGTACCAAGCATGTTTGGCTATTATAAGGGAAAACCCTATACTCCGTCTTGCGTTGCATTGTGCGATGGGACCTGGGTCTTATAATAGCTTCATTTTTCCAAAGAGCATTGCGCTGTTTTGTTATATGCACTAGTATTCTTGGGAGGAAACTCGTTCCGTGTTATACGGCGTGGTCCCTTGAATTACTATCTTTTAAAGTAAAGTTTTAAATAACTGTTTTAGGCCAGTCCCATGACTGACCTGGAGTTTATTGTTTTAACCTAAACTCTGGGTGACCTTATTTTCCACACGGGCAGCTAGTAGTTTTGCTTTTGCAGATTTATATTCACAGGATCCTGATTTACAGCTGGAACGATGCTCGGAAAGCTCTGTATCCGTGTATTACTTTCAGTTGTGTTTTGTATTATTTTCCGCTTCTAAGTAATTTATTGTAATCTGACATTTGTCAAATATGTAATTTATTTATTCATACTCTGTATACTCTTGTATTCTGATGGAATTGTTGTAATAAACAATGAAATGTTCTTCTGTCTGCGTTCCGATGTGTGTTGTTCTCATTTCAATCCGGGCTTTCCTTACCGGGGGAGTTCGGGTCGTTATAACTATGTTTTCCCCTTTCTTGGAATCAAATAAATTGGACTTCATCGTAATTAGTTGATTTTTGTGTTAATGTAGGTATTGTTATAATAGATGAAGAAGATCTAAAATAAAGTTCGATGGATATTGTATGTTGTCGGATTTAGTGCCTTTACCATAGCTTTATGAATAAAATTACCCTTATTTCCTTTTCTACCAACATAAAGTAACATATAAAGATAGTGGTTTAGTTTGATGAGAAATAAAATTAATGCATTGATTTAGGAAAAAAAATATTGCCTTGAAATATTTTTTAGTAAATGTTTCTTAATGCCATATCTCAAATATTTTATGCTGTAAATCTTCTAAATTTTCTACTCTATTTTTTAATAATAGAATATGTAACATGGTGGATTTTAATTACACGAAATCCTAATATTCTTCTATTCACCGTTTACAATCGGAGGTCAGCCTATGATCCCTCATTCTTTATCAATGTATCATTTACATTTGAATTGGGAAAACTTATGATTTCACAATTTTTGGTGTTGTATTATAAAAGTTACTAATGACTGGATTTGTGCACGAATGTTTTTAGCTTTCAAAATCATTTTTTCTACAAGGGTATCAAATAAGAAAGTATATCATTAATAGTGTTCCCTAAACTTATTATGATTTGAAATCGAATTTGATTGCCCTAAATATGGGGTGTTCCATAATATCTATATTTTTTAATTTCGCCATGTCAGACTTAGCATAATTTGTTACACTGGTTATTTTTGCTATATCAGAGCATAATCAATGAGCTAGAACATATATTCCAAGGTTTTCTTTGTTTATACTTTCAACCAGTCTCTTTGGTAGGAAAAAATGTTATGCATCAATTAGTTGATAATTACTGCCAAAAAAATTTGTTCCCATATTTGACTTTGCTAGTTTTGTCTAATATAATACCAACATTCTCTCTTACTATTTTATGTTTATGCCTTTTGTGATAGTTACCTAAAATTTGATTTTTATCCCCTTTTTTGAACTATAAAGTGGGCATTTAATAAATAATTTTAATAAATTAAACATTCCATTCATGTTGAACTTATGAAAAATGATAAACAAGGGGATTTATCTGTGAGTTGAAACAAATCATACTGATTTATTTTCCTAAGAAATTAAAGAAATTCCTTATTTATATTATATTTAAATGAGCAGACATAGGAGGAGTGGTTTGCTTGATTATTTTTTATTACCATAAAATGAATATCCTAATTGATCATGCTTGAACTCTACCATGTATAGGTTAACAAATTTTCTTATATTTTTTTTCCTGATTAGCTCCTAATCATCTATATTACTATTTGGTGACTACAAAATCGCATGCTTTATTTTTCCATAATACACTTTAAAAACTATCAATAAGATATTAGAATTTAAGACGTGTGGTGCTAAGGGCACCCCAATATGTTCTTCCTAATACCACAATTAAAAAAATAAAACTCATTAACTTTTGTATGCTTCCTAATACCACATTACCTTTTCATTCTAATATCTCACTCAATCTTTATTTTCCAAACTAATTATGTACTAAGCTAATCCAGAAACCTTAATCTCTCATAATCGTTGTGTTCTTCGCATCATTTGCAGGAAGATTCAAATTCGTACGGTAATCTCTCAATTGTTTAGTGATCTGAAAACCATAATCTCTCACTTTATCTTCTATTTTGCTTAATTCAAACCTTATTCAGGGCTATTGTATATTCCTCGGTATTGCGGCATCGAATTCGTTGATTGGTTATAGATCTAGGGTTTAGCTCGTTGATCAATTTTAGAAATTAGGACGAACGAATATCGAGCGAAATAGAAATAGGCTAAAAGAGTGTGGTAGCCCCTATTTTTAAGTGTGTGGTATTAAGAAGAATGTAATACCAATTCTTGTGGTATTTTTTAGTCGCGGTATTAGGAAGAATATATTGGGGTGCCCTTAGCACCACACTTTAAAATAGGTATTCATTTGATTTAGGTATTGGTAGCAAATTCCAAGAAATCAAGGAGGAAGAAGACAAAGAAGAATACAAGGAAGAAGCTAATGCTGTGTTTAGCTCAGAATGGTTGCGAGAAATAAAACCAACTATAAATTATTAAGTATTTTCAATTTCATTCATTTCAATTTTTACTTAGTTTTGTGGAAAAAAGGAACATGTCCCTTTTTTCAACCTTTTGTTTTTTTTGGTTATATCCCTTTCTTTTATAAACTATTTTATACATCCATTTTTTTGATTTTTTTTCTAAATTCCCTTCTTCCACATTTAAGAATGATTATGAGTTTAAAACACACGTTAAGTTTGATAAAATTTTAGGGAGTGCATATACATGCAAGTATTTTTTAAATCAATATGCCAATGATTAGTAAGCTTGACATATGACCATATAACTTGTATATTTATGTATTGTTACATAAAGACTAATGTCACTCGTGGTGAAACTTGATAAAGCAAATTTTAATTGAGCTTTATTTCAAACTGTTGTTAAGGTATTTTAAGTTTTAGTGTGGACACAGTTCAAACAGTCGCTTCTTTTCCAAGAGAGTGAGTTATGTATGTGGTGATGATAATTTACTAAATTAAAAATTCTTACAATATTTTCTTGAGCTATTTGATGAAAAATAATTTGACAGGAAGAGATAAAAGGTTTTTTGGAGAAGACAATATTTTATTCCTTTTTTTCTTCAATTGTTTAATTGACAGATTACAAAAGATGCATGCATTATTTATACATGCTTAAGAAAATTCTAGATAAAATTACATTAAAACAATACCAAATAAAACCGATATATAAAAACAAGAAATGCAATCAACGCATGCAATTTAATGCAATATTTAATGTGGTTTTAATTTATTCCAACAATGTCTCCCCTAAATTAAAACTTGCTTATTGTTTCCAAATTTTCTGCACTTTCCTGAAGATTCATCCGCTATGTGCCTTTGTTGAAATATCAGTCATCCGGTCACCTTCTTTGAGAACATCTCGATTTATACCTGACGTGTTTTGGCAAGAAAAATAATGATATTATCCAGACCTTTTTAATTGTGCTCTTCTTCTGTGGGGACATCAATTTATCATGCAGTGCACGCATACGCATTGTACATTTTATAGCTACATCTCGTGCATATGAGAACTGGGTGAACTACGCATCAGAGATCTTGCTATGTATTCCCAATTTCTTTTTTCTTCTTTCCAAGCACCCATCGTTTTCCATATTACTGTACTGTGTTTGTCACTTTTTTCTTCCTTTTGTTCATAATCTTTTTTAACATTGCTGAACATTGCAGCATGCTCCTCCTTAGCTTGCAACAATCCCTGCAGAATGTCCTGCTTTTGTTTTGAAATCTTTTCCTCGCATTTCTTTTCCATCTCTTTATGAGTTTATTAGCCTGAGAAGCCAATCCATAGTATTGTTCAAATACATGTATCATTTTGGCAAAATGATTCAAAACAGTCGGGGTTTCTTTGTCCAGTTCTACAACTTTGGCAAACAAATTGTGGACCACACTTTTTAGCCTATTGAATTCTTGAACCGATTCATCTAATTTACATTCTAGACCATGCTTTTCATTCTGTAAAGCCTCCTCACTTGCTTTTAAGCTTCTGAAAAACTCTTCTTTTATTGTAAGATCATGTTTTGCTTCTTGCAATTGGGAGCCAACAGTTAGCAACTGTTTCTTGTTTTCTTCAATATCATCTTCTAGCTTGTGTGAGTTCGCTTCCTGGTCATCTTGTTGGCTTTCATTAATCACATTCTAGTGTAACTGTAATAATGCTCTTTGCTTCTCTTCCTTCTCCTTAACATCGCCTTCTTCATTTTCATCTCCTTTACTTTTACTCTTCTTTTCTTCTTCATCCTTCACTTCTTCATGTTCATCTTTTTTGTATTTATCCTTCTTTTCTTTCCTCTCTCTCTTCTCCTTTGCATCATCATCTGCATTTTCATCTTCTTCTTGTTTTCCTTTCTTTTCTTTTTCTTTTTTCTTCTCTGTCTCTCTTGCTTTTGGGTTTTCCTCTGCTTCTTCTTCTTTAGAAGCTTTCTCTTCTTCCTCCTTTTTTAACGTGTTTTCTCTCTCCACCTTCTCCTTTTCTTTTACTTCTTCATCTGCGTTGTCAGCTTCTACATCGGCTATGTTAGCATCTTCATTAGCCTTTGCAGGTTCTACATCATCCATATTAGCATCTGTATCTGCCTTTTTAGCTTTGGTTGCTTCCTTTTCAGCTTCTTTTCTTTCATCCTCTTCTTCGACCTCCTCTTCATCTTCTTCTTCTGCTTTTGTGTTATCCATTGCATACACCTCTTTCAATAAATTCCACGAATCTTTTGCGAATTTTTCTCTAAGAATATGGTCGAAAGCTTCTCTATCAACGTTCTCACTCATCAAAATCCGAGCTTGAAGATCTTTCCGTCTCAAGCTTACAAATGCTTTACTCTCTTTCTCCGTCATGTTTTTAACATTTTTTGGCCATTCGTAGCCACTTTCAACGATCTCCCAAAGCCCTTTGGAGATCAATTCTTCTTTCTTTTTATTACTCCACTCTTCGAAATTTTCTTTTGTGAGGACAAACGGTGAGGAGAATAGAAAAGCCATAGTCTCAACCAGGCTCTGATACCAATTGATGAAAAATAATTTGAGAGGAAGAGATAAAAAGGTTTTGAAGAAGACAATATTTTATTGTTTTTTTTCTTCAATTGCTTAATTGACAGATTACAAAAGATGCATGCATTATTTATACATGCTTAAGAAAATTCCAGATAAAATTACATTAAAACAATACCAAATAAAACCGATATATGAAAACAAGAAATGCAATCAACGCATGCAATTTAATGCAATATTTAATGCGGTTTTAATTTATTCCAACACTATTGATATCTGTCATATTTTCTTTTTTATTGGTATATTCATATGTACATCAGAAGTGGGTTGATTTGTACAACTCTTGACGTGGGTACTATGACATCCCAGCTGGAGGTGAAAGCTCTGTTGGTTAAACCATTATTACTTACACAATGGAAGGGCTGAAAGACGAGTCCAACGTGAACACCAAACAGTGTAAGTTAGGTGGTTTTTCCCTGTATAATACTGTTGTGCATGCTGGTAAATGTGTCACTACTTGCTAAATTTATGTATAACTTGTAGTAGCATTCCCAATAAGACTGTAAACAATTGGAAGAGATGATTGACCATCTTGAGTTCATTGCTCTTTCTATATTTTTTAGACCATAACCACATATTTCCATGAATTCATTACTGCCATTACCCTTCTTGAATTCATTGGTCTGATATGCATATTTACTATTTTTATCCTTCTTTAGTCCATTACCACATCTATCCTCCTTGAATTCATTAGTCTGTTATGCATCTACATCGTCTTTGTTCACATAAGCGTGCACACTTGTATTCATAATGGTTGAAAAATACATGAAGTGTTCGATGGTTGACATATATGAATTTTCATCACTAATTTATGCACAACATATGTGCACAAATTTTCTAGAAGATTTTTCATGTCTACTTATAAAAATTAAAATTTCGCGAAGTAAATGCCTTAAATTCAGTTTACGTAATGCTGGTATAAACTATGTTCTTTTGCCTTGGTCGGGTTCAATGCTATAAAGAGATGATGATTGGACTTAATATCTCATGACGAGGTATGCTGCCTTGAACTGAAAAATAAATTAGTTGACGCACTTCGATGTACATGTTTGATCATATATTTGTTTTAGTAACATCGGTTGTAATATCACACGCCAATTTTGAAACCCAACAAAAGTTGCAACAACAGGATTGGTTGTTCTAAGATTGCAAACTGTGAAACTGACAACAAGGAAGGTATGAATTCCTGTTTGTCTTATTATTGTTATAAGTTTGTTCTCACTAGATATTTGTATAGTCTGAAATATGCAGTCGGTGGTGTCACGTAACATGTTATTTTGTTGTAAGTACCTTTGAAATTTATTTATCAAAATATCGGATTCATTATGGCCAAAGAGCACCCGTATGATGTATATTATATGATACTATTTACATTCATCTTTCATATATCTGTCTGCAAAATTTAATTTGATTTCATGTTACTATCCATGATCAACATAGCATTACCTCTGTTCCATTTTCTCTGTTCTGAATTTTTAGACGTGAAGCGAAAAATGACTAGATGAAGATGCTTCCTTGATTATACTGTGTTGTTATCACAATCCACTATGTCCAAATAGTCATTCGCCTATTACTAATATTTATGCAAACCGTTTGAAATTGTTTTTATTTCCTATGTGCTTTTAATCTGCGACATTCGAATATATCAGTATAAATTTTAATTTTCAGATAGTACAAACTAATGCCTGCCTAATCAAATAAATTTTGCTTCCAAACCATAGTAATTTAGTATCACAACACAAGTATCATGCCATGACACTTCATTTTCTGTGTTTCTTTTACTTTTTCCCAATAGACCCGAACTTTAAACCATACACTAATTAACAAGAAAGAGACCACAAGAGAATATAACCCAATAACGTAATGTTATCCTAGAATGACATGCTACTATTCCTTTCATATGAATTTCTCTAATTTTATCGCATAAAAAGTTTGTTTCATAAAAACATTAGTAGTATGTATTATTACTATGAGCCGAAGCTACAGTAAAGGTTGCAGGTTACAAACATTAAGACTGTAAATGTTATACGGAGAACAATTGCAAATGCTTGAGTGTAAAATGAACAATATTTTCAACAAGGAGACCATCTTCCATATGCATACATGTTTAACCAAAAATTAACCATCTTTTCGATGGTAGTTTGATACTGCAAGTTGGTGCTTAAAATTTTACATAAGTGACATCACCAACTTCAATAACTATTTCATCGTCTGGTAATGTTTGAATAAAAAACGTAAATGATGCATATTAAATATGTGAAGCAAATTATTTATAATCCAAATAGCATTTTTCTTGAGTTTATTTCTACACCCCAATCGACTGTTGTGCTTATTTAATGTCCATTTTTAGCCATGTTGGTGTACAAAATATAAACCCTGCTGTCTGTTTTTTTTTTAATTCCTAATATTATAATTGAATTGAAAAAAAATGCAAATTTCATGAAAGGTTTATAGGGTTGCACATAATACAAATTTATAGAACTATGTATTTGAGTGATTGTCTAATAATTTACATTAGCTGTCACTGCAAGCGTATCATGGAAATGGTTGCTACACTCACTAGACAAACTGGTTATGGGATATTCATTTACTCCTCAGTCCTCAACCAGAAATATTTATCTCTTGTGCCGATCTGCATTATGTCCAAGAAGTCAAATCATTTAGTTAAGTTGGACACATGAGTGCAGTGATATGCTTACTTGCTTATTTAGATTCTACAATCACTGACATTTACCTATTGCTTATATTGAACCATATATTTGCACAAGAACTCAAATGTTACTTTCATTATCTTTCACCCGAAAATAAAATATACAATATAGTGAGGGATTTGCTAACCGCGGTTGGTTTGAAGGAACTGTGTTGACACTTGCTCAACTACTGGTAGAAAAGGTAACGAGACCCACTTTCATTAAATAAAAGTTGTAAAATCTAAATTATTAGATGGCATGGCGTTAGGATGAAATGTCTAGGCAAGTGTGTCCCTAGCATAGCTCGTATGCATATATTTCACGCTATAAACCCAAAATATGACATCACATTGATTTCAAGTTGTCCTCCCTAGCATGATGTTTTCAACAGGTCAAAGAGTCTTCACACATTCCAAAAAAAACACATTGTGAAAGCAACTGAAGGCATTTTTATTGTTGCATAACTAATATTTAAAAATGCTATTCAAGATATTAGGATTGATCAGAATGGCCATAGGGATGTCTGGGAGTGGAAATTCTGCTCAAAAGGCAAGTTTTCTTTCAAAAAAACATGGGAATTCCTTAGAGGTGAGGAACCAGAGGTGGATTGGCACAAGGTGGTGTGGTGCAAATTTAATTGCCCTAAAATGGCTCATTGTACCTACTTTGCTTTGCAAAACAAACTTCCAACCAGAGATAGGTGTTGCAAATGGAACCCTAACTCTGACAAACATTGTTTATTTTGCAAATTTGACACTGAAAGTGCTAATCATCTGTTTTTTGAATGCCCATTCTCTCAATTCATATGGTTTAATATTAAAAGTTCTTTAGGTTTTGATAATTCTATTCCTACTCTAGACATTAGGAGTAGTATAGATTACATTTTAAAGTTCTTTAAACCTAAGTCTTATAGTTTTAGAAAAGCATGCATAATGTTATCAGCTGTTGTATTTTATATATGGAAAGAAAGGAATCAGAGAATTCACACTAACAAAGTTTCTAGTGGTACTCAGCTTTTGAATTGTATAATAACTGATTGCCAGATTATTTTGAAAAAAGTTAACTTGCACAAGCAGGATAGTAATCATAATCAGCTTAATAAAGATGCTAGCTTAGATAATCAAGTTGAGGATTTCATACTCAATTGTAAGCTCAGCAATAAAAGACACTTCATACATGAAGATGGAAGAAACATGCAAGCTGGAACTAATGACTTTCCTCATGAAGACAGATCCACTCTTCTCTACAAAGAGAATAACTACAAGGGGAGTAAACAGAATTACTACTTCAATTCTAGTTTTTTTAATTGCAATCTGAATAGTAATTTTGGCCACTTACCCATTGCAGAGAATAGGGATCAAGCTTCAAACATCAATGATCCTATTAGCAAGAACAGGAGAGATAGTAGTCTCATAGTTAGTTCTTATGGCTATATTAACACAAATCCAGACTATATTGAGACAGAAGATCTTTCTGACGTCCTTCCTGGTGGTTGCTTTCCCAATACATGTAACAATCTGAATGCAAAGGGAAGTAAACAGGATAGTAATAATAACAGTGCGTGTTTTTTTAATAAAATGGATTATGATGTTAATTTCTTACATGCTACAGGGAAGGGGATACAAATCCAAACCAGTAGTGATCCAGATCGGTCAAATCTTCTTCACAAGAAAGACGGGAATCAATCATATCAGTTCCTAACTAGAATAGACAGAAATCATTACAAAAGCGAACTTAACGGTCAGATTTATCACTTATCTTGCTGGAGTAATGGGGAAAGCAGTAGATCCAGAGACGGAAAGGAAGCTAGAAGCACAAAGAGTCAAAGAAGGATGAATGATAGCATTATCAGTACCAGAGACTCCAGATCTGTTGATAGGAAGAAGAGCGAAGCTGATAATAGGACTAGAGACGATTTTCTGGATCCTAGCATTACAATGGAGAACAACAAGAGGGAGGAGGAAGTAAGGAAGCCACCATAAAGCTCGGTGTGAGACGATTTGAGATGTTTCTCCCTTGCCGTCTGCCATTGTTGAAGTAGAGATTTGTAGAGTGGCGGCTAGGGTTAGGTGAATGAGAGACGATGGGGTATTATGTTTTTGTGTCGGGTTTTGTATGTGATTACCCGATTGGGCTTTGGGCCAAAATACTTTTAACCTTGTTCAAAAAAAAAAAAAAAAAAAATGATTTTCCTACGCCTATTTGGCGTAGGAATGGCGTAGGAAATTACAATTTCCTACGCCTTACCTACGCCGTGTATAGCGTCAAAAATTCAAGCGTGGCAAAAATATTTCCTACGTCGTTCTGACTCCATGCGTAGTGCGGTTGTCGACGTCTTCCCTACGCCTTATTTTCTCCTACGCCTTACCTACGCCAGATTTCCTACGCCTTACCTACGCCATATTTCTTCCTACGGCCAGCCATTCCCTACGCCATTACTACACCAGAAATGTTCCTATGCCGGTGTTACGGCAAATATTTCCTACTCGTTAGGCACGCCATACATACTCAACTTCAATAAATAAAATTAAAAATTTTCCTACGCCTTTTCTACTCCTAATTCCTACGTCTTTCCTACGCCAATTTTTTCCCATGCCTTACCTACTCCGTATTTCTTTCGCCTTACCCACGCCGTATTTCCTTCGGTGGCCACCTGCTTCCTACGCCATTGCTTCACCCGAAAATTATCTACGCCGGTGTTACGACATATATTTCCTACTCATTAGTTACGTCATACATACTCAACTTCAATAAATACAATTAAAAAATTTCCTACGTCTGTCCTACGCCTTTCCTACGCCATATTAAATATTTTCTGCTATATTATTACAGCTCATATTTTAATCCAGCATAAACCTTGATCCTCTTTATGACTCTAACCCATTTATCATGTTTATTAACTAACAAACTAACCCAACCCACTAGTTTCTAGGGTCAACCCATTTAACACATCACTACAAATAACAATAAAGCATGCACGCATGCAGTATAAATGAAATATAGAACTAAAAGTCTGAAACTGCATGATAGTGTATGATAGTGCATCAATACAGCACTGAAACTGCATGATAGTGCATCAAATACAGCACAGCAATACAGCACTGAAACCCATTTAACACTGAAATTGCATTTAGATATGGTTATATAACAGTATATGACATCAATACAGCACTGAAACTGTATGATAGTGCATCAAATAATATCAATATAACACTCGAAATGCATCTACATAAAAATTCCAGCAAATATCATTAAAATAACATCAACATAACACTGAAAGTGCATGAATACAACTTTGAAACATCAAACTGTGATAAAACTGCATCAAATAATGCTGATATAATACTGTAAATCATATCAAAATAACACCGAATCTGGATACCAATATAACGCAGCAATTTTATCAATATGACACTGCATTTGAAAGTGGATTAAATATAAAAATCAAAGTTAAAATGGCCTTCTAAATTGCTGAATCTAAATCATGCACCAGCAAGAACCTGCACAAAGAAATAAAACATGCATGTAAGTTCTAATAACCCAAAAAAACACGTGCATTGAAATAAAAGAAAATTAGGTTATTTAAAGCATTGAAAAACAGGGATAAGAATAAGAATAATTAAAAAGTTACCTACTGTAATCATGTTCAAAACAAAATTAAAATAGGTTATTTTTTTGGAATCTAGGAATACTAGTGCTGTTAGGTTTAATAGTCTAAAGGGAAAACAATAATTATACAAGTATTCATGTATTCTAGTTTCTTGCGTTTCCTTGTCAAAAGCCGCATTATAAGCTCATTTTCTCTGGTTAAACTTTTATGGTTAATGCCTCAGAACATACAATAATTATACAAGTGCTAGAAGCAAGTCACTCAGATTGATCCCAAGACAAATAAAACATCAACAATATTATTATGTTTAATGCTTATGTCTTAATAAAGTATACTAGTACTCATTTCTTGTTGACTGCACTGAATTATCACTAAAACTAACAACGAATCCATAACATTTACAGGCCAATTTGATTTTAATAACATGCTGCACTACATGGAGATAAATGCATATGGACTGAACTGTTGTTATAAAGGAATACCCTTATCAGACTTGGACCATGCAACATACAACATATGCTTGGTAAGTAAATACAGTTTATACAACCAAGTGTTAAGTCAAAAAGGGAATAAAATAAGGCAGCAGTAAATGCAAGCCATTAAAATCAAACAACAGAGGGAACGTAAAATTAACAGTCAAGACGAAACTTAGAAAGATGGATATTTTCCATAATTGAGTTCATTGATTGTGTGTATCTTATAAGAAGTCTCATTCACATGATGTTTAATACTCTGCCCGGTATTGTAGAAGGAGATCAAATGAGCGGTAAAAAGCTAAATAAGATAAAAGCGTCCATGTCTACATCAACTGTATTCTTAAAAAGTAGAAAAGACGTTTGGGAAACATTGCAAAAACTAAACTTGAATTTTTATTCTGAAATTGATGGGGATGGATGTCAAGATAGGACGAGGTAAAAGTTAATGCTACGAAGAAAATAATAATGATTACTCATAGAAAAGAACCTCATAACTGGGGGAAAGCATAATTTTACGAAAATTGCATAGTTTGTATTCTTTAGCCAATTATAATATGAAAAAGCATAATTTTACCTGTAAATGGGGGAAGCAGCTCAAAGTAAAGAGTGGGAAGTACTCACTAGAAGCTAAAGAGGGTATATCTCAACATACATAAACCTGTATAGTGCATAAACCTGTATGTAAAAAGGAGAATGTGAGCAACAAAAATGGTATATAACAGAATTATGTAAAAACAGCATGTAGAGGGAAACTAGTGGAAACTTGCTATTTTAACAAAAGTATGTAACAAAAATGTGATATCTTAATATACTCAAACATGTTTAAATGATAAACACATGCATACCATAAAATGAATAACTTCAAGATTGCTCCGGTTGATTTTGGCTTGCATCTCCATTTAAACGCTGACACACTAGATCTTTGAACTCCGAAAAAGTTTTTTTAAGTTCTTGCAACTCATTTTTAGTGTGCTTCAGTTCTTCCTTCAACTGAGTTCTCTCTTGTGCATCAGTCTCGCTTATGCTATAGGTAGCATCTTTGTATCTCTGTATTTCATCATTATATAAGTACACAAGTTTATAAATCGTTCACCTTGGAATAAAAGGCACTATTGCGGAGTTTGAGTTCGCCTCAGCTTCTCCAGAATTCATGTTAAGAACGGATAAATTTTAATATATTCACTTGCAGTTGTGGAGTTTGACTCGTGTAATTTTTAAGTTAAGAACAAGAACAGATGTAACATATGCACTCGTAGTTCTGGAGTTTGACTCGTATAATTTTCTGTAGTTGCATTAATGGGGACGTATAAGCATGGTGGTTAATAAAGAGTTTAACTAGCTCCTACATAAATTATAAGGTCAAAAACTAATTGGTATTTTTTAGTTTTTCCTGTTAATATCTAACATCCGATATGCAGGGAGACAAATATTTCTTCATTGTTTGGTAAATATCCGCATATCAAATATTATGTATTTTTAATGTTTTCTCTTTGTCATTGGTGGCTCCTCCCATATTCTCTGGTAGAGGTGGAACTTGCATTTTAGTCCCAATATTTCTGATCTTTATAGTAAACTGGCCGGAAACTTTTCATATGTACCAGTGTATACAACAGTATCTCTTCATATTTTTTTTTCTGTTTACACTGGAGACTTCTAAAACAGTATGACAGAAAGCTTACACTCATATAAACCAATGAATTCATAAATAACAAAGAGCTTCGCATATGTAGATAAAAGCACCTATCTGATTTGGCATCCTTATAGAACCATTGTAATTTAACATAGAATAATGCCAAATCAACCTCATGCATTGGATATCTGGATAGTAAAATACCTCATGCATTGGATATGAAATTTTTGTTGCCAGGTTTCGATATAGAAGCTTAAAAACCAAATTCCGAAAATATAGACTATTTGCACAGAGTGAAGGAATATATTTTTCACATACATCAAAATATCAAGCACAGAAGGCATACATACAAGTAAATTATGAATCATTTGAATGTAAAATTCATTGTTTAATCCAGTTTTAGTTTGAAATTCGAGCTTTACATATCATTTGAATGTAAAATTCATTGTTTAATCCAGTCATAATTATGTGTGCATGTGCATGCGTACATATGCACTCTTTTGTCATAGTAGTTTATCTTCCGAAATATAATAATTACATACTTAGACATATATTCTTTGTATCATAATTTCATATTGCAGGCACTGCCAAACATAAGTGAGGGGGATTTTTTGATGGACATAGCAGATCCTTTTCTTCAAGGCAATTGTTTCAAATACTGTGGCATTCACAGAAGGAAGAAATGCGATGAGCAAAATGCCAGAGTGGATTCAGATTAAGGTGGATGTTCTTACTCGGTGATTCACCCGAGTGTCACATACATATGTAAAAATATAGATCCATTTAAAAGCTTTTTATAACTATAATGCGATGTTCTAAGGTTCTTGCCATCAAACCTAGGTCTTGTTTTTATTATTGTACCTGCAGAAGAAAGTTTATTTGACGCTTAGCTAGTATCATGGTATTGATTGTCGTTTTTTGTTTAGTGGAACAATGTGCTACGGGTCTTGACATTGTAATATATTCTTAAACTTGAGAATTCTTGGCAGTCATGTAGGAAACACGAGAAGAAACAGGAGAAATATGATGAAGAAAAAAGTCCCACTCCACCAAAAACCCTGTTGCATAACTTATATCCTCTATGTGGAAAATGAATCCACATCACCTACTTCAACCTCACTTGACATTGTTTCAGTGACAGAGCGCGATCCAGGCTGCATGCAAAGTGTACATACTGTGTTCCAGAAGAATCCACACTGGAAAGGTGTGCACACAGAGGTTGATTTGGATTCAAGAACTTCAAGGGACCAGATCTTTATAATCAGAGAACGTGAAGTATATAATCAGAGAACGTGAACACATGCAGTGCCACGTGGACCGGTATTGAATTATACACTGGTCGACCATAATATTGTGTACACAATGGTAACATATTAACTGCTGACCATGTGGATAGGCTTCAAATGAAAATGACGGCGGCATGTTACAAATCTTCTAGGTCGGTTGATAATGTAAAGGCCAGCTTCAGAAAACGACAACGGTAGCAAAGTCACAATAAGGTTGGTTGATCAGAAGATATGCTCACGGAACAAGATGAAGCCACGCGTGATCATCAAACTGGTCAACATATCCTGGTGTTTCAAAAAGCTAGGAACTTTTCTAAGATTGCACGAAACCAATATCAATGTGCTTATATATTTAGGATATGAAGCAGAAGCCAGATTTTTTCCATTTTGTACCGAAATACTGTTATATGACAAATCCAAACTAGATAGATTCTTGAGGTCAGTAAGCCAATCTAATTCAACAATCCCACTAAAATTGTTTGATCCAAGTGTAAGAGTACTAAGACTTGATATTCGAAACAATGATCTAGGAATATTTCCTTGAAGATTACTACCGTTTAGATAAAGAGAATTCTGTTGAGAAGACACACCTGAGAAATTTTGAAGCGGACCTGATAGTTCGTTCCCGTCTAATTTAAGCAATTGCAATGAAGGCAGAAGGGACAAAGAAACTGGAATTTGACCAGAAATTGAATTATTACTCATGTCAATTTGAATGAGATTTCGAAGCTTTCCAATATTTGAAGGTATCGAACCCGTTAGCCAATTATTTGCTAAATTCAACATTGATAGATTTAATGGCAGTGCAGCAGGAAGTGTGTCGCTTAGATTATTATCTGATAGGTCTAAATAAACCAACTGATTCAGATTTCTAACGGAAGCTGGTATATTTTTCTCAAACCCACACTTTGAAAAATCTAACCTTGTTAAATTATCCAGATATCCAATGGATTCTGGCAACAGTCCAGAAATATTTGTGTTACCAATTACCAAATTTCTCAACTTACTCTTGCCATCAGTAGTGAACCGGACAAGTTCATGTTATTTGACAAATCAACCTCATGCATGGAATGTAAATTAGGCATGCACCGGAAAACTAAAACAAAAGTAAAGGAAGTAAGAGCCAAAAGGAAGGATCAGTAGGCATACTGCTGCAAGGTGCGGACAATCACCATGGGTTTATAACCAAGGTTCAATGCAACATTTCCTATTAGTGAAGAGTAGAATGGCCAAAACACGATGCAAACTACCCCATACACTACTGCAACATTATAGTTAAAGTGTGGTGACCACTATACTGGCATAAAGTAGTGAGTACTATAAAACAGTCGTGCAAGTTTAACATTTTGACAGAACAACAAGACAACTATTCAGTGCGTATAGAAGAAATGGTCATAGACGGAAGTGAACAGCAGCAAAAGAGCCAAAGGGTTGACTCAGGGAACGACGAAGTAACACTCTTGAAATAAATTTAATCGTAAGGGAACTTACATTTAAACGCGGTAGCGGATGGCGAAGAAAGAGCCGAAAATAGCATGCACAATACTTTTAGTGATAAAACTCAGTAGTATAGTGCGTGCCAAAGTCTTTTAATAACCAAATATTAAATTTAATTGTCAGGAAATTGCTTTACGTACTAGCAGGGAGCCCAAAACTTAACATGCTACATGCGCTTACATAGTCCATGCATTTCAATGAGGCTCAATGAAACTCAATAGAACACCATATATTATAATGCATGCCCTGCTTTCCTAAGCTATTTCATGTTTTTTTTAAGGAAACAGTGTTGTGCTATTATGCATAGTGCCACTGCCGATTGTGTACTACTTGCCATTCATCAGGAGCAAACCTGTATAGTTATATTGTCAGCAAATGCACGCAAAATCCGAAAGCACTATGTCTAGTAATGAATAAAAATATTTTTTGTTTCAAGCAGGGACATAATTGGTTGATATACACAAAATCTGAAAGCACTACCAAAACGTTTCTGAATTGCATTACCTCTGAAGCACTACAATTTATTTTTACATAAATTAATAAAAGTTCTGATCATCAAAAGGAAAGTTATATCAACTTTTTTGGGGTAAAACAAAGAGTTTTAACTATGAAATTGCCAAACAAACCTAAATCATAAACGAAAATCTTTCACTCTCATATGATCGATATCTATGCACTTACAATCCAGTATTATTTGATCTCTACACCGTGGTCAATTTACAGATAGAACTTGCAACTAATAAAACAAACAGAAGAATCAATTTCTTTTGAAATAATTTTAGGTAGGCAGCAAAAGAAGCAAAACAAAACATTGTCGGGTAGCCACTAGCCAATAATTCAATAAGAAGCTAATGAACTTAGTCCAAGGTTGTGGCCATTATTCTTATTCTTCCCTCTTTTTTTGTGCATAGTGCAAAATTATTTCAAATTCGTCAAATTTAATATTTACTTTTTAAGGACACTAGAATGTAGAATGCGTCTCAGTCCAATTTAGGAGCACTGGGGTGAGGTAATTATTGTTAACTCAATTTTGTTGATTCCTAAGATGTTTTGTGTGACGACCGCCCATAACCCCCGCACTAAACAAGAGGAATAATGCGCTGAAAGGCGTGCCAGGCTGCTATGGACGATCATCATAGTAAGTGAACACATCGAAACCTGTCGTAGAACTCATAGCGCAAGGATAAAATATAATAGAACATATACAACAGGTGATAGTAATGAGGTATCATATAGCAAACTTTTGAAACTCTTTCAACATCCAGAAAGATTATCCAACTGATATCCAAGTTTGTACATAAGGCCTCACTACAACTCTCAAGCAACTCAAACAGCGGAAACAGAAATACTAGATAGAATAAAACTGGTACGCCAGCCTCCTGCTCGTCATCGCTCAGCTTCCTCGTATCACTAAGCTCCATTACCTGTAACCTGCTACTTAGTCTGCCCATCCACAACCGGATGAACAACCCAAGGTAATAAGAGGAGACATAAAACCTTGAGTCAGTCAATAGTCTTAGTGAGCGATAATACAGCTAACAAACTTCAATAAGAAAGCATATGAGAATGGGTAAATGAACAACTTATCTACCCACATCACCAGAGAAGAACTCAACCTTATCTTCCCCACATCGGACAGTGATAGCCTTTACACCAAGCATTTCAACCATTCATCCATAGAAACCAGAACACCCATTCAATCATAGAGAACACACATGACATCCAGATAAGTCTCACGCAGACAACCCTAATCGAGTTTAACATTCCTCAAGTACTCTCGCCAGAGGCCTAGACCAATATCACTTAAGCACTCAAAGAACGTCTCCCTCGACTTTGGATAATCTATGTGAGATAGTACAATCAGAACAACTAATCATCCATGACTGACTCTGGCTATCACTGCCAATCCTGCTTCGAAACCATGATTATCGTATGATGGCCAACCTTGCCATATGTCAAGGGCTAATGATAACCCCAGTTCTAGCATGAACTCCATATGCCCAACCTTGGCAATGTCCAACCTTGACACTATGCCTTTCCTCAACCAGAAAGACCCAGGGTACTCGACCAACAACCGGTCTTTTGGGCCTTTCAACGATACCCATCGTACCCCTGCTTTGAGCCTGCTAGAACTTACGACAACGATGACTTCTCGGCCTTTGCATCTCTAATCGTCCAACCTTGACGATGTTTCATAGCTCAAGCAACCTTCTCGAGAAGCCATTATCCACCAACTCACGACCTTTGAGTTGTCTCCGCATTCGTTGTTTCACCTTGATCAACGAACACATTCATCACTTCGAGTCTTCCTACTTGAATCACCTCGAAGTCACGCCATAACCGAACCAAAACACATCACTGTGCTGCGGCTAGGGTTCGAGGGGTTTCCCCCGAAAAATATTTTTTTCAGACCTTTTTGGTTCGTACCCGAGTCGTACCCGAAAACGTACTTTTTCAGAAAACGACCCTACCAAAACCGACCAGAACCTTGCTCCAGAATGACCAGCCAAAAACTGACCAGCCTTGCTCCAGAACGACCCGCCAAAAACCGACCAGCCTTGCTCCAGAACGACCCGCCTCCATGCAGCTTTGGATCGACTCGACCTCCTTGCAGCTTTGGATCGACTCGACCTCCTTGGGACCGACCAGCTTTGGATCGACCCCGTCAAGACCGACCAGATTTTGCTCCACCTGACCGACCAGCTCCTTCAGAGCGACCAGGATTTGCTTCCAGTAAAAACCAACCAGAATGCCACCATCTGAAACCGACCAGAATGCCACCATCTGAAACCGACCAGAATGCCACCATCTGAAACCGACCAGAAACACTTCTGCTCCTTCTGGACCGACCAGCTTAAACCGACCAGCCCCCTGACTTGCTTCCCAATCCATACTATGACCGACCACCTCATTCCAGACCGACCCGACCAACTCCAGGACGACCAGAAACCTGCACATCTCCAATTCGACTCCGATTTCGACCAAAACTTCGCCAAACGACGAATCCGACGAAACCAGCTTATCCGATTCATCCAAACGCAATCAAAAACATGTTATGCAACCAACAATATCATCAATCTAACAATTTCCATCAAAACACATAAATTTCCCAAAACATGATAAGTGAATCATATGAACATAAAAACGGATCTAACTTGCATAATCTTGAGAAAAATCATAAAATTAACCATTTAAATTATCTAGATCAGATCCTAAGGTGATTCATATATAAAATGGACTTAGCATGGTGTGGATCTAAGGAAAATAACATGGAAATGATGAAATTAACATCCTAAAACCCATATACTTGCATGAATCCGAATGAGAGATGTAAATCACTCACCAATTATCCAAATCTAAGCAAAAGCAATGAAAACACAATCCAGACAGCGAACACTTCGAATCAAACTCTTCAATCCGATGAATTCGCCCTTGAGACGATGTAGATCTAGCCTCTTATGGTGTAGATCTTCGATTTCCCTCCTTGGATTTTGGAATTTTAATGGTGGAAAGATGTTAGAGGAAGAAGGAGATCAAAGCCTCCCCATAAGAGAATGGAAAATGCCAACCTTTCTCCATACCCCTTACCCCCTATTTATAGTCTCCACCCACCCTCTAATGGGCCTTCTCCAAATCAGCCCATTAGCCTTCCAAAACCTGAACAGCCAACTGAAAAACCTTAAAACAGCGATTTCTCCCAAACCGCTGAACCAAATCCTTAATGTAACCACTCTACGGAAAGGGAATCATCAATTCCTTTCCAATGGCACAGGTCTCACCCTCTGATTCGACCCGAGTCAAAAGTTATGCCCAGTACAAGACTGACAGGGGCAAAATGGTCACAAACAAAATCGGTAAAAATTATGGACATGTCACACATCCCCATAAGCAACATACCAAAAGATGAGGATGATCCAACCCTCAGGGAATAAAATAAAAATATTTTACGATCTTCCGATACGTAAAATGCGGGCTGTTACATTTTGTCAGGTACACAAAATTGACTCTTGACCTGGCCCTATACAAGCAACAGACTGTATTATATTGGTATTAAATTAGCTTTGCCAAAAGCACTCCATTCATATAACAAATATACCTTCACACGCCAAGTCGGGTTCAATGATGTACGTCTCGAGTGTACTAAACTCTTCTCTATTATATGTGTGAGTACAAAATGGATGTACGTAATTTTGAATTCACTGTTATCTGAGTTTTAGTTTTGTATTCATGTACTCATTAATGGATGAGTAGATGTTATGTTTTGGCAAATTGTTCCGAAAGAAAATTTTGCTGTAAAGGCCAAACAAAAACAGATTGTAAAAAATTGAAGAGATTTTTTTTAAAAAGAAAAGGAACTAGAAGTAGACAAATGCAGACGATACAAAACAAATGCACAAACAAGTGCACAAACAGTATTATCGTGTACGTCATACCTTCATTTATATAATTCATATTTGTTTATTTATATTATTCATATTACGTCATACCTTCACATGCCCACACTGGAATTTTAGTACTTAAATTGCAATAAGACATGGTTGATCTCTTAAACTAATGGTTTTACCAGTTACTCAATTGTAAACATAAACAGGAACGTGAACCTGCTGATGTGGTACTATTATTCTTTCTCTTCGCGATTCACTTTTTAACTTGCTAAACATGTTCACTCAGCAGCCATCCTACCCTAAATTAACACGATTAAAACCAAAGAAATCTAGAAAATTGTGAAAACCCTACCCAAAATTTAAAATCAAATCCTACATCACGAATTCAGCCAAATCACAATAATTAAATTGTCGAATTCCAACAAACCTCGATTTTTACTGTTATTGACTGCAGATTGCAGTAATTCAAAGACTGACTAATTCCGGTAAGGCAGAAAGCAAGCAGGCACAGAGGATGAGAATGAGGATCGAGGATCCTTACAAACAAGATTTGAGAAATTTTGATAGTTAATGAAGTTAAAACAGTTACCTTGGGAGCATTGCCGTAGTTAGGCCTACGATCCCTTCGTGTGCCAAAGCTAAGAGCGCTAAAAACTTCCTCTTCAATATCATATGTTATTTCAATGTCTTTATCATGCAAGTCATCTAGTCTAGCTTCATACCTTCCCTGTAATGTACAGTTCATATTTAGCACTAGTATGTATGTATATACATATCAAATTTCCTACCATAGAGAGTAATTATACCGCAAATTGAGCTGAAGCATTATCAACCCATCCATCGTTGATTGAGTTATCCCCTGACTCGAGCCTATGAGTCCTAACATACACCTCCCACGAGGTAGGCTCTCTATGATACTCATCAAACTGAAAGAAAAAAAAAGATCTATGTTATCAAAAATTTATTATGGATTAATCCAAATGCTAAATAAATTTAATAAACACACACCAAATCATTTCGATAATCCGCAGTGGATCTCGAACCACCACGATGTAGTTTTGGATTCTTTCTTCTTCGTTCGGAGTTTTTCTCTGAGAGTAATCGAACATCCGGAAGCTCCCAATATGTCAAGAATTGATTGAATATCTCTTGAGGGAGACACTGGGGTTTCTTCTTAGTTTCTTTCATGTGAGATACCCAATCCCTATACTTCAAACTACCTTTCGCATTCCACAACTTTCGCACAAATGCAGGTGAAACATCATCTCTCCATCGAAATTGCTTCTGTATTTATATTCAAATACGTTATAATAAAAAAAAGATTTAAAAAAAGTTAAGAAACAAAATATATTTTACCTGAAACTCATCGAACATCACATTCTTAACTGAATCAGGAATTGAAGAGAATGTGGGCCAAAAATCATTTATCCGTGCTAAAATTCCTTCACGGATGGCCGAAGATGTTTCACTACAGCTGAAGTCATATCTGCACATGTTTTTACCATGTTAATAACATTCATTTTAAAATTTTAATCAAGTTAAAAGAACTGCATAATTGTGGTGGAACAAGCATTGAACGAATTAATGGCATGCAATCGTCGGCAACATTCATCAAAGTTTCAGTATCATTAATACTGATATCTACCATTTTCTGATATAAATCCAAAAATAAATACCGATTAACTCATTAACATTGTTGTTACATTTACATTGAAAGTAGCAAATCATTGTCGCTAGGTCATAAACAAATTTATACCATGTGGAAAGCATAAAAATCTGTCAGTTTCATTCACCGTCTCATAGCTTCCCTTGTTAAAATGTTATTTCATATCAGCACCAGTGTTAAAAAGTTTATAAACAAATTGAGGCATCGGTGGGAAATGTTTTAGCACTAATAATGCACTATAAATAATGAATACAGGCTTTGCAATATCCTAGCAGCATGTACAAGGTATCATATAGTCTTGTATCAAGAAATCATTGTAAGGATAGAACGTATAATTGTAACATATTTAACTTGCATGAACACGTACTTATATGGACTCGAATCTAAAGATGTCAGTAGTGTGTCTTTATAATAATTATTTCAAACATAAAATGCGAGAACAATGCATATATTTACATGCGCCCTGTTTATTTTACCTGAATCATGAAAGATAAAAATTACTGATGCTTGCAACTCAAATAGCAGAATAATGAATAAAAGCCGAAATTTCTAATAAATTGATCAACTAGCTCAAAAATTACAACGCTTGAAGACGCAAATAGGGAAGATGATTTTAACTGTGTGCACTTTATAGTCCTAGTCAAAATTTGACAAATATGCTTTGAAAAAATGTAAATGGCTAATAAACATAGGACTACAGTAGGTACTTCGTTTTGTCATCCTCGGTTAGTAACATACTATAATAGTCTTTTTTACAGGTTCCATGAGGGTTAAATGCCCAAAGATTGCATTTTGGTATTGCCAAATAACAACAACACAATGTATTTTGTTATTGGGAAGTTTTATGTAATATGCTTGACAATTTATTGTGAAATCTTTTGCAGTACAAACATGCAGTAAAAAGGTTGATATATGCATGGTTCAATTTGATAAAGGAGATACAATTTGGATTTAAAAACAGGTGGATATATGTAGTACAAAAATGTGGTATAAATGCATAACCAGTTTAATAGTACCTCTGTTTTATTACCCTTACCACAACCGATAACCTTCCCACTATCAACCTTGCTCAGTGAAGAAGTTTTTTTCAAACACATCATGCATGAAAGGAAAAAAAAATACATTGATATGATTAACATTATTTTAAGCATCCAGATAACATTTAAATATTAACCGAGCTATTTGTATTCAATTTGCTTTCAGTTCAAAGTGTTGCTTATCTAATGTAAGTAATAATATCACTTGCAAAAATTACATGTGAGCACATAATAATGTACTAATCTTACTTACCCATTCCCTGTCTTGAAAATACTGACCAATGAAACAGAGCTGCTGGAGTTTGTCCTAGACAAATGAGTCGATGCTCCTACAGCACCACCGGTCGATGGAGGGAACATGATCATCAATGGGAGATGAGACCCTCTGGTCTGAAAGTGGAGATCCACGATGGTCCTCCGATCGTGAACCCCCTGATCTAGTGAGTGTGATCTCTGATCTGATGATGGTGATCGATCATCAAAAGGAGGATCGACATATGGTGTGCTTCTAGTAGTACGCACACTACGACTCTTACGACGACCACGAGTAGACATATCTGTTACAAGAACTCAATACGTAGAGCTATAAAAATGATTATGTACCAAGAAAAAAACATACCATTAACAAAACATAAATTGAACAACTAAAAACATGCAAGCACATAAACCTAATAACAATTATAAAGTGTATGTGAAAAGAACAATTCAACAACAAAATAACATGAATTGGATGATTATGTATAACAAACCACAAGACAATAATTGAAAATCATATAATTGTACATGAACAAAACAAACCATATCAATTTAACATGCTTCCAATCCATATAACTATCATCAATCTTTAATATCTTCATGTTCATACTCACATAAATGTGTACAAGAACAAAACAAACAAAATCAATTGGATGTGCTAACAAACTAGATTATTATCATCAATCTCATCATTCATACTCATATAGATTTGTACATGAACAAATCAAATCAATTTAACATGCTACCAATCTACATTATCATCATCACTCTCATTATTTACACTATTATCTTCGTCTTCATCAACTTCGACATCATCTTCAGCTTCTACATCATCTTCGACTTCAACATTATATTCAACTTCGACATCATCTTCGTTTAACTCAACTCCATCAAATATTTCATTGTTAAGTGATCCTACATCCTCGTTTCCTTCCGTGATTTGAAGTAATTCATCGAGATCCAAATCACTTTGATAAGGTTGATCGTCATTTCTGATCATGTTTGAGTTGAATGACCATCTCGGCTTTGTTTTAACGACAGCCCACCAATCCGACTTACTATTGTTCATAGTGGGATAAGGCACATAATAAACTTGTGTTGCTTGTGTGGCTAACACAAATGGATCATAACCTTGATATTTTCTCTTGTGGTTTATCTCAATAAGAGGATAATCCTTATGTATGCGTCGCACTCCCACATCTTTCCTACTATCAAACCACTCACATTTGAATAGAAATGTTTTAAGCTCTGGTACCACCGAGTAAGTAAGCTCAATTATTTCGAGTAATACACCATAATAATCATGTAAATCATCATCATCGTTTCCTCCTTTAACACATAACCCACTATTGTAGGTTGTTTTATGTGCTCCAAAATCTGCTATATGAAATTTAAAGCCGTTCACGTACATGATTGGGCATTTTATATATTTCATCATCGGACCAAATGCAAGCTTTTTGTAACAAACATCAGTTATTCCATTATCATCAACCTATTGAATGTATAAAATAAAAATTAACATAGAGTAAACATTAAGCAAAAGATTTTGAAAAAATATGCTTACATATTTCTTGAACCAATGCTCGAATTCTTTACTAGCTGCAACAGTTGGATTTTCTTCTTCGAATTTACTGTTAAACGATTAATAATAATGTCAAAATTTAATCTAGAACACAACTGACATTAATAAACAATAATTGTGTTAAGTACCTAATGAGATTTGACAGTTCTTCACAATTAAGAAGCACTGTTGACTTAGCTAAACAAAAATCCTTAAGCGTCTGAAAACCACAATCTTTCCATTTACCACATGGACGTCCTCGTTTCTGGAAGACATTTAAGGAAATGTCCATTGAATCATCCATAATATCATAATTACGATGATCACTGGTAAAAAGTGGTTTAACATGGTCTTCAAAATAGTAATTGAAAAATGTGGATGCTTCTTCGATTATGTATGCTTGACAAATTGAACCTTCAACACGCGCTTTTTGTTTCACTTTTTTTTTAAGTGGCCCAAGTACCTGAATTTGATGAAGTACGATACAAAATATATCATGGTTGTGTTAACTAGAAAATTGAATATGATATTATGTTTCATTATACGTACCTCTCAAATGGATACATCCACCCATATTGAACTGGACCTCGCATTAATGCTTCAGTCGGTAAATGTAAAGGAAGATGTTCCATGCAATTAAAAACACCAGGAGGAAATATTTTCTCCAGTTTACACAATAGCTTCGGTATATCTTTCTCTAGCTTTTCCAAATGATTTTTGCTAAGAGTGGTAGAGCATAAATCTTTGTAAAATAAACTAAGTTCCATTATAGGCAACCAGACCTTCTGTGGTAATAGCTCCTTAAACGCTATCGGAAAAAGAGTCTCGAGGAATACATGGCAATCATGACTCTTCATACCGGATAACTGAAGTTCCTTCATATCAACACATCGTTTCATATTAGAAGCAATTCCATCTGGAAACTTCAAATTTTCGATCCACTCTAATAGTTTTCGATGACGTTCAGTTTCCAACTCATAACAAGCAAGTCGTTTGAAGTTAGGACGTTCATGATCAAGTTTAAGTTCCGGACGATTGCAATACAACGCAATATCACGTCTTGACTTCAAATCATCTTTGGTTTTTCCTTTCACATTCATTATTGTGTTAAAAAAGTTCTCAAACACATTTTTTTCATTATGCATTACGTCCAAGTTGTGTCGAAGTTTAAGATTCCTCCAGTAAGGTAACTCCCAAAATATACTTCTTTTACACCAATTATGATGTTGCCCTTTACCAGCAATTTTTGGCTCTTTTCCAATCTCATATATTTTGGGATAATCTTGCACAAGGTCATACATATCTTCACTATCTATAATATCTGGTGGTCCTAAAGTAATAATTGTATTTGCCCTGAAGTTTTTCTTGTCATATCGAAAACGATCGTTTTGATGCAAAAAACGACGATGACGATCCAACCAACATTGTTTGCCACCATATTTAAGTCGGAATGATTCTGTCGAGTCCATGCAAATAGGACAAGCAAGTTTCCCACTGGTACTCCATCCAGAAAGCATCCCATAAGCTGGGAAATCACTTACTGTCCACAACAAGGAAGAGAACATCCTAAAAAAACATTTCTTTGACACATCGTAAGTAACAACTCCTTCAATCCATAGTTTTTTCAACTCATCAATCAAAGGTTGCAAATATACATCTATCCCATTTTTGGGATTTTTTGGTCTAGGAACAATGATAGTTAAGAACATATATGGATCTTTCATACACATCCAAGGAGGCAAATTGTACGGTGTTAGAATAATTGGCCAAGTTGAGTACGATTTGCCGAATGAACTAAATGGTGCGAAACCATCTGTACACAAACCAAGTCTAACATTTCGTGCTTCGCGAGCATAAGTAGGATATACTCGATCGAAATGTTTCCATGCTTCGCCATCTGAAGGATGACATAAAACTCCTTCCTCTTGACGTCGTTCACGATGCCACCGCATGTGTTCTGCAGTAGCACGAGATGCATATAATCTTTGTAACCTAGGTGTAAGTGGGAAATAATGCATACGGGTGAAAGGTATACCTTTACCACTATTTTTTGTCAATCTATATCTAGGTTCATTGCAAAATTTACAGCTCTTGAGATTTTTATCCTCTTTCCAATAAATCATGCATCCACTTCGACATGTGTCAATCTTTTCATATGGCAAACCGAATGCGGACATCTCTTTTTTTAAGGTATACCAATTTTCAGCTAGTACGTTGTCAGGTGGAAGCATTTCTGTGGCATTATATTCAGATTTTATAGCAATTAATCTGGATGTCACTGATAAGTGCGTCATTGTACATCCTTTATAAAGTGGTCGTTTTGATGCTTCTAACAAATCAAAAAAATATTTAGCCTCAGAATTAAGTTCTTCATCTACTTCGGATGAATTAGCCCACATACTCGGACCAGCAGCATCATGTACCATTTCCGTCATTCTATTCTCTGGACTGACTTCATTAAAATCCATATCAATGTTCTCGGTTTCAACTTCATCAACAGTTGTTGTATTATGCTTATTCACCTCTTCGCCATGAAATTTCCATACTAAATAGTCAACCATAAATCCTTTTTGAAGCAAATGTAACAATACGGTGTCATAATCGAGCAATTTTAAAGCACGACATTTTATACAAGGACACCGTATTTCTGTCATGTTTGTTTTATTATTAGAAGCTACTTTCATGAATACTTCCAACCCATTTCGAAAATGCAATGGTATCGATCCTCCTTGTTTTCCTACATTCTTGTACATCCAGCTTTGATCTTTCAAATAATCCATATTTTACTGTGCAAGTAAAATAAATATATTAGTGTACGTATTCAGTTTATTTAATAGAGCAAACAACTTTTTTAAATTCAACTTAATTTTGTTGTTGTTTTAAATACTTTTTAATTATCTATATAACGATCATACACAATACTCGCCAGACGGGGCCAAAATTTCTAAGGAATTTGTTTCTTTTAGCTACGACATCATGCAATATATTAACACATTTATTATTATTATTATTATTATTATTTCCACTTTATATAATCTATGAATATATTAATATTTTATTAACTTAGCCAATTTTTTTTGTAAATTCAACTTATTTTTTTATTGTTTTAAATATTTTTATTTATTGGTACATCATGTTTTGATAAATATATTGTTGACTATTATTATAATTAAGAACATATAATATTACGACATCTATTATAAATAAAACTTTATAATTGCTATTACTATATCGTACTTTAATGCTCTCGGTATATTAATATATATTCTTGATGTAATATTTAAAGGTCGGTCATCCTACTTCCCATTGCAATCACAATAATATTTTCATTTTGCAAAATATTTTAATTCAAAAGTTCAACAAAATTTCGGCAGCACCTCCCTTTATTTCCCGTACCGTACGTAAATGCACGTACACGGGAAATAAAAGAAAGTACAACTGAAATTTTGTGAAACATTTGAGTTAAAATGATTTACGAAATACAAATATTATTGTGATAGCAACTTGTCCAATACTAGGACAAATCCAGCAAATATTGTATCAGATGAATATCGATATCCGTTTTGTGTTAAAAACGAATATCTATATAACGATCATATACAATGCTCGCCAGACGGGGCCAAAATTTCTAAGGAATTTGTTTGTTTCAGCTACGACATAATGCAATATATTAACGCATTTATTATTATTATTAATTCCACTTTATATAATCTATGAATATATTAATATTCTATAAACTTAAACAATTTTTTTTGTAAATTCAACTTATTTTTTATTGTTATAAATATTTTTATTTATTGGTACATCATGTTTTGATAAATATATTGTTGATTATTATTACAATTAAGAACTTATAATTTTATGACATCTATTATAAATAAAACTTTATAATTGCTATTACTATATCATACTTTAATGCCTTCGGTATATTAATATATATTTTTGATGTAATATTTAAAGGTCGGTCATCCTACTTCCCATTGCAATCACAATAATATTTTCATTTCGCAAAATATTTTAATTCAAAAGTTCAACAAAATTTCGGCAGCACCTCCCTTTATTTCCCGTATCGTACGTAAATGCACGTACACGGGAAATAAAAGAAAGTACAACTGAAATTTAGTGAAACATTTGAGTTAAAATGACTTACGAAATGCAAACATTATTGTGATAGCAACTTGTCCAATACTAGGACAAATCCAACAAATATTGTATCAGATGAATATCGATATTCGTTTTGTGTTAAAACGAATATCAATATAACGATCATATACAATACTCACTAGACGGGGCCAAAATTTCTAAGGAATTTGTTTCTTTTAGGTATGCAACAACTAGAAATGCATTGGATGTGATATATATTTTGACCAACATTTTTAGAGCTAAAACTGATTATTTTTATCCTTGACCAAGCAGCAGCATATTATGGCACTTATGGAGCGTTTGATAAGAATTATATAACTCTAATCTCATATCACTGCAAAAAGTAGAAAAAGTAATAATAGGATTTCAAAGGACTAAACGCATTTGCATAAATAGTCATAAAATATTAATTTCATTATCCATTTTCTGATCTCATCATGTTAAAACTTTATCCACCTAATCTAAACATTCTTTAACTTTAAAGACTGATTTCTGATTTACCAACATAAGCTATCCAGGTCTTACAAATCGAGACAATAAAAGAAATCTTGACTAGAACTACTTAAATTAATTCATCCAGGTCTTACAAAATGGATATATGAAGCAGTTATAAATCTTGAGAACTACAAAATTAATTCATCTTGTTTTTTGTTTTTATTTTTTTAGAATAATGGTGTGTCACTTGTTGACACACCATGCACATGTATATATCCGCCACTGCACATATCAGCAATCACCCTTAAGCACACCCATAAATCAGCAATGTGTTTATGTAAAACATCAGTACTCCTTTCATAAGTATATATAAATCAACAGTAATACTGACCATTTCAGTGACTGGTTATTTTTTTGCAGAGGAGGAGGTAGAAATTTTCAATATTTGTGAAAATGATCAAACATGATACGAACATCACAAATATTAAACAATAAATCAACAGATCAAGAATTAAGCATAAAACAAACAAAAAAATCTCTGAATTTGACTCCTTACCGTATGAATTTGATTCCTAACCACGTGAATTTACTTCCGTACGTCAACAAATCTGCAGATCGAGAGATTGACACCTAAATCAACAAATAGAATTTAACAAAAAATTATCACTATAAAATTCTTATGGAAGTAAAATTTATCACCATATAATCAACATATCCTTACCGTAAAACTTAACAAATAGGCTACGGATCTCAGGCAGAAAGATCGACGAATCAAGACCCTAATCGGAGGTAAAGATTGAAGAGACTTTCTGTTCTTGTTAACGGACTTCGCTTCTTCAACCGGCGGCAGTAAGGACCAGCGGATGCAAATCGGAACTTGATACAAAATCGTTGAATTCAGGGAGGAGGGTGAGATTTGTGTGTATGAACTGGATTGGCGGTTTTGATTAGGGTTGAATGGGGTTTGGATTGGGAAAGTGGTTTGACGGCTAGGGTTGAATGGGGGTCTGCGTTGAAGATAAGGATGAACGCGATGACTTGAATGAACAGACCGTTTTTAGTTTTATAAATTTTGAAGGGAAAAAAATATGTATGGTGGTTTCCATTTTAATTAAATTAAAACAAAATATTATAATATTCATTATTTTCAATTAAATACACATTAGATTTTAAAAAAAAAAATATTCTTATTATTAAAAATGATTCTAAAAATCGTACTAGTATTATCGTATAATGATGGGAAACCGACCTTAAAATATTTAATATAAAAAATAAATTTATTTAGTGTAATTTATTTTAAATCAGATTTTAATGAAAAAAATTTAGCATAATTTTAGAAAAAAATGAAGTAATGGAAAAAAATTAAATTAAATTACACCATGAATTGTACATGTAAGTAAATCTGAGACTGGATATATGCTATCAAAAATGTATTCATATTAATCATTCACAACATATTTTTATCATATACATACCACGGTTATTTAGCCCCTCTTAATGTTTAGTTTTTATAGCTCTAAATCATTAATGGATTAAAATAATAAAAGGAGAAACGAAACTAATATTAGTTCAAAATATAGCCATGAAACATACAGGAATGCCATTGTAACAACCCGGAAAATCTGAGCCAGTTTAAAAAAATTTATTTTGATTAATTTAAGCAGAAAATTCAGTCAAAATTTAAAAATTCCATTTTTAAATAATATTAAAGGCCTGAAATGGCATGGCAGTTTGAAAATTTGAATTCAAACTTTGACTAAATGTACAGGATGCAAAATAAATTGGATTTCAGCGAAACAAGAAATATTTAAATCTGTTTGAGAATGCCTTTCTAACGAATCTGAAAGATCGAAATTTCATAGCAGTAATCAAAAGTTATGGCCAAATCAATTTTCAGAAAGGTCGCTGTGAAGTTAATACAGCCCTTGAAAATAGTGATTTTGCAAACGACCTCGGAATTCGACGAAACCACTTTTGTTGGATCCGGGACGTCAATTTATTGCTAAGTTGAATTTTCCAGAATTTTAGAAACCAATATGTGAGCGTGGCATCAGAAAATGTGTTTGGTCGATTTCAATTAAATCGGGTCGACCAGAAAAGGGCCATTTTACAAACAGTCTCAGAATTCGACGAAATCACTTTTGTTGGGACCGTATCGTCCCAACATAGCTAGATAAATTTATCGGGAATTTTTAGAAGCAGTTTGTGGCCCCGGCAAATTAAAATGTACGTTCAAAGTTAAAATTAAATGTTTTATAATTTAATTTGAAAAATAACTGACTGTAACAGTCGAATTGGTCAACGAAACATATCCCATTGTGTCCGGAATAGGGGTATTTAACTAGGGACGACAGTCGTTGGGTTCAGATTGGTGTTCGTTTGTGAAAACACTATTTAAAAATTTATTAAAACCATCGGCCAATGAAAATTTCCTATTCATTATTTAAAAATCTATTTGTTAGGGGTTGAGGATTTATCCTCTGAAGCCATGATCTGGACACGCTTCCCTAAGAACACTAGAATATATGTCACTATAAATATGTGTATGCATTTTAGGATTTATTGGGTACCTAATACGGCCCAATAAATTTCCAAACCCCTTCCCGTACAAAGGAGGTTATGGCGAAATTTTTCGAAATATTGAAGTGTTAGTGAAATATTTGAAGTGAAAACGAGTTGGAAATCGTTGAAAGAATTATATTTATATATGTATAAATATAAATTAATTAAAATGAAATAAGGCCGTGCAGTTCGCATTTTGAAATCTTAACTTCAAACGATTATACCGAAAGATCCGACCATCGGATTTTGACGAAACTGAAACCACTAGATTCGCTTTGGAAATATCTTTCCAACGATATATACTTTGCTAAGATCCAACGGTTAGATTTCCCGATATGTGTAAAACAAATTTGGGGGAAAACAGCGCCAGTGCCACGACGTGACCTGAAACGTCGTTTAATTAAATATGGCCATTTTTAAATAAATAAAAATCGTTATAAAATATTATAAGTGATATGAAGTGAAAATAAACCAACTTCACTTTGTTTGCTTGTTATTTGATGATTGAATGTGTTTGATATGAAAATTATACTAAAGAACTGAGAAGTGAATGTCGAATGATTTAACCATGAAAAGAATCGATTTAAATTTTTAATATACGTGAATTATTTGAAGAGACCGAGTTAATCCTCACTTCAAATAATTGATCGACATTCGAAATCGAAGATGTGAAGACGGTTCAAGACCAACGATTTTCATATCGGATGGATGGACGCTACTGAGGTTCCGGATTGGAGTAGCTACCTTGAAGGGACTGAAGTAGTTGCCGTTTAGACATGTGTGTTGATTGGACGGATATGCGAGGAGTGGTGCCACCGGTTTCGTTCAGACCCAGAACGGACTTGTAAATGAACTGTGTGTCTGACATTGGATTTTGTTCTGTGCTGACTGATCTCTGTTAATATAAACCTGTTTGGCGGCAGAGAATTTATTCTCTTGCTTAACGCCCTTCTCTGAGACGTACGAGCTCATAGGTTATATATCGATGGAAATCAGTCGCATGGAGTGAACTGCCTGTGTGGCATGTTAAGATGCAGTGATCAAAGCTTCTGCTGCAAAGCAAAGTCTTGTGGTTGATGATCAAAGCACGGCCTACGTGACCCAGCTTTGTGTATAACGTGGATTCGCGAGCCTCACACCCCGGTATGAACCAGAAACGGGAGAAGGATCCAGGGAGAACATGCGTCTCTTTCTAGTTAGAGGTGGTGTCGGTGCTTAAACTGGCCGACATTTATATTCTTTTCACCTATGTGGTTGTTGCTGTTGCGAGGCGCCTCGGATATAGAGTCAGTGGGCTCATTTACGCCTCATAGGGCGGAGAGACGTATTGTTCAGGGTTTTATTTTAATCCACTCTGTGTGGACCGGCCCTGTGGTTCCTAGGTGCAGTTGCGGCTGTAGCCTGAGACACGGACTAGAGTGTCTCGAATTCGGTGAGGATCTTGCCCCTTGCCTCGGTTCATAGACGGAAATCCAATTTTCCAATACGACATCGTGCGGATTTGATTTGTACTCTATATATATGGCGACATAGTAGATGGTTGCTATGCCACCTAGGATTGATATTTATGATTGAATTTGCCTTTGAAACATATATGCACTAGTAATAATATCAAGTGATTTTGCTTTACACGTATTAAGCATATTTTGGCCAATATAAGGTAAAACTCTATCCTCCGGTTTGCGTTACTTGAGTCTTATATCGGCCTCATTCTTTTTAAAAGCATTGCGTTATTTAAAGAATTTACTTTGTTTTAGTGTAGTGGCAATCACTGGAGTAAACCCGTTCCGCGAAAGTGGCGTGGTCCTATGATTTGTCGTGTTATTGTTGTTTAATCAGTTAAATAGATTTCTCATACCAGTCCCACGACTGACTCATAGTTTGTTTCACTTTGCAAACTCGGGTGCCCTTATTTCTACTCGGGCAGCCTTGTATTCAGGTTATAGCAGACTCATTCTGGACAGTTGTGGAGTTGGAGCTGGACTTTATCATTTCTCTTTACTGTTTCAGTTATCATCATGTACATTATGTTTGATCCGCTGCAGACATTTTATATTGAACTGAAACTGTATTTTGTGCTAAGTATGATCCTGTACTGTGTAACTCTGATGATTATATTTATCCAGTATATTTTGATGACCATTATCTGTGTAATGATTTATTTCTGTTTTGTTGTTACTGTTTATGTGTTATATTCCAATGATTATCCTTAATACCGTCCGTACGGGTTTTGGGGTCGTCACAGCCATGATAATCATACCGAAAAGTTTGAAGTCTGAAACCAGCAACGAGAACAAAAGGTAAACCATTACCAGCAAATATGCGCCGAGGCATCACCTACAGCTAGTAACAGAAACTGTAGATCATATCCATGGCGGAAACAAGCATTAAAACCACCCTTTACCATTGTGCTGACAACCCAAACACCAAGAGAACTCAAAAAACCCACAAAACCATCCAAAAAACTATCCAGTTCGCAAATTCCGTCTAAACTGACAAGTTGAAACAACCGACTAGGGACCAGCCAAGCCAACCACAGCCTAATCTTGCAGGAAAAACAATCACCCCATCGACCCAAGTACTCAAACTACTTGATCATTTAATCACCAAGCAATGATAGATCGAATTTGCAAGGGACAGAGCTAGTGCACTAAAAGTAAGATAATAATATAATTAACACACTGTCAAAAAAATAATGCAGTTGAATTTTTGTTATTATGGTAACCTTCAAGCAGGAAAATCAAGCCAATCAAACACATATCCTGTATCACATATCGACCAATTAAACACCGGAAATTAACTGATCGTTAATAGAAAGAAGTTAGAGGGAGAGAAATAGAAAGAAAGAAGGTTAGAATGGAAAGAAAAAAAGAACATAACACAATAGAATCAGAGTATCACGAATCTTACAGTGGGACTGGACAAAATATATTATATAACAGTACTTGAAATACAACTGGTATTTGTACTTACATATATCATCAGAGTACAATACATTTGCAATACAATGGAAATAAACTCATATATATTTAACGTTGAAGCATCCTTTTCCGAGCTCCTCCAAGAATATCTGGAAAATCCTGAACTACTTGACTGCCTGTACACCCAAGAGTTAAGTGAAACATAAATAAACTACGGGTCAGTCATGAAGCTGGTGTGAGTAAATGATTTAAAAACAACATGATTTAACGTTCAAAACATTTCTCGATATCAAAATTATTCTGATATTGTAATAGTGTCTAAATCAAATAAATAGTAATCTAGCATAACGTTTGCATCTCACGTTCCATGTACATAGTATACAATCAAATAAATACAAAGAATAGCTTATACCTTTGAGGGGTCAGACAATGTGGCGTATGCTTCTCCTATCGTTTTGAACAAACGGTAAGCATCTGCATGGACTTCAGCTACAACTTCTCCACATGATTCATCATCTACATTCTCATTCCTAAACAGTGACTGACCAACCTGAATTGAACTCTTTACTATGTATGTAAATGTGATTGACCAACCAGTGACCGCCTCTTAATTTCTAAATGCTTGAAATGCTTCATTGCTCGCAGATTACATTAAAAAATGAACTAAGTATTAACAGCATGAACTGATGTAATAGAGTAATAAAATATTCTTCAATGTGCCACCCAAATAATTATAATACATGAATATGATGTCGATAACTCAATATAAAAATCGATTTATATATACATCAACTCAATATTTAAAATCATATTAAATATTTAAAATAAATCGACCGAAAATCCAGGTTGTTACACATAGGAGTGTCAAATGGGTTGGGTTGGGTCTAAATGTGTAGGGTCGAGTTTTGACCCAACCCATTTATGACCCATTCTCTTTGACCCAATATTTATTAGCCAACCCGTTTATAACCCAACCCTCTAATAAGTGGGTTACTCATTTAATCCACTTAGATATCTAAATTTGATTTAGCTAATAAAAACAAATGCTAAAATTTTAAAGTTAAAAAGGCTAAATTTACCAAAATACCCTTCATTTTGGAAAAAGTGGAAAAAATAAATAAGTTTCAAAAAATCCAGAAAATTACGAAATGAAAAGTAAAAAAAGAATTATTCGAATATTACGATTTCTAGCTAAAGCTAAAAGTATAAAGATTACGAAAATACCCTTCAAATTGGAAAAAGTGGAAAAAAATTCAAAAAATTATATGAAATTAAAAGTGATAAAATAATTATTCGAAAAAAATAATTTTTAAAGTTAAGAAGGCCAAAATTACGAAAATGCCCTTCATGTTAAAAAAAGTGAAAAAAATAAATAAATTTTAAAAAATCCAAAAAATTACGAAATGAAAAGTAAAAAAAGAATTATTCGAAAATTACAATTTTTAAAGCTAAATATGTTAAAATTACGAAAATGCCCTTTATGTTGAAAAAAGTGAAAAAATATAATAAATTTCCTTCATAACTCAAAAAGGAAAAATAACTGTAATCAATTTCCTATGCGGTGAACTCTGTCTATCAATTTCCTACGTCATTCCTACACCGTGAACTCTGCTTATCAATTTCCTACTCCAATCTTACGCCATGCCTTATGGCGTAGGAAAGGCGTAGGAAATTTCATCAATTTCCTACGCCAATCCTACGTCATACCTTATGGCGTAGGAAAGGCGTAGAAAATTCCGCATATGATGCGCGGTGAATTCTACGTATCAGTTTCCTACGCCACGCCTTATGGCGTAGGAAAGGCGTAGGAAATTTCGCGAATGAAATTAGAACGTTTTCTACAATGATATGGAAATGACGTAAGAGATATCTATGCCTTATACAGGCGTATGCAAGACATAAGAGATGGTTGATGTCTTTTCTATATTGTAAACTCTGCTTATCAATTTCCTACGCCATTCCTACGTCATGCCTTATGGCGTAGGAAAGACGTAGAAAATTTTGCATATGAAATTAGAATGTTTTTTACAATTACGTGGAAAATTTACCTATCAATTTCCTATGCCATTCCTACGCCACGCCTTATGGCATAGAAAATTTAGCAAATGAAATTAGAATGTTTTCTACAATGACATAGAAATGGCGTAAGAGATTTCTACGCCTTATACAAGCGTAGGTAAGACATAAGAAATGGTCGATGTCTTTCCTGCATCGTAAACTCTACCAATCATTCTCTTACGTCAATCCTACGCCATGTCTTATGGCGTAGGAAAGGCATAGAAAATTTTGCATATGAAATTAGAATGTTTTCTACAATGACGTAGAAATAGTGCAAATGATTTCTACGCCTTCGGCCGGTGTAGTTAAGACATAAGAGATGGTTGACGTCTTTTCTACGTGGCGAATTCAGCCTATCAATTTCCTACGCCATTCCTACGCCACGTGTTATGGCGTAGGAAAGGCGTAGGAAATTTCATAAGCTCTGCCTATCAAATTCCTACGTCAATCCTACGCCAGGCCTTATGGCGTAGGAAAGGCGTAGAAAATTGATTGCCTGCTACGTGCCGTGAACTTTGCTCCTACCCCGCTCCTTATGGCGTAGGAAAGACATAAAAAAAATTCTATTAATTTCCTACGTCATTCCTACGCCCCGCCTTATGGTGTAGAAAAGACGTAGGAAATTTCACGTATGAAATTAGAAGATTTCTACGCATTTTCTAGGCGTAGATAAGACGTAAGAGAAGGTTGACATCGTTCATACGCCGTGAACTCTGGCCACCAATTTCCTATGCCATTCCTACGCCCCGCCTACGCCCCGCCTTATGGCGTAGGAAAGGCATAGGAAATGTTGCGTAGGAAATTAGAATGTTTTCTAGTAGTGATTTATATATAATCATTTCCTTTTGAACATGTATAAGAAAAGAAGGGAGGGCTGGTATCTAAAGTGAATGTAGATCCTGCTAATGCTTAGGGAAAAGGAAGCATGGTTGATCCAAGATATCCAAGCAAAGATTATTCTTTTCATCCTGAGGGCATTTACCCTTTGTATTTATTTGTGATAGTTGTACTCATGCCATCCTATTGTAGACTGGCTTTACCATTTTAATTCGAATATAAAATGGATTTGGATTAGAAGTATACCCTCAGCACTTGCTAGATTTTTTTCAGCAGTAAAAATGTATAATAAATTCATCATTTGTCTCTGTAGTGCCAAGCTTTTATAATGTCATTTTTCTTTGTCTCTTTTGCAGTATGTGCTGCTTTTGTTCCATAGTTTTCCATTTAGCTATCATGCTACAAGATTGTGTCCAAAAAATACCCAAGCCTAACAGATTTGTAATATGCATATATTTACTTTGTAAGTTTGAAATTTGTTGTTATTTGTATGTGTGACAAAAAATAACTGTTTTTTACATTCGTTATGTAAGATCCTTAATTATTGCCAATGGACCACCTCTTTTCCATTTATACATAGCAACATACTCCACAATCCTATCAAGAAATACACACACATTAAATGAACACTCGGCCTCCATATGAAGTGGGTATGCTGAAAACAAATATTGAAATACAACTCTCAACCTGTAACTTTCGATTGCACCATGTGTAAAGCTATACCGGAAAAAGGTTATATGTAAATCAAGTTATAAACAAAAAGCAAGGCTACAAAGCATGTCACTTAGGATTTCTTTCGACTCTTCTACCATTTTGAAATTATGACACTTGATTAATTTTCATATCAACACAGTTTCAACAGCAATCACAGATGTAGTGGCAGCTATGTTGATTACTCTGACTTAGGACAAGAGGAAACCAAGTAATAAAAAAACAAATCTATATAGAGAAGAATAATTCACAAAGCACTTTTATATTTAAGACCAACTAAATAAAATGTCTATGACGTGAAACAGTATTGTACTTTAAGCGACTACAGATAATAAGAAGCATATATAAAGAACCCATAAAGTCATTATGTCGACTTTTTCATTGTGTTCACAACTCAGCATAGCAATTGCTCATTAAAGGATATTTCACTTATATGAACTCATCTTCCTAACTTTGACACCTACTGTTATAACATAAAAGGAAAAAACTGATGTAGTGTTATGCTGTCCTCTATATATGACTTTTGCTATAGTCACGGAAAATTATTTATATTACTACAATTTTTAACTCGATCTATATGCGAATAAATTTGTACTGTTAAAGATTACATTGTTATACCCGACTTTCAATTTTCTCCCCCACTCAAACATTACCTTATACCAATTTGTTTAAGAAAAATTACACCGGCAGAGTAATATTTCATACCTTGATCATCCTATTTCAGAAAATATCAACATTAAACAATAGCATGACAAATGAATGATTATAATTTGGATACCTATTACCCTACTATGACATGTACGAGGGCCATGGATGTTTCAAACATATATTAAAAAGTAGTCCTTCAACTTTACATCTATTTTCACTAGCATATGAACTACTTATAACAAAATAATCATTACCTCAAAAAATAGTATACTATGCCCATATGCTAAGCATGCACCACTCACTATTTTTATAAATATGAGAAAGATGTGGGCTTTAATTGAAGGATGATTATGTCTCTAAAAGGTCACTAGAGGAATATCTATAATGAATCGATAAAATGCAGTTAATGGAAGGCACGGAAATTAAAAATCAGTTGGAGTTAAGAGTCATTAGATACCGAGATGAAGCATAATCTGAGTAAATGATTCTATCAGTATTATTTTGTTGATTTTTGTTTCTTCTATCACTATTATATAAGTAACTTAGCTCTTATAGATGTTAACTCTTGAATCAATTCAGCTTCAGAATTGTAGCATGTTACTTCCAACAAGAATGACATGCTATTTTGCCATATATGCCAAATATATATAAAAAAAATTATATTTTTTTTCTTTCTAATGCATACACAAAGCATATATGTATAAATTAATGTACATATCCCGTGTATATACTTTAAATTACAAATAACAATGTGCATATATGAAAACAATCACTTGGTTACATGTTTATCAATAAATAAAGTCTTCATCGTCATATGTTACATACAGAAAGTAAGAAAACAAACTATCCTACTAGAAACGACAAACATATCAAATTTTGTACAAAAAATTGGCTCAAACTTTTGGACTTACTTTTTTCTTTGTATGTCTCAAATTCTTACAACTTTAGCTAATGTCCCAAATCCTAGGCATGATGAAAGATCAGTTGTTTTTATTTTGTATTATTATTTCGTCAGTTTTAGTCCAGGTTTAATATATTTTCTTTGTAATAGTGTAATATTTTATTTGTTTGTTTAAGTTTATTTCACTAAATTTTCTCTATGAAGATCTTACGTGATCGCTGAATTTTACTTTATATGATAACTACTTAATGGGATAATAAAACCTGACTTCATTTTTTGCTCTTTACATGATTATGTGCCTTTAGACTAATGACAAAAATTGTGATCAACAAATTAAAATTTAATTTTCACACTGATTCCAACACTATCCCGTGTGCGAAGCACGAGTTCAAACCTAGTTAGAAAGATAATTATATACCTTTTACCCATGAACATAATTGTGTTAAAAAATACTATAGCATAAATCAAATATTTGCCTAGTCATTCAAGAGGCATGTAGTAGTTTACAATATTTATATGCATATATGAAATATGCAGGCACGTGAATGGTAGGGGGAAAAATGCATATAGCATGACTTTGGGGATAAAAATGGAAATTAAAAAGTATGCTTTTTACTGAAAAAAAGTCACATGTAGAAACTTTGCTAACCAACCTTTTCTTCTGCGAAATCAAAAAGAAGAGGATAGAAGAGAGGGTATATTGGTGTCTGACATTAATATTGCCTGGGGTAGTATAGACATGACTTAGGCTCTAAAACCCTAGTGAACTAACCAAATAAAGGCGATAACATTTAGGCTTGCCAGGCCACTACAAGAAACATTAAAAATACCGACAGGGGAGACCGACGGTTTTCGACGGCTAGTTTCCGACGGCTTTCGACGGGCCGTAAACGACTGTCGGAAACCATCGGTTATAAACGAATTATCTCCCTGCCGAGAGCTTCTAGCTCCATTCCTCCACCCCGTTCTTTTATTTCCAGCCCGATTTCTTGAACCCTAAACCCCCAAATCCACGATTTCTCCACTCCAAACACCAAAATTTCCACCTTCAATCGTTCCCGACGTCCACATAAGCTTCCAGGCAAAGCGATTTAAGGTATGATTTCGTTTTTTGATTAAAATTTCAATTTTTACCTAAACCTAAATTTTCTATAATTAGCAAATTAGGGTTAACTGTTGCTTGCAATTGGTTCATATGATGCTGTAGTATGTTATATCATCATAATATATGTGTATTTCATGTCCTATACACTGAAATTGAATTTTATTTCAAAAATTTGGATATTTGTGTGTGTTACATTGAAAATTAGGCTTGTTTTGGATAGGTTGTTGTGGCAGCGGTCATAACAATGGTTAGATACGTAAGTGATGATTTTAGTATATTCACATATCAAATTAAAAATGTATATGCATGTGTATGTATGTGTTTCAATTTAGCTTGCTTTTTGCCATTGTATAATTTTGAATCTTTGTACACATGTGCGCCGTTGTGCGCTTGTCATCCTTGTATGTGTTATTTGGCATACGAAAAAAATGAGTGGATGAACTAGGAAAAGTACTTTAAGCAAATTTTGACTTGTGCACTTTAACGCATGAGTCTAAATTCTAGTTGTACCTACTGAATCGATGATAATAGTATTAGCTTTAAGTTGACTGAAATGTCAAGCAGATGTGATAAAACAAAAAAATTTGTGTTGCAGTAAAACGTACTGTAATAGTAAAATGCGCACATTTAATTGACTAATATCCCCTAGAGTGTTTTCGGCCCCGTCCGACGAGTGTTGTACATGATCTTTATATAAATAGTCGTTTTTATCAAAATAAAAAACGACCGTTTATGTTCATCTGGTACAATATTTGTTGGATTTGTCCTTGTATTGGACAAGTTATAAACGCAGTAAGCATTTACATTCTGTATACTACTTCATTTCTAAAGATTCACAAAATTTGGGTTCAATTTTTCTTTTTGTTTCCTGCGTACATGTATACAAAATGCAGGAAACAAAAGGGAAATGCTGCCGAAATTTTGTTGAATCGTTTTAAACGAAGTAGTATACATTTGTAATTGTTTACTCTGTTTATAATGGGAAGTAGGATGCCTGATCATGTAAAAGAATTGCAATTAAAAAATTGCCAAATTAGAATATTTTTTTAACTTAATGAAAATGTTATTTGCTTTTAACCGTTATATATATGTGCGTTTTATGACCATAGTTAAAAACAAGTTTTTTCTTGTAATTTGAATTCTTGAAAATAAATATTAATTTTTGAAATTGTGCCTAAATTTGTCAGATAGGAAAAATGATTGATTATTTTATTGATCGGAGGAGTTGGATGTACCAAAGAAGAGGACAGAGAGGTTCAATAAAATAAGATTTTTATAATGGTATAAATGTCTTTGTTGAATTTGCTTTAAGTAATAATGGAAGCGATCCTTAAATTCGTTGTCTGTGTAGCAAGTGTAGACATTTGAAATATTTGTTACCCGATGTTGTGAAAGTCCATCTGTGCAAAAAGGGATTCGTACCCGAGTATTATTTTTGGGATCGTCATGGAGAAGTTGTATCGAATACTCCTGTAGAGACTGAGGTAGAAAGTGTTGTTAATGAAAATACTAGTACGTCCCGTATTGAAAATATGGTCGAGGACGCAGCATGATAATGTTTCCTATGAATGCAGTTGACGACGATGATGGAAATGATGAAGAACCGAGTATTGAAGCTAAGAAAATTTATGATTTGTTGGATAATGCTAAGAAACCTATTTGGGATGGTTGTAAAAGTGGCACTCAGCTATCGGTAATCGCAAAATACATTGCGATGAAGTCAAAATACAACATCACTGAAGCTGGGTTCACAGCTATTGTACAAGCTGCAAAAAGGCATATGCCGCAGGATAATTTAATGTGTGAAAATTACTACGAAGTTAAAAAACTTATGTCGGCATTTGGTTTACTTTATCAAAAAATAGACACATGTTTAAAAGGATGCATGTTGATTTAGAAAGATAACGTAAATCTTAGAAATTGTAATGTAATGAAGAAAGATATAAACCAAGAAAGAAGAAGGGAAAGGAAGTTTCATTCAAACGTATGCATTACTTACCCATTACTCCGAGGCTTCAAAGACTATATGCATCTCCTGTAACTGCATCTCATATGAGATGGCATTAGGTGAGATCGGAAGAAGAAGGTACGTTGACCCATCCAGCCAACGGGGAAGCATGGAAGCATTTCGATAAAACTTATCCGAATTTTGCAGCGGAGAGTCGTAATGTCAGATTAGGTTTATGTACGGATGGTTTTTCACCATTTTCTCAATTTGGTTCTAAATAATCATCGTGGCCCATTATTATCACACCTTATAATTTACCTCCATTGATGTGTATGAAAATGCAATATATGTTTCTTACTGTTGTTGTTCCTAGCCCCGACGATCCGGCACAAGGAATTGATGTTTATTTACAACCGTTAATAGAAGAATTGAAAACATTGTGGAACGAAGGAGTAGAAACATATGACGTTTCGAAGAAGAAAATTTTTCGTATGTTTGCTTCTTTATTGTGGACTATTAGTGATTTTCCTGCCTATGCAGTGCTTTCAGGATGGAGTGCTGCTGGTCGTCTATCATATCCATATTGCATGGAAGAGACTCGAGCGTTTTCCTTACCGCATGGTAAGAAAATTTCATGGTTTGACTGCCATCGATGTTTTCTCTATGTAAACCATCCTTTTAGAGTAGACAAGAAAAACTTTTTGGCTAATAGAGTAGAAACTAGACAACTTCCAACACTATGGTCTAGCGAAGAAATATTTGAAATGGTTGAAAATCATCCGAAGATACATGAAACTGGAGTTCAAACAGAAATTGAAGGCAAATTGATCTATCGCAATTGGTGTAAGCAGTCTATTTTTTGGGAGTTGCCGTATTGGAAACATCTTCTGCTTCGTCATAATATTGATGTGATGCACAATGAGAAAAATGTATTTGATAATGTCTTTAACACAATTTTGAATGTTGAAGGGAAAACTAAAGATGGTTTGAAATCAAGGCGCGATATAGAAGAATTATGCAAACGTCCCGAGCTTCATATGAAACCAAATGACAGTAAAAAATCCCAAAGCATGTTAAGAATTAGATAATAATTAGGTTAAAGTTGTATTAAAATGGGTTGAATGGTTAAGATTTCCTGATGGTATTTCATCAAACCTTCGTAGATGTGTTGACTTCAAAAATGGTAAATTGGGTGGAAAGAAAAGTCGTGATTGTCATATTATGATGGAGCATTTGTTTCCTGTTATGTTCAAAGAACTACTACCACTAAAAGTTTGGAAGGTAATAACGGAGTTTAGTTTGTTTTATAAAGAGCTTTGTTCAACTACTTTGAAAGTGGAACGTTTACGCAAATTTGAAGTAGATATTCCAATATTGCTTTGTAAACTGGAGAAAATATTCCCGCCGAGATTTTTTTTAATGTAATGGAGCATTTACCTGTTCACCTTCCAACTGAAGCACGATATTGAGGTCTGGTCCAATATGGATGGATGTATCCATTTGAGAGGTAAATATAAACATGTTAACCATTAATTTAATTGCATTTAAAACTATGAAGTAATGTAAATTAATTTTGCTAGGTATTTGAATCATTTGAAGAAAAAAGTGAGGCAAAAAAGAACGAGTTGAAGGCTCGATATGTAAATCTTACATCGAAGAAGAAGCTTCGTTTTTTCTCTCATTATTTCAGTGATCATATGAATATATCATTTGAAAGTGTTCCTCGAAACGACCAAGGAGACGAACAAGAATCGTCTCAAACAGTTTTGTCTATTTTTAGACAACATGGTCGACCTTCTGGGAAAATTGTTGACGTATGGTTAAATGATAAAGATCTTCATGTAGCTCACATTTATATTCTTCTAAATTGTGCTGAAATTGCACTGTTTGTTAGGTAATCTGAAATATCAATTAGTGTTTTTTTCATTTCTACATTTTTGCATGTGTATAATCTAATGTAAATCTCTATTTGTATTTACAGCGTTTTTGAACGTGAACATCCGAACAGAGATACCAGTAAAGAATTTTCTGCTTGGTTTACAAATTATGTTTATGAACCCAAAAAATGTGTTGTTGATGAAGGGTTGAAACATATTGCACTGGGACCAAAAAGATTGGTCAAGACATATCCAATATATTTTGTTAATGGATATAATTTTAACACGAAAGAATACGGTGCTGAAAAATTAACGAACAATACTGGTGTATTCGTTAAAGGCAATGACGATCTTGAAAATCACATTAATGTTTTTTATGGCGTTTTAACACAAATTTTGCAACTGACATATTTCTCATGACCCACGGAGGAGGTGCTTCTATTTAAATGCGATTGGTTTAGCAGTAATCTGGGTTCTGGGATTAAGTACATAAGGAGTTTAATCTGATTGAAATAAAGCATACATCGCACTATGACAAGTATGATCCTTTTGTACTAGCCAAAAAAGCATTACAAGTCTACTATGCTCCTTATCCGTCTCTAAAAAGAGATAAAGCAAATTGGTCGGCAGTTTTTAAAACAAAGGCCAAATTTACGTTCGACGGAAAGGATATTCCAGATGAAGGAGCCTATCAGGCAGAACTCAAATAGAACAATGAAATAATAATTGAAGACGATCATGCAGATTTTAGACCTCTGGACGATGAGACAAATGCTTTGGTAGATGCGTTTGAAAGTGCGAATGAAGAAATTATTGAATCTGAGGCCGAATCTGAATCTAAAGAAGATGATGACTGATGTAGATGATGAGTACTATCTTTCTAGTTGTAATGTATGTATGGAGTAAACCCCAGCTTATTTTGCAATTCATGTAACTCTGTTAAATTTTAGAATGTTATGATCGTTTTTTACATCTTTTATGTCATATGCAGTTTTTCCTATTTATTTATCTTAATTCTACAATGTAAAATTTTACTTCTTGGAATATGAGACCCAATCAAATATAGGTATAAACAATTTCTCATTTATGTCATTTTTTACATCTTTTATGTCAATTATTTAGCAGCTTATATCGTTTGTGTAAGTTAGCTTACATCTGTTGAAATGATTTGTATGTGACAAGTATGTCATCTAGAGGAAATTCTTCAGGCGAGGGTTCTGGATCGCAATCCACTGCGCATCCAGTCATATCCTTGGTTCCTACGAGTGCTGGGTAAATATTAAACTTTACTTAGCATGTTAATTATTTTATAATGTACACTTATGTTTATCACATTTAACGCAGGGTTTTCGACCTTTAGCCTTCGAGGGTTATTTTGGAAGCTTCGAGAGCAGCATATAGGGCTAGGATAACGGGATGTTGGCCTAAGCGGGATTTGATCCCACCTCACATACAAGAGGTCATTTGGCATTATGTCCTAGTAAGTATTTTCTTATATAATTTTGGCATTTTAATTCCTTTTAATCACTGAGATATAGGCCAAATTTTACTAGTAATGTTTGTTTAACGTGAAATACAGGCCGAGATGGATATACAGACACATGATTTAGCCCTGGCTCGGACATACTGGATGCAGAAAATGAGGAAAAATTATAAAGATGCTATATCAGCAATGAAGAAAAGCATGAAAAAACCTCCATGGATGGGAGATACTGCTTGGAGTGGATTTCTGAGATATTGGGAGAGTGATGCAGCGAAGATTAGTGTACTAATTTTTTAAAAAAATATAAAAATATTTAGTCAATAATTATCAAATTTTAAATGTAAAGGCGTACGCAGAAAGAAACAGTGCAAATAGAAATAAAAATCTAATCACTCATCAAAGAGGATCCAATTCATTTCAGCAGTATCGGCAGGAGTTGGTAAATTATTTTTAAAATGCGACTTATACAAAAATTAATATGCTATATAGTTTTGAACTTTTAATAATGATGTGTAATAATCAAATTCAGAAGGCTAAGGGGGAGGGTCCAGTCTCGTGTATGGACGTGTTTGCCCGTACGCATGCCGTCGAGCATGTCGACTCAGATGGGAACATCACATACACATGGCATGACGAGAAATAAGGGAAGAGTCACGTAAGATTTCATTTTATGTAGAAGTTTATGCAGTAATTGTTAAATTACTATAAAATACGATATCAGTATATTAAATTTATATACATTCTTATTTGGTCTTGCAGGATAAGTTTATGGAGCGTCGTCAGATGCGTCTAGCTGAGACTGGACGTGAGCAGCTTACTACTGACGAGGAGGACAGTGTCTTTTAGTCAGTGATGGATCCAGCGACGTAGAATAGATGTTATGGATTCGGAAATCAAGTGGTAAAGCATTTTTACTTTAATTTAATTTTTAGTTTAGAAATAATATAAATTTTATGAATTACATGTTATTAAAATAATCGTACATGATTAAAATATTTTTAAATAATTGTTACAGTCCACCAGTCAGCAGGCACAGGGCAGACATACTAGAGTTGTTGTAGACACCGCAGAGAATGAGGAGTTGAGAGCTAGGGTGGCACAACTTGAGGACCAGAATCACTTCCAAGCTATTGAGATGACTCAACTACTTGATCGACGCCTAGCGGAGTTTGCACAGGAGTGTGGGCGCTTCCCTTCATCAGCTGCTTCTGCAGATGATGATGATCAGGATCAGTGATGGATGGGTATGTTTTCTAGTTGGGCATGTACATATATGACTAGATTGCTACGAGTATGGGATGGGTGTGACTTTGGTATGACATTTTGCATGTATTTTGACAGTAGACTTGATATTGTGGGTTGATGTACTAGACTTGATGTATTATGTGATGTTGCAATGGTAGACGATACGTTTTATATGTTTTCTTGGTTTTCTTGGTTTTTTGGTTGAAATGGTGTGGTTTTCATGATTTGTGTATGAAATGTTGTGGTGTGGTTACAGACCAATGGTCTGAATAGTGAATTGAGATGAATGTGTGTTGGAAGGCTAAATAGCAGCTGTAATATAAAAAAATACCCAGATTTGGCGATGGCTTGGGACGGCCTACGGGTCCAAATATAGGTAACGGTTTCCGACGGTCTATTGGCCAAAGTATGCAACGGTTTCCGACGGCATAGGACGGTCTATTGGTCAAAGTATGCAACAGTTTCTGACGACTAGCGACGACCGTCGGAAACCGTTACCAACCGTAAAAACCCATAGGAAACAACAATGACGGTTGTTGTCACTAGCCTTCCGAAACTCTATTTATCGACGCCTCAAATTGCGACGGCATTTTCCGATGGCTTTCAATATTTTCCGACGGCCGCCGACGGCTGGCAGCCGTTGGAAATTCGTACTATACTTGTAGTGGGCCATGACATTTTCTTCAAAAACAAATACAATAAGAAGAATGGAAGCATTCTTGGTGGGGATATGAAGCCAGGTTAGAAGCTGGAATTAAAGAGATAAAACAAGGAAAAATTGGTGAGTAATTTCATTGAGTATACGGCATTAAGTCTTATTACAAAGAAGCCTTAAATTCCTATAAATAATGGTTTTGTTTAACTGGAACGTTTAAGATAAATATGTGTGATGTTGTATGCAAACATATGTGTGTTTATGCTGTGATAAGACCCCGGAACATGCTTGTAAATATATGGAACTTACATATGGAAACCTGACCTAAAACCAATGTATGAATTGCCTTTGTTAGGATTAAATCCAGCGAGTGTTTTATAGTAAAGCTATTTTGAAATATGTTTAGTAGAGGGATAAGCATAGGGTAGTAGTGTAGCGTACATGGCTTATGTTCTACACTTATGTAAGAAAGAAGCCAGGGGTGCAATGATTGAATTCATGTGCTGAGCTCCTGTTGCTTCATAAAACATCTTTGAATATCAATATTGTGATCTAATTAAGCCTTGGATAATAAAACAAGGTTTGAGTGAAGCAAGATGAATAGAGGTAAGGGATTTACAGTGCGCTTCTCCCTTAAAACACCCTAGGCCATATTTAAATTAGCAGAAAATATGTATGTAAAAATTATAAATAGTTGTTGTATGAATATGCTCGGTTGTTTCCTTATGAATGATATGATTGCCATTTGTTATGTGTAACGACTCAGTTTTTGATCGATTAATTTTAAATATTTAATATTTGTTTTAAATATTTAGTTGATAATATAAGTTAATTTTTATATTGAATTATCGATTTAATAATCAAATATATTTTAATTCAGAATATATCGAATTATTGTAATTCAAAATATAATTTATACGAAGTTAAAAAAATTGAATCAAAATGGTTCAGATGATAAGATGGAATTTTATTTTATATATACAATAATAAATAATAATTTATTATCAAAGAATTTGTGGTTTTCGAATTTAAATTATATTATATTAATTTAATATGGTATATATGTTGAAATTAAATTTCAGAATATTTACTATTGAGTTCAGAATAGGGTTATTATATTGAAATGTCGGTCGGTACGCTAGACTAGCGGTTCGTGATTTAAATTAATGGACCCTGAGTTATTTGATTTTTGGATATTTACGAAATCAAATCAGAATCTGTTTAAAAAGAATAAAAATCTCTTTATTTCATATCGCATTTAATAGAAATCAAATCACGTTAATGATATTGTACCTTAACCTACCCTATACCGTACCTTATGCAGACCATTGCTTAAGGCTTAAGTGTTTATCACATATATAATCGCGACCTTCCTTTTCACTCTCTTTTGATTTTGTTCTCAAAACAATTCGAACCCTTGATATTTCATTGGAAAGCAACAAAACACTATGAAAATCAAAATAAAACCGCTACTTTTCCTTTTAGATTTCTACAACTAATCTAATTAAAAAGCAAGTCATAGAAAAATTCAATAAAACTAGGAGAGCTGTACTTCGAGCAACACAAGAATGGAGACCGCGATTTCTCTTTGAGCTCGACATCAGAAGTCGCAAACCTTAATCGAAACAGCAGGAATCGAAATCAAGCATGTGGCGTGTCATTCGAGTTCTGGAAGGGGCGTTCGACTTTGTGATTCATGGATCATGAGTTGCGGTAATGGGTTTTTTTCCGAAGGTTTCAAGAAGAAAGAAATGGTACGATGATTTTTATTCTCTGACATTCGAATTTGAAATCCGTCCTCTATCCCCTTCTTAGAAATCGCGATGTAGGAGGAACATCATCGTGACAGAAATTGCGATTTAACCAGAGAGAGCTTGAAATTTCTCAAGGTTGACCAAGATAGAAACGCTCGAGTGAATGAGGAAGTACGATTGTGTTTCCGTGGAATTTCGTTGAGTTGAATTTGGAAAGCGTTAATTGTTTTCACTGGATGTTTTTTTGTTCAATGTTTACAAGGAAGTGTTTGGGGGCGAAGGCAAACTGAGAGGAGGTATACGAAGCAGAGAAGAAGGGTGGTTCACGGTGATGGGTTTGTTTGTGAAGGAGGCTACCTGTAAAGCTGAAATGGGGAAGACATATTATAGGATATGATAAGGTGAGAATAATTTAGAAATTAATTTATGGTAATGGAGTTTGATTTTTATAAAATGTTTACAAAATTGTAACATAAATTTCTTTATCATCCATGATTAGATTTGAGCGAAACTAGATACATTGGATTCGTAACAATGCTATCTACGCAAGGAGATTTGATTGGAATGAATTACGAAAAAATCACGGTGAGTATTTTCACTCATATTTTATTTAAAATTATTTTTGTTAGTTAAAAATAATTGGTTGATGGTTGTTTGCTTGCAATGGAATTTTATTGTGGCCATTCTATATAAATATATTAGCTATTTAGGATTGGTGTTTGTGGTTACAATATATATATTGGTGATTGGCTAGTTCCCGCAGTACCATTAGCGGATGCCCGCGGTATCATAAGCGGATGACCTTATACGCCCCACGCTATGATAGTGGATGACCTTCATACCGCGATATCCAACCACGAAGCAGGATGGGTATTATTTCTGTTGGCTAACGTCTGTGGATGCAGGAAAACAGGTTGGAGGAATCCAATTGGATTCCTCAAAATATTTTTATTATTTGTTTGTTTTCACATATAGTATCATATATGATGTGTTGATTGATAATTGAGTGGTTTGATTGTTAAATATCACTGGGGCCAAAAATGTTGATATATAAAAATATCATGAAAAGGATATTTGAAATTTAAAAAGGAAAATTTTATTTTTCTAAAATAGAATTTGAATTTAGAATGGGCTAAAGGTATATACTTGTTTTGAAAATAAATAAAAACAAGTATTGCATTTATAAACGATGTTTATAAATTAAATAAATGTGGGAATTGAAGAAATTTATAAACGATGTTTGTAAATTAAATAATACAGGACATTAAAATAAATTTATAAACGGTGTTTATAAATAAAATGTAATGATTATCATTGGATAATTAGGGAATTGAAATGAATTTATAAACAGTGTTTATAAATAAAGTGGAAAATTATCATTTGATAATTTGAATAATTAAATTCAAATGTGAATTTAAAAATAGAAATAGGGAGATCGTTTTAAAGAAATAAATGATGGAATTTATTCTAATGTTCAGAATAAAAAAATTGAACTAAAATAAAGCTGTAAGGATTTATGATTTGAATTCATTAATTTGAATTTATTTAAAAAGAAGTTAAATTGAATATGAAAATAAATTGGGTGTTATATATATAAATTATTATAAATAGAAATTTCCAAAATAAGATTTTGGTTTTAAATAGATTTCGAAATAGACTTGTTTAAATATAAAACAAGGAAATTAATAAAATGGTGTTTACAAATATAATGAATTAATTATCAAGAGATAGTTTGAATATTTAAAATCAAATATGAATTCAAAAATGGGATTTGAATATAGAAAATTCAAATAGAATTGAAAATAGAATTTGAAAATAGAAAGTTGAAATCATTTTGAAATGGGAACGACGAAATATATTTCAGAATACGAATTTTTTTAAACAGAATAGAAATAAATCCAAAGGATTTATAATTTGTCAAAGGAACTGGAAAATATAGAAGTATAAATAAATTTATTTCCGAGTTAGGAAATATCGACAATTTTAGAAAATCGGAAATCTTATGTTGAATTGGAAAATTTGATTTGATATATATTAAAAATTAGAATGGAGTTTAATTTATTTTAAACAAAGTTTGAAAGTTTATATATATAAATATAATTAAAACGAACTCGCCGCAGCGCGGCAGTTCGTGAATTGGCATTTCGAACTTCATTTGAGTATATGGAACTCAAATTAAGTCGGAATTCTTTGAAACAAGAATCATCGGGACCGGTTTAATAATAGTTTTCTAACGGAAAAGAAAAATCTAGATTTCGTTTGATAGAATTTGGGTTATGTCAAAATCAAATTTTCAGAAAAGCAGCGCCAAAATCGTTTAAAAACCATAATGGTTTATATAAATAAATATAAGGATTTTTAAGCAAATAAAATCCGAATTTCCATTTGAAAAATCTGGACTTGAGCTATAAAATAAATATGAACTCAAGTGGAGTAAATGGATTGATTTTTGAAACAAAATCAGTTATTTATTTTTGAATAGAATTAACTAAGTGGAAGAATAATTTGTTAATCGAATTTTAGATCGAGATATTTCTTTTGATAAGTAAATGAGACTTGTGAATTTCATATTCGAAATTGAATATGAAACCTGAAATGAAAATGTGATTCAATTGATTTATAAGCAAACTAAAAATACATACGAACATGATACGTTCAAATAACAAGTGAAATAGGCTAAGAAGCTAATTAAAGAATAAATGGGCGAAACTAAATTCAGGCGATTGGATTGAGTTAAATTGAATTGAAAATAGGTGAACATGTGTTAGACAGGTATGGAATGAAGTATATGAAGATTATAATTTAATGCCCGACAAAAAGGTACACGTTTAAATTCCATATGAGGTTTTATGCGCCGAATTGGCAAGCCACTTGGCTTTTTGATTTTCTTTTTGAATGGAAAGGGCCTAGAGAGGCGAGTTGTGGATTGAACTATTTGCCGGTACAAAGGAGGTTATGGCGAATTTTTCCGAAAATTTAAGGAGTTAGAATATTTTTAAGAAAATTTGATAGTTAGAAATCAATGTATCGATATATATAGAATTCGATAAGGAAACGAACTTAAAAGTAGAATATTATAAACGAAAAGGAAATCTATAATTAAATCTGGTAAAAATAGAAAGAGAAATGTATATACATTTTTAAAAATGAATAAGTGGTTTTTATGGTGTCAGTGATTTGAGACAAGTGGTCTTGTCTGTTTTGAAGTTAAAGATGTTATTCAGTCAAGGTCTGAGAGGTAATTATAACCCAACTCGATTGATTTCATTATTAGCTGATAAATAGCAAGATTCAGTATCGAAGAGAAATGTTTAACGAGATTTAGACTAATGCAGTATTTTGGGTTGTTATAATGATGTTTTACATAACATTTGTTTTAACCCAATAAGTGGAAATTCATTGGAAATATATATAGTAAATATTTCTGAAGTCTAAAAATGAATAGTTGTGAAAAAGAGAAGTAATTAGAATATTTCCAATTATAAATATAAGATATTTTCTACGTATAGAAAATAAAAGAAGGTGATATATGGAAATGTTTTCTAAATAGCGTAAGAGGCCAAGATGATTATCGAAAATATCGTGTTAACGAATATTGATAAGGAAATAGAGTAGTGATTTAATTAATCCATGAAATATCAATTAAATGGCCCATTGATTTGTTTGATGCTTTGAATGAATGTTTGTTTTCTTTGATAGTTAAATAACCGTCTATCGAAGTGTTTGCCAATGTCGTTGTCAATATGGAGAGACCGATTGGATTATTATCCGTGAACCACTTCGTATTGGCAGTAGCATTGCGAATCAGATTATATGAAGATAATCGAAGATGAAGTAAAGTGCAAGGACTTTTTCTATTAATGGAATTTGTGCCTTCGGTTTCGTTCAATCCCAGAACGAACGTAAATGGACGAATGTCTGACAGAGTATTTCCAATGATCACATATGTTGGTCTATATAGATATATATGGTGGCGGAGAATTTATTCTCTTAGCATAATATCCAGAATATATTTGAGCAAATCAATTAGTGATTAACGGATCTGACAATGTGGCATTCAAAGTGATTGTGCTATCAATGAATGGAAAGTAATCGTAGCATCAGGCCTCAACAACCGGGAAATGACAAAAATCGGGCAAGCAGGATGGCTATGTGGGTCGCTCCCATTAGTGTGTATAATCATCAATCTAGGGAAATTCTTTTTACTTCTTTTATCTATCGATGCTGTCCCTTTTCGGGAAACGGTTGCTGATCCCAACCGTTGGTGATATATATTCGATACACTCGAGCGAAATGAGTGGTCGGTCATGTATGGGCTGGGTTGCAAGACGTTCTTGTTGAACCTAGTGTATTCCTCTCTAAAGATACACTATCGGAAGGTGGTCCCATACCTTGTCATAGTCGGAATCCAATCTCCAATAAGCGCCATGCGGTTTTTGATTTTATATTATATATGGAGCGTGAGATGCAAGCGTTCCGCTAGATTCTATTTATTTGATGTAGGCATTATTATAATATCACTGGATTTGATATCAAAAATATTTTGGGTTATCGTAAGGTAAAAACCATCCGTGTTTATGTGTGGATCGGTCTTACGATTATCATTTCTTTTGAAAGGATTTATAAAGTTAAACAAATGATTGGAGTTTACTCACACCAGTCCCATGACAGACCCAGAGTTTATTTTGTTTTTGTTTCCCTAAACTCTTGATAGCCCAAATTTGTACGGGCAGTCTTGTAGTCGGGATTTTACAGATTCACTTGGGGTAGTTTGAAGCAGGAGGCTTCACCAGTTAGCTATAGACTATCATATTTCCACTGTGTACTATGTTGTATCTGGAAACAGGTGTTTATAACTGTTCCAGGAATAACTGTTGTGCTCTGATAATGGTATGTATATACAGTCACTGATTTGTATTTCAAAAGTTATGTTATTTAATATATTTTATTCGTTCCGCTGTGAGATTTGTGTTCTTCTTTTTTTTCTTCTATTCTAATATTTCTTTCTTTCTATTTCTCATCCTCAATCTTGTTTCTAATAATGATTCGTATTTCTGTGCAATTTGGGTTGGACGTGTGGTGTTATTAGTTAACTCAGATAGTACGGATTTACGAGCCGTTACAGCTGGTATCAGAGCTTAGGTTGAGCGAATACCTAGGCTTTGGTGGAGTTGTGCTCATTAGAGATAGGGTCAGTGGTGCCCTAGAATGAGTTGAGTGTATATATACGAGAGAGCGTATTTGTTAGTTAATATAAAAATTGTTTTACATTATGTTGGCTTGTCTGTTGAGTGGTTTATGAATTTTGATCAAATCGTGGGACGCCACGAAGTCGATAGGAATTTCTAAACACTTGAACATAAAACTCGACACGATATTGTTTTTAAGTGGGTGAATGAAATAATTTCACCCAAAATTCTATTTTGATATAAAAGAAATAATATTCACTACACCAGAAAAGGCTTTTCGTAGCATTGTAAAAACGCTACTAAAACTTGTTGTAGCGTTTCGATAAACACTACGACACGACATGCAATTAAAAGTCTGAAATTTTTAGTTGCGTTATAGTAAACGCAACCAAAAATGAACATATTGTAGCGTTTCAAAAACCCTACCAAAGGTTTTTTGGCAGCGTCTTAAAAATGCAACCAAAGTGATACTTACACACTTCTATTTTTATTTTATGTAGCATTTTTTCTATGTTACTATAATATTTTCTGTAGCATTTCAGAAACCCTACCAAAGCCGGATAATATATTTTTTATTACATTTTATTTTTGCAGCTATTTACTATTAATAACTCATATCATTTTCAATAATCACTCATATATAATAGGAATATTAAAACAAATAAACAATCACATAATTATCATTTTTCAAATCCACATCGATAATCACCATATTTGAATAACTAAAAGAAACACATTAATCGCATAATCAAGTATAATATCCATAATCATTTCAATAATCGTATTTCGACTAAATAAACAAATCCACATACCACAAGCACTTGCAAAAAAATCTACACAACTAGTTCAAATAAAATATTATAATACATAATTGTTAAAGTCCAATTCATTGCTTAATTACCGCCAATTCTTTGATGCGGTTGTTCTTCCCTTCGTAAGTACTAATTACCTGTACACAAGTATAACGTTCAACCGTTAGAATTACATACAAGTATAACAAGTGGATACATCAACAAAACAACAAAAACTAAAATTTCAACAGAAATGTTCAAAATACGATGCCTAAAAGGGATGGCAAGCATGTAAGGAAGGACACGACAGTTTTCTAGAGTTTTTTAACAATAAACATTGACATAGCTTAGAATACTAAAACACAACAACCACGGGTGTATTTTCATGGAACCAATCAAGTTTAACATATGGTGAGCTAGGAAAATAAGCAACTCAACAAGTTTACTTATTTAAGAATTACGAGCTTAGCATGACCTTAGAAATACATGCATAGTTTGGAAGCCAATTCAAATTCGGATCATTAAAGATAAACTATAGGAACCATGTCAAAATCTTTGTTTATCTTGTGTTAGCAATAAAGTCATTCACTAACAACAACCCATTCAGCCGCACTACACCAGGAAACATTGACACTTTTTGGCTTATGCTCAATTTCAAATATTAAAAAAAGCAAGCATTTTTACACACAGGAAGCCTAAAAAATCTGATTAGGATCTTACTTCTATTTTTTTCCTTACTGGCTAACCATTTAGCTTTAGTGTTTGATAGTTCATCATCAAAGCCATTGAATCTTCCTCTATTACTATGAATCAACAATTCTGATGCTCTACTGTAATAATTAAAATGCAATATAAAATGGCATATTATATATTTAGCATAATATCTATTGAGCATGCTAATTCATAATTGAGACTTACTGCTACTCTAACTGCACTTGATACCACTGCACGAAATCTACTTCATCAATCTCTGCTCACAAACAGACTTAACAAGGCGCCTAACCACATCGTCGATCATACTGAACCTAGCAAGGTCATGTTGCAGCTCTCCATTAGGCCAATTCTCAAACAAATATGTCAGCAATAAATTCCAGAAAGTTTCACATGACCACTTTCCACTCCTGGCATCAAGAATGATAGAAGTTTATGTCCCTCAACCTGCAAAATGAGTGTCTATAAAAACATAAAAAAAATATTGGATTACAAATATTTGGACACAAAAACTACTGGTTTGGCTAGGATATTTCCAATATGCCAAAAGCTAGAAGATGCCACTCATCAATTACCATCTTGGAAAAGGAAAATGTTCAATCAATACAGTGGTTTTCAAAAATAAAAACTTGGGAGTACCATTTAATTCGATAAAGAATGGAAGCATAAAGAAGCTGATTCCAAGTATCAGGAACTCCAGCTATGCAACAATGCATGTAGTCATTCTTAAAATTAGCTCCATTGTACTTTGATGGGTGTCCGTCTACTCTTAACTGTGACAGTTCCACGATATCCAACAATGTTATTGGTTTCAATACCATCTTCAATGCATTCATCACCGTATTTTGTTCGGGTATGGGTCCTCCTGGATAATTTGACCCGTTTACGGGTTTCGTTTGTCCAGCGCATGTGCTATTTGGTGACTCCCCCCTAGTCATTTCCGCTGCATTAATATCAGCAGCAACAATAATATGTTGAATAAGATGAATGAATAAGAATATAGCTACTTACTGATACTATGATGGAGAAAGACCTTGGAAGTAAAGCATGGTTTTTGATGGATCAATGTTTGAGTTTATCCATTTACCCCCACATAGTTAAAGATTTGGACATTGCTACTGTTCTATCCATGTCCTTCACTGTCTGATACCCATCCTGTATGTAATCCCATCTGGAAAAAGTCAACAAACCATTCTTTTTAACATTATGTATACAGACATTGTTAGCAGAGAATACATGTAATAACTAATATGTCTTTATAGTTGGAATAAAAACATAAAGTCAATACATTAAGAGCCTCCGACATAGCTAATTTTTTTTCAGCTCGCTCATATGCTTTGCACCTGAGAAGTATAACAGGCATATATAAAGGCAATTAAGTGTTTTATTTGTACAAAATGAATTCTAATCATACTAAACACAATTATGATAAACTATTATAACAAGACCATGTATCCAGTTTTCATTCCTCTATTCATTTATATAATGTATCCATGTGTTACTAGTAGCCACTAAACATATTAAGGAAAAAATGCTAGTTCAATGATAAGGCCAACAACAAACCTGTCACACCAATATTTGTTCTCCCCATCCAACCCTTCAATAGAAGTAAATCGCATAAGTGCTTCCTCGAGCATTTCGATATTTCCGTAGATGTCTATGGTAAGATCCATAATCCTTTCGCGTTTCCCAGAACTACCTCTACACATTGTGCATTTTATCTACACAAAATATATTACAAATCATCATGACTTTATTAATTACTATCAGCGATGAAAAAAATAAGTCAGACATTTAATGCCATTGACTGAAGGTAGCCACCAAATATTCGTTGTACAAAGCTGCTGTTCCAGCTTCCTTAAGGCAAACTGTTTGCTTGACTTCAATCGCATACCTGTTAAATAAATATATCATATTTGTTAAAAGAAACATCAAGTAATGTATGTTCAGTTGAGAAACATCAAAGATATTCTGAAAATTGACTTAGTGAATTACCTGTAACTACATAAACAAATTTATCTTCATGCTTCAGATTCTACTGATGGCTAACGATAGCCAGCAATTATGAACTATATCCCAAATAATTCAACTGAGCAACATTTTTCTTGATTAGATAACAAATTTCTATGATGAATAAAAAGATTCTAACAAACTAACTTCACATTTTGGCAGCTCATTAAATATACTTTAATTTTGATTGTATACCGCTTACAGTAGAAATATATGCTGCTCACCTTAGAAACTCATGCGCATACTCTTCTCTTCCATGACAAAGATTAGATTGGAAATTAGCAGTTTCCTAGTTGAATATTAAAGTTCATTTCCTAAGCTACATAACATGACATGTTGTCAACGTAAGTTACAATATTATAGAAAAATATAAATTGTAATACGACTTGTATTCCCCAAATGGTTACAGATATTCATGCATAGTGGCTGCTGTCAAGTTATGTGGACAAAATATCAAAAAAAAAAGAAATCGCATAATAAATTCGTCGGTTGAGTAACTAAAAAATTTATTTGTATTAGTGATATTTTGTTACTGCATATTTGATTTCGTTTTCGCCGTGTATTATTGTCTCGTATCTGTTTCCTTCTTGGTTCTGACATCCGGTTCGATTTGTGCTGTCTGTGAACGTATATAGCATGTGAGTTAGCCGTTCGCAGTCATTTGTTGCACCGTTTGCGTTGTAGATGCATCCAATGCATCGGACGTTTGAAGGGAGCAACCGCCTAATCAGCCATACGCTCGGTTGATGTGAACTACTTGTTTTCTTTCAACGTCTCTTCCGACACACCTTTCATTTTCATCGTTCACTATTAACTAATTCTGTGCAATAGTGCTAATGTAAATAAAACCAAACTTGCCATTGTTTCGTCATTAGAAAAGCAGATTTGTTTTGGCAACTGCAATTGTTTTTGTGTGCTTGCTTGTTTATTAATTATTATTATCATATTTTTTTCTTATGTTAGTTTTACTAAAACAAGAAGGGTAAAAAATAACAAAAAATAAAATAAAAAAATTGTTGCTCAAGAGCCCCCTATTAATGCATTAGAAAATAAAAATAAATCATAACATACATTAGTTTTCCTAAAACAAAACAAAATTATGTCGTTTGAACTACATAAGACAAACCTTGGTTCGTTCCAAAGCTCTTTGAATAGAGAAATTCCCTAATTCATCTTCTAGAACACACAAAAAGAAAGGATACTCCATGATTTCTTGTTCGGTTTCGGTAAACTGGCCGTCTTCGATGCATTCCATGCATTTTAACCACATAGATGCTGTGTTTCTTCATCAGTAGATGTGCATATCTACCCTCCAGCTTAGTTAATATAGCTACAGTTACCCAGGGAATTCTAATTTCTAGGAGACATTGCACTACATAGTTTCTGTACAATCGTCAGAAGTATGTTAATTTATAAAATCTAACTGCTTATCTATTAATGCACACTAATTAGAAGAATGTGAAATGGATAAAATGGTCTAGAATGTGTTACCCGAAACAATCTTCAGCCAGAGTAAGGACATAATACAATATGCGAGTAATCAGCCTTGTCCTTTGACATACAATAGAGGAAGAGATGCACTTTTGAAGAAAACAACAACCATGGCTATGAGTCGCAATCTCTACACAGTGTGACAATGCAACATCCAAGATAAACTGCTAGTAAAAATATGTTTAATCAAATTACTGTGCTCATATTCAATACATACATCTAAGAATATAATAAGACACTTTATTCTTTGCATTTTTTGTTATACTGTAAGTTTTAGTATCTGGATTTTCCTTGATGGGTAACTCCAGGCAGATTTGATACTAATTTACAGAATGCATGATTTTATCATTACCTTGTGTGGTGCCTGATTTTATAACTTGAATGTAATGCGTACATGTTCTTTAATAATTGATCACATCTTCATGTGCTATGATAAATAAAGAGACCTGGTTACAGATATTAAAATTTGTATTGTTTGTTGTATTTTGATATTTTCATTGGTACTGTTTTGTAACAAAATATTAAGGTAGTGAGAAGGTAGAAAAAAATGTGAATATGTAAAACCACATGATACATAAAAATAGTTAAAATCAGTGTAGAGGGGGGAAACTCACCTCATTTTGCTCAGGTGTAAAGTGTTTTAAACAGGTTTGTAGAACACAGCTACCATTAGCATTTTTCATCAAATAAATAATGCCACTATTCAAAGCTAAAATGATCCTATAAATGGGTTCATTGGTTTCAAGAGTTTCAATTGGTTTCTTTGCAGGCCTAGTCTTGCAAGAAAAAATTAAACTAGTAAATATTATAAACATCAATCACACAGTGCATAATTCTGTATCTGCAAGATATTTTAATTGGAAACACACCTACAACTGAGATAATGACAAATAACATAAAATCTTCTTTTCGATATATAAAGGGAAGTAGGTGGAAATATTCTTTTTACCTGTCTGTAATCCAAGTTTATATGCCAGTTCACGCTCACCCCATAGCTATCCGGGTACAGCATCAGGTTCGGCAGCCCATACCAGTTCATTGCCGCAAACTGCGTCATCATTGTCGTTCTGTTCTCAGACGGAATAAGAAGAGCCTCCGACGGCTGCAGTACCGACCTCGCCCTTGCATTGCAGCTTCTTCCCATGTTCATGCACCCGCATGCACATGTTTTACACGGCACTACCGAGTCGTTGTAGAACGCAGAGAACAACACACTGCACTTAGGGCTGGCGACCGTAGGCCGACTTATGTTGCAGACCACCTGCCAGGTAGCAGCCGCTGCCACATTGAAGTCCATCCTGCTTGGGTCCAAGAACAATGTTGGACTGACCCGAATAGGCTGCCTGCATCGGTAGCTTGGGTTCAGCGACCCCTCAACAATTTTCCAGTTTTGAGGTGGAACTAGTATCGTTCTGTTGTGGTCGGGCGACATTTTGAACACTTGCATTTGGAACCATGATTTGGATCTAGATGGATCCATTGCTTTTGGAAGGATAGTGCCGTTGTGGAAGTAGAATGGGATTTTGCCGACTGTAGTATCGTTGAAGCGGGTATGAGGCAGATCAAGGATTTCAGAATTTTTGGTACATGTCAAAATTTTGGTGAAGTCAAGTCTTTGTGGAACTGGCATTGAGAGCCAAGTATACAAGTGGAATGATAGATCATGTTTACATACACGCCTTTCATTTCGGATATGAACTCCGAGCACATCCACTGGAAGGAGAGCTTCACGTTGTCAAGTCTGACTAGGGAGTCACGGTTGCTGATTTCTACTTGGGCCAGGTAACTGGACCCATATGCCTGTAAGACGTCGTAGTATATGCTTAAGTTGCCTTTTATTTCTGGAGAGAAACTCGTTGTCGCTGGAGTTGATGACATAGGTGTTGTTGATGTTGAGTTTCGTGTTTAATATGCAACAAGTGTAGATAAACGAAGTAACCCCACTGCAACTCTTCAAATTACTAAATTTATGAAGAGCTTTGCTAATATTGTCCACCTGCGCAATTACATACTACATAATTTGAGAATATAACCAACATTTCAAAAGATGATCATTCTCAATTACACCCACTCTAACAGACAACTCATGGATACTCAAAACACACGATTCTGGTGTCCAAGTTGATCTAAGCAAACATATGAGTCAATGCATCAATGTTCCATTACTTGAGCAATTAATGAGGCCTACCCAGCAATTGAAACAAAGGGCTACTGTTAATAGTAAAATTATCAATCAAAACTGAATTAACATTTGACGACTCAGTTTGTAAATCGACAATTGTCGCTCAAAAGTGAGTGTGATTGCTCTGATAAAGAACAAAGCATTCCAGATCACTTGCATGATCATTTGAGTTTCTTAATCTGTTGGGATGCCTGATCTAAAGTCAACATATAAAAAAAATAAGAAAATAAAGCATACATGAGTGCTTTATATCAGGAGCTATCAGAATTTTTTGCTATGAATGAGTAGTTATTGCTAATGGTTGCACCGAAAACTGATCTAAAATATTGTATACCCTAGTATTAGTGTTTTCTATTTCTGAATATCAGGTTTTCATTCTTCAACACAATCATAAAAATCTAGTATTCTAGATTTTCCCTAGATTGATCCCATATGGTTTCACTCCAGACAAACTTATTTGTATAACATTCAAACCTAATGGGGATATACATCAAGTGTTATTGACATTGATGTTGCTCTGATTGAAAATTTGGCTTATTATCGTAACATCAGTGAAATGAGTAGCATCTCCTTCTTTTCCCATATGAGCAGCAACCTTGCCCATAATACATTCAATGAGTTGACCAATGGTCATGATACAAGAAGGAATAGCATGTGGATTGACGATAATATCAAGTGTGATTCCTTCAACTGTCCATGGCATGTCCTCTTGAGTATATGCCATTCTAACGGTACCTTTCTGACCATGTCTACTACTAAATTTATCTCCAAATTGAGGAATTCTAATAGATCTCATTCGCACTTTCACAAATCTCAAACCACTGGCATTTGTAGTCAGCAAAACCTAGTTAAGACGAAAAGGTTAGATTAATTAAACACATTACCTATTTATTTTGTACTTTAATGAAACAAAATATACTAACCTATTTGGACGACCAAAATCCTCTTTTACAAGAGTTCCCATTTTTTCTCTTCGTCTCTGCAATAGGTATGCTATTAGATACTAAAACAACGTAATCAAGTGAAAAATTATAGCGCCACAATATTGTCTGTATGAGCGAAAGAACAAAAATCGGAAGAACCCACGACCTATTGAAGACTGATTCATGATAACAGAATCTTCTTGGTTGTAGCCAGAGTAACAAGAAATAGCAACAATGGCATTAATGCCAGCAGGAAGTTGACGGAAGTGTAAATGCTCCACAGGTCGAGTTGTAATAAGAGGCTTCTGAGGATAATACAGAATGATGCCAAGGTATCCATTCTCAACTGCCTTTTGAGGATCTAGGGAAAATTAACGGTTTGAAGGATTTGGGTGAAAGCAACGAGGGTCGAGATGAGATTGAAGGTGGATACGAGATGGAAGTAGAGGTGGACTTTGCTCCATGCGAGGACTAGGGTTATGGAAGAAAGAAATGAAGAGGGAAGGGAAAGATAGATAACGTGGAAATGAAAAAAGTGTGGGAACTAAAGAATTAAGGCGCTTGTGTGCCAAATTGCTTTTTTAGTTTTGTTCCCACCTACGATGAAAGGGATAGAAATATGAATTGATGCAGTTCAATGGCAAACGCTGCCATATAATGCAACTAATCTCTATTTCTCTTGTAGTGATTCTAAAATTATTATAATACATGGATGTGTTGGTTGTTATTAATATAATCAAACGAGATTATAAATTTTGAATGGTTGTATATAACCAAAATAGAATTTGTATATGAATTAAATATACAAATGAGAAGAATTAAAATTGAATTCAAACTAGAATTTGGAATTTTAAATCCTGAGAAGTTTGAAAATATTTTCTGAAGTATATTAGAACAATATAGCTTTGTTTTAGAAGGATTTTTGAATAAAAATCATTTGAATGGATTTTAAATATGATAAAGCACTGAACTCACTTCAGTGGCTGGGAAATAATTCTGATGATGATCGCGACATCATCAGTGTTCATTTTCGAGTTCCTAAGTGATGGATTGCTACCTTAGAAAAGTTTTGTTGGAATTTTTTTTGAAAGAAAACAAGTTGTTTTTGGAAAAATTCAAATGTTTTGAATTTGAGATGGAAATAAATATATGAACATATTTATGTGATTTCAAAAGGGTTTGAAATGAAAACCTAGGAATTTAAAATTCTAGAATTTAAAATTTAACTTAACCAAGTTAAATAAATTGAAGTGAATAAATTGACTAAAATCAATTTGAATAGATTTATGGAACACATATTGAATGTAAATGTATTGATTGTAGATCATTCGAATTGAATGAATGAAAACCAAAAGTTTTGTGGGAATTAAAATTTGTAGAAAAATAAAGTGTTGAGATTCAACATGAGTAAATTTTTGAAAAGTTAACGAGTTGTAGCATTTTTCCTAACTTACTAATTTTGGGGACTAAATTCTTTTAAGGGGAGAAGAATGTAACGACCTTGTTTTTGATCGATTAATTTTAAATATTTAATATTGGTTTTAAATATTTAGTTGATAATATAAATTAATTTTTATATTGAGTTATCGATTTAATAATCGAATATAATCTAATTTTGAATATATCGAATTATTGTAATTCGAAATATAATTTATTCAAAGTTAAAAAAAACTGAATAAAAATGATTCAGATGATAAGAAGGAATTTTATTTGATATATACAATAATAAATAATAATTTATTATCAAAGAATTTGTGGTTTTCGAATTTAAATTATATTATATTAATTTAATATGGTATATATATTGAAATTAAATTTCAGAATATTTACTGTTGAGTTCAGAATAGGGTGCTTATATTGTAATGTCGGTCGGTAAGCTAGAATAGCGGTTCGTGATTGAAATTAATGGACCCTGAGTTATTTGATTTTTGGATAGGTACGAAATCAAATCAGAATCTGTTTAAAAAGGATAAAATCTCTTTATTTCATATCACATTTAATATAAATCAAATCACATTAATGATATTGTACCTTAACCTACCCTATACCGTACCTTATGCAGACCATTGCTTAAGGCTTAAGTTTTTATCACATATATAATCGTGACCTTCCTTTTCACTCTCTTTTGATTTCGTTCTCAAAACAATTCGAACTCTTGATATTTCAGTGGAGAGCAACAAAATACTATGAAAATCAAAATAAAACCAATTACTTTTCCTTTTAGATTTCTACAACTAATTTAATTAAAAAGCAAGTCACAGAAAAATTCAATAAAACTAGGAGGGTTGTACTTCGAGTAACGCAAGAATGGAGACCGCGATTTCTCTTTGAGCTCGACATCAGAAGTCGTGAACCTTAATCGAAACAGCAGGAATCGAAATCAAGGATGTGGCATGTCATTCGAGTTCTAGAAGGGGCGTTCGACTTTGTGATTCATGGATCAAGGGTTGCGGTAATGGTTTTTTTTCGAAGGATTCAAGAAGAAAGAAATGGTACGAGGGTTTTATTCTCTGACATTCGAATTCGAAATCCGTCCTCTATCCCCTTTTTAGAAATCGCGATGTAGGAGGAACATCATCGTGACAGAAATCGCGATTTAACGAGAGAGAGCTTGAAATTTCCAGAAGGTTGACCAAGATAGAAACGCTCGAGTGAAGGAGGAAGTATGATGGTGTTTCCGTGGAATTTCATTAAGTTGAATTTGGAAAGCGTGGATTGTTTTTACAGGATGTTTTTTGTACAATGTTTGCAAGGAAGTGTTTGGGGGCAAAGGCAAACTGAGAGGGGGTATACGAAGCAGGGAAGAAGGGTGGTTCACGGTGATGGGTTTGTTTGTGAAGGAGGCTACCTGTAAAGCTGAAGTGGGGAAGACATATTGGAGGATATGATAAGGTGAGAATAATTTAGAAATTAATTTATGGTAATGGAGTTTGATTTTTATAAAATGTTTACAAAATTGTAACATAAATTTCTTTATCATCCGTGATAAGATTTGAGCGAAACTAGATGCATTGGATTCGTAACAACGCTATCTACGCAAGGAGATTTAATTGGAATAAATTACGAAAAAATCACGGTGAGTATTCTCACTTATATTTTATTTAAAATTATTTTTGTTAGTTAAAAATAATTGGTTGATGGTTGTTTGCTTGCATTGGAATTTTATTGTCGCTATTCTATATAAATATATTAGCTATTTAGGATTGGTGTTTGTGGTTACTATATATATATACATATATATATATATATATATATATATTGGTGACTGGGTAGTTCTCGCAGTACCATTAGTGGATGCCCGCAATATCATTAGCGGATGACCTTATATGCCCCACGCTATGATAGTGGATGACCTTCATACCATGATATCCTGCCACGAAGCAGGATGGTTATTATTTCTGTTGGCTAACATCTGTGGATGCAGGAAAACAGGTTAGAGGAATCCAACTGGATTCCTCAAAATATTTGTATTATTTGTTTGTTTTCACATATAGTATCATATATGATGTGTTGATTGATAATTGAGTCGTTTGATTGTTAAATATCACTAGGGCCAAAAATGTTGATATATAAAAATATCATGAAAAGGATATTTGAAATTTAAAAAGGAAAATTTTATTTTTCTAAAATAAAATTTGAATTTAGAATGGGATAAAGGTATTTACTTGTTTTGAAAACAAATAAAAACAAGTGCTGCATTTATAAACGATGTTTATAAATTAAATAAATGTGGGAACTGAAGAAGTTTATAAACGATATTTATAAATTAAATAATACAGGACATTAAAGTAAATTTATAAACGGTGTTTATAAATAAAATGTAATGATTATCATTGGATAATCAGGGAATTGAAATGAATTTATAAACAGTGTTTATAAATAAAGTGGAAAAATTATCATTTGATAATTTGAATATTTAAATTCAAATGTGAATAGAAATAGGGAATCGTTTTAAAGAAATAAACGTTGGAATTTATTTTGATGTTCAGAATAAAAAAATTGAACTAAAATAAAGCCGTAAGGATTTATGATTTGAATTCGATTAATTCGAATTTATTTAAAAAGAAGTTAAATTGAATATGAAAATAAATTGGGTGTTGTATATATATAAGTTATTATAAATAGAAATTTCCTAAATAAGATTTTGGTTTTAAATTGATTTCGAAATAGACTTGTTTAAATTTAAAACAAGGAAATTTATAAAATGGTGTTTACAAATATAATGAATTAATTATCAAGAGATAATTTGAATATTTAAATTCAAATATGAATTTAAAAATGGAATTTGAATATAGAAAATTCAAATAGAATTGAAAATAGAATTTGAAAATAGAAAGTTGAAATCATTTCGCAATGGGAACAACGAAATATATTTCAGAATGCGGATTTTTTTAAACAGAATAGAAATAAATCCAAAGGATTTATAATTTGTCAATGGAATTGGAAAATATAGAAGATTGAAGTATAAATAAATTTATTTCTGAGTTAGGAAATATTAACAATTGTCTAAAATCGGAAATCTTATGCTGAATTGGAAAATTTGATTTGATATGTATTAAAAATATATTAGAATGGAGTGGAATTTATTTTAAATGAAGTTTGAAAGTTTATATATATAAATATAATTAAAACGAACTCGCCGCAGCACGGTAGTTCGTGAGTTGGCATTTCGAACTTCATTTGAGTATATAGAACTCAAATTAAGTCGGAATTCTTTGAAACAAGAATCGTCGGGACCGGTTTGATAATAGTTTTCTAACGGAAAAGAAAAATCTAGATTTCGTTTGATAGATTTTGAGTTATGTCAAAATCAAATTTTCAGAAAAGCAGCGCCAAAATCGTTTAAAAACCATAATGGTTTATATAAATAAATATAAGGATTTTTAAGCAAATAAAATCTGAATTTCCATTTGAAAAATCTAGACTTGAGTTATAAAATAAATATGAACTCAAGTGGAGTAAATGGATTGATTTTTGAAACAAAATCAGTTATTTATTTTTGAATAGAATTAGCTAAGTGGAAGAATAATTTGTTAATCAAATTTTAGATCGAGATATTTCTTTGATAAGTAAATGAGACTTGTGAATTTCATATTCGAAATCGAATATGAAACCTGAAATGAAAATGGGATTCAATTGATTTATAAGCAAACTAAAAATACGTACGAACATGATACGTTCAAATAACAAGTGAAATAGGCTAAGAAGCTAATGAAAGAATAAATGGGCGAAACTGAATTCAGACGATTGGATTGAGTTGAATTGAATTGAAAACAGGTGAACATGTGTTAGACAGGTATGGAATGAAGTATATGAAGATTATAAACTAGTGACCGACAAAAAGGTACACGTTTAAATTCCATATGAGGTTTTATGCGCCAAATCGGCAAGCCACTTGGCTTTTTGATTTTCTTTTTGAATGGAAAGGGCCTAGAGAGACGAGTTGAGGTTTGAACTATTTGCCGGTACAAAGGAGGTTATGGCGAATTTTTCTGGAAATTTAAGGAGTTAGAATATTTTTAAGAAAATGTGATAGTTAGAAATCAATGTATCGATATATATAGAATTCGATAAGGAAACGAACTTAAAATTAGAATATTATAAACGAAAAGGAAATCTATAATTAAATCTGGTAAAAATAGAAAGAGAAATGTATATACGTTTTTAAAAATGAATAAGTGGTTTTTATGGTGTCGGTGATTTGAGATAAGTGGTCTTGTCTATTTTGAAGTTAAAGATGTTATTCAGTCAAGGTCTGAGAGGTTATTATACCACAACTTGATTGATTTCATTATTAGCTGATAAATAGCAAGATTCAGTATCGAAGAGAAATGTTTAACGAGATTTAGTCTAATGCAGTATTTTGGGTTGTTGTAACGATGTTTTACATAACATTTGTTTTAACCCAATAAGTGGAAATTCATTGGAAATATAATAATAAATATTTCCTAGGTCTAAAAATGAATAGTCGTGAAAAAGAGAAGTAATTGGAATATTTCCAATTATAAATATAAGATATTTTCTACGTATAGAAAATAAAAGAATGTGATATATGGAAATGTTTTCTAAATAGCGTAAGAGGCAAAGATGATTATCGAAAATATCGTGTTAACGAATATTGATAAGGAAATGGAGTAGTGATTTAATTAATCAATTAAATATCAATTAAATGGCCCAGTGATTTGTTTGATGCTTTGAGTGAATGTTTGTTTTCTTCTATAGTTAAATAACCGTCTATCGAAGTGTTTGCCAATATCGTTGTCAATATGGAGAGACCGGTTGGATTATTATCCGTGAACCACTCCGTATTGGCAGTAGCATTGCGAATCAGATTATATTAAGATAATCGAAGATGGAGTAAAGTGCAAGGACTTTTTCTATTAATGGAAATTGTGCCTTTGGTTTTGTTCAATCCCAGAACGAACGTAAATGGACGAATGTTTGACAGAGTATTTCCAATGATCGCATATGTTGGTCTGTATATATATATATATATATATATATATATATATATATGGTGGTGGAGAATTTATTCTCTTAGCATAATATCCAGAATATATTTGTGCAAATAATTAGTGATTAGCAGATCTGACAATGTAGCATTCAAAGTGATTGTGCTATCAATGAATGGAAAGTAATCGTAGGCTCAGGCCTCAACAACCAGGAAATGAAAAAAATCGGGCAGGAAACATGGCTATGTGGGTCGCTCCCATTAGGGTGTATAATCACCTATCTAGATAAATTCCTTTTACTTCTTTAATCTATCGATGCTGTCCCTTTTCGAGAAACGGTTGCTGATCCCAACCGTTGGTGATATACATTCGATACACTCAAGCGAAATGAGTGGTCGGTCATGTGTGGGCCGGGTTGCAAGACGTTCTTGTTGAACCCAGTGTATTTCTCTCTAGAGATACACTATCGGAAGGTGGTTCCATACCTTGTCATAGTCGGAATCCAATCTCCAATAAGCACCATGCGGTTTTTGATTTTATATTATATATGGAGCGTGAGATGCAAGCGTTCCGCTAGATTCTATTTATTTGATGTAGACATTATTATAATATCACTGCATTTGATATCAAAAATATTTTGGGTTATCGTAAGGTAAAAACCATCTGTGTTTATGTGTGGATCGTTCTTACGATTATCATTTTTTTCGAAAGGATTTTTAAAGTTAAACAAATGATTAGAGTTTACTCACACCAGTCCCATGACTGACCCCGAGTTTATTTTGTTTTTGTTTTCCCTAAACTTAGCTATAGACTATCATATTTCCGCTGTGTACTATGTTGTATCTGGAAACAGGTGTTTATAACTGTTCCAGGAATAACTGTTGTGCTCTGATAATGGTATGTATATACAGTCACTGATTTGTATTTCAAAAGTTATGTTATTTAATATATTTTATTCGTTCCGCTATGAGATTTGTGTTCTTCATTTTTTTCTTCTATTCTAATAATTCTTTCTTTCTATTTCTCATCCTCTATCTTCTTTCTAATAATGATTCTGTGCAATTTGGGTTGGACGTGTGGTGTTATTAGTCAACTCAGATAGTACGGATTTATGGGCCGTTACATTATGAATACATGAGAGCATGCATGTTGTTTGAGGTTGGGCTGTTTAAGGGCAAATAATTGTCCAGGAAAATAAAGTAATCTATATAAGGGGAAAAGTAAGCAAATACTTAACAAAATACTAAGGAAACAGGTTGGAAAGAGGCTATCTTGAGCAGCTGGGAATAGTGGATATTATGCACGCTTGCACATAGCTTGTTTAATCCTAGAGATCCGAGTGATTGAGGGAATGGTTTTACACTACCAATTCACATAAAGAGTCAACTTATGGAAAATTGCCTGATAAAAAAATTAACATATTCATAGGGGACTTAGGCCTATAGGTTAGAAGGAATATTGCTTGAAAGTGGAGCAATAATCTAGGTTAGAAAGGTAGTCTTATGAATGAATGTATACTATATTGATTGCTAATGAATGCTTATTTATGATGTGATGAAACATTATATACCTAATATAAATGATTGCATAATGTGTGATTACATGATGGATTCTCATGTTGAATCATATGCTGAAACATTAACAAGTTACTTTTAGTAAAATGATGCATAATGTTGTAACTGTGAATGAAACAAAGCTTAGTATAAGAAGAATTAAGTTTACTAGAAAAAAACTAGTAGAAATATGGTTTAATCGTTATTGTGTTGAACCGTCTGTTGAACCAATGATCACTTATGATTGAGTAATTATAAATATTACAAGTATTAATTTATAGAACACTTATATATGTACACACACATTTTAATAACAAATACATATACACAAGCACCAGTAAAAGCTAAAAGTATACTTGAGTAATGTACATCATCTTGGCTAACCTGATGGATTTAAGGTTATGTATTAAGTGCACTATTCGCAACAGACATCATAGCTGACCCTTTTTTCTTTCATGTATTCTTGGGTGTCCCGTTTTTATAATGAGGCAGCCTTAAGTATTTTTACAGGCAATTAAGGAAGCTAAGCAACGTAATGAATGATTGCTAAGAAAAGCAGTAGAAATGTTCAGTTAACTCAATAGTTAGAATGTTGCTGAAATGTTTGATTGGATTTTAATGTGCTCATATGTATGTAATATATTATTAATCTTGAATATTTTCTGAAATTAATTATGGTGCAATGTTTGAGATGTTAAAGTAGTTAGCTATTTCTGAAATGAAACAGATCCTAAAGGAAGCTTTTCAAATTGGCATATATATATATATATATATCCCCAAGTATACGTAAAATTGTATAAAGAAATTCAGATGCTCAAATGTTATAAGCTATCTGGGTAAAAAGGTATAAACATATTTATTGTATCTGAAGGAAATGAAGTTCGAAGGTTAGCTTAAATATAAAGATATATCTTAAGCTTATAATCATTTTAAAATATGTTATGCTCAAATTATTTGAGTATAAAATGTAGGGAAGATTTCTGAAATAAGAAAAATATAAAGCTTTTAGTTGTTCATGAGGCATGCAGATTTATAGTAAGAAGTACACTCGGATTTATACTTATATAGTAGCAGGTAACACATGCCAACAACCCTCATTCAATATCGTATGTTGACATGTAAGGTACACTTTAGTAGGGATAGTACCCCGAATTGAATTGAAAATGATATGGCCATTGCCCATTTTCTACTAGGAAATGATTTTAAATTTAGAGAGCATTGTTTGAAAAGAAACGATATTTTCAATACAGGTTTATATGTGCAAAAAAATTGCCATTTTTTGTTGCATAAAACCTGGTTATTCACAAGGAAAATGAATTTTTTAAAGACAACTTCATGACTGTATTGTTATATATATATATATATATGTGTGTGTGTGTGTGTGTGTGTGTGTGTGTGTATGCCTAAACTTTTAACATAACCATGACTTGGTTTGTAAGTGTAGTGGCTAATTATCAAGATCATTATGTTTTAGCTTGATATATAAATAAATTATGAGCTGGTATCTCATGTACCTGATGAAAAATTATTGTAATGACTCAAAAATGCCTGTCTTTCGAATCGACCGTAAGCCACACAGGTCCAATTCAAAACGACAGAAATTCTCGAACCATTAACTTTTGGCATACAAACACATCAGAACAAAACACAAAAGACTTTTATTAACATCTTGCCAATGTTACATCAGAGTATAAGATATCAAAGTACATCGTAAATAATGAAAAGTATAATACATAGCGGAAAGCAGATAAACAAGCACAACCGAAAACTATCAATGCTCTGGACACAACTCTAGCTTCAATCCATAATCCCGCTCAAAATGTCTGCAAAACTAACTACCGGCTGCCCGTATGGAAAATATGGGCACCCGAGTTTGTAAGGGAAATATAAACTACGAGTCAACCATGAGACTGGTATGAGAAACCCCACGATTATACTTAACTTATTTTAAAATAAGGCATATCACAGGACCACGCCGTATAACACCGAATAGGTTAACTCCACACGAATGCCAATGCACAAACAACTACCAAAAATAGAATTATGGAGCTTACGATGCATCAAACAATATGCAATTCCACAACTACCCATTTAGGCTTAAATTCCCAAACTTAGATTTTCAAAATATAATTAACTTTACAGAAGATATTTCTTTAGACTTTATTCTCATTTCTTATTTCAAATCATTTGAAATACATATCTAGTTTTCATATCAAATTATCTTTCACTTCGGGATTTCAAACCAAAACATTTGGAAATTTAAATTCCAAAATATCACATTCAATGCATAACAAAACGTATGCAACCAAATATCGGGAGGTTTCTCCCATAAACAAGGCAAAGGGTACACACCTTATTCGCTCGACATATATAGGTGTATCTCCCACTAATGGGGTAGGACTACACCATGCACCTCCCACTAACGGGATAAGACTACACTAACCACTGACCATTTAAATTACCTGGATCACACCCATACTTTTAGTCGTTAGGGTTACACGAATCTTTAGCCACATACTAAACCATTTTATATTCCAAGAGGAGGAAACCCATTTCGGAATCATAATAATCAAAAGTACTTCACATTGTCAATTCACACATATGATCAGTTTCTGTTAATAATGTTACCTTTGAGCTCATATGTCTCGAAAAACGATGTTAAGCTAAAATAATAAATTCTCCGCCACCGACAAATATATCATCAACATCAACTAATCAGTCTTGTTATGAAATATGATGTCAAACACACAATCCATTTCCAAATCATTTCGAAAACGTTGGGTTTAGTCCTCGAAATCCTTTCTGTTTTATAAAATATTTTTATAAAACATTGCCTGTCCAAAATTGGGAACAACACTTCCTTTCTCTTATGAAAAATCTCATTTCAAAAACCATTCAATAAATTGAAATGAACCAAACAACATCACTAAACACCTCATAGTCAAATCATGAAATAAATCACAAGGTGTTAGAATACAAGTATTTCTACCTAACCCAACGCTAAATATAAAAGCATACTTTCTCATAAACTGGTCGAGCATAATCCAAACAATCAATCGACAACAATAAATATAAAAAAACAAGTATATTTGGTTCATAACTCTTTCAAATCATTTATTATGACTTGACATAATCTTTCCTTATTTTTATTAATATAAAAATAGCCCACTTTCACAAATTATGAATTTTCTAGTCATTTCCGGTCCTGACGCTGTTTTTATTCAAGTTTGATTTGGATTTATCTCAAGATCTAACTGTTGGATTTCAATAATCTACTTATCATTTGAAAGTTATTTTCATTTCAAACCCAATGTTTTCATTTTTTGGGAGAATCCGATGGTCGGATGTCCCGGTACATTAGTTTGAAGTTAATGGTTGACATTCGCGAATTGTCGCTGTGAAACAAGTTATATTTAAACCGTTCTTCGATTTATATTAAAAACCGAATTAAATTCCATTTGAAATAGTTTATTTACTATCTAATAACCTTCAGGAAATTTTATTTCCAGTGTCAACTTCCATTTAAATTATTTCCAATTACTGGATATTATAATATTATTTTATTATTCAAATAATATTATTTTTCAAACTTGATTATTTAAGCCCAAATTTTCCTGATATTGTTATAAAAATAAATAAGAAAGTTTTGATTAGGAACTCTTTTCAAAACACTTCCCATACACCCTAACCGAACTTCACTTTCGACGGCTACTATTCATTTCAAAAATAGAACTTGGATAGGTCATATCTATATGAAAATTAATTCAAAATAATTTGCTATATTTATGAATATTCATCAGTATTTTATATTCGTGTCCATCTAAAATCGAACATCAAATGCAATCTTTGATTTTTTTAGCATATTATTATATTAATAAATAATTCATTAAAAATCCATTTTAACTGCAATATCAACCAATTGGTTATTTATCAATCAAATATCATTTCATTGCCCAAGTAGGGTTCACATCAACATCCAACAATTAGTAATTGGTGAATTACTTAATCAAGACCATTTATAGGTCAAACTACTTTCAAATCGACACTATTTGTGTTTATGTGTCACATACCCAAGCAAGTTCACGTATATAAAGTAAAAATGATATTTTTATTATATTAATCATCATTAGCCATCATAATGTACTTATATAATTAACCATAAATTATTATATAATCATATAAATTCACTAACTATGATTAACATTAAACTAGCCCTTGATCGAGTTTCCGTTTCTCGCATACTTAAGTAACTACTTATGTATTACTTAAAAATTGAATCTTATATACACTAATCATCATTACACCATCTTATTAACTCATATTATTAACCACAAGCCACTATAAAATCAATCGAGTGCACAAACATTGATCAACATCTTACTAGCCCTTAAAAGGTTAAAAGTTTCTCACTGTGGGTTCCACTTCATCAATCTTTTATGCGGATGGACTCTGAACTCTCGCATATGACTCTGACACTCCTACGGTGCCTACAAACTTTTCCACAAGCTTATGGGACTCGATTATTGAAGCTACTGGGTCCCTTGATTTACCAGACGCATAGACGGGTGCAGATCTGGGTATACGGAGCATACAGAAAGGGGAATGGGGCTTGTGGGGGTTCAGGCGTGTAGTGGGGCCCACGTTTTTGGCTCGAAAGGGTCTGTACTAGTGGTGTGGGGCTGGGTGTGGGGTATTAGGTGGAAAGGAGGTGGAAAAATGAGAGCTTTAGAGGTTATTTGCAAATACGAGCTAAAATTTGGGTTTTTATGGTTTTAAGGGGGAAATGAGAGCTCGGCAAGGAGGAGGAGGGGCGGAGGGTTGGTGTGTTCTAGTGAGGGGTGGGGAAGAGGGCGGAATCAAGTGGAGGAGGAAGAAAGTGGGGCGGCGGACATGGATTTAAGGAAGGAGAAGGTGGAGTTTAAGGAGGACGAAGGAAAAAAATAGGATGAGAAAGGAAAGGAAGAGGAAGTTTTACAAAAAGGAGATGGCTATGGATCGATGAGGTGTTGAAGAGGGGGACAAGTAAAGAAAAACACTTGAGTCCATTAATTGCTTGACACCTCAAAATGGTGTTTTAGGCTTAGCTTTTTTGGATGAATACCAAAGTGTTTTAGTTCAGCTTCGGTTCTTCTGCTCATGCGATCGAACGATAATTCTGTTTTACACAAAATTTGACATCCTAGCATAAAACATAATTCCAAATCCAATGGGATAGGTCGAATCGAGTTTGGAGTTCGTTTGACAGTCCATTTTATTTTTTTATTTTGTTTTCGCTTAATTTTGACCGATGGTAAGCGTTTATTTCTCGCACGCTCATATACAAACTCCGAAAAGTATGAAATTTTGAACACTAGCATTTTTCAACGTTCCGGATCCAATAAAATTGGTTTTGTCGAATTCCAAGATTGCTTGAAAAATATTCCATTATAAGCTATCGAAATAGCGTTAAATCTTCAAATTTTCAAAATCGACCATAAATCTTCATAAAATTAATTTAAAAATCAAACTTAAATTGGTTCAAAAATTTCGGGTTGTTACAAACTCCTCCACTTAAAAAATTTCAACCCCGAAAAGGAATGAAGACGTAAGCAAGTTTATTTTCTTACCTAACAAGCTTTAGAATTTATCGACTGTCCAAAATCGTCGATATTTTTAGTTTCTATATCGCAATTACGCTCTCTCATATATGTAATACTCTTAACTCATTCTAGGGCATTACTAACCCCATCTCCAATAAGTTACTCTTATAGGATGTTACTAATCTTATCTTTGATGAGTCTTTTTTCCTATTCTAACAAGGTGTACCCCAAAGCTTTTGAATTAATCAAAGATCTGATATCACTTGTAACGACTAGAAAATACCTGCGTTTCGAATCGACCGTAAGCCACATAGGTCCAATCCAAAATGGTGGAAATCCTAGAACCATTAACATTGGGCATAAAACACAACAGAACATAAAAGACTTATATTTGCATCATTACAATGTTACATCAGAGTACAAGATATCAGAGTACATCGTAAATAATACAGAGTATAATACACAGTGGAAAACAAATTATCTAGCATAGCTGCAGACTATTAATGTTCTGGATATAACTCTAGCTTAATTCCAGATTTCTGCTCAAATATTCGCAAAACAAGCTACCGACTTCCCATGTGGAAAATATAGGCACCTGAGTTTACAAGAAATAAACTACGGGTGTAACATCCCGCATTTTTGTCGGTTCGTACTTGAATATTTAAATCAGTTTAAATATTGAATTCAAGATATAAGTGGATTTATATTTTAATTAAAACAAAGTTGAACGTATAAAAATATATATTAATTATAACCGAGCTCATAACGACGCTGCAGTTCGTAATTTAAGGTTCTGAACTTCAACTGAGTGTACCGGACTCATTTTAAATCAGATTTCTGCGAAACAAGGAGCGTTGGAATCTGTTGAACTGTATCTTTCCAACAGAAGTGAAAAACCAAGATTTCATCGAATATATTGCAAGATATGTCCAAATCAAATATTCAGAAAGTCGCTATGAAATCATATATCGACAGTAACAGTTATTTGAATATAACTTGATATCGGATGCAAATCGGGACAAGGTTCTTTTGAGACATAGCGATAATTTAATTTTTAGAATTTTACTGTAATTTTTAATTAATTAAATACACAACTTTTTATTTGAAGTATTTCGCACCTTATATCGATATTTCGGGGTTTCAAAATATGAATCAACTTACCGGTATTATTATATTTTTGGGATCGTGGCACCTCGCTGGACACAACCATATTCCTATATCTGTCCGTAATGGCTCCGACGTGAATGTAATTTTACGTAACGGGTACGATGAGAATGCAGCAAAACATGGACACCAACTACCCATACCTTAGCTGTAGCGTTAAGCCACCCCACTCCCCTAACCTAATACGTTTAGCCTACAACTAGTTTCTTTTTGTTGAAGATTTGCTGAGAGCAAAAGCTGAAGATATGCTAGGGTAGAAATGAAAGTGATATTTCGGAAATGCATATCGGAAATTGAACAAACAACTACAGAACATATAACTAAAATATAGAGACATACATAAATATAGCCTATAGGGTATGGCCATCTCTGTTAAGTAAATATACCAACATTACCTCGAAAGTAAACGCATGAACTACTCTACAAACTAAAGGACATGCCTACACCCTATGAACGCAGCTGCTATGAGTTGTCACCACTCACCATCCTTTCATGTTCTGTAGAGACCTATTTCTTAATAATGAAGAATTCTAAATCTACAAAACTAGCGGTGAAGGGTGCACATCCTACCATCTCCCTATTCCTTCACCATGAAGGAAATTAACACTATAAAAACAGTGCTTTCGTCTTCGTTCTTTTGGACAGAAAAGGAGAAAACCAAGCTTCTTCCTCTAATATACCTCACGTTCAAAATAAATTCCCCAATCTTCTTTCTTTTTCCTGTCATTCAAAATCCTTCCAGAGAAAAGAAACATAATATTCCGTGTGTTCATACATGGAGTTCGGCAAGATCAACATAACGGTGATGCGAATTTTCCTATGGGAACACGCTGTCGCATCTTAGAGGATGGAAATGAGTTTGGTGAAAATAATATGAGAGGAGGAAGTTGAGTAGACAGTGGCAGTTTGTGAAGGTGAAACATGAAGTAACAAGGATTAGGTGGGTTCACTGTCAACGCATACTGGAGACATGCGTGAGCATGTATTGAGGAGAAGATGGTGTTTCATGGTGTTGCGTTTAAACTAGGTGTTGCGGAAATGAAAAGTTCAAAGAAGTTGGCTAAGTGCTTGGCACGTGTGGCTTGCATGAAGTAGTGTAAGGTGGCGGTTCTTATACAAAAGATGGGAGTGTTTGAGGACCTGTAGCGTGTTCGTACAGGCGGAGCATGTACTGTAGAATGGTGGAAGGGTATTGGTTAGCTGCGAATGGTGGAAAGCTTGAAAGCAAGTTGGCAAATGGTGTTAAGGGAACGTGTACTTGAGGAGGAGAAAGGGAACAACAGTAGTGTTGAATGGCTTGGAAGAGGACGTTTTGCATTGATCAAATGAGAGCTGTGCTGAAGGGAGTAAGGACGTTAGTGAAGTGTATTTCTCATGCAACAAATGAAGTGAGGAGTGTGAACGGTGGAAGTTTGTACTATGTGAAATATGCGAAGGGTGTATGGCTGCATGCGTAAGGGAAGAGGACCGGAAATTTGGTGCAGAAATAGTTAATTACCTGGAGCAAGATATATACGGTGAATGGAAAGAATGCAGTCTTTTGGGGTGGGACATTTGTGAAACGCGGATCCACATGGTGATGGGCTGGTCTTCAAACGTAAAACCACGTGATGAAAATATGAAGGAAGCGTAAGCAGCATTAAAGAAGTAGTGGGGTTTTGAAGAAATGATGTGAGGAAACTGCTGCTAGTAAAGTGCATGGAATCAAGAAGATAACAGGAGAATATTATATGTGGGGGTGCTTACCGTATAGCAATATTTTTAGGGTGATGATTTGAAGAGTACTGTTCAAATTAATGATGCTATCCAGGGTCGTTTCAATAGATTTAAAGGTGCCAAAAGGACCATGACTTCTTCAAATGACTATAATGTATATGCTACATATAGGGTTCTGGCCTAAGAAAGCTAATGTAAACTTTCGCATTTGGGGTAAGATATTACAATAGTTATTCATCCATCAGGAAGTGAATTTAGAAAAAAAGGGTGAACCATGCTTAAGTGCTGTCAAAGGAGAAGAGGCGTAGTTGTTGCGTGAAGCACCGGTGTGGAAATTGTGTGAAGTATGGAGTGGAGCGGAGGTTTGTATACACGTAAAAAGAAAAGAAAAAGGGGACTGGAGAAGATGGCATTCGCATATACATCGGTGCATGTTTGGAACCGTTGCGAATTATGGCAGAATAAATCGCCGGATCGGATCAACTGACGCAAATCGTTTTTAACGGTTAATGCGCCAAGGTGAGTAAAACCACTAACTCTGATATTTTTTTTTTAAAATATTTTAATATTTTTTGAATGCTGTGTGATGATCGATTAGGAAGATTACAATTATTTTGGTTGAATACCGTTACATATGTACACATCATCGGTTGGACACTGATTCCATCAATTAGAATATCCCCTAGTATAGAGTTAGTGTAATTTGTGTTGACTGACATCTGTGGATGCGGAAACCGGTTGGAGGAATCCGACCGGATTCCTCGATATTTATATGTACTGTTTGTTTTGCATGCACTGTTTGAACCCGAATTACATTTAAAACCCGTATGAATAACTGATGTTGAATGAAAATTCAGCATTTGCTTTGATGAATAAATGAACGATATCGATTAAGGAAATGGTAACAGTCGACTGTAAACCCGTCATTTTGAAGTTGATTGGCCGTCAGGCAAATCAACGAAGTTAATTATTAAAATTATTATTTTTTATAATTAAAGTAAAGTTTAAATTTATAATAGGAGTTCTATTATAAACCAGTATTTTAGAGTTCGTTTTTATAAAGTAAATAAAAACGATTTATGATATTTAAATAAGTTCATAAAGCAGAAATTATCCGACGATTACAAATTTGGATAATTATATTTAAGATAAACAATTTAGAAATATTATTAGATTAATTATATTAATCTAATGTGGAGAAGTAATTAAAATCAGTTAACGAATTTACAGATGGAATGAAGTTGATTTAATCAACTGTTTAATTGAAAATGATTATTAGATTAACAGGGTCCTTGTAAAGAGATTTTTGTAATGGAAAGAGATGTCAAGATTTTTGTAACGGAAAGAGATGTCAAGATTTTTGTAACGATAAGAGGTGTCAAGATTAGTATAAAGGGAATATGACAGCGTATTGCAAGTCTGAAATTATAGCGATAAAATAAACGCTGTTGACTAGGCTTAAGCGTGACTGTTATGTCAAGATTAGTTATGAAGGAGAATATTACAGCGTATGACAAGTTTAGAACTATAGCGATAAATTAACGCTGTTAACCAAACATATGCATGATTTTTATATATTGCAGCACCTCCTAGGAAATGCTACAGTTTAGTTGAAATCCACTTATTCGAAAGTGATAAATAACGATGTCGTAAGAAAATATAAGAACCAGTTTTAGAAAAAGAAATTGGAGAATCATGTTAGAAAACGATGACAGCATTTCGATGTCCGAAATGTGATTAGAATTAACCGTTAGGATTTGGAACTAGAACTCGACGATGTCGAATGTATTAAAAGTAAACTATTTTTTTAGGGATTATAATCTGATAGAATAATTAACATTTAGTTTTAAACAAATAAATGTTGATAGGATAGAAATCAGTATAAACTTGATGTCGATTAAATAAGAAGTTGTCTTAGAGAACAGAAATTATAAAGTGGAATAGGAGTGAAAAGTATGAAATAGATTTCAGTAAACCAGATAAGGGAAATTATTATGTGAATAAAGAGTTATATGATCAAGGTGTTCAGATTTCTATAATAAGAAATGGGATTCACATTTCAAAGTGAATAATGTTTTAAAAGTGAACATGGGGTCGATTAAAGGGTTAAAAGGAAATTGGAATTAGTTTCCAATATAAATAGGGTAGATTATCCAAGAATAGAAGTAAAGAATGTGAAATTAATGGAAATAGTTCGAACGTTAATAACGTATGTTTCTGGAACATGAAAGAATAAGAGTTTATAATAACTGGAAATGTTTTCCAAGAAGTGAAAAAGGGTAAACGGGATTAGAGAAATATCCGATAAGATATGGGAATTCGAATTATAAAAATGAATGTTAAGTACCCGTGGTTGTGTGATGTTAGTTATACATTAGAATGGATGTTGTTTTTACTTCGATGGTTAAATAACCGACTATCGAAGTGTTTGACCATCATTGTCAATACGGAGAGACCGGTTGGATTTTATCCGGAAACCACTCCGTATAGACATAAGCGCTGCGAATTAGATATGCTGAAGATAATTGAAGACGGAGTTAAATGCAAGGGTCGTCCAGTTCTAGAATGGTGTTTTTGTTTGTCCAGTCCCAGGACAACTTGTATGGACGAGTGTCTGACAGAGTATTTCCAACGGTCACGCCGTTGATTTTACGAATATACCAAGTTGGTGGGGAGAAGGTAACTTCTCTTTATTCTACACCCAGTGTGCATTTGTGTAATCAATGTGTGGTTACGGATTTGACGATGTGACATTCAAAGTGAATGGTGATCAGATGTTCTAAAAGATAGACGTAGCCTCTAGCCTCATAACAAGAAGTGACAAAAGTTGGGCTAGGCAGCATGGTTAGTTGGGTCATCCCCAAGCAGGGTGTATTGTCACCGATCTAGAGAAAATTCATATTTATACTTCTTTTCGATTATGTATCTTCGGATGACGGTTGGATGGCCTACAACCATGGTGGCAATATTTTCGCGACACTCAAGCTAAATGAGTGAGTGGTCATGTGTGGTCGGGTTGCAAGACGTTCTTGTTGAACCCTGAGTGTATCCCCTCTAGAGTACACTAATCAAGAGGTGCTCCCATACCTTGTCTGTTGAAATCCAATCTCCAATAAGCGCCCTGCGGTTTATGATTTTATACTATATATATGTGGAACGTGAGATGCAAGCATTCTGCTACTTGGATATTTATTTGCTTAGACATTATCATAATATCACTGGATTTGATATCAAAGGTATTTTACAGTAAGGTTTTTCAAAGTTAAACAGTATAGTTGGAATTTACTCACACCAGTCTTTTACAGTAAGGTTTTTCAAAGTTAAACAGTATAGTTGGAATTTACTCACACCAGTCCCATGACTGACCCAGAGTTTATTTTGTTTGTGTTTTCCCTAAACTCTTGGGTGCCCAAATTTGTACGGGCAGTCAAGTGTTTCAGGCTTTTACAGATTCATTTGGAGGAGCTCGAAGAAAGAGACCTCACCACTAGTTATGTAGAGATTATTTCCGCTGTGATGATATGAGTTATACTCTGATATGATATGTAAGTACAGATTCAGAAATTGTATTTCAAAGTTATATTATAATACAATTTATTCATTCCGCTGTGAGTTTCGTATTTACTCTGAATTAGTCCAGTTGTGATCTTCTTCTTCTATTCTATTAGTTCTATCTTTTCTATCTCATCCTCTAAATTCTTTCAATAATGGCACGGTTTTCAAGGTATCGAAAATCGCTCCGTTACAGTTGGTATCAGAGCTGAAGGTTAAGTGATTACCTTGGCTCTGTGACGTAACTCAATAGAGATGGAGTCAGTAATACTCTAGATTGAGTTGAGTGTATATATATGAGAGCGTATTTGTGAATTAAAATAAAAACTGTTTTATATTGTGTTGATTGGTCAGTCGAGTGGTTTATGAATTCTGGTCGAAACAGTAATGCAAACTGGGTCGATAGGTGTTTCTAAACTCTTGAACAGAGTAATTCGACACAATATGTTTTGAAAAGAGGGTAAATGAAATAATTTTACCCAAAAATATATTTTGATATAAAGAAAGCATATATATTGGAATTATCAAATATATATTGAATGTGTTGGTTGAAATTATGATCGAATAAAATTTACAATTGAGTTGGTTATATAAATAACCAATCGAAATATTATATAAGTATAATATGTAAAATCAGATGAGTTAAATCTGAATTAAAAGCCAGAATTGAAATAAAACTCCAGAAACTTGGGAAAAAGTTGGAAATAATGTTGGATTAAATATATGGGAATTTCAAAATCCTGGGAGATTTGAGAATTGTTTTCCAAGTGTTATGAAAGGATATTTTGATGTAATTTCAAAATAAAGTGTTTTGAAAGCAATCTAGTATTGAACTCACTTTGATCGCTGGGAAATAAATTCCGATGATGAAGTCGACCATTATCGGTGTTCATTTTCGAGGTTCTAAGTGACAGATTACTACCAAAAGAGTTTATTTTTGAAGTGTTTTGAGAAAACGAGTTGTTAAAGATTCAACTGTTTTGAATTTCTAAATATATATATTATTTCAAACTGATTTGAAACAAAAACCCCAGGAATTTGAATTCTGAAAATTTAAAATTTACTTATGAAGTAAATAAATAAAGAATTTAACTAAGTCAAATAAAATGGGAGTTGAATTGAAGCCAAGTAAGTGGAAATCGTACTGGAATAAAGATTTGACTTGGCAAAGTAATTGAATTGGTGAAATAAGATTTGAATTTGAACTGAACTTGGTAATGGAATTGGATTACCAAGTAAGAATTTGGAATTTGAGGTTGAAACTAGAGAGTGAAAAAGGAATTTGGTTTGGGATGAAGGAAATTTTTGGTTGAGGATAAACTGACTGGAGATCAGTTGGAATATTCGCTTACGTATGCTGAATGGATTTACAAATGGAAATGATAGAGTTGAGTGCCCGACCAAAAAGGTACACGTTTATATTTTAATGGAATATGAGATTTATTATCCTGTTTGGCAAGATACATAGTTATTGATTTTCTTTTGGATTGGAGAAGGCCCAGAGTGGCGAGTGGTAGCAGTTCCGATTGAGCCGTGTAGAAGAGATACTGGCCAAATTCTCCGAAAATTTAGCTGTTAGAAAATTTTCAGAATTTTGAAAATATTCGAAATAAGAAGGAATTGATATTTAATTGGAATTAATCAGTTCAGTTGAAAATGAAATTTATGAAGTAAACCAAAAAGATTTTTAACCGGTTTATAACAGAGATTATAGCATTTTCCCTATCTTAGCAATTTCGAGGACGAAATTATTTTAAGGGGGAAGGACTGTAACGTCCCGCATTTTTGTCGGTTCGTACTTGAATATTTAAATCAGTTTAAATATTGAATTCAGGATATAAGTGGATTTATATTTTAATTAAAACAAAGTTGAACGTATAAAAATATATATTAATTATAACCGAGCTCATAACGACGCTGCAGTTCGTAATTTAACGTTCTGAACTTCAACTGAGTGTACCGAACTCATTTTAAATCAGATTTCTGCGAAACAAGGAGCGTTGGAATCTGTTGAACTGTATCTTTCCAACAGAAGTGAAAAACCAAGATTTCGTCGAATATATTGCAAGATATGTCCAAATCAAATATTCAGAAAGTCGCTATGAAATCATATATCGACCGTAACAGTTATTTGAATATAACTTGATATCGGATGCAAATCGGGACAAGGTTCTTTTGAGACATAGCGATAAATTAATTTTTAGAATTTTACTGTAACTTTTAATTAATTAAATACGCAACTTTTTATTTGAAGTATTTCGCACCCTGTATCGATATTTCGGGGTTTCAAAATATGAATCAACTTACCGGTATTATTATATTTTTGGGATCGTGGCACCTCGCCGGACACGACCATATTCCTATATCTGTCCGTAATGGCTCCGACGTGAATGTAATTTTACGTAACGGGTACGATGAGAACGCAGCCAAACATGGACACCAACTACCCATACCTTAGCTGTAGCATTAAGCCACCCCACTCCCCTAACCTAATACGTTTAGCCTACAACTAGTTTCTTTTTGTTGAAGATTTTCTGAGAGCAAAAGCTGGAGATATGCTATGGTAGAAATGAAAGTGATATTTCGGAAATGCATATCGGAAATTGAACAAACAACTATAGAACATATAACTAAAATATAGAGACATACATAAATATAGCCTATAGGGTATGGCCATCTCTATTAAGTAAATATACCAACATTACCTCGAAAGTAAACGCATGAACTACTCTACAAACTAAAGGACATGCCTACACCCTAAGAACGCAACTGCTATGAGTTGTCACCACTCACCATCCTTTCATGTTCTGTAGAGACCTATTGCTTAATAATGAAGAATTCTAAATCTACAAAACTAGCGGTGAAGGGTGCACGTCCTACCATCTCCCTATTCCTTCACCATGAAGGAAATTAACACTATAAAAACAGTGCTTTCGTCTTCGTTCTTTCGGACAGAAAAGGAGAAAACCAAGCTTCTTCCTCTAATATACCTCACGTTCAAAATAAATTCCCCAATCTTCTTTCTTTTTCCTGTCATTCGAAATCCTTTCAGAGAAAAGAAACATAATATTCCGTGTGTTCATACATGGAGTTCGGCAAGATCAACATAACGGTGATGCGAATTTTCCTATGGGAACACATTGTCGCATCTTAGAGGATGGAAATGAGTTTGGTGAAAATAATATGAGAGGAGGAAGTTGAGTAGACAGTGGCGGTTTGTGAAGGTGAAACATGAAGTAACAAGGAGTAGGTGGGTTTACTGTCAACGCATACTGGAGACATGCGTGAGCATGTATTGAGGAGAAGATGGTGTTTCATGGTGTTGCGTTTAAACTAGGTGTTGCGGAATTGTAAAGTTCAAAGAAGTTGGCTAAGTGCTTGGCACGCGTGGCTTGCATGAAGTAGTGTAAGGTGGCGGTTCTTATACAAAAGATGGGAGTGTTTGAGGACCTGTAGCGTGTTCATACAGGTGGAGCATGTACTGTAGAATGGTGGAAGGGTATTGGTTAGCTGCGAATGGTGGAAAGCTTGAAAGCAAGTTGGCAAATGGTGTTAAGGGAACGTGTACTTGAGGAGGAGAAAGGGAACAATAGTAGTGTTGAATGGCTTGGACGAGGACGTTTTGCATTGATCAAATGAGAGTTGTACTGAAGGGAGTAAGGACGTTAGTGAAGTGTATTTCTCATGCAACAAATGAAGTGAGGAGTGTGAACTGTGGAAGTTTGTACTATGTGAAATATGCGAAGGGTGTATTGCTGCATGCGTAACGGAAGAGGACCGGAAATTTGGTGCGGAAATAGTTAATTACCTGGAGCAAAATATATACGGTGAATGGAAAGAATGCAGTCTTTTGGGGTGGGACATTTGTGAAACGCGGATCCACATGGTGATGGGCTGGTCTTCAAACATAAAACCACATGATGAAAATATGAAGGAAGCGTAAGCAGCATTAAAGAAGTAGTGGGGTTTTGAAGAAATGATGTGAGGAAACTGCTGCTAGTAAAGCGCATGGAATCAAGAAGATAACAGGAGAATATTATATGTGGGGGTGCTTACCGTATAGCAATATTTTTAGGGTGATGATTTGAAGAGTACTGTTCAAATTAATGATGCTATCCAGGGTCGTTTCAATAGATTTAAAGGTGCCAAAAGGACCATGACTTCTTCAAATGACTGTAATGTATATGCTACATATAGGGTTCTGGCCTAAGAAAGCTAATGTAAACTTTCGCATTTGGGGTAAGATATTACAATATTTATACATCCATCAGGAAGTGAATTTAGAAAAAAAGGGTGAACCATGCTTAAGCGCTGGCAAAGGAGAAGAGGCGTAGTTGTTGCGTGAAGCACCGGTGTGGAAATTGTGTGAAGTATGGAGTGGAGCGGAGGTTTGTATACACGTAAAAAGAAAAGAAAAAGGGGACTGGAGAAGATGGCATTCGCATATACATCGGTGCATGTTTGGAACCGTTACGAATTATGGCAGAATAAAACGCCGGATCGGATCAACTGACGCAAATCGTTTTTAACGGTTAACGCGCCAAGGTGAGTAAAACCACTAACTCTGATCTATTTTTTAAAATATTTTAATATTTTTTGAATGCTGTGTGATGATCGATTAGGAAGATTACAATTATTTTGGTTGAATACCGTTACATATGTACACATCATCGGTTGGACACTCATTCCATCAATTAGAATATCCCCTAGTATAGAGTTAGTGTAATTTGTGTTGACTGACATCTGTGGATGCGGAAACCGGTTGGAGGAATCCGACCGGATTCCTCGATATTTATATGTACTGTTTGTTTTGCATGCACTGTTTGAACCCGAATTACATTTAAAACCCGTATGAATAACTGATGTTGAATGAAAATTCAGCATTTGCTTTGATGAATAAATGAACGATATCGATTAAGGAAATGGTAACAGTCGACTGTAAACCCGTCATTTTGAAGTTGATTGGCCGTCAGGCAAATCAACGAAGTTAATTATTAAAATTATTATTTTTTATAATTAAAGTAAAGTTTAAATTTATAATAGGAGTTCTATTATAAACCAGTATTTTAGAGTTCGTTTTTATAAAGTAAATAAAAATGATTTATGATATTTAAATAAGTTCATAAAGCAGAAATTATCCGACGATTACAAATTTGGATAATTATATTTAAGATAAACAATTTAGAAATATTATTAGATTAATTATATTAATCTAATGTGGAGAAGTAATTAAAATCAGTTAACGAATTTACTGATGGAATGAAATTGATTTAATCAACTGTTTAATTGAAAATGATTATTAGATTAACAGGGTCCTTGTAAAGAGATTTTTGTAATGGAAAGAGATGTCAAGATTTTTGTAACGGAAAGAGATGTCAAGATTTTTGTAACGATAAGAGGTGTCAAGATTAGTATAAAGGGAATATGACAGCGTATTACAAGTCTGAAATTATAGCGATAAAATAAACGCTGTTGACTAGGCTTAAGCGTGACTGTTATGTCAAGATTAGTTATAAAGGAGAATATTACAGCGTATGACAAGTTTAGAACTAGAGCGATAAATTAACGCTGTTAACCAAACATAGGCATGATTTTTATATATTGCAGCACCTCCTAGGAAATGCTACAGTTTAGTTGAAATCCGCTTATTCGAAAGTGATAAATAACGATGTCGTAAGAAAATATAAGAACCAGTTTTAGAAAAAGAAATTGGAGAATCATGTTAGAAAACGATGACAGCATTTCAATGTCCGAAATGTGATTAGAATTAACCGTTAGGATTTGGAAATAGAACTCGACGATGTCGAATGTATTAAAAGTAAACTATTTTTTTAGGGATTATAATCTGATAGAATAATTAACATTTAGTTTTAAACAAATAAATGTTGATAGGATAGAAATCAGTATAAACTTGATGTCGATTAAATAAGAAGTTGTCTTAGAGAACAGAAATTATAAAGTGGAATAGGAGTGAAAAGTATGAAATAGATTTCAGTAAACCAGATAAGGGAAATTATTACGTGAATAAAGAGTTATATGATCAAGGTGTTCAGATTTCTATAATAAGAAATGGGATTCACATTTCAAAGTGAATAATGTTTTAAAAGTGAACATGGGGTCGATTAAAGGGTTAAAAGGAAATTGGAATTAGTTTCCAATATAAATAGGGTAGATTATCCAAGAATAGAAGTAAAGAATGTGAAATTAATGAAAATAGTTCGAACGTTAATAACGTATGTTTCTGGAACATGAAAGAATAAGAGTTTATAATAACTGGAAATGTTTTCCAAGAAGTGAAAAAGGGTAAACGGGATTAGAGAAATATCCGATAAGATATGGGAATTCGAATGATAAAAATGAATGTTAAGTACCCGTGGTTGTGTGATGTTAGTTATACATTAGAATGGATGTTGATTTTACTTCGATGGTTAAATAACCGACTATCGAAGTGTTTGACCATCGTTGTCAATACGGAGAGACCGGTTGGATTTTATCCGGAAACCACTCCGTATAGACATAAGCGCTGCGAATTAGATATGCTGAAGATAATTGAAGACGGAGTTAAATGCAAGGGTCGTCCAGTTCTAGAATGGTGTTTTTGTTTGTCCAGTCCCAGGACAACTTGTATGGACGAGTGTCTGACAGAGTATTTCCAACGGTCACGCCGTTGATTTTACGAATATACCAAGTTGGTGGGGAGAAGGTAACTTCTCTTTATTTTACACCCAGTGTGCATTTGTGTAATCAATGTGTGGTTACGGATTTGATGATGTGACATTCAAAGTGAATGGTGATCAGATGTTCTAAAAGATAGACGTAGCCTCTAGCCTCACAACAAGAAGTGACAAAAGTTGGGCTAGACAGCATGGCTAGTTGGGTCATCCCCAAGCAGGGTGTATTGTCACCGATCTAGAGAAAATTCATATTTATACTTCTTTTCGATTCTGTATCTTCGGATGACGGTTGGATGGCCTACAACCATGGTGGCAATATATTCGCGACACTCAAGCTAAATGAGTGAGCGGTCATGTGTGGCCGGGTTGCAAGACGTTCTTGTTGAACCCTGAGTGTATCCCCTCTAGAGTACACTAATCAAAAGGTGCTCCCATACCTTGTCTGTTGAAATCCAATCTCCAATAAGCGCCCTGCGGTTTATGATTTTATACTATATATATGTGGAACGTGAGATGCAAGCGTTCTGCTACTTGGATATTTATTTGCTTAGACATTATCATAATATCACTGGATTTGATATCAAAGGTATTTTACAGTAAGGTTTTTCAAAGTTAAACAGTATAGTTGGAATTTACTCACACCAGTCCCATGACTGACCCAGAGTTTATTTTGTTTGTGTTTTCCCTAAACTCTTGGGTGCCCAAATTTGTACGGGCAGTCAAGTGTTTCAGGCTTTTACAGATTCATTTGGAGGAGCTCGAAGAAAGAGACCTCACCACTAGTTATGTAGAGATTATTTCCGCTGTGATGATATGAGTTGTACTCTGATATGATATGTAAGTACAGATTCAGAAATTGTATTTCAAAGTTATATTATAATACAATTTATTCATTCCGCTGTGAGTTTCGTATTTACTTTGAATTAGTCCAGTTGTGATCTTCTATTCTATTAGTTCTATCTTTTCTATCTCATCCTCTAAATTCTTTCAATAATGGCACGTTTTCAAGGTATCGAAAATCGCTCCGTTACAACGGGTCAGTCATCATACTGTATTAGAAACCCTACAGTTATACTTAACTTATTTTAAAATAAGGCATATCACGGGACCACATCGTATAACAAGGAACGAGTTTACCCCATACTAATGCCAGTGCATAAACAACTACCAAAAATAGACTTATGGTGCTCACGATGCATCAAATAATATGCAGTTCCTCAGCTCCCCAAATAGGCTTAATTCCCAAACTTAGATTTTCAAAATCTAATTAACTTTATAGAAGTTGTTTTTTTGGACTTTATTCTCGATTTCTTATTTCAAATAGATTGAAATACATATCTAGCTTTCATATCAAATTAGCTTTCACTTCGGGATCTCGAACCAAAACATTTGGAAATTTAAATTCCAAAATATCACAATCAATGCATAACAAAATGTATGCAACCAAATATCGGGAGGTTTCTCCCATCAACAAGGCAAATGGCACACACCTTATTCTCTCGATATATATAAGTGTACCTTCCACTAACGGGGAAGGACTACACTGTGCACTTCCCACTAACGGGGTAGGGCTAAACAAACCACTGACCATTTAAGGTACCTGGGTCACACCCATACTTTTAGTCGTCAGGGTTACCCGAACCTTTAGCCACATACTAAACAATTTATATCCCAAAGTGGAGAAAAACCATTTCGAAATAATAACCATCACAAGTACTTTCAAACCATAGTACTTCACATTGTCGATTCACACATATGATCAGTTTTTGTTAATAATATAACCTTTGAGCTCATATGTCTTAAAGAAGGGTGTCAAGCTAAGAGAATAAATTCTCTACCACCGAAAAATATATCTTAAACAACAATTAATTGGTAATGTTATGAAATACAATGTCAAACACCAAATCCATTACCAAATCACTTCAAAAACATCGGGTTTAGTCCTAGAAATCCTTTCTATTTTATAAAATACTTTTATAAAACATTCCCTGTCCAAAATCAGGAATAACACTTCCTTTCTCTTATGAAAATCTCATTTCAAAAACCATTTGTTAAATTGAAATGAACCAAACAACATCGCTAAACATCTCATAGTAAAATCATGAAATAAATCACAAGGTGTTAGCATACAAGTATTTCTACCTAACCAATGCTAAATATAAAAGGCATACTTACTCATAAACTAGTCGAGCACAATCCAAACAATCAATTGACAACAATAAATATCAAAAACCAAGTATATTTGGTGTATGAATTTTTCAAATCATTTATTATGAATTAACATAATATTTCCCTATTTTTATTAATATGGAAATAGTCCATTTTCACAAATCCTGAATTTTCAGGTCATTACGGATCCTGGCGCTATTTTTATTCAAATTTGATTTGGATTTATAATAAGATCTAACCTTTGAATTTTAATAATCTACTTATGATTTGAAAGTTCTTTTCGTTTCGAACCCAATGTTCTCTGTCTCGGGAGAATCCGATGGTCGGATCTCTCGGCATATCCTTTTGAAGTTAACAGTCGACATTCGCGAATTATCGCTATGTGACAAGTTCTATTCAAACCATACTTTAATTTATATCAAAAACCGAATTAAATTCCATTTAAAATAGTTAATTAACTATTTAATACCTTTTGGAGAATGGACTTTTGATGACAACAACCTTATTTCAATATTAATTGATTATAAAATATATACTAACACTTTTTGTCTAGAATATATATATATATATATACACACACACTTATGCAGGATTTATATACAGAAAATTTTACTGAAAACTGTACAGTTTAAAGATATTAGAGATTCATAATTCGGAGATATTCAAGACTCATGAGTATTCAAGATTGCAAGAGCTTAAGACTAATATAATTATAGAGTCTAGATTATGTAAGACTCTAAATAGCACTCCAGGTTCAAATTCAAGTTCTGTTTTTCAAATTCTATTTTCAAATTCTATCTTCAATCCTCTCTATTTTCTTTTCTATTTTTCTTTCTTACTTTATTTTTGTTTTCAAACTCAAGTTTTATATATTTATATTTTTATATTTTATATTTATATAGTTTTAAACTTTATAATTTTATAAGTATGTTTATACAATTTATATTTATGTTTTTGTTTGATTTCCTACTTTATAATTTTAATTTATAACACTTAATTCAAGAATTTCTATAATTATATTTATATCAAAACACTTGAAAAATGCTCAAAAATTAATTTTGTACTAAGTATACGTCGACATATAGAAAACACCATGTCGACATATAACTGTCATTTTTTCAAATTTGAAAGGAAGTGTCTTTTCACTATTTGTGACAATTCTGGAGCGTTGCAACCTTTCACACACTATAAAAAGGGATTGCTTTCGAATTTTTAATCACTCCTTCTTCTCCACTTTCACTCTCTTTCATTACACCATTATTTCTTATCATTTTTATGATTCATACACCTATACTCTGCTGAATTCAATTATGTTTCACTAATCTTCTTCTCTCTACACTCTCTACTCATTACTCTCTGAATCAAGTGCTACTGAAGAGTTATAGGGCTATTGTAATTGTTTGGGAAGTATTTGGGAATCAATGTTTTCCTTGTAACCGTGAAATCAAGGAACAGAATCGGTGTTTTCCTTGTTGCCGTGAAATCAAGGAACGGGAGCGGTGTTAACCTTGTAGCCGAGAAATCAAGGGCTGTAATTGGATATTAATATAGTAATAAAACTCTGCGCAATCCAGCATTGTGCGGGATTGGACGTAGGAGCAATCTGAACCAACATAAAATCTGGTATGTTCTTTCCTTTTCTGTTTTTTATTTCTATTTATTTTGCATCTATGTTTGATTCTGTGTTTGTGATTGTTTCTGTGATGTTTGATTCATATAGTTTATCATATAAGTTTCAGATTTTGTTTAAATTTTAAAAAACACTATTCACCCCCCTCTAGTGTTTGTTTTTCCTTAACGATGCTTTCCGCAATCCTTTACTATTGGTATCAGAGCACGGTCTTTCAAAAAGTTCATTATCTTATTTTTGAAAAAATTTAAATGGAAAATTTTGGAATTTTTGTTAACACTGGTGTCAATTCGTGCATTGTATCAATGTTGAAATGGTTTGTATATACTCACATTGAAAAGGCGTGTGATCTACTGAAATATTATTCGAATCAGGAAAAGATGTGTTCAATGACTTCTAAAAATTCAAAAGTTGAAAAGATGGGTAAAGTGGCTTTTGGAAATTCAAATTCTGAATAGGTGGCTGTTGGAAATTCAAATCCCAAACTGTTGTGTTATATGGCTGTTGAGAATTCAAATTATGGAAAGCAGTTAGTGGAAATGAAAAAGGGAAAATGGATACTGGATAGTAATTGCTCGAGACATATGACCGGAAATCCAGAACTACTCAATAATCTTAAATATGAAGATGGTGGAATGGTGTACTTCGGAGATAACTCTAAAGGATATACTATTGGAATCTGCAATGTCGGTAATTCTAAAACTCCTACTATTTCTGATGTTTTATTAGTTAGGAATTTAAAACACAACTTGCTAAGTATAAGTCAACTTTACGATAAGGGTTATAAAATAAACTTTGAAAAAAAATAAATGTTTTATAGAAGATAGGAATTCAAAAGATATATTCGAAGGAGATAGAAAGAAAAATATCTATATATTTAGTATGAAAAGCTCTAGCGATAACCTATGTATTATGGCCAATACAAGTGACCCCTGGATTTGGAATAAGAGATTTGGTCATATAAATTTCAAACACATCTCTAGGATTTCTAAATTAGATTCAATCAGAGGATCACCCAAAATGAAATTTAAAGTTAATAACTTATGTGATGCTTGTTAACTCGGAAAATTAAAGAAAAGTTCATTTACATCAAAAGAGGAAATCACTACATCAAACCATTAGAGTTAATACACATGGATTTATTTGGTCCATCTCAAATTCAATCGATAAACCATAATAGATATGTTTATGTAATAGTCAACAATTTTTCTATATTTACTTGGACTTTGTTTATTAAAAATAAAATTGATGCTTTTAATCAATTTAAAACTTTTTCTAAAAGAATTCAAAATTTATTATCACTAAAGATTAAAACAATACGTAGTGATCATGGCAGGGAATTCGAAAATGAAAATTTTGAAAAATATTGTAATAAAAAGGGAATAACCCAAACCCCTCAACAAAATGGATTAGTTGAACATAAAAATAGGACGATACAAGAACGTGCAAGAACTATGTTATCAGATAGTATACCAAGGAATTTTTGGGCTGAGGCAGTTGTAATAGCTTGCTATGTTATTAATAGAATTTCAATTAGACCTTTAACTCATAAAACCCCATATGAACTTCTATGTAACAAGAAACCAAAAGTATCATATTTTAAAATATTTGGAAGTAAATGTTTTATACTAAGTACAATAGATAATTTAGACAAGTTTGACTCAAAACCTGATACAGGAATATTTATTGGATATTCAGAAAGAAGTAAGGCACATAGAATTTTCCATACTCGAACCAATACCATAGAAGAAACCTTAAATGTACCTTTTGACAAAAACTATAAAAGTATAACTCTGAACAATGAAAATAATTGTTAAAATGAGATTAATGAAATATATCATGAAGATAATCAACCAAATGAAAGAATTGGATTATTTTGAGATCATCCTGTAGAAAATATCTTAGGAGATATTGAATCTGTTGTGACAACTCGTAGTCAATTAAATAATATGACTAAAACTGCATTTATTTCAACTACCGAACCTAAAAATCCAAAGGAAGCATCTTCCGATGATTCATGGATACTTGCTATGCAAGAAGAACTGTATCAGTTTACTAGGAATGATGTATGGGAACTTGTTCCTAAACCAGAAAATAAAACTATAATTGGAACCAAATGGGTTTATAAAAATAAAATGAATGAGCACGGTGAGGTCGTAAGAAATAAAGCATGATTAGTAGCACAAGGTTATACTCAAGAAGAAGGAATTGATTACAATGAAACTTTTGGCCCCGTAGCAAGACTAGAAGCTATTAGGATTTTTACTAACTTTTGCAAACCATAATAATTTCAAATTATATGAAATGGAAGTCAAAAGTGCTTTTCTAAATGGATTTGTTAAGGAAGACGTATATGTAGAGCAACCACCTCTATTTGAAGATGAAAATTACCAAATCACGTATATAAGTTAAAGAAAGCGTTATATGGATTAAAACAGGCTCTAGGGTTTGGTATGATAGATCAAGAAATTATTTGTTACAATCAAACTTTGAAATAGGAAAATTAGATAATACTTTGTTTATTAAGAAAAATAATAAAGATATTCAATTAGTACAAATGTATGCTGACGATATAATTTTCAGATCGACAAACGATAAGATGAATAAAGAATTTTCAGATATTATGACTAAAGAATTTGAAATGAGTCATATGGGAGAACCATCATTCTTTCTAAGATTGCAAATTCATCAATTAAAGAATGGAATATTTATTAATTAAGAAAAATACGCAAGAGATCTAATTAATAAATATAATCTAAAAAAATAAACGGAAGACCAACACCTATGGTGACTAATATAGCATTAAGTAAAGATGATACATCCAAAGATGTGGATCAAAAATTATACAGAGGAATGATAGGATCGTTATTATATATAACTGCTAGTAGACAAAATGTAATGCATAGTTTATGTCTCTGTGCAAGATATCAATCGCAACTTAAGGAAACACATTTAAAAGCCGTAAAACATATTCTAAGGTATGTAAAGCTTACATCAGATTTGGGATTGTTTTACCCTAAGGATGATTCGTTCGATTTAGTTTCTTACTGTGACTCTGACTACACAGGACGTAAATCCAATCGTAAAAGTACTAGTTGAACTTGTCACTTCTTAGGACATTCACTAGCCTCGTGGTTCAGTAAAAAGTAAAATACTATATCATTGTCAACAACTAAAGAAGAATATATCTCTACTGCCTTGGCTTGTTCACAAGTAATATATATGCAACAAACTTTAAATGATTTTGGATTAAAAATAAATAAATCTCCAATATACTGCGATAATACAAGTGCTATAAATATTTCAAAAAATCCAACTCATCATTCAAGAACTAAACATATCAATATACGACATCATTTTCAAAGAGATAATGTAAGTAAAGAGAAAATTTCACTTGAATTTATAGAAACAGATAAACAAATAGCGGATATATTAATAAAACCATGAATCGAAGCAACATTCACTAAATTTAGCAGAGAATTAGGCATATGTTCACTAGTGAGTTAGAATAATTAAATATACTGTAATATATAAAAATAACATAAGAAATTAGAAAAATAAAATTTAAAACTAAAGTATGTCGACATACATTTATTCATATGTCGACATATAACTGCGAGAATTTTAAATTTAATTCCCACCAAAAGTAAGTTATATTAATTATTTAAACCTACTACTTCGACTTTTCTTCTTCATTTTCATTTCTCTTCTTTGTAAAAATTCAAAACTAAAATAAACAATGGCTTCCACTAATTTAAACAACCAAATCAACTCTGGGTCGTCCGTTAGACCATCCGAGGGTCCATTTCAATGATTTACGCTTTCTGTGTCATCAAAAGTGAAGAAAAGATAGAGTATGCTCTGCAAATGATGGCTGAAATACAAGTAAACCAGATTAGAATGAGTCATGAGCAAAATAGGCAAGGGAAAGTAATAAGAAGCCTCCTAAAGTTTATAATGGATAACGAGGCTAATTTGATTATCATTGATGATGATAATCAAACCATGGATGAGGAGGAAGAGCTAGAGGAAGAACCAGAAGAAGAATAAATTATGGAGGAAGAAGAACCACAAGAGACTCAACCAACGATTACAGAAGAAGACGATAAGGTTGTATGTGTAGGACAGGTCTTATTCAACCAAAATGGGAATGTGCTTGAAAGGAATGGGGAATTTTGTCTCCATTATCCAAATTGTCCAATTCACAAATCTCCCATTGTCAAAAATAATTAGTTTTAAGGTTTTCTTTGATTTTCGTTTCTTCGCGTTCTTACAATGAATCATGCTTGTATAAATTCGTGTATTTGTACAAACTCAAGTTTAATGCAATAATTGTTTATGTTTATAAGATAAGTGTTATAATTAGTTATAACTTTATAAATATAAAATAATATGGATATAAGATTAAGGGGGAGTATAAATTATTAAACGAATATTTTACTTATGGGAAGTATTCTACTTTGAATTAGTTATAGATTAAGGGAGAATATCAAAATAAGATTAATTACTTAATTTCTTATTGAGTTGTTTTAGATTTCTTTTTGATAAAGCCAAAGAGGGAGAAATTATAAAATATAGACATAGTTTATAGGATTTATATAGACAGGAGGGGTAATTGAAGGATCATCGTCAAAAGATATGTACAAGTATGATATTTTATAAACTAAGGTTGTCATCATCTAAAAGGGGGAGACTGTTAGAGAATGGAGTTTTGATGACAACAACCTTATTTCAATATTAATTGATTATACAATATATACTAACACTTTTTGTCTAGAATATATATATATACATACACATATGCAGGATTTATATATATAAAATATTACTGAAGACTATACAGTTTAAAGATATCAGAGATTTAGAATTCAGAGATCTTTAAAGACTCAAGAGTATTCAAGATTTCAAGAGTTCAAGACTAACATAGTTATAGAGTCTAGATTATGTAAGACTCTAAATAGCACTCCAGGTTCAAATTCAAATTCTGTTTTCAAATTTCAATTTTGTTTTCAAATTCCATTTTCAATCCTCTCTATTTTATTTTCTATCTTTTCTATTTTTCTTTCTTACTTTACTTTTGTTTTCAAACTCAAGTTTTATAAGTTTTATATATTTATATATTTATACTTTATATTTATATAGTTTTAAACTTTATAATTTTATAAATATGTTTACATATTTATATTTATGTTTTCATATGATTTCCTACTTTATAATACTGATTCATAACACTATATTATAATTCAAGAATTTCCAGAATTATATTTATATCGAAACACTTGAAAAATGCTCAAAAATTAATTTTGTACTAAGTATATGTCGACATATAGAAAACACCATGTCAACATATAATTGTCAATTTTTAAATTTTGAAAAGAAGTGTCTTTTCACTATTTGTGACGGTTCTGGAGCGTTGCAACCTTTCACACACTATAAAAAGGGTTTGATTTCGAATTTTTAATCACTCCTTATTCTCCACTTTCACTCTCTTTCATTACACCATTATTTCTTATCATTTTTATGATTCATACACCTATACTCTGTCGAATTCAATTCTGTTTTCACTAATCTTCTTCTCTCTACACTCATTACTCTCTGAATCAAGTGCTATTGAAGAGTTATAGGACTACTGTAATTGTTTGGAAAGTATTAGGGAATCAATGTTTTCCTTGTAGCCGTGAAATCAAGGAACGGAATCCGTGTTTTCCTTATTTCTGTGAAATCAAGGAATGAGAGCGGTATTAACCTTGTAGCCTTGAAATCAAGGGGTGTAATTGGATATTGATATAGTAATAAAACTCTGCGCAATCCAGCGTTGTACGGGACTGAACGTAGGAGCAATCCGAACCAGTATAAAAATCTGGTGCGCTCTGTCCTTTTCTGCATTTATATTTCCGATTATTTTGCATCTGAGTTTGATTTTGTGTCTGTGATTGTTTCTGTGGTGATTGATTCATATAGTTTATCACATAAGTTTTAGGTATTGTTTAAATTCTCAAAAACACTATTCACCCTCCCTCTAGTGTTTGTTTTGCCTTAACGATCCTTTCCGCTGTCCTTAACAATAACCTTCGGGAAACTATATTTCCAATTTCAACTTCCATTTAAAATATTTTCAGTCACTTGATATTATAATATTATTTTATTATCAAAATAATAATATTTTTCAAATTTCATTATTTTAAGTCGAAATTTTCCTGATATTCGATATAAAAAACAATAAGAAAGTTTTGACAAGGAACACTTTTCAAAATGCTTCCAATATCCCTTAACTGAACTTCACCTTTGGAAATTACTATTCATTTCAAACATAAAACTTGGATAAGCCATATCTATTTGAAAATTATTTCAAAATAACTTGCTATAGTTACAAATATTCATCAATATTTTATAATCTTCGTGTCCATCCAAAATCGGGAATAAAATTCCAACTTTGATTTTTAGCTATTATTATATTATTAAAATATTCATTAAAAATCCATTTTTACTGCAATATCAATCGATAGGGTATATATCAATCAAATATCATTTTAATACCGAAGTGGGGTTCACATCAACATCCAACAATCAGTAATTGGTGAATTACTTAATCAAGACCATTTATAGTTCAAACTACTTTCAAATCGACACTATTTATGTTTATGTGTCATGTACCAAAGCAATTTCACAAACGTCAAGTAAAAAATGATATTTTTATTATATTAATCATCAGTAGACATCATAATGAACTTACATAATTAACCATAAATTTACTAACTACGATTAACATTAAACTAACCCTTTATTGAGTTTCGGTTTCTCAACTACTTAAGTAACTATATGTGTATTACTTAAAAATTGAATTTTTTCTGCATTAGTCATCATTAAATCATCTTATTAACTCATATTATTAACCATAAGCCAATATAAAATCTATCGAGTGCACAAATATTGATCAACAACTAACTAGCCCTTAAACGGTTAAAAGTTTCTCACTGTGGGTTCCACTTCGTCAAACTTTTATGCGGATGGACTCTGAACTCCCGCACATGACTCCGACACTCATACGGTACCTACAAACTTTTCCACAAGCTTATTGGATTCAATTTTTAAGGCTATAGGGTCCCTAAATTTACCAGACGCATAGACGATTGTAGATCTAGGCATACAGAGCAAACAGGAGAGGAAACGTGGCTTGTGGGGGTTTGGTCTTGTAGTGGGACCCACATTTTTGGCTGGAGAGGGGCTGTAGCAAGGGCGTAGGGCCATACGTAGGGGTATAAGGTGGAAAGGAGGTGGTAAAATGAGAGCTTTAGGGGGTTATTTGCAAATAAGAGCTAAAAATTAGGTTTTTATGGTTTTAAGGGGGAAAGGGGAGTTCAACAAGGAGAAGAAGAGGGAGGAACGTTGGCGTGTGCTAGTGAGGGGTGGAGGAGAGGTGGAAGAAAGAGGGGCGGCGGCCATGGATTGAAGGAAGGAGAAGGTGGAGTTTAAGAAGGAGGAAGGAAAAAGACAGGAGGAGAAAGGAAAGGAAGAAGAAGTTTTATAAAAAGGAGATGGATGGTTGCAGATCGATGAGGTGTCGAAGAGGGGAAGAGGTGAAGAAAAACACTTGAGCCCGTTGATTGCTCGACACCTTAAAATGGTGTTATAGGCTTAGCTACTTTTGACGGACACCGAAGTATTTTAGTTTAGCTTTGGTTCTTTTGCTCGTGTGATCAGATGACAATTGTGTTTTACACGAAATTTTGGACCCTAGCATAAAACATGATTTTGGTATCAATAGAGTATGTCTCATGGAGTTTGGAGTTCGTTTCACCATTCTTTTTATTTTTTATTGCGTTTTCACTTAATTTTGACCAATTGACCTGGTGTGCATTTATTTCTCGCATGCTCACTTACTAGCTCCAAAAATTGTGAAATTTGGAACCATACCATTTTCCAACATTTTGCATCCGATAAAATTAGTTTCGTTGAATTCGTGTGTCGTTTGAAAAATGTTCCTTTGCAAGCTACCGAAATAGAGTTAAATCATCGAATTTTCAAAATTGACCATAAATTTTCATAAAATTAATTTAAGGATAAAACTTAAAGTATTTCAAAAAAATTGGGCGGTTACACTTATCCAGTTTATCTTTATAAAGAAAGAGGCAATTTCTTTATTTAAGCAAATCTAGACACCCATATACCTAAAATAAGGTATTTAAATGAATAGGGTGAATTGTGATTTAATCTAGTGTGTATATTATAAGAACCATTCCTTTATAATGAGAATTACAACCTAATTACTAAAGGGACTTATATTTATAAATGAGACTAATAGCTACTCAGATTGCTTAACTAATGACACTCAAACCTGACATAATTTGGTGTTAAAGTTGAAAAACAAATTACGGGTTTCTCTCTAAGAAATGGATACAAGCTTATGGAATGAGGAAAAGTGCCCCAAAATGAGACCCTTAGGTTCTTATTTATAGAAAAATTAGGCCTCCTTCGGTGGCAGTTTGGTAGAAAGCCCGCTTCTGATTCATGCTTTCAGTGTCCATCCCCAAGTGTGGTTTTTGTCGGGTTCTAGGTTTTCGGCCTTCTTTTAGTGATTGCTAGCTTCGGTAGCTGCCATTTGGCGTCGATATCGGCCTGAATTAATATTTTGGGTGTTGATATTGACTTGCATTGCTTGTGAATCCAGCCTCCAGGTAGTGTATCAACACCAAATATATTGGTGTGGATAGCTTTCTTCTGTGATGTTGATGCTGCCTTTGGCTTCCAAGTATTGTCTTTATACTCCTTTTCTTATGACTTCGATACCCTTCTTTAGTATCGGATTCAAATATGTGATGTTTATGGATCATTTCTGATAGCTTTGGTGTCGCATTTTGTAACCATATTGATACCAAGCATGTTGGTATGAATAACACATGCTTGCTTCCATGTTAGTATCGAAATGCCTTTCATGTCGGCATCAACACAACTCTGGACTACTCATTGCATATTGATTCTGGTACCACACCTTGTTGTTATCTTCCATGTATCATGATTAACATAGAAATGTGTTTATTTTATTCTCTTATATCTTATCTTTTGTATATAAATAAATATTACTTGGGTATTGTTTTGTCATTTTTACAGATATGCCGATACAGTCAGAAAAATGGAAAATAGAGATCAAATTGCTGCATATTTACATTTGAAGACTTGCTGACGAAGATCTCACATCCAGTTGCTTTTGGACAAGAAAATAACTAGTAGAAAGGCCATATATATCACAAATCAATGAATAATTATCAAAGGAGCAAGAGGAAAAGAGAAAAGGCCCAAATTTATGAGATTTCCCTAAGGCCCATTGCATTAGGGTTAGTGTTAAGGTTGGCTATCTATCCTATAAATACCCTTGTATTCTCATTGTAAAAATTATCCTAGAATTAATAAAGTCTTCTTCTTCTCTTTTCTACATTTTTTTATTTTCTTAGCAATTATTGTTGTCTACACAATTAGATTTGGTAGAACACTTTTTGTCTTTTTCATTTATTTTTCATTAGTGATTAATCGTCTGATTAGATTCAGTGGTAATCCTAATTTTATTTCCTGTTTGTTATTTTAATTTCTGCAATTTCAATTTCTGTTCTTTTTACTGTTTCCCTAGGTCAATTGGATTGAATACAGATTTGATTAGATTCAGATCTGATTCAATTCAATAACAGTTTAATTACAGTTTCAATTTCGTTTGCTTTCAAAACCAACCTCGAAGATTTGTCTAACTCACCCAAGAAATTTTATAAATAATTTAATTTAATTTACCTCGCTGTGATTCGACCTGCATACTACATGATTTGTGCGCTTGCAGTATTTATTTTAAAATTCGCGTTTTTCTAGTTCATAGGAAAGTGACGATCAAGTTTTGGGCCCGTTGTCGGGGAGGTAATGATTAAATTTTATTATTTATTTAATTTCTTATTCGTGTTAGTTTTTATTTATTTATTTTTCTTTTTTTTCTTTTTTTTGTATGTATAGAAAAAAAATCTTGATTTAAAAATTCTTGATTTGTTGGTTTGGTATTTTTGATTTGTTGGTTTGGTATTAGTCATTGATACCACAATCGTATAAACAAGAGAAAATAAGGCTTGCCTTTTCTTTTTGATTTCTTTCCTTTTTTTATTTCCCTTTTCAATCTTTACATTTCTTCTTTTACAAATCAAAAAAAACAAAAATAAACAATTTCCTATTATTGTTTTGTTGTCTTTGATTCTTTTCCCTTTTTTCAGTTTTTTTTCCTATTTTACATTTCTTTTCAATTTATTTCTTTCCGAAAAAAAATCCTTTTGTAATTCCATCTTTCCTTCTCTGGTTGTCTTAAACACTGCTCTATCCACAAAAGTCAACATCCAATCCCTACCCACGTTCAAAACCAAACTCCCATTGCAAATTCATCTGCCATTTCATTTCCTTTCAAACCTTCCACCATAACTTCTATCAACAACAACCTTCATAAAAATCGTACACCATCCCACCTTCTACATCGTACCAAAAATACTTCTGAAAATCCGTAAACAGTTCGAATACTCCATCTTAACCCAACAATCCCCCTCACTGCCTTGTTGAACAAACTATATCCTCCCCACCAAACTACAAACCTCCCTTCATCACCATTCTCCCACAGTTGCACAGCTCCACAAATCCATACTCCATCACGTCACCCCCTTGCCTGTGTTTCCTCTGCCACAAATTTCTTTACTGATCATCAACAAGCCATCCACCGACCAACTTCTCGGTTGATTCTCACTGCTATGCCAAACCAAAACAAACTATTTCAACAATCCTTCAGAAAACATCCAATATTCAACACCCAATTCGCACCTTCCCATCAATTTTCTTCACAGGCTCGCAACATACGACAACACTTCCCACCTACCAACATTTGCTTCACCATAAACAGCCTCTTCCACCTGAACCCCTTCTACAACACATCGCACAAACAAACCAGTGCCGATCACTCCATCCCCTCATCGGAACAACGCATCATTTCCATCCAATCCCGCAAAACCGCTCACCATCACCCTTCCCATCACTGACAAAAAAAAAATCTTCATTACTCAGTCATCACAACTCACGCCATTTTCCTGTCCTCCAGGCCACGCCCTGCAGATCGCACCCCAAAAGACTCCACACAACTTCAATAGAAAGCTTCCACAAACCTATACAACCCAGTTCGAACACCTGAATCGCAACCCGATTCATACCCAGAACCACCCTCGATTACATCACTTCAAACGCAAGACGCAGCAACAAATCCTAATTCCCAAATCCGAATCAAATCCAAGATCGAAATTCCCAACCCGTGGTTGATTTATTTTTCCTTTTGTGTCCTTCGAAAAACCGAAAAAAAAGGAGGCTCAAGATTTCTTTCCGGAAACAAGGGATATTTTTTCTTGGGAAATTTGATTTGTGAAGAAATGTTTCCTCATGTGCCTTGATTAAAAGGGTTTGGCCTCTGAATTTGGTGCACACAGGGCTCATATTTAAGTGCGGCCCTGGATTATTTTAATTGGGTGTTAAGCTAATCATTTTTTTAGTAAGCCTAGTCTTTGTCCTTTTATTTTTTTTATAGTTAGTACTTCTTGTTTTGTTTTTGTTTTTTTTTCTTCCCTTTTCAATCTAGTTTTCTTTTTAAAAAAACATTCACAAAAACATATTCAAGCAAGCGACATAGAATTCAAAGGTCAACGAAGTTGCAAATGGTGGAGTTTGAAGCGTGAGCACAACTCATTGTTCTGGACGGACTGCCATACCCCACTGTAATATTTTCTGAACTCTACAGGTGCTGTACTACAAAGAAAAAAATATAGACATTGCTTGTAAAAATCTTCTACAGGGGCAGCGGCTTGCTTGTACAATATTTTAAATTTCTGCAGTTATTATTCTGATTTTTTGTGGTTGACTGATAATTCCATAACTGTGATCTTCATTCTTATTGCTTTCATCAATAAAAACAGATGTTGCAAAATAATATAATTGAAAAGTGGTGCTTTGTGAAGTTGATTGTCTCGTATAATTGGATCGCGGATGTATAGTAGTTCAATTTATTGAACTATTAGCAAAAGAGGTTGCATACTACCCGTAAAACATTGGCCGTATCCCTTAGTATTTATACTATACGTGAACGACCATAAGACCTCTTCCCCCTTCTAATTGAGTCAGTTAATTAATAGAGCATAGCTTAGTATTTTATACTATTTTGAAGTGAGAATAATTTCTATCTTGCCTTGACTTCATTCAAATGTCTGATTCAAAAAAAAATCCTTGAGAGAAATGTGGGATAATAATCGGAGTAGACGTCCTCTTGAACAGTATGAGTATGAATTACACCTCATAAGGCCAAAATTTCCAAAATTTCGTGATCCCAATGCCAACAATTTTCAAAATTTTCCAACTGACCAATATTTTCAAAATAATAGAAATGATCGAAATTGCGATTTCACCTCAAATTTCAATAATTTTGATTATGGGCCACATCCACATGAAAATAGCTTTGAATCTCAATATGGATTTGATCCACATATTATGGGGTTGAAAACCAAAATTTTCAAAGTTATAGCCCATATCAACATCTTGAAAATAACCAAAATTGCAATTTTCCCTCGAATTTCAACAGTTTTGGTTACGAACATAATTTTTATAATCAAAATGATTTCCAATATCATTGTCATTTTTTTGAAAATTCAAACAACCACCACATTGGAAATAATATTGATCGTGAAATTGATGTGGACTATAATTCTTAGAAACAAGAAATCGAAAACGAGAGCTCTCAAATCAACGATTCTGAAGAATATCATCTTAACATTCTTAGAGAGAGGGTAAAAAGGCAAGATAGACAGCTTAATGAAAAAAATATACAGCTTGATGAACTTCTTTGTTTAATGACATCTTTTAAAGAACAACTCAAGCTTCAAAATCAAATTCAAACATGCGATGAATCAGGAAATAATCCGTTCTTTACTGATAGTGAAAACTTTCAAATAACAACTTAGGAAATTGAGAATAACCATCTGAATGAAGTTGTTCACAATTCAGTAAATGATTTGGACTTCAACTCTTTTCAAGAAAAAATTTAAGCTCAGATTTTGATCTTCCTCTTTCAGGCTATGAGGAACTTGAAATTTTTGAAATTGAACAAAATGAAAATGTTGAATTTTTCAAAAACTCAAAAGTGGAAAAGGATTTTAATGAACATGAATTTTTTGGATTGTATGAGGATGAGTTGCCAAATGAGGATGAAGTGGATTCAAGTCACAAGTTCGAAAATTTTAATTTTGAGAAAACTTCCAACGAATTTGAACTTGTCAGTGTCAAAAATACGTTGTCTATGAATGAAATTGAAAAATGTGATCACATAGTCTTGAACAACATTCAGAATTTAAATTTCATGATTGCAACTGAGTTTATATACAATCACAAATTTTTGAACAATTACATTGATAAATTTGTGGAACACATGAATATTTTTGGAATGCTGGCTTGCTTGAAAAACTTCATGTTAGGATGACCCTGGACATTTATCTACTGGACTATAAATCTAGGTATAAAGATGAGATGGTTTTCAAAACCCTTTGCTTATTAGAAAACATGCCTAGACATAGTGGGAATGGGATTCATCGGGCTAGAACCAAGTGTGGGGGGAAAAGTTGGTGGCACTCTTTGCATCGCATGCATCGCAAACACATATACCATTGTACATATGATCCATTCTTACATATAGTTAGATTGCATTTTATTTTACAAATCATTTTTCATTTAATTCACCTTTAGGTATGATCTTTCAAATTTAGGAAATGTTTACAGTGTGGACACTGTTTAGTTCTAGTGTGGGGGGAGTCTGCATTTCATTCATTTTCGTTTTTTCTTTATTTTTCTTTCTTTTCATTTCAGCCATTTAAATGGGACCATCATGCATTTTAGACTGTAGTAACATGCCATTTTTTTGACACATGACTCATTTTAGATTGATACAACAAAATAAGTTAAGGATTGTTAATCAGTTGATAGTATTTTTTCTCTCAGCTAAGATCGAATAAGAAATATAATGAAAAGTTGAATTTTGAGGGATAATAGTGTAACTGGTACATAGAGAGATTCTTAGGTGATGGCCATGAAGTTTATTCTAAATTGTAGTCTTTGTTTACTGAGTGGAGGACTTAAAATACTTATATTGGCTTTTTGAATCTTTAAAACTAAGTTGTGTTAAGCTGAATTCACGTAATCTCTCTTGTTATTAAATTTTCAATAATGATAATAATAGTAGTCCAAGGGTATCCAACATTGCTTGTATATCTAGCGTTGGTGTGCAAACCCTCCAAGCTCTATCCGACATGTTGTTGACAAAGTCAGCGTTGGAATATCTTGGTCTCATTTTATGATATTGGACACATATGGATTACCGACATGTTGTTGAAGTCAGTGTCAGTCTGCACAATCCGCCAAGCTCTGTCCTAACTCTTCGTCAGTCCGCAAGGCAGTGTATGGGTGGTATACCTTGGTCTTTAAGTTAGGTGTATGTAATTAATCGTAAATTTCAATTTTTATAGAGATGGAGAATAAGCGATGATGCCCAAACACTTCTTGACCTTATTGATTTGACTAGCCATACACGAGGAAATAATGATACCACTTTACAAACTATGCCAAGCAAACTAAGAATCTATTTCATGGCTGCACTATGTTATCGACTGAACCAACTGGCCAAACTAGAGTTTAACATTGAAAACTTGAATTATATTGAAAATCTGTGACAAGTTGAGGTATCTAAAGTACAATCAACTGACTAGAAATTGTCAATTTAATTTGTTGTACCACTTTCCTGAAACAAGTCGTGTTTTCATTTTTTGTTTTCAATGGCATAAGTCATATGCATTCATGTAGTTACATTAGAACCATATCATATTGCATTTGGATTTTGTGGGTAGTATCCGTTGAAAACCCTCACGAGACACCACTCGTCCCATTAGGGACACCTAGAGGTTTAACAGCTTGTTGCATACGCTCAATGCAATCATATTTCCTACGAAAGTGTGACCTATCTAGTGTAGTTTTTCATTTTTTTTTGTTTTACTCGAGGACGAGTAAAAGATAAGTGTGGGGGTATTTGATTAACATAGAAATGTGTTTATTTTATGCTCTTGTATCTTATCTTTTGTATATAAATAAATATTACTTGGGTATTGTTTTGTCATTTTTACAGATATGCCGATACAGTCAGAAAAATGGAAAATAGAGATCAAATTACTGCATATTTACATTTGAAGACTTGCTGACGAAGATCTCACATCCAATTGCTTTTTGGACAAGAAAATAACTAGTAGAAGGCCATATATATCACAAATCAATGAATAATTATCAAAGGAGCAAGAGGAAAAGAGGAAAGGCCCAAATTTACTAGATTTCCTTAAGGCCCATTGTATTAGGGTTAGGGTTAGGGTTGGCTATCTATCCTATAAATAACCTTGTATTCTCATTGTAAATATCATCATAGAATTAATCAAGTCTTTTTCTTCTTCTCTTTTCTGCATTTTTTTATTTTCTTAGCAATTAGTGTTGTCTACACAATTAGATTTGGTAGAACACTATTTGTCTTTTTCATTTATTTTTCATTAGTGGTTAACCGTCTGATTAGATTCAACAGTAATCCTAATTTTATTTCCTGTTTGTTATTTTAATTTTTGCAATTTCAATTTCTGTTCTTTTTACTGTTTCCTTAGGTCAATTGGATTGAATACAGATTTGATTAGATTCAGATCTGATTCAATTCAATAATAATTTAATTGCAGTTTCAATTTCGTTTGCTTTCAAAACCAACCTCGAAGATTTGTCTAACTCGCCCAAGAAATTTTATAAATAATTTAATTTAATTTACCCCCTGTGATTCGACCTACATACTACACGATTTGTGCGCTTGCAGTATTTATTTTAAAATTCGCGTTTTTCTAGTTCATAGGAAAGCGATGATCATATCGGTACCAAGCTTTGTCACCTGTGCTGGTATCGATAGCATGCAACCATGCCTTTTCTGTTTTTGCTTCGGTATCGGCTATAGGCCTCATTGGCTTCTGCTCTGATACTGGCTCCATCTCGATACCCTTTCACCATTGTTTGGTTTCGGTATTGAAATTTCGGTAGTAACACTTTCTCTTAAGTGAAGGGGTATTTTCGACTTTTCAGGTCAAAACTTTGACCTTCGTACTGTATTGTTTTGAAAGTATAGTATTTCCCGCCTCTTGGTCTTCTAGAATTGATCATGTTCATGAATTGATCATGTTCATTGATCTATACTTGCTTGTATGGTCAGGATAAGTAGCGCTTTTTAATATAAAATATTCTTCTTCTTTCTTCATGAATTTAGTTTTGGTTTTGTGCCCCTCTTTTTTGTATCTGGTGTTGACCCATTTGTTTTCTCTGTTTAATTTTTTATTATTGCTTCCCACGATGTTAACTCCCAACATCTTGCTCTATCTTTGTTGTTGTCTTATTAGTTATCAAATCCGTGATTCCACCTTTGAGGCTTCGGTTCTGTATTGCTTTGATATTGCTCTGCTCATACGATGCTTTCATTTCCTTGGTATGCTTCATCTTTCTTTTAATGTTGGTCTTGTATATTTGCCTCCCTGTTTCGATGTCAACATCGAGCTAACTGCTCCCCATACGTTAGTATCGTTGCCATGACTTTTGTTCCTTTTTCGTCTTATTATTTTGGTACTGCTGCTATTATTTCTCTCGAAAATTTTGTTAGGGAATGCGGAATGCGGATCATAACGTAAAACAAAAACTAAAGGAGGATGAATAATGTTTATGAGAAATTTATGAAAATATTAAACTTATATGATCTACTATATGAATCACACACAACAGAGATGATCACAAACACACAATCAAACACAAACATAGAAATAGATAAATATAAAATGCAGAAAAAGGAAAGAACACACAGGAATTTATACTGGATCGGATTATTCCTACATCCAGTCACACACAACGCTGGATTGCGCATAGTTTTATTATTATCAATATCCAATTACAACCCCCTGGTTTCACGGCTATAAGGTTAACATCGCTCCGAACGCCCTTGATTTCACGGCTACAAAGTTAACATCGCTCCTTTTCCTTGACTTCAGGGCTACAAGGAACACATCATTTCCCAAACAATTCTGAAATGATTACAGCAACCCTATAACTATTCAATAGCACTTCAATTCAAAGACTAGTAGATAGAGATTGAGAAAAGATGAAGTTTGATGTAATTTGATTAGAAATCGACAAAGTATAAGTGTAGAAATCAATAAAATATGAAATATTTGGTATGAAGAGGGATGAAGATGGAGAAGAAGAATTATAAAAAAATTCGAAATCAGTCCGTATTTATAGCATTTGAATGGTTTCAACGTTTCAAAAACGTTATAAATAGTGAAAAGAACCTTCCTTTGAAAATTGAATTCCAGACAGTTGTATGTTGACAGCTATTTATGTATGTCGAAATATGTATATAATTTTTATTTTTAAAAACTATTTTTCAAGTGTTTAATCATATATATTATTCTGGAAATTCTTGAATCAAATCTTAGTAATATAAATGAATATTCTAAAGTGTAAAATCATATCAAAACATAATATATTATATAAACATATTTCTAAAGTTATAAGTTTAAAACTATAAAACTAAATAACTATATATATAAACTTATATATATTTAAAATTTTAAACTTATTTGTTTGAAATCATAAGTAAGATAAAATAATTTGAAAAAAGAATTTGAATTTTGAAAACAAAATTTGAACCTGGAGTGTTATTCAGAGTCTTACATATAAACTAGACTCTATTACTATATTTTTCTTGAACTCTTGATAACTTGATTACTCATGAGTCTTGAATCTCTTCTGAATTCAGAATCCCTTAAACTCTAAAACTGTACAGTCTTTAGTATTTAATTCCTGTATACAAATCCTGCATATATGTGTGTATATATTCTAGAGAGAAATATTAGTATATATTTTATTATCAATTAATGATGATAATCATAATAACTGAAATAAGGTTATTGTTATCAACTCCATTTTCCAACAATCTCCGCGTTGTTGATGATGACAACCTTGATTTACAAAATATTCATACCTATTAATACTTTTTTGATCTGGTCCTTCTAATACTCCCCCTTTCACCATGAATCCTACATACTCCCCCTTAAACTAAGCCTAACTAATCCTTATTTTATATTTTCTCCCTCTTTGTCATCAACAAAAAGAAATTCTAAATACACTCCCCCTAAATATAATCCATGAATATCTATAACCTATATCTATCTATATATTTTAAGAATATAATACTTGATACTATAGTATTAACATACATGACTCCCCCTGAATTCATGTCTATATTACCCTAATTCCAAAAGAGTATAAACAATTCTAACAATTCATGTATTTCATCAATATTTACAATCCATTCATATCCAAGTTTTCAAATCCAATCCAAACCAAGCAATATTTACACACAAGTTCAAACAAATTCAAATCAAACCAAACAAACAAATCATACCAAACAATTTCGAATCAAACGTCTCTTGAAAATTCCACCCATTTGTCTCCTTCGAATATTAGATCCTTCTTGATGACCTCTCAATCTTCATCTTCTTTTGTGGGTGGTGCTTTAGCGAGATTATTGTCTTCGTCTCTGAAAAGAGAAGATATTAGCCAACGAACGGCATCAAAGTGCTTCTCTTGATGTTCTACCATCTTTATTTGATGTAATTCAAGATGACATTGATTACATAGTATGACGGATAGGATATTCTTGAATGAATTCAAAGTTTCTTCAAGATTCTAACTCTAATTATGAATGGGATTTGCCATTTTTAGATAAGAATTGATTAGAGAAGAAGGAGAAATGATAGAATAAAATTTTCTAGAAGAAATAGGTATATATATAGGGTCTGGAGTTCGTTGGAATTGACTAGACATTAGTTTGTTATTTAAATTTTAAATTTGACCAAATTTGAAAAACTGGCAGTTATATGTCAACGTAGTCAAAAATGTATGTCAACATACATATGTAATTTTTTGGATATTTTCTTTTTTCTATTTAATTCTTATTATGTTATTTCAATTTATTTAATTCTAATATGTTTTTATAGTAAATTAAAGATTGCTTTGATAGAAATAAATACCATTCATTACTACTTAAAAGCAAATACATTCAACTAACACTAGAAACTAAATACGAGATTTGAAAGCAAATACGAAAGATAAGTTAAACTAGATAGGCTTAGATTTCAGTGGATGATGAGGAGGAAGATGATATTCCAAGTTTTATTCCTATTTTGCCAAAGAACTTAGACATATGGGTAAGAGTCATTTTGGTGTTCTTCGCTAATTTTGCTTGATTTTGGACAAGCATTTCTTTGGAAATGATTCTAGGATTAGATGGACACTCTATACATTCCAAAGAAGTTTATTCTTCTTAGATATCCATAGAATCTTGTTTTTGTTGCGTACGAGCTTGTTTATCTTCGAAAGTTTCATAAGGCTTAAAGGTGAGTGGAATTTGCAAAAGATGTATATTTGTGGAGTCAAACACCTTTCTTGATACAAATTCTTCTCCTTTGAGATCCACTCCAAAATATTTAAAAATCCGAGTAAGATAAACTCCATAATAAAGAGTGTGTACTCTTATAGACATTTATTTGGGATTAAATTCTTTTAAAGTCATATCGGCCCAACTGATGTCATAAACACCAATAATAGCAAAGAGTGCTTTTTGAACTTTGATGGTAGGGTTGTTGAAATTTCCGGAACGAGGAGTGATTGTATGTAGAAGGAGGAGGTTGACGATTATTGCTTTCGGACGAAAAAATGATTTTGAAATCCAAATGAGCATCGCTTTCAAATAAGTGATGAAAGATCTCCAAATCCATTTCATTAATTTCGAAATCCAAAAAATATGAGCTTGTACTTTTACAATTCGAGACATTGCCCAAAATTCCGCAATCTAAAATGATTTTAGTTCCTTTTACATTGCACCATACTTGATTTTCATCTCCTTCGTAAAAGCCACAATTTAGATTTGCATAGAACATTTTGACCAGTTTAGGATAACATAATTCATTGTTATCCCATGAATCTATTAGACTCAAAACTCCATTTTCTTCGTAAAGAGAGCGAAGATTGTAAGATGGAAAATCTTCAAAGATGGTGAAGGCTCCCATATTGACTTTTCCATTTGCTAGGTAGTCAACATATGCATCGTTTGCTTCTCTATCATTGTAGAGATATCCTTCGATGGTTTTTGATAATCTCATTGTTTGGGGTGTGCTAGAGGAAGCCATTGAAGTGTTGTTTTTTAAGAGTATAAATATGAAGAAAGTTGTTTGAATTTTGAATGAGAGGTATAGAGAATAAGATTGAATAGGTGCATAAATAGAGATTGAATAGGCACAACTTTTTTGAAATCAATGAAACCTTTTCAGACCATGGGAGTTGGTGAAAAGTTGGAGGGAAGTTTGAAAGTTTAAACTTTTGAAATTCAAATTTTGATTTCCATTTACAGACCTATATGTCGACATACATGTTAAATTTCAAAGGACATGTTGTTTTGACTTTTGGTTTTATTATATTAATGTTTTATAATTTAGATTTATTATTTACTGAAATAATATTAATCCTAACAAACATCTAAAATTTATTTTATTATTATTTTGAATTTCAAAATTCAAATTTCAAATTTGATTTTTAAATTACAAGGTTGAATTTTAATTTTGATTTCAAATTCAAACAAACAAAACAAACAAAACATCCATTCATCTAATTCGACCAAAAAATTAAAACTTAATTAAGGTGTACCTGGTTTTTGGATCCATTTCTCCGATATTTTTTGAATTCTGAATTGTTGTGAAATACATATTTAAATTTTCGGTTTCTGACTCTTCATCACTTGATGATGAATCTGAATCATCTAAAGTTGCTGGTAATGCCCTCTTTCTTTTCTTTGACGAATTACTATTGTTTGTCTGTTGATTTGATTTATCTGGATATGGACACATTCTCTTTATATAGTTTGGTTTGTTGCAGTTATAACATCGATCATCATTCCTTCCAGAACTCCCTTGATTATTTCTCTGAAAATTATTTCTCCATTTATATCTTAGGAATTTTCTGAAATTCCTTATCATTAAAGCGATTTCTTCATCGTCCTCACTGCTTGAATCAAAACCATTTGTTGTCGCTTTCAATTCTATAGATTTCTTTTTATGGGATTGTTTTTCCTTCTTTTCTGTAATTGGACTTCGAACGACATCAAATTTCAAATTAACTCCTCAATCTTCATTTCGCTGACATTATTGGCTTTTTCTATTGCCATTGTTTTCTGATCCATTCTGGAGTTAATGAACTAAGTATTTTTCTGACTTGATCTTCTTTTTAATAAATTTTTCCCAATGCAATTAATGAATGCACAATCTCCTGGAATCTACCATACATATCAGAGACAGATTCATTCTCATTCATTTTGAATAACTCAAATTGATTAATAGCATTGATATCTCTGTATGTTTAACTTTATTGGTTCCTCCGTAAGTAACTTGTAATGTTCTCCATATTTCATAAGTAGATTTACAAACTGGCACTCTATTAAATTCATTTCTATCTAATGAGCAGAATAACGTATTCATGGCTTTAGAATTGCTTTGTGCAGCAGCCTTTTCTTCATTAGTCCATTATGCAAAATTAGTTAGGGGTCCAGCATATTCAATCTGTGTACTATTCTGTGTGTCTAATCCTACTGATTGTAAATATATTTTCATTCTACATGCTTAATATGAATAATTACTACCATTAAACAGTGCTGGCCTAACAGTGGACTTGACCCTCTACAAAAGAACTATTATTACCAATATTGGTTACCATTTAATATTTCAAAAATCATATTATAAACATTTTGAAAACCTATGTCTGATACCAATTGTTAGGGAATGCGAAATGCAGATATTAAGGCAAAACAAACACTAGACGGGGTGAATAGCGTTTATGAGAAATTTATGAAAATCTAAAACTTATATGATCTACTATATAAATCACGTACAATAGAGATGATCACAGGCACAGAATCAAACACAGAAATAGATAAATATAAAATGTAGAAAAAGTAAAGAACACACCAAATTTTATACTGGGTTCTGATTACTCCTACGTACAGCCCCACACAATGCTGAATTGCGCAGAGTTTCATTATTATCAATATACAAATATAACCCCTTGATTTCATGGCTACAAGGTTAACACTACTCCGAACACCCTTGATTTCATGGCTACAAAGTTAACACTGCTCCGAAAACCCTTGATTTCACAGCTACAAGGTTAACACCGCTGTCTTTCCTTGATTTCAGTGCTACAAGGAACACACCCTTTCCCAAACAATTCCCAAATGATTACAACAGCACTACAATTCAAAGAGTAGTAGATAAAGATTCAAAAAAGATGAAGTTTGGTGTAATTTGATTAGAAATAGTCAAAGTATGAGTGTAGAAATAAATAAAATATGAAATATTAATGGTGGTATGAAGAGGGGTTAAGATGGAGAAGAAGAATTATAAAAAAAAATCAAAATCAACTCCTATTTATAGCATTTTAATGGTTGCAACATTTCAGAAACGTTACAAATAGTGAAAAGACACTTCCTTTGAAAAAGAATTTTTGACAGTTGTATGTCGACATAGCTATTTATGTATGTCGATATATGTATATAATATTTAGTTTTAAAAAGTATTTTTCAAGTGTTTAATCATATATATTATTCTGGAAATTCTTGAATCAAATCTTAGTGATATAAATGAATATTCTAAAGTGTAAAATCATATGAAAACATAATAATATATTGTATAAACATATTTATCAAGTTATAAGGTTTAAAACTATAAAACTAAATAACTATATATATACTTATATATATTTAAAACTTTAAACTTACTTGTTTGGAATCATAAGTAAGATAAAATAATTTGAAAATAATTTGAAAAAAGAATTTGAATTTTGAAAACAAAATTCGAACTTGGAGTGCTACTCAAAGTCTTACATATAAACTAGACTCTATTACTGTATTTTTCTTGAACTCTTGAAATCTTGATATCTTGATAACTTGATTACTCATGAGTCTTGAATCTCTTCTGAATCCAGAATCTGTTGAACTTCAAAACTATACAGTATTCAGTATTTAAGTCTTGAATACAAATCCTGCATGTATTTGTGTATATATATTCTTGATAGAAATGTTAGTACATATTTTATAATCAATTAATAATGATAATTATGATAATTGAAATAAGGTTGTTGCCAACAGAACTCCATTCTCCAACACTTTTTGATATCGGTATTGTTCTTGTAGCTGCTTCCTTATGCTTTCTGCTATCATTGTTGGCCTCGACACCTTCCAAATTTGTCCTTTAATGCTGATCCTAATATCCTTTTCTTTGCATTTTGGTATCGAATTCATATCTTTTATTCCCTTGCTCTCATTATCAACGTGGCAGTCCTTAATGCTTTTTCTGCTTAGTTTTGGTTTCGTTGTCTTGAGCCTTTTGTTCTTCCCGTTTTCAAGTTTTCGCCTCCCAATAATCGCTTCGATGTTAACATAATTTCTACATTGCCTTTCTGTAACTCAAGAAGCATAGGAGAAATTTTCATTATTATTTTTATATAACCCAAAATAATGATATGAGAGTGAGCATGAAGTTTCCTCAAGATTGGATTCTTAAACCCGGAATTATAAACTTTCCATGAGCTAATAACATTTCCATTTATGTTTTTATGATGAAAATTCGTAAAGTTAAGATCTTCCTTTTCTATTAGGAATAAATACCCAAGGTTTCAATTCAAATATTTATCATTAGGAATCCATTCATGACAATATGGGATAGTTGATCTAAGATCAAGGCTTAAACATATGTAATGAAAATTTTGAAGTCTAGTTTTAGATATAAAATCAGGGAAACATAAACTCATGTACAAGTATTTCAGATAGAAACTCATAAATTCCTTTCTGGAATAACAGAATTCGTGGAGTTCTGACTTAAGCGTTTACTATAAAGGACCAGAATTCCACTTCTGGGAATAACATAATTCTTGACAAAGATATGCCACCCTTTATACATTTTCCTTTGCGCTTTTCGTCTTAAATTGTAATAACTAACATTTCTCACGTTATTTTTTGCATAGTATTTAACATTTTTTTCACATTGTGTCAAGTATTGTTTTGACCAAGTTGCATAATAAACGAGATGAATATAGCATAAAGGTCTAATTCTCGCATTTGACTATTCATGGAATGACTTTCAGGAATAAATCTGCAAATTATATAGATACTACTTGGTGCATAATCTTTGCCTATGTACTAAATATCCTCATCTTGGATTTTACTGATGTACTCTACATAAAACTTAACATATAACATCTTTCGAATTAGTCTTGTGAGGTGTGTATGAAGACTTGCACAACCTATATGAGATACTATCTGGGTTATAACTGAGTAATATATGAACTTGCGGTAAAGGGATATGATTATTCATGCTAGAATAATATTCACTTATAATGTGGATTTAGAGAACCTCTCAGTGTGAGGTGCTGAGGAGATGTAACTTCCATTTCAAAGTTTCAAATAGGAGACTTGAGGCACCAACCCGAGTGCCAATTAGGAAACCCTCTTTTGAAGATAATATAATAGGGTTGAACCCCTTTCTATGGCATGCTAACAAGAATCCAGAAACCTTTTCCTGGAAATAAGAATGGAAAAACTGTCATCCAGATTGTCAATATAAGGATTTACTCCCAAAGGTGTTATGAGCCCAGAATATGTACCCAACCGTATGGGGAAAGTTTCTTAACTCTGATTTGAATTTGTGTAACAGTATCCTAGAAATTCATCTTCCATGAAATAAGATCCATAGTGTTGAGACCCAGATTTAGGTAGTAAAAATTAGAAATCCAGAATTCCTTTTTTGAAGGTATAGGTAGAAGCTCTGAAACTCATATTCGGATATTGATGATAGAAGTCCAGAAATCCACTTCTGACAATGGCTAGATATCCATATCTAGTGATAATAGAAGTCCCAAACTAAACTTAGATTCAGATATATGTGATAGAAGACCAGAAATCCATATCTGACAATTAATAGAAGTACCGAACCGAACCCAGATTCGGGTATTTAATAGATGACCAGAAATCTACTTTTAGTGTTAATTGAAGTCCCGAACCAAACCCAGATTCGGGTATTAATAATAGAAGACCAAAAATCCACTTCTAGCAATAGTAGACGTCCCGAATCAAACCCATATTTTGGTATTAAGCTTTTACTATGAGTTGTTGCCTCAGTTTTGTGAGCCACTTTCTAAGCTTTTCACTAATTTGTGAGCTACTCCTTGCACTTTGACTTGATTCGGTGAGCCACTTCGTCAGGCTTTGATTCTATTTGGTGCGCCACTTCCTAGGGCTTTGATTCGTTTTGGTGAGCCACTTCCTCAGACTTCGATTTGATTTGATGAGCCAATTCTTGGGATTTGATTTGATGAGCCACTTCTTGGGCCTATATTTGATTTGTTTAGCCACTTCTTGGGCTTTTGTTTGATTTGATGAGCCACTTCCTTGAGCTTTGATTTGATTACTAAGCCACCTCTCGGGCTTTGATTAGTCGTTTCGGCTTTGTTTTCTAAGCAAAGGTTGTACATGCTTAGAGTTCTCCCTTCGAGCTTTTGTTCCCTTCTACAGGACGAGACATAAGCACAAGTAGAGCGTGCTCATTTGGAGTGGAGGCAGGACGTGCTTAGTCGAAGTTGAGGTAGAGCATGCTCGTCTATGAGCAGAGGCAGCGCATGCTTATTGTGCTCCTTCAAAGCATTCGTTCTCTTCTGCGAGATGAAGACATAAGTAGAGGTAGGGCGTGCTCTTCTACGAGCAGAAACAGGGCATGCTTAGTCGAAGAAGAGGCAAGGCATGCTCTTCTACGAGTAGAGGCAAGGCGTGCTTATTTAGATGCTCTGTCCCTACCATTTCTGGCGTGGATCGGAGGCTTACGCTTTTGATGCTTTAACCTGGCCCTTTTTGATTTGGACGTAACTAAAGGATTACACACCATCTCCCTCTGGGAGATGCCTTGCCATGGCCATCTTGGCGGTGACAAGGTTTTTTTAAACCATTTTTTGTTGTTTCACCAATTTCAGGTAGTTCCAAATTTGGAGGGGGTTTCCATATCCCTAGTCATGTGGACGTTCTTAAGGAAATCTTTTTCCATCTATTTATTGTTAAAAAGTATGGTCTCAAGTTTTTTGCGTTTCATGCTCTAGATATGAGATCACAAATTTTCTTGTAGAGTCAATACGGTCCAGGTTTGAGTTATTGATGAATGATCAAGAGTCCTTCCTAGTTTACACCAAAGAGGTCCATCCGTTGTACCCTTAGCCATTACACTTCTCAAGACCAAGTATCCTTTTTTGGAAGGTTTTCATTCTTTTACTGGATTTGTAATGCTTAATGATTCTACTTCGATAATTTATTGTTCTAATAGTCACTTCATTTCTTAATCCTTGGATCAAGTCTAAGGAGTCCTTCTTTCAACTCTCGACTTGGACTGGATACGTAAGCTATTCTTCTATGCGAAGGGAACCTTATCTTCAAGTGGAAGGACAGCCTCATATTAGCATGTTAGTGAACATAAAGTGTACCCTACCATCGCCTTGGCGTAAATTCTGTATGTCCAAAGTACAAATGGCAACTCATCTACCTGATTTCCTTTAGCTTGGCATAACTGTTTCCCTAGATTCGTTCTTATGGTTTGGTTTGTAGCCTTGACGGTTATCCTTGGATGTGTTGCATCCCTATAATTCCAATTTTTTTGCAAAACAGCATGTACTTTTCATTTTCAAACTATGTTCCGTTGTCTAATATAATTTTATGGGCAACTCCAAACTTTGTGACTATATACTTTATTGTAGCTCTTAGTGTCCTTTTCAGATGTAATGTTCGAGCCTTCGCTTTTGCCCCATTTGGTAAAGCAATCTATTGTTGTTGTTGCATAATTAGTTCCCTTCCCGGGTATAGGTAGGGGTCCAATCAAATTTATTTCTCATATGCGGAAAAGCCATGGGTTGGAGATGGTACTTAAGTCACCTTGGGTACTTATGGGCGTATTTAAGGTACCCCTGAGTCTCTTTGAAGTTTTTTATACCTCTTAGCCTGCTCTATCGCTTGACTAACCATTTGGGGCTGATAGGAACCTTGTTGTATAATCCTTTTGCTAACTTGATCTTATTAGGCTGGTTCCCACAGGACTCCTCATGTAATTCTTTTAAGGATTCATACACACCTTCTAGGTTTACACATCTTAAGTAGAGAGACGAATATGCTTCCTTATCATATATCCTTATTCATAACAACAAAGGTATGGATTTGATTCATAATCCTTTTAGCATCTTGTTTATGGGTAGGTAATATTCCACTCGTAAGGTAACCTGCCATGAGAGTTATCCAACAACTCAGTTGTTTGATTGTTCACCGAAGTAGTTTTGCTTGGCTACCTAGTCCTTTACTTCATTCATCCAGATGATTATGCCTGATCATTTTTCTGTTGGGTTGCTAATGCTTAGCCTCATTCCTAACTCACATGACAGGCAAAATGAATGACGATATGAAAATGAATGATGATATGCAAATGAATGATCATCCTCTAGAAGAGTGATACTAATCCTTTTATACGGGAGAATGCACTTATTATCATTATCCCCACTTAGGGGTACTCCATTTATCAGAGGAATATTATCATTAATACTAGCCCCCCTTAAGGAGATATGAAAATATATAGTCTCTCTTCTTGAGAGGCTTGTTTGATCCGCCTTTTCTCCGTTGTCTTGCTTTTACCTGTAATGGCACTTGGATTTATGTTAATATCTATTTGATTGTAAGTAAAGAAACAAAGTAAGACTACTAATGAAAGTAGTTGTTTGAGATAGGAGATTTATCTTTTAAATCCACTCTCATGTTGCAATGTTTCTAAACGTTTTCTACTAGCCATTCTCCAATCCTTTATTTTTTTGGCAAAGCCGACACGGTTGAGTGGGCCCTACCACTTTATTGATTACCATAAGAAAAGTACAAAGATACAAATCTAGAAAATAAAAATGAAAGAAAACAAAGATACAAGGCTATTAACACATAGAAGACAACAGAACAAAACATAGAAACAAAAGGCAAACAACAACATCATTCAGTTCCAAATACCAGGATCGAAAACTTGTGACATAAGCTGTATACCATTCCTTATCTTCTATAGCACAATATTTCGGATCTGCGAGTTGTTAATGGCATTTTCTAGACTAAATATTCTATCATTCATGATCTTCCAGATTAGCAGTATGAACTTCTTGAGTACATAGGATATTAGGTTAGCTTTCATATCACCTTTTTTATGTATTTATGTATTCGATCCCATTCCACATCACTTTGCTGAGCTACATCTTTTCGACCTGCTTTCCCCCATTGTTTCAATCCAGATATTGTTGATGTGCACACATTCGTAGAAGAGTCTCTGGCTCGTTTCCACAAAACGCAAAGTAGATATGTACTATGATTCCATGAGACACCAGTATTACTTCAGTGAAAAAGGCATTATGAATAACGTTCCACAAGAAGAAGTTTTCTTTAGCTTCATTCACTCCTCTCCAAGTAATTCTCTTCCACCTACAGCATGGCATAGTTTTAACCCCCTGTCAAACTATTGTACGTTTGCTTAATGGAGAATATCTCACCTGACCAATTCCAGGACATCCTATCTTCAAATGGTAAAATGGGTGGCAAGGCTATTATCCTTTTCCAAATAGCATTGCATGATGGAATAGCAGTTCTTGGCAAGTTGAACCTGTTGTTAACAATACAACTACCAACAGTTGCATGTTCATGTACCCCAGAAAGAATTTTCTCCTGAAAAGTGATTAAATTGTTGATAATAACCCCATAGTTAAGCAATGAATCTTCCCAAAATTTTATGTATGAGTAGGCAGATGCTTTTTATTTGAAGTAAGGAATAATATCTTTTCTAATTTTGATAATACAAATCCATGTCTAACTAAGATTATGTGGAGTGTTCATTGTCCAGAAATTTTGAGTACCCAGTATATGTTTTTTGGAACATGCAACCCAAATGCTATCAGTTTTGTTAAGCAAGTTATCAGTGTGCTTAATAAATGCTGCCATATTCCAAACCACAATATTAATTATGCCTAAACCACCTTTGCCTATTGGTTTCTCAATGCATTTAAAAGGAAATTGGAGCAGAATACTTTACATTAATATTTCCTTTCCAGAAAAATTTCATGAATGCAGTTTTGATCATATGCAGTAACTTGTGAGGTAAAATGTACGTTCTGGTCTGATAAGTATGCATAGAAATAATGATTGATTTTATTAATATCAACCTACCTACTTGATTAAGGTACTTATTCGACCAACATTCCATTCTGCTAGTGGTTTTATCAAATAGATGAAGACATTAAGCTGCAGTAATCCTAGAAGTTGTGAGTAGCAAGACAAGATACGAAGTAGTGTTGAGATTTATGCTTAGTCCAGTGATTTCTGGAGTTCATTTGCAACAGCAGCAGTGACTCCAACAAGATTTAGCTCTGATTTGGATATATTAATTCGTAAACCTGTGATCCTATAAAATTTATCCAAAGTACTCAAGATGTTAGTCATGGTATTATTGTCAAAGTTAAAAAAGACAATTAAGTCATCTGCAAAGAGTGAAGAGATGATTTTGGGATCATTACAATTGGGATGCAGCTGAAAGTTCCCATTACCAATAAATTTATCAAGTAATATAGTTAGTAGCTCCATCACAATGATGAAAATGTAAGCAGACAAGGGGTTTCCTTGCCTAATACCTATTTTACTGCTAAAATATCCTATAGTGCAGCCTAACATTGAATGAAATATGAACCATGGACATATGTGCATATATCCAAGATATCATATTTATAGGAAAATTCATATATGCTAAAATTATAGTCATAGATTCCTAATGCAATGAATCAAAAGCTTCCACTATATCTAGCTTGAGTGTAGCCCTAGGAGATATGTTTTTCCTTTTATAGCCTTTAAGAAATTCATGTGTCATGAGTACATTATCTAAAATATTCCTCTTGGAAGGGAAGGCGGTCTGATTTTGAGAGATAAGTTTAGATAATATACTCTTGTGTCTATTAGCTATGATCTTAGCTATACATTTATAAATAGTATTACAACATGCAATAGGCTTAAATTCATTGATATGTGCAGCATTCTTAGCCTTAGGGATTAAGGCCAATACTGTGTTATTATATGAGAATATCATTTTTTTCCTTTTAAAAAAAGATGCAACAGCCTTACATACATCATTCCCAATAGTGTTCCAACATGTGGTGTAAAAAGTGGAATTAAATCCATCTGGTCCTCCACATAATGTCTTGTTTAATGCAAACTTAGTTGCCTTAATTTTATCATGGGTTACTATTGATCTCAGAGTTTCATGTACAGTTTGATTTAGCTTTGGAAGAATTGCTAGAATTAGTTCAGTAAAACATGGTGTGAGATGATTCTCATTACCAAACAAAGAAGAAAAGCACCTTATAAAGGCAAGTTGAATGACTTCATGAGTGGTTTGCACTTGTTCATCTTTACCAATGATGGTGAATATGTTCTCTCTAGACTGTTTTACTTTGAGAGCATTATGGAAGAAGGCAAATTTGTTGTCCCCTCCCTGGATCCAATTCAACCTTGATTTTTCTTCTTCTTCATTAGAGCTTCAGAATACGTTGCATCTTTTAACTTTTCAGAGCATTCACTCTCTTGAGAAGCAAACAAAGGATTGCTCACATCTGCAAACTTAAAAGCTTGTATTGCTTCAAGTTGTTTACTCAACAAGTCTGAGATCTTGGAACCCTATCAATTCTTTCCTTAACCCAGAACTTTAATGTATGCTTCAATAGTTGGTGTTTCTTATGTAACACATACATAAAGCTACCATAGCATGGTTGATTCCAAGTAGTATCTACCAAGTTTTTGAAGCTTAAAACTTGGCTTTTTGATTAATCCTTGATCACTCAGTGAGAGTATTTGAGGAGAGCGATCAGATAGATGTGGCATAAGTATAGTATTATGCAGATATGGCCACACATGCATTGCTTTGTAATTGCAGAAAGAATGGTCAATTCTATGATATGTCCTTGGTCCATGTTTCTTTTTAGTATTCCATGTAAATTCTTCCCCAATTGCATTGATTTCAATGAAACCAGTGTCATTTATGGCTACCGTAATGGGTTAATTTTATTCAACATGACACATGATCCACCAACTCTATCAGTTAAATTGAGTGGTGAATCAAAGTCACCACTAACTAGCCATGGATGAGTGCTTTGCCTGAAATTGAGCATCAATTTGTACATACTACCACTAGCATTCATTGAACACTACTACAAAAGTCGGCATATTCGACACAAGTTTTATGTGGCCTTAGATCGAAAAAATGTTGCATTTTCCCTTTTTTTAAATAGGCAACACTGGAAGGGCGTGGCATCCGCGACCGTTGCCTTAGCCCTCTAAGGTAACGCTTTAGCTCATCTACTGCCACGAAAAGAAAGTGTTGCATTATAGACGTAATGCAACACTATTTGCACGTAATGCAACAATATTTAGTGTTGCTTGGAAATTAGTTAGATCTTGGCTACCAGGTCATGATAGCAGGGCCATGTCATCTTTTCATGTTTACTGCCTACGTGTCACACGACACGTCATCTCTCCACGTCAGTTGCACACGTGTCACATGCCACGTTAGTTGTGGCGTCTACATGCTATGTGGAATTATTACTATTTTATGTAATGCCACACCACTGTATTATGTAATGCAACACCATTATCTTGAAATACAACATCAGGAAAAAAAGCAAATGCAACAGTAAAAGAAGGCAAATACAATGCTTTAATTATAAATTTTGCACTACCAGTTTTGTATATAGAAGAAACATATCCGTTACATTCATCATCACATTCAAACCTTCCAAAACATTCATCATCACATACCATACCAATTCTTCAAATATAACACATACGATCAAATACATAATTTAAAAGTAGCACAAGTGCCAACATATACCACCTTCAATACAAGTGCCAGCAAATAAAATCAATGTGCATTCTACAAAGTAGTAATGCCATGAACCAGAAACTGTATCTCTCCATGTCATTTCAGGTCCTCCACTTGCCAGTTGTATATCTCCTCGTCATTTCAGATCCTGCAATTTGATTTTACAAGTTATTTGATAAGTGCATATGTGCTATGTGCATCTATGCATTTGGCCATCTAATTAACTTATAAATCTTATGCATACAATTATAACAGTTGACCATTCACCATTGGTCACTCGTGCCAACTCAGAATTGAGTATGCTTCGTCTTCTATGCAAGCATTTCCAGTTCACATATTTACCTGACACCATCCAATGGGTCCCACGCACATCCTTTCAAGCTTCAGAACATCATCATCATCTCCATATTCCCTAAACCCCAATCTTCGAAAGTTCAAAAAAAATCAATGTAGGACTCGTTGCTATACATCACTGCCACTGTTCTTAAGGGATATTGGAATTTTGAAGTTGTGCATGACGTTCTTAAGGTGACTCTGAATCATAATATGTGGCGTATACGGGTAATACCCAATAGCTCTTTTCTAGTATCATACCCATCTTACAGTAAGCGTGACCATGCGCTAATGTTGAAAGTTTTTACAAAACCTAATGGTGCTATTTACCTGCAAGCATGGTCTGATGAAGAATTTGAGCCTGAACCAACGTTAGAAGTGCAATCATGGGCTAAAGTTGATGGATTTCCCAAGTTCCTAAAGAGCAATGTTTTTGTTGTTGAAGAAATAATGAAGCCAATGGGATGTATGCTTGCAATTGACGACTGTAACTGGTCTCAATATGACCATACATCTTTCTACTTGAAAATGCAATTTTATGAAGGCATTAGCAATATCAATACTTTTGCTGCTCAGTTCAATAACAAGGTTTACCTCATTAAGGTTCAGCGCTGTACCCATGCTCATCGTGGAATAAGGCCGGAACTTCTTTTTGTGAGCAACAGGGAGGAACAGGTGGTTCCATGTTTGCGTCATTACGAATGGGAATGGGAAATGGATTCAGATGAAAGATTTGATGCAATGATATAAGAAGCTGCTTTGCTACCCCCTTGCCAAGCTTATTTCCTGAAGCTACCCATGACATACATGTTGATAACCAAGCCCCAATGAACCAGAGGAATGATCAGTGGGAAGATTTGGAAGTTGATCAGGAATATGATTGGCCAAACTACCTCACCCCTTGTCCTGATGCTGCGAGTCCATCACATGCGGCTGCTCACTTTGGACTGGCTCTCCCACAGCCGCAAAGCCCTAACGAATCTATTGGAAGTTCCACAACCCCGCGAAGCCCTAATCTGGTATAAACTGATGTTACTATAATGTCATTTTTTGGATATTTATGCATTAAGTTAACTTTATGATACTTTTGGATGTAGATGTGTATGCCATTTTTTGGATGTGTATGGTATGAACTGATGCTGCCTTATGATACTTTTTTGTATGACTGCTTTATGATACATAGTAAGGCATAATATGGATGCAAAACTGAGCATATGTTCCCAAAATCGAAACATTGAAATTGGTAGTTTCCAAAATCAAATGGAAAATACATGTGCGTGTAGCAGATTAGATACGGGTGAACGACTCACCGGATCAAGAAATTGGTAGTTTCCAAAGCCTCTACACAAACACACTGCAGTGCTATACATGTATCTGTATAACAAAACCTCAAGTATACAATTGTACGTCATTTTTTGGATGTGTATAGTATGAACTGATGCTGCCTTATGATACTATTGCTGCCTTATGATACTTTTTGTATGACTTCTTTATGATACATAGTAAGGCATAATATGGATGCAAAACTGAGCCTACGTTTCCAAAACCTAAACACTGAAATTGGCAGTTTCTAAAATCAAATGGAAAATACATGTGCGTGTTGTAGATTAGATACGGGTGAACAACTCATCCGGACCGGGAAATTGGTAGTTTCCAATGCCTCTACACAAACACACCACAGCGCAAACACACTGCAGTGCTACACATGTATCTATATCATAAAATCTCAACGCAAAGTGCAAATCAATGTTGACGGTAAAGTCCTCATTCCTTAACTAGCTCGACCTCTATAATAAACCAGTGTCTTTTTAATGCCAATAGCCCGTTTCTCGTGGCCAAAAAGGTACCACTCAGTCGGGTGAAACCTAAATCCTGGTGACAAACCCACCGGCGCCATCTCCTTTTTTTGGTTTATTGCTGGGTATATTTTTCGAATAAACCTCAGCATAATCCCAAATCAATGGTCAAAGCACAACTAATTACTCATAATCCAATCTATAATAAGCGCAACTATTTCACAGTGCTATACAAACTGAACTTGAGGGAAAAAACTAGCGATGTCAATGCCCTGAGCAATCAAAGGTAGAAAATGTTTCAAAGCTTCAACCTTTTCGGAATGAAATTTTCTGTCAAGGAGAGGAGCGATACTGACGTGAATTTAGGTTTAGATTTTTGCCAATAGTAAAAAGGGAAAAGAATGATTAGATGATAGAGGAGAAGAATGATTTATGAGTAGATTATTTTCACATCATTTCGTGAAGGGAGAAGATCACGCCAAAATTTCATCAAAAGTATGCAATGAGGTGGTTGTCATTGATTGGAAGATGGCTATTATTTTGAATCATCAGAACCATAGATTGGTTTAACCATTGGATTAATGATGCATCTACGGTTGGGGTTTTGTTTATGCTGAAAACACGGATCGTTGAGCTGGATTGCATATATATATATATATATATATATATATATATATATATATATATGTAAAGCTACGGTTTTAACTGGTATTGCACCTCAAAACACTAGAATTCCCACCGCAGTAGTGCATTCACGTCTAATGCAACAACATATTTATATTGTTGCAGAAGATCATAGAAATCATACATTTTGCCACACTTTTCATGCAACGCACACAAATTAGTGCCGAATATGCCCACTTTTGTAGTAGAGGAATTACATGCATAAATAAAGGTAATATAGTAAGAGCTTTGACTTGGTACGTGTATATTGTGACGGTGGATTAATTGATCAAAGAATATGATCTTAGATAGCTTGTGACATTTTGGATCAAATATAATGCATATCCTACCATAAAAGGCTTCTTCAAGATTATGTATATATTTCCAAGTGGGATTAATGTACCTTGCTGCTCTTTCAGTAAAAGTAGAATTGAGCTTTGTTTCCAGTATAGTATGATTATGTTTATGCATAAGATTCTTCCATGCATCAAGTTTGAAATATTGAAGGGCACCTCTCATATTCCACACTCTTATATTTTGTAACATTGATTTAAATTATGTTCTGCTTTTCTTGCCATAAGCTTGGTCACCGGGATTGAGTTCTGAGGTAAGTTGTTTGTAATGCTTGTTTTCTTTTTGTTATTGTTCTTATTTGAAGAAGAGGTGACAAGTGAGGTTGAGGAGAAACCTTTGGCAATTGCTTTATTCTCTTCTTCATTCAAGTATGCTTCTGGTGGCACTATGTCATCATATGGAAATTTTGATGTAGCAAAGGTTTTGTCTTTGTTTACTGCAATATTACCCCATGTTACTCCATTCAGAGTACTTTTCATAACCACTTCCTTTTCTTTAGGGCTAGTGCTCTTTGGTGCTGCACATGTAACCAACGCCGGATCATTTGCTTTATCTATGTTGGATGTTGTAGTTGTTGTCTTGCTGTTACTTGAAAATTCTTCCAAATTTCCTACATTACCCTACTCTTTGCCTGTGTTGATAACTTCATGCATGTCATCAGAAGTGTTGCATTGTGTAGATATTGTATTATCAGTCTCAACAACTTCACACATATCATGTTGCCTCAATTGTGAATCAATGGGCCCATTTACTGGGCCGTTTACTTCAGCTGCATTAGCAACATTGCTAATTGCAGGCGCAGAATTAGTTCGGTTACTTGGTTGTTCATTACATTGAGCACTAGAATTCATATTAGCATTGACTTCATGCAGGCCATTCATTTGGATATTAGTATTTATCTTAGCAGTATTATCTTGCTCTTCTCCTTGCTTGGCATACAATTTCTTTCTCTCTTTAATGATGGCACATACTTCGTTCATCAACTGTTGCATTTCCTAAATATCAATCTCCCTTTCTTCCAGAAAGGGACTGCTTTGATCCTTATCTATTTCAATCATCTATTCCATGTAGTTCAGATTGATTTTGCTAGCTTCTCCTGCCTTGTCAAAAATAGTACATTTGAAATTTGATTTACTTAACTTATTTTGGCCAACTTTTTGCCATCTTTGTACTGGTCTAACCACTTCTTTCTTGCCCATGAAAATCCATTTTCTCTGATATGTCTTGCCATCATATTCCTCTTTTTTGTTCACTTAAGGGGGGTTTCCTTGCTTTTGGTTTTCTCACTTGCTTTGTTTTCCTCAACCATGTCACAAGTTACTGTAACATGACCGAACACCTTGCAAGCGGTTCAAACATCTGGTTTCCAGTGATACTTTACTTTTATAGATTGTGTACCACCTTCATGAGTTTCAACTAAGAAATCATGCAAAGAATTGATATCAATAAAATGTTTAGCATATTCAATTCTCTTTATTTTCTCTATCATTTCATCCATGCATATCATTTTACCCAACCTACTAGCCAGCCAATTAATTCCTGGGTGTGACCACGCAAAGATGGGTATGTTGTACAGTTGTACCCACACTGCCATAGATTATATCATTCCACACACATTACTTATTTTAGCATCGTAAGGTTTGATAATAAAGAACTTACTTTTAATCAAGATGGGATCTGAAGTGAGCATTTTGTGCCCGTCCTCTTCATTGGAAAGCTGAAAGAGGTAGATTTCAACATTTGATTTGATTTTCACATAACCTTTAAGGCGCCAAATTCGATTTAGTTTTTGCATAACAACCATGTATGATAGTGGTTAATCTAGGAAGAATCCGACCGGAGAATCAACCCAGACTTCCTCTCCGACCTTAACAATCTCTTCAGTATATTTCATGGCATTGCCATTGTAGGTTGGTTTCATGCCAACAAGGTTGTACTTGCCTGCATTATGTGGAAGACGATTGAACAATGAAGTTAAAACGCATTGACATGGATTAGCATTCTTGACTTTCGATTTTAACATGGGTGTCGACAAGGATGTAGGAGGATGTGGCGGGTTAGGCGGCGTTGGAGGAGGTTCAGAAGGAGGCGGGATTTGGGGAAAGTGATTAGCGGCAAACTCAAAGTTTAGGTGATGAGTGAAGAGCTAACGACCATTATTGAGTTTTTTACCAGTCATATGAAAATGAAGTCTTATAAGTTTATGAGTTTTCCCCATTCTCCAATCCTTTCGAATAAGTTTTCTTTATTTCTTGGTTTAGTTTCTTTTTCAGCAAACCACGACATTAACTGGTTTTCTGTCCTTGTGCCTTATGATAGGAATAGTACTTTCTCCCCTTGTTCGATTTTGAAGAACCTTCTACAGAGGAACTGGAACCAAGCTTTTCCACCTTCATATCTTTCCTCATGCTTTCCTTCGTGTTAAATATTTCTTCCATATAGATGAATCTGCTGGCTCTAGAATAAAAATCGTTCAAGCATCCACATTCTTCTGAGGCAAGCTCTTTCAAGAACTGGGATGGTATAGATAATCTTGATCGAATGGCTATTAGCTTCTCTTTATCCGTCGCCACTTCTACTCTGAGCGACTTGGTACTAAATATCTTTAGATAAGTGATTCTTTCGGTCCTTGTTTAACACTGGCCAGATCATTAATGTTGAGTGTCGAGTCTTTTTGTTCATGAAATTGTGTGCTAAATGCAAGGGAAAATTGTCTCCAGGATGTGATGATCGGGTAATGATAATGTCTGTACCATTATCTAGCTTCTTTTCGAAGAGTTATCAGGATTACTCTACATCGAAGTGCTTCTTGGGCATTATATAAATCCATGTAACTTTCAAAGCTAAAGAGGTGATCTTCTGGATCTGTAGTCCCATCATACATGAGATAAGGCATTTCTATGTTAGTCAAAACTTTAGCCATCATTATCTTTTTTGAGAAGGATATTCCTTGCAACTTTCAGCCTTCTGGCGACACTAGGTTCTTGTTTCCTTCTGAATTGACCGCCTCTTTGACTGCTTGACTGTTTATTCGCAAAATGGTATTGTCCTAAAGGTTAAATGGGAATCTAATTTGGCTCTTAAACTCTTGTGGCATCATTGCTTTTGTTTTCACTTTATAGGGTTCCACCTTAAAGGACCTTTGGGCGAAGTCTACTTCGATTACCCTTCTAGTGGTATCGATCCGCATAACCATGTGTAATATTTCCAATGTATTACTTGCTTCCTTTGCTGATATCGAAGGTCCTCCTATTTCCAGTTTCATTGTGTTGAATTTCAAAAATATGCTACCTTCTGGAGTGAGAAGCGCATTGGAATCACGTCCCCAACCCTGTCTTAGCTTGGCCATCTTCAAAACTATCAAAGAGTATCTTGTGATGATGAAATATGGAACAAGGTCGATGGTTTAAGGTTAAAACAATAAGTTTGAATGACCAGGGATGTGGTATGCTATTCAAAGAATCAGAGGATCGGGAGATCAAAGGATCGGAGGTTCAGGACCTCCTTCTAGTGCCGAAATGTTAACGTTATTTTTTGTCAACGCAGGAAAAAAGGAATATGGATATGGACCTAGGGAAACCAAGGGTGTATTTAGTTTCTACAAGCTTGAGTTAGTTCACGTTTCCTAGATATCAAGGTATTAAGCCTGAATATTAGTTACTCTTTTCAAGAGGTGAGTATCATGCTTACGGGACTCAAGGACCAACAGTTACCTTGGGATAAGGGTTTCATAAGCTCGACATAAGTTAGAAAGCTAAATGGCTTTGGAAGAGTTATTACTGTCATTAGGGTTATGTAAGCTGCTTTCTCGTGAGCAAGCAGTGGGAAAACAAATAAAATAGGTGACAAGTGTTGATTCTATCTTTATTGATCACTTGCATAAATACATAAGCAATTATAAGCACAATCCCCAAATTGATTGACAAATTAGGGTTTTCTCTCTAAAAAAGGATATAAGATTGTGGAATGAGGAAAAGTCCCCCAAAATGAGACCCTTGGCATCTTATTTATAGACAAATTGGGGCCCTTCGGTGGAAGTTTGGTAAGAAGTCGGCTTCCGGTTTATGCTTTTGGTGTTGACCCGCATGTGTGGTCTCCGGTGTCGACTTCTAGTTTTTCGATCTTCTTTTAGTGATTTCTAGCTTCGGTAGCTGCCATTTGGTGTCGGTATCAGCCCGATTTTATATTTTGCATGTTGATATCAACTTGTATTGCTTGTGAATCCAGTATCGCCTCCAAATAGTGTATCAACACCAAGTATATTGTTGTGGACGTCTTTCTTCTGTAATTTTGATGTCGCCTTTTGCTTCTAAGTGTTGTCCTTATACTCCTTTTCTTATGACTTCGATGCCCTTATTTAGTATCGGCATCGACTTCAAATATGTAATGCTTACGGATCCTTCCTGATGGCATTGGTCTTGCCTTTTGTAACCGTAACGATAACAAGTCTATTGGTATCAATAACATTTGCTTACTTCCATGTTGGTATCGAATTTCTTTTAGTGTCGGTATCGACAAAACCCCGGACTTCTCACTGCCTATTGATTCCGGTACTGCACCTTGCTGCTATCTTCCCCATATCGGTACCTAGCTTCTGCCACCTATGTTAGTACCGATAGCGCGTAACCATGCCTTTTCCCTTTTTGCTTTCGGTATCGGCTATATGTCTTCTTGGCTTCTTCTCCGATGCTGGCTCCATCTCGATACCCCTTCACCATTGTTCGGTTTTGGGTATCGAAATTTTGGTAGTAATAGTTTTAAATCTTCAAAATCATTCTGTAATGATTGCTTAACTTAAATCAAGGGTTAAGTCTTTCAAACAATCCTTTAAGATTGTTCAGTCTAATCGTTACGGGAAAACACGCTTACCCAATCTCAACCCATTCATTATCCATTTATTATGGTAGGTTACTTTACTTTTCTATGATCGAAATTTTAGCCCTAAAATCGTACTTACAATTTCTTAATCTTATCGTTGGGGAAAAACTCGCTTATCTTCAAATGATTTTTAAAACTTTATCCCCATTATCATCCGCTAAGGGAAACCCTTTCATTAAATCTTTATAGTTAAATTAAATAAAGATTTCACTTCTACTTAACTTGGGAAATCATCCTCTCCTATAAACGGGTTAAAAACAATGTTATTTAACACAATAAACCCAAATTCATATTTTCAGTTTAAATGAAATCTTCACGAAAATCATATCATCTTGTAATTGATAAGAATTCCTGTATCTCACTAATACTATAAGCCGAATAGCGGCAAAGTCATTTAAATTCCTTAAATAGTAAAGGTTTTCATCCACAGAGACTCATCTCGGTTATTACAAATCGATTCCCATTCAATTCCAATTTAATTCGTTAATTGGAAAACTTAAATTTGGAAAAATTCATTTAATCTTAATTAAAATATTTATCATTTTATTCCAAATCATATCCTAGTCGTAGTTAGGTTAAAGAATACCATTATTTAAGACATCATTCACAACAAACACAAAATCAAATTGATATCAAATATAAGATTCTTCATAATTTGCATCAACTTATATTCAACACCAATTCTCGTAATCAATGAATACAATAAGTGGAATATGATACAAATATCTTCCAAATTCCTCAAAATAGTAAACATCTACACAACAAAAATCAATACCAAATATCTAAGGATTTTGGTAGTAATAGTTTTAAATCTTCAAAATCATTCTGTAATGATTGCTTAACTTAAATCAAGGGTTAAGTCTTTCAAACAATCCTTTAAGATTGTTCAGTCTAATCGTTACGGGAAAACACGCTTACCCAATCTCAACCCATTCATTATCCATTTATTATGGTAGGTTACTTTACTTTTCTATGATCGAAATTTTAGCCCTAAAATCGTACTTACAATTTCTTAATCTTATCGTTGGGGAAAAACTCGCTTATCTTCAAATGAATTTTAAAACTTTATCCCCATTATCATCCGCTAAGGGAAACCCTTTCATTAAATCTTTATAGTTAAATTAAATAAAGATTTCACTTCTACTTAACTTGGGAAATCATCCTCTCCTATAAACGGGTTAAAAACAATGTTATTTAACACAATAAACCCAAATTCATATTTTCAGTTTAAATGAAATCTTCACGAAAATCATATCGTCTTGTAATTGATAAGAATTCCTGTATCTCACTAATACTATAAGCCGAATAGCGGCAAAGTCATTTAAATTCCTTAAATAGTAAAGGTTTTCATCCACAGAGACTCATCTCGGTTATTACAAATCGATTCCCATTCAATTCCAATTTAATTCGTTAATTGGAAAACTTAAATTTGGAAAAATTCATTTAATCTTAATTAAAATATTTATCATTTTATTCCAAATCATATCCTAGTCGTAGTTAGGTTAAAGAATACCATTATTTAAGACATCATTCACAACAAACACAAAATCAAATTGATATCAAATATAAGATTCTTCATAATTTGCATCAACTTATATTCAACACCAATTCTCGTAATCAATGAATACAATAAGTGGAATATGATACAAATATCTTCCAAATTCCTCAAAATAGTAAACATCTACACAACAAAAATCAATACCAAATATCTAAGGATCATTTCTATCCAAATCCGATTTTATTTAAATTGGAAAACTTTTCTTAATCAAAAGATTCACCAAAACATATCCTTTGAATGACATTTATATTTGATAAACCAAATAACTTATGTTTATTTAACTTAAATTCCCAAAACATCGTTTACCATATTCAGCAAGTTAGGCTGAAAACACAAATATCAAAATATAGTTCAAAACTTCATATTTTCAAAATCATTTATTATGATTTATCATAATTTTTCCATATTTTTAATTATTTTTACATGGTCATTTCAATTGATTTCCAATTACGGTCATCTTACTACATTTACAACAACCTTTTCAAAAATAAATTTAAACATAACTTGAAATCTATAAGTTGAAATTCTAAATTTCATCTTTCATTTGAAAGTTACCATCAATAGAAAATAAACGTTTTTCATTTTGGGAAAATCCGATTTAAATTTCATTAGTTATGTTTGTTTGAAGTTTATGGTCGAAATTAACGAACTGTCGCTGCGTGACACGTCCTATTCAAACCATATTATTATCTAAAATAAAACTCGTCCAGTTCAATCCAAATATATTTTAATAAATGTTTATAAACTCATTGAAAAACAATGTTACCAAATTACAACTTCAAATTCAATTATAAATCAAAATTAAATATTATATTTTATAATATTTTCCAAAATTAAATCTTTTGAAATCCAAACTTTACAGGAATCCATTTAAACAATATATAAGATGTTTTGAATAATCAATTTGAGTTAAAAATATCATTTACATATATATATAACTCAAATTGATTTTTGAATTTACTATTCAAGATCAATTACAAATTAGAATAAATCGTTTCTAATTCAAAACTCATTAAAATTCTTTTCAAACTTTTCTAAAGTTGTTTGAAATCATCATATCTTCATTTCCAAATCGTTTCGGATATAAAAATCGAATTTTCATTTTTATACCTTATTTCACTTAAATGAATGTAGTGTTTATTTAAAATTCCAATGGAACGAGACTCAATCAATTCTCAAATTATTTCATATTCGTGATATGAATTGTGAGAATAATTATAATAACAACTACAACAGTTATTATCCATCAAAAAATCAGTTAAAATATAGCGTTATAATCGTTAACGCTTATATACACATAAACAGTAATAACATCCATCATCCATGAAGCAAACATAACAACCACAAGCAATCAATATATAGTCAATTGATGATTATAAATAACTTTTCAAGTTAAATCAAAAGAGTTCTCACATTGAGGGTTGATCGTAGCAATAACGATCGTTTTTAAATTAAATTAAATAGGGGTTTAATTTAACTCAAAATTCCAAGTAGCTCCAATTTCATCCAAATCAATTCCATAGCGTAGCCTGCGTCCATACGATCCCAATGGATCTTGTTTCGTCAGGTTCTCGTCATGTATGAAGAAGTTATTAATTTTATACATTTGTAGATAATTTACGGTTATAAACAATACAAATTAATATTAAATTAACACCTTAATTACATGATTTAGCCACCTAAATCTTCTCCTCTAATCACTTCTTCCCTTGACCTGTTGTTCGAATGTGATCTCCCATGGACGCAAATCTCTTCTTATCATTATCCTTCTACACTTCGTAATAACATAAAATAACCAAAATCCTTCTCTCTGATTCCTCCATCTTCCCATATCCATTTTTAAAGATCGATCACCATTTTCACAATGAGGCTTCCAGTCTAAAACGCACGGTAATAGTGTAAAGGTCAACATAAATTTTCCTTGAATCCACACAGACTTTTCCAACAAACTCTTAAATCACTTCACAAGCTCAAAACTAATATCCAAACCCAAAATGATGCTTCCATTTCACCATTTCTCCAACCTTAACTAACGCCAAAAAAAGACAGCGAAACCCCTATGAAAATGAAGAGTAGCATCCCAGGATTCCAAATACATATATTTCATGATTTACAGGATTTTATTTGGATTTACAAACTCACGGTTTTTTGGTTTTTAAGTGGCAGGCATGACCATGTTTGACCAGAGGTAGGAAAAATAAGGGTTTAGGATAAGGATAAGATATATATAGAGAGGTAGGATTGTGTATAGTGTAAACTTTAGATATTAGGGTGCGTTCGCAGCAAATAAATGGCACGCTGGAGTTTTTGTTCGCGTCCGATGCGTCGGACGCGAATATCATTTTCCACGTTCAAATGAAACGATTGCTGAACGTTGAAAATCAAGCCGTTGGCGTCGGACGCCAACGACTTGATTTTCAACGTTCCTCCCAACACCTATGAAACCCTCTCACCTACACCTTCCTCTTCATCCGCACCACACTCCTCCATTCCTCTTCTAAAATTTTCTTCCACATTATTAAATTTTCCATTTTTTAGTATGACCAATCGAAAGGTTGCACATCACTGGTCGCTTACTGCAACTCAGATTATGCTGCAATGTTCGGTTGATGCATATGGTGCTTGTGGCATCAACAAAAAAGGTGTGCATAAAGCAATTGCAGAAAAGTTCAACGATGCAATAGAAACCATTCCATACATCGTACCGATTGACGAAACCAAGATCCGAAACAAATATGACAGTCTTCGACGGGATTGGATGAAATGGGATGCACTGATGAACAAGACTGACGCGGGTTGGGATGCATACAAAGGAACGGTCTCTGGAAGCGATGAATGGTGGGAAGATCGTGTTAAGGTCTGTAAATTTATTTTGTTACCATTCCTTTGTAGACAGTTTCTTACAATTTATTTCTTACATTTAGGAATTTGGAACGAGTGTCTTGAAATATAAGAAACGACCAATAGAAAACTTAGAGCTGATGCAACAATTATTTCGTGGGACGAATGCAACTGGTCAATCGTCGTACACTCCTGCTGCTAGTGTACAACCGTCGCAGACTGGCACGCCGCCATCAACACAAAGCACGTTTCACAGGACATGGAATTTCGACGGGGTTTTGGAACCGTTGGAAGACACGCAAAATAATCATATTCCAAACTTGAATTCGCCATCAAATCCTCCACTGCAACAAACTTCAATGAATACACCAAATTGTGAAGCTCCAAGAATCCCTCCGTCAACCCAAATTCCAATGAATCCGCCCATTCAACCAACTGCACGTCAAAATTCAAGAAGAAAACGTGGTGAAAGTGACGATAAGATGACTATGCTCATTGACCTAATGCACGAGAGACAGATGAAAAAATCTCGGACGCACTCTGATAGTCCTAATACGGGTACTAGCGTGGAATCAACGGGAAGTTCTACAACTTATGCAAATATGGTAGCTCGTATGCAACGTCTTAGAGCAACGGGTGAGTTTGATGTTGCAGACGCACTATTATTTGTGTTGGACCCCAAAATAAATGATATGTTCACTGCTCTTCCGGATGAGATAGCGAAAAGCTGGTTGATTAGAGGGCTTGCAGACAAACGCCACGACCAAGAATACCAAACTTATCTGATAAATAACAACAAGTAGGAAGTTCATGTCATCGTGTTATTGTATTTCTGTCGTATTTATGTTTGTATTTTCTTTTGTGTAATGAAATGTAGTCATTTTGTTCAACCGAAATTAGTATTTAAATAACTCAAAACAAACAAATTAACAATTAAAATACCACGCTCAAATACCCCGTTCGTAGCTAAAAACACATTTCCCCTTCGCTACAGTACCACGCTCAAATGGCACGCTCAAATGCCACGCTCACGTTCGTTAACAACGCACCCTTAATTTATTATTCTTTTTAGCTACCGCCACTTATATTCGTCGTTTAAAAATTCGTATGATCATCCTCGATGAAAATGGACATATAGCTATAGTTTGATATTACGGACCCAACGAAAGTTGTTTCATCGAAATCCAAGCTCGTTTGCACAAACAACGCTATTTTGAATTCAGATTATTGATCGATTTACATTTTAATTATGCACGATCACAAAACAACTCCGATTGGTGCAAAATTCGAAATCTAACAACAATTAATCATTAAGAATTTAATAAAATTCGTTTTGTCGAAAATAGAAGTCGTTTGCAAAATGTTTGTTTTCCAATATTCAATTAAATCGATATAGTATAATTTAAATTCAAAATAATCAAATTCTTCGAAAATAAATTACATTCGTCGTATATATTCAAATAGAATTTATATAACTTCAAATAAATCATTTTGGATTTTAAACTTGATCTTCCATTTTTAAGTTAAATCGATATTCAATTTATAATAAAATCCCTTTATCTTATTTAATAATTCGTTATGGCCTATAAACGATTCCATATCGATTTCGGAAAATTTGATTTGGACATAACTCACAACCTGCAAAATGTAATCTTGATTTTTCTCTTTCATTAGAAAACTATAGTTCAATAGATTCGAAAATTTCTTGTTCTAACAAATTCTGACTTATATCGGATCCTATGCATTCATTCAAATATCAAAATGTAATATTACGAACTACCGCGTCGCTGCGAGCTCGTTTTTAATTATATTATAAATTATACGTTCAAACCATAAACTAAATAAATTCCACGTCGTTAATTCTTAAAATAAATTGTTTTAAATATTTAAATTAATTAAATATTTCTTAAAAAAAATCTGGGTCATTACATTTATAGCCATGGTTGATTATAAGGTTTGACGTTAATGCTTCTACATGATAGTATGGTGATAAGTTCTTCATTTCAGGAAGTGTAAGATTTCAGTGAATTTGTACTTGCATTTCACCCTAGTTGTTATAACATATTTCAAAATTTTAGCCATGTGAAAGTGGCGTATTGTCCTATATTTTTGTTTGGTTGCATAGCCGAACTCGGCTGCTAATATTCTATTATTGCGATTGTAATTTGTAGTGCATGCTTTTTTATGTTCTTTTTAAGCAAAGGTTGTATTTGCTATTTTCTTAATGAAAATTTCTTCTATACATTTCAATAGATAAAATAACAGTTGTTTTCTGCAGATCATATAACTTTTTATAGACTATATACTTTGGGACAGCTATACAGTGGCTTAAAATTTATATTCCAACTTTTATAGTTTGTACGTTTCAAGTTTATGTGTTTTGACTTGATATGAAGTTACATAAACAGTTGTTATAATTCATATTTTCTGCAGCTCATAATCAGTGTAAGTTAAGTCAAGAAAACATAAGCAATATTCAAAAAACAAAACTTCCAAATATACCGAACAATGCAATTACAACTTTAAAACATGATCCATTAAATAACAAATGCAGCTCCTCAAAATTTTATAGAAATCCAAGGAACAACTAAAACCAAATATAACAATTTATAAAAACTAATATAACCCTACACTTTTCCCACTAGCCATTGAAATAAAACAAGAAAAATCCTAAATATACTTATCAACATTAACATCCTCCTACGCTATAATCCACTTCGATATAGAATTGGCTTGCCAATACAAAAGGCCACACAACTTACAAAGATGACATCGAAGAACTGCTTCACATCATAAAATTCGAAAGAAAGACCAGAACACGACGATTCGAGTCTAAAGTCATTCGCTTTGAATCATTCATATCAGTTTGGCATCACAACAGAAAATATTTGAAATAATTGTGATGGCTTCACATCTTCAAGTAAGAAGAAACCTTTGCAACGAATCAAGGAAAATTATTAGCGCTTTGAGCAGCTCGAAGCAAGGGCTAGCCTTTGAAGACAGAGGTAAAACATCTCATCTAGAAGTTAAAATTTGAAGCAAGGCGCTTGGAACCACAGGTGATTTCACATCAACAATGACTTCGCTTCATAAAGTGGTTCGCATCGCAACACCTTCTAGCCTTCCTCCAAAAAAATATAGCTGCTCCTTCAAAACCAGGATACTCAAAGCCACTCCTTTCCAAGCCAGTTCCTCCAAGGATAGCACATTCGAAAAAAAATTACTTGAAGTCGGTCCCCTCGAAGCAAAAGCCTTCAAAAGAAAATATTCTAGAGTAAAAGTAGAGCTGCATCCAAAATAAGCCTTCAAAGCCAAAGTCTTAAAGCCAGATCCTTTGAAGCCAAGGCCTTCGAGGCCGAGACTTTCAAAATAATAACTTTAAAGCAGCATCCGCATGTTTAAAGAGCTACCTGCTTATTCGAAGCAACTCCATACCCTCAACTATAAATAGAGGCAAGATGGCACCAAGAAAGAGGTAGATCATTTCATTCTCTCCACACTTTATGTTTCTTTCACTCAAAAACTTAAATCCATTAAAGGAAATTCTATCAGGACAAATTTGAGACTTGTAATTATACATTTTCATCAACTTGGATTCGGCATAGCATAGCGTATAAGACAAATGTGTGATTTTTTGTACTGACCTTACCGTAAATACTAGTAAACTTTTATGACACTTGAACTGTCCTTGCATACTTTATATTTGAACATTATGACTATTAGACTGGCATACTTTAAAGCATTCTAAACAACTTCAAATCCTTTTGAAGCGAACCAAACTAACTTAATTCGACCTGCCTTAAACTTATTTCAAACATATTCAAGTTTCTCTCTCTCGGCTTAAATCCGAAATATTTAGAGGGACTTCACAAGTAACAATTGGACATACACACCTGAAGCACCCAAATGGCTTCAAAGCTGATTTTCACCCCTTCGAAGAAGTCCTACAAACCTCAAACCTACTCTTTTTCCTTTCGAATTCGTCATTTGGCTTTAACCTACTCTTTGGAATATTCAAAACATGCTTTGAGTTCATCGATTTGGCTTCATACCAATCATAAGACATCACACACTTGACCTCACTAAGAACATTTAGGTGCTAGACCATTTTTAATCAAATATTTTGGTGCTAGAAGGAGGGCTCGGACTTCTGAACTTGTTGAACATCTCAAACCTACATAAGTAGGATTTATATAATTTCCCAATCATGCATACACCTTATCTCTGATTCCAACTTTCTTCTCAAGGATCGGGGTTAAGTCTTAATATGTATCTCCTGAGCCGAAGATGTTGTCACCAATTCATCAAAATGAGAACATTAAAGAGTCTTGGGGTCAACGAAGGCAAAGGTCAATCAGGCCAAATAAGGAACGTCCATCTTCTTACTATCAAATCTAAAAGAATACTAGAGAATATAAATAACAAATATTTCATGAAAGCCTTGCACATCATAGAACAAAAGAAAACGAGCATAACCCTTTATGATCTAGACAAATGGAGTATCAATCTATTCCACACGCACCTAACCCCCATTTTTTCCATGAAAAATCAACTCAACGAAGATGATTCACATTGAAGCTACAAAAGAAGATTCAATTTCAAGATAGATGAATTATCTTTGAACAGGAAATAGTGGAGGACATAGAAAAGCTTGCTATCAAATGGAAATATATTCTTGATCAATCCTATAAGCACCCTTCCTCTTGTAAAAGGAATCCGTTGAAGAAAATTCTTCATGCTCACAGAGACACTCTCTTCACTACAAGGAAAATGCTGATTTCCGACGGCTTTTTGTTGTCGGCGGCCGTCGGAAGCCGTCGGAAATCGCCGTCGCAAATTAAGGCGTCGGTAAACAGAATTTTCGACGACTTCCGACACACATCGTCATTTAATATTTCGACGGTTTGAATCGGTTAGTAACGGCTTCCTACGGCTTCCAACGGCCGTCGGAAGCCGTTACTATGTTTATCCCCTAGTCCGTCCGTAGCCGTAGGAACCCGTTGTGTTTTTTTAACCCAGCAGCCGTCGCAAGCCGTCGGAAATACTGTATATATTTTTTTTCTTCTGCTGCTATTTAGCCTTTCAGCACACATTCATCTCAAATCATCGTACTAGACCATCGGTCTATAACCCAGCAATCACAAATTTATGCAAAACACTACATATTTACCAAAAAACATGAAAAAAAAAAACATAAAATACATACAAAATACGTAAGTTACCATCACGTTAACAAAAGCCCCACCAAGTCTACAACATCAACCGTACCAAAACATGTCTAGCGTCATAATACATGCAAACCAAAGTCATACCCATACCATAGTCATATCAATACATTCATATACGTACATATGCTCCGAACAACTAAAAACATACCTATCTAACCATCACTACTCGTCATCTTCATCATTATCTTCAGTGGATCCGGTTGATGAGGGGAAGCATCCATATTGTTGCGCAAACTCCGCTAAGCGCCGATCTAGAAGCTGAGTCGTCTCAATGGCTTGACGACGATTTTGCTCCTCAAGCTGTGCCACCCTAGCTCTCAGCTCCTCGATCTCTGCGGTGTCAGCTCTACTCTGTTTACCCCGTGCCTGCTTACTGGTGGACTGTAACAATCATTTAAAATAATTTTAATCATGTACTATATTGTGGCTTGATGATTAACATATACTGGTTTAACTAGAATAAAAATAGGATACTCATATTTGATCTACTTATTAAATACCAAGTGAAAATTAAACTACGGTAAAACCAAATGAACCCCACAAAATCTATAAAACAAAGAGCATCAACCATTACGTTTTGACAAGTATATACAATGTAGTTATATCAATGTGAAGAGGAGAATGGCGTTTGATGGAACATTGCACTAATCTGAATTTTATTTCTAAACTGAAAATTAAATTAAGGTAAAAAGCCTTTACCACTTGATTTCCGAATCCATAACGTCTATTACGCGTCATCGGATCCATCACTGACTGGAAGATGATGTCCTCCTCGTCGGTAGTGAGCTGCTCCTGTCTAGTCTCAGCTAGACGCTGCTGACGTTGCTCCATAAACTTCTCCTGCATGCAAGACCAAATAAGAATGTATCTAAAATTAGTATCATGATATATTATATTACTATAATTTAACAATTACTACAAGTACTTCTACATATAATGAAATCTTACGTGACTCTTCCTAGACTTGTCGTCATGCCATGTGTATATGGTGTTCCCTTCTGAATCGAGACTCTCGATGGCATGCGTACGGGTGAACACATCCATATATGAGACTGGACCCTGTCCCTCAGCCTCCTGAGTTTGATTATTACATGCAATTATTACATTTTCAAAATTATATAGTATATTAATTTTTATATAAGTCGCATTTAAATTTTTTTTACCAATTCCTGTCGATACTGCTGAAAGGACTTCGATCCTCCTCGATGCGTGACTGGATTTTTATTCTGATTTGCGCTGTTTCTTTCTGACTCCGTCTGTTCATTCAAAATTTGATACATTACTTATCGAGTAAATATTTTTTATATTTTAAAAAAAATTAGTACACTAACCTTCGCTTCATCACTGTCCCAATACTTTAGAAATCCTTCCCAAACGGCTGCTCCCATCCATGGAGGTTTTTTCATGTTTTTCTTCATTGTTGATATGCCATCTTTATAACATTTTCTCATTTTCTGCACCCAGTACGTCCGAGCCGGCTGTAAATCATCCGTCTCGAAATCCACCTCAGCCTATATTTCACGTTAAAGAAACATTACTATTGAATATGTAAGAATTTGACTGGAATAAAACACACACAAGTAAGGACATAGTCATTTTTCTGATAAGTAAGCCAACACTTAAAAAGGGCAATCAGATTGACATTCTAAGTTTTATGTATGAAGTATTAACACTATTTGAAATGGTAAAAGAGATAACTATTTTAAGCTGCACGTATTAAAGGAGATTTTTCAATTTAGTGCATATAATAACCGGTTTTGTAGACTTGTTCAACGGTCATGAATTGATCTTTCTACTCACAGCCATATTTGGGTGCACCGTTAGTCATTATTAGGTTTGATCTAAAATTATAAACATGGGATTTTATGGTAAGTGTCGCACATGTGCACCAAAAAACTATTTCAATGGATCAAATCTAAAATAACAATTTAATATTTAATATGTTATATACAAAGAGCATTTTGTGAAGTTCGCAATCAAAACAAAATTTGGTGCTTAATAAAGATGATACATGTACAGCATATCATTGATCAAGAAATTATAATGCAAAAAGTACATAAGAAAATACTTACTAGCACATCCTGCCAAATGACCTCCTGTATGTGAGGTGGGATTAGATCCCACTTAGGCCAACATCTCGACATCCGAGCCCTATATGCAGCTCTCGAACATTCCAAAATAACCCTTGAAGGTTGCAGATCGAAAGTCCTGCGTTAAATATAATATACATGAGTTATAGTAAAAATAATAATTAATATTCTAAATAAAGATTAATTTTTACCCTGTACTCGTAGGAACCAAGGAGATGACTGGACGTGTAGGGGTTTGCGATCCAGAACCCTCTCCCGAAGAATTCCCTCTAGATGGCATACCTATCACATACAAACCATTTTAAAAGATAACAATAACATCATATTCTTAAATATTTTATGGCTAACTTACACAAACGATATAAGCATCTAAATAAGCAATATAAAACATAATGAAATCGTTTATACCTGTATTTCATTGGGTCTCATATTCCAAGGAGTAACATATTACATTGCAGATTTGATATAAATAGGAAAAACAGAGTTACATGAATTGCATATGACATAAACGATGTAAAAAATGATCATAATATTAGAAAATTAAACAGAGTTACATGAATTGCAGAATGTACGTCGTATACTCCATAATTACATTACAACTAGACAGATAATACTCATCATTGTAACACCCCACGTCCATTAATGTCACTCACAAAGGGAATGCATTAACTTCCATGGAGGTTTTAAGTGAATATAGAACAGTAAAATTACAACAAGACAGATATAAAATAGTACTTGGAAATTCAAAAAATTTATTTTCATTGTAGCAGAAGTCAAAACATGTTTGATTACATCATAACACCATATTCAATGTCAAGTACAATATCTATCTTGATAAAACAAGTATATAATCCCATTACATGAATAGCCATTAAAAAGAAAGATAACAAGCTGGACTTTACTTCAGCAGTCCAAGCTTTCCAGAAGATAAGCGATCCAACTAGACTCCACTAGAACTTGGCCCAACCTGCGGACCTGAAGGGAGAAAAAGGATGGAAAAGAGGGGGTCAGACATAAAGTCTGGTGAATATGATAATTCTACAATACTATTACCAAAGTAACTGGACTAAGGCATAAGCTGGAAAACAAGAAAATGTCTATGAAGAGCAGATTAAGGACATAGACAATCGCTAAAGGCAACGTTATAGGCGCTCCTAAATACTAAAGGATAAACACTATACTGCACCACACCAGTCACCCTAAAAATTCATCCCACTTAGCTTCACTTAGAAACTTTCCCAATGGCTTTACGTACCCCTAGCTGACTACATAGGTGCCGCCTGCCCCTATCTCCACTAGGTGTACCCTACTTCCCATTATTCGATCGGCTCCCTAACTCGTAGATACCCGTGCTGGCCCCACAGTGGGGTGTATCACTCCCCTAAAGTGGCAACCTGATACAACGGACATGCACGGCTTATACCTACACGATGCAACAACGTCTTACCTACCAGCCCGGGTCCACACACGCATATGAAACCCGTTGGACTTGCGTTGCCACCGCTCCCTGTTTTGGCCTCTTATAGTCAAACCCAGTATGCGTGTCCCGTCCTCGACTTGGGTCGAGCCCACAAAGATACGTTTTGGGATACTGGTTGAGATGGGCCCCCACTATTTACCACAAGCATTCCACCTAAGCTTGTCCCCATTAGTCCATCCCACTTAACCCACTTAGTCATGTTCATATACATGTGTGTTTGGTTAAGTCTAATCGTATTTCAAATGCCTCTAAAGGCAACCACCAGATTCCTCATGCCACCCAAGGCACCTACTTAACCCCCATGTCCCACCTTACATGATTATCTGGTTAAGTATTTCTTAGTTCATTAAGGCCATAACCTCATAAAGACCTCTCTCATTAGACTGGCATTTATGGCAGCTGGATTTGCCGGGCGGGTCCGGGCAGTCTTACACCATAAAAGAGTCTAACCTCATGTCTTTACAACTGTTATGCTTTAGTTTGGGCCTAGGACCTCTCACATTGGGCCAACATTTGTGACTACTGGATTTGCCGGGCGGGTCCGGGCAGGTTTACATCACAAACGGGTCCAACCTCGTGTCCTAAGCATTGATTATTAATAATAATTCACTTTCCCCCAATTTTAATAATTCCCTACTTGAATTATTAATTACTTCCAATTTTTAACAATGTCCATAATTGACTCAATTATGGACATCCATTCATGGTATGCAAAATCTTACAAAATTGCACCCAATTTATTAATTCCTAATATTACCCCTACCCCACGTTTGAACGTTTATTCGCAAAATATATGTTAGACTCGAATAGCCTAACTCATAGCATAAAAGAGATTATCATAATAACAACATGTATATGTGACCAAATGAATCATAATAAGGGGTGAAACTTGCATATGTCCAACTTGCATAGATTATACATGTCATGGACCTAAAGGTGTCAACTTGTTCAAAATTCACCTAATATAATCTCAATCAATTTTCATAAACTTACATATGAACATGTGTGAATCAACATCATCTAATTTTTTTAACAACATGGTTTTATATGGGTACACCTAACTCAATAGGCAAATTCCCATAATCAAGTTTTATTTAATTATAGTTTCAAGTTTATGGGTACACCTAACCTAATAGGCAAATTCCCATAAACAAGATCCATTTAAATTAAGAAAAAAAAACATAACTTTAAGCATGATCCAACAACATCATGATTTTTCAACATAATATAGCATGATTTATAACATGGCATAGTATGATAGTATAACATAGCTTGACATGATTCTCAACATAGCACGACATAGCATAAGGGAATTTACAACATAGCATGACATAGCATATATAATTTACATCATACGACAACATAATAACATAATAAGAGATCCACAATATATAGAATTTACAATTACAAATCACGTCACTTTCTTGTGATCCATTCATAACTGAGTCAAATTAGTTTGTAATAGTCTTGTGAGAATCATCATACTCACCAACAAAAGAAAAGAATTAGAGAAAGAGAGATCTTTTGATTTGATTTGTGTAGATTTAGTTGTAGATGATTAGGCTTCCTCTTCTTAGTTTGTGACGGCTATGCTGAACTCCATGGCAGCAGCATGACGGTAGCTTCTCTAATTTTACAAGTGATTTAGGTCTAGGGTCTACCCACTTATTTATAGATTTTAGAATTCATTTAGGCCATTAGATTTAACCTAGAAATAACCGCAGCCGTTCAGACAAGATGGGGTTTATCTTGTTGACTCGGCAATGAGTCAGAAGTGACTCAGCAAACACTCAGCATATTAATAAACTTCTATTCATGTCATATATATATATATATATATATTCTACAATGTACATATTAGACATCCCCTTTTACTTATTATTGTTTTTATATACATATTAGATACATCCCCTCTCTTACACACTTATTAATATTTTTATATTCATATTAGATACATCCCCTCTCTTACATACTTATTAATATTTTTATATTCATAATAGATACATCCCCTCTCTTACATACTTATTAATATTTTTATATTCATATTAGATACATCCCCTCTCTTACATACTTATTAATATTTTTATATTCATATTAGATACATCCCCTCTTCTACACACTTATTATTATTTTAGCAACTTTAGTGTTAATAGAAAATTCGGGGTGTTACATTCTCCTCTCCTTTTAGGATTTCGTCCCCGAAATCTTCAAGTCTGGAAGAATGTATATCCTACCATCCAAACGTCCATCTACTCATCCATCATACACAGGCATCCATTGTCCTTACAGACTTCTAATGCTTTATGATCATATGCAAAGTGTGTGTACATGTCCTTACCTAATGCGAAATCAGGCGGTCCACTGATTCAGTTGACCTCCTTAATGCAACTATGATCGTGCCATGCATCCATTATGTATGCAAAAGATTCTTAATGCTACATAATACTTCTATATGCGTGCACAACCATCATCTGAATGCAGCATCCACATGATAATACAACCATCGTTCATCCATTTTACTAAATACATCCATATATATGCAATATGCAATATGTAGTGACTGAGCCGATCTAGTGCCTAAAGTGTGTGTATATATGCATCCACGAGCAACCACTAGCAAACACTTGCATCCATCATACATAACATGTCTCAAACACATGTTTCAACCATAGGATTATCCTAACTAAAGGTCAAAGATACTAATGAGAGGACATACTAAAGATAAAATAAGATAAGCTAAGCGATAAAGGAGAAATTAAAAGACATACCCTCAAAAAGAAAAGGGTACAACGAACGCATCTTCTCTTCTGTCTCCCAAGTTGCGTTGCTCTCATCATCTCCCCATTGCACTTTAACCAGTCTGACCTCTCGATTCCTCAACTTTTTGATCTCCGACCCAAGAATGCATGTAGGAGCTCGTCTAATTGTTGCATCACGCTCTATTTCCACCTCTTTAAGCAAGCTCGGCTCTACCACCTCCGCGGTCTTGTGCAAACACTTCCTCAAATGTGATACATGGAATACGTCGTGTACTCCACTAAGTTTCTCAGGCAACTCCACCCTATATGCCATCTTCCCAATCCTGTTTTTTACAGGAAACGGCCCTACAAACCTTGGTGCTAATTTCCCCACGGACCCAAAGCGAACAACATTCTGTAACGGAGATACTTTGATAAAAACCATGTCCCCAATGTCAAACTCAAGATCTGTCCTCCTCTTATCAGCATACGATTTCTGCCTATCTTGTGCTGCTTTCATCCTCCTTCGAATCAACTCAATCTTCTCCGAGGTTTCCCTAACCATATCGGGCCCAAGTAGGATTTTATCGGTAGATTCCCACCAACATGTAGGCGAACGGCAAGGCCTTCCATAAAGAGCTTCGAAAGGTGCCATGCCAATACTAGACTGAAAGCTATTATTATATGCGAATTCTACTAACGGAAGGTGCTCTTCCCATGTACCCCCAAAGTCTAGGATACAAAGCCTTAAAAGATCCTCTAGAATGCGATTCACCCTCTCGGTCTGGCCGTATGTCTGAGGATGATATGCGGTGCTCAAACATAGCTGAGTCCCTACCACCTCTTGTAAACTCTTCCAAAATTCGCTAGTAAAGATGGGGTCACGATCGCTTACTATACTAGAAGGAATACCGTGCAAACGAACTATCTCCTTAATGTATACAGAAGCCAACCACGGAGCAGTCCTCTTACTTTTCACGGGAATAAAATGGGCGCTTTTAGTAAGTCTATCTACTATGACCCAAATCCCCGTGTTACCCTTCCTTGATCTTGGTAATCCATCCACAAAATCCATTGAGATGCTTTCCCATTTCCATAGTGGAACTTCTAATGGGTGAAGCAACCCACCGGGTTTCTTTTGTTCTGCTTTAACTCGTTGGCACACCAAGCATCTAGCGACGTACTCGGCCACATCCTTTTTCATACCGGCCCAAAAGAAAACCCGCTTCATATCTTTGTACATCTTATCCCCGCCGGGATGAATGGTCATTTTTGAGCGATGAGCATCATCAAGAATGGCCTTCCTTAAGTCTTCGTCTTGTGGTACACAAAGTCTATTATCCCTTCGTAACCAACCCTTATCGTCTAGGGTATACCTACGAAGATGGCTTGACGACTCCCCCCCTTTGAGCTTTTCTACTATCTCAACCAACTGTGGGTCGTCTCGCTGTGCCTCACCAACCCGTCCTAGAAGTGTAGGTCTAACCTCCAAGGATGCTAACAGACCGGGTACTAAGTCAACGGAGGGTCTAAAGTCAAACATAGAGATGAATTCTAAGCTTTGTCGTTCAACAAACAACGGACTCAAGGACAACCTTTTCCTACTTAAGGCGTCTGCCACCACGTTACCCTTGCCCGGGGTATATGCTATTTCAAAATCGTAGGAGGCTAAGAATTCCATCCACCGTTGCTGCCTTAAATTCAAATCCTTCTGAGAGAATAAGTATTTTAATGATTTGTGGTCAGTGAACAGTTCGAATTTCTCACCAAGAAGATAGTGACGCCAAGACTTAAGCGCGAAAACAATTGCGGCTAGCTCTAAGTCATGCGTGGGGTAATTCTTTTCATGAACCCTCAACTGCCTTCCACCATAGGCTATTACTCTTCCCTCTTGCATGAGGACCGCGCCAAGTCCCGTCCCACAAGCATCAGTATAGATGGTAAACGGTTTATTCCCGTCTGGCAGCACTAAGACTGGGGCTGAAGTTAAGGCGCTCTTTAAACGTTGGAACGCATCATCGCAATCTTTGTCCCACGTAAAAACCAGGTTCTTCTTCGTTAACCGTGTTAATGGAGCTGATATTTTTGCGAAGTCTTTGATAAACTTCCTATAATAGCCAGCCAACCCCAAGAAACTTCTTACTTCGGTTGCATTTTTAGGGACCTTCCAATCTTGGATGGCCACCACCTTTGCGGGATCCACTGCTATCCCTTCTTTGGAAACCACATGCCCTAAGAACCGTACTTCCTTCCTCCAGAAGTGACACTTAGAAAATTTTGCCTTAAGGTTATGCGCTCGAAGGGTTTCCAACACTTCCCTAAGATGTAGGGAGTGCTCTTCTTTATTCTTAGAAAAGACTAAGATGTCATCCACAAAGACTACCACGAATTTGTTAAGGTATTCCCTAAACACCCTACTCATCAAATCAACAAAATATGCAGGGGCGTTTGTCAAACCAAAGGGCATCACTAACCATTCATAGAATCCGTCAGGAGTCCTAAAAGCAGTCTTATCTATACTATCCTCAGCCACTCTCAGTTGATGAAAGCCAGTGGCTAAGTCCAACTGCGAAAACACTGAGGCGCCAACTAACTGATCAAAGAGATCGTCAATCCTCGGCAGTGGGTGTCGGTTCTTTTTAGTAAGCTTGTTTAGTTCTCTATAGTCCATACAAAGTCTAAGAGACCCATCCGCCTTTGTGGCAAAAACTACTGGAGCACCCCACTCCGATATACTACGTCTTATGAACCCCTTCTCAAGCAACTCCTTTACTTGCTTATTGAGTTCCCTCCTTTCACGAGGAGCCATGTGGCGCACTGGCAAAGATACGGGTTTAGCATTATCCACAAGATAAATTCGAAAGTCTATCTCCCGCTTTGGAGGTAAGCCCTTCACCTCCTCAAACACATCCGGATATTCCCGGACCACTTCTACCGATCGCAGGTTCTCTACAGACGCGTCAAGCGATTCAAGATAACTTAGCATAACGGAATTTATGGGATTACAAAAGATGTCGAGAGCATTACCAAGGCGAGTCACAAGCCTAACTACTCTCCTTTCACAATCAAGAATGGCCCTATTTCTAGACAACCAATCCATTCCTAAAATTAGCCCATAGCCCGTGAAGCCCAATACATAAGCATCACATCTAAATTCAACGCTAAGTATAGAGATTTTCAAATCCAAACATATCATGGTCAAATGAGCCGAACCCCCAATTGGATTTGAAACGACCAAGGGATCCTCTACTAAACTGGTGTTCAAGTGCAGTGATTCAACTAATGATGCAGAGATAAACGAATGAGATGCGCCAGAATCGAATAAGGTACGGACAGGATGATCAAACAGAAAAACTAAGCTTTCAACAGAAATTGTTCTACCTCTTTCTTGCAGCGGTGGGGCCGCAATAGCCTGAACTTGCCCCCTTGCCTGCCCTGGTGCCATAAGAGCCTGCACCTGTCCTCCCGAGGTAGACCCTGCCCTCTGCCCCTTCTTTGGACAGTCCTTCACTAAATGTCCCGCATCTCCACAATGAAAACAACCAGTCTTCTTTTTCTTTCTACAATCTTTGCTGAGATGGCCAGGCGTCCCACAATTGAAGCATTTCTTCTTCCCTTTGCCATTATTGTTTTTACCACCCTTCTTATTTTGCTGTTGGGGTTTCTTCTGATCCCCTTTCTTTTCAACTGCCTTATCCTCATGCATAAGTGCCATTTCTACTAGCTTTTCAAAGGTGGCTCCCATAGGGATGTGGGTCATAGCCAACCCTTGCAACGGTTCATTCAAGCCTCTAACGAACCTCAAAGCTTTCTTCTCTGGCGTGTTCACCAACTCCAAGCCAAACCTTGCTAACTGGTTAAATTTATTGACATATTCCTTTACTGATGAGCTCCCTTACTTTAGTGCCAGGAATTTTTCCATATTTAAGTTCTCCTCTGCCCTTGAAAGAAACTTTGCCTCAAACCTTCGTCTGAAATCCGCCCATGAATCAACTGAACGTTCCCCGTTAGTGACCTCCCACCAAAACGAGGCCTCTCCCTTCATTAACCAAGCAGCTAAACGGACTTTCCTCCCATCTTCCACTTCAAAGATATCCAACAATTCCTCAGTCTCCTTAAGCCAATCTCTGGCCTCCACAAACGTCTCAGTCCCTTGAAAAGTTTTTCCTCCCATAGCCTTGAATTCCTTGCACGTCTTTGCAAAAGTGTCAACACGAGGAGGAGGAGGAGGAGGAATGGGTGCAACTAGGGGTGGAGGAGTATCCGCTGGGCCTGCAGTGGTGGCCCTAGCCTCCAAGTATCTCCTAAACCACCCTGGAATCGTCACACCTTCTGGGAGATTAAGATCTTCAGCCATGCTGAAACGAAAAAGGAAAGATTCAAAATGGAGAATTCGAAAGATAAAGATAAGGATATGGCTATTTGGGATTATGTTTTTCATAAAAACTCTCTTTAAATAACATGTTTTTTTTTTTTTTTGAAAGCACTTCTTCCAAAAATACTTTAGAAAAAAATATTTTTCTAAAAAAAAATTTTATCTGTTCTGGTAACCTTATGCTCTGATACCACGTGTAACACCCCACGTCCATTAATGTCACTCACAAAGGGAATGCATTAACTTCCATGGAGGTTTTAAGTGAATATAGAACAGTAAAATTACAACAAGACAGATATAAAATAGTACTTGGAAATTCAAAAACTTTATTTTCATTGTAGCAGAAGTCAAAACATGTTTGATTACATCATAACACCATATTCAATGTCAAGTACAATATCTATCTTGATAAAACAAGTACATAATCCCATTACATGAATAGCCATTAAAAAGAAAGATAACAAGCTGGACTTTACTTCAGCAGTCCAAGCTTTCCAGAAGATAAGCGATCCAACTAGACTCCACTAGAACTTGGCCCAACCTGCGGACCTGAAGGGAGAAAAAGGATGGAAAAGAGGGGGTCAGACATAAAGTCTGGTGAATATGATAATTCTACAATACTATTACCAAAGTAACTGGACTAAGGCATAAGCTGGAAAACAAGAAAATGTCTATGAAGAGCAGATTAAGGACATAGACAATCGCTAAAGGCAACGTTATAGGCGCTCCTAAATACTAAAGGATAAACACTATACTGCACCACACCAGTCACCCTAAAGATTCATCCCACTTAGCTTCACTTAGAAACTTTCCCAATGGCTTTACGTACCCCTAGCTGACTACATAGGTGCCGCCTGCCCCTATCTCCACTAGGTGTACCCTACTTCCCATTATTCGATCGGCTCCCTAACTCGTAGATACCCGTGCTGACCCCACAGTGGGGTGTATCACTCCCCTAAAGTGGCAACCTGATACAACGGACATGCACGGCTTATACCTACACGATGCAACAACGTCTTACCTACCAGCCCGGGTCCACACACGCATATGAAACCCGTTGGACTTGCGTTGCCACCGCTCCCTGTTTTGGCCTCTTATAGTCAAACCCAGTATGCGTGTCCCGTCCTCGACTTGGGTCGAGCCCACAAAGATACGTTTTGGGATACTGGTTGAGATGGGCCCCCACTATTTACCACAAGCATTCCACCTAAGCTTGTCCCCATTAGTCCATCCCACTTAACCCACTTAGTCATGCTCATTTACATGTGTGTTTGGTTAAGTCTAATCGTATTTCAAATGCCTCTAAAGGCAACCACCAGATTCCTCATGCCACCCAAGGCACCTACTTAACCCCCATGTCCCACCTTACATGATTATCTGGTTAAGTATTTCTTAGTTCATTAAGGCCATAACCTCATAAAGACCTCTCTCATTAGACTGGCATTTATGGCAGCTGGATTTGCCGGGCGGGTCCGGGCAGTCTTACACCATAAAAGAGTCTAACCTCGTGTCTTTACAACTGTTATGCTTTAGTTTGGGCCTAGGACCTCTCACATTGGGCCGACATTTGTGACTACTGGATTTGCCGGGCGGGTCCGGGCGGGTTTACATCACAAACGGGTCCAACCTCATGTCCTAAGCATTGATTATTAATAATAATCCACTTTCCCCCAATTTTAATAATTCCCTACTTGAATTATTAATTACTTCCAATTTTTAACAATGTCCATAATTGACTCAATTATGGACATCCATTCATGGTATGCAAAATCTTACAAAATTGCACCCAATTTATTAATTCCTAATATTACCCCTACCCCACGTTTGAACGTTTATTCGCAAAATATATGTTAGACTCGAATAGCCTAACTCATAGCATAAAAGAGATTATCATAATAACAACATGTATATGTGACCAAATGAATCATAATAAGGGGTGAAACTTGCATATGTCCAACTTGCATAGATTATACATGTCATGGACCTAAAGGTGTCAACTTGTTCAAAATTCACCTAATATAATCTCAATCAATTTTCATAAACTTACATATGAACATGTGTGAATCAACATCATCTAATTTTTTTAACAACATGGTTTTATATGGGTACACCTAACTCAATAGGCAAATTCCCATAATCAAGTTTTATTTAACTATAGTTTCAAGTTTATGGGTACACCTAACCTAATAGGCAAATTCCCATAAACAAGATCCATTTAAATTAAGAAAAAAAACATAACTTTAAGCATGATCCAACAACATCATGATTTTTCAACATAATATAGCATGATTTATAACATGGCATAGTATGATAGTATAACATAGCTTGACATGATTCTCAACATAGCACGACATAGCATAAGGGAATTTACAACATAGCATGACATAGCATATATAATTTACATCATACGACAACATAATAACATAATAAGAGATCCACAATATATAGAATTTACAATTACAAATCACATCACTTTCTTGTGATCCATTCATAACTGAGTCAAATTAGTTTGTAATAGTCTTGTGAGAATCATCATACTCACCAACAAAAGAAAAGAATTAGAGAAAGAGAGATCTTTTGATTTGATTTGTGTAGATTTAGTTGTAGATGATTAGGCTTCCTCTTCTTAGTTTGTGACGGCTATGCTGAACTCCATGGCAGCAGCATGACGGTAGCTTCTCTAATTTTACAAGTGATTTAGGTCTAGGGTCTACCCACTTATTTATAGATTTTAGAATTCATTTAGGCCATTAGATTTAACCTAGAAATAACCGCAGCCGTTCAGACAAGATGGGGTTTATCTTGTTGACTCAGCAATGAGTCAGAAGTGACTCAGCAAACACTCAGCATATTAATAAACTTCTATTCATGTCATAAATATATATATATTTTCTACAATGTACATATTAGATACATCCCCCTTTACTTATTATTGTTTTTATATACATATTAGATACATCCCCTCTCTTACACACTTATTAATATTTTTATATTCATATTAGATACATCCCCTCTCTTACATACTTATTAATATTTTTATATTTATAATAGATACATCCCCTCTCTTACATACTTATTAATATTTTTATATTCATATTAGATACATCCCCTCTCTTACATACTTATTAATATTTTTATATTCATATTAGATACATCCCCTCTTCTACACACTTATTATTATTTTAGCAACTTTAGTGTTAATAGAAAATTCGGGGTGTTACAATCATGATCCACATTAGTCATCATTTTCTTCTGATTCAGATTCGGCCTCGGATTCTACATTATCTTCCTCCTCACTCTCAAACGCTTCTACTAAAACATTTGTCTCATCGACCAGAGGACCAAAATCAGCATGGTCGTCTTCAATTAGAATTTCATTGTTATGTTCGAGTTCTTCCTGATAGGCTCCTTCGTCTGGAATATTCTTCCCGTTGAACGTAAATCTAGCCTTTGTTTTAAAAACTGCCGACCAATCTGCTTTATCTCTTTTCAGAGACGGGTAAGGAGCGTAATAAACTTGAAATGCTTGTTTGGCTAGTACAAAAGGATCATACTTGTAATAGTGCGATGTACGCTTAATTTCAATCAGATTATAATCTTTATGCACATTAATCCCAGATCCTAGAACAGTGCTAAACCAATCACATTTAAATAGAAACACCTCCTCTACGGGTCGTGAGAAATATGTCAGTTGCAATACTTGTGTTAAAATGCCATAAAAATCATTAATGTGATTTTCAGGATCGTCACTGCCTTTCACGAATACACCTGTATTGTTCGTTAATTTTTCAGCACCGTATTCTTCGGTGTTAAATTTATATCCATTAACAAAATATATTGGATATGTCTTGACCAATCTTTTTGGTCCCATTGCAAGATGTTTCAACCCTTCATCAACAACACAATTTTTGGGTTCATAAACATAATTTGTAAACCAAGCAGAAAATTCTTTACCGATATCTCCGTTTGGATGTTCACGTTCATAAACGCTGTAAGTAGAAATAAAATTTTACATTAATTATCATACATAAGCAAAAATGTAGAAATGAATAAAGCACTAATTGGTATTTCATATTACCTAACAAACGGTGCAACTTCAGCACAATTTAGAAGAATATAAGTGTGTGCTACATGGAGATCTTTATCGTCTAGCCATACGTCTACACATTTCCCAGAAGGTCGACCATGTTGTCTAAAAATAGAAAAAACTGTTTGGGACGATTCTTGTACGTCTCCTTCGTCATTTCGAGGAACACTTTCAAATGATATATTCACATGATCACTGAAATAATGAGAGAAAAAGAACGAAGCTTCTTCTTCGATGTAAGATTTGCATATCGAGCCTTCAACTCGTGCTTTTTGTCTCACTTTTTTCTTCAAATGATTCAGATATCTATACAAAATTAATCTACATTATCTCATAATTTTAAGTGCAATTAAATTAATGAGTCACATGTTTATATTTACCTCTCAAACGGATACATCCATCCATATTGGACGGGACCTCTAAGTCGTGCTTCAGTTGGAAGGTGAACAGGTAAATGCTCCATTACATTAAAAAAACCTGGCGGGAATATTTTCTCCAATTTGCAAAGCAATATTGGAATATCTACTTCGAATTTACGTAAGCGTTCCACTTTTAAAGTAGTCGAACAAAGCTCTTTGTAAAACAAACTGAGCTCAGTTAATACCTTCCACACTTTTAACGGCAGTAGTTCTTTGAACATAACGGGAAATAAATGCTCCATCATTATGTGACAATCATGACTTTTCATTCCGCTCAATTTACCATTTTTGAAGTCCACACATCTACGAAGGTTTGATGAAATCCCATCAGGAAATCTTAACCCTTCAACCCATTTTAACACAACTTTAACCTGATTATTATCTAATTCATAACATGCTTTGGGTTTTTTACTCTCATTTGGTTTCATATGAAGCTCGGGACGTTTGCATAATTCTTCTATATCGCGCCTTGATTTTAAATCATCTTTAGTTTTCCCTTTAACATTCAAAACTGTGTTAAAGACATTATCAAATACATTTTTCTCATTGTGCATCACATCAATATTATGACGAAGCAGAAGATGTTTCCAATACGGCAACTCCCAAAAAATAGACTGTTTACACCAATTGTGATAAATCGATTTGCCTTCAATTTCTGTTTGAACTCCAGTTTCATATATCTTTGGATGATTTTCAACCATTTCATATATTTCTTCACTAGACCATAGTGTTGGAGGTTGTCTGGTTTCTACTCTATTAGCCAAAAAGTTTTTCTTGTCTACTCTAAAAGGATGGTTTACATGGAGAAAATATCGATGGCAGTCAAACCATGAAATTTTCTTACCATGCGGTAAGGAAAACGCTCGTGTCTCTTCCATGCAATATGGACATGATAGACGACCAGCAGTACTCCATCCTGAAAGCATTGCATAGGCAGGAAAATCACTTATAATCCACAACAAAGAATCAAACATTCGAAAATTTTTCTTCTTTGAAACATCGTATGTTTCTACTCCTTCGTTCCACAATGTTTTTAATTCTTCAATTAACGGTTGTAAATAAACATCAATTCCTTGTGCCGGATCGTCGGGGCCAGGAACAACAACAGTAAGAAACATATATTGTGTTTTCATACACATCCATGGAGGTAAATTATAAGGTGTGATGATAATGGGCCATGATGAGTATTTAGAACCAAATTGAGAAAATGGTGAAAAACCATCCGTACATAATCCTAGTCTGACATTACGACTCTCCGCTGCAAAATTCGGATAAGTTTTATCGAGATGCTTCCATGCTTCCCCATCGGTCGGATGGGTCAACGTACCTTCTTCTTCGGATCTCACCTTATGCCATCTCATATGAGATGCAGTTACAGAAGACGCATACAATCTTTGAAGCCTTGGAGTAATGGGTAAGTAATGCATACGTTTGAATGGAACTTCCTTTCCCTTTTTCTTTCTTGGTTTATATCTTTCTTTATTACATATTTTACAATTTCTAAGGTTTACGTCATCTTTCCAAAACAACATGCATCCTTTTACACATGTATCTATTTTCTGATAAGGTAAACCAAATGCCGACATAAGTTTTTTAACTTCGTAGTGATTTTCACACATTAAATTATCCGGCGGCATGTGCCTTTTTGCAGCTTGTACAATAGCTGTAAACCCAGCTTCAGTGATGTTGTACTTTGACTTCATCGCAATGTATTCTGCGATTACCGATAGCTGAGTGCCGCTTTTACAACCATCCCAAATAGGTTTCTTAGCATTATCCAACAAATCATAAATTTTCTTAGCTTCAATATTCGGTTCTTCGTCATTTTCATCATCGTCATCAACTGCATTCACAGGAAACATTGATCGCGCTGCGTCTTCGACCATATTTTCAATACGGGGCGTACTAATATTTTCATCAGCAACACTTTCTACCTCGGTCTCTATAGGAGTATTTGATACAACTTCTCCATGACGATCCCAAAAGTAATACTCGGGTACGAATCCGTTTTTGCACAAATGCACTTTCACAACATCGGGTAACAAATACTTCAAATGTCTACACTTGCTACACGGACAACGAATTTCAGGATCGCTTCCGTTATTACTTAAAGCGAATTCAACAAAGACATTTATACCATTATAAAAATCTTCTTTTATTGAACCTCTATGTCCTCTCCTTTGATACATCCAACTCCTCCGATCAGCAAAATAATCAATCATTTTTCCTATTTGACAAATTTAGTCATGAGTTCAAAAATTAATAACGGTTGAAAGCAAATAACAATTTCACTAAGTTAAATTTTTTTAATAACGGTTGAAAGCAAAGAAGAAGGGTGATTTAGTAATATATATTTTTAGCAAAACAGTGGTGCACATAAAGTATTTTTTGGTGTATGAATAGAATTCGCTACATTCGCCTTTACATAATTCATGACATTTTAACCATGTTTCTCAATATTTGATAGTCATTTGCAAATTTGATTAAAATTTCTTTGTTATGTGAAATACATAAATATATTTAAAGGATGACGAGCAAGATATTTATTTTTAATATGTTGAGTAAGTTATATGTGCATTATTTATTTTTTATATGTAAAGGAATCTCAGTTTGTATTTTTTATATGATGACATGAATATTTCTGGAATAAAAATGATCCATGAAAGTAATCTTCTTTTACTACAAACTATAGTTCTATTAGACGTGCCCAACACGAGTTTGGTTAATATTTACTTCATTTGTTCAATACTATGCTATTCTCGTTGACTTCTCGTTGTGCTTAAAAATGGATATTTAATATCCCTCTCAAACTATTTAACTTTCAAGGTGATACAATTTGATCCACATCTATTTTAAAATTTTAAGTTTGTCTTAATCATAATACAAGTCATGGCAAAAAAACATTATTTCATTGTATGATTTTGAAGACGGTTAAATAGTATGGGCCCGTGTACTAGTATTAGAAGAAGTAAGAAAAGTGTGAATGTGATTTTCCACAAAGTTGAAGGGCCATAATGGTTTGACTTCCAGCTTTTCGATTTCTCCAAATGCTTAAACCCATTAACATATTTCAAACCGTAGCAATTTGGTTTGCAAATTAAGATCCGAATTAAAGAAAACACGTTAATACGAAGGAAATTTATGTACACTAAGATTAAAAGTAATTGCTTCTATCTTAGATTTGGCAATTTCTTTGGAGCCTCTCAAATGTAGAAATTTTTATTTTCTGCAGCATTGAAACAAAAATAACAGCTCCCAATTTTGGGTAATAGTGTATCTTTCCGCTTAAACTGTATGACAATTAAGACTCGTTTAACCAAAATATCATACATGCCTTTATCTCATATCACAATATCACAATAATGCTATAACAAATATTGTTTCTTAGGGTTCTCTGCTTTTCATATTATAGTGTCGTGCGCTTCATCGTAATCGAAAGTTAAGATGAAGCTTGATTTCTTTAGCACATATAAGGTTTTTAAGGCAATTTTTCATAGTAATCTTTTAAAATAATAATTAATGGCTAGATTTTACATGGTCAGGCATCCTACTTCCCATTATAAACAGAGTAAACATTTACAGTTGTATACTACTTCGTCTCAAACGATTCAATAAAATTTCGGCAGCATTTTCCTTTTGTTTCCTGCATTGTACACATGTACACAGGAAACAAAAAGAAAAATTAAACCGAAATTTTGTGAATCTTTCGAAATGAAGTAGTATACAAAATGTACATGCTTACTGCGTTTATAACTTGTCCAATACAAGGACAAATCCAACAAATATTGTACCAGATGAATATAGATGGCCGTTTTTTAATTTGACAAAAACGACTATTTATATAACGATCATGTACAACATCCGTCGGATGGGGCCGATAACACTCTAGGGGATATTAGCCAATTAGATGTGCGCATTTTACTATAAAAATACGTTTTACTGCAACACAAAAATATTTTATCTTCTCACATCTGCTTGACATTTCAATCAACTTAAAGCCAATTTACCATTATCGTCGTTTCAATAGGCACAACTAGAATTTAGACTCATGATCTTTTTTGTGTATTTAGTCAAAATTTGCACGATGTACTATTCCTATTTCGTCCATTCATTTTTTTTGTATGTCAACTAACACATACAAGAATGACAAGCGCAAAACGGTGCACATGTACACAAATATCCTAAATTATACAACGGCAAAAACCAAGCTAAATGAGAACATATCCACAAATACCCAAAAATTGCACATAACTTTTCAATTTCACAATATAGCATGAAATATGCACATAAAGGATACGATTGCCCACTACTATGCTATAGGAATCAATTACCATCAATAATTAACCCTAATTTTCGATTTAGGACATAAATAGATTTAGAAAAAAATGGATTTTTAAGTAAATAAAGTGATTATACCTGAAATTGCTTGCTCAAGAGGTTAGAGATGAAGCCGGGGAGGATTATACGGGAAGAAATCAAAGATTGGGGTGAAAAATTCGATTTTGGGAGTGGATTTAGGGTATAATTCGGAGCTGGAACAATTTGGGGCAAACAAGGTTAAAGTGGAGGAAAGGTTCTCGGCTGGGAATAAAATCCCGATTATAGGCGACGGCTTCCGACGGCCGCCGACGGCCGTCGCAAGCCGTCGGAAAACGCCGTCGGAAGCCGTCGCGAACGTCCGTCGCTAATTCAAGTGTTTTTTGTAGTGCTTGAAATAGGAATGCTTCGAAGAAACATCAACCTTTAGTAGGATTTCCAATAACTACAACATATGAGAATAATTATATTCTAGATAAGCATCGCCTCAATTATTGGCCTTCAAAGAAAGTTTTCCACATGCTGAAAGGGGAGAAAGCTAATGTCAAATGGCTACGACGCCAACCACTGCCGAGCAATTCAACATAATACCCATTATTTTCTGAGACGAGGGAAGATTAATGAATTCATAAAAAGCAAATAAATCGTGTCAACAATTATACTCAATAGAGACAAGTCTTCATCAATATTCAGAAATTGAATAATTGATCCTTGGTCGGTTTACCTTTGAGCATGATTTAATGTTGGTCAATTTACCATGACGAAGATTGTCTTATTGCCGGTTTAACTTGTTAAACTAGTCGTGAGCAGATTCAATTTAATTGGTTTTCCTATAACATGATTCAATTTTGGTGGATTTTTTGTGGAAAAGACTCGATTAAAGTTAAGTTTGAATAACTGATTCTTAATTGGTTAACCTTTGAGCGAGATTTAATCTAAGTCGGTTTGCCTTAACAAAGATTGAGTTCCTATGGGTTTAACTTGATAACCTAGTCGTGAGAAGATTTGATTTAGCCAGTTTTCCTTGAGAAGTATCCAATTTTGATCGGTTTTTCCTCATAAATTTATATTAAGGTACTTACCCTAAGCAAATCTAGTTGGCTTTAGCTTCGAGCGGGTTTAGTTGCTTTAATCTAATGATTTTTTCTTGATTAAATCTGGTCAGCATTGTCTTGAGCGGATTGGGTCAGTTAGCCTAATGACTTTGCCTTGAATAGATCTGGTTATCTTCACTTTTGAGAAATTTTAGTTGATTCAGTCTAAACAGCTTTACCCTCAAAATATCTGGTCGGATTTGCCATGAGAAGGTTAGGTCGGCTCAGTCGGGAAAATTTACCTAGGATTGACAAAAAGTTCCACTTAAATTATGATTGAGATAATCTCGCCAGCCATACTATCAAACAATATACAAAACCATTAGAGAAAGTAAACCTAAAAGCTAACAAAATGGGAATCAGTTCACTAAGACGAAATTCAAAGTCTAGAAGGTCCGCAACACCTCAAGATACTATTTAGCATTTATATGAAAATTCCCTTAACTAGTGTTAAGTCACCTCTAGGAGTGAGGAAATCCTTGACTTCATCTCATACTCATGAGCCTTTGGTGTCACTACATACAACTAGAGTACCTCCTAAAAAACAGGCGGGAAGCCCTTAACTAGTGTTACGGTGAAGCACTAGCCTGTCCGGGCACCTTCTCAAGGGAGGAAACCCTTAACCCTATCTCAAGGTAATGAGCCTCCAATGCCACTATACACCTCATGGGAGCATGCCTTAGAAAACAGGCGTAAAGTCCTTGACTATTGTCAAGGCAAAAGCTTGGTTCATTCAAGCACCTCCTAGAGGGAGGCGATCATACCAGATAAAATGGCTTCTGGTTCACCAAAATCATTTCTCCAGATAAAAGGTTTCAAGAAGTCAAATCTTCTGTTCAGATAAAAGGCTTTTGAAAGTCAAATCGTTTCTCCAGATAAAAGGCTTTTGGATGGTCAAATCAACCATACGAGACAAAAGGGCTTCTGGTTCACCAAATCAACCCTACCAGATAAAATGGCTTTTATTTCACCAAATCATTCTTATAGATAAAAAAGTCTAGATCATCAAATTATGACACTAGACAAAGCATTATGGTTCATTGATCTAATGGAAAAAGGTTTCTGATTCATTAATCAATTACTGCAAATAAAGGTTTCTAGATCACCAAGTTTATTATATTAGATGAAGATTTATGGCCCAACAATTTACAAAACTAGATAGAAATGTCTAACAATCAGTTCACCATCAAATAGAGAAGCAGATTTAAGGAACTCACAAGCAATGATTATATTAAGTGAGAATATCTAAGTAGCAAAGCTACTCAATAGTTACAAGTGCAAATAATATAAAAGGCCTAGATTTTGACAAATTGGAAATTCATAAGTAAAATAGCATTCATGGTTCAACTAACAGCAATATCAAAGACAACGAAAAAATCAGAAGGCAATTCTATTAAAAGCCAAAAAAAGGTAACAATATCGCGCTACATGCACTAGGTATGATTCTCATCTTATATAATAACAAACTAACCATCCACATTAAAAGTTAAAAGTTAACTGAGTAGCTCGTTAGCGGACTCTTTTAAGCATTCGACACTCTGAAAATATTCTGTATATGAAGTATAGCCATAGTAAAAAATCTTCTTTACTCATTACTTTTTCTTCCTCATACGATCTTTGTCGTCAACGAAAGAAATATGAATGTCCATGGTTGTTTTAAAGGATTTGACTACTGATCTTAAGTCTATGGCTTTGTTCTCAAGCTTCCAAATTCTCGATTGAAAGAAAGACACTTTCGAGAGTCGCCTTCATATTGAGAAACAAAGAATTTGATGCGCTCTAAAAATGTATTATCTCGCCGCTTAGTCAAATAGCACTATATTTCGTATTAGGCTCTTTTACACCAACCGCCTATTACAGCCTCAACCAAGCTCCTCGTAGGGTTACCAATGGCATAAAATGGATCACTCCTGGATGAAGAGGTGAGAGTCGGCAAACTTGACTCACGATCACTGGCAACTAGTTAAGAGACTGAATCGTAGCTTGTTTTCTTAAAAGCTTCACTTATAAATCGTTAATATTTTGATGTAGTAAAGTGACCTCAAAGTCAATTAATGATCCTTTAAAATAAGAGATATCACTATTAGCCAACTTCTCAATCTCCTTGTTTTTGGCAGTAAGCCTTCTTTCTAAAGTCTTTAATGGTGTCCTTAAATGCATTCGATGTTATCTTTTTGGTATGATAAAGATCAAACCATTTTTGAGCCTCAGGATTGTTTGAAAATTGAAGGCTAGATGCTTTTCTTCTCTTTATATCTTGTGTTAATTTGCCTACAAATGTTTCCAGTCGGTCTGTGACTCCTTTTTCTTATTCAATCAATCATATATTACAAGGCTCGACAAATACAAGCTTTTAAACAAAATTCTTTAAAATTATAGGAAATGCACGTTCATATAGCTTATTTACCGAAAGATCAATCGTGATGTATAACAAGTTGGCCCTAGAATTTCTGGCCGCGTCGAGCCATTTATCTCTCTCTTCTCTCCAAAAGTAGAAGTTGAAATTATGGAGCATAGGATATATCTCTTGCAAATATTTTTTGTTTTTTTTTAAAAAAAAAAACTACTTCTGACTGAAGAGAGAGTCTCAAAAGATTATCTTTTCTCCTTAAATCCCCTTTTTAATGTTCACATACTTATTTAAAAGGTTCATCAAAATAGAGCTACCACAAAATTATGTAGTCTGCATATCATATACAAGACAAACTAAGAAAGATAGGAAACATGCTATTTATCAAATTTTCGAACTACAAAGTCATATATAAAGGCTATTCTTCGTTTGTTTCATACAAAACTGACTTATTCTTCGTTTGGTTCATACAAAACTGGCTTTTCGTAAAATTCTAGAATATATCTATTCTTATTGTATTTAAATTTTTCCCATGGAAAAGAGTGGCCTCAAAGGGCAATGGATTGAACCCAGGGGATGTTGTAGGCGTCTCCTAGATAAAGGTCACGTCTAAATTCATCCAAATATCTTTTACAGAATCACCTTAGTGATCTCGCACATTTAGGCCCTCAGAAACTGAAGTCAATCATAATAATCCTGCAATACCCTTGATACAAAGTTTCAACAAGAATCTCCATTTCTTCAATTAGCATCAGAAAAGTGTCATTAATTCAATATTTTCCTCTAGAAGATGGCTCCTGTTGAAGCATTGCTTCTTTAGTATTGGGGCGACTTCTTGATCTTTGTACTTCCACAGGACAGGAGCTCCATAGATTAGTTGATGGTATCTTCTCGACAATTAGTAATAAGACACCGTAATTTTGCTAGTTTCTCTTTGAAGTTGCTTATGTTTTGCATCCTTCTTCTCAGTTATCAACTCAAATTTGTACTGTGATTTAATTTTAATCTATTTTTTTTAAAGGTTAACTCATGAACATGAAATAAGTTTTAAGTACATGTGAAAGTGACAAAACATGAGGTGGAAGAAGTAAAAATAATAATGAGCTTTTCCTTTCATCCAAAGGTATCCTACGGAGGCAAATCAGTGGTATCTACATGATCACATCCTCTCTCTTCTCCACTCGAATTCCCGGAGGGACCTTCACCAGAACCATCTCCTCCCTCATTTACAGGCTTACCACTAGAGTTATCACTTCTAGGCCACAATCTTAGCCGTCACCACCACCAGGATCATTATTATTCCTGATGTCGGGACCATGAAAAGCATTCTCGCCCTCAGCATCTGAATCATGGACTTCGTCAATTGGAGAATCTTCAATAATCAGTAGTTCAGCCACATCTAATCTTTCTTGGGTCAAAAATCCCTACCAACATAGCTTTGAATTTCTGTTTCAGCAAGTCATTGTGGCAATATACTGGGAAATCAATATATGGGAACTTCTCCACATTACCTCGATATGTGGTGAATATATAATGCCTTTTCAAATGATCTTCTGAATGGATTTGAGAAGATCCCCTGGAATGTTGGGTTCCTTTTCCTTAGCATCTTTAGTAATGCAGAAGGATTTCGACAGAAGCCTTTTTGTATTCAGCCTCAGTTTGACGGTATCATTTTTATGAGTGAGCTTCATAATGGCTGAATCTAATTAGTGAGATAGTTTTTCAGAAAACAAATTCAGTCGTTCTTTTAAAAACTGCTTAGCTCTTCTTTCTACTTCAAGCGAAAATTTCAAATTCATAGCTGTCTTAAGGTCTTTGTCCTTCTCAATATCAGTATTACCTTAGGGCCTAGGCTATGGAAAAATCAACATTTGAGTGTTCAAAGTAGTAACAATCTCTTTTATCCCGTTATTTACAACGGTTATAGCTGAAGAATCACCATCCGATACAAAAGGATATTTAGTAGCCTACATAAATCACAAATAACAACTTAAAGCGAGTATTATTATCATGAGTCAACAAAGCATGACAAGCCAAAATTTACTACATAGAGACGTTTTAGAGATGCTAATTTTTCATCAGAGGTAGGGGTTTGGGAAACAAGGTAAAGATGGAGCAAAGAATGAAGGAGATTACAGGATAGGATCAGCTATGTCCCTGAATGATTTGGCACGAGTAACCTCTGTTGACTTTGAAGGAAGAGAGTCATTGGGAGGTACCAAGAACCACGTCTCTTCACACCATCGATTTAAATTGCCAAACAGAAAAAGGGAAGGCATCTGAGGTAGAGGTTCATTTCTCGCATAACAACCGGCTCATGCGGTGTAGGAGGAGGGAGGTCTGAGATCAACTTTTCTTCTAACAAATCTCACAAAAAGCAAAAGCGTCATAAAAGAAATCATCAAACCCCAAGACTGCAAAAATTTTGAGGTTAAGTTCCTTTAAGCTTCGTTTTATAAGAGGAACAACTCCGATCTCCTCCTCCTCCTCCTCCTCCTTAGAAGGGGATGTTCCAAAAATAGCATCTAAACCAAATAAACAAAGATCGCATAATAAGAGAAGACTCCAAGTGATAAGCATCAAGTATACCAAAGGACCCTATGGAAGAGTATAATGTAAATAATGATTCTTTGCCATGAAACAAGATGAGTTCGCCCTCGAAATTTTGGGAGCACGAAGATTCCGTCAACACCTTGCGATTAGAAAAAATAATGTCATATTGAAACAACTTGGCATAAGTTAAGAAAGAAGTCCTTGGCACCGATAGGATCGCTCTTTTAACTAAAGCTTTAATAGTTTTCTCCTCATCGGAAGTCAAGGATTTTAAAGAAGAAGCTGAAATAAATAGAAGGGTCTATCTATTAGCACCCCGCAATTTACTCTTCACACCCCGTTGTTTAGAAAATAAAATGCACACCCCATCGTTTTCTTTTCCCACCCCGTTTTCTTCCAAAAATGCCCTTATTTTATCTTGTAAATTGTTAGTGTTGCTCTCTTTAAAATCTTGATCAAATTATTTAACGTTTGTAGGCGACGTCATTGATCGTCTGACGTTGGTTATGAAAATTAACGTTGCATACTTGTTATTCAAGTCTTTGCAAATCTGGTACACTATTAACTTACTCAGTCCTAAAATACATAATAACATAAACAGCTGACTTTACAATTTTCAAATTTTTAATCATTATTTGTAATTTTAATGGTTTTTTTTAATCATTCTTAATCATTGTTTTTAATTCTTGTCTTATTTTAAAAAAAAAAACTCATGAATACTGATTTTTTATTTTAATTATTGTGTGCAATTTAACCTCAAACATCCATAAATGTATGTAGTTGATTTTATTATTATTTATAATCGTCATATAGCATTAGACAAATTATTAAATCAATTATTAAAGGGTATAACTGAAAATAAAATTTTAAACCTTTAGTCGGGGTGCGAAGAGAAAATAACGGGGTGCTAATAGCCGGACCCTAAATAGAAAAGTTATTAGTGTAAGCCCTGGTCGAGTTAATAATATAGATCAATAAACTCGTAGGCAGTAGGCTGCGCAAAATGCTCCAAAGAGCCTAGAGTAGCATTTGATAAAAAAGATGTGATTATCCCACCTTTTTGATCTATTAATGGGATCAGAGATTAAATTGCCTAGATATAGGTTAAGTTTATATAGAATATGTCCCTGATATCATTATTTGTATAAGGACAGGTTATATAATGGAGCACTTTAGCACTAACAGATTCCAGGCTTGCTTCCCGAGCAAGAACTTCCAAAGCAGCACAAAATAAGTACAATCATTTGGTAACAACCGGATAAGAATAACTCCCAAGTACTCCAAATATATTAGAATAAAACCATGGAAAGGAAGAAATCTTCCTTGCCATGTATGAATGGGGGTAAAAGAGAAATAGCTTTCAAAAGGCGAGAACACTTTATCATTAGGGCCAGCAGGGATGGCCAAGACCTAAAATATTCCAACCGATTGAGAACAAAATCCACTTCAGTTTGGGTAGTGATACCAGAGTAAGTATTATGGTCTTTTGGATCCCATCGGACCCTAACCAGTCTTCTTAACATACTTCTTTTTCGACAGCTTAAGAGATTCCATGTTCGTACTAGGTGATATAATTCTTAAAACTTTAGAAGTCTCAAAGTAATTGTAAATTTTTGAGAAATCCAGTAAGTTAAGGATTGGTTAATTCAAGAGTTAATGTTATATCCTATGGCCTACTACATCAATTCAAAATTGAATTTATGTGAAATTTACAACACCCCAAACTGTAATACAATATAACCACAATAAACATTCAGAATTAATCGAAACCAGCAGTACATTTGCGTTCGTCTCAGAATTCTGGTTTAGATATACCCCAAGTTTGCGTAAAACTGACAACGTATGAAGAAGTTATGGGCTCTAAAAAGTTGTATACATATATAAGGCTTATGTATGAATATAATAAACCAGAATAATTCAAAACAATTCAAACGAACAAGCGAGAAAAACAAGCGGCAAGAAGACCCGTTGGGGGTCGACCACACCTAGTTTGGGTCGACCCAAAAAGGGTTGGGTCGACCCTAGGGTCGACTCAGTTGTAGGTGGGTCGACCCATACGTGATCTAGCCGAATTCTGAACTATGAACCTGAATTGTTTTATGTCTCTGTTCATGCTGACTCAGCATGACTTTTACGGTTCAAATTTAAAACCTAGATCTAACGGTTGATGTTGGCTTTGTAACTTTATAAATAGATGGCCTCCCTCATTCTTGAATTCACACAAATTCTTCATATCTTACTCTACATCTAAATTATTCTGAAAAATATAAACAAATAATAGGGGATTGTTGCTAAAGAATGGATCAAACAGAAGCAACATCAATCAAGAATTGCATACGTATACCTGGATTTGACTTGGACTTTCTGTGGCCTAGTGTTATACATATTTATCTTCATCAAGTCTCACTGTGAGTTACAGTTATTTAATAATCTAATTTCTTAGGTCTTGAACATGACAGTTAAATAAAACTGGTTAGGACTTATAATGATAGTAAAACAAATATGCATGCTTTCATTATTAATACCTGTGATGTTATGTCAAGTTATACCTTTACCTGTGAAGTTATGCCAAGTTATGCCTATACCTGTGATGTTATAAATATGCATGTTGTATTGTTAATCAAACAAATTGTACATATACCTGTGATATGTTAATTGGACAAGTTATACCTATGCCTGTGATGATATTGAACAAGTTATACATATGCATGTAATGCTGGAAAGAATAACATGTATGTATCTATCTTCCTTTTTCCATTTTCTGTGTTTATTTCTAGTCTTGCCTATATAGATATGTGATTTGGTTCTATTCCACTCCCTCTGTTTTACTTATTATTTTACGCCAAGCCTAGGCCCTTGGAAGCCTAGGCTATACCCGATTAAATGGGTGTACATTTGGGGCAATAACGAATAGTATAAAGAGGGACTTAGGCATGTTATTTACTTGGAATAAATTGATTAAAATTTGGGAAAAAGGATAGATATACCTGTTTATACTTTCTGTAGACACTTGTTGAAAATGGGTGTTATGCATAAACCTGTAACTTGGGGATGTAGTTGATGAATAATATGCATATTGACTAGACGTGTTAACTTTGACTTAAACGGACATTAAGTAGATGACATGTTAAGAATAGGTTTATTTACACATAATGACATTACAACCATGCTTGTTAATAAAGCCTGAACCTGCTAAGTTGAACATAAATATTAATAAGCAGAGAGGTCCCTCGTCTGTTGTTGTATCGGGTTTTGGGGACTCTTAAATCCTAGATACTTGAGGAGACAAACTTAGGAGGTTTTGGCTTGTGTCAATCTGTTGTTTGGAACCCATATCAGTCAGTATCCCTATATGTATCTTATCTGAGGGTCCCGCACTAGGTAGGGGTCAGGGCACGCTTTACTGAACTTGATAGTAAGAGGTTCACCTGGGGGTGGTTATGGGCGCGTTCCAACGGAGACCTGAGCGTGCATGAGTCCGACTAGGGAAGATAAGACGTTATAACACCTGTAAATAGGTCTGTGTCATATAGTTGCTGGGTTAGGGAGTGATACACCCTACTGTCGGGGATAACAGATGGTATTTACATAGTAGGTAGCTGACCACTTGGGTAATAATTAGGGTACACCAAATCCTGCTGTTATGTAATTAGGTTAACACATAATCCTGCTGTTATGTAATTAGGGTACACCTAATCCTGCTGTTTAATCCTATTGTATAATCCTGCTGTTTATTTCTGTTATTAATCCTGTTGCAATCCTACTGATAAGTAATTAGGCAAAGAACTTAATCTCGTAAAACCTATTATGCTAGTATTGGCGCAGACATATATGTTCAGATATTACCTGTTTTTAAGATAAAAATGTGAAGCATTATCCAATCATATGTTTAATCTTGTTATTATGCCCATCTTGTTATTCTGTTTAATTTATCTATTGTGACACTGTACGTTTCTTATCCAGTCTTATTTACCTGTCTTTGCATTCCTATTTTATGCATATTTGTAAGCCACTGGAACTTGCTAGACTTTATGTCTGACCCTTTTTCTTTCGCCTCTTTCTTCCTTCCCCCCTTCAGGTCCTCAGAGTGGTAGCAATCAGCAGTAGATAGGATATCTCTTCGTCCTAGACTTGACTTGGACTTCTTGAGATATATCGCTTTGACTGCTTTCTACTTTGGTTTGGCTTGTGGCATGGGATATGATTTTATGTGCTTTGGTATTTTATTTTCTGAGGTAACTTGAAAGACAATTTGAGATAGTTTATTAGTTGTAATTGGGTTTTGATGTATTTCTGAAACTATGATTTATTTCTTTTATAATAAAGTTTAAGATTTCCGCTGCTTATTTTTTCTGCCTTGTATATTCTCTGTAATGATTTCCTGTTGTGCTTCACAGAACTTTATGCATTCTCTTATGAGTGACATTAACGGACGTGGGGTGTCACACTTGGTATCCGAGCTGAGGGTTACAAGATCAGAGAAAAAGTTTTCAAAACTGTTTTCAAAAAGCAAAGTATTTTCAAATAAAAATCGGTGTTTGAAAAACATATCCCTACAAGCCATAGTCAAAATTCTCTCTATCTCTTGTTAAATCCTTTTTTTTCTTTTCAGCATGTCTGGAGAACCCAATCTTCCCGAGGTCGTTCAGATACCGGCATGGTTCCATAGATATCTCGAGGCTACGACACCCGCTGAAGGTCAAGGAAATTCTCCTCCCTCGGCTACGGCCGTTGTTCCTCCACTTCCTCGAGTAGATAACTTCTCTAAGATATGCAAGGACTTCTGCGCTATGGGAGGAAAACTATTACGTGGAACCAAAAGCTTTATTGAAGCACGGAATTGGCTACGAGAGATGGAAAACTTGTTTGGACTTTTTGAGGTCGACGACCGAAGGAAAATACAACTGGCTGCATGGCAACTTAAAGATGAGGCTTCCTACTAGTGGGAAGTAACGCAAGCTGGACAACCGGTGGTGACTTGCGATGACTTCAAACAAAGATTCGAGGTGAAATTCTTATCTCAGGTAGAAGAATGACTACAAATGGAAAGGTTTTTGGCTTTAAAGCAAGGATACATGCAAATTAAGGAGTATGTGAATAAGTTTAATCAACTAGCGAGATTTGGACTAGAGCTAGTGAATACACCAAACAAGAAGGCGCTTAGATTTGCGAGAGGGTTGAATGAACCTCTCGAAGGACTTGCTTTGTCCAACACACCGATGGGGGGAAATTTTGAAAGGCTAGTAGATATGGCGCTAATGCAAGAAGATGGCAAGGGAGAAAAGAGAGAGACTAAGACTGAGGAAACTCATGCAAAGGGCGAAAAGCAGAAATTTTGGCCCAAGAAAGGAAAGCAACAAAAGAAAGGTGGAAATCCCAACAAGGCTCAAATAAAAAAGGATGTAAAGTGTCATGGTTGTTGTGCTATAGGTCACTTTGTAAAAGACTGCAGAAAGTCCAAGGGGGCTTGCTTTACTTGTGGGCAGATGGGACACTTTACAAAGAAATGCCCTAGCAAGCAAGGACAAGGAGCAGGGACTTATGGACAAGTGCATGCTTTGGAAGCAAGTAGACCTGATCGAGATAGGAAAGTCACGGTTAAAGGTTTAATTTACCTTTTTGACTATCATGTTCGAACCCTGTTTGATTCTGCTGCTTCACACTCATTTATATCCAGTTCTTTAGTAGATAGTCTGCACCTAAATACTAGTATAGTCTCTAAATCTGTAATAGTCTCAAACCCCATAGGAGGATCGGTTCATTTATCCATGATGTGTAGGGGTTAAGGGTTTCTATCTTGATCATTGAACTTGAATGCGACGCATATGTACTGGGCTTTGTGGGCTATGGTTTGATTCTAGGCATGGATTGGCTAGCCATGTATGGTGTCATTCTTGATTGTGAAAAGAGAATGGTTAGACTTCTTTCTTGTCATGGTAGGACTCTCGAATTTTCCTGCGACCCACGGGGGTCGATGATGCTCAGTTTTCTAGAATCACTTGGTACTTTTCTTGATGACTTGTGATTTGTGCCCATAGTTGGAGACTACCCAGATGTGTATGAGGAGGTTAAGGGGCTACCTCCAAAGCATGAGATAGACTTCCAGATTTACTTGGTAGAGAGTGCGAAGCCAGTTGCTCTATCAGTGCGCCATATGGCTCCAAGGGAAAGGAGGGAGCTCAGTAAGAAAGTAGAGGAGCTACTCGAGAAAGATTTTATTAGACGAAGCATTTCAGAATGGGGAGCTCCAGTCGTCTTCGCAACTAAAGAAGACAGGTCACTCGTCAATGCGTGGATTATAGGGAGTTGAATAAGCTCACTAAGAAGAATAGGTACCCGCTCCCGAGAATCGACGACCTGTTTGATCAGCTAGTTAGCGCGTTAGTTTTCTCGTAGATGGATCTGACCAAAGGGTTTCATCAGTTGAGAGTGACAAAGGACAGCATTGATAAGACGACATTCAGAACTCCAGACGGCTTCTTCAAATGATTGGTTATGCCTTTTGGACTAACCAATGCACCTGCCTATTTTATGGACTTGATGAGTAGGGTGCTTAGAGAGTTTCTGAACAAGTTTGTGGTGATCTTTGTGGACGACATCCTGATCTTCTCAAAGGACGAGGAGGATCATGCCCAACACTTAGGAGAGGTTTTACGCACTCTCAGGTCACATCAGCTCAAGGCGAACTTTTCTAAGTGTCACTTTTGGAGAAAGGAAGTAATATTCCTAGGGCATGTGGCCTCCAAGGATGGGATAGCAGTGGATCCCGCAAAAGTCGTTGCAGTTCAAGATTGGAGGGCTCTAAAGAATGCAACAGAGGTGAGAAGTTTCCAAGGGTTGGCTGACTACTACGGAAAGTTTATCAAAGATTTTGCAAGGGTATCAGCCCCGCTTAGCTGACTGATGAAAAAGAACTTGGCTTTTTCATGGACCGTTGATTGTGAGGATGTTTTTCAAAGGTTGAAGAGGGCTCTGGCAACAGCCCCAGTTCTGACTCTCCCGGACGAAAGCAAGATGTTTACGGTTTACACAGATGCTTGTGGTATAGGGCTTGCTGTCGTTCTGATGTAAGAGGGAAGGGTAGTGTGCTATGGAAGCAGGAAATTGAGAGTTCACGAAAAGAACTACCCAACCCGTGATCTAGAGTTGGCTACTATAGTGTTCGCATTGAAGTCTTGGCGACACCATCTACTTGGAGCGGGTTGGATCTATGCAATAGGAGGACCCGCATATTTCAAACATCTTGGATAGGCTTGATAGAGGAGAGACTTCTAGTCATCTTGCTAGATATACCGTGGACGATAAGGGGTGGCTAAGATGAGATGAAAAGCTATGTGTCCTTAAGAATGGGGAATTGCTTAAGGCAGTGCTTGAGGAGGCTCATCATTCTCGGATGACTACCCATCCGGGCGGCAACAAAATGTATCGAGACATGAAGAGGGTTTTCATTTGGACTGGAATGAAGAAGGATGTGGTAGAATTTGTAGCTCGATGCATTACTTGCCCAAGGGTAAAGGCCGAATAAAATAAACCAAGAGAATTGCTTCAGCCCTTGGATATCCCGTAATGGAAGTGGGAAAGTGTCTCTATGGACTTTGTCGATGGACTTCCCCGATCAAGAAAGGGTAATACGAGCATTTAGGTGATAGTGGATAGGCTTACAAAGAGCGCTCATTACATTCCTATGAAGAGAAAAAGGATGTCGTATTGGCTGGCATCAGTTTATCTTAAAGAGATAGTACGTTTGCATGGGGTATCTTCTAGTATAGTAAGTCACCGCGACCCCATCTTTACCAGTGAGTTTTGGAAGAGCTTGCAAGAGGCATTAGGTACACAGGTACGTTTGAGCATGGCATACCATGCTCAGACAGATGGACAGACGGAGAGGGTGAATAGAGATCTTGAGGATTTTCTAAAACTGTGTATCCTAGACTTTGGAGGGACTTAGGAAGAGAACCTTTCTTTGGTAGAGTTCGCCTACAACAACAGTTACCAATTAAGCATAGGCATGGCACCCTTCGAAGCATTATATGGATAACCATGTAGATCACCGACTTTTTGGTGGGAGTCTACAAATAGATTTCTACTTGGGCCAAATATGATTCGAGATACTTCTGAGAAGACTGATCTTATCCATCAAAGAATGAAAGTCGCTCAAGATAGACAGAAATCTAATGCCGATAAGAGGAGGACCGACTTGGAATTTGAAGTAGGGGATATGGTCTTCATTAAAGTGTCACCGCTAAAAAATGTAGTTCTCTTTGGTTCAGTAAGGAAATTGGCGCCGAGGTTTGTAGGGTCATTATCTATAGTAGAGAGGATTGGGCAGATGGCTTACAGGATTAAGCTACAATATAGATTGCTGAGCATACATGATGCATTTCACGTTTCCCATTTGAGGAAATGTCTCCATGTAACGGTAGAGATAGTAGAGCCGAGTACTCTTGAGGGCGTAGAAGTTGAGAAGGAAGCATTAGTGAGACGAGTTACTACTCATATCCTTGGATCAGAAATCAAAAAGTTGAGGAATAAGGAAATCCGATTAATTAAAATACAATGGGGAGAAGACCGCGAAATGTGACATGGGAACCCAAAAATAGGATTCGCACTTCTTATTCTTTCTCTTTGAGAGTATGTTCTTGACTTCTTTTCCAAGATTTTACTTTGCATTTGCTTCTACCATTCGAGTTTATTTATTATATCGCTCGAACCTTTCGATCCTTAAGAAGAAATTAATGGTTGAAACATGTAATGTTTGATGGTTGCAAGTGTTTGCTAGTGGTTGCAGGTGGATGCATAGACACACTAAGCACTACATCGGCTCAATCACTTACATGTTGCATATGGATGTGTGTGCATTTTAATTTTCTATGGATGGAAATGAACGTATCATCATATGGATGTTGCATTTGGACGGATGATTGTGTACACATATAGAGTTTACATGATATGATAAGACTATTTGCATGCATTTTGGACTCATGGCACAAACATATATTGCATTAAGGAGGTCAAACGAATCAGTCGACCGCCCGATTTTCGCATCAGTGTAAGGACATATATGCACAACACTTTGCATAAGTTCTTACAAGCATTAGAAATCTCTTAAGGACAACGTATGCCTTTGGATGATGGATGAATAGATGGTTGTAGATGGATATTAGGATAGTAACACTCTCCTAGGCTTGGAGATCTCGGGGACGAAATCCTTTAAGTAGGGGAGAATGTAACACCCCAAACTATAATACACTATAACCATAATAAACATTCAGAATTAACCGAAACAATCATTATCGTTGCATTCATCTCGGAATTCGGGTTCAGATAGACCACAATTTTGTGTAAGACGGACAACGTACTAAGAAGTTATGGGCTCTAAAAAGTTGTAGACATATATCAGGCTTATGCATGAATATAATAAACCAAAATAATTCAAAACAATTCAAACGAGCGAGCAGGAAAAACAAGCGGCAAGAAGACCCATTGGGGGTCAACCACACCTAGCCTGAGTTGACACATGGGTCGACCCAATAAGGGTCGGGTCGACCCAGTGGTAGATCGGTCGACCCATACGTGATCTGGCCGAATTTGGAACTGTGAACCGAGATTGTTTTGTGTCTCTATTCATGCTAACTCAGCATGACTTGTATGGCTTAGATTTAAAACCTAGATCTAACGGTCGATGTTGGCTCTGTAACTCTATAAATAGATAGCTTCCCTCATTCTAGAATCACACAAAATTTTCATATCTTACTCTACCTCTAAATTATTCTGAAAAATATAAACACATAATGGGGGAATGCTGCTTAAGATTGGATCAAACAGAAGCAACATCAATTAAGACTTGCATACATACACCTGGAATATTGGACTTGGACTTTATGTGGCCTAGTGTCATACATATTTATCTTCACCAAGACTCACTATGAGTTACAGTTATTTACAGATCTGATTTCTTAGGCCTTGAACATGACAGTTAAATAAAACTGGTTAGGATTTATAATGATAGTAAAACAAATATACATGTTTTCATTATTAATACATGTGATGTTATGTCAAGTTAAACCTATACCTGTGATGTTATGTCACGCTATACCTATACCCGTGATGTTATGCCAAGTTATACCTATACATGTGATGTTATACATATTCCTGTGATATTGTTAATCAAACAAATTATACATACACCTGTGATATCGTTAATTGGACAAGTTACACATATGCATGTGATGATATTGAACAAGTTATACATATGCATGTAATGCTGGAAAGATAAACAAGATATATGTATCTATCTTCCTTTTCCATTTTCTATGTTTATTTCCAGTCTTGCCTATATACATACGTGATTTGGTTCTATTCCTCTCCCTCTGTTTTCCTTTTTATTTTACACCAAGCCTAGGCCCTTAGAAGCCTATGCTATACCCGATTAAAATGGGCGTACATTTTGGGCAACAATAAATAGTATAAAAAGGGATTTAGGCATGTTATTTACTTAGACTAAATTGATTAAAATTTGGGAAAAAGGATAGATATACCTGTTTAGACTTGTTATAGACATTTGCTGTAAATGGACGTTACGCATAAACCTATAACTTGGGAATGTAGTTGATGAATAATATGCATATTGACTAGACATGTTAACTTTGACTTAAACGGACATTAAGTAGATGCTATGTTAAGAATAGGGTTGTATACACATAATGACATTACAACCATGCTTATTAATAAAACCTAAACATGCTAAGTTGAACATAAGTATTAATAAGCAAATAGGTCCACCGTCTGCTGTTGTATCGGGTGTTGGGCACTCTTAAATTCTAGATACTTGGGGACACAAGCTTAGGGGGTTTTGGCTTGTGTCAATCTGCTATTTTGAACCTATATCAGTTAGTATCCCTATAGGTGTCTTATCTGAGGGTCCCGCACTAGATAGGGATCAGGGCACGCTTTATTGAACTTGGTAGTAAGATGTTCACATGGGGATGGTTACGGGCGCGTTCCAGCGGAGTCATGAGCGTGAAAGAGTCTGACTAGGGAAGATTAGACGCTATAACACCAGTAAACAGGTCTATGTCATATGGTTGTCAGTTTAGGAAGTGATACACCCTACTGCTAGGGTTGACACAGGGTATTTACATTGGATGGAGTCGATCGTTTGGGTAGTAATTAGGGCACACCTAATCCTGTTGTTATGTAATTAGGTTAACACCTAATACTGATGTTAAGTAATTAGGGTACACCTAATCCTGCTGTTTAATATTCTTGTATAATCCTGCTGTTTATTTTTGTTATTAGTCCTGATGTAATCCTGCTGATAAGTAATTAGGCAAAGAACTTAATCTCGTAGAACCTGTTATACTAGTATTGATGCAGACATATATGTTCAGACATTACCTATTTTTAAGATAAAATGTGAAGCATTAACCGATCATAAGTTTAATCATGTTATCCTTTTTAGTTTATCTGTTGTGACACTGTACCTTTCTTATTCAGTCTTATTTACATGTCTTGGCATTCCTATTTTATGCATATTTGTAAGTCACTGGAACTCGTCAGACTTTATATCTGACCTTTTTCTTTTGCCTCTTCCCCTTCCCCCCTCAGGTCCTCGGAGTGGTAGCACTCAACAGTAGATAGGATATCTCTTCAGCTTGGACTTGACTTGGACTTCTTGAGATGTATCGCTTGACTTGATCTTTACTTTGGTTTGGCTTATGGCATGAGATATGATTTTATGTGATTTGGTATTTTATTTTCTAAGATAACTTTGAAAGACAGATTTGAGACAATTTGCTAGTTATAACTAGGTTTTCATGTATTTCTGAAACTATGATTTATTTCTTTAATAATAAAGTTTAAGATTTTCCACTGCTTAATTTATCTGTCTTGTATATTCTCTGTAATGATTGTCTGTTGCGCTTCACGGAACTTAATGCGTTCTCTTATGAGTGACATTAACGGACGTGGGGTGTCACTAAATTGGTCCAACGAAGCAAAGCACATAAATATTTAGGGGATTTCTTTTAAAGACAATGCGCTTTATTTCTAAGGAAACCAGGTTTAATGACTACATGTAGCAGAACTATTTTTTCAAAGCCATAAATGCTTTTAAGTCCAAAAAGATATAAAATAATTTGGTGGCTTCGATAAAGTAAGATAAACGTAGAGGATTTTGTTTTTAAACAAAACAATTTGTGTTTTAAGTCATAAGGAATCCAATGCATAAGGCATTAGTTCAAGAGATGTTGAAAGCTAGTATTTAAAATTAAGTGTTTGTGCTTTGAAGCTACAGGGGCTTAAGTCGTAAGGTCTTCAAAGCCAAGACTTCAAACCATACCTAGGGCTTTGAAGCACAAGCCCTCTTCGAACCATCTAGCTTAGTGTTTCAGAGCCAATTAAGACTCGAAGCACAAGCCCTTTAAAGCGCAGGCTTCGAACCGTCCCTAGTGTTCCGAAGTCATTTAGATTCAAAATGCAAATCCTTTCAAGTCACAGCATCGAACGATGCAACTTTGCGCTTCAAAACCTTACTTTGATCGAAACATGAAGTCTTTCGAAGCCAAAGCTTCGATTTTTTTTTAATTCACGTTTCGAAATCATTTAATACTCGAAGCACAAAACTTTTTAAGCCAAAGTTTCAAAGTTCCCTGCTTCTCAAATCATTCTTCCTTGTACTTCAAAAGCATCCAAGTTTCAAAACACAAAACTTTTAAAGCCAATATTTCAATTATTCTTCTATGTTCCAAATCATCAAGGATCTTAGCTCTTAAAGTACATAACTAAATTTGAAAATTTTCGAAGCAAATGTTTTACTTTAATTCATTCGAATTGAAACAGAGATTTAAACTTCGACACATAATGTCACACAAAACCCCCGTTAAAAACCTTTATTTGTTTTCATCATTTTCCCACTAAAATTAATTTATTGAAACACTAATTTTTCTTCTCAAGCAACCGTTGAGATCCAACTAGCTAAAATCGAATGGGATTTCAAAATAATAAAATAAAATAGTCAACGACGAGTTCAACCGTCGTGAATCAATCTCAGAAAAATAATAATATATAAATATGTATAAATCCTCGAATATTAGCTAACTTCAGAGGCGACTTGTAAAGAGGTTTTGAACCTCGATTTTTAGTAGTTGATTGAGAAGAGAATATTTTTTTTTGGAAGCTTTGATTTGTTTCTTTCCGTAGTATTTTAATACCGTAGGAGGAAGAAGAAGAAGAAAAGTATGGAGAAGTTTGTAGGCAGGCAGAAGGAGAGGAGCCACCAATTTTGACGAGCAAACTAAGTGCAACGTTTCAAAGTGAACGATTATGATGAAAGAGATAGCTGGAACCCAATTAAAAATAGGTACTTTCATAACACTAAAGGGGCTAGTGTTACACTATAATCCGCTTCGCTCCAGAATTCGTTTCGCCAACACAAAGGGCTTCACAACTTAGAGAGGTGAAGCACCACTTCACATCAAGAAGTTCGAAAGAATACTAGAGCACAACGCTTCGAAGCACTCTTCTTCGGAGCCATTCGCTTTAAAGCGTCCACATCACGTTGACATCTCATAGGAAGTATTCGAAACAGTTGTGATGGCTTCACATCTTCGAAGCAAGAAGAAACCATTACATTGAATCAAGGAAAATCAATAGTGCTTTGAGTAGCTCGAAGCAAGGGTTGGTCTTCGAAGATAGAGGCAAAACATCTCATCAAGAAGTTAAAATTTGAAGCAAGCAGCTGTGAACCAAATGTGACTTCGCATCAACAATGGCTTTGCATCATAAAGTGGTTCGCATGGCAACACCTTCTGAGCTTCTTCGAAATAGAATAAAGATGCTCCTTCAAAACCAATACACTCAAAGTCACTCTTTTCAAAGCAAATTTCCTTGAAGCCATTCCCTCGAGGGCATGCCTTTAAAACAAAATATCCAAAGCAAAAGCATAATTGCATCCAAAATAAGCCTTCAAAGCTAGATCCTTCGAAGCTAAGGCCTTCAAAACAATAGCTTCGAAGCAGCACCATCATGTTTGGAGCGCTACCCACCTATTTGAAGCAATTCCAAACAAGAGGTGGGAAGACACCAAGAAAAGAAAAAATGGATCATCTCATTATTTCTGCACTCTATATTTCTTTCACTCAAGCCATAAATCAATTTGGGAAAATTCTATGAAGATTGATTTAAGACTTGTACTTAGACGACATAGCATAGCATATGAGACAAATTTGTGACTTTTTTGTACTTACCGTACAGTGAATACCAGTGAACTTTCATGACACTCAAATGTCCTTGCATACTTCACATTTGACCATTATGACTATTGAGTTGACATACCTTGAAGCATTCAGATCGGCTTCGGATCCATTCAAAATGAGCTGAACTAACCTGATTTAAAATGCCTTAAACTCTTTTCAAACATATTCATATTTCCTCCTCTTAGCTTCAAGCCAAAGTATTAAGAGGGACTTGACAAAGACTAATGAACTAACTCATTCGAAGGCTCAACCGACTCACTCGAAGCACCTCTATGGCATCGAACCTGATTTTCACCCTTCGAAGTAGTCCTACAAGCCTCAAATGTGCACTTCTGCTCTTCTTCATTTCAAAGGTGTCATTTGGCTTCGAACCTACTCTTTTGAATATTCGAAACAACATATTGGCTTCGAGCTCATCAATTTGGCTCCATATCAATCATAAGAAACCACACACTTGACCTTGCTAAGAACATTTAGCCTGTCAGACCATTTTTTGATCTAACACTCCTAATCACATTGTCAGCCATTTGGTGCTAACAACCGTTCAACCCCCATGGGCCTAGGAATCCCAGGCGGATTAGCACATCTAATCAAATCCTAATTCACCACCTTCAAAAAACATATGCTCCTGATTAAGCTGCTCCCCTTATCACTTTCAACTTGCCTTGCAGGTCCTTCATCAGCGATCCTCTTATCAAATCCTTCACAGCGCAACTTAACTGTACAAATCTCATTTAACAATGTTAAGATTTCCATGTAGAAAATTATATCACAAACTCCAACTATCCACAGATCGGTCATCCCCAAATCAAATTCGCACCGTTCAAAAACCCCACTTCGAAAAACTCAGTCACATTCACATTCGTACATCACGTACCCTAACAAATTCAAACCAATTGTGATTCAAGACAATTCGACAAACCCACCACAAAGTGAAGAACCAAACCCGAAATAAAAACCCTATCGGCAACCAACTGCATCGATCATCGCCACGCAAATTTCAAACTCGAGACCCTAACTTGATTTCGAAAAAAGAAAAAGAAAATAGAGAGAATAGGGGCTGCATGCAAATACAACTCGATTTCTAAAAAGGAAAATACCGAGGAAAGAGGTTTTGATTGATTTTGTTTTTCTGGGAAGTTTGCTTGTGGTGCTTTATAATTAAGCAAGGATGCACTTGACTAAGTGCGCTCATATTTTTTTTTTTAGAGGCGCATTTCCCTAGTGCACCCCGAGTATTTTTTTTTTTGAAACTTGACCACCTCAGCTCTGAGGTAGGGCTGTCAATGGATACCCGAAATATCTGAAATCCGTCCGCATCCGTATCCGAAAAGCGGATAAATATCCGATATCCGGGAAAGCGGATGCAAATGCGGATATAGGCATATCCGCATCCGAAAATTATCTGTCCGCTTTTTTTTCGATTATAGCTTAAATTATGTGTATTTTAACATAATTAAATATACTAATTTATTAATTTGCAAAATTAGAAGTCTACTAAACGCATGTTAATTGCTCAAAATTATATATTATCATCATATTTATTTATTTTTAGCACTTTAGTAATCAACTAGGTTGAAAAAACTTAATATTAAGCTAAAAAAATTCATTGATTTATTGATTGCTGGCGGAGCGGATAATTATCTGATATCCGTCCGTATCCGTGGATGCGGATATCCGAAAATGGTTTCGGATGCGGATACGGATACGACACTATTCGTATCTGAAAGTATCCGTTGACAGCCTTACTCTGAAGTGGCCAAAACAAACCTATTTCTGCAAATATTTAGAAAAGTAGCATAAATCTACTATTAGTTTTATAAACTAGTCTATTTTGAAATTTTGTCCTAATAACAATTGTTAAGACTTCCCTAACAATAATATCCCTACAAATATTACATCAACCAAATCAAAATCATCTTACCAACAATATTTTATGGCAATTTTTTTTCTATTATTAAATTATTTTTACAGGCTCAGAATAGAGATTAATTTTCAAATCTATAATTTTTTAATGATGACAAAGCGTAACAGTAGATGAAAAGATAGTTTTCTTTAATCCAGTTGTTCATAACGTCATACCACATACAATATCGTTGTTGTTGTTTTTTTTTTTCCTAAGTTGATTCAGTTTCTGTCAAATAAGATTTGAAAGCGTACTTTTAAAATTGTAACATCTATGAAGTTATATTATGATCATACAAGCACGTAACTTGCGAAATTAAAATAATTCTTGTATCCAAATTTATGTGTCTTACAACAACATGTAGAACTTCTGAGCGACTAACAGAATGTGCAGGAGTTCAAACTAATCACTGAACTGGTTGAATTTCAAACTACGATGATGAGGATGATTTAGCTTGATAAATTAATCTCCGACTGTTTGGATTCTCTACTCACATTAACACTTCCCTTGATAAATTAATCTCCGACTGTTTGTATTCATTTAATAGCTGTTTGTATGCATAAACTATAAACACACTTCTTCAGCTTGAGCTTGAGATTAGCTGTTGGTACTCGTTCAATAGCTTTGGCACATCATCCATGCGTAGCTGCAAATTTAAATTCAAATTTGCATTTCCAAGTTAAAATTTGCAATGCCATAGAATGAAAATAAAGACTAATAATGTCACTAGCGATATTTTAGACCAACCAAGCAAGAAATAAATTACATTTCAAATCAGCTGATATTGCTAACGTGCAAGCAATAACCTTTTTTATATATTATTAACAATGTGCGAGGAAACATGAGAACACATCTCGGAAACAGGGAAGAAAGGGCCTAGAATCAAACTATCATATGAACTGTTTTTCGCAGATTCACTAACTGTAAGAGAACAAGTAGTATATAATCTTGGAATTTTGAAATTGTTATAAGCAGATATTCCCATACCTGCGAAGAGCTCTTCACGTGAAAAAATCGATGAATTTGCTGTCCTGAATTTAAGGAGGTGTCGGACAAACTGGAACCAATCATCTTTCTGCTATAAATACCATACCAAGGCACCGTCACTAAATTATAACAAAAATCATAAAGCTGCAATAACTGAAAACAAAAACAGTATAAACATTAAGGTGCCGTTTGGTTTATTTTATGTTTCGAGCTTTGAGTTCTCAACATTAATTATAAAAAATGAGAAGAGCTGGGGACGACGGAGGGGATGGAATGAAGATGGAAGGAACGGCGGTAAGGTTGGAAGGATGTACTGTCTATCATCCTTCCGTTATTTTCCAAAACACGAAAAGCAAATTATAAAAAAAAAAAAAAAAAAAAAAAAAAAACGTTTTATGTATTAACTTTGTTTTCTAAAACGATCGTATTTTACAATATCAATTCGCCAGTTGAAATTTTTTTTTTTTTTCACTAAAAGGGTAAACCGCACCCTAATTTCTCCAGGTTTAGCTAGATCATTTAAACGTACCTCCTTGACATACTTGTTTTATCATTATTTCATATAATAGTCAAGAAATCAAACAGAACATAATGACAGATTTCCGAGGAACAATAGCAATTATAAACTGCATTGCATACTGTTTAAAACACTGCAGAGATCATTTGGTTGATAAATATTGTTAATACTTCTCTGCAAGTACAAAGCCAACTATGGATGGGAAAGCTTGATAATAATAACTATAAGTTCATCTGAGCACAACCAAGTTATCAACTTATGTGTTTGGTAGATGTTTGCAATCAGTTGTACATCACTATACATTCAGAAAATAAACGTGTCATTAAATATAGTCCGTGTTTATTTTAGGACTCTTCAAAGGTTACCCATCCTATTACTTCTCTAACTAGCACACAATGGTGATCGCTATTTTGGAAGAAGCTGCATCCAGCTTTCTGGATAAATGAGACAATGGTGCAATACTGACACTACAGTTAATGCCAGCATTAAATGATATTTAAGAAACATGAAACAGAAAGAGAACTAGAAAACTTACACATGATGTTGAACTATGAGACGTTGATAATCTCTAAGAAGGGGACCTAGCTCTCGCAGCTGTATTGAGTTTGCTGCACATTTTTTCCACCGTTCTCGAAGTGCCTACAATTTCCTCATGAAAATACTAATAACAAAGAATTTCTCAACAAAGGGAGGGAAGTCGAAACCAGAAGTACCTGAATATGCACAACTTGATCTCCAGTGATAGACAATGATTCTCCGGTCAATCTTGATGACAAATCAAGGAGTTCTTTATCTTCTGATTCTTCCACTAACTTAACGCTACCCTTAGAGGAAGAAATTGAGACTCCTAATTTTTTCTGTAACCCAAGAAATGGAGAATGTTCGCTTTGACTATCCTGCATTAGCACATTTACCATGTCAAAGTCAGATGAAAGCTATGCAAAAAGAAGAAAACGTTTCAATTTAATTTTCTCTATCGGTTTGACAATGAAACTGAACAAACTACTTAGGTACCTTTAAGTTAGGCTGAGGGCTACCAGACAGTATACTGGGTTTGCTTTCAGGAAGAGTATCTGGTGGCGTTGACCTTTTTGCAATAGGATCATCTGTTAAATAACTGAATTAATCAACTGTCATTGCAAAAAAAAACTTCATCATGCTTAGCATAGCTTCATCAATATATAATCAATAATGCAGAAAGCAAGAGAGTGGTTTTCTTCTTTTTTTTTTCATTAAATTATCACAGTAATTGCATACCCTCAGGTACCAGCCACCATATATCACCAAATGTTACTTTCCCATCAAAGCCTCCGAATAAAAGATATCGTGAACCGATACAGGTCATGGAATGATATGCTCGGGGCGGGGGAGGTTCATTGTTTGTAGGCAAACGCTTCCACTGGACAGAGACTGAAGTAACCAATTCAGTAGTTCCAAGATAATCATTAGAGATCACAATATTAATTCAAATATGCAGGTTCTTAATTACCTGGATATAAACGAACGTGTATGTTAGAAGATTCAAAGACTTCATAACATATAATTAGAAACTCGCTTTAGGAGAGGAACAGTAATCAGAGTAATAATCAAATGGTGGCTATAAAAGACACAACTCAAGGTTAAGTGTATTCAGAAAGTGCAGAGTACATACAAATGATGCAAATTTACGGCAAAGCATAAAAAGCTTTAATGAAATTTTAACCAAGGATGTAACCAAAGATATTGAAGGTAACCTTTTAAATGCACTGAGAATATATTGAAATTTTACTTCTAAATTAACCTAAAAGAGAGAGGCATGGAGAAGAAAAGGAGGTTCAATCTTACCAGCTCAGAGCCATGATGGGGAGGGAAATGGATACCGCCATCTAAAAAATGATCATTGGCAATGAGATGGAATTTGTTTTAGCAGCAATCAAAAACAAAGGAAAAGAAATAACATTTAAAAACAATTTTATGAATTTTATGGAATTGCTATGAATTCAATAAACATTTCAGTCTTTTATCAATATTATTATATTTTTAACAAGGTTTTAAATCTCGAATTTCGATCAGGTCTCTTCTTGGAAATTCTATACACGGTATCTCGTATCGGACGAGATCTCAGATGAGATGAGTGTATCTTTGGGATACATCTCGGATTTTAAAGTCCATCTCGATACCATATCGGAGTAACTTAAGCTTCCATATTGACATTTTAAAGATTTTTTATGTTTATTGTCACTTATTAACATACACGATTCATTGAAAACAATAATACTTATTTTGAAATTGATTAAATAATCTCTACTCGTTTGAATATTAAAAAAAGTCATCTATGTCTAAACTTATTAAAAAGTAAAAAGTAAAAATTAGAGAGCTAGTAAAAGTCATCATAGTACAATTTCTTTTCTTTTAGACCTATGTAAGAAGTTAAAGAAACATGTACATGAGCCAAAAAAAAAAAAAAACCTTCTTCTATTAATATTTATCTCAAACTGCAGTTGAGATATTAATATATTGGATGAGATGATATCAAATATGGTATAAACAAAATTTAATGTCTTGTTTCGCTATATCTCATCTCTCCCAAGCTTGAAAATGAGATATTAAGTGAGATCCCAGGTGAGATAAATAAGAACCGAAGCAAGATCTTTAGAATGTTTTGATTAATATTTATTAGAATCGATCTTGTTGGTATTCTTACTCCAATGCTAAAATTAGGTAACCTACAAAAGTTGATTTAAAAATACGATCTCTTCTTTCAACAGTATTGCAACTCTCTAATCATAAATATTTGTCCATCTAAAGAAAAAGAAAAAGAAAACGTGATGGACACTGTTAATCATATGTATTATTTAACTTCCTCAAATAAATATCATTTATCTCATCCAATTTGATAAACATACGAAGTAACTATTTAACTTCCTCGAGAGAGAGGTGGGGGGGGGGGGGGGGGCTCCTGAATTTTGATAATGTTTATGTAAAAGTTTGCACCATTTTAAAAATGTGGTACCATCAATTTCTCAAGAAGCAAATGACGATTCTTGTTAACAAGCGTGGGTCACCTATAATTTTTTATGCTCCAAAGCGCTGAAAAGGATATTAAAACTGAACTGAACATAATCTTTTTCTATAAAAAGGAAAAAGAAGAAGCGGCTAAAGATGCCTAGCAAAATGTTAAATTAATTGAATTCAAGTAAACTCAACATTTAAATATCACAGTAAAAATCAAGGATCGGTATCTCAACTGGCAAGTGATATAGCGATGTAGACTGAGGTCTTAGAGGACATAGGTTCTAAATCCAAAGATATCAACATGAGATCTCCGCTTGAGTAAAGTAATCCTGAAATTTAGTTTCATGTGTGTACTAAACTAAATTTCAGGAAAAGTCAGTGTTCCATTTCACTTGTTCATCCTATTTGTCAGTGTCATCTAATTGTGGTTAAGTAGACCATTCATTGATTACAACATATAGAAGCAGAAAAGTATGTACAACAGTAGAACAAACATCCAACTCTTTAACGCTCATGAAAGCCTCGCTATGATTGACAATTGGAACGACCGCCAAGTATCAAAAAAGGGTCAACATGTCACACAAATTATGACTAAATGCTAGCTGAATGATATACTAAGAGATTAAGGAGTTGATCTAAACTTTTTTTTCAGTTTCCTATATTTGTTTTACAACCAGATATGCACATTCTCGGCATTCCACTATCATCATAGCCTTATCCTCCATCAAAGAAATTGATGTAATTTTACCGCCAGCAACCAACCTACCAACCTGGTACTAGCTCACATCTCTTTGCATCCGATCTTGAAAATCGGAAGTAGGATGGTAAAATATACAATTTATGGATGAAAATATCTAATGTGTTGCGCAAACTGATAGGCATGTAATATGATTGTCTGCATTTGAGTATGATGATAATAATTACATGAATAACACACACACGCACAATGAAAAAGAATTCAATAATTACCTCTATCTAGTACAATGCAATCATTATAATAGACATCATATCGACTCAACCAACCTCCAGTTCCATGCCCCCCAAACAATAGAAGCTGAGTAAGAAAATGCAAAACGAAAACTAAGCTAAAATAGATTGGGTAAAATAATAATTGTTAAACTTATATGAAGTAACCACATCAAATTGATAAAGAGAACATGCTCCTTTAATCCATGCTAGTTGAGACGGATCAGAACACTTGACACAGAAGTTAGCATGAAATGGATCCCGAATGGAATTAACCGTTTGCCATAAAAAGTAATACAAATAAATTTTGCATTATAACTATAAAAATAATAACCATATATTGTATGGAATTCAAAGGGTTAGTTAGATCCTCATCTATTTATTATTTTACTATAAGTTAATATACATATATATATATATACACACACACACACAATATACACGTATGTATGTATCTTAAATGAATCAGACACCATTAAAGTTACAAAATAACCCTTTTGAATATAACGTATACCAAATAATTATGGAAACTTCAAAATAAAAATTACAATTATGGTGAACAATTCACATTTTTACTGATGATAGATTAATTTGTTGCATTGAAAAAGGGAAATTTTGTTAGTTTGGACCACTTTTGAAAACATATCACGTAAATAGGTCAGTTTCAAAACAATTACAAATACAGATTCTGAGCACATGAGCGTCGTACTGGCGAAAACAAGCTAGTGAATGAGCTCCTTTTCAAAAGCCAGTATGTTTATTAATTAATAAGGGAGCAATTTCAAAAGTCGTATTTTTTTTCTGAACACAGTAAAACAGCAGCAGTCTTCCTAAATTTGTGACTTTGTTTTGACTGTTTGCTATTTTGATGGTGAATTTGTGATTGGTGACAGATGTGTAGAAAATATGTTGGTGCTTCTTCTAAACCGGTAGAAGTATGTAGATGTTGCGATCTAGAACAATTGAAAGAATTGATTATCAAAGGTACAAAAATTAAACCCAGGGAATTTGATATGTATTTAATAGATCGATTTTGGTTCAAAAGCCATAAAAATAGTTGACATTGACAACGTTGAGTTAACGTTTTATGTTGTGTCAAAATCATTAGAGTTGTATTTTAAAAAAACTGAAAGGTTGCCGGTAAAACAACCGGCACTACCATCAGCAGTTAGTTATAGTGTAAAAGAATATTCTAGGATGTTGAAAACCATTAACACTATTCAAAGAATTACTTCTCCTGGCTATAGTAAACCATCCATGAATGTAACAAACTATGATAAGCAACAAATTTTATTTAATTTCTTTCCTTTTATAAATTATCAATGTTGTATGCAATATAGCTAATACATATCCCACTTAGGATATCATTGCACGATTGCACGTATGAGTCAAAGGTAATGTGCATTTCATAAAGTCCATATGTTATATTAAATATAACATAGTTGAGAATTAATTTTTTTTATCATTTATAGTTATATTTCCACTAATTAATGCCGCAAAGTAATATCTCGCCTTATGTATCACACACCCATCAAACAATATCATATAAGCAAGAAGCATGCATTGTTTTATAATGTTAAATGATTGACTTTCATTTCTCATTAGATCAAAATTCTGACTAATGCATTTTCGTCGCACATGATATGGCAAGGCAGTCCAACGTTCAACCATCTACTTGTTTAGGACCAGCAAACGCTAATGATGACAATATGGACATAATTACGACTCTACACGACAGTCTTCTTAATCGAATGAATCTTGTTACCAGGTCGAAAGAATTGAAGGTTTCAGATCAATGACATGCAAGTTAATAATGAACCTCTCGATTATGACTTTGCATTTAAAGATGTATCCATTGAGATGTTGATAAACCAGGGAATGATGTTTTTTTAATGCATAAATGAATGTTGGATCTGTCGTTGCAAATCTTCAATTGAACAACAAATTATTTCCGTCTGCTAGTGTTCAAAATGAGTTTCAAATTGGCATGGAATTTGAGAACAAAGCAAAAAAATTGCAACTATTAAGTGAATGACATATTCTAGATGCAATTTCTTACAAACCAATTAAACCGGACAGTTGACCAACTTTTTGACAAAAAGCGTTCCAGCCCAAAGTCGAAGCCTGCCACGAAATATCGGCTCATTCCAGACCTTAAGAGATGATTGTTATCTTAGGGCGGCCAACATCATGCCGACCCGAAGCCACTTTACAACAAATAAAGACAACATCCTCCCAAAGAGACCAAACTATTCGGCCGAGTCATCAACAGATCGACCGTCCTGTTCCTGAAAGATCGGATCGGGCTGAAATGTCAGAGTAAAAGCAACTAAGTAAAATTATAACCTATAATATCGGACCAGAGCGAGTTATACGCTATCAAACGAAGTCCTATTCCCAAGGCGTGCGCAACGGATAAGTTTGACCAAGCACTTCTTTTTATACGCCATATATTCAATGCCACGCAAGCCCTCAATTTCGAGGAAGAAACTATTCATGAGCAGTACCGGGTCCCGCCGCCTACAACTACTCAACCGGATCGAGCTCCACGTGTTAAAGCCCCAGAAAAATATATGACACGCCGCATGCAAATCTGGCCCACTGGCTCGCTTATAAAGACTACTACTCCCGAAGTAGAAAGGCATTCTGAAATCTCCTGAAAATACCTCTCGCTCGGCTTACTAGAAATAGCATGTCGTGTTCTCTAGATTCAACACAACGATTTTGTGTTTAATCGTTCTTTTCTCTACTTTCTTCCACTGAAAAATCACAGTAACATGTAATCGACAGTATAAACAAAGATTATAAACGGACGTAGGTATCAATATAAGGCGAACCACTATAAAATATTGTGTCTCCCTTGTTCATTTACTTTTTCTTGAATATCTGTAATTTTTTCGTGTGTTCTCATCACACATTGGGGGTTGATCATCATTAGACCAACTTTTGACGTCAACACTTTGGCGTGCCAGAAAGGGACACGTAGATAAACCAACCCTACGACCTTCGGCAACTCTTAAGGAAGCAATGACAAAGCGGAAGAAGGACGCAACACCTCACTCTCAATCTGCTGACGCAACAGGAGCAGCAGCAACAGAGGTAAGTCATGAGGCTTCCTCCTATGAAGACCCATCCCAATACCTAACTAGGGACGACATAGGTACAGTTTTGGCCGAGTTCATAAGTCAGATAACATCTCAGTGTGAACTTATCAAACATTAGCAGGAAGTGATGAACAACCTCTTCGCTCGGATGGAAAAGGGACCTCACACTCCATTATCATTTCGTGCACTGGGCGAGGCTGGGGCAACAATTGATCTTCGGTCTGCGGAGAACCAAACCCCTGATAGGTACACACATTTGCTTCCTCCTGGTTCAACTTCACTTCCTGATCGGCCAACGCTAAGATCGTCACCTTCAGCATTAAACGGAGCTTTAATAGCTACAAATTCTCAGGTCGTCCATGACCAAATTCCGAATCGATCGACCGTCTTGCCTCCACATCAGGGATCGACTCAACTCCCTGGACAGACAGCTCCTGATCCAGTGCAACCTTTGGGTCGACCAGAACCAGGAATGCTGGAACATCTGGTTCGACCCAACGTCAGACTGCAAACCCATTTTATGCGGCCTCGCCCACAGCCTTCCCAACTTGTCGATTCAAACCAAACTGAGGGCAACAACCCTCCGCGTCACTGAGACAACTCTACCATACCGGTCCCAACGTGACGGAGGTAAACACTACCGAAGATCACTCTAACATCGCACCGGGAGGGGGCAATATCGAGCCCCGGATGGATGCCAGCCACTTGGGCCAATCACTTCCAATAGGAGCGGATATGGTTCGGTCCAACAATAACCAAGCGACTTTAGCTACAAGGCCCGAGGCTGAGGGTCACCTTCACTCAATTCCCGAAGGACGAACCGAGCCAACCCCAGGGGCTCGGGGAATGTTTCCACCCCACGCTAGTACTGTGATTCTCACTCACGTCCCCAATGCGGAACTGGATTCGTGAGAACGACTCCTCGGAGATGGAAGCCAGCTTGCAAGCATCATCAAACGCTTCATCAGAGGCACATCTCAGCGGAATGTGGATGACATCCATTGCAGTCCATTTACACGGAAAATCAAAAACTCCTGAAATCCACCGGACTTCAAGCTTCCGGTCCTGGAGCCCTACAACGACAGAACCAACCCGACCATTCACCTCATGCGATACATGCATCGCATGGAAGTACTTTCTGCATCGACCAATGTCATGGTCAAGTGCTTTCCACTCTTTCTTACCGACATAGCTTGCATGTGGTTCCGGCAGTTAACTGAGTCGATCAATAACTGGAATATGTTGATCACCCGCTTCATCGAGCAGTTCAAGGTCCACATCTCTCGACCGAAAAGCGTCATGTTCCTTACCTCCATCAAACAGCGGTCCGGCAACACCCTACGCTCCTTGGAAAGATTCAACGCGACCGTAGCATCAGTCGATCGACCCAAGCCATCGATGGTGCTTATGGTCGCCATAGCTGGTGTTCAGAACCGATTAGAATTCAGAATCTCTTTAACCAGAGACCCTCCCAAGGACATTGAAAATTTCTATGCCGAAGCCAATAGATTCCCCGGCAAGAGGATACTAACATTGAGATGGAAAGCCTCGAGGTGCTTGCTACCAAGGATGGGAGTCCATCCAACACCAATGGCTAGAGGAAAAGAAAAGGTCTCGGAAAAAACGATCGGAACGTACGACTCCGAAGAGAGAACAAGTATGATCAATACACCGAGCCCAACTCATCCTTGCTAGACATTTACCTTGACGTATGAGGATCTCTCCCTTTTCCTAAGCCTCCTCGAAGAGATCCAACTCAAAAAGAACTCGAACCAGGAAAGCACTGCATGTACCACAACATGACAGGTCACAGCACCAGTGAATGCAGGAATTTATGCGATCTTATCGATGATAGGGTTAGACATGGACAATTGCTCGAGTATGTCAGGAGATCTGTACCAGCCGCACCTCCACGACAACCTTTCTGCCCAAGCTCCTCTCAAGCTCCTCGAAACGGAAAGGACCCTGAGCTCAGCAATCGCGGCATCATCATCAAATGATCTATGCACTCCAATTCTTAAGGAATAAGAAATGTACTTTTATCTTTTATTTCATTTTTTGAATAATATGGTTATGTTGAAGTACACACGTACGGGATTAGGATTTAATCCCTAGGCGTGCTCTGAATTCAACTAGCAACCTATTAGGATTTGTTTCTGTAATAGCTCGATCAGCAGCAATAAACTTTCTTTCACAAACATGGATTATGTTTTATCGATCCAAGCATCTTGTCAGGATTTGACAGGATTCTTGATTCAAGCCGAGCATGGTTAATGTTCGCCAAGTATGGTCAGTGCTAGCCACTATCTTTAAACTAAGCATGGTCAACGCCTGCCACCATCCTTAGTTGCCTTAAGCCGAGTATGATTAATACTGGTCAATTCCACAAGCCGGGTATGGTTAATACTCGCCAACTCCATAAGCCGAGTATGGTTAATACTCGCCAACTCTTTAAGCCGGGTATGGTTGATACTCGTCAACTCCATAAGCCCAGTATGGTTAATACTCGCCAACTCTATAAGCCGAGTATGATTGATACTCGCCAACTCTTTTAAGCCGAGTATGATTGATATTCGTCAACTCTTTAAGCTAGGTATGATTAATACTCGCCAACTCCATAAGCCGAGTAGAGTGATACTCGCCAAATCTTTAAGTCGGGTATGATTGATACTCGCTAATTCCATAAGTCGGGTATGGTTAATACTCGCCAACTCCTTAAGCCGAGTCTGATTGATATTCGCCAACTTTACTAAACCAAGCATGGTTTATGCTCGTACCCCAGTCCTTTGCAGGTATTCTTCATTTGGCAGGATCCCGGTTCTTCTGCTTATATCAAGATCAATTCGAAGTAGTCGACTTATAATTTGGCATTCGTAAGCCATCGGCCTTAATACGAGCGCTAGCGGTCGTCGGACTTCTAACCTTAATACGATCCTTAGCGGTCGTCGGACTTCTAACCTTAATACAATCATGGTTGATCGTCGGTTTTCTGGCCTTAATATGGTTCGACGTAACTATGGTTTCCTGGATTTCTGCTATTCAACATTTTTTCAGAAGATCTAAAACACATCTCCTTTTCTCAAGAAGATGTGTCCTAGTGGGAAAAGTGTTGACCAACTTTTTGGCAAAAAGCCGTTCCAACCCAAAGTCGAAGCCTGCCACGAGATATCGGCCAATTCCAAACATTAAGAGAAGACTGTTATCTTAGGACGACCAAAAACAGGCCGACCCGAAGCCAATTTACAACAAATAAAGACAACATCTCCCAAAAAGACCAAACTATTCGGCCGAGTCATCAACAGATCGACCGACATGTTCCTAAAAGATCGGATCGGGCTGAAATATCAGAGTAGAAGCATCTAAGTAAAATTATAACCTACAGTATCGGACCAGAGCGAGTTATAAGCCAGCAAACGAAGTCTTATTCCCAAGGCGTGCGCAGCGGATAAGTTTGACCAAGCACTTCTTTTTACACGCCATATATTCAATGCCACGCAGGCTGCAAATTTCGAGGAACTATTCATGAGCAGTATCAGCGCCCCTCCCCCCTTCCGGCCTATAACTACTCAACCGGATCGAGCTCCACGTGTTAAGCCCTAGAAAAATATATGTCACGCTGCATGCAAATCTGGCCCGCTGACTCGCTTATAAATACCACTACTTCCCGAAGTAGAAAGGCATTCTGAAATCTCCGAAAAAAACCTCTCGTTCGGCTTACTAGAAATAGCATGTCGTGTTCTCTAGATTCAACACAAGGATTTTGTGTTTGATCGTTCTTTTTTCTACTTTCTTCCACTGAAAAATCATTGTAACATGTAATCGACATTATAAACAAAGATTATAAGTGGACGTAGGCATCAATATAAGCCGAACCACTATAAAATATTATGTCTCCATTGTTCATTTACTTTTTCTTGTATATCTGCAATTGTTTTTCATGTGTTCTCAGCACACATTGGGGGTTGACCGTCACTAGACCAACTTTTGATGTCAACACGGACAAAACAAAGTAGACCTTCATTTGCAATGTTGATACAAATAATTCATGGAGAATACATGCAACATTTTTTTTAATAAATAATCATTCAAGATGGCAGTGATTAGAAAAATATCCAAAAGAACACAATTAAGTCAACCTAACAGCAAATTCTAATCATAAACAAGCAATGTCAACTTTTCTTTTGAAGATGATGCCTTTTGTAAAAACTGATTTGGATAGAACAGTCGAAGGTTTGGGTATTAATGAACGAAAAGTATTCATAAAAGTTGGTTGTATGGAGAGCTTTGAATAAGACAACATAATAAATCTACGGAAAATGAGTAAATTCGTATAAAATGTAACGATAATATTCAACTAAAATTGCTAGAATGAGCTCAAGTATATTAGCAACATTTTTTATTAAATAAAGAAGAAAACGAATTATCTGGAGGGAATAGATATCTAATATCCAAAATACTTAATTGTGTACACGTCAGGATTTCATCATGTTCATGATAAACGCTATTCGAATGCTGATGATGTTCAGGATTTAACCATGTTCTCAACTCCCAAAGTAGATTTAACTCTATTAATGACCTCCACCCTCCTAAACTACCACTAATCCATATTTTAATTGGCCAACAACCATATTAAGTGAATATTAAATCAAATCAACACCAAAACGAGACAAAAGCTGCTGCAATACATTGGAATCCAAGCCAAATCATCTTCAACTTGGATCTAAGACATTATGGGTGATTAAGGTGAGTAATAGTATTTTTACTCAAATTATGGTAGATTAGTATATAAATATCTCATAAAAATATGGAAAAATACTTATAATTCGTTATTAATCATATGATGACACATATATATATATGTTTGGGTTGATTTGGACACGATTTGTGAAACCCGAGATTTAAGGAGTTAGAGGAATATATGCTTCTTTGGGGTGTTTAATCATGCTTGGTTGATCTAGATGATAGTATGTTTGGTATGTTGAGACATTGCTTAGGAATGCTAGGATGAATGCAAACGCAGTCGAATAGCGAAGTAGGATGCTTGAAATCACTTTAAAAATATAGCAGATTCTGGTTCGGGCCGTTCGACTAAGTCCGATTCGGCCATCGAGCCGAATTGACCTTACTCGGATCGACATGAAATTTTGCGGGGATGACAAGGGAAGTCCCACGAGGCTCTAGACCAAGTTTAAAGTCGTCTGGAGTTCTAGAGAGCAAGTTATGATATTTAAAGATTTGGTTCGACTAAAGGAAGTGGCTCTGGTTCGATAGAAACAAGATCGAGATTGGCCAAGGGATGTAAGGGCAAAAACTTCCGGTTCGATGGTCGAGTCGGGCCTCGACTCGATCTAGCGTTCAGGTCCAAATCGACATAGTCGATCCGAATTCGGGTCGACAAATTTCAGATCAACATAGTCGATCCGGATTCAGGTCGGCCAATTCCAAATCGACTTAGTCGATCCGGATATGGAGTCCGAGTCCGGTTTGACTGTCGAACCGGAGTTGGGTCGATCCGGAAGTAGGCAAGGGGAAAAGGTTCTGTAGGGTGGAGCATGCACAACGCTTCTTCGTGACGATGATTGTACGTTTCTGAAGATGAACTCTAATACGACTAGCTTAAACCCGAGATACGAAGAAAGTCTAAATAGGAAGTTACCACCAAGGATCCAGATGGGAACCATCAGAGGGATTTCCAAGTTGGACTTCGCTGCGGGCGCATGTGTAAAGGAGTTACCGGTACTTGCGACTTTGGTTTGCCATTGAGAGAGTGGCATGAGGACGGATCAGAGCCAATGCAGTATGGACTGATCGACATAGACCCCAAAGCCGATGCGGTGTGGACTGGGTAGGGTTATCGACTATAGTTCATGCAGTGGGACAAAGCGATAGTTTGGTAAAACTCATGCGGTGGGGCCTACCAATATCACGGAGTTGGCAAGCAAAGTATCTAGTACCATATACTCAATGCACTGAGTGAGCGACAGTGAGGATGAACGCTATGTTTGGATGTTTGATACCACTATGTTACACACACTTTCATTTACGCTCAGCACTGGGATTATTATAGAGTAGAGTACATAATTATATGTGCTAACTCTTTGAATGCACGGTCAGGTCGGTATGATTCTTCATACCTATGTTATACCCTATTTAGTGATTGAGAATATTATTGCTCACACTAGACTTTGTCTGACTTGAGGTTTTATGCATTGCTTCTTATTACTCTGAATGCTCTTAAATGAGAAGACTAGAGACAAGTCGGTGTGCTCGAGTAGCTGTCCTGAGACGAGCAGGAAGCTTCCACGTATATATACTCTTACCCATGTTTATTTCCATTGCTCATTACTTTGGAAATAGTAGTGTTTTGTTTAGAAACGGTATTTTAGAGATGTATCTATGTATGACTCCACTACTTTGATGCTTATGATTCAGTTTTCAGCTTATAAATTGTCTCGTCTGTTTTATATCATTATATGTTATTATATTTTGTTCCATGTGATGTGAGATATACGACAAACTATTTGGGTTACTTTTCTTACTTCAACCTTGATGATCACCTTGTATTAGCCGAACACCACTTCATCGCACCTCTTAGATGATGGTAGTGCAGGCAGAGCCGGCGGAGGGGCCAGGCAGAGCAGGCGGCCGCCTGGGGCAACCCTCCTCGCCCGTCAGGAGTTGATTGTGCCGGAAGTTAGATTGATAGCTATGAACAAATAAAATCAATATGGAAAATCAAACAATGATCTAGGCGTCTGGGTGGTTGTGCGTTTGCTTGACTTTGAAAACATCAGTAGTTCAATCCTTGCCGGCTTCAAGTAAGGGTTGCAGCTTAGACCTGTGTTGTATTTTTTTTTACATATTTTCTCCGTACTCATCCAAAACGCAACCCATTTTTGCCTATTCTTGTTGCTCAAAGCTTGAGGGGTAAAATATATGGTTTTATCTGTGCACTTCAAGTGCCAAGAACAACGTTTTTTTGTTCAGCACCTAAAATTTCAACTCATATTGCCCAGTTTTTTCTAGCACTTAAATTTCCTGAGGGGCAATGTCTTTTTTCGTCAAACACTTTAATTTCAACTCGTCTAGGGCAACCCAGCTGCCCGAGCCGGCCCTGAGTGCAGGGTGATCGTCACAAATTCTGCCATGTTGTTTTAGGCAGCGTAGGATGCGGACCTGGAGACTAGGAAGGGGGGATTTGACCAGTAGTAACTGTATCCTACATAGACTGCTTGTCCAGCACCATGGAAGTAGTTTTTATGTTTGCAATTTATATAATATACCACAGTAAATTATAAACATACATATACACACACATACATGTACATATACATACACACATACACCGACGACATTTGCAATGCCAACGGTTCATTTTTGTCAACATGATAATGATATGGTCAAAAGTGGTCTACATTTGCAAATAGTTTTAAAACTAGTATATTTACGTGATAAGTATTTAAAAGTTACCTAAATCAACAAAAAAATCCTGAAGAAAAGGAGTATCAAGAATAAATAAAAACAAGATAAAAAAACGAAATAGAACTAAAATTATATTTTGAAGAAGCGAGATGTATCTTCTATTTTATCTTCATTTTGAATTATGAAGAGGAATAATTCTCAACTGGTCGCTTATGTAATGTGATTAGAAAATTAGAATGATGGATTAAGTTTTGAGATGCTACTACAAAATGAAGAACCAAAACAAATAATGAAAGTAATGAGTGCCTTTTTTGTAGTTTAATCTTAATTTGGTCAAAGTAGTTTTAAAAGAACCACATTAAAATGCGTAGTCCTTATAGTTCCAAGTAAAAACATAGTACTCCGCCAACACTTCAGACGTACAGTAATGCCTAATCAACCTACCATGGCGCACCAGTGACACCCATGATAGCATAGACTTCAATTATATCTTGCCAACTACTTATGGATTATAAGAATGCCCGACCAATATGCAGGTAAAATATTATTAAAATTTGAAATGTGCGGTATCACCATTACTTCTTTGATGATCACAGTATCATAAGAGTAGGGATTTTAATTATATGTTTAGCTATCTGTTTTGAGACACTGAAGCTGAAGTAAAGAGATTGAAACAGAGAACTACTCATTTTCGTCATGTTTACTCAGACAACATTGTACAAAATTTAACTTACATAGTGTCCACCAGAAGTCACTGTGTGACCACAACGGGGTGACGGAGACTGCCCAGGAAGCTTCAGTAGAGTCCATCCTGGTTGCTCGTTTTCTTCAAAGGTTGGCATGGAAGAGAAAAAATAGAAATTAAGTAAATGCAAAGACTGACTTGACTGAGAACCGAATATAATCATTCCAAATTAACATAAAAAGTTTCTTTTTCCCTTTTTTTTTCCTTCTCTCTTTTCCTTCTTTTTTGGGAAATCTGAATTTAGGAAGAGGTACCTCTGCAGATTTCCTTTCATACCGATACCAGTACACACAGGTCATGCATTATAAATTCAGAAATGATGCTCAGTTGTTTTAGTGAAAACGTGCCTCTAAGCGTATTGTTACTAGTAGGAAGTTGAGTTTGCCCCTCAAACCACCAGTATATCCACATGGATCATAGATCCAAAACAAAACAGAACAAAACAAAAAATAGCCATTTTCTTTATCAACAAGTGGTTTGGACAATGGAGGATTAAGAACTGATCATCATGTATAAAAAGACTAGATTAAAATCCAACTATATAAAAGGATAACAACCTTCATACAGATAATTAAAAATATATATTTCAAGCTAACCTATACTGTGAGATATGCATACGAAGCTATCTATACTTAATATGACTGAAGATAAAGTTGTTATTTAATTTAATTTCCAAAAACAAAAAAGACAAAAAATCAATCTAGCCTACTTGTCATGGTGCTGTTTCAACGATTTGATCAGGTGAACTATGAGAATGAGCCAAACTGCAAATATATTTATTTTATTTTTGAAAAAAATAATCTTCGCTTGGAAAATATGTCAGTGTAAGTTTTTTAGAAGAATCTCTCCTTGCGCAATTTCAGAAACGAGTCATTAGAAAATTACCGAATGAATGCCAACATGGCAAAGACACACCTATATTTCTAGTATGTTTTGATCTGATTTGTTGCATTTTTAAAAAGTGGGCTAAACTGATGAAAAATCCAATGATAAATAAGTTAATTAAGAAAACAAGGGAGAAGTAGAATATCAGAAATGACATCAATAATTAGTTCAAACATTCAAGCCAAAGAATTGGGAATTTTGTGTTTGCATTTGCTTGTAAAGGACGTACAAAATATTTTTGTGCTATGAGAAATTTATTTAGGCTGGTTTCCCTGCATCTTAGGTTCACATGAGCAAAAGACTGTGACCGTAATAAACCTGCTAAATAGTACCTCTCTTGCTGAATACATATCCCTCCATCAACGTTTAGCCGGAACACAAATAAAAATGAATAATTATACATACCTTCTTCAATCAGGCCTTTCAAAGCCCATAGATCACCCATTATTGGACCACTACCTCCTATTGAAATCGACAGAGCGATCATTAGCATATGAGAGTTCTCTATAATTATTATAGTTAATGATACAGGTGCAAAAAACGGGATGGTATGGCTGTTAATGGATACTTGGAAAATCCGTAATCCATCTACATTTGAATCCGAAAAATTGATAAATTGATAAATATCTAATATCCAAAAAACGGATACATAGGTGGATATGAAGTCATCCACATCCAAAAATTTCCATCTGATTTTTTTCAAGATTATAGTTTAAAGTATGTGTATATTAGTACCACACAAGATATTTATTTAACGTCTCATTAAGTTAACACAATATATTTTACGCACTAAATGTATATAAACTGCTCAAAACTATTTATGATCGTTGTATTTGTTTGTTTCCAATATTTTAACAATCAATGAGAATGAAAAAAGTTTACATTAACCTAAAAATTATGTTTTGTTGATTTGTCGGTCGTTAGCAAATGGGATAATCATCTGATATTTGTCTGTATCCGTGGATGTGGATACGGATGCAGAGATGAAACGCATCCGAAAGTATCCATGGACAGGTCTAAGGGATGGCAGACATCATGACTAACCAGTACAGTGATAACTGATCAATCCATGTATAAAAGATGAATTTATATTTGTGAAGAATAAAAAAGATATCAATATTATCGCTGCCTTGACTAACTATTAACAAGTGAGGTTGGCTCGATTAAGATGCTATGTGTATGTTTCGTCCTTTTTACAAAAATATGTCTAAGTGTGATATATAGGAAGGTTGAATTATAAACATATGAAGTAGTCAAGTAACCCAAAAATAATAAAATTCTACTACCTCTGCCACCATATATAAGCAAACGCTTTTCGACCATGGTAGCTGTGTGCCCACATCTAGGTGGTGGCACTGACCCAGAAATAGCCAATTCCATCCACTCAAGTGATACTGTCATCCGACATAACTGAAAGAAGTTAACTTGAGAAAGAGAGAAGATAGGCAATTGGAAAGGTTAGAAACATTTACTTGTGTCCATGATGTAAACATCAGATAACCATTTCTTGCCATCCCAGCCACCATACCTACACAAAAAACAAAACAAAAAATGAACATGCACCAGTTGAGTCAACCCATTAAATTTATACAAAATTTTGTATCAAATATACATACATGACAATCTTCCGGTTTCCGATGGCTGAGGCAGCAGAGAACTCCCTTGGTGTTGGCAAATCTCCAAAGCCAGTCAGCTCAGACCATTGCCAAATTTCTTTTCGAAAAAATGCAGCCTTTATATACTATAGACAGTTTTACATATTAAAAGCACAATTTACTGAAGCTTTTACATCAAATTTTAGGTTTTAAATCGTTTAATAGTGTCGACTAGCATGTTAAGAATTAGCCAATACCATATGAAATAATGGTTTTGGCCGATATAGTGATAGTGCACGTGTAATAACAATATACCAAATTAAATATTAGAATCTTGTTAAATCTTGAAAGGTGCATGTGATGAAGTTAGATCAAAACACTGTTTAGTGAAGATCTTATGAGAACTTGTAGATTGAAAAGAGTTTAAGTTCAAGTGAATCATTAACCATGTAAACAACTTAGACGATGGAAGCATCAAATAATTTGCTAATAAAGAAAACAATAAATGAAAAAAATTATATAGTTACCTAATACATGGTAAGTGAGAATACTGAGACAGTCTCTTAACATAAGGGAAGAAAGTGATTAAAATATCTTAAAGCTAAATTACCAGTATCAAGCATCCAAAAGTCACCCAGCCTGAAAAAGAAATTAACTTTATTCATCAATCAAATTCATACAACTTAAAACTAGTAACACTGTCATAGACAGAGAAATGTTAAAACCTTTTACTGCCAAAGCGTCCACCAAAGATAAACATATGACAGTCAATTGAAACAGCTACGTGAAACGCCCGTGGAGATGGGCCCACTTTTCCATCAGTTTCACTGCCCATGCATTCAGGGGTAAACCACAATTTATTTTCTACAATAGGGAGAAAACAAAACATTTAGACGAGATTGAAGCAAGCGTCTATAATAGAAGAAAAAACAAGGATCGATTAACGCAAGAATTATAAAATTTACAATTCTGCAAATATTGCCCATTGTTTCAGATCTCAAATATATCGTCCGTATCTCATTCGAGGTCTCGTTTTGATTTCCTCTCGAAACGAAACAGCAAATCTCGTTTCGAATATATTGCTCGAAATATGGTAATACCAGACCATATATCGGTTGAAACGAGATACTGAAATATCAAACACGATTTTGATTTTTCTGGGCTAATCGTTTTAGTTTCCTCTTGAAACGAAACAGCAAATCTCGTTTCGAATATATCGTCCGAAATATGGCAATATCGGACCATATATCGGCCGAGATGAGATACTGAAATATCGACCGAAATTTTGATTTTTCTGGACTAACTTTTAAAAATGTGTCTGAACTGAAACGTTAATTATAAAAACTCAAATTTAACTGCTATGATCTCTTGTCATTTTAATAGTAAACCCTTCTTATTTTGTAGCTAAAATTAACCCTAAAAAATTTCCTTAAATTGATCGACCTCTTGTCAGACATCTAAGTAACATCTCGAATCATTTGAAGAATAACATTTTAAGATATGTTAATGACCATATTTGTTAGTTAGCTTGTTAAAAGCTAGATTTTATTTTGGTTTGTCATGATGTTCTTTTTTTGGCAAAACTGGCCGGTTTTTATAGTGCCGCAAACACTTATTATCATAACAAATAATAATTACAAATATTACAGGAGATTAGTACATTCCCAACCTACTAAATACGGTTTTTAAAGTGGTCCGTCTACTATATCCTACCTAGGATACATAACAAGAGCTAGACACTATTTCTACACTACAAAATTGAACTCCACGCAGGGAGACAAACACATTGCATAAGCAAACAGATAACCAAAAGAAAAGACAAATACCGATAGGTCAAATCTAAATCACATGCTGCACAAAGACTTGAAAAGAATCACGGTGTTCTTTTTGCTTGTACGTAAATATAAGACTTGAAAAGAATCATGTCCAATTTTTAATTTTTATGTATATTTTGCATCATATGACTACCATATATTCATATATATCTTTAGTTTTTTCATATTTGTTATTTTTTTATATGCACATTACCTATGAAGAATGTGTTTTATATTCTACTTATGTGTACCTTTTTTAAGTTCTATATGTAACAATGATTGTCCATGGATTATAAGTGTAAGTTATAATCTATTTATATTATGTTTTTTTAGTTTAAGCATACTATGATTTATGAATACGAATGTTTTTTTCGTAAACTAGTAACAATAAAGTTATTTTGTAATTCAAGTTTAAGATATAATTTTTATAGTAGCATTCATATTATTATGTAAGAATGTTAATTCTCAACATACAACATAACATGAGATGGAACTCCGAGACAAACACCTGAGTTAGAGTCGTCTCATCTGAGATCTCCCCCAATACAAGATCGAGTGTCTAAAATCTCCAAAACAAAACGTGATTGATATCCAAGATTTTGAACCTTAATTTTGACATAAAGTAATAGCTATACAAATTACCTATCCCAATTGTTCAGGCGCTTCAAAGTTTCAAGAAGAAATTGTTTTTTGACACTTGAATTGAAGATGGATCGTCGTCACATCTATATGTTATAAGCTATTTTTATATATTTATGCATGCATTAACTAAATTTACAATATATTCAATTGACAACTAAGAATAAAATTACAAACAAATCATTGCAAGTTTAAGGCCATAAAATCATCTAGATGTTGTAGCGTTATTGTACAACCTACATACGGGGTACGGTTTGTTAAACTACTTGGTATTTACTCAAAAAATCACCATCTTGATACATTACCGATTTGTGATATACATAGTTATTAATGGGCCATGGCACAAAATTACGCAAAACCTCTCTGGTGTTTAGGCGCACGATGTGGCAAATGGTGCATGCCTTTTTAATTTAACGCGCACATATACAATTTTGATTATAAATTTAATATATATAATAGTATATTAAAAATATTCAATATTTTTGCTAAACATATACTAACAAAGATTTTTTTATAGGTATTTTGAAGAAGAAAACATCATCAAATATAATATCATAATTATAAAAGGCCAAATGTAATAGTTTTCTAAAATCAAAATTCAATATAATATCAAATCAACATCTGCGTCATCAGATGCATAAGCTTCAGCATCTCCCTCGTCCACCCCATTTAGATTTTGTTTCTTCTTCATGAACATGTAAATGAGCTAAATGAATGCTAAAAAACATCTTGATGTGGATGTTCTACTTGGATATATAGCTTCATCCTCACTTGTTGTTATAACAACAACATCCCCAATCAGGTCATCATCGAATACAAGCTCGTCTTCAACATTAGATACATCATCCATATTTTATGTTATACATTTATTATAACCATCAATATGTTTCAAGAATATTGAAGGCTTAATGCTCCATAATATGTGAATACTAATATTTATGTTGTTTGGATTATAAAATTGAAAAACAAATGAAAAAAGTAACAGCAAACAACAATATAATGAAAATACTTGTCATTTTGCACCGTGCGTCATCAGCCACCCATTTTCATGTGCACCACCACAAAAGAAGGCACAGACGATGCATCGTGCGCCTTTCATAACTATGGCACATATTCACACATGAAATATCAAAATTAAATGAATAGTGATACCTTTATGACATATTGTTCATATCACTATTTTCGAAGTACCTCAACAGATTCGATCATAAATTTTAACCGATATGCATGTTTGATTAAGTCATACCTTTTTACATGTTGATACAATTGAGTCATTCTAAGACATTATCTATCTCCATGCACCTACAAAGCATGGGTGCTTTAACTATATGAAGAACTGCACACCGATACGTATGAGGTGCGCGGGGTGCAGCGAAATACGTATGGAGTGCGCGGCGTGGCATGTCCCCCCATATTTCATGGGCAGGGTGCGTTTGAGTGTGGAAATTAGGGTGCAGCAAGGATAAAAATGTACATTTTTATGACTTACGATACAGTATCGAGATACGTAACAGTGCTCAATTAATTTAAAACAGAACACGTAATTAATTGAGAAGCAGTGTTGTCAATAGCGAATAGCGCAAAATAGCGCAAGGCCTGCGCTATGCGCTATTTTGCGCTATGCGCTATAATGTTTTTTTTTTTTTTTGGCTTACAGAAAAGAAGATCTTAAAAAAAAAACCACAGGAAAAAGGCACAAAAGGAAAAAACTGTATGTTTAAAATCTCCAAAAAGGAAAAAAACGAAAATGCATGTTTAAAAAAGAAAAAGCAAAATAGCGCGCTATTCATGGCTGCGCTATGATAAAATAGCGCGCTATAGCGCGCTATTTTTGCGCTACACGGGACCCCTGCGCTATAAGAACCAAAATAGCGCAACCTGTGCGCTATGCGCTATTTTGCGCTATAGCGCTCGCTATGACAACTATGTTGAGAAGCATGAAGCCCTAACTCCATCCGTTCTTTGCCCGTTTGTCTTCATCGTTGTCGCTCGTTGCTCCTCACCCTCATCACTCCTCGTCGCTCCTCAGTCCTCGCCCTCATCACTACTCGCCCTCGTCGGGTAACCAGTTTAGATTTGGAGCGAGTGATTTTTTTTCTAGGCCATCGATTTTCATATTTGAGGCAGCCTGCAAGCATCGATTTTTATATTTGATCCCCAGGCATCGATTTCGAATTTTTTTTGTTGAGGCAGGCATCGTTTTTTGTTTTTCTGAGACAGGCACGATTTTTTTAATTTTGAGGCTCTCCGAGCCTTTTTTTCTGAGGCATCGCTGAGTTTCTTTTTCTTTCTTTCTTTTTTTTTAGCATCATTTTTTTTCCTTTTAGGCACTAACATTTTTTTTTCAATTAACTCTTTTAGTTATGGAAGCCGTGATCATTCAAGATGATTGAAGTACTTTAATTATTATGTTGAATGTTGTGTGTTTTAATTAGCAAGAACGATGAATTATGTATTTGGTTACTTAGGATGTTGAACATATTTATTTGATTACTTTGTTTAATTAAAATGCATATGTTGGATTATATATATATATATATATATAATATTTTTAATTTTTTAATATTTGTCGTATCCCTCCGCATCCGAATCCTCATAATTTTGAATTTGCCGAATTCACGTATTCCCATATCATGCACCCGCACCCGCGTACCCGTACCAATACTTCCTAGCCATGCACCCTCAAGTGGGACTTATCTATCGTCATTCGTCCATCATCTCGTTGAACCATCCAGTGGATGTTGCTGTTGAAACAGACATCTACTCTTATATGGCACAACTACATGTAATGTTTAATCATGTTGAACTATTGTCGATAACATGCAAGCGTAGTTTGTTGCTTTATCATCTCGTTGTCTTGCCAAGAGAGTGATAATCAGCATTCTAATTTTTCATTTTATGAACAAACTAATATGCTTGCGATCTGCCTTCCTATTGAGCTTTCTAACAGGAGAAAATACTTTAGATATTAATCTTTTGTTCAGTCATTTGAACAATCAATGATGCCATGAATTTCACACATCATTGAACATCTGAGCAGCTGAACTTCCATATAATGCTCATTACCTTACTAGGTTTCTATTGCTGAAAGCTTGGTAACTTAAAGTTTCAATCGTGTACGAATATCACAAAAAGATTAATTAACCAGCGTCTTATGACATTAGGACTGAAAGTGTATGGATCAACTTAAGAAGATCATATGTTGTCATGTCAAGCCATTGAGTTTTATTACATGCATGTCAAAAACAGTCAAACAGAGACGACCAAATGCTTGATAGATCATCGAACCCGACCTCAAGTGGATTAGAGAAGACGGCTATGCATATTCTTGCTAAGTCACTAAAGTCGATTGCACGGGAATCATCGTCGCTGGTAAGACCAATATCTCCTTAAACGTTCATGTAATAGGCCATATTGTAGCATTGCTAATCCATCATCTCACACTCGAACGAAAGGGATTACCACCGATGTTTGTGGTTCCATCATCTGTTTGAATGAGCAAACAAAAGAAATTTTAAAGCTAAGTTCATCCTCTTGTGTTCAAGATAATTGTGGAGGATTTTTGTCCCTCTGTCCATCTGGGCAGTGGGTCGAAGAAGTTGAAAATTAAGTCCATCCTCTCATGCTCAAGTGATGAGGTTTGATGTAATGCTTGTTATCCCATTATATCATTTTAGACTGAAAGCCGAAATTTCATGATTTCCAAAAAAAACATATAATATCCAAAATAAATCAAATCAAATTAGATAAACGCAAGAGTGACGTTTTATATTTTTGTAATTTTTAAAGATGGTTCAATCATATCTAGAAGTTTTGTTGTTTATTCAAGGTGTGATTTTTGGCTTTGTCTTAAGGTAATATTATAATTTTAATTTTTTTTATGATTCATTGGCGTTAAAACAGTTTAGATCCCTCTCTTCTAGTTCTCTTTTGATTATATGTTCATCGTGTATGTACTGTTTTGATTCGAAACATTTTATAATGAATTTTACATATGCTTGGGTTGTCTGACCTAATTTTGTTATTAAATTTGGATATCAACAATTAAGCAAAAAACAATTTTGACTTGGAAACTTTTTAGTTTAGTGATATATTTCTATAACCATTCTTATTTACGAACTTAAATAAGCTATATGGGTTGAATAGTTGAGATCATTTTGAAAAATGATTTCATGTTTTGTATGTTTGTTGGTTTGGTTTGTTCATTCATTTGTTTATTTTTTACATAATTTAAAAGGTGACAATTCAAAATTTCATCACCATAATCTTGTGCAAAATTATAAACCTACTTCGAACATTCATGAGTTAATGTTAACTTCCTATGTGTTATCTTTAAGTTTTAAACGCACATAAAATCACAAAGTTTATAATTTATGTTGTTTTTAAATTTAAACGCATTATTTCTAATTATTTTTATACTTATATATATATATATACATATATATGTGTGTGTGTACACGTTTGTTGTTTTAATTTAAAGTGCATAAAGGTGCTTTTGTGTAAAATCATAGGTTTAATTTTAAAACATTCCTATGTTAGAATCAAATTTAAAAACGTTAATTCTAAAATTTAAAGCAGTTAAAATAGTCAATACAACATGTTAAAATGTATATGTACACAAACATAAATATGTGTACGAAATTGTTATCAGAGCTGTCAACGATTGTTTTCGAACGTAGATAGTATCATATCCGTATCCGCATCCGAAATCAGTTCGAATATCTCCATTTGCCGATACGGATGGCTGTCGAATTCCTATCCGTCCATGATCGAAAAATTAAGAAACATAAATGAGAATTTTAAATTTAATTCATTTCATTGATTATTTAAGTGCAAAAGATAAACAAATATAATAACAATAAATAGTTTTGAGTAGTTAATATGCATTTAATGCATATAATATGTAACTTCGAACTTAATAAAATAATTGAAAATATCTTTCAACATACTAAAATACACGTAATTTAAGCTGTAATCTTGATAAAACCTGAAAGGATAATTTTCTGATGCGGATATTTTCGTATCCGCATACGGATGCAAAATAACGGATATTTATCCGTTTTTCAGATATGGCTGTGGATGGATTTCAGATTTTTCGAATATCAATTAACAGCCCTTATTGTTATTATATGTGTGTGTAATGTGTGTGTGTGTGTGTGTGTATATATATATATATATATATTCAATTGTTTTTTCATGTTTTTCTAAACATTGTAGTGTAAATTCCAGTAGCTATGCAAGATCATATTATCCATGTACGCTTCATGTTTGTTGCTAGTGGCTAGTGCACTATACACATGAATTATCTGATACTCATATACTATAACTCGTTTAATCTAAATTACACATAATTTCCTTTAAAAAAATAAGTAAAATAAGGTGAATTATTTATAGAAATAGTACGTGTTGATTGATTATTCATTCCTTACACTATAATATATTGAATAGTTTACATAATTAACAACCTGAATCTTCTATTACCCAAAAATAATAATGCAAAGCAATCAATTATCACACACATGTACACACAAGAATGTATTTGGTATACGTTGATTAATATAAACATCAAAGTTATAAAACTCGTATAATACCAAAAAATGAGATTTTATTGAAAACAATATTAAATTGAATTTTTTTTTAACTTGACGGTTGCGTAGAGCGGATCTGCATATCCGGTTAGATATATATAGTAGATATAAAGTTAAAAAGCGATCAACAAGCCTGATCGCTGGCCAAAAGACAACAAAATATGCATGCAACTTGCATGCAATATTAGATTGAATTTAATAACCCTTTAGACTTCATAGGCTTAAAGGATCCAAGATAAATGAAAATTACATATTTCACCCGCTTCTGACTGGCATGATCCTTCAATGGCATCACAACGAGGTTGGCTGAAGCATTCAGCTAGTACAATGGATGTTCTAGCTTCAATCCAACTCGCACAATATGGGGTTCTTACATTGTAATCTATGATGAAACAATGTCTCTTACATGTTCTATGATGGTTGCACTAGTCAAAATATTGCATGTTAAACTCATTCGTAAGGTACCTAGCTAGTTCGATGCAAAGAAGTTTGGTCGGACCTTCAAATGACTGAATAGATTTTCTCATAACATCAATTAGATCAACATAAAGGAGTATTTCGAACCTTCATTGAAGTTTTTACGAGCACAACTCTTTCTATCGTCCTTGTGGTAGCTTTTTCTTTTATGTGCATTCTGATTATGATCAACGTTCATTGATTCTTCATCTTGAAGTTGTTAAACTATGTTCATTTTAACACTTGCATCCTCAAGGCACGAGTGCTAGTCGATTACGCAGAAGTATTACTTTAGGTTAGTCATCTTACATTTGGCTACGTCTTCCATAAATTCTATCTTTTTAATGTATAGTAGAACCTATTACCTTATCGGCTCAACATTTATCAAGATTATGGACTATTATAACCACCACGTTGGATTTAACTGGGTAGATGGCATAGAGACTCTCCATCTTTCTGCTTAATATAAACTAGTGTTACAACATTCTTTGGTTGGATGATATGAACCATAAACTAGCTTTTAAACTGATTTTCCAGCATCATCCATGAATCAATCAATCCTGATTCAAGCTTATATAACCCACTACCCCAGTCAAGTAGAGATAGAAGCACTCATCATTATCTTCTTATATTATCCCACAATAGCTTCCATGTGTTTGTATCTACACGATTGTAGTGGAGGATATACCTCTTCGATGTATGGTTACACGGTAAGAGTTCGGTACATGTGAATTTTGTTTTTTTCTTAGCTCTAAAGTTTATGTCATGACTGTGAAGAATTAATTGTATCATGTGTATTCAACCATATTGTCAGTAGATTGCAATTGTTCATGATGATCCTAGAGGATTGTGACATCTAGATCCTTGTCCACGCATTACTGCATTGTTTGGACCATTGAGTGGTCCACTTCAAATAATTCTTCCGCCATTTGCCATGTGATGATTAGCTAGCTTATATAAGAATCTTAGTGTGTCGGTGGTGTGTGTTCACCACATCTACTTTAGTTTTTTCTTTAATAATCTTCACCATTATCATATCTTCATCACTACAATTTTCCGGTAGATGAATGCATAGGCGGTTAGGTAAAACAAACTACTAAATGGAAGAAGCTGAGCCACTTTCATGTAATCATATGATTCATATCTCCTTCATCTTAATTTGGAATTGAACAAAACTTCCACCAATACTCATGTACTACTTTCGGGAACAAGTTCAACTACTTCTCCATGTAAAGGTATAGAATCTAGACTGTATCCCTTCAAGTTAGCTAGTATTAAGCAGCTCTAGCAATTCGAACCACTACTCGGAATGCGATAGCTTTCTCGTTTAAACTTGGATTTGGAAGAATGTTCAAATGACGTTCCTGAAACACTTAGAGATGTCATTTTACTTTAGCATCATACAACTCATAGTGACAAAAATGCGCATAATATACACTGTATGTATGTGGTGAACTAATCTGTTAATCTCCCTCATTTTTGCATAATGTAAGTTGCATGTATGGCCTTTTGTGGATAAACAAGCATCCATAGTATTGACATGAATTCTTATAGATACAACTGCTCTCCGGTTTGTGGCTGAACTCACCAGGTAGCATGGTTATCACGGCGGTAAGTCGAGTCGAGTCGATAAAGGTCTAATTAGTCGACTAGTCGTAGACTAATCGTAGACTAGTCGGTCTAGTCGATAAATAAATATATACATATATAATTTGAAATTTCTAACTAATACATATGGACAAAATTCAAATATGTACTGACATATGGTAAATCATATTTAACATGTTAAACCTGGTTTCTCAACTTTTGTTTTTCCACTTGTAGTTGGCTACATATGATCATATTTAACATGTCGACATGGGTATGTAGTTTGACAGCTGATAAAAAGAGACAAACATGGTCCACATGACAGCCTGGCCTACAAATAAAAATGCCTTACCCACTCCAAATGAGATAAAAATGTCCTAGCCTACGTTTGGGTCTTTATCAGCAGCTGCTTTTGTCTGCTTTGTGCACTAGGGCAAAAATAAATAAATAAAACTCAAGACTCTGGATCGGCAACATCCTTTTTTATCTGCGGCTTTGCCTCGTGTTTTCATCTGCCCCCAATTCGAAGCTAGAGCACTTAGTTGATCTGCAATAACGGATGATGAGAGTGAAACGACTTCCAGTACTCAAATGCGACATCGACTTCCAAATCGACTTCGAGTTCATCATTTTAGGGTTCCAAATCTGACATCGAGACTTCGATTTAAGGTTCCGGTGAGTTCGATTTCTAGGGTTTCAGTTTTCAGTCGACGTTTCATGTCGAGGCTTGAACCTCGACTAGCCGACTAGTCGACGACTAGTCGCGACTAGTCGAGCGCCGTAATAACAGTGCCAGGTAGGGCTGTCAATAATAGAACCAACCCGTTTACCTAACCCAATTAACCCTAAAATAATTAGGTTGGGTCAAACCCAATTTTTAAGATGGGTTTGTTGGGTATAACCATTAAACCCAATCAATTATACGGGTTATATGGTTCAACTCAGCATGCCCGTTACCAAAATAGTTTCGTAGAATTATTTTAGGGCTTTTTGTGTTCCTTCAATTCTTACGATCAAATTAACCCAACTCATACGACAATTTCTACTTTCATTTCCTAGGTTTAAATCGAATCGACGTTTGCTTTAAGCTTTTATTTCATCGAAATCGACGCCTTAAAATCGGTCATCGGTGAATTTGCAGGTGATGATTTTCTCGCCATTTGTATTTTAATTTTAATTTAAGGTTAATTATTTATTTGTTTTATTTACAAGTTGTGATGTCTGTGCAACTGTTTTTTCACAATAAACAGAACACCAAACCCCTCTCACAAATACCATATAGCGCATTCTTCAATCCAAGTTCATCACAAAGCTGCCACACTGCCATATTCACAAATACCCTACAGCTTTGAATTTGCTTGTTGTAAAACTGAAAATAACCTTTTGTTTTCTGGCCGCATTTCTTGTTATAGGCAATGCAACTTGCACTGCCTAGTTCAAGTACTGTGTTGCATAGAACAAATAATAACATTTATGTTCAGTAATTTTCATATATATATATATATACATATGTGTGTTAATGAAGTTATGGTGAATGCTTGAAGTTAATATATAAATTTTATTACATATTTACATCCAGTTTAATCATCTATTTGGAGCTTGGAGATCCTTTGTTTTCTGAGTTGCTGAGTTAGCCTTCTTGTCGAGTTTCAAGGTTCCATCATCATTTTCCTGGTCAAGTTCTTTAGGGGAAAAAAATCATTTGCTAATGTTAATTTTTGAATTGCTTTATATTAACACGAAATTGTATTACCTAATGCTTGTTCAATTTGAAATTGTAGTATGAATTCAACTGAATATGTAAACATAAAAGTGGAAGCTTTGATTGTAATGGAAAATTCGTTGAGTAGTTCAACTGGAAATAAACGTCGTAGGAATACACATTCTGAAGTTTGGTAGTATTTTCAGTAAAATGAAACTATAATAGGACAAATACCGACATGTTTTTGCAAGGATGCAAAAAAACATATTTCTGGAGAGTGGGGGAAAGCATAGAACATCTAACATGAGAAAACATATACATAAATGTTCCTTTATTACAGGGAAAATAGTTATGTTTAAAGAAACAAATAAGTTTGATCAGCAAAAATATAGAGATTTGATGACTAGAGTCGTGATAAGACATAATTTGCCATTTATGTTTGTCCAATATGAAAGAGTTCGTTAATTGCTGTCTTATTTGAATAATAAATTTTTCAAGAAATACCGTTCGTTCAGATGTTATTAAACTTTATGAGAAAGAAAAGCTCAAACTCAGACATTTTCTTAAATTATGCTCGGGAAAAGCAAGCTTAACTTCTTATTTATGAACATTAATAAACACCGATGGTTTTATATCACTAACGGCACACTTCATTGATAATGATTGGATTTTACAAAAGAAATTGCTAAGTTTTTCTTTGATGCCACCCTTACATTCAGGAGTAGCTATATTTGGAAAGGTTTTTAAGTTTGCTGATCGAATGGAATATTGAGAACAAGTTATTTACATGTACACTTGATAATGCATCGTCAAATGATAAGTTTATTAAGTTACTAGAATCACATCTTACTTTTAAAAAACATTGGTTGTAAATGGAAAAAATTTACATATTCGTTGCGCTGCACACATAATAAACTTAATGGTACAAGATGGTTTGAAATGTATTGGGTCATTTTTAGCAAATATTAAAGAGAGTATAAAATTTATCAAAGGCTCTCAGTTAAGGAAAAAATTATTTGTGAAATGCATAGTTGATCTCTCTATGGATTGTACTAGATAAATATTACAACAAGATGTTCCAATGCGTTGGAATTCAACTTTTTTGATGTTTAAAAGTGTCATCCAGTTCCAACATGCATTATGTCGTTTACAAACAGTCGATCAAAACTATTCTTATTGTCCAACTTCATTTCCAACATGCAATATGTCGTTTAGAAACAGTCGATCAAAGCTATTCTTATTGTCCAACATGCATTATGTCGTTTAGAAACAGTCGATCAAAGTTATTCTTATTGTCCAACTCCCGATGAATGGGAAAAAGCAAAGAAAAATTTGGATTTTCCGAGTACAATCCATAAAGAGATCAACTATGCATTTCACAAATAATTTTATCTTTGATTGAGAGCCTTTGATATATTTTATACTCCCTTTAATATTTGCTAAAAATGACCCAATACATTTCAAACCATTTTGTACCATTAAGTTTATTAATGTGTGCAGTACAACGAACATGTGAAAATTTTCCATTTGCAACCATGCTTTTCTAAAGGTAAGATGTGATTCTAGTTCTCAATAAACTTATCATTTGACAATACATTATCAAGTGTACATACAAATAACTTATTCTCAATATTCCATTCGATTAACAAACTTAAAACCTTTCCAAATATAGCTGCTCCTGAATGTGGAGGTGGCATCAAAGAAAAACTTAGCAATTTCTTTTGTAAAATCCAATCATTATCAAAGAAGTGTGCTGTTAGTGATATAAAACCATCGGTGTTTATTAATGTTCATAAATAAGAAGTTAAGCTTGCTTTTCCCGAGCATAATTTAAGAAAATATCCGAGTTTGAGCTTTTCTTTCTCATAAAGTTTAATAACATCTGAACGAACGATATTTCTTGAAAAAATTATTATTCAAATAAGACAGCAATTAACGAACTCCTTCATATTGGACAAACACAAATGGCAAATTATGTCTTATCACGGCTCTAGTCATCAAATCTCTATACTTTTGCTGATCAAACTTATTTGCTTTATTAAACATAACTGTTTTCCCCGTAATAGAGGAATATTTAGGTATATGTTTTCTCATGTTAGATGTTCCATGCTTTTTCCCCTAAAAATATGTTTTTTTGCATCCCTTGCAAAAACATGTCGGTGTTTGTCCTATCATAGTTTCATTTTTCTGAAAATAATGCCAAACTTCAAAATGTGTATTCCTACAACGTTTATTTCCAATTGAATTACTCTACGAATTTCCCATTACAATCAAATCTTTGACTTCTATGCAGTTGAATTCATACTACAATTTTAAATTTAACAAGCATTAGGTAATACAATTTCATGTTAATATAAAGCAATTCAGAAATTAGCATTAGCAAATATTTTGAAAAAAAAAAAAAAAAAACCTAAAGAACTTGGCCAAGAAAATGATGATGGAACCTTGAAACTCGACAAGAAGGCTAACTCAGCAACTCAAAAAGCAAAGGACCTCCAAGCTCTAAATAGATGATCAAACTGGCTGTAAATATATAATAAATTTTATATATTAACTCTAAGCATTCATCATAACTTCATTAACATATATATGTAAGAAAATTACTAAACATAAATGTTATTATTTGTTCTATGCGACAGAAATATGCAACACACTACTTGAACTAACCAGTGCAAGTTGCATTGCCTGTAACAAGAAATGCGGCCAGAAAACAAAAGGTTATATTCAGTTTTACAACAAGCAAATACAAAGTTGTTGGGTATTTGTGAATATGGCAGTGTGGCGGCTTTGTGATGAACTTGGATTGAAGAAGACATTGTACGGTGTTTATGAGAGGGGCTTGGTGTTCTGTTTATTGTGCAAAAATGGTTGCACAGACAACACAACTTGTAAATACAACTAAATAATTAACCTAAAATCAAAATTAAAATTAAAATACAAACGGCGAGAAAATCATCATCAGCAAATTCACCGATGACTCATTTTAAGTCGCTGATTTCGACGAGATAAAAGCTTAAAGCAAACGTCGATTCAATTTAAACCTAGGAAATGAAAGTAGAAATTACCGTATGAGCTAGGTTAATTTGATCGTAAGAATTGAAGGAACACGTGAAACCCTAAAATAATTCTATGAAACTATCTTGGTAACGGACATGCTGGGTTGAACCATATAACCCGTATAATTGATTGGGTTTAATGGTTTAACCCAACAAACTCATCTTAAAATTTGGGTTTGACCCAATCCAATTAGGACAAATTGACACGATTAATCACAAGTTTCACATGTCTTCCCATATTAATCCCAAATTTGGATTATTTTTAGTTAATCCCAAGTATTGGGGTCCCTTCTCAGATTGATCCCCCTTACCTATTAACTTGTTATAACCGGTTTAACTTTTAATTTTCACGTGAATTCATTTCTTTTCTGACTTCACCTCTTTTCTGTTTCTTCTTGTTCAACTGGAGATCGTTGTTAAAAAAAACTTCTCTTTTTGCTTGCAAAAGACGTCGAAAGCTGAAGTTTGGCCACTGGATTTCAGGAGCTTGGATCATGATGTCGCACACAGGATTACGGACGAGATAGATTCGCCCTGGAGTTCGTCAACGTCGCCTGGAGATGTTCGGTTTGAGGAGAAGCTCCCCTGGAGAATGTTTCACTGATTCAATTTAAGGAATTTGAACTTTACTTTACCGAAAGCTGGAGATGAGGCTCTCGATTTGATTTCCAAATCTTTCCCTAAGTTGACCAAATTGAAGTTGCGAGCTTGTAGAGAAATCAACGATGTCGGGATGGCAGCTATTGCAAAAATCTGAACACCCTTTTGAGGAGAAGCCACGCCCTTTTTATCCATATTAGTCAATGTCATATCAGGGTAAAGGCTTACATTCATCTATGTATTTGTCCAGTATAGCATCCACATTGAACACTGCTTTCTCATTCTCTTCTCCTGTTTCGACAGACTTCTCCTGCATTGTTGGAGTAATTCCATTGTTTGAGCTGCTTATGTTGAAAGCGGTAGAGCTGAAAGCCGGTTTATCAGCAGAAGAAATTGGGCTGAAAGAGAAGGAAGTGGATGTTGTATAGATTTGTAACAAGGCGATGATGTTGTGAGGAGGGAGTGGTGTTAAAACATGCAGAGAAATTGATGGAATTTGTGGTTGTAGGTAATTTCTTTATTTTTGGCGCTGACTGCGAAGATCGCCAGAGAATTGCTGATGCGTTCGGACAAGTATTTGAAGTACCCCACCATCTACTGTCGGACGTAGTTGTCGACGACGCCGAACAGACCGTCGAGCACGTGTCCTGGTTGGTCGGTGCGTCGCTGAGCCAGGTCAGCACATCTTTGTCGGAGGCGAAGCCTTTAGCGGCGGGGCTGCCGAGGACGGTGAGGCTTTTGGATGGAGGCGCTGATTCTACAAATTGTTTGTATTCGTAGTGGAGGTGACATAATTTGTGAACTGCAGAAATGGAAAGAACGATTGATTTGGGAAAATTTACCGGTTAAACAGGTCAGCAGGTAGGCGGGATCAATATGGGTAAGGCTGTCAGCGGGTGCTTTCGAATGCGGATAGTGTCATATCTGCATCCGCATCCGAAACCATTTTCGGATATCGGATATCCGCATCCGCGGATACGGATGGATATCGGATAATAATCCGCTCCGCCAACGATCAATAAATCAATGAACATAAATGAATTTTTTTTATATTAATATTAAGCTTTTTCAACCCAATGATTACTAAAGTGCTAAAAAAGTAAAAATAAATAAATATGATGATAATATATAATTTTAAGCAATTAACATGCATTTAATAGACTTTCAATTTTACAAAATAATAATTAGTATACTTAATTATGATAAAATATACATAATTTAAGCTATAATCGTGAAAAGAAAGCGGACGGATAATTTTCGGATGCGGATATATCTATATCCGTTTTCGCATCCGTTTTTCCGGATATCTGATATTTATCCTCTTTTCGGATGCGGATGCGGATAGATTTCGGATTTTTCGGGTATCCATTGACAGCCTAAATATGGGAAGGAACCCTCAAACTTGGGATTGATTAAAAATAATTCAAACTCTGAATTAATATGGGAAGACACGTGAAACTAAGATTAATCGTGTCAATTTGTCCATCCTAATTAGGGTTAACTGGGTTGGGTAAACGGGTTGGTTCTATTATTGACAGCCCAAATCTTATGATTTCCATGAGATTGCCGGTCGAAACAGTTGAATCCCGAGAAATTAGGTTCAAAATTTACAGCTATAATATCCATGCTATAATCCAATGTATTATTCAAGCTACTCCGTGATCAATTAACACTAAGTTATACAACTATGAATGATAAGACATAGAACTAGTGAAAGCAATATTACCAACGTCATAGACAACGAGTTCATCGAGAAACTTTTTATCAGCAAATCCACCGAAAACAACAACCTTCGATTTTCCAACCAATACAGCCGTATGACCACTGCATGTCAAATACACAATCCAAATTAAAGATGAAACAAACAATTAAAAAAAAGGGTTAAATCGGGAGAATAGGATCGATAACCTTCTAGCAAGTGGAAGTATTCCAGCAAAATCGGAGGGATCAGCTTTAACCCAGTTCATTGATTCCGATGGTCGGGTGCTTGGGGTTAATAGAGAAATGGACTGTCTGGATCACAATCGGATCTAGTTAAATCCCCGGTTGGCCAAGTCAGTTGAGAACAGTTGGGGGAAAACCTGACCTTTAATGTAATATACTTTATACAACTATGAACTAACCGACCAAAAAACACCCAGGTTCATAATGCAGTGGTCGCATCCACTTAATTTGGCCGAGCCCATTCTATTCGTGTACGTTGCTTCGTTGTTCGTTTTCTTGTTGTTAGCTGCTACGCACCTCCGCTCGGGGATGTGTCTTATAGGGATCTTTTTCTGTTGGGGGAGGCGCCAGTATATTAATTGGGCTGCATCGAAGGACCAAGTCATAGCCAAATGGTACACCCAAAGCCGACCATGGCTTATGAGGTAGATTCATCTGGCCGGAGGACTAGCCAATCATGTGGGGACAGCCAGGTTTTTCATTATCAGGCCGAGCTATCTCACACCCAACAATTCCATTTCATTGTCACCAGCCCAGCCCTAAATATACTCACTCCCTGGTGTGGAACTTGTCCGAAGGGTTTGGCTAATCCGGAGATGCTATCCCAGCATAGAGAGTTTCTCCGTCCTTCCCGTGTTCCTAGGAGGCTCCTCTCCTTATATTAATCTGGGCTCCAACATCCAGTATATTCAGGAAGACTTATAGAAGCATTCTATTTGAACAGGAAAGAACAGCGTAGCGAGAAGAGTCATGTTCATTCTCCGAAAGCTTCATCCAATTCAAACCCTTCAGAACTCGCATGTTTCCTTTTGCAGCATAACTAGACTGAGGTCCGCGATTCGCACGCGGAAAGTGTGTGGTTATTGAATTACATTATACTTCGATGAGTACAGTTGCAGGTTAGGTCGATTTGTGTATTGTCGTCTTTGCAGATAGTGTACATGTTAGTACGACATAATCGGCAATGTAGGTATATCAATATAATACTCAAGTCCTTTTCCCTAAATTTTATTTTTTAATAACGGATATCATCAACTATACGAAGAGTGTACATACATAAGTTTAAGAACACCTAAATACTCAAGGCTAACAGGCATGTATATAAGTTATGATTATTATATGTTTATTTCAATGCAAAAAGTTTCAAATCATCATTAGATGTTGATGGTTCAATCGATTGTAAGCATTGTCCAACTCATGCTAAGGTTTAATGTGGACCTTTAATCACTTATGGCCTCAAGCGTAAAAGGTGATTCATGGACACCAAGTGTATGAGATGAATGATCTAAGGATATTTCTCCACGGTTGTATGAGTTGCTTAGATGAATCATGAATATTACTTTTTTATTAAATTATTTACGGATCAAAGAGAATAATTTCCATAATAAATTTTGGTCATACGATATTTAGAAACTTCATGACGACCTAAACCCCCGATCTCAGGCAGAAAGGATAGTAGTTGGAATATAAATAATCACAACAGTAGAACAGAAAACATAGCATAACATCATATAATAATGTACAAGAATTTACATCAAAGGATAATATCAGAGTTTACAACATCGCAGGATCATAATTATACATAACAGTGTTTCGGATAACAAATAAATACACAGCGGAAATAAGATGATTAAACATAAAGTCTAGGAGAGTTCAAAAGAAACATCAAAATCCAACCCAGCTTCAAGTCCAAAACCAGCTGTCATGCCTCCCGTGCGTATCCAAAAGAAAGTAAATTAATAACATATTCACTTGGTTGCCCATGTGAAAATATGGGCACCCGAGTTTGCAAGAGAAAAATAAACTACGAGTCAGTCATGAGACTGATACGAGAAGGCCTACAGTTAACTTAACTTATTTTAAAATAAGGCATATCACGAGACCATGCCGTATAACAGGGAACAGGTTTTCTCCACACGAATGCCAATGCATAAAGCCACGCAATGCTTTTTGAAAAATAAAGTCATTATAAGACTCAACTCCCATCACATAATGCAAGCGCAAATCGGAAGATAGAGTTTTAACTTATAATGGTCAAACATGTTTGATACGAGAAAATCATTTGATATTATTATTAATGTCTAAGTGTTGGAAACAATTTCGAAAATAAATGTATTAATCTTAGACGGCATAATACCTCATCCTATTATGTTGCTATATAGGTTTACAACTAAAACTGTAAAGTCTCGTATCAGAAATTGGATTCCATCCTAAGTCGAGGCAAAGGATCTTCCTTATCCGAACTTCGGAACATCCAAAATGTTCTAGGGAAAATAGAATGTATCCTTTGGAGCGGCAGAGCCAATCCACCTATTTTTGATGGATTGGACAATTGTCTGAACATAACGTTTCCCGGTCCTATCGGACCTACTACCTAATCAGTACTCCAACATCTACATAAGTAAATTGTCTGGGATCCATATCATGGCATCACTTCTAGCTAGAAAGAAACATATGTCCTCTCTATTGTCCTTCATCTCATTTTTTATTCATACCATGGTGTGAAACTCGCGAGTTAACGCACCACAAAACTCTGATTTTCAACAAAAGCTTTGATCTATATGCCTACAGCACCTGGCATGCCACATTGTCAATTCATGCTATGATCAGTTTCTATTAATAATATAACCTTCGAGCTCGTACGTCTCAAAGAAGGGTGTTAAGCTAAGAGAATAATTTCTCCGCCACCTCAAAAATATCATTAATAGCAACTAATCGCTTTTGTTATGAAATACAATATCAAATACAAAACCATTTACAAGTTCGCTCTAAGTTTGAACGAAACCGAAGACACCTTATTTCTCGTCCCATATGTCCAATACAGGAGAGATACCCTTGCGCATATGTACAATCAACAAGTACGACCGGACCACTGCCACTACAGCCCCTTCAAGGGAGCTACCCAAATCTAAGGCATCAGCAAGCGGTCCATTCAATGTGAAGATTTCTGGTCTTGCACCGGCTTCAATATCTTCGATTTTTAATCGTCGTACAATTATTCAAAATGGGTTAAACCCAGTTTTTTCGAATAATTCGCCCCAAACAAATCAAATCCTTATTGGATTATTGACTCACTGATTAGTCCTCTTTAATTGGTTTCCTTTTATAAGATTTAAAATCTTATTCTCGAACCTGGTTAAGTTATTTGGCTTCCAAAATCCATTTCGTAACGTTATAAAAAGGTTTACCTAAGAATTTGATTTGATTTACGAATTAAAATTCTTATTTCCAAGCATCTCTCGAAATATGTTATATAAGTTTTTATAGAAAAAGGTCAAATTCCACTTAACCACTTTTATCGTTTAAAACCATATAAAATTGGTTAAAACCCATTCCAAATCATTTATAATGATTTTTCACTATTTTTATTTATATAAAAATAGTCCATATATGTACTTTTTAATTACAGGTCATTACGGGTCCTAGCGCTATTTTTATTCAAATTTGAACATTTCTCAAAATCTAATTATTATATTTCAAATCTTTTCTTCTCATTTGAAAGATCTTTTGAATATGAACCCAACGGTTCCAATTTCGGGAAAATCCGATGGTCGGATCTCTAGGTACGTTCATTTAAAGTTACAGGTCGAAATTCGCGAACTACCGTTGCACGACACGTTCTATTTTGGCCAATATTCGACGTATCATATAAAATACGTCCAACAGCTTCCAAATGTTTTATTTATTATATAAAATATATATAATAATTTCGAAAGCTATATTTTTATTTTTCAACCTCAAAAATCAATTATTTTAATATTCCAATATTATAATAATATTTAAATGATTAAAATAATATTATTTTCCAAACTTCATTATTTTTATTCCAAATTCTCCTGACATTCGTTATAAAAATAAATAAGAAGTTTTGTAAAGGAAGTTGTTTTAAAACATTCCCTATATACCCTAAACGGACTTCACTTTTATCGGTTACTATTCATTTCGAAAATAAAACTTGAATAAGCCATATCTACATGAAAATTACTTCAAAATAACTTGTTACAGTTACGAATATTCATCGATATTTATTATCTTTGCATCCATCCAAAATTGGACATCAAATTCAAACTTTGTTTTTCAGCCTATTATCATATTAATAAAATGTTCCTTAAAAATCCATTTTTCTAGATGGAGACTTAGCTAATGAACCAATATCACTTTTATTGTTCATTTACAACCAGTGTATTATATAACGTTCAATCAACCATCAAACAATATCCAATTCACACACAAAGTGAAATACCGTATAAGCCTTAAATAAACAACACTTACACAGTCCGGTTAATCAACAGATTAACCGCAAATTAAACACTTGGGATTAGTGTTAATATATCATCCCAATGCCCGTGCGGGGTTTCTACATATTCAATAAATACTTGGGAGAAATGTGGGTTAATTATCATCCCAATACCTGTGTGGGGTTTGCTTTGCTACACATTCAGTAAAAAGTAATTAATAAATAACTCAGCCAAAACCATTTAAGGTTCAACTACTTCCAATCGACATTGTTTATGATCTAAGTGTCGTATACTCAAGTGATTACACATATATCATATAAAAATGATTTTTTTATCGTACTACTCACCATTTAAAATCATAATAAACTTATATGATCAATTATTATCTATTATCAAATTCAATCAATTAACTATAAATAGTGTATTCTAGCTATCCCTTTCTAGTGGGTTTCGGTTTCTCACCGTGGGTTTTCGCTCCGCCAATCTTTGCACAGAAGGACTGCGGACTCTCGCACATAACCACGACTCTCATATGGTGTCTACAAAACTTATCGAAAGCTTACGAGACTAAATTCAAAGGCTATTGGGTTACTACACCTCATGGATACACTCACGCTTGCGAATCTGGAGTTTCTAAGCAAACGGAAGGGGGTTTGTTGGTCCAGGGGTGCAGCTTGAAGGTGGGGTCCACGATGGGGGTGGGGTAGGGCTGGCGCAGGCTGGTGGCCCTCTAGGTGTGGGGTAGACAGGTGTGTAGAGGAGGAAAGATGAGTTTTAGGGTTTTTAGAGGTAATGGGGAGTTCGGCAAGGAGGTGGGGGAAGAGGGCTGGCGTGTGCTGGTGAGGAGTGGGGGAGAGGGAGGAATTAGGTGGAGGGGAGTAAAGGAGGGGTGGCGGCCATGGAAGCTTAAGGAAGGAGGAGAGAAATTAAAAAGGAGAAAGGAGAAAGAAAGAGAAACGAGAAAGGAATTTTATAAAAGGGGAGGGTTTGCGGATTGGTAAGGTGTCGAAGAGGGAGAGATGGTAAACAAAAACACCTAGGGCACCTGATCGCGCAACACCTCATTTGTAACACCCCGCAATTTTAAATCGCGACATAAGATATAATCAAAGAATAATTAATTTCAAATGCGAGAATTAAGAGAAACGGGTTACGCCATTGCGTTCATCTCGGAATTCTGCTTGAGATAGAGTCCGAGTTTGCATAAATCGGACACCGTATGAAGAAGATATGGACGAACGAAGTTAGGCAGAAAACCAGAAGAAGAGAGAAAAAAATTGCACTGGCGCATTTGGGAAGTGCGCCAGTACAAAAATTGCATTGGCGCACCTGCCAAGTGCGCCCAGGTCAAGCTGAAAACCTGCATGCCTTTCTGGTATGTTCTGATCCGTACTGTGACTCATTGCTGAGTCCTTTCTGACTCCTTGTTGAGTCATTAGGGCTGAGGTGTCACCATATCCTGACTGAATGGTTGTGATTAACTCTAGGATCATCCAACGACTCTAATTGGATTTGAAACTCTATATAAACAACCTAACACTCAACCCTAAAATCACACTAATTCATTCTAAGAGTCGTCATACCGCCATACTTAACCTAGGACAGCCACCATTCTCTTTCAACTAAAAAGAAAACTAGAAAGCTACGAAGTGAATCAAATCTGAATTATAAGAACAACGATCTACATTAAAGGCGAACATACCAACTTCAGAATTCAGATTCCAGAAATCAAGAATTCCTTCTTTGTAAGTTCGGTTATTCCTTAGATTTGAACGTGTAATTTGAATCGTGAATGTAATGAATCAAAATATAGAACTATACCAATTTGCAAGTTAATTATCATTGATTCGTACTTATGTCAAATCGAAAGTTATCTATGTCTTTGGATCTGATTTACGACTATGACTGTGAGACTTTTTGCCTAAGACTATGACTATGAAACTGTTGCCTATGAAGCTATTGCCTATGACTATGACTATGAATATGAGACCTTTGTGTAAGACTATGGCCATGAACTGTCGCCTATGAAATTGTTGCCTACGACTATGAATCATAACTACGAGACTATTGCCTATGACATTGATTAAAAAATTATTGTGATTAGTCGCCTATGACTATTGTGGTTAATTGCCTATGACTATTGTAGTTAGTTGCTTATGACTATTCACATTGTTACAATTAACCGATCATGTTGTACCTTGAACTGGCATTATGTTGGACCAAATCACCTATGCCTATTCCCTTGATTATGTGGATCTCATATTTAGTGTGCAACTTGGCTAGTTTATTCCTATTCACTATTATGTACATCGAACCTGTTGGAGCCATTATTTTTGCATGCCTATTCTTTTATATCGATTCTTGTGCTTATCCCATATTCCTTTTGATTAGTGCCATTTCATGAGTACATAGAAAACTTGTGAAATCATGTTATACGTACGATTATGATGCGGGGATTAGGCGTAGCTTAATTAAGTTAATTTGGCGTAATAAATATGTTGGCATAATCTAAATTGGCTATAATAGTGAATGATTTACATGCATATTAGACTTGGGCATAAGTTGATAAATTTAATTGGCCGCAAAGTGTGTGATTGGCGTGTAAACCAAGTTTTGGACATAAACAGTAAACTAGAATATTAAATCTAGTTTTGACATGAACCGTAAATTGGAATATTAATCTAGATTGGGCATGAATTGAAAAAGGGGAATATTAAATCTAAATTGGTATAAACTGCAAGTTGGGTTAATTGATTGGTAAATCAAGTTTTGGGCATAGAATATAAGTATGTTAATTTGTATGACAGATGAATATGATCTAGGCTAAATTGATTTACGAAAAATTTACATAAATAGTAAATATGTAAATTTAGTAAAAGACGAATATGCCTAACCCGAGGTTAGACTGAGTTGTGGTGTAAAACTGCCCGAAACCGACCGGCACATTAAGTGACCACAACAATACATGTCTAATGTGGGTGGTTAGTGCATCAAGCCCAGAAATACCTGAGGTTAGACTGAGTTGTGGTGTAAACCTGCCCGGAACCGACCGGCACATGCAGTAACCACAACAATATTTGTCTAATGTGAGTGGTTGGTGCTTTAATTAATTAATTAATTAAGGCTCATGAATAAATCAAGCTAGAAATGGTGAGGTTAAGTAATTAGGGAAACACTTAACCGTAATAACATGTTAACAAAGACAAGAAGGGTGGGGTTAAGTAATCAAGAAAACACTTAGCCAATTCAACATGCTAACTAGACTAGATGGTGAGTTTAAGTAAATTTAGAACACTTAACCGTCATAACATGTTAACTAGACAAGTGGGTAAGGTTAAGTGAATGTTTAACATGCTAACTAGAATAGATGGTGAGGTTAAGTAAATTTAGAACACTTAACCGTCATAACATGTTAACTAGGCAAGTGGGTGAGGTTAAGTAAAATTAGAACACTTAACCTTCATAACATGTTAATTAGAAAAGTGGGTGAGGTTAATTTAATAGGACACACTTAACCAATATAAATATATATATATATAACATAATGTGTGATAGGGTTAAGTAACAATAGAGGAACACTTTAGCAAAGTATGTATATATATATAAAACATGATGTGTGATAGGGTTAAGTAACACAAGAGGAACACTCAACCAATATATATATATATATAACATGATATGTGATAGGGGTTAAGTAACACAAGGGGAACACTTAACCAATATATATATATATATATATATATATATATATATATAACAAGATGTGTGGGTAGGTTAAGTTAACTCGAATGAATGGATAACACTTAACCAATAATATATATCAACTTGAACCAGTGGAAGGGTTAAGTACATATCGGATCGGTGGGTAATATTAGTACATATAGGCCCACAAACTTAACCATTAAATAAACATGCTTGAACCAGTGGAAGGGTTAAGTACATATCAGATCGGTGGGTAATATTAGTACATATAGGCCTACAAACTTAACCATTAAATAGACATGCTTGAATCGGTGGGAGGGTTAAGTACATCACGTGTAGGTGGGTAATATTGTATATATATAGGCCCACAAACTTAACCAGTAGGAAACCCTAGTAACGGGGACCCATTTCAGCAGTAACCCACATAGATGTATCACGGTACCCTGAGCTAGGCAGGGTGGGGCACGATTACTGGGCTGATTATAAGAGGTCAAAATAGCTGCAGGGGGTACGTCAGTGTAGGTTCCGACGGTTTACGGGCATGCACGTACTCCGGAATGGAAAAAAAAGGCACTGGGTACCAGTAGTTACACACTGTGCATCTTGAATCGTGTCGGGTCGCTATCATAAGGCTTGATACATCTTATGGTGGGGCCAGCACAGAGTATCTACACGCAGGGGAGGGCCCATTGACACAGACACATGGAAAATTAATACAAGTAGGTAGCATAATCCCTAGTTGGACGTAAGTCGCGTAAACCCTGAATCCGAGAGGTGTTCAATAGGTAGCATAAACCCCAGTAGCCTTGGGTAGTGTACACCCTGGTTGAATCTAGGAAGCACTCGATAGTAAACCCTAGATTAGATCTAGGTAATAAATGGAATCCCAATAATAGATGTACACCTGAAGGCTACCGCAAATACGGGATTTGGGATCACGTTATCATATGATCATAGATTACTAGTTTGGACACCAGTTAGGTAGTGCAGATATATAGAAATCAGTATAAGCAGGGTAGTTGCGAAGCAGAGAAGGAGTAGAAGCGCATTCAGTTTATCAGTACATTCAGTTTATCTTTCCATATCCCATGTTATCTTGTTACTATGGTTTAGTCTTATATTTAGTTTATTCATGTCATGACCCCTTTTCCTCATTTAAATACTAAGAATCACTGGACTTACCAGACTTTATGTCTGACCTAGTTTGCTTTCGCCTCTTTTCTTCCGTTCCCCTCCCCCCCCCCCCCCCCAGGTAGTCAGGGAGGGAAAAGCTCACATCATTTTGGGGCTGTTACACTCTCCGAGCTAGAAGAATCTTTGGCGCATTGCTTTGAACTCCATTTTCTACTGCTATGGCTGGCTCATGCTTTATTGGGGAATATCATTGTCAGTTTGTGCTTCTTATATATTAAACAAGACAGATGCTTTCTTGTAATAATTATTGGTGTTGTAAAACAATCTTTTTACAAGCTGTTTTTAGGGGTGAGCAATATTCGGTTCAAACCGAATTAACCGACCAAACCAGTTTATTTCGGTCGGTTCGGTTCGGTTTTAAAACTAAATCGGTTTGAATTCGGTTTATAAAATGAATATTTTTTGTTATCGGTTTAACTGAATTAACCGGACTTTTACGATATTGTGCTAGTTCAAAAAATTACTTTTGTTATATAATACAAAGATATTTGTTGCAAATAGGTCAAATCTTATCATAAACATAAAATTTATTATATAAAATTTGTCTAAACATGGATTTATGTTCTACTTTAAGTGAATCCATCATTTAAATAATAATAATACATTCGTCAAGTTCGGTTAAATCGGTTACCGACCGAATTAACCGAAATTAATTCGGTTTGGTTCGGTTCGGTTTGTAAAAATTTCGGTTTCAATTCGGTTTGAGTTATTTTGCGTCCAAACCAACCGAATCGACCGAACGCTTACCCCTAGCTTCCGCTGCTTTATTTGTCTGTCTTGTAATTTTTCTTCATCTTGTACTAAAAATGCTCCACCAAAGTTAAGGCATTCCCTTTGTGAGTGACCTTAACGGAGGTGGGGTGTTTCACTTGGTATCAGAGCTGAAGGTTACCGGATCAGATAAAAGATTTGAAAAATTATTTTCAAAACGATTTTAAAAGAATCATTTTCAAAAGAAATTTTTTGTTTTAAAGGCATATTCCCCAAAGCCATATGCACTATCTTTTGACCCTCTGCTTGAATCCTTGTTTCCTTCTTTCTTGAGTCTCTGGGGCTCCTGGCTTTTTGGGAGGTAACCTCATCGCGGCATGGTTCCGTAGGCTTGATGAGACTACGACACTTGTCAAAGGGCAAATAAGTGCCTAACTTCCATCTATAGCCGTAATTTTCCTTCGAGCTTTGTAGGATTCCCCGTGCAATGGAGGCAGCTTTCGAGAGACATGTCAACAAGTTACACAAGGATGGAAAAGTTGAGAATGAGGGGGTCTGGCTACGGAGCACAACACAAGGATGAAGAACCCATGGATATGGACTTGGTTCACAAAGGAGGGGAGGAAAAAAAATAGTAAAACCTAAAACAAGAGGAAATATCTTTATTTTGGTATAACGGGTCATATAATTAAGGGCAAGGGCAAGAACAAGGGACAGGATTTTCCGGAAGACGAGTGCATGCTCTCACCGTCCGCATACCTGAAAGAGAGAGGCAGTAATATTTCTATTGGAAGAGTTTTTCTTTTTTGATTATCCTGTTAATACTCCTTCTGACTTTAGCTTTTCGCATCCGTATATATCTGCTTCCATAGTTGAGTCTCTGCACCCTAGTTATTGTGTAGTAGAGGATCCCATTATAGTCTCAAATCCAATTGTTGATTCGGCCCATTTGTCTTTGACTTGTGAGGATTTGAGAATAGCTATATTTATGCTTATGTTTTTGGGCTATAGGTTGATTCTAGGCATTAATTGGTTAGCTAGTAATTGTGAAGCAAGGGTAATTAGACTTTCGACTTGCCTCGGGAATACCCTTGAGATTTCGTACGATCCTAAGGGATCAGTTTGTCTTAGCTACCTAGAATCACTTTATTTACCTATTGACGATTTTCAATCCGTTGAAGTAGTCCATGAGTACGCAAGGTGTTTTGATTAGGGTAGGGGTTTTCCCCCTAAAACTCAGGACAACTTCCGCATATATCTAGATGACACTGCAAAGCTAGTTATGCGATCAACGATAATTTTGGAGCAAGATTGGCGAGGATAGCCAGAGTCGATAGAGTGCTCAATTGTTTGGTTGTATCATCTCACATAGATCGTCCAAATTCGGAGGAGGTATCCCTTGGGTGCTTATCTGATATTGGTTTAGGCCTTTGGGGTTTGTACTTGAGGGATGTCGAGTTCGACTAGGATGGTTTGCATGAATAAATGGTTGGGGCTAGCACCCTAAGTTAGACTGACCTTAAGAGAGGTAATAAGCACGTAGTAACCATTAGCTTTAGACCCTCAGACTTGCAGCATGATGGATAAGCTAAGTAGAGGAGAGACCTCTAATCATCTTAGGATATACACTTGATATCATGGTTAATATCTGTTTATCTTGGAAAGATAGTTCGACTACATTGGATACCCTCTAGCATAGTAAGTGATCGAGGGCCTATCTTTACTAGTGGGTTTTGGAAATGGAGGTCAAGAAGCTTCGCAACCATGAAGTTAAATTAGATAAGGTACAGTGGAGTGAAGCTCAAGAAAATGCGACTTAGAGGACTGGATACGCGCATCTTACCCTTTTTGAGGGTATATCCTTGATTCCTCTTTTTCTGAAAAATCTATTTGCATGCTAGTCTTTAGCTTTTAAGTATATCCTCTCGGTCATATCCTCAATCCTTAGGTAGAAGCCAATGGATGTAAACATGTGTTTGAGACATGTTATGTTTGGTGGATGCAAGTGGTTGCAAGTATTTGCTTGTGGTTGCTCGTGGATGCATATACACATAGGGGACTAGATCAGCTCAGTCACTTCCATATTGCATTTGCATATATGTATTTGTTTATGGATTGAACTTGATGTGTTATCCTGTGGACGTTGCATTTGAGTGAATGGTCGTGCACTCATATATAAATAATATGTATCATTAGGATTGCATACATATTGGATGCATGACACTGGCGTGATTCGCATTAAGGAGGTCAACTGAATCAGTAGACCGCCTGATTTTGCATTTGGGCAAGGACATATACACATACTATGCATATGATCATGAAAGAATTAGAAATCTTTTAAGGACAATGGACGCCAGTGATTGAATGGTTGAGTACATAAATGTTGGATGATAGGATATGCATTCTTCTTAACTTAGAGATTTCAGGGACTAAATCCTTTAAGGAGGGGAGAATGTAACGCCCCACAATTTTAAATCGGGACATAAGATATAATCAAAGAATAATTAATTTCAAATGTGAAAATTAAGGGAATCGGGTTACACCATTGTGTTCGTCTCGGAATTCTGCTTGAGATAGAGTCTGAGTTTGCGTAAATCGGACAACGTATGAAGAAGATATGGACGAACGAAGTTAGGCAGAAAACCAGAAGAAGAGAAGAGAAAAAAAATTGCACTGGCGCACCTGCCAAGTGCTCCCAAGTCGAGCTGAAAACCTACACAGCTTTCTGGTAAGTTCTGATCCGTACTGTGACTCATTGTTGAGTCCTTTCTGAATCCTTGCTGAGTCATTAGGGCCGAAGTGTCATCCTATCCTGACTGAATGGTTGTGATTAACTCTAGGATCATCCGATGGCTCTAATTGAATTTGAAACTCTATATAAACAACCTAACACTCAACCCTAAAATCACACTAATTCATTCTAAGAGCCGTCATACCGCCATACTCAACCTAAGACAACCACCATTCTCTTTTAACTAAAAAGAAAACTAGAAAGCTACGAAGTGAATCAAAACTGAATTATAAGAAGAATGATCTACATCAAAGGCGAGCATACCAACTTCAGAATTCAGATTCCATAAATCAAGAATTCCTTCTTTATAAGTTCGGTTATTCCTTAGATTTGAACGTGTAATTGGAATCATGAATGTAATGAATCAAAATATAGAACTATACCAATTTGCAAGTTAATTATCTTCGATTCGTGCTTATGTCAAATCGAAAGTTATCTATGCCTTTGGATCTGATTTACAACTATGACTGTGAGACTTTTTGCCTAAGACTATGACTATGAAACTGTTGCCTATGAAGCTATTGCCTATGACTATGACTATGACTATGACTATGAATATGAGACCTTTGTCTAAGACTATGGCCATGAACTGTCGCCTATGAAATTATTGCCAACGACTATGAATCACAACTATGAGACTATTGCCTTTGACATTGATTAAGAAATTATTGTGATTAGTCGCCCATGACTATTGTGGTTAATTGCCTATGACTATTGTAGTTAGTTGCTTATGACTATTCCCATTTTTACAATTAACCGATCATGTTGTACCTTGAACTGACATTATATTGGACCAAATCACCTATGCGTATTCCCTTGATTACGTGGATCTCATATTTAGTGTGTAACTTGGCTAGTTTATTCCTATTCACTATTATGTACATCGAACCTGTTAGAGCCATTATTTTTGCATGCCTAATCTTTTATATCAATTCTTGTGCTTATCCCCTATTCCTTTTGATTAGTGTCATTTCATGAGTACATAGAAAAATTGTAAAATCATGTTATACGTACGATTATGATGCGGGGTTTGGGCGTAGCTTAATTAAGTTAATTTGGCATAATAAATATGTTGGCATAATCTAAATTGACTATAATAGTGAATGATTTACATGCATATTAGACTTGGGCATAAGTTGATAGATTTAATTGGCCACAAAGTATGTAATTGGCATGTAAACCAAGTTTTGGACATAAACGGTAAACTAGAATATTAAATCTAGTTTTGACATGAACCGTAAATCGGAATATTAATCTAGATTGGGCATGAATTGAAAAAGGGGAATATTAAATCTAAATTGGTATATACTGCAAGTTGGGTTAATTGATTGGTAAATCAAGTTTTGGGCATAGAATATAAGTATGTTAATTTGCATGACAGATGAATATGATCTAGGCTAAATTGATTTACGGAAAATTTACATAAATATGTAAATTTAGTAAAAGACGAATATGCCTAACCCGAGGTTGGACTGAGTTGTGGTGTAAAACTGCCCGGAACCGACCGACACATCCAGTGACCACAACAATACCTGTCTAATGTGGGTGGTTAGTGCATCAAGCCCAGAAAGACCCGAGGTTAGACTAAATTGTGGTGTAAACCTGCCCAAAACCGACCGGCACATCCAGTAATCACAACAACATCTGTCTGATGTGAGTAGTTGATGCTTTAATTAATTAATTAATTAAGGCTCATGAATAAATCAAGCTAGAAATGGTGAGGTTAAGTAATTAGGGGAACACTTAACTGTAATAACATGTTAACAAAGACAAGAAGGGTGGGGTTAAGTAATCGAGAAAACACTTAGCCAATTCAACATGCTAACTAGACTAGATGGTAAGGTTAAGTAAATTTAGAACACTTAACCATCATAATATGTTAACTAGACAAGTGGGTAAGGTTAAGTGAGTGTTTAACATGCTAACTAGACTAGATGGTGAGGTTAAGTAAATTTAGAACACTTAACCGTCATAACATGTTAACTAGGCAAGTGGGTGAGGTTAAGTAAAATTAGAACACTTAACCGTCATAACATGTTAATTAGACAAGTGGGTGAGGTTAAGTTAATAGGACACACTTAACCAATATATATATATATATATATATAACATGATGTGTGATAGGGTTAAGTAACACAAGAGGAACACTTAACCAATATGTATATATATATATATAACATGATATGTGATAGGGGTTAAGTAACACAAGGGGAACACTTAACCAATATATATTTATATATGTATATATATAACATGATGTGTAGGCTGGTCAAGTTAACTTGAATGAATGGATAACACTTAACCAAGAATATATATCAACTTGAACCAGCGGAAGGGTTAAGTACATATCAGATTGGTGGGTAGTATTAGTACATATAGGCCCACAAACTTAACCATTAAATAAACATGATTGAACCAGTGGAAGGGTTAAGTACATATCGGATCGGTGGGTAATATTAATACATATAGGCCCACAAACTTAACCATTGAATAGACATGCTTGAATCAGTGGGAGGGTTAAGTACATCACGTGTAGGTGGGTAATATTGTATATATATAGGCCCACAAACTTAACCAATAGGAAACCCTAGTAACGGAGACCCATTTCAGCAGTAACCCACATAGATGTATCACGGTACCTTGAGCTAGGCAGGGTGGGGCACGATTACTGGGCTGATTATAAGCGGTCAAAATAGCGGCAGGGGGTACGTCAGTGTAGATTCCGACGATTTACGGGCGTGCACGTACTCCGGAGTGGAAAAAAACAGGCACTGGGTACCAGTAGTTATACACTGTGCATCTTGAATCGTGTCGGGTCGCTATCATAAGGCTTGATACATCTTATGGTGGGGCTAGCACAAAGTATCTACACGCAGGGGAGGGCCGACTGACACAGACACATGGAAAATTAATACAAGTAGGCAGCATAATCCCTAGTTGGACCTAGGTCGCGTAAACCCTGAATCCGAGAGGTGTTCAATAGGTAGCATAAACCCCAGTGGCCCTGGGTAGTGTACACCTTGGTTGAATCTTGGAAGCACTCGACAGTAAACCCTAGATCTAGGTAATAAATGGAATCCCCATAACAGATGTACACCTGAAGGCTACCACAAATATGGGATTTGGGATCACGTTATAATATGATCATAGATTACTAGTTTGGACATCAGTTAGGTAGTGCAGAGATATAGAAATCAGTATAAACAGGGTAGTTGCGAAGCAGAGAAGGAGTAGAAGCGCATTCAGTTTATCAGTACATTCAGTTTATCGGTACATTCAGTTTATCTTGCCATATCCCATGCTTATCCCATGTTATCTTGTTACTATGGTTCAGTCTTATATTTAGTTTATTCACGTCATGACCCCTTTTCCTCGTTTAAATACTAAGAATCACTGGACTTACCAGACTTTATGTCCGACCTAGTATGCTTTCGCCTCTTTTCTTCTGTTTCCCTCCTGTATAGTCAGGGAGGGAAAAGCTCACATCATTTTGGGGCCGTTACTCTCTCCGAGCTTGAAGATTCTTTAGTGCATTACCTTGAACTCCATTTTCTACTGCTATAGCTGGCTCATGCTTTATTGGGGAATATCATTATCAATTTGTGCTTCTTATATATTAAACAAGACAGATGCTTTCTTGTAATAAGTATTGGTGTTGTAAAACAATCTTTGTACAAGCTGTTTTAATCAATAAAGGTTATTTATCTTTGCTGCTTTATTTGTCTGTTGTGACGATCCCAAAATCCGTGTGACGGTATTAAGGATAATCATTGGAATATAACACATCAATCATCATAGCAGAGTACAGATAATAGCAAAAACAATAAATAGAATAATTTTACATAGATATGACAGCGGAATCATAATATGTAACAACATCAGAATAGCACAACGTAGGATATAACTTAGTAAATAAAAGGGGAAATGATCAGTCACCATCTCCAGAGGCGGAATATATACATGCAGTGAGACATAATAAGGGTATCAGTCTACATCGCCGAAGGCGGAATCATAATATAAGTACAATAATGGCGGAAAATGTCAAAGCCATCTCGGTGAAGTCAGCCTCGCCATGAGCCAAAACGCACTCCATACTACAGTGCTGAGCCAAAAACAACCTGTCACCTGTGAACTAGGCTGCCCGTGTGAAAATAAGGGCACCCGCGTTTGCAAAGTGAAACAAACAACGAGTCAGTCATGGGGACTGGTATGAGAAATCTATTTAACAGTTTAAACAACAGTAATAAGCAAATCATAGGACCACGCCACTTTCGTGGAACGGGTTTACTCCAGTGATTGCTGGTGCATTTAAAACAAAGTAAATTCTTTAAAACAACGCAATGCTTTTAAAAAGAATGTAGCCATTATAAGACTCAAGTCCCATCATACAATGCAACACAAGCCGGAGGATAGAGTTTTACCTTATAATGGCCAAATATGCTTAATACGTGTAAAGCAAAATCATTTGGTATTATTACTAGTGCATATATGTTTCAAAAACGAATAGCATCATAAATATCAATCATAGGCGGCATAGCTACCATCTACTATGTCGCCATACTAGTTCTACAATCGAATCTGTTATCTCGTATTGGAAATTGGATTTCCGTCATGAGTCGAGGCAAGGGGCAAGCTCCTCTCCGCTTCGAGACATTCTAGCAAATGCCTCAGGACTACACACTCTGGGTAACCCCTGGATCTTCAGGGCCGGTCCTCTCTTACGTTTGAGGATTAATATTCCTGAACACACGTTTCCCGGTCCTTACAGACCTATAATCGAGGCGCCTCGCATTCCAACGACCACAAAGGTGAAAAGTAGATATAAATGTCAGGGCTGGTAGGTCACTAACACCACCATAGCTAGAAAGAAACGTCGTGCTCTCCCCGCAGTCCTTATCCCGTTTTTAACTCATACCGAGGTGTGAGGCTCGCGAATCCACGCTATACACAAAGCCAGGCCACGTAGGCCGTACTTTGATCATCAAACACAAGACTTTGCTTTGCAACAGAAGCCTTTATCACAGCATCTTGGCATGCCACATAGGCAATCCACTCCATACGACTGATTTCTATCGATATATAACCTCTGAGCTCGTACGTCTCAGAGAAGGGCGTTAAGCAAAAGAATAAATTCTCCGCCGCCAAACAGATATATATTTAACAGAGATCAATCAGTATAGAACAAAATCCAATGTCAGACACACAGTCCATTTACAAGTCCGTTCTGGGTCTGAACGAAACCGGAGGCGTCAAATTCCTCGTATATCCGTCCAATCAACATATACGTTCAGACGGCTACTACTTCCGTTCCTTCACGGTAACTACTCCAGTCAGGAACCTCAGCAGCGCCCATCCAACCGATACGAAGATCGTCGGTCTTGAATCGTCTTTGTATTTTCCAATTCGAATCGTTCGATCAATTATTTGAAATGAGGGTTAGCTCGTTCTTTTCAAATAATTCACGTAATTAGAATTCAAATCAATTCTTTCCATGGTTATATTATTCGACATTCATATTTCAGTTCTTTAGTGTTATTTTCGTGTCAAACACATACAACCATCAAATATCAAACAGATCAAGCCAGGTTTATTTCCAATCTATGTTGCTTATAATATTTTATAACGATTTTTCGCCATTTTTATTTATTTAAAAATGGCCATATTCAATTAAACGACGTTTCAGGTCGTGTCGTGGCACTGGCGCTGTTTTTCCTCTAATTTGTTTTACACATATCGGAAAATCTAACCGTTGGATTTCTACAAAGTCTATATCAGTGGGAAGATATTCCCAAAGCGAACCCAACGGTTCTAGTTTCGTGAAAATCCGACGGTCGAATCTTCCACACTAGTCGTTTGAAGTTGCGGTTTCAAAATTCGAACTACAACGTCGTTATTCGATTTAATTTATTTATATTTATATTTATATATAAATATAAACGGTTCTGTGCTGTTTTTCTTCAGATTTGAATTAAACATTCCAGACAACCCAACCATTGGGTTTTTACAAAGTTGGTGCCTTTGGAAAGATATTTCCAAGGCGAACCCAGCGGTTGCGGTTTCGGGAAAATCTGATGGTCGGATTTCTCGTACTAGTCGTTTCAAATTACGATTCCAAAACATGAACTGCACGGCTTCGATTCATTTCAATTCTATTTATATATATATATATAAATATAGTTCATTCCTTTATTTCAAATATAGTTCATTCATTTATTTCGACATCGTTCATCCATTTATTTCAACATCGTTCATTCATTTATTTCAACATCGTTTTCACTTCAAATATTTCACTAACGCCTTAATATGTCGAAAAATTTCGCTATAACCTCCTTTGTACAGGAAGGGGTTTGGACATTTATTGGGCCGTGTTAGGTACCCAATAAATCCTATAAAGCATCCACATATTTATAGTGATATATTCTGGTGTTTACAGGGGAGCGTGTATAGATAATAACTCCAGAGAATAAATTCTCGTCACCCTATCAAGCCTGAGGGAGCGTGTATTTTTAATTACTCCAGAGGATAAATCCTCGTCACCTCGTCCCGTGTGGGAATAAATAGTCCATGTGCCGTATCTAATGACTAGAGAGACGTGATTATTGTCAACTCCCGACCCGTGTGGGGTTTTTCTTAATCTGGCAATTTATCATTATACTTTATATAGTCCATATCAGTCATCAGTTCAACCTGTAGTATATAATCATCGCCATACAAGCCTCTCGCTCGTATGGTAAATCTTCAACCTCGTCACACAAGCTCCAAATGCTTATGTGGAATATGATGAAGTATGCCTATCGTCAAGGAGTATGCCATGTAGTGTAGTTCAAAATTAATTGTTACTATCCTATGGCGATGTTTATTATTTCACACAGAATAACCAGCACTCCGCATCCAATGGCATTCACAGGAGTTGATATAAAAATAAAATTGCGCAGCCAACTCATCAAGGCTTACCTATTTGTCGGGCACGCAAATAATTTCTTTACTCTACAGCTAATCCATTTTCCCTGTTCAACACATGTATATATATGCAGAACAAAGCTAATAATAATATTTCTAACGAACTAATATTTGTTTCAACACGTGTGTATTTTTATCAAAGCGTATACATGATAAAAGAAATATTTTTATCATCAAAAATATTTATTCAACACGTGAATGTTTTTAACACTTCATATTCACAATAAAAATGTAGTTTTTATTGTCTATTCATTTTATTTTAAAATTCGAATAATATTCAACACATGAATTTCAACTCGACGAACGAATTTTAATTCAACACATGAATATTCTCTATAGTTTGTATATATATAAAAATGTGATTTTTATCGTTAAATCTATTTGTTTAAAATTCGAATAATATTCAACACATGAATTTCGATTCAACGAATGAATTTCAACTCAACACATGAATATTCTCTATTGTTTGTATATATATAAAAATGTGATTTTTATCGTTAAATCTATTTTTTTAAAATTCGAATAATATTCAACACATGAATTTCGATTCAACGAATGAATTTCAATTCAACACATGAATATTTTCTATAGTTTGTATATATATAAAAATGTGATTTTTATCGTTAAATCTATTTGTTTAAAATTCGAATAATATTCAACACATGAATTTCGATTCAACGAATGAATTTCAACTCAACACATGAATATTTTCAATAGTTTGTATATATATAAAATGTGATTTTTATCGTTAAATCTATTTTTTTAAAATTCGAATAATATTCAACACATGAATTTCGATTCAACGAATGAATTTCAACTCAACACATGAATATTTTCTATAATTTGTATATATATAAAAATGTGATTTTTATCGCTAAAGCTATTTGTTTAAAATTCGAATAATATTCAACACATGAATTTCGATTCAACGAATGAATTTCAACTCAACACATGAATATTGGTTTCAACATATGTAATTAATTTCAACAAATGAAAATTATTCTAACACATGAATATTTCAGAAAATTTCGACAGCATAACGGCAGGGTAGTTAAAACCGGGACCGTCCCTAGTACGGCTCCTCGCTCTACCTTAAAACCTCGCGGTTTTTGACAATGGGGATCATGCATCTAGTTCGCACGCAGGCGGCATGTTTTATTTTCATTTCCACAATCCTATTCTAATTTGTTTCAACCACAAGAGGGTATTTTTCAACCACAAAGGTATTTTTCAACCACAATATCAACCACAAACAATTATTTCCAACCATTCGTCATACCATATAATATCACGCCAATCACAAGCAATAAATATCGTCCATGGTCTGTGGACGAGGGGAGTATATATATATATATATATATATATATATATTATCTCTATAATTCACTTGCATTTCATCACAATTCAAAGCATATATGTTTCATACAACGCTTGTATAAATTATACATCGCTAATATAACTTATACATCACATGTACATGAGGTATACAATGCGTATATAATTTACACTTCGCTTATATAATTTATACAACACGGTTCCATTCACACAATTTAGTTTAGATTCCTCACATTGGTTTTTGAAGTGCTAAAAATCGTAGGAAGATCAGAAAAATCTGCGACTTCTGCTAGATGGTAGAGAGCCTCCCTGCGGTCCCGATGTTTCCTGTTTCATCGAATTTCGTTAACACACTAAAAAGACATGATTTTTCAAAGTTTTGCAACACTTAAAAGTGTTATTTTCAATTCAGAAATTCAAAGCAGAAGGGTTTGCAAACCTTCGAAACTAGGTTTAGAATTTAAATCAAAACCGTAGCTCGATGTCCAGATCAGACCCTACGACGTCGAAGAGCTACGAACAGGCTTCCTATCGATGGTGGTGGCAGCGAACTCGGTGGCTCCTATGGCGATCGGCGGCGCTCCAAAGGGGCGGACTTCCTCGAGGTAATTCGACGTCGATAGGCGATGGTCTTCGACGAGGCTGGGTTTGATTTGAAGAGGGGAGGAAGGCGATCGGAATTGTCAACTGGAGGTAGCGACGAAATTGACTGTGGCGGCGGCGATCGAGGGGGAAAGGTTTGAACGATTTACGTCGTTCGTTTCAGGGGGTCGATCGACTTTTTCTGAAGTGAGAGAAAATGAAAGATATTTTCTAATTTATTATATTTTTAAATTCCTATAGTACCCTTTCTAGCCAACGTACACCAACTTCAACCCAACGATTGTCGCCCCTAGCCAAATACCCCCATTCCGGACACAATGGGATATGTTTCGTTTGCCAATTCGACTGTTACAGTCAGTTATTTTTCAAATTAAAGTATAAAACATTTTATATTCAATTTGAACGTACATTTCAATTTGCCAAGGCCACAAACTGAATCGAAAAATTCCAGAAAAATAAATCTAGCTTTGTTTTGACGATACGGTCCCAACAAAACCAGTTTCGTCGAATTCTGAGCTCATATGCAAAATGTCCATTTTCAGGTCGACCCATTTTAACAGAAATTGACCAATCACATTTTCTTTTGCCCCGCTCACATACTAGCTTCAAAAATTATGAAATTTGAAACCTAGCAATAGTTTGACATCCCGGACCCAACAAAAGTGGTTTCGTCGAATTCTGAGGTCGTATGCAAAATATCTATTTTCAAGGGCTATATATGCTATATAGCGACCTTTCTGAAAATTCATTTGGCCATAACTTTTGATTCCCGTTATGAAACTTCGATTTTTCAGATTCGTTAGAAAGGTATTCATAAACAGATTTAAATATTTTTAGTTTCGCTAAAATTTGTTATATTTTCCACCCGGTACAGTCAGACAAAGTTTGTATTCAAATTTTCAAACTGCCTCACTACTCCCAATTCATTATTTTATTGAAATATGCTATTTCAATTATTCAAATTCTTTGACAATAACCAATTTTAAAAATTTTAAATTGGTTCACTTTTTCCGGGTTATTACATCTGTCTTGTAATTTTTCTGCATCTTGTACTAAAAATGCTCCACCGAAGTTAAGGCATTCCCTTTGTAAGTGACCTTAACGTAGGTGGGGTGTTTCATCATTTAGCCACTTTAGGCTTAAGTTCTTAGTTTAACGTTAACATGTTTTAGTTAAACATTACGTCTTCTGGTCGTGTGACCAAACGACAATTCTGTTTTATACAAAATTCTGAATCCCAACGTAAAGCGTAACTCTGAATCCAACGGAAGAGGTCTCATTGAGTTTGGAGTTTGTTTAACCCTTTGTTTTATTTTTTGTCGCGTTTCTGCTTAATTTCGATAAGTTAATTCGGTATGCGTTTAATTTTCGCACGCTCACATGCCAACTCCAAAAATTATGAAATTTGGAATCCTGCCATTTTTCGACATTGCGGATCCGATAAAATTGATTTCGTTGAATTCCAAGATTGTTTGAAAAATATTCCTTTGTAAGCTATCAAAATCAACATTAAATCATCGAAGTTTCAAAATCGACCGAAAATTCTTATAAAATTAGACTAAAAACAAATTTAATTTGGTTTCAAAACTCTAGGTCATTACAGTCACCCCCACTTAAAAGAATTTCGTCCTTGAAATTAGATGAAAGTAAAGCTGAAATAGAAATGATGCAATAGAAATAAGTTTACCTCTTAGAAGAGTTAGTTAGAGATATCTGCTCTGCACTTGGGATAAGCCTTTTTAATGCTATCCTCTGTTTCCTAAGTACGGTCTTTAGGATCTCCACTCCACTGTACCTTGACCAGGCTCACCCTTTTGTTCCCTAGTCCTTTTATTTCTTTGTTGATTATCTTTAAAGGCTCTCTATGAACGACTAAATTTGGGGGGATTTCTAAGTCCTCATGTGTTATTTCTTCAATAATTAAGTCAGCATCATGTGCGTACTTCCATAGTTGAGAAACACGAAACACTTCATGCACTCCGGGTAACGAATCCGGGAACTATATTCTATAAGCTAGATTTATGATCTTTTCCATTATCGGGAATGGACCAATGTATTTGGGTGATAACTTCCCTATTTCCCTAATCAGGGAACTCCCTACAATAGAGAAACCTTTAAATATACTTGGTCGCCAACTGCAAATTCCAGATTTCTTCTTTTAGAATCTGCATAACTTTTATTATGGCTTTGAGCTACCTTCCATCTCTTCTTAATAAAGTCTACCTTATCCGCTGCTTCACAGATCATATTTAGGCCTAACACAAGTCGATTACCAGACTCTATCCAACATGGAGGAGATCTGCAAGGCCAACCATATAATGCTTCAAATGGCGACATCTTCAGACTTGCTTGGAAGATGTTGGTATATAAGAACTCTGCAAGATGCAAATGATCTTCCCACGATCCCCAAAATCAGGGATACATGCTCGCAACAGATCTTCCAAAACCCAATCCACTCTTTCAGTCTGTCCATCAATTTGGGGGTGGTAAGCAGTGCTAAGATTCAACTTGGTCCCCAACTCCAATTTTAATGCTTCCCAGAACTTACTAGTGAAGATTGGATCTCGATCACTGACAATTGTTCTAGGTACTCCATGTAGTTAAACTACTTCCCTCACATATAACAGTGCAAAAGCCCTGAGCTGATCTATTTTCTTTTACTAACAGAAAATGGGCGCTCTTTGTCAGACGATCAACGATTACCCAAATATTTTCATTACCTTTCTTGGTTCGAGGTAAACCGTCAATGTAATCCATTGATATCTGGTCCCACTTCCCTTCGGGAATCTCTAGTGGTTGCATTAACCCAGCGACCTTCTGCTGATCACTTTTGACTTGTTGACAAGTCGGACACCTGCTAATGTATATCAAGATGTCTCTCTTCATTGACTTCCACCAAAATGTGTGCTTCAAATCTCGATACATCTTATGTACTCTTGGATGGATACTGAGTTTAGACTTATGACGCTCATCCAGTACTTCTCTTCTGAGCTTTGGAAAATCTGGAATGTAAATTCGTCCTTTCAATCTCAGAACTCCTTTTTATCAAGCTGGAAGCTCGAGAATTCACCTACCTATATTCTTTTGCTAATCTTCTGAATAAACTCATCATCTTTCTGTAAGACATAAATCTTCTCTATCAATGAGGGTGTGATAACCAAATTAGCAATAATAGCGTTCTTTCTATTGAGTGCATCTGCCACAACAATGGCCTTTCTTTTAGTATACAAAGTATCCAGATTGTATGCTGCTAGAAACTCCAACTAAAGTTGTTTCCTCATGTTCAAATCTTTCTAGGTGAACAGATACTTCAAAGATTTATGATCGGTATTTAACTCAAACTTCTTACCTAATAGGTAGTGCCTCTAAATCTTTAAAGCAAATACCATAGCTAGCAAATCCAAATCATGAGTGGCATATCTTTTCTCATGCAGCTTCAACTAACAACTTGCATAAGCGATTACTTTGCCTCTTTGCATCAACACTGCGCTAACTCCTTCACTAAAAGCACCAGTTTAGACGGTTAAATATTTATTACCATCTATAATTGTCAACACTGGTGCAGTAGTTGAAAAAGGGACTAAACGACGGTAGGATCATGTAGTATGGAGTATAAATATAGAATGGTAAACTAGTAGCTCTAAGTAAAATCACACGGTTGATTTTATACTGGTTCGGACCACTGTCCTACATCCAGTCCCAGACTCACCTCTGGAATTTCACTAACACAAGAACCCTCACTTCACCCGGAGGAATAGGTTTACAACTACCCGAACAGCCGAACGGGATTTCTTGCCTCAACTGCTGAAGAGGACTTCCACAATACAGAAAACTTGTTTACTACTTGTGTTCTTGTTAACACGGATATGTCAAGTTGAAGTACACCCTTCCTATAACCTTTCCTTGATGATAGTAGTGTAATTCATGAAGGAATATAGAAGGTTTAAAAGATTAAAATCTTTAGAGTGTGAAGATGAAGTGCTTAGAGATCTTTTAGAAAAGATAGAAAGAATTGTAGTAAGATTCGGTGGTTTGATCACTTAATTAAGTCTCTATTTATAATATACAAAAGGATATAACTTATCACGAAGAGATTCGATAAAAAGATATGGATTAGAAAGTTGTGACTCTTCACTTAAAGCTGCATCTTTTCGTATTCAGATGTCTGAATGAAAATTTCAGATGTCTGTTTTGATTTAAAAACAAAACAGCAATAAAATAGGCAATTTCGAAGCAGATTCAGATATCTGAATTTTTTTGTTCAGATGTCTAAATTAAAAAATTCAGATGTATGTTTTTGAATAAAATTCAAATAGCAAGGAAATAGGCCATTTTGGAGGTTATTCAGACGTCTGAAATTTTTGACTCAAACGTCTGAATATTATGGGAAATTTATTCTTTGCTTCAGACAGACCTCTGAATTAAATAATTCAGACGTCTGTTTTATGTAACAGACCTATACCTTGTGCATGTCATATATAAAATCATATATATATTAAAACTGCATGTGTGTGTTTCATCAAGGAAGATTTTAACAATTAATACTAATACTAACAGACTCTAAACATATTTAATCTTCAATTATAGCTCTTGAATTTGTTGTTGAGTATCTTCCTGCAAGACAAAGTTAGTCGATAATAATATATATGTACATGTGTAGTGGTCATACTCAAAACGCCATATAGCAAGATCCAACAATCTCCCCCTTTTTGATAATGACAACTATATATGTAACTCCCCCTGTCAATATGCATATATTTCTCCCCCTTTGTCATTGACAAAAAGAAGATACTTATGTAAACAATTCATATGAATATGCACAAACACACAAACAATACGCATACGTAATAAGCACAAACAAACAGACAGATGATAGACATTTTAAGCTCATTCAAACGACTGAATTATGGGATAAAATTTTGATCCCATGAATATTCTGACAACTGAATCTGGGATTTAGCCGGCTGAATATATATAGTTTTTCTGAGTTATTCATGTTTATATATAACTTGTAAGTTTATATTCAAGTTCAATATATATATTTCATGTTACAAGCTACAATTTGATCATACGAAAGCATATTTACACAATCATTTAGAGATGCATTCATATATAAGTCAAAAAAGAAATTGTAAGCTTAATTTACTTATGAGCTTGTGATATATGAAGTATTTCCATTAGAAACTGTATAAAAATGCAACGAGCCGGATTATTAGCCTTTTAATTTTGAACATTTAAATAGTTTGAAATGTTGTATAATATATGGAAATTATAAAACAACGTTTGAACATATAATTCATAATATAATTTAAAACGGGCTCGTAAAGTAGTATGTAATGGAATACTTATGTTTTCTTTTCTAACTTAAATATACACTAATAAGTAGACCCGTGCCCTCCAAGCTGTTACAGTTGTGCCCCATCAAGCTTCTTCTTCTTGTTTAAATATTAGTATCTTCATTTCGTTAAAAGCAATTCAATACGAATGAAACAAAAATCAAGTGGAAGTCAAATAAATTAAAATATACGGTTCTTTCCATTACAATACAACCTAAACCTGTCAAACATTTAAATCCTGTACAGCTACGTTCAAACGTGCAGACAAAGTAATTAAAAATCACAAGCCTACCTTTTTATTTTCAGCTAACCTATTTGCCTATAAACCGTGCGTGCCAAGGAATCAAATATATATAAATACAAAGCATTCTTCTCCCATTCCTCTCGTTTACACAGCAAGTGGAAAAAAATATTCCAATCCTAAGCATCACTAAATTCCATCGTTCCCTATAGACATGCCGACATGTTATTCCTCTTCTTCCAATTAAATCTGATCTTCAACAATTAACGTAAAAATCAAATTCCCAATTGTCTTCCCGTTTCCATCTCATTCAATCCGGTCTCGCATTTTTTTCTTCCAATTCATGATAAACTCGAAGAAGCCATTAACTAATGAATTATAGGGGTAGCAAGCTTGATGATCTGGTCAAGTTTCGAATCAAACAAAGTAGCGTAAGGGGAGGAATCAGAGTTTGTAACCGCGACTGTCTAGGGCATTTTCTGGCGAACTCCGAAGGGGTGGGGTCGAGCAGCTCCAGGCGAAGGAGGGGGCCGATGTGGCGTGTCGTTTGGGTGTGGTGGAAGACTCTGTAGTGACCGGTGGTCACTGCTTCGTTCAACTGATCAGAAACGTGGAGCTCACTGTTTCTTGAGGCTGTGGGGGGTTCTGTAGGAGGCCGGAGGTGCTCCAGTTCATCGAAGGTGGGAGAGTGGTCTTCGGCGATCGTGATGGTGGGGGTAGGGGGACTCCCACTAACTATGGTGGCGACCGTGGCTGAGGGAAGATGATGGGTGTCCGGTTTTGGAAGTGGTAATTTTTCCTGGAACGGTAATTTTTGCAGTATGAAGAAGACGAGTTTTAGGATGACTAATCATGTTTTGGCAAGGGATTAGCGGCTGATCATGATTAAGGTGTTAAGGCTATTATAAATGGTCAGTGTGACCATCATGGAGCAGATACATTCTTGGATACAAAGGCTGGTGAGTGGATGGCTAATGATCCATCTGTTTCTCTCGATGATCTGGTTTTAACATGGATACGAAGGAAGTCAGCGTCTCTAAAAGTTTAGCAACAGGAGGAGTACGTGTTAATAAGGCGATGACTGAGCAAGGAAAAGATAAACAAGTTAATGAACATTTGAAGGTAAGAGGAATTGAATTCGTATAAAGTAGGGGATGACTAACTTAATTAATCTCGGTAATTAAAAGTTGGATTATTAATTAACTTAAAAAAATTGATTTTTAACTTATAAATATTATATATTGTTCATTCGTGGGCAGAATGGAATGCGATCGGATTCATTGGAAACTGCAACGACATGATCTCCATTGTGGAAATAACATGGCTAGAAACTGAACTACTGGAATTTCATGATAAAATCAAACACTGTTTGATTTTAAACGAAACCAAAGCAGAACTGTCAATTGCAAACCAGGTGAGTAAAACTCACTAACTCTAACTCGTTTGTATTTTTAAATTTATGCTGTGTGATGGTTGTTTGGATGAATGGTTAATAAAATTGGTTGAATAATTGATATAGTTATACCCTTGATCAATTATTAGCGCTATTTACTATGATTAATGTTGACTGACATCTGTGGATGCAGGGAAACGAGTTGGAGGGATCCAACTGGATTCCTCAACATTTATATTACCGTTTGTTATTTATTGTGATGTGTATGCTATGATTGATTATGCTATGTTGAATTACCCTGACAATAGAAATTTGGTATTTTAAATACTGTAAAATATTTTTGAATATAGAAAAATAATTTGAGATTTAAAAAGGGAATTTATTTCTAAAAGAGAAAATTTTGAATGGACTTGAAAATAGAAATTTGTTTAAATGAAATAAACAAGAAATTGATTATAAACGATATTTATAAATTTAATAGTATATTTAGCATTGGACAATTCAAGTTGAATTTATATAGAAAAGTCGGAATCAGATTTGAAACAAAAAATTGTAATTGGGTTTGAACTTTTCAGTTACAAATGAAATTGTGAAGGAGATTATAAATGAATAGAATATAAAAATGAGATTTTATACGAATAATTCTAAATAGATGCTATAAATAGAAATGGGATTTTAGATGTTATTTACAAGTACGAAATCAAACTGATTTGATTGTATATAAAGAAGTATATTCACGATCAAAGTGAATAGGGGTTTAAAGGAAATATTTTGTAAATGAAATATCTCTAAAGGAAATTTAGATTTGAAATACGAATCCAGATTGGAAATTGAATGAAAAGGGAAATGGGTAATCGTTTTAAATAAAAACGATGAGTTTATTCCAAAATTCGGAATATAAAATAAAGTGTGATAACATTTTGTAGAGGGACATGGTTATAAAGGAATTTGGTAAGGATTTGGAAAAGATAAATTCAAAAGTGAATTTGGAATTGGAATTAACCTGAAATGGTAGACAAATTCCCAACTTCGGAATATAAATTGAATATAGATTATTCGCGAGAAAGTATTTATTGGAATTCGTTTATATCGAATTTAGGGAAGTAGTATATTTTACTTTCCGTTTTGAATCCAATTTAATTATTTAATTATTTATGTATTTACTTATTCATTTATTTATTAAGTACAAGTTATATTTTTATAAACCAAATATTTGGAAACAGCGATTATAACGCTGTTGCTATAATAAATGTTTTGTAAATTTAAGCAGCGATTATAACGCTGTTGCTATAATAAATGTTTTGTAAATTTAAACAGCGATTATAACGCTGTTGTTATAATAAATGTTTAGTAAATCTAAATAGCGATTTTTAGCGTTGTCGTTATAATAAATGTTTTGTAAATCTAAACAGTGATTTTAATGCTACCGCTATAATGAATGTTTTATAAATCAAATATTGGGAAACAACGATTATAACGCTACCGTTACAACCAAATGTTTTCCGTAAAAGAAATAGATTCTTAGATTGAATCCGAGAGTCGCGTAAGCGAGGTTTTGATTGAAGTTGTGAGCTTTGACTATTTCAAAGTCGAGAATGTTGTTCAATTAAGGTCTAAGAGGTAATTATACCCCAACTTGATTGACTACATGATTGCTGAAGAAATGGTTAAGGTTCGATAGTGAAGATTAGTTAGCAATATGGTTAGTTAATAAACGAGTAATGGGTTGTGTTATAATAATGATGTTTTATAACATCACGCTAATTTAAAGGATTTTGAAATGTTTCCTCAAATAAAAATAAGAAATATTTTCTACACGTAGAAAATGAAATGAATTGGTCAACCAGGAATTTAGAAATGGAATATGGAAGTATTTTCGGATATTAATAAAGTATATTTTCTGAATATAGAAAATAAGGAATCGTGAATATATATAGAATTGTTTTCTAACTGGAATAAGCGATATTTTCTCGAATAAAGAATTAGGATATTGAAAATGTTTTACAAGAATCGAGAGAGAAAAATCAAGCTTTGAAAGGATAGGAAAGATGGAAATTTGGAATTGATAACAAAATAAAGGAATTTATCTAAATAGGGGCTAGTATTGCTTAATGGTTGATCAGTAGAATTTCCATTTGGAAATAAGGTCGTTGGTTGAATGGATGTTCCTTTGATAGTTAAATCATTACTATCAAAGTTTTGATTTATCTTATACCTCTGTTGTCAATACGGAGAGACCGGGATCAGATTTAATATCTGAAAACCACTCTGTATTGGCATAAGCATTACAAATCAAATTATGTTGAAGAGATTATGAAGATGGAGTAAAGTGCAAGGGTTGTTCTGTTAATCCTAGGTAGAAATTGCCTAAGATGGATTAATAGAATGGTGCCTTCGGTTTGTCCAAATCAAGGACAACTTGTAAGGACGAGTGTCTGACAGAGTATTTCCAAAGGGATTACGTACGTTGATTCCTTCAAATGTACGAAGTTGGTGGCAAAGAAGGGAAACTTCTTTAGCCTAACAATTTGAGTATTTTTATGGAAACCAATTAGTGATTTCCGATGGATCTGATGATGTGGCATTCAAAGTGAATGGAGGCCAGATGTTCTGGAAGATAATTCAAACCTCAAGCCTCACAACCGGGAATTGACAAAAATCGGGCAGGCGGCATGGCTAGGTGGGTCTCCCCCACTAGGATGTATAATCACCTATATAGAGAAATTCCATTTACTTCTTTAATCTATCGATGTTGTCCCTTTTGGGAAACGGTTGTTGATCCCAACCGTTGGTGATATACATTCGATACACTCAAGCGAAATGAGTGGTCGGTCATGTGTGGGCCAGGTTGTAAGATGTTCTTGTTGAACCCAGTGTATTCCCCTCTAGAGATACACTATCGGAAGGTGGTCCCATACCTTGTCATGTTGGAAATCCAATCTCCAATAAGCGCCATGCGGTTTTTGATTTTATATTATATATGAAGCGTGAGATGCAAGCGTTCCGCTAGATTCTATTTATTTGTTGTAGACACTATTATAATATCACCAAATTTTGATATCAAAATGTTTTGGGTTATCGTAAGGTAAAAACCATCCGTGTTTATGTGTGGATCGGTCTTACGATTATCTTTTCTTTTGAAAGGATTTTTGAAAAGTTAAACAATTGGTTGTAGTTTACTCACACCAGTCCCATGACTGACCCAGAGTTACTTTGTTTGTTTTTCCTAACTCTTGGGTGCCCAAATTTGTACGGGCAGTCAAGTAGTCGGGATTTTACAGATTCACTTGGAGGAGTTTGAAGCAGGAGGCTTCACCAGTTAGCTATAGACTATCATATTTTTCCGCTGTGTATTACGTCCGTATCTGGAAACAGGTGTTTATAACTGTTCCAGGAATGACTGTTTTTCTCTGATGATGGTACGTATATGAAGTTACTGAATTATATTTCAAAGTTTATGTTATCTAATATATTTTATTCGTTCCGCTGTGAGTTTGTGATCTTCGTTTTCTTCTATCCTAATATTTCTTTCTATCTCTCTTCCTCTAACTTTTTTCTACTAATGATTCGTATTTCTGTGCAATTTGGGTTGGACGTGTGATGTTATTAGTCGACTCAAAGAGTACGGAAATTCGAGCTGTTACAAAAATATGTAGAAATGATATAGTATATCAATTGTCCATTAATATGAAATATGATGTGTAAAAGAATAATTGCATATCAATATAAATATATAAGATTACCATTTTTTCTGATTTATTCTTTCATTTTGAGCTCTGTTTCCAAAAATTTCAGAGATATTGGAATAAACTTATTGTTGTGGTGTACCTGCAAAAAATATGATAAATACTTTGGTACCCACTTCCTTTGTCAGGGTCCAAGGGTTAAATGGAAGGTAACCATACCCAAAAGGGTATAATGGAACCTTTAAAAATAAAATTTTCATTATTATCTACTAAATCAAAATAATCATCTATATATCTTTCTCTATTTTTCCAATTTACAGGAACCCAAATACTTAAATAATTTATATTGATATTTTCTTTGGTACTTCTAGACTTATTATAAATATCTCTAGTCATAGGAGTATTCGAATTTCGATAAAAATTGAATCTTGGATTTATTCGTGCTTTAGTACTAACAGTGATATTTTTCATAAAAGAATATCTAGTACTATTTCTCTGATTAGTTTTATTATATCCTAAACCACATTTGTCGTGTAAGGTCCAGAACTAGATAAAATCACATTTAAATCATTTTTACCTTTAATGAATTTTGCGAACTTATTTGTACATTTTTCAAATTTGATTCCAAAGTCACAATTAACACTTTCAAAAGAAATTTTGCTACTTTTTAAATTATCATTTTCCTTATTTAATTCAGAATTCTTCCTTTTCAAGGTACTATTCTCATTTTCAAGATGATAAATTTGAGATTCTGAATTAAAAGACGAATGTAAATTTTCAAAATTTTCTTTTGAGTCACATATTCCTTTTTGCAAAATATTATTATTAACTTTTAAAAACTCGCATTCTTTAGATAATTCTAAATTCTTTCCAATTAAAGCTTCATTTTCTTTTTCAATAGACAAAATTAAAGAACTAGAATTATTTAAAGAATCTTCTATAGATGCATTTTTATTTTGTAAAAGATCAATTTCCTTTAAAAGAACATTGTTTTTATCTTCTAGTCGCTCATTTTCTTTTTGAAGGAAACCTTTTTGAAAAACAAGCTCTTTAACGTATTTTCGAAACAATTGGCTTGTTTTACTTAAAAAAACTATTTTCCACTTTTAATTTGGAATTTTCTTGCTCACAATCTTTAGATTTGGATAAAATAATTGCATCAAATTTACCCAAACTTTTAAAATCTTTTAACAATTTTTCATGGTCTAATAAAAGATCTTTATATAATGAATCAACACATACCAATTGTGATCTGACTTTAGCTATGAGACATTGTTCTTTTGATTCTACTTTGTTGCTCTTCTTCTTTCTAATTCCTTGACTAGATTTCTTTATTGCCATATATTTTAGGATGTTGTTACGATCTCTAGAATCCCTTGCTCTGATACCAATTGAAAAAGGGACTAAGCAGCGGTAGGATCGTATAGTATGGAGTATAAATATAGAATGGTAAAGTAATAGCTGTAAGTAAAATCACACGGTCGATTTTATACTGGTTCGGACCACTATCCTACATCCAGTCCCAGACTCATTTCTGGAATTTCTCTAACACAACAACCCTCACTTCACCCAGAGGAATAGGTTTACAATTACCCGAACAGCCAAACGGGATTTCTTTCCTCAACTGCTGAAGAGAACTTCCACAATACAGAAAACTTGTTGACTACTTGTGTTCTTGTTAACACGGATATGTCAAGTTGAAGTACACCCTTCCTATAACCTTTCCTTGATGATAGTAGTGTAATTCGTGAAGGAATATAGAAGGTTTAAAAGATTAAAATCTTTAGAATATGAAGTGCTTAGAGATCTTTTAGAAAAGATAAAAAGAATTGTAGTAAGATTCGGTGGTTTGATCACTTAAGCAAGTCTCTATTTATAATATACAAAAGGATATAACTTATCATGAAGAGATTCGATAAAAAGATATGGATTAGAAAGTTGTGACTCTTCATTTAAAGTTGCATCTCTTCGTATTCAGATGTCTGAATGAAAATTTCAGATGTCTGAATGAAAATTTCAGATGTCTGTTTTTATTTAAAAACAAAACAGTAAGAAAACAGGCAATTTCGAAGCAGATTCAGATGTCTAAATTTTTTTTATTCAGATGTCTGAATCAAAAAATTCAGATGTATGTTTTGAATAAAATTCAAACAGCAAGGAAATAGGTCATTTTGGAGGTTATTCAGACGTCTGAAATTTTTGACTCAAACGTCTGAATATTATGGGGAATTTATTCTTTGCTTCAGTAGACAGACGTATGAATTAAATAATTCAGACGTCTGTTTTCTGTAACAAACCTATGCCTTGTGCATGTCATATATATGTTAAAACGCGCATGTGTGTGTTTCATTAAGGAAGATTTTAACAATTAATACTAATACTAACAGACTCTAAACATACTTAATCTTTAATTATAGCTCTTGAATATGTTGTTGAGTATCTTCCTGCGAGACAAAGTTAGTCGATAATAATGTATATGTACATGTATAGTTGTCATAATTAAAACGCCATATAGCAAGATCCAACAGTAGTTAGTCTTTCTTTCAGCTCTTGGAAAGTTGCTTCACATTCTGGCGTCCAAGCAAACTTAGTATGCTTCTTAGTACGCTTCGTCAATGGACATGATAACTTCGAAAAATCCTTCATGAATTTCCGATAGCAGCTTGCCAATCCAAGAAAACTTCTAACTTCCGAGGGAGTCCTTGGTTGTTTCCAATCCTGGATTGTAGCAATCTTACTCAGATCTACCGATATCCCTTCCTTCGACACCATATGTCCAAGGAATTTCACTTCTTCTTTCCATAATTAACATTTGGAAAATTTAGCTTTCAATATATTCTTTCTTAGAATCTCCAATACTTGTTCCAAATGCCTCTTAGAGAAGATTAGGATATCATCAATAAAAACCAACACAAACTTGTTCAACACTTCTCGGAACATCTGGTTCATCAAGTCTACAAAATAGGCGTAGGTGTTGCATAGTCCGAAAGGCAGTACTAACCATTCATAAAATAAATTCATACCCTTGCAAGTTGCCAATGGAACACACTCTTCAACAATTCTTAATTGATGAAAACCTGTAGCTAGGTCCATCTTCGAGAATACTCACGCTCCATTTAAGCGATCTAGCAGATCATCTATGCGGGTTGGTGGATACTTATTCTTGATCGTTTGATTGTTGAGGTCTCAATAATCCACACATAATCTATGGGTACTGTCTGACTTCAAAATGAATACCACTGTTGCTCCCTAACTCGAGAAACTAGGCCTGATCATACCTTTCCATAAAAGTTGTCGAGTTTGATTGCTTAACTCTTCCTTCTCCTTTGTCATCATTTCCGAATTGGATGCATATCTGGCCTTGCATTCGGAGCCAAATCAATCCTGAAGTCAACCTCCCTACATGGAGGAAGACTATCTACTTCTTCAAACACATTCGCATAATCCTTAACAATCAGGATGGTATCTATAGAAGTGGGGGAACATCAAGAGCAGGCCAATGCTCCTTTTATCTAAATAAGGACCTACGCATGGTATGGTTATAAAATTTCCAAACTTTATTTTGGTTTTTCCGACTCTTTCGGCGCACTTAACATCATCTTCACACCGAGTCAGCTAATCCCATCCATTCCAAGTATAATATCAAACTCGATAAAATTCATGACGATCAAACGAAGGAAAATTGGTAGTGGGAATAAGAGATAGGTACTCTACAATATAAATAAATTTCGATGGAGTTCCCTGTCGGATTATTAACACAAATGGGTTCTTCAAGATATTTGAGTTTTAAATTCAGTTTCTTAGCCAATATTACTTGAAATAAAACTTCGTGATGCGCCTGTATCAAACAACACTTTATCCAAAATATTTTTAAAGGTAATTGTACCTTCCAAAACATCTGGCCATCCCCTATTGATTGAGGTTGTTGGAGCATCAGCCACGTTGTAGACATGAGCCACTTCAGACTTCTTCGATAATGGGCAATTCTTTGCAGTATGACCAGTTTTGTGACATTTGTGGAATTCCCTAAAATCATGAGACTTCTTTTGTTTCTTTGGAGATTTACTGTTCTTTGAAAAATGTCCTTGCTTATTGCAGTCGAAGCATGTGACAGTCTTTAATTGTTCTTCCTTAAATCTTCCCCCTTCTTTACTTGCTTGGGGTTTCTTATTTGCCTCAGGTTTCTTACTTTCAAACTTTATTTTCTTCCCAGAGTTGCCTTTCTCCTTGTCATCTAAAGCATTCCATTTGTCTCTATTTTCATAACGAAAAGCCATCTCTACCATCCCAACAAATGGAAACCTCACATGAGTTGTCACTTTGCTTCTGTATCTTCTTCGAAGACCCTCTATAAACCTCACATTCTTTTTAACTGGGGACTGAGTCAGCTCTAAACAAAAGCAAAAGAGTTCATCAAATTTGTTTAGATATTCATGGATGGTCATGTCCCCTTGCTTCAGGTTGGAGAATTCATAATGCAGACGCTCTACTTTTTTTAGGGGAAAAATATATTTCCTCGTAAATCTCTTTAAATCTGTCTTAAGTGATATTACCTCCTGGATTCCCAATTGTAATTGTTTCTACCAGATCAGGTCTTCATCCTTAAGTAACCATGATGTTAGAAATCTTTTCTGATCATCGTTCAATCCCAAGCCTTCAAAAATCCTTTCACAAGATTGCATCCATGCTTGTGCTTCAATAACAGATTCCTTGCCCAAGAATGGCACTCCACCCAGATTCTTATACTTCTTAGCAAGCACTTATAGATCTGGTCCTTGTTGTGGAGGTACAACTGGCATATTAATAGCTCATATGAGGTTAGGTTACTGAACTTCAGCCTAAACATTGCCCCTTCCTTTTCCTCTACCTCTTCCGCCTCTTCCACTCATTTTCTACTATGTCTGCAAATAGCAAGAAAAGAGTCAGGCTAACAGAAAAGATATCTTAAGGAGATTGTAAGAGCATAAAGACATATATATATGAAAAGAAATGTGTCTACTGGTGGTGTATGCTATTCTTATGTGCTCATTCAAGGATATTACTAATCCTTTCTTTAATGAGTCACTCATCCTATAATACCAATGATTCTACCTCTAATGAGTCCTTTAATATATTATACTCCAGAACTAAGGTTAAACCTCAGCTCTGATACCTCCTGTGATGACCCAAACCCCGATCCAGGGCAGAAAGGATAGTTCTTGGAATATAACACATTAATCATAACAACAGAACAGAAAACATAGCATAACATCATATAATAATGTACAAGAATTTGCATCAAAGGATAATATCAGAGTTTATAACATCGCAGGATCATAATTATACATAACAATGTTTCAGATAACAAATAAATACGCAATGGAAATAAGATGATTAACAACATAAAGTCTAGGAGAGTTCAAAAGAAACATCAAAATCCTATCTAACTCTAAGTCCAAAACGTCTTTCATAGCTCCCGTACACATCCAAAAGAAAATAAGCTAATAACTATTCACTTGGCTGCCCGTGTGAAAATATTGGCACTCGAGTTTGCAAGGAAAAAAACAAAGTACGAGTTAGTCATGGGATTGGTATGAGAAACCTGATTAACATGTAAAAGTGTTTATTTTTATGCTCATATCTTATCTTTATTGTATATAAATAAATGATACTTTGGGTATTTCTATGTGCTTTTACAGATTGTCAATTAGTGTCTCCTTCATTTCAATTAAAGGCTAACTGCAAAGAAAAAGCTACTTCCCTATGTCACACTATCTCAATCCCAAATGATGTTGTAGCTCACTGGTAAAGGCCTGGAAATTTGGATAGTGTGTCTTGAGTTCAATCCCTGTTAAGCCTTATTTTTGTTGAAGAAACAAACATGAATACTACACACTCCACCTCATATATTTTGAAGAATATATGGATTAGTGACATATCGTATGTGTGTGTGTGTATATATATATTCATATGTATGTATATATGATATACAATAATAAATATTTCAAGAATTGGGCAATATTCTTCATAGGGAAATCAAAGGGAATCTTTCATATTTACTTGTTGTAGAGAATATGATTTGATTGATCATTACCAAAAGGAAATCCACTCAGCTACCACATGTCAATAATCAAGGAGGAAGATCTTCAAGGAATATCTCAACGATCATATCATATCTCTTTTAGTTGTAAATATATTATTTCAAGAGATTCATTCTTAGCCCAATTATCCTCATAGATAGGAGACTACATCCCCTATAAATACCCATTGTATTCATCGTAAACCTCTGTTCATTATTCTGTATTTTGTTCTTCTCCATTAATAAAGCTCTTTTTTTTTAATTCTGTAATTTTTTATTTTCATGGCAATTTGTGTTGTCTAGTCAATTAGATTTGTTAGAACACAATTGCTGTTGCAATTACTTTTTTCATTAGTGATTGATCGCCTGATTAGATTCAACGGTAATCCTAATTTTACTTTTCTATTGGTTTATTCCCGTTCTACAAATTTGTTTTCAATACTCTTTTTTATTTTTAATCATTGAATTGATTGTACGATTAGATTCAAATCTGTAGTTAATTCAATTACAGCTTTACTTGTTTTCATTGATAATTACAAATTTAGTTATCAGTTCAATTAGATTTGCTCTGAACTAAATTGTAATTTCAACTTTATCCCATCTCCAAGCTTTGTAACGAAATATATAAATTATAAAATTTGATTTCCTCCTGGTATTCGACCTGCATACTACATAAACTGTGTGCTTGTAGTTTATAATAAATTTGTGTTTTTCTAATTCATAGAAAAGTGTCAAACAAGATTTTGGTGCCGTTGCCGAGGAGGCAACAATTGAATTTTATTATTTATTTAATTTTCGATTTGTGTTAGTTTTTAGTTTTTTCCTTGTTTTTTTTCTTTCATTAAAAAAATCTCTTGATTAGCTGATTTGGTATTACTTGTGGATACCATAGTCTCTGTAGTAAGAGGAAAAAAACTTGCTTCTTTTTCTCAGATTTCTTTCCTTTTTCTTATTCCCTTTCTAGTATTCACATTTCTTCTTTTACAAGTCACAAAAAATATATTTTTTCTTCTTCTTTTACCTTGGTTTCCTTGCTATTTCTCTACGTTCATCTTTACGCTACCATTGTCTCCTTACCAACCCCCTCTGCTCTCACTAACATCACCAGAATACCATAAAAAACAGACACTGTTGTCCATCTCAGATCAAACTCACCAGTTGCCACCAACCATACAACAAGCTAAGCCTGCACCATAGTCATCCAACTAATCTTCTCTGCCTTGTTTCACATCACAATCCCTTGTCACAACTAATCTTCACATCAAATAGAAGAAGTTCTACCAAACCATAATTCCCACAAAGTAACTTCAGCCACTTCTTACCCGAATTCCAACAAACTCCCTACAAATACCTTCTTCACGTCACCATAATCTACATGCTCCCCAGCCATACAAACCCGACCTCACAACTACTTCTGCGAAACAATACCCAGTCCTGCGAACAAACCAAAATATCCCCTTCAACCTAGTTCAACATTTACCAATTCATCTCCAGAACAGCCTCTTATTCACCGACAATCTCCTACCACAACCGGAAACACCCCAAATCCAAGTCGCATATAATTCCTCTTGAAACCCCAATCGCGATTTGAATAAAACCCAGATCCGGCGAATTCGAAGTTTCGAAGACCCAAAACCATATTCTATCCATTTTGAAATCCTAGTCATTTGAAATCCTAACGATTTATACACAAACGATTTGTTTTATTGTGTGAAATCCGAACCACAAATACGATCTAAAATCTGGTCTGAAACCCAGATAGAAAATCGTATTTTATTGAGTTCCAATATGTATTATTGAGAACAGAAAGGGAAGTGAGTTTTGGTCTTCATAATGTTCGATTGTAATTTATAGAAAAGTGGGGCGTGAGTTTTGTTTTTATTCTGGGAACTTGGGATTTTGGTGCCTAGGTTTGGGATTATATTGCAAACGTGGCTTGGGTTTCTGCTTGTATTAGATTTAGTCCTTGTTTTCCTTGCTTTTAAGCTTGGTCTTAGTTTAGTTTTTTTTTATAGTTTAGTTTGTTGGTTTTTTAAATTCCTATTCAATATTTTCAATTTTATTGTTGTTTTTTATTGCTTCCAAAAAAGGAGGTGAAATATCAAAAGGAAAATTCAAAGGTCAAAGTGCAAGAACGAATTCAAGCAAACAAACAGGAAATTCAAAGGTCAACCGATCTCAAATAGCAAAACAGTGGAGTTGAATAACTGACACAACTCATTTATTCTGGACGGGCAGCCATACCCTACTGTAAATTTCTTTAAACTTTATAAGTGCTCTGCTGTAAAGAAAAATATATGGAAATTGCTTATAAAAAATTTCTACAGGGGCAGCGGCATGCTTGCATAATTTTAATTTTTGCAACTATTATTGTCTAACTGTTGTTTTGGCTGCATACTGAAATAAATCTAGTTACGAGCAAAGCCCCTAACAAACATAAGGTGAGGAAATCATTACCTTTCCTTGGCTCCAAAACAATTAAATTCTGTCATTTGCATACTCCTTGGACTTGAATAAAAATTGATTAGATGTTGGCTTTAGGATCAAAACTCAAGCTCAATAGGACAAACAAATTGGATTAAATATTTAGTTTTGAAAATTATTTTGCTTATTCTAGAAACTTAACTTTTCTAATATATATATTTAATTTGATTTGCAAAAAAAATGACAACAAGAGTGTATATTGTGAAATTGATCCTCCCAAGGGTTTGATCGTGGATGTGTATTAGTTCAATTTATTGAACTTCTAGCAAAAGAGGTTGCATACTACCCATAAAACATTGGTCGTATCCCTTAGTATTTATACTATACGTGAACAACCATAAGATCCTCTTCCCCCTTCAAATCGAGATTATCAACTAGTAAGATATACTTGAGTACGTTATTTATTTTGAATAGAGCTAATTGAGTCAACCTTAAGTATATGATTTTTTTTGTTTGCATTTAACAACGATGAGTGAAAGAAGTGTCAGCCACCATAATTCTCCATGGGGATCTCAAATAAATTAAAATTTTGATAACAAGATTAATTAAAATTGAATAAATCAAGATTTTCAGAATCTCAATATCGAAATAGATAGGCACTTATCTCTTCGAGATCGGTGTTACCCAAGTAGGACTATTCAGCCTTATGTTATCTGTTCCCACCAGCTGAAGGAAACAATTTTGAGCTTAAGCATTCGTTTATTCAAGGGGTACCATAATTTACTGGTTCTGAAAATGCTTACGAATTTCTGAGTGAATTTGAATTGTATGCATCCAGAACGAAAATGTAACAATTGTCTAATGAATCAATCAAGCTAAGGCTGATTCCATTCACATTACTTGAAAGCACTAAAAGATGGCTAAATTCTCTTCCAAAACATTCCATAAGAAGTTGGGATGAATTTGTCACTATATTCTTGAAAAAGTTTCCCCCTTTCCATAAGACTCTAAAAATCCGAACTGAAATAAATCAGTTCTCTCAAAATGAAGGAGAAACTTTTTCAAAATATTCTGAGAGTTTCAATCGATTGTTATATAGTTGTCCTCATCATGCAATTCCAAAACATCACTTATGTCAAATTGCATAGAAGGGCTAAAATATCAAACTCACACACAACTAGAATCAATGTGTAGAGGAGAATTTATGTCTACAACCGATGAAGCTTGGGAATTCTTAGAAATTTATTCTGAAAAGGACATGCAGTGGAAGTCAATTCGTGTTCCCATTCGTACTTCTACTAGAGGAGTGCATGTCGTGGACCCAAGTCACCTTCCCTTAGAAAATCAAACTCCTCAAGTCGGAGAAGGACTACCCTACTATTACTCTCAAGACCAAGCCAATGTTGTAGCTCAAAATAATCCCTATTCATCCATGTATAACCCTAGTTGGAGGAATCATCCGAATTTTTCTTGGTAAAATCCTAATAATTCGGCGAACCCATCTCACATGCAACCTTTTATTCCAAATCAGAATTACCAAGCACCAATTCCCAATTCTCAAACCTTTCAAGCTGCACCTCAATCCAAACAACCTCATAGGCATCCTAACTTTCAATCCTCTCAATCTTCTCAACCATCACAAGAAATTGTTTATTTAGAGAAACAAATAAACTTTCAAGAAGCTAAACTCGAACGAATGATGAATATGTTGAAGGAACTAATGAAAAGTAACAAGAAGGAAAAATTGCCTAATCAACCCGAGGTGAATCCAAAATATAGTTTTCATGATGTAAATTATTGTGAGGACAAAAAACATAATCAAATCAATGTTGTTACAACCCTTAGGTCTAGAAAGAGGATTGATAATAATGTGGGCAACCCTGACAAACCTTCGAACTCGACCCCAATGCTAAATCTTGACGATCACCTAATGGCTACGAATGCCAGTTCTTTTAAACCACCCTTTTCCTTAAATGTTGGCAATCCCAACAGTTCCTCTCCTAGTGTCGGCGAACCCGACTCGCCTTCGGAAATTGGTGTTGGTAATACCAACATTTCATTTTCTACACCCTTACCACCTTCTTCTTCGAATGATGAAACTGATCAAAGAGTCAAAAAACCAGTTTCTCCATTTCCCCATAGACTCAATAATAAGAAGAAACCGACAATTTTTTATAAAATTTTGGAAATTTTCAAGCAAGTTCGTGTGAACATTCCCCTTTTAGACACCACCAAACAAATTCCTCAATATGCTAAATGTCTTAAGGAATTGTATACACAAAAATGTGCGTCTTATGTTCCAAAAACTGCTTTTCTAGCTGCAAATACAAGCTCTATTCTTTCGAATCATACCCCGGTCGAGTACAAATACCTTGGCTGCCCTACAATTGATTGCAAAATAGGAAACACTCACTTCTATCATGCCCTACTTGATCTTTGTGCCAGTGTTAATCTTCTTCCTTATATTGTTTATTGTTAACTTGCATTAGGGGAGATTAAACCAACAAACATCACTCTTCAACTAGACGATCGATCTGTCAAAAAGCCATTGGGAATAATTGAAGACATCTTGATACAGATCGAATAGTTTTACTTCCCTGTCGATTTCATAGTTCTAGAAAATGTGCCTGTCTCAATCCCAATGTTCAAATTCTGTTGATTTTAAGACGCTCTTTCTTAGCAATCTCAAATGCTATCATTAATTGTAGGAAAGGTCAGCTTCGACTTTCCTTCGGGCACCTAACCATTGAGCTAAACATCTTTAATCTCAATAAGCAACCTAGGGATTTTGAGATAAACGAAATTGACATGATTCAAACAACAGTTGATGAAACCTCTAATGACACTTCTGAAGATTTGAAAATGTGTCTTAACCATTTCAACTCTGATTTCGATGAGCTCGAATACATTTCTGAACCAAATGATCTTCTTGACTCCAAACTCTCGTCAACTGAATCTAACCAAGGAATGTTAGCATACAAGAACATCCTAAGTTGGACCTTAAACCCTTCTTATAAGGCCTTTAGTATGCATACTTGGACTCTACAAAAAAAACTCCCATAATCTTAGTCTCTGATTTTACCAAGGACCAAGAAGAAAACTTTTTGAAATTTTGCGGGTAAATAAAGACGCATTAGGGTGGGAAATTAGCGATATAAAAGGAATTAGCCCATCAATTGTGGAACATCTCATACATTTAGTTGATGAGGCTAAACTTACCCGTGAGGCTCAAAGGCGATTAAATCGAAACGTGATAGAAGTGGTCAAGGAAGAAATAATCAAATGTCTAGATAATAACATCATCTATCCCATCTCCGATAGTACTTGGGTGAGTCCGGTACAAGTTATACCAAAGAAATCGAGAGTCGCAATGATCAAAAATGAAAGTATTGAACTCGTCCCAACAAAAAATCAAAACAAAATGGTGTGTGTGTGTATTGACTATCGAAAGCTTAACTCAGCAACATGAAAAGACCATTTTCCCTTGCCTTTTATTGACCAAATGCTCGAACGCTTAGCAGGACATGAGTATTATTGTTTTCTCGTTGGATATTCGGGCTATAACCAAATTTTTGTTGCTTTAGAGGATCAACATAAGACCACCTTTAGATGTCCCTTTAGAAACTTTGCTTATCATCGCATGCCTTTTGGTCTTTGTAATGCCCCCGCGACCTTCAAAAGGTGTTTGATGAGTATTTTTTTGGTATAGTGGAAGTATTCTTGGAAATATTCATGGATGATTTTTCAATCTATGGATCATCTTTTTCCTAGTGCCTCACTCATTTGGAACTCGTCCTAAAACATTATAAGAAGAAACCACTCATACTTAATAGGAAAAAATGTCACTTCATGGTTAAAAGAGGGATAGTTCTAGGTCATGTCGTCTCAAAACATTGTCCAGAAGTCGATAAATCCAAAATCGATTTGATTGCTAATCTACCTCTTCCTAAGACTGTTAAAGATGTTCGCTCATTTCTTGGGCATGCAGGATTCTATAGAAGATTCATTAAGGATTTCTTGAAGATCTAAAAACCTCTCCTGAACTTACTTGCGAAAGAAATCAAGTTTGAAGTTTCCAATAATTGCAAAACATCTTTTGAAACTCTTAAGTCAATCTTAACCACAATTCCCATCATTCAACCCCCAAATTGGACTAAACCCTTCGAACTTATGTGCGATGCTTCTAATTTTGCAACTGAAGCCATCTTGGGTCAGCAAATCGGTAAACTCCCTCAAGCCATTTATTATGCTAGCAAAACCTTAAACGAGTCCCAATTGAATTACTCAACTACTGAAAAGGAATTTTTGGCAGTTGTCTTCGCTCTTCGGAAATTCATACCATATCTCATAGGATCCAAAGTCATAGTTTACACTGACCATGTAACCTTACGATTTTTTCTTTCTAAAAAGGATGTCAAGGCCTGCTTAGTCCGATGCATCCTTCTTCTTCAATAACTCGATATAGAAATACGAGATAAAAAGGGCTTTTAGAATGTTGTAGTGGATCACCTCTCTCGAATTGTGCACGAAAAGGTTTATAACACCCAAATCAATGACTATTTTCTGGACGAACAAATTCATTCGATCTCTAATACCACTTGGTACACTGACATCGTGGACTATCTTGTCACACATCAAACACCCGTTGAATAGTCGAAACAAGACTGACAAAAATTTCTCTTTAATGTTCGAAACTTCTATTGGGACGACCCATATCTTTTCAAATATTGTCTAAACCAAATCATTCGAAGGTGTGTACCTAGTCATGAATAACAAAGTATTCTCTCTTTCTCACATAACCATGCTTTTGGAGTCATTTAGAGCAAGAAAAACTGCTGCAAAAGTATTTCAAAGCGGTTTTTATTAGCCTACACCCTTTCGTGATGCTTTCGAATTTTTCTCTAAATGCGATCGATGTCAAAGAACGGGTCGAATAACTAAACAAAACATGATGCCTCTCAACCCCATTTTAGTAATTGAATTATTTCATGTTTGGGGCATCAAGTTCATGGGACCGTTCCCTAACTCATTCGGGAATCTTTACACCTTGCTTGTACCAGACTATATCTCAAAAATAGGTTGAAGCCATCCCTAACAAAACCAAAACCAACAATAACAAGGTTGTAACGTCCCGTATTTTTGGCAGCCAAATACTTTATTTATTTCATTTATTTTATTTTATTTGGAATATTAAAGGGTTTTAATATTTAAATCGCTATTTGAACGAAGTCGAACGATATATATTCATATATAGAATAAAACGAGCTCAGAACAGCGCTGCAGTTCGTAAAATAGAGTTTTGAACTTCAACTGGATATACAGAGTCCGTTTTAAATCGGATTTCTGTGAAACAAAAAATGTACGGAGCTGGAGAAGTATATTTTTCTAGTGGAAGAGAAAAATCGGGATTTCGTCGTGTAGATTGGAAGTTATGCCCAAATCAATTTGGCAGAAAAACAGCGGCGAAATCGTTTATCGACCGTAATGGTTTATTGGATATAACTGCATATCGGTTTCGAATTTAGACAAGGTTCTTTTGAGGCGTAGTGATAATTTAATTTTTAGAATTTTATGGTAATTTTTAATTAATTAAATAAGCAACTTTTTATTTGGAGTATTTTACACCCTGTGACAACATTTTGGGATTTCACAATATAAGTTAAACTACCGGTATTATTATATTTTTGGGATCGCGACACCTCACTGAACACGACTGTATTTTTATTTCAGTCTGCAACGCTCATACATGAATACATAGTGGTGTAGGTAACTTTTTTTGAATGGTTAACTGGTCAAACGAACTCAAAATTCAACGAAACAAGTTTCATACGAAACCTTAGGAAGAGGTCTAGTGAAACGTCAAGGCCTCATATTTTTAGGGTTTTTTCTGTAATTTTAAGGAATTAATGCTCGGTGTTTTTCATCGATATTTTCTAAAGGATTTTCGCAAACGGTGTCGGAATTCGACGAAACGTGTCCCATTGGATCCGGAATATTTTTTTTATGTTAGGAATAGGTGTCTTTATCTTGGTTTGAGATCGTATGTAGTGATTTTTAACACGATTTCTCCACGACGAAGTTGGCACATTATTATATTATTAAATGATCCCACTACTTAACTTTTCCTTTTTCTTTTGCTTACGCCATTTGATTTCTTGCGCCCTACCTCATTCCTACCCATATATATGTGTCACTTCAGCAGTAAAACACTTGCGTAGTAGATTTGAATTTTAGAGAAAATATGTCCACTCTTTCTCTTGAGGCACAGCTACCCTTATCACCAACTAAGTACGAACGCATAGCTTAAGCATTTAAACTACACATGGCTGTCACTTCCCAATTTGATATTAGCACATGCAACTGTCTTCGCATACATTTTCTGATTCCCTAACATCCCTATACCTGCAAAGCTATACACAGCTAATACCACTCGATTTTCCAACAGCTGAAAATGACTGGCCATCGGAAATAATAATACTAGTAAACATAAATATAAAACAACCAAGCCTACCGTTTTCAAAAGCTTGGTAAAGAACTGAACACTGTACGTTGCCCTTTTCTACAAACCTGAATATAAATCTTATCAAAAAATTTTGCCATACCTTGATTAAATCTTCAGCGCCATCTTTTAAACATAAAAATCATAGAAGGAAAAAAAATCTTTAGTGTAATCAAATAAAGGGAAAAATCCTGTCAGTTTTTCCCCTTTTCGTTTCATAGGTGGTCTGAGAAGAGGGGACAATTCATACACATTTCATCCTTCATTTCATACTGATGTGCAGTACATGTTAATTTCAATACAACTGTTACTGCACATGCTTCATCACTTCGTTTCAAAGTATAAAAGAACATATACTGATATACATTCCGTATAAAAAAAAAAAGAAACATCACCGACAGTAGCATGTTCACCTTGTTCTATTGGACCACGTATTCTTCTGTCCATTCCTTCCAACACGATAATAAAGAAAAAAAAATGTTATCCGATGCCTTGCGCTACATCAGTGCCTTGCGCCCCACGGTTCAATCTCCTTGACACGCACGTATCATCTCCTATAAATCCACCTGCTTCATTCTTTTTTTTCGTTCTGATAGTGGAACAAACCATGAGACTAACCCATGAAAATTTAAAACCCTTGTACATTCATAAAGCAACCGAACACCCCATAGCTCCATCTCCACAAATCTGAGTAGCTCCGCCCTCTTTAGACACTAATGAGAATATTTCTGCTTCTTCGCTGTTCGTATCGGAAAGTGTCGGAGGTGGGTGCGAGGTTATTGCGGCGTTCGGGGGAGGGCTTAGATGCACCGACTATTCACATGAGTTATGCGATAGGGTGCAGCAAACTTTGAAGAGAGTGGAAATTAGGAAGAAAGGGTATACAAGGGGGAGGTTGCATGCTTGTGAACAGAAGAGAACGGTATGGGAATGTTACTGGGAAAGAAATCACGCAAGGAGGAGAAAGGTAGGCTAATGATGCTGGTGCATGGCATGTGTGGAGAAACGAAGTGTGTGAGTTGTGTAAGGGAGAAACGCAGACGTGCCTGAAGCAAAGACGTGGATTAACTACTTAAGTATGGTTTAAGGAAGCTGTGCATGCCGTTTTGCATGGTGAACGGAGACAAGAAGACCAAAGGCAGAAACAGAACAGCGGTTTATAAAACTTGTCGGCCTGAGAGTGTAAGACTAAATTTAATTAATTTTTTTAGTTTAATTAGAGAAAAATGAACTATGATCTATGCTAGGTGCTGAACGGTTTCGACGGCATGTGTGAGAAGGGAGATGTGTAACGGAATATACCGGAATAAAGAAACAACAAGGGAACGGAAAGGAATTGATCGACTGAAAAATGTAATCAATGGTAATTAACATTATATAATATAGTTAACTATAAATTTTATATATAATTTTAGTGTATGAATGGTTTTATTTTTACCTACGTGAACAGAATCACGTAAAAGTTGGACTCGTTGGAATCGCAGTGAAGAGTACTGAATTGCTGAGCAAGTTCGAAAGGGATGGAGAGTAGTTGGATTTTTCATTTAATTTTAAACGCTAGTTTAAAATTAAATGAAGTAACGCACGAATAGATCATCGAAATAACTGGTGAGTTAATTCTCACACCTTCTGGAATTCTGTGATGTGGTAAATTCATATTAAAATATAATTTACCATTTAAAAATATAAATTGGTTGCTATTAGTTGCTATTGGCTGATTATCGTTGATTGGTTGCTGTTATTTAGATTAAATCGATCATATGAAATTTCTTTCATATATTATTATGAAATGTATAACGAGCTGTGATGCAGGGAACGACAGGTTGGAGGGATCCGACCGGATTCCTCAAAATATTATTTATGTTGTTTGTTTGTGGTATATCGTTGATATTGAACTGATTGAACCCCATAGGGTAGAAAAACCTGTTTGAGCGTGATGGTTGAATAAATATTCACCGATGTTGTATTTAAAATCAACCGACAGTGTTGATTTGGTAATTGGCAGTGAATGGCCTAAAATGTATAGTTTTAACCGTCGTTCGACCGTTCAGTGAAACGACGCAGTTTAAAGTTATAAATTGTTTTATAACTGAAATAAAGCTTTTCGATGATTTTATATAAATAACTAAATTATAAATTTATGAATGAATATTTTTAATTGAGTTTATGAAAGAGATTAATTAAGGGTTTTGTCTTACGACTTATACAAGTTATAAAAGCAGGAAAGCAAGGAATGACCTACGGATTGAAAAAAAGGAATAATTGTTTTTAAACAATTAGATAGGGATTTTAAATCAATTTAGTGAAGTAAATTCAAAAGTGGAATTTCAAGGTAAAGGGTAAATCGATTAGTAAGGTATTGAAATGTGTTAATGATTTTTGAACGAAATCTAGGATAAGTTGTAAACGAAATGGTATAAATGATTTGGAACAAGCGAGATTTAGAAAGGGTTTTAAACCAAAGCGATAATTCAAATGGAATGTCAGAAAATCAAATGCAATGGGAAGGCATAACATTGGGTTCTGTTAAATCTCGGTAAATGAATTTCGGCATAAAAATCCATGTAAAAAGGTCTTATTGGAAGGGAAGTGGAAAACGGATTTTTGTCCAAGAAAGTGTGGTATAAGAATGCCAATAGATGGAAATATATTATTTGACGTGGGATTTTTATATAGACCCAAAAGGTTATAAGTGGAATAATGGTTTAAGTGGGAAGTCGTGTGTTTAGCAAATATTTACTTAATTAAAGGAATTAAGTAAGAAGATTTTAAACAAGAAAATTTCAACTGTAAGAAATGGTTTATAAAACCAGATTTGAAACAAAGTGGTAAACGAGATTTGAATATCAATGGTTAAGTTACGAACTGGTATTATTCTGAGATAAGGGCGTTGTCGATCAAGGTCTGAGAGGTAAATAAAATACCCCAACTTGAACGGCTTCATTATTATCGAGGAATGGTATTGGTTTGAAACAAGTGAAAGGTGTTGTGATTTGGCGTGACGTTCCATACGTGAAGTATTGAAAATGAATGCGAGATTTTGGGAATATGAATATAAATAAGAATATTGTTTTCAAATTATATTGAATATTTGTTTATTCAATTAGAGTTGATCGAATACAGTAGCGTACGACTGCTAGCGTAATTCGCAGGGCTGTAGATAGCCTACGGTGGTCGGATGTTTCCTGAGGGAATCAGGCGTAACCATTGTGATCGCTGCGATCTAGGGTCAAGCGAATGAAGTTAAGTCGAGTATTAGTTAATCGATAGGAGTAATCAAGTTGAGTTAGTCAAGTTAGAGTTAAGTCGAATATTAGAGTTGATTAACGATTTTGTCAAATATATATAAACAGGCCAAGTCATGCCAAGTACCGAATCAGCAAACTCATTGTGTTCACACTATTGTATTTGATAGTTAAAACACCGACTATCAAACCTGACCAATACGATTGTTGGTACGGAAAGTCCGGGATCGAATTTATATTCGAAAACCATTCCGTCCAACAAATACGTGAAGACGTCGATTGAAGACGGAGCAAGTGAAGACCGTGGATCTTCATAAGCGGAAGGACTACTTGTCGAATCTCTCTGGCTTGCAACCAGAGTTATTTGATTTGTGATTCGGTCGTGGTTGAATCCACGGGTTGCAAGGACTTCTCGCTACTGATCCTTGGGGTGATTCCTATAAGGATGCGGTAGGAGGGTGCCTTCGGTTCATCCTGTGCCTGGATGACTTGTATGGACGAATGTCTGACAGAGTATTTCTTAAGGGTCACGTACGTTGATTTTTACAAACGTATTTCTGCTAGTGGCGGAGAGGGGCACCTCTCTAGCTTAACGACCATAATATTTTTGTGGACATCAATTAGTGATATCTGGCAGATCTGACGATGTGGCATTCAAAGTGAATGATGGCCAGATGTTCGAAGAGATGATTTCTAGCCTCAAGCCTCATCAACCGGGAAATGACAAAAATCGGGCAGGCAGCATAGCTATGTGGGTCGCTCCCATTAGGGTGTATAATCACATATCTAGAGAAATTCCTTTTACTTCTTTAATCTATCGATGCTGTCCCTTTACGGGAGACGGTGGTTTGAGCCCAACCGTCGGTGATATACATTCGATACACTCAAGCGAAATGAGTGGTCGGTCATGTGTGGGCCGGGTTGCAAGACGTTCTTGTTGAACCCAGTGTATTTGCCTCTAGAGATACACGTACGGAAGGTGGTCCCATACCTTGTCAAGTTGGAATTCAATATCCAATAAGCGCCCGCGGTTTTGGTTTGTATACTATATATGGGGAGCATGAGATGCAAGCGTTCCTCTAGATTGTTATTTACTTGTATTTAGACATTATGATAATATCAGAGCAAGTTATGATTTCAAAAATGTTTTGGGTTATAGTAAGGTAAAAACCGTCTGTGTTTATGTGTGGACTGGTCTTACTATTATCCTTTGATTCCAGAAAAGATTTTCCAAAGTTAAACAAGTGTGTGTTATGTGAGTTTATCACTGATAGTATTCCAGACTGACCTGGTGTATTTTGTTTTAAATCAAATGTGCTCGGGTCAGACCGAGTATGTTCCATGTTAGGTTTTCGCTTGGAGTTCAGGAGCTAGAAGCAGGCGGCTTCACCGCTAGTTATAAAGTTATTTCCGCTGTGATTGATATCTATTAAACTCTGATGATTGGTATGTATACAAAGTTCTTTGTATAAAGAGATTTGTTATATTATATTTTATCCGTTCCGCTGTGAGATTATGGTGTGTTCTTCTTCTTTCTTCTATTCTAATACTTCTTTCTTTCTATTCTCGCCCTCTAACTTCTTTCTCATGACAATCTGGGGGTTCGATATTTGGGTTTTGGCAAGCGATACGGGTTTATGTATTATTGTCGGAGACTCGAGTGTCGAGCTTTTTTTTTCCTGGGTCGTTACAGTGGTATCAGAGCTATTGGTTTAGTAATAACCTTGACTCTGTGGTAAAACTCGATAGAGATTGGGTTAGTAATACCCTAGATCGAGATTGAGTGTATATATATGAGAGCGTATTTGTAAATTTTATATACAAATGTTTTGTATTGTGTTTGTTGATCAGTTCAAGTGTTGAGAAGCATAGAACTGGCAATGGATACAATATTGTTTTGAAAAGAGGGTAAATGAAATAATTTTACCCGAATTATATTTTTGTATAGAAAAGAAATAATTTGATCAAATTATTGAGATATTAGTGTGTTTGATCGATTTGAATGGTATTCAAATCGAATTGAAAATTTGAATTAAAACTTAACTTGGTTAAGTGAAATTTAATGAATTTAGAATGATATTGAAATTAAATAAAACAGAGTTGGAAATTAAAATTTTGATGAATAAATAATAATCAAATCTGTGAAACCAAAATAAAATATTAATATTGAAGGTGGATTCAATTGATTTGGTTGATTTTGTTGTATATTGGTTGTTGATTGTGATTTGTTTGTTATTGGACGATAGTGGTTTGAATAGAAATAATCAACAATTAAATGGAACTGAATGGATTATAAACTAAAGAATAATTTCTAGTATAATTTAACCGGAATAAAAGTGAATATGAATTGAGATTTAGATTTGACCCTGTAGTTGAAAATAAAGTGATGCCATCTGTTTGATTTTGGAATTTGGGTAGTTATACTTGTGGATTAGTGAAATATTACTTAAGAATTTCATATATCTATTACTGATATGTGAATTGAGTTAAGTACAGGTGCCAAAGAGATAGACAGATTGATATTGGTTAAGTAAATCACATATACGTTAAGCAAACACGCTCAATAGCACTCGCAAAAAGGTACGCCTACGCGAAAATATAAAATTTTGGATTTTGAGGTTTTGATTTTTGTTTTCCGACCGTTGGTCGATGTATATATATTATTTGTTCCTGCGATATCGCAGATGTCACTCCGTGCAAGGGAGACTCTGCCGAATTTTTCCGAGAATTTAAAGTATTAGAAAATTTTCGGTATTTTTGAAATATTTATTTACGATATTGAATTGGTTTTCGATTTAAAATAATTTGAATTGGAATTTAATAGTGTTGTAACGTTCTTTCTTACCTTAGCAATTTCGAGGACGAAATTATTTTAAGGGGGGAAGAATGTAACGTCCCGTATTTTTGGCAGCCAAATACTTTATTTATTTCATTTATTTTATTTAATTTGGAATATTAAAGGGTTTTAATATTTAAATCGCTATTTGAACGAAGTCGAACGATATATATTCATATATAGAATAAAACGAGCTCAGAACAGCGCTGCAGTTCGTAAAATAGAGTTTTGAACTTCAACTGGATATACAGAGTCCGTTTTAAATCGGATTTCTGTGAAACAAAAAATGTACGGAGCTGGAGAAGTATATTTTTCTAGTGGAAGAGAAAAATCGGGATTTCGTCGTGTAGATTGGAAGTTATGCCCAAATCAATTTGGCAGAAAAACAGCGGCGAAATCGTTTATCGACCGTAACGGTTTATTGGATATAACTGCATATCGGTTTCGAATTTAGACAAGGTTCTTTTGAGGCGTAGTGATAATTTAATTTTTAGAATTTTATGGTAATTTTTAATTAATTAAATAAGCAACTTTTTATTTGGAGTATTTTACACCCTGTGACAACATTTTGGGATTTCACAATATAAGTTAAACTACCGGTATTATTATATTTTTGGGATCGCGACACCTCACTGAACACGACTGTATTTTTATTTCAGTCTGCAACGCTCATACATGAATACATAGTGGTGTAGGTAACTTTTTTTGAATGGTTAACTGGTCAAACGAACTCAAAATTCAACGAAACAAGTTTCATACGAAACCTTAGGAAGAGGTCTAGTGAAACGTCAAGGCCTCATATTTTTAGGATTTTTTCTGTAATTTTAAGGAATTAATGCTCGGCGTTTTTCATCGATATTTTCTAAAGGATTTTCGCAAACGGTGTCGGAATTCGACGAAACGTGTCCCATTGGATCCGGAATATTTTTTTTATGTTAGGAATAGGTGTCTTTATCTTGGTTTGAGATCGTATGTAGTGATTTTTAACACGATTTCTCCACGACGAAGTTGGCACATTATTATATTATTAAATGATCCCACTACTTAACTTTTCCTTTTTCTTTTGCTTACGCCATTTGATTTCTTGCGCCCTACCTCATTCCTACCCATATATATGTGTCACTTCAGCAGTAAAACACTTGCGTAGTAGATTTGAATTTTAGAGAAAATATGTCCACTCTTTCTCTTGAGGCACAGCTACCCTTATCACCAACTAAGTACGAACGCATAGCTTAAGCATTTAAACTACACATGGCTGTCACTTCCCAATTTGATATTAGCACATGCAACTGTCTTCGCATACATTTTCTGATTCCCTAACATCCCTATACCTGCAAAGCTATACACAGCTAATACCACTCGATTTTCCAACAGCTGAAAATGACTGGCCATCGGAAATAATAATACTAGTAAACATAAATATAAAACAACCAAGCCTACCGTTTTCAAAAGCTTGGTAAAGAACTGAACACTGTACGTTGCCCTTTTCTACAAACCTGAATATAAATCTTATCAAAAAAATTTGCCATACCTTGATTAAATCTTCAGCGCCATCTTTTAAACATAAAAATCATAGAAGGAAAAAAAATCTTTAGTGTAATCAAATAAAGGGAAAAATCCTGTCAGTTTTTCCCCTTTTCGTTTCATAGGTGGTCTGAGAAGAGGGGACAATTCATACACATTTCATCCTTCATTTCATACTGATGTGCAGTACATGTTAATTTCAATACAACTGTTACTGCACATGCTTCATCACTTCGTTTCAAAGTATAAAAGAACATATACTGATATACATTCCGTATAAAAAAAAAGAAACATCACCGACAGTAGCATGTTCACCTTGTTCTATTGGACCACGTATTCTTCTGTCCATTCCTTCCAACACGATAATAAAGAAAAAAAAATGTTATCCGATGCCTTGCGCTACATCAGTGCCTTGCGCCCCACGGTTCAATCTCCTTGACACGCACGTATCATCTCCTATAAATCCACCTGCTTCATTCTTTTTTTTTCGTTCTGATAGTGGAACAAACCATGAGACTAACCCATGAAAATTTAAAACCCTTGTACATTCATAAAGCAACCGAACACCCCATAGCTCCATCTCCACAAATCTGAGTAGCTCCGCCCTCTTTAGACACTAATGAGAATATTTCTGCTTCTTCGCTGTTCGTATCGGAAAGTGTCGGAGGTGGGTGCGAGGTTATTGCGGCGTTCGGGGGAGGGCTTAGATGCACCGACTATTCACATGAGTTATGCGATAGGGTGCAGCAAACTTTGAAGAGAGTGGAAATTAGGAAGAAAGGGTATACAAGGGGGAGGTTGCATGCTTGTGAACAGAAGAGAACGGTATGGGAATGTTACTGGGAAAGAAATCACGCAAGGAGGAGAAAGGTAGGCTAATGATGCTGGTGCATGGCATGTGTGGAGAAACGAAGTGTGTGAGTTGTGTAAGGGAGAAACGCAGACGTGCCTGAAGCAAAGACGTGGATTAACTACTTAAGTATGGTTTAAGGAAGCTGTGCATGCCGTTTTGCATGGTGAACGGAGACAAGAAGACCAAAGGCAGAAACAGAACAGCGGTTTATAAAACTTGTCGGCCTGAGAGTGTAAGACTAAATTTAATTAATTTTTTTAGTTTAATTAGAGAAAAATGAACTATGACCTATGCTAGGTGCTGAACGGTTTCGACGGCATGTGTGAGAAGGGAGATGTGTAACGGAATATACCGGAATAAAGAAACAACAAGGGAACGGAAAGGAATTGATCGACTGAAAAATGTAATCAATGGTAATTAACATTATATAATATAGTTAACTATAAATTTTATATATAATTTTAGTGTATGAATGGTTTTATTTTTACCTACGTGAACAGAATCACGTAAAAGTTGGACTCGTTGGAATCGCAGTGAAGAGTACTGCATTGCTGAGCAAGTTCGAAAGGGATGGAGAGTAGTTGGATTTTTCATTTAATTTTAAACGCTAGTTTAAAATTAAATGAAGTAACGCACGAATCGATCATCGAAATAACTGGTGAGTTAATTCTCACACCTTCTGGAATTCTGTGATGTGGTAAATTCATATTAAAATATAATTTACCATTTAAAAATATAAATTGGTTGCTATTGGTTGCTATTGGCTGATTATCGTTGATTGGTTGCTGTTATTTAGATTAAATCGATCATATGAAATTTCTTTCATATATTATTATGAAATGTATAACGAGCTGTGATGCAGGGAACGACAGGTTGGAGGGATCCGACCGGATTCCTCAAAATATTATATATGTTGTTTGTTTGTGGTATATCGTTGATATTGAACTGATTGAACCCCATAGGGTAGAAAAACCTGTTTGAGCGTGATGGTTGAATAAATATTCACCGATGTTGTGTTTAAAATCAACCGACAGTGTTGATTTGGTAATTGGCAGTGAATGGCCTAAAATGTATAGTTTTAACCGTCGTTCGACCGTTCAGTGAAACGACGCAGTTTAAAGTTATAAATTGTTTTATAACTGAAATAAAGCTTTTCGATGATTTTATATAAATAACTAAATTATAAATTTATGAATGAATATTTTTAATTGAGTTTATGAAAGAGATTAATTAAGGGTTTTGTCTTACGACTTATACAAGTTATAAAAGCAGGAAAGCAAGGAATGACCTACGGATTGAAAAAAAGGAATAATTGTTTTTAAACAATTAGATAGGGATTTTAAATCAATTTAGTGAAGTAAATTCAAAAGTGGAATTTCAAGGTAAAGGGTAAATCGATTAGTAAGGTATTGAAATGTGTTAATGATTTTTGAACGAAATCTAGGATAAGTTGTAAACGAAATGGTATAAATGATTTGGAACAAGCGAGATTTAGAAAGGGTTTTAAACCAAAGCGATAATTCAAATGGAATGTCAGAAAATCAAATGCAATGGGAAGGCATAACATTGGGTTCTGTTAAATCTCGGTAAATGAATTTCGGCATAAAAATCCATGTAAAAAGGTCTTATTGGAAGGGAAGTGGAAAACGGATTTTTGTCCAAGAAAGTGTGGTATAAGAATGCCAATAGATGGAAATATATTATTTGACGTGGGATTTTTATATAGACCCAAAAGGTTATAAGTGGAATAATGGTTTAAGTGGGAAGTCGTGTGTTTAGCAAATATTTACTTAATTAAAGGAATTAAGTAAGAAGATTTTAAACAAGAAAATTTCAACTGTAAGAAATGGTTTATAAAACCAGATTTGAAACAAAGTGGTAAACGAGATTTGAATATCAATGGTTAAGTTACGAACTGGTATTATTCTGAGATAAGGGCGTTGTCGATCAAGGTCTGAGAGGTAAATAAAATACCCCAACTTGAACGGCTTCATTATTATCGAGGAATGGTATTGGTTTGAAACAAGTGAAAGGTGTTGTGATTTGGCGTGACGTTCCATACGTGAAGTATTGAAAATGAATGCGAGATTTTGGGAATATGAATATAAATAAGAATATTGTTTTCAAATTATATTGAATATTTGTTTATTCAATTAGAGTTGATCGAATACAGTAGCGTACGACTGCTAGCGTAATTCGCAGGGCTGTAGATAGCCTACGGTGGTCGGATGTTTCCTGAGGGAATCAGGCGTAACCATTGTGATCGCTGCGATCTAGGGTCAAGCGAATGAAGTTAAGTCGAGTATTAGTTAATCGATAGGAGTAATCAAGTTGAGTTAGTCAAGTTAGAGTTAAGTCGAATATTAGAGTTGATTAACGATTTTGTCAAATATATATAAACAGGCCAAGTCATGCCAAGTACCGAATCAGCAAACTCATTGTGTTCACACTATTGTATTTGATAGTTAAAACACCGACTATCAAACCTGACCAATACGATTGTTGGTACGGAAAGTCCGGGATCGAATTTATATTCGAAAACCATTCCGTCCAACAAATACGTGAAGACGTCGATTGAAGACGGAGCAAGTGAAGACCGTGGATCTTCATAAGCGGAAGGACTACTTGTCGAATCTCTCTGGCTTGCAACCAGAGTTATTTGATTTGTGATTCGGTCGTGGTTGAATCCACGGGTTGCAAGGACTTCTCGCTACTGATCCTTGGGGTGATTCCTATAAGGATGCGGTAGGAGGGTGCCTTCGGTTCATCCTGTGCCTGGATGACTTGTATGGACGAATGTCTGACAGAGTATTTCTTAAGGGTCACGTACGTTGATTTTTACAAACGTATTTCTGCTAGTGGCGGAGAGGGGCACCTCTCTAGCTTAACGACCATAATATTTTTGTGGACATCAATTAGTGATATCTGGCAGATCTGACGATGTGGCATTCAAAGTGAATGATGGCCAGATGTTCGAAGAGATGATTTCTAGCCTCAAGCCTCATCAACCGGGAAATGACAAAAATCGGGCAGGCAGCATGGCTATGTGGGTCGCTCCCATTAGGGTGTATAATCACATATCTAGAGAAATTCCTTTTACTTCTTTAATCTATCGATGTTGTCCCTTTACGGGAGACGGTGGTTTGAGCCTAACCGTCGGTGATATACATTCGATACACTCAAGCGAAATGAGTGGTCGGTCATGTGTGGGCCGGGTTGCAAGACGTTCTTGTTGAACCCAGTGTATTTGCCTCTAGAGATACACGTACGGAAGGTGGTCCCATACCTTGTCAAGTTGGAATTCAATATCCAATAAGCGCCCGCGGTTTTGGTTTGTATACTATATATGGGGAGCATGAGATGCAAGCGTTCCTCTAGATTGTTATTTACTTGTATTTAGACATTATGATAATATCAGAGCAAGTTATGATTTCAAAAATGTTTTGGGTTATAGTAAGGTAAAAACCGTCCGTGTTTATGTGTGGACTGGTCTTACTATTATCCTTTGATTCCAGAAAAGATTTTCCAAAGTTAAACAAGTGTGTGTTATGTGAGTTTATCACTGATAGTATTCCAGACTGACCTGGTGTATTTTGTTTTAAATCAAATGTGCTCGGGTCAGACCGAGTATGTTCCATGTTAGGTTTTCGCTTGGAGTTCAGGAGCTAGAAGCAGGCGGCTTCACCGCTAGTTATAAAGTTATTTCCGCTGTGATTGATATCTATTAAACTCTGATGATTGGTATGTATACAAAGTTCTTTGTATAAAGAGATTTGTTATATTATATTTTATCTGTTCCGCTGTGAGATTATGATGTGTTCTTCTTCTTTCTTCTATTCTAATACTTCTTTCTTTCTATTCTCACCCTCTAACTTCTTTCTCATGACAATCTGGGGGTTCGATATTTGGGTTTTGGCAAGCGATACGGGTTTATGTATTATTGTCGGAGACTCGAGTGTCGAGCTTTTTTTTTTTCCGGGTCGTTACAAAGGTTGTGATCAAATTCCTCAAAGAAAACATCTTTTCACGCTTTGGCACACCTCGAGCTATCATGAGCGATAATGGCACTCACTTCTGTAATCGTGCTTTTGAATCCTTGCTCAAGAAGTACTCAATCACACACAAACTGTTTACTCCTTACCATCCCCAAAATAGTGGGCAAGTAGAAGTTTCCAATAGACAAATCAAACAAATCCTTGAGAACACCGTGAATTCCAATAGAAAAGATTGGTCCATAAAACTAATTGATGCACTTTTCGTGCTTCGTACTGGTACAGAACCAATCTAGGGATGTCACCATATCGATTAGTCTTTGGAAAGGTCTGTCACTTACCATTTGAATTGGAGCATCCTGCTCTTTGGCCTATAAAGCTTTTGAATTTTGACTTTGAAAAAGGCAGTTCACATAGTTACAGATTTCAGAATTAGAGGAAATAGGCAATGAAGCATATGAAAATGGGAAAATCCATAAAGAAAGGACCAAAGCCCAACACGACAAGAACATACTTCGTAAGGAATTCAATGTGGGTCAAAAAGTTCTTTGTACGACTCTAGACTTCATTTGTTCCTAGGAAAACTCTGATCTTGATGGACTGGACCTAATGTTGTGAAAATAGTATATCTTCATGGAGCAGTTGAAATTGAAAATCCTAAGGATGAAAATGTCTTCAAAGTAAACAGTCAACGACTGAAACCATTTCTAGAATTCGTGCAATACAAAGATGATGACCTTATCGATCTTTATGAGCCTGATCATCCACCGTGAAATTAGGTGGTATGCTTTTTTTACCTTTTTTTTTTCATTTTTCCCCTTCTTTTTTCATTTTTCTTTCATTTTGGTTTGCATACGTTAGACAGTTGGGACACTGTCTCAATCTAATGTGGGGGGAGTCAAGTTTGCATCACATCTCAATTTTTTTGGTTTTGCTTTTGTCACTACATGTTTTTCCTTTCTATTTCGAAAAAAATTCAACACGGCTCTTTTTAGTTTGATACAACAAAATAAGTTAACAATTGTTAGTTAGTTGATAGCAATTTTTTTCTCTCAACTAAGATCGAATAAGAAATATAATGAAAAGTTTAATTACAAATGATAATAGTGTAATTGGTACATAGGGAGATTCTTAAGTGATAGCCATGAAGTCTACTCTAAATCGTAGTCTTTGTTTAATGAGTGGAGGACTTAAAATACTTGTATTGGCTTTTCGAATTTTTAAAACTAAGTTGTGTTAACCTAAATTCGTGTAGCTCTTTCTTCTGCTTATATTCAATAATAATAGTAATCCAAGGGTATCCAACATTGGTTGTAAATCCAGCGTTGGTGTGAGAACCCGCCAAGCTATGTCCCAATTCCCACGTCAGTCTACGAGGTAGTGCATGGATGGTATATCTTGGTCTCATTTTATGAGTTGGACACCTAAGGATCACCGATATGTTGTTGACAAAGTCAGCGTCGGTCTACACAATCCGCCAAGCTCTGTCCCAACTCCCATGTCTGGTTGGCATACCTTGGTCTTTTAAGTTAGGTGTGTGTAATTAATCGTAAATTTTAATTTTATAAAGATAGAGAATAAGCAATGATGCCTAAGCACTTCTTGACCTTATTGATTTGACTAGCCATACACGAGGAAATAATAATACAATTTTACAAATTATGACAAGCAAACTAAGAATTTATTTCATGGATGCACTATGTTATCAACTGAATCAACTGGCCAAACTAGAGTTTAACATTGAAAACTTGAATTATGCTGAATTTTTTTGACAAGTTGAGGTATTTAAAATATAGTCAACTGACTAGAAATTGTTAACTTACTTTGTTGTACCACTTTTCTAAAACAAGTCGTGTTTACATTTTTTTTGTTTTCATTTGCATATGTCCATTGCAATCATGTTATTGCATTAGAACCACAACATGCTACATTTGGATTTTGTGGGTAGTATCGTTTGAAAATCCTCAAGAGACACCACTCGTCCAACTAGGGACACTAGAGGTTTAATGGCTTGTTGCAACACTCAATGCAATCGTGTTTCCTACGAAAGTGGGACCTACCTAGTTTTGTTTTTCAATTATTATATTTTGTTTTACTCGAGGACGAGTAAATGATAAGTTTGGGGGTGTTTGATTAACATGTAAAAGTGTTTATTTTTATGCGCATATCTTATCTTTATTGTATATAAATAAATGATACTTTGGGTATTTTTGTATGTTTTTACAGATTGTCAATTAATGTCTCCTTCATTTCAATTAAAGACCAATTGCAAAGAAAAAGCTACTTCCCTATGCCAACACTATCTCAATCCCAAATGATGTTGTAGCTCACTGGTAAAGCCTGGAAATTTGGATAGAGTGTCCTGAGTTTAATCCTTGTCAAGCCCTATTTTTTGCTGAAGAAAGGAACATGAATATTACACACCCCGCCTCATGTGTTTTGAGGAATATATGGGTTAGTGATATATCATGTGTATATATACACATATATATTCATATATATGTATGTATGATATACACTAATAAATATTTTAGGAATTGAGCAATATTCTTTATAGGGAAATTAAAGGGAATCTTTCATATTTACTTGCCATAGAGAATATGATTTGATTGATCATTACCAAAAGGGAATCCAATCAGCTGCTACATGTCAATAATCAAGGAGGAAAATCTTCAGGGAATATCTCAACCATTATATCATATCTCTTTTATTTGTAAATATATTATTCCAATAGATTCACTCTTAGTGCAATTATTCTCATAGATAGGGGTCTACATCCCCTATAAATAACTATTGTATTCATTGTAAACCTCTGTTCATTATTCTGTATTATGTTCTTCTCCATTATTAAAGCTCTCTTTTCTTTTAATTTTGCAATTTTTTATTTTCATGGCAATTTTTGTGTTGTTTAATCAATTATATTTGTTAGAACACAATTGCTATTGCAATTACTTTCTCCTTAGTTATTGACTGTCTAATTAGATTCAACGGTAATCCTAATTTTATTTTTCTGCTAGTTTATTCCTGTTCTACAATTTTTTCTTCAGTACTCTGTTTTATTTTTAATCATTGAATTGATTATAGATTCGATTTGATTCAAATCTATAGTTAATTCAATTGCAGTTTCACTTGTTTTTACTGATAATTTCAAATTTAGTTATTGGTTCAATTAGATTTGTTCAGAAAAAAATTGTAATTTCAACTTTATCTCATCTCCAAGGTTTGTCTAACTCGCCCACGAAATATATAAATTAGAAAATTTGATTTCCTTTATGTGTTCGACCTACATACTACACAATCTATGCGCTTGTAGTTTATAATAAATTTGTGTTTTACTAATTCATAGAAAAGTGTCAAACAAAACCCTACGGTTAACTTAACTTATTTTAAAATAAGGCATATCACGCGACCATTCCATATAACATGGAATGAGTTTTCTCAAGACGAATGCCAATGCATAAAACCACGCAATGCTTTTTGAAAAATGAAGCCATTATAAGACTCAAGTCTCATCACACAATGCGAGCGCAAACCAGAGGATTGAGTTTTACCTTATAATAGCCAAACATGCTTGATTTTGTAGAAAATCATTTGATATTATTATTAGTGTCTAAGTGTTGATAATAATTTCGAAACTAAATGTATTAATTTTAGACGACATAATACCTCATACTATTATGTCGCCATATAGATTTATAACTAAAACTGTAAAGTCTCGTATTGGAAATTGGATTCCATTATGAGCTGAGGCAAAGGATCTTCCTTATCTGAACTTCGGAACATCTTTAGCAAAATGTTCGAGGGAAAATAACACGTATCCCATAGAGCGACATAGCCGGTCCACCTATTTTTGATGGATTGGACAATTGCCTGAACATAACGTTTCCCGGTCCTATCATACCTACTACTTGGTCAGCACATCGACAATCATCCGAGGCGCCTCGATTCCAACATCCGTATAAATAAATTGCCTAAGCTCCATACCATGGCATCACTTCTAGCTAGAAAGAAACATATGTCCTCTCTCTGTCCTTCATCCCGTTTTTGGCCCATACCGGATTGTGAAGCTCACGAGTTAATGCATCACAAAGCTCTGCTTTTCAACCAAAGCTTTGATTTATCTGCCTGCAGCGCCTGACATGCCACATTGTCAATTCATACATATGACCAGTTTCTATTAATAATGTAACCTTCGAGCTCGTACGTCTCGAAGAAAGGCGTTAAGCTAAGAGAAAAAATTCTCCGTCACCTCAGAAATATCATTAAAAACAACTAATCGCTTATGTTATGAAATACAGTGGCAAACTCACAATCCATTTACAAGTTTGTTTTGGGTCTAAACAAAACCGAATGCATCTTATTTATCGTCTCATATGTCCAATATAGAAGAGTGGCCCTTGCGCATCCGAACAATGAACAAGTATGTCTGGAACACTGCCACTATAACCCCTTCAGGGGAGCTACTCAAATCTTGGGAATGAGCAAGCAGTCCATTCGATGAAGATTCCTAGTCTTGCACCATCTTCAATATCTTCAACATTTATTCATCGTACAATTATTCGAAATGGTTTAAACCTAGTCTTTTCGAATGATTCGCGCCAAAACAAATCAAATCAAATCAAATCCTTATTGGATTATTAACTCACCATTAAATCTCCTTTAACTGGTTTCCTTTTATAAGATTTAAAATCTTATTCTCAAACCTGGTTAAGTTATTTGGATCCCAAAAACCATTTCATAACCTTATAAAAAGGTTTACTAAAGAATTTGATTCGATTTTCGAATTAAAATTCTTATTTCCAAACACCTCTCGAAATATGTTATACAAGTTTTTATAGAAAACATCCAAATTCCACTTAACCATTTTTATCATTTAAAACCATATAAAATAGGTTTAAACCCATTTAAAATAATTTATAATGATTTTTCACTATTCTTATTTTATAAAAATAGTCCATAAACGTAATTTCAAATTACAGGTCACTATGGGTCCTAACGTTGTTTTTATTCAAATTTGATTTTAATGTTTCTTAAAATCTAACCATCAGATTTCAAATATTTTCTTATCATTTGAAAGAACCTTTAAATACGAACCCAACGGTTCAAATTTTAGGAAAATTCAACTGTTGGATTTCCCGGTACATTCATTCAAAGTTACAGGTTGAAATTCGCGAACTACCGCTGCGTGACACGTTCTTTTTTGACCAACATTCGACGTATAATATAAAATACGTCGAACAACTTCCAAATGTTTTATTTATTATATAAAATATATAATAATTTCCAAAGCTATATTTGTATTTTTCAACCTTAAAAATCAATTCTCTTAATATTCCAATATTATAATAATATTTAAATCATTAAAATATTATTATTTTCCAAACTTCATTATTTTATTCCAAACTCTTCTGACATTCGTTATAAAAATAAATACGGAAATTTTGTAAAGGAAGTTATTTTAAAACATTTCCTATATACCTTAACCAAACTTCACTTTTGTTAGTTACTATTCATTTCGAAAATAAAACTTGAATAAGCCATATCTACATGAAAATTACTTCAAAACAACTTATCACAGTTACAAATATTCATCGATATTTTATAATTTTCACGTCCATCCAAAATCGAACATCAAATTCAAACTTTGATATTCAGCCTATTATTGTATTAATAAAATATTTATTAAAATACATTTTTCTTGATGGAGACTTAGCCAATGAACCAATATTCCCCCTTTCATTGTTCATTTACAACCAGTGTATTATATAACACACAATCAACCATCAAACGACATCCAATTCATACACATAGTGGAATTCACCGTATAAGCCTTAAATAAATAACGCTTACACAATCCTATTAATCAACAAATTAACCGGAAATTAAACACTTGGGATTAGTGTCAATTATGATCCCAATACCCATGTGAGGTTTTCTATACATTTAATAAATACTTGGGAGACGTGTGGGTTAATTATCATCCCAATACCCTTGTGGGGTTTGCTACACATTCAATTAATAGTAATTAATAAATTACTCAACCAAAACCATTTAACATTCAACTACTTTCCAGTCGACACTATTTATGATTTAAGTGTCATATACTCAAGTGATTACACATATATCATATAAAAATGATATTTTAACGTACTACTCACCACTTAACATCATAATAAACTTATATGTTCAATTATTATCTATTATCAAACTAAATCAATTAACTATAAACAGTTAATTCTAGCTATCCCTTTATAGTAAGTTCTGGTTTCTCACTGTGGGTTTCCACTCTGCCAATCTTTGAACGGAAGGACTCCAAACTCTGGCACACAACCACGACTCTCGTATAGTGTCATTTAAATTTTTCGAAAATTAACGGGACTAAATTCGAAGGCTACTGGGTTCCTACATCTCACGGATGCACTCAAGCTTGCGGATCTAGAGTTTCTAAGAAAACAGAAGGGGTTTGTGGATCTAGGCGAATGCCTTTAAGGTGGGGTCCACGATGGGAGTTGGGTAAGGCATGCACAGGCTGGTAGGGCCTTAGGCGTGGGGTAGGGAGGTGTGTAGAGGAGGAAAGATGATTTTTGGAACGATTTATTTGCAAAATGGTGTAAAAATTGGATTTAGGGTTTTAAGGGGGAATGGGGAGTTCGACAAGGAGGAGGAAGGGAGGAGGGATGGCGTGTGATGGTGAGGGGTGGAGGAGAGGGAGGAATCAGGTGAAGGGGGAGTAGTGGAGGGCGACGACAATGGAAGCTTAAGGAACGAGGAGAGAAATTAAAAAGTAGAAAGGAGAAAGAAAGAGAAAGGAGTTCTATAAAAAAGGAGGGTTTGCAAATTGGTGAGGTGTCGAAGAGGGAGAGATGGTAGACAAAAACATCTTGGGCACCTGATCGTGAGAAACCTCATTTAGCCACTTAGGCTTAAGTTCTTAGTTTAACATTAACGTGTTATAGTTTAATGTTACGTCTTCTGCTTGTATGACAAAACAACAATTCCGTTTTTAATAAATTTTTGAATCCTAACATAAAACATAATTCCAGATCCAATGGAAGAGGTCTCATCGATTTTGGAATTCGTCTGACCCTCTGTTTTACATTTTTTATCGCGTTTCCGCTTAATTTCGATAGATTAACCCGGTATGCGTTTAATTCTCGCACGTTCACATACTAACTCCGAAAATGATGAAATTTGTATTTCTACCATTTTTCGATATTACGGATCCCATAAAATTGGTTTCGTAGAATTTCGAGATCATTTGAAAAATGTTCCTTTGTAAGTTATCGAAATCAGCATTAAATCATCGAATTTTCAAAATCAACCATAAATTCTTATAAAATTAGACCAAATAATAAAATTTAAATTGATTTCAAAATTCTGGGTCATTAAAAACTTTTTCGGAACCATAAAAAATTAGAGCAAAGGCTTCAAATATGTGATTAGAAACTGATACTAAATTGCCCTTGGTGATATAAAATTGCATGTTACCAAAGTTATCACTCAAGTCTTTTTAATTAGGATATATGATATTGTACAATAATTTTAACCAAATAACAATATCTTCCTCCTAATTATTTGTCAGATTTGTTTGGTCATGAATGTGCTTAATAAAAAAGAGGGTGAACTTAGAGTATGATACTCAAATTGTAAGATATATTGTAAAGATTAATAGATCTTACAAATGTGTAACTACTGCCAGTGGAACCATTTTTCAATTGCAGGACCCAGTACATAGATACTCAAGTTTTATTGGCTTGTTGACGTAATATTGTTTATGTAGATACACACCTTCTTCCATAGCAACATGTTTATTATGATAGGAGAGGTATAATAGAATTTTCAAATAAATAAATCACATAGCTGAATATATGATATGGGACCATGTATAGGACCCAGTTAATGTCTGATTAAGTGCAGAAATTTTAGTGTAAAGCTAAAACTATGGTTGTCTACCAATTTTAAATGTTTAGGTGGCAAATTTTTCATAACAATGTGCGCAAAGCTCCCATTTCCGTTTTCCCCACATCTAGCGAGGTTATCTACAAACACATCAACATAAAATTTGTTGAGGTGGTGAATGAAAATTTAATTTGAAAAGTATGTGTATGTTTGTTTTACTGTGTTGGAATATTTTGGTTCACATCTGTAAAATAAAATGTGTTGTTGTAATGACCCGTATATTTGACGGTGTAATAATTAACTTATTTAATTATTTAAATAACGAATATATTATTTAATCGTCGACGTTAGAACGTGGAATTATAATATAATTAAAATCGAGCTCGAAATGGCGCTGCAGTTCGTAATTTGGCGATTCGAACTTCAACTGAATGTACATGATTCGTTTTAAATCGGATTTCTGTGAAACAAGAAACGTACAGAGCTGGTGGAGTATATCTTTCTAATGGAAGAGAAAAATCAAGATTTCGTTGTGTAGGTTTTGAGATATGTCCAAATCAAATATTAAAATAGTCGCTATAGAATCGTATATCGACCGTAGCAGATTATTCGATATAACTAGAGATCGGTTTTGAATTTAGACAAGGTTCTTTTGGGAAATAGTGATAATTTAATTTTTATAATTTTATGATAATTTTTAATTAATTAAATAAGCAACTTTTTATTTGAAGTATTTCGTACCGTGAAATCAACATTTTGAAGTTTCAAAATATGAGTCCACCGATATTATTATATTTTTGGGACCCTGGCACATTGCTGGTCACAACAGTATTTTTATTTCCATCTATAGCAGTCCATAGAAACGAATGAAGTTTTGTGTAACAAAGACCCCGTAAAAACTTCACTTTGGAAAAACAAATATATAAAGAAGGCATGTAATACAGTTGGAACCAATAGAATATATATACGTTAACAAATTAAATGGATGGCTTAAAACTTGTATCAATACAAGTTTCAAATGGGTCACGTAAAGGCTCACAATGACGCCGCATGAAATAAAACAATGGATAAAACATGGCTACCTGATGCTATAACCTTACCCTTGCTTACCGTGTTTGGCCTTGTTACACGCAACCTCTGTATTTCGGTAACAACTTAAAGTTCGGCCAAAGATAGCATAATAAATAAATATAATAAATATATATTATATATAAATGGTTTCCTTAACTTCTAAGTTTACTTACTGGCCTTCCTGTGTAATGTCCCTATCCTACTACATGTCATGGATTTTCAGCTCACAAACGAAGTGCCAGCTACCATGGTACAGCCTTTACATACATGTACAGACTGCGTATGCTTATAATATCCTAGACTATGAAGTGAGCTATCAATACAGACGTTGTCCCTATAGACTTTAATTCACTGAAGAAAAGCGTACATGTTTTGCTTTGTTATTAAGTTTACTTAGTGCTATCTCTATCCTATGCCATGACTTGTCACCTCGCAAACAAAGTTCCAGCTAGCTAAGAATTAACGCTGTCATCTACTTGCATGTTCCTTGGGCATTAAGTGTTATCAATCTATAAATACATGGTCATAGGGACCTTTCTTTTTTCGATTTCAAAAAAGGAAATGGCCACAGCAGACAAGCACCCATTTTCCGGTTTTCTTCAGTGAACTACAAACTAAGCATAAGGGGGTGTAGAAGCGTGTGACGTCTGAGATGGAGTTGGAGCCTCCAAAGCTTCGTGTAGAGGATGGATTCAATGAATTACACAGGCTGCAGCTACTGAAAAGTAGCATGCACATGGTTATCTGCAGCAAATGGAAAACATAGGCTGACGCACTCCACTGTAGCAGGTCCGGAGCCGACATTAGCAGAAGGTCGGGTTTGTTGTGATGGCCGTAGGAGGGTAGACAAGTTGATGAGGGAGTGAAGGGTGGTTCTAGTTGTAAAACCATGGAGAACGTATGAAGTGCGGAGGTGGTTTCGAGAGAGGTTGGTGCGAGCTGTAGGCTTTAAAGTGGAAGGATCTGTAGATACATGATTGGTTGGGAGGCTTGGCAACTTGGATGGGCTCGTGGGGAGAGCTGTGCGTGCTGGAAATGCTGTGTACTGTGTACACGTTGGAGAAGAGAGGGCGAAAGGGCAAACAGACTGGAAATGATAGGATGAAGCATGGGGTTGTCCATTTAAAACATTACTGTAACCATGCGTTAAAATGGAAAAGAAGGAACAGTATAATTAGTTGGAGCAGGCTTTGTTTTGGTGGGTTGATTTTATTATTTGAAGCCCATTTAAAAAAAAAAAAGAAAAAAAAAGAAAAAAGGAAGTCCTGTTCAATATTAGTATCTACTGGGAATGTACTGGGACGTGGTTCTCTCTCGGATGCCTGGGAGTGGTTGAGGCTAGCCGACGAATATATACAAGCTATATGGCGTACATGGAAGGGTGAAAATGGAGTGTTCATGTGGGTAGTCAAGGCGTGTGTGATTTTAAGTGAAGTGTGGACGTGTTTGTTTTACTGGAGTGGGGACTTTGGGGAAAATATGGTGTGCGACCTGCTGTAGCTCGAGTACCAGCCGAGAACATGTAGATGGGTTGAATGCAGAAGGATTGGGCCGCTAAATTAAGGTAAATCCCAAAGTATTATAAAAAGAAATTTAAGTTTATCTAATATATTAAATAGTATACAAACATGTTAAAATTTTGTGCATACGATATCAGAATTGAGCGAAACAAGATCCAATGGGATCGTAAAGACGAACACTACCCAATGGGACTGACCGGGAGTGGAATGGAGCTCGTTTGAATTTATGGCGAAATAAATTGTTTGATTCAAATCAAACAACAGTTTATCGTTCTTTAACCATGAAATGCCAAAGTGAGTAAAACTCACCAACTCTGAACAGTTATATTTTTATAATGTACTTTTAGAACTGTTAGATATTGATTGACTGTAATGTGTAGATTGGTTGATTGAACTGCTAATCAGTTAGTTGAAATTATATATATATACCATTAAATATTGATGTTGCTTATCAGAACATTTCATACTGAAATGAAGTTGATGTAAATTTTATGGTTTAACATCTGTGATGCAGGAGAACAGGTTGGAGGAATCCGACGGGATTCCTCAACATTTAATTTACCGTTTTCATATATTGTGATATATGTTGTGCTATAAAATCTGTTGTTGATTTTGTATGTTGAATGAATATTGATCATTTGTGATACGACACGTTAAACTCCATAAGTGACACTGGAATGTAGGAAGAGAAATTTTCAAAGAGATATTGAAAATGAATTATTTATAAATCGAATATAAAGGAAATATATGTTAGAAAACAAATCAAATTTAAGGGAAATATTTGTTAGAAAACAAATAGGATTAAAAAGGAATATTTATTTAGGGAAATAAATAGAATTATAAAAAGGAAATTATTTATAACGGAATAGGATGTTATAAATGAATAACGCTGTAAAAAGTAAATCTTTATAAATGAATAAACGTTGTTAAAAAGGAAATCTTTTTAAATGGATAAACGTTGTAAAAAGGGAAAAATCTTTGTAAATCAATAAAGAAATCGAATATTAGTAATCGAAAGGAGTTAATCAAAAAGGAGTTGAATCAAATAAGTTATTCAGTTAGAGTTAATCAATTAGAGTTAACCAGTTAGAGTTAATCAGTTAGAGTAAATCGATTAGAGTCAAATCGAACAAGAGTGATTCAAATATAGTTAATCGAATATTATTTATTCGAATAAGAGTTAATCAAATAGAGTTAAAACGATATTAGAAACTGACTAGAGATTAGTTAAGTCGAATGGTTTTCTGAGTGTGGATCTGATGTTGGTTTCGGCCTTCGGGGTTTATACTTAGAGAATTGTTCTCTTACTAGTTTACAGTTAGGGACTGATGGTTGTGGAAGGATAGTGATACGTGAATAAGCTATAGAAATGTTTTCCAGTGTTAATAACGTATATTTTCTAATTATAGGAAATAAGGAAATATGAATATATATATTTATATGTTGGATGATTTGATCGATAATTCCATTTGGAATTAAGAACGTTGTGTGAACACCGACATGTTTTCATTTGATAGTTAAATCACAGACTATCAAAGTTTTGACCATTTTAACGTTGTTAATATGGAGAGACCGGTTGGATTCTTATCCAAAGAACCACTCTGTATTGGCATAAGCGTTGCGAATATGCCAAAGAAAATTGAAGACGGAGTAAAGTACAAGGGCTGTTGTATAAATCTTAGATAACAATGGACTAAGATGGATGTACTGAATAGTGCCTTCGGTTTCGTTCAGTCCCAGAATGAGCGTATATGGACGAGTGTCTAACAGAGTATTTCCAATGATCGAATATGATTGGTCTGTATAAATGTATATGGTTGTAACAGATTTATTCCCTTAGCATAACATACAGAATATTTGTGCAAATCAATTAGTGATTAACGGATCTGACAATGTGGCATTCAAAGTGATCATGTTATCAATGAATGGAAAGTAGTCGTAGCCTCTGGCCTCAACAACCAGGAAATGACAAAAATCGGGCAGGCAGCATGGCTAAGTCGGTCGCTCCGAAGTAGGGTGTATAATCACCTATCTAGAGAATATTCATTTTCTTCTTAAATCTATCAATGCTGTCCCATATATATACGGGAAGCGGCTGCTGATCCCAACCATTGGTGGTGTACATTCGATACACTCAAGCGAAATGAGTGGTCGGTCATGTGTGGCTGAGTTGCAAGATGTTCTTGTTGAACTCCAGTGTATCGTTCCTAGAGTACACTGATCGGAAGGTGGTTCCATACCTTGTCATAGTTGGAAATCCATTACCCAATACGTGCTTGCGGTTTTGATTGTATACTATATATGTAGAACGTGAGATGAAAGCGTTTCTGCTAGATGATTATTATATTGTGGTTGATATACATTATTATAATATCAAAGGTTTTTGATATAAAGATATTTTGGATTTCTCATAAGGGAAAAACCCGTTCCGTTATACGGCGTGGTCTTATGAGATATTGTTTACTTGTTCAAACTGTTTTTAACTGTTTTACTCATACCAGTCCCACGACTGACCCAGAGTTTATTTGTTTGTTTTCCCTAAACTCTTGGGTGCCTAATTTTGTACGGGCAGTCAAGTAGTCGGGATTTTACAGATACACTTGGAGAGCTTGGAGCAGGAGGCTTCAAGATTCTATAGCTATTATTATTTCCGCTGTGTTGTAAGTGTTGTACTCTGCAATGCTATTGTATACATATACTGTTTGTATTTCAAAAGTTATGTTATATTTTATTCGTTCCGCTGTGAGATTCGTGTTACTCTGATGATGATGTTCTTCTTCTTCTTCTATTCTACTAGTTCTATCTTATCTATCCTCACCCTCTATCTTTTTTCTATTAATTTCTTGAATTTTCAGTGCAATTTGGGGTTGGACTTGTGTTATTTAGTCAGCTCAAATTGGACCGGATTTTTGGGTCGTTACAGTTGGTATCAGAGCTTAAGTTAAGCGAATTACCTTGGCTCTGTGGCGTGACTCAGTAGAGATGGGATTAGTAATATCCTAGACTGAGATTGAGTGTATGTATATGAGCGCGTATTTGTTATTTGATATAAAAATTTGTTTTATATTATGGAGATTTATTGGTCGAGTAGTTTATGAATTCTGGTCGATACAGTAATGCAAACTGCGTTGATAGGGGTTACTAAACACTTGAATACAATGAACCGACATGGTATGTTTTGAAAAGAGGGTAAATGAAATAATTTTACCCAAGTATATATATTGGAAATATTATAATGTGTTGGTTGTTATTATAATCGAATAAGATTATAAAAGTGGAATGGTTATAAATAACCAATCAGAATTCGTATAAGTGTTACGAATGAATTAAAGCTGAAATTAAAGTCAGAATTGAAATTTAAAAACTGAAAATTTAGACCAGTGTTTGTAATTGAATCTGGATTAAGTATACGTGAATTTTAAAATCCTAGGAGGTTTTAAATTTGTTTTGATAAGGATATCTGGGATTGATTTCAAAATGGGAAGTGTTTAATAGTGGTTTTGAAAGGAATATAGTATTGAACTCACTTTGATCGCTGGGAAATAATTCCGATGATGGATCGATACATCATCGGTGTAATTTTCGAGTTGCTAAGTGACGGATTACTACCAAAGATTTTGTTTTGCAAAAACAAGTTATTCAGGAATTCAAAGGATTTTGAATTGTTATTATGATTTCAAGTGATTTGAATAAACCCAGGAATCTAATTTGGAATTTAAATTTAACTTATGAAGTTAAATAAAATAAGATGGTAAAAATAAATTTAAAATTTAGCTTGGACTTAGAATTTGAAAATCAAAAATGAAACTTGAGATTGAGAATGGGATTCGACGTAGGTATAAGCGAATGATTTGGTTGTGAGAATGAACTGATTGGAGTTTGATTTGGATGGCATGATATATGCAAAATTGATAGCAGATGGTAGGGATATAATGATATACCCGACAAAAAGGTACAAGTTTATAATTGATATGATTTTGGAATTTGTGAGCCGATTTGGCAAGCCGCTTGGCTGTTTGATTTTCTTTTGGGTTGGAGAAGGCCTAGAGAGGCGAGTTGGAGTTTTACCGATAGGGCTGTACAAAGGAGGTTATGGCGAAATTTTACGAAAAATTTAAGCGTTAGAAAATTTTCAGAATTTTTGAAAATTTTAGTTAGTCGGAATAAATTAATATCTTACTCGATATTAATTGGTTCAGTTTAAACTGAAGTTAAAGGGTAAACCGATAAATATTTACCCAGTAGATAGGGTCGTCTTCTACCTTAGCAATTTCGAGGACGAAATTATTTTAAGTGGGGAAGAATGTAATGACCCGGATATTTGACGGTGTAATAATTAACTTATTTAATTATTTAAATAACAGATATATTATTTAATCGTCGACGTTAGAACGTGAAATTATAATATAATTATAATCGAGCTCGAAATGGCGCTGCAGTTCGTAATTTGGCGATTCGAACTTCAACTGAATGTACAGGATTCGTTTTAAATCGGATTTCGGTGAAACAAGAAACGTACAGAGCTGGTGGAGTATATCTTTCTAATGGAAGAGAAAAATCAAGATTTCGTCGTGTAGGTTTTGAGATATCTCCAAATCAAATTTTAAAAAAGTCGCTATAGAATCGTATATCGATCGTAGCAGATTATTCGATATAACTAGAGATCGGTTTTGAATTTAGACAAGGTTCTTTTGGGAAATAGTGATAATTTAATTTTTAGAATTTTATGATAATTTTTAATTAATTAAATAAGCAACTTTTTATTTGAAGTATTTCGCACCGTGAAATCAACATTTTGAAGTTTCAAAATATGAGTCCACCTACCGATATTATTATATTTTTGGGACCCTGGCACATTGCTCGTCACAACAGTATTTTTATTTCCGTCTATAGCAGTCCGTAGAAATGAATGAAGTTTTGTGTAACAAAGACCCCGTAAAAACTTCACTTTGGAAAAACAAATATATAGAGAAGGCATGTAATACAGTTGGAACCAATAGAATATATATACGTTAACAAATTAAATGGATGGTTTAAAACTTGTATCAATACAAGTTTCAAATGGGTCACGTAAAGGCTCACAATGACGAAAACAATGGATAAAACATGGCTACCTGATGTAATAACCTTACCCTTGCTTACCATGTTTGGCCTTGTTACACGCAACCTCTGTATTTCGGTAACAACTTAAAGTTCGGCCAAAGATAGCATAATAAATAAATAAAATAAATATATATTATATATAAATGGTTTCCTTAACTTCTAAGTTTACTTACTGGCCTTCGTGTGTAATGTCCCTATCCTACTACATGTCTTGGATTTTCAGCTCACAAACGAAGTGCCAGCTACCATGGTACAACCTTTACATACATGTACAGACTGCGTATGCGTTTAATATCCTAGACTATGAAGTGAGCTATCAATACAGACGTTGTCCCTACAGACTTTAATTCACTGAAGAAAAGCGTACATGTTTTCCTTTGTTATTAAGTTTACTTAGTGCTATCTCTATCCTATGCCATGACTTGTCACTTCGCAAACAAAGTTCCAGCTAGCTAAGAATTAACGTTGTCATCTACTTGCCTGTTCCTTGGGCATTAAGTGTTATCAATCTATAAATACATGGTCATAGGGACCTTTCTTTTTTCGATTTCAAAAAAGGAAATGGCCACAGCAGACAAGCATCCATTTTCCGGTTTCCTTCAATGAACTACAAACTAAGCATGAGGGGGTGTAGAAGCGTGTAACGTCTGAGATGGAGTTGGAGCCTCCAAAGCTTCGAGTAGAGGATGGCTTCAATGATTGACACGGGCTGCAGCTACTTAAAAGTAGCATGCACATGGTTATCTGCAGCAAATGGAAAACATAGGATGATGCACTCCACTGTAGCAGGTCCGGAGCCGACATTAGCAGAAGGTCGGGTTTGTTGTGATGGCCGTAGGAGGGTAGACGAGTTGATGAGGGAGTGAAGGGTGGTTCTAGTTGTAAAACCATGGAGAACGTATGAAGTGCGGAGGTGGTTTCGAGAGAGGTTGGTGCGAGCTGTAGGCTTTAAAGTGGAAGGATCTGTAGATGCATGATTGGTTGGGAGGCTTGGCAACGTGGATGGGCTCGTGGGGAGAGCTGTGCGTGCTGGAAATGCTGTGTACTGTGTACACGTTGGAGAAGAGAGGGCGAAAGGGCAAACAGACTGGAAATGATAGGATGAAGCATGGGGTTGTCCATTTAAAACATTACTGTAACCATGCGTTAAAATGGAAAAGAAGGAACAGTATAATTAGTTGGAGCGGGCTTTGTTTTGGTGGGTTGATTTTATTATTTGAAGCCCATTTAAAAAAAAAGAAAAAAAGAAAAGAAAAAAAGAAGTCCTGTTCAATATTAGTATCTACTGGGAATGTACTGGGACGTGGTTCTCTCTCGGATGCCTGGGAGTGGTTGAGGCTAGCCGACGAATATATACAAGCTATATGGCGTACATGGAAGGGTGAAAATGGAGTGTTCATGTGGGTAGTCAAGGCGTGTGTGATTTTAAGTGAAGTGTGGACGTGTTTGTTTTACTGGAGTGGGGACTTTGGGGAAAATATGGTGTGCGACCTGCTGTAGCTCGAGTACCAGCCGAGAACATGTAGATGGGTTGAATGCAGAAGGATTGGGCCGCTAAATTAAGGTAAATCCCAAAGTACTATAAAAAGAAATTTAAGTTTATCTAATATATTAAATAGTATACAAACATGTTAAAATTTTGTGCATACGATATCAGAATTGAGCGAAACATGATCCAATGGGATCGTAAAGACGAACACTACCCAATGGGACTGACCGGGAGTGGAATGGAGCTCGTTTGAATTTATGGCGAAATAAATTGTTTGATTCAAATCAAACAATAGTTTATCGTTCTTTAACCATGAAATGCCAAAGTGAGTAAAACTCACCAACTCTGAACAGTTATATTTTTATAATGTACTTTTAGAACTGTTAGATATTGATTGACTGTAATGTGTAGATTGGTTGATTGAACTGCTAATCAGTTAGTTGAAATTATATATATATACCATTAAATATTGATGTTGCTTATCAGAACATTTCATACTGAAATGAAGTTGATGTAAATTTTATGGTTTAACATCTGTGATGCAGGAGAACAGGTTGGAGGAATCCGACGGGATTCCTCAACATTTAATTTACCGTTTTCATATATTGTGATATATGTTGTGCTATAAAATCTGTTGTTGATTTTGTATGTTGAATTAATATTGATCATTTGTGATACGACAAGCTAAACCCCATAAGTGACACTGGAATGTAGGAAGAGAAATTTTCAAAGAGATATTGAAAATGAATTATTTATAAATCGAATATAAAGGAAATATATGTTAGAAAACAAATCGAATTTAAGGGAAATATTTGTTAGAAAACAAATAGGATTAAAAAGGAATATTTATTTAGGGAAATAAATAGAATAATAAAAAGGAAATTATTTATAACGGAATAAGATGTTATAAATGAATAACGCTGTAAAAAGTAAATCTTTATAATGAATAAACGTTGTTAAAAAGGAAATCTTTTTAAATGGATAAACGTTGTAAAAAGGGAAAAATCTTTGTAAATCAATAAAGAAATCGAATATTAGTAATCGAAAGGAGTTAATCAAAAAGGAGTTGAATCAAATAAGTTATTCAGTTAGAGTTAATCAATTAGAGTTAACCAGTTAGAGTTAATCAGTTAGAGTAAATCGATTAGAGTCAAATCGAACTAGAGTGATTCAAATATAGTTAATCGAATATTATTTATTCGAATAAGAGTTAATCAAATAGAGTTAAAACGATATTAGAAACTGACTAGAGATTAGTTAAGTCGAATGGTTTTCTGAGTGTGGATCTGATGTTGGTTTCGGCCTTCGGGGTTTATACTTAGAGAATTGTTCTCTTACTAGTTTACAGTTAGGGACTGATGGTTGTGGAAGGATAGTGATACGTGAATAAGCTATGGAAATGTTTTCCAGTGTTAATAACGTATATTTTCTAATCATAGGAAATAAGGAAATATGAATATATATATATATATATATATATATATATATATATATATATATATATATTTATATGTTGGATGATTTGATCGATAATTCCAATTGGAATTAAGATCGTTGTGTGAACACCGACATGTTTTCATTTGATAGTTAAATCACAGACTATCAAAGTTTTGACCATTTTAACGTTGTTAATATGGAGAGACCGGTTGGATTCTTATCCAAAGAACCACTCTGTATTGGCATAAGCGTTGCGAATATGCCAAAGAAAATTGAAGACGGAGTAAAGTACAAGGGCTGTTGTATAAATCTTAGATAACAATGGACTAAGATGGATGTACTGAATAGTGCCTTCGGTTTCGTTCAGTCCCAGAACGAGCGTATATGGACGAGTGTCTGACAGAGTATTTCCAATGATCGGATATGATTGGTCTGTATAAATATATATGGTTGCAACGGATTTATTCCCTTAGCATAACATCCAGAATATTTGTACAAATCAATTAGTGATTAACGGATCTGACAATGTGGCATTCAAAGTGATCATGTTATCAATGAATGGAAAGTAGTCGTAGCCTCTGGCCTCAACAACCAGGAAATGACAAAAATCGGGCAGGCAACATGGCTAAGTCGGTCGCTCCGAAGTAGGGTGTATAATCACCTATCTAGAGAATATTCATTTGCTTCTTAAATCTATCAATGCTGTCCCATATATATACGGGAAGCGGTTGCTGATCCCAACCGTTGGTGGTGTACATTCGATACACTCAAGCGAAATGAGTGGTCGGTCATGTGTGGCTGAGTTGCAAGATGTTCTTGTTGAACTCCAGTGTATCGTTCCTAGAGTACACTGATCGGAATGTGGTTCCATGCCCTGTCATAGTTGGAAATCCATTACCCAATACGTGCTTGCGGTTTTGATTGTATACTATATATGTAGAACGTGAGATGAAAGCGTTTCTGCTAGATGATTATTATATTGTGGTTGATAGACATTATTATAATATCAAAAGGTTTTTGATATAAAGATATTTTGGATTTCTCATAAGGGAAAAACCCGTTCCGTTATACGGCGTGGTCTTATGAGATATCGTTTACTTGTTCAAACTGTTTTTAACTGTTTTACTCATACCAGTCCCACGACTGACCCAGAGTTTATTTGTTTGTTTTCCCTAAACTCTTGGGTGCCTAATTTTGTACGGGCAGTCAAGTAGTCGGGATTTTACAGATACACTTGGAGAGCTTGGAGCAGGAGGCTTCAAGATTCTATAGCTATTATTATTTCCGCTGTGTTGTAAGTGTTGTACTCTGCAATGCTATTGTATATATATACTGTTTGTATTTCAAAAGTTATGTTATATTTTATTCGTTCCGCTGTGAGATTCGTGTTACTCTGATGATGATGTTCTTCTTCTTCTATTCTACTAGTTCTATCTTATCTATCCTCACCCTCTATCTTCTTTCTATTAATTTCTTGAATTTTTAGTGCAATTTGGGGTTGGACTTGTGTTATTTAGTCAGCTCAAATTGGACCGGATTTTCGGGTCGTTACAGTTGTGCTATTTTGGTGTAAAGCCTAACTAAATTAATCTAATTTTAGATTAGAATTAAAAGGCTTAAAGTTTAACTCATCATGGGCCTAATGTGTAGATATCGGGGCATTTTTTTAATTTGTTGAAGGGCCGAATTATAAAATGCCAACTTTATAAATAACGGTTTTGTAACAACCCGAAAATCTGGGCCAGTTTAAAATTTTTATTTTGGCAATTTTAGCGAATTTTGATTATTTAGAATGAATTATTTTAAATAATATCGACGTGAAATTTATTTTCAATATAGAATTCGACGTATATATTATACGCGTCGTCGTTAGAATATATATAATTATATATAATTATAAATAGAATTGAAAATGGCGCGGTAGTTCGATAATTCGATTTCAAACTTCAATTGAATGTACCGGGTGCAAAACAATCCGGATTTTAGTGAAACCAAAAATCATAGAATCTATTTGATAATATCTTTCCAACGAATCCGAAAAATCAAAATTTCATAGCGGGAGTCAAAAGATATGTCCAGTTGAAAATTCTGAATAGTCGCAATGGAATTCAAGCCCTTAAAAATAGCATTTTGCAAACGACCTCGGATTTCGACGAAACCAGTTTTTTTGGGTCCGGGATGTCAAATTATTGCTAGGTTTCAAATTTCATAATTTTTCGAATCAATATGTGAGCGTGGCAAAGGAAAACGTGTTTTGACCATTTCAGTTGATTTTAATCGACTGGAAATTGTCCATTTTTCCAACGGTCTCAGAATTTGACGAAACTAGTTTTGTTAGGACCGTATCGTCAATACGAAGCTAGAAAATATTTTTCTGCAATTTATAGAGTTAGTATGTGACCCCGGTAATTTGAAATGTACGTTTAAAATTCAATATAGTGATTTAAATGTAAATTTAACGAAAACTGATTGTAACAGACGAAAGGGGTTACGAAACATATCCCATTGCGTTCGGAATGGGGGTAATTAGCTAGGGGCGGCAGTCGTTGGGCCTCGATTGGAGTTCGAATTAAAAAGTCAACTTTTTGAATTTAAAATAAATTAAAATATATATTCCTTGCCCTCTCTCTCTCTTACCCTCCCACGTTCATTTCAGTTTTTAAAATAAAAAAAAAACGATGGACGCTCTGCCCTAGGCGCCGCCGCGCCCTAGCCATCGCACCCCTCCCCTCCGTTCTCCTCCATCCCGCCTCCCAGCTCCGGCGTCGCTCGACGCCACATCTCCCTCCCCCCCAGTCTTCCTCGCGCGAGCCCAGGGCTCGAACCCCTTTCCCCCCTAAACTACCTCGAGACCCCCAGAACCCAGCGCCACATCGTCCCGACCACACCCCCGGCTTCGGCCATCTCAAACCCGAGCCCCACTTACCCAAGCCACGCCATCAGCCCCACCCGACGCTGCTGTCGACCGACGAAGCTTCACCTCCCCCTTCTCAGCAACGTGAAACCCCTCCCCCGCCGAAAGAAAACCCGTAAGTCTTCTTATTTTATTTTAAAATTTCTTTCAGATCCGATTTCCTTTTATAAAACCATATATATAAAGTTAGGATTTAATTTTATATAAAAAGTTATGGTTGGTTTATAGATTGAACTAGGAAAGAATAATTTTTTATAGAAGCAAAGAAGGAGATTTTTATTTAAAGAAAAATTCAATTTTTATTTAAAGAAAAATTCGATTTTTATATGTTGAACTTCGAAAGAAAAATTCGATTTTTATATGTTGAACTTCGAAAGAAAAATTCGATTTTTATATGTTGAACTTCGAAAGAAAAATTCGATTTTTATTTAAAGAAAAATTCGATTTTTATTTAAAGAAAAATTCGATTTTTATATGTTGAACTTCGAAAGAAAAATTCGATTTTTATATGTTGAACTTCGAAAGAAAAATTCGATTTTTATATGTTGAACTTCGAAAGAAAAATTCGATTTTTATATATTGAATAGCGAACTAAAAATTCGATTTTTATATATTGAATAGCGAACTAAAAATTCGATTTTTATATATTGAATAGCGAACTAAAAAATTCGATTTTTATATATTGAATAGCGAACTAAAAATTCGATTTTTATATATTGAATAGCGAACTAAAAATTCAATTTTTATATATTGAATAGCGAACTAAAAATTCGATTTTTATATATTGAATAGCGAACTAAAAATTCGATTTTTATATATTGAATAGCGAACTAAAAATTCGATTTTTATATATTGAATAGCGAACTAAAAATTCGATTTTTATATATTGAATAGCGAACGAAAAATTCGATTTGTATATATTGAATAGCGAACTAAAAATTCGATTTTTACATATGTAGTGAAAGCGGGCAACGAAGATGACGAAGGGGCGAGAACGAAGAAGATTTATATCAATGAAGTGCCGGGGAGCTAGGATAGCTATCTGTGAGAACTTCTCACCTTTCAATTTAAATTTTCTAGTTATATATATACTAGGATGCAGACGGTGTTTAGTAGCACCCGACACCCGTCATCCACAGACCATGGATGGCTTGTTTGTTAAATTGTTTGGTTGTGTAGTTGATTAGATGATTTGATTTGAAATTGAATTGTTTGGTGATTTGATTGATGAGGGAATGGCGTGGGCCTTCACTAGACCGGGGATAAGGCTAGGCCTTGTCCCGTTTCTAGTATCGTGCCGTTATGCCGCCGAAATTTTCTAAAATAAGTTAGAAAAATAAAAATATCATTTTATTTAAAGAATGAACTGAATAGAAATTCATATGTTGGAATAAAATGTTTTGTCGTTAAAAATATAATTTTTAACGTGAATGTGAATAAATGAATATTCATTTACAAACCAGACGGTTTGTTTATGTTCACCTATTTGAAGGACATTGATTGGGTCGATAAATTTTACACATCGCCCAACTGCACGAATAAAAATCTGTGTTTGATTGTTTGAAACCCCACACGGGTGTTGGGATGAAATTTGAAGTTCACTCATCCTGATTGATTAAATATGTCGATCGATCGATTGACAGGCTGTTATAAGCGTTAGATATCTATATTTGATGCCTATACAGTGTAGTGCACTTTGGTTGATGGTTGATTATTTTTCAATGCTATTATACATGTGTTGTATGAAAATCCATATAATTAACTTTATATGGTAATTGATTGGGCCTCATTCCAATTTGAAAAATAAAGAATATTATAAAATAAAGGTTCATGTGTTGACAGTACTCATCCATTGAGATTGGTCATGTGTTGAACGAAATATTTTGATAATAACAACTATTTTGAAAAAGAAATATTTGAAATAGAATATTTGAAAATAGAAATTTATGAAGCCGTGTTGATTAGATTGACGCCATTTTGACGTGAACGATATTTATATCGATTTTTATCGATTTCGAAATGAATTGAATTGAAAACGATTTCGAAATGAAATGAATTGAAAACGATTTCGAAATGAAATGAATTGAAAACGATTTCGAAATGAATTGAATTGAAAACGATTTCGAAATGAAATGAATTGAAAACGATTTCGAAATGAATTGAATTGAAAACGATTTCGAAATGAATTGAATATAAAACGAATTCAAATTGAATTGAAAGCAAATTGAAATGAATTCAAATTGAATTGAAATTTGAATTGAATAGAAATGAATTTTCAAACGAATTTATAAAGAAGAATTCAATTTTGATTTGAATTGAAATGGAAGTTGAAATTGCTTTTGAATCGAAATTAAAACTATTTATAAAGTTCGTTTTAAATAGAAATCGACGAAATATATATTATATATATTATATATATAATATAATGGCCCGAATAGAACGCGCCGCGCCGCGGCAGTTCGTGAATTTCGACCATTTATTTCAAACGGACATTACGGGAGATCCGACCGTCGGATTCTCCTGAAACCGGAACCGTTGGGTTCGTATCGAAAAGAGCTTTCTAACGAATATTAGAAATTTGAAATCTAACGGTTGGATTTGGAATTACGTCCAAATCAAATTCGAAAAAGGTCGCTGTAAGTGCAGTTCGATGGCCATTGATGGAAATCGACTGTACAGGCCTTGATAAAATTATTAAAAATAGTAATAATTTGTGTAAAATCATAAGAAATGATTTGTGAAGATTTGGGATGAAAAACTCCATATTTGAAAAGATAAAAATAGATTTTTATCGAAATGAACTAGTTTTGAACTAGAAATATAATTCTATTTATTTTTAAATAAATAAATTGAATTTGAAAAGGGTTTTAAAAATAACCAAAATTTCCAATGATTGCATTGGAGTGGATTTGAATCGAAATTGTCTTCGGAATATTTCGATGTTGGAATTCGTGATTATACGGATGTTGTTATGGAAATTTGAAAGATACATATTTATATCGTTATTTCCAATACGACATTTGTTAATCGTAGAATTTGATATTGAATATAAGCCGATATATTTTCTATTCAGAGCCTTATATTGAATATCAAATGTGATTTGGGTTTGTCGTGAATGGTGTCTTCACTAACACCGTTCTTGAACCCAGTAGAGAAAAGATTAAATCTTTTTATTTAGATTTAATGAAGTGTACCAATTAAATGATATTTAATTGGAATTGAATTGGAATTGAATTGGTATTGATTTTTGGGTTTATCGTGAACAGTGTTTTAAATAACACTTGTTCTTTAACCCGATAATTAATGGAATGTGATTTTGGGTTTATCGTGAACCGTGTTTTAAATGACACTGATTCTTTAACCCAGTCGAAGATTAAAACTAAGTGGAGTTTTAATGAATCTTTAATTAGATTGAAATAATCGAAATGGAGTATCACCAGTTTTGCTCCAGGCGATAGTTAAATCTTTAATTAGATTTGAACGTGAAATGGTAATTGAATTTACCGATAACACTGTGGTGTTAGATATGAAGTATTACCAGTTTTACTTCATGGGATAAATAGGTTGGGATGGGGAAATTAAAACAAATGATTACTTCGGTAAGGTTCGCTAATCCCGACTAGTTTGAATTGAGATTCAAAGATAGAATAAAGAATAAATTCATGGAATTTATCTTGGATAAAATTAATGGGAACCTTTTCCTATGAATGTGAAATTTAGAAACTAACTGTCGGTTAGCCAAGCAGAAGGGTTTTCTGGATATTGATCTGATGTTGGTTTCGGCCTTCGGGGTTAATATTTGGGGGATTATTCTCTTGATTAATTTACGGTTAGTGACTAATGAATTGGAATGAGGCGTATGTTGTGTTTGTGTAACACTTATTTAAAATATACGCGAGTTATTCGGAAAGACCGGGTTTATCCCATTCTGGATAACTGATACGACGATAAGTCGAAGATGAAGACGATGGTCGAAGACCGGAGGTCTTCACGTCGTTTGGGTGATAACTGATGATCTTGATTGGGCTGTACACCCAAGAAGATGGAAACAGTTGGTGATCGTCCAGACGTACTTGGAGATCGATGGATATGCGGGGTACTAGGTGCCTCCGGTTTCGTTCAGACCCAGAACGGACTTGTAAATGGACTGTGTGTCTGACATTGGATTTTAGTCTGTGTGATTGATCTCTATTAAATATATATCTGTTTGGCGGCAGAGAATTTATTCTCTTGCTTAACGCCCTTCTCTGAGACGTACGAGCTCAGGGGTTATATATTGATGGATATCAAACGCATGGAGTGAATTGCCTGTGTGGCATGCCTAAGTGGCAAATGATCAAGGCTTCTGTTGAAAAGCAAAGTCTTGTGGTTGATGATCAAAGCACGGCCTTTGTGGCATAGCTTTGTGTAACGTTGATTCACGAGCTTCACACCCGGTATGAACCAAAAACGGGAGAGGACGTCAGGGAGGGCATGCGTTTCTTTCTAGCTAGAAGTGGCGTCAGTGGTTTTACACGCCCTGACGAGTTTGACTTATGTGGTTGTTGCTGTTGCGAGGCGCCTCGGATTGATCGGTCGTTCTCGAACCGATGGAGTCATTTAGTTGGCTCGTTTATGCCCCATAGGGCGGGGAAATGCATGTCCAGGGTTTAAGTTTAATCCACATCGGTGGACTGGCCCTGAGGATCCAAGGGTCACTCGAGCTCTGATCCTGAGGGGCGGGCTAGAGCGTCTCGAATCGGTTGAGGACTATCTTTTGCCTCGGTTCATAGATAGAAATCCAATTTCCAAATACCTGACATTTGCGGTTTTATTTGTAAACCTATATATGGCGACATGATATATGGTACCCATGCCGCCTATGATTGATACTTATGATTTGAAGTTGTTTTATACACTATGCACTTATTATAGTATCAAATGATTTGTTTTAAACGTACTAAGCATCTTTGGCTGTTATAAGGGAAAACCCTATCCCCCGGCTTGCGTTGCATTGTGTGATAGGACCTGGGTCTTATAACAGCTTCATTTTTCTTTATTTAGCATTGCGCTGTTTGTTTTATGCACTGGTATTCTTGGGAGGAAACCCGTTCCGTGTTATACGGCGTGGTCCCTTGATTTACCTAATGATTTAAAATAAAGATTAATAACTGTTTTAGTTCTCACACCAGTCACATGACTGACCTGGAGTTTATTGTTTTAACCTAAACTCTGGGTGCCCCTATTTTTGACACGGGCAGCTAGTAGTTTTGGTTTTGCAGATTTATATTCACAGGATCCTGGTTTACAGCTGGAACGATATCCGGAAAGCTTTGTATCCGTATATCTCCTTCTAGTTGTGTATTGTATTATTTTCCGCTGCTATGTATTTAAGTGTAATTTAAATCTCTGATATTTCTGTGTAATATTCTTTTATACTCTGTATATTCTTGTAATCTGATGCATTGTTGTAATATACAATGAAATGTTCTTTTATATGCGTTCTATTTTGTCCTGTTCTCGAACTATCCGCGGCTTTCCTTTACGGGGAAGTTACGGGTTTTTACAGTTGGTATCAGAGCTTTGGTTTACAAAGCTCAGAGAATAAGACACATTAGAACCATACGAAAGAATTCATCAGATATTGGATTAGTAATATCCAATTAGAATGACTCGTTAGAGATAGGATCAGTAGTATCCTAGAACGAGTGTGAAGAGTATATTTTTAAAGTGAAAACAAATTCTGTTTTGAAAATCTAAATCAATCATTCGTATTTGATTATTTATTAGTATTGATTTGGACAGTTCAGTATATAAAGAATTTGCATATACGCCTTGCAAACGTATATTCAAAGTTTTAATATACTGGATAGATATAGAGTCACACTCTAGTCGCCCGGAGATGATTCTGATGATTGTAGCTACATCATCAGAATTAGAGTTCGTGTGTCGAAGGTGTGATATTTATATATTTCCTATTGACTGGTGTGAGAACCAAAATTAGATAGGGCTTATTGTTGTGATTTGGCATCAAAAATCTGATTTTTGTATATGTATCAAAATTATGCATTTGAAAAGCTAATCAACTAATTGATTGATGGTTGTGTTGTTTGTTTAGTTGGTTGCTAATTTTGAACCATTACGCCTAATTGAATCAAATATTGAGTTATATTGAAAATTGGTCGCAATTGCTTGCATATACATATACTTACATTGAACAGGTCATAACAAGGAGGCTAGAGCCAGAGAATAAAATTTGTTTGCCCGACAAATAGGTACATGTTTACTACATAATTTCCTGTTTTGTTTGGGTGATGATGATTTTGTGAGCCTATTGGCTAGCCGCTTGGCTTTTTCTTTTTGAGATCTGAAGGACCGGGGAAGCTATTTGAAATTCCCCGATGCTCCCGGTGCAGGGGAGGTTATGGCGAAATTTTTCAAAAATTTAGGGTGTTAGCCAAATTTTTGAAATTTTGAAAATTCTCAGAAACTGAAAAGTTGGAGAATGGAAGCCAGATCGAACGTAGAGTTGATTAATCAAACCACTTCCGACTTTGTTCCTTTTCGGGGACGAAAAGTTTTAAGTGGGGGAGATTGTAACAACCCGAAAATCTGGGCCAGTTTAAATTTTTTATTTTGGCAATTTTAGCGAATTTTGATTATTTAGAATGAATTATTTTAAATAATATCGACGTGAAATTTATTTTCAATATAGAATTCGACGTATATATTATACGCGTCGTCGTTAGAATATATATAATTATATATAATTATAAATAGAATTGAAAATGGCGCGGTAGTTCGATAATTCGATTTCAAACTTCAATTGAATGTACCGGGTGCAAAACAATCCGGATTTTAGTGAAACCAAAAATCATAGAATCTATTTGATAATATCTTTCCAACGAATCCGAAAAATCAAAATTTCATAGCGGGAGTCAAAAGATATGTCCAGTTGAAAATTTTGAATAGTCGCTATGGAATTCAAGCCCTTAAAAATAGCATTTTGCAAACGACCTCGGATTTCGACGAAACCAATTTTGTTGGGTCCGGGATGTCAAATTATTGCTAGGTTTCAAATTTCATAATTTTTCGAATCAATATGTGAGCGTGGCAAAGGAAAACGTGTTTTGACCATTTCAGTTGATTTTAATCGACTGGAAATTGTCCATTTTTCCAACGGTCTCAGAATTTGACGAAACTAGTTTTGTTAGGACCGTATCGTCAATACGAAGCTAGAAAATATTTTTCTGCAATTTATAGAGTTAGTATGTGACCCCGGTAATTTGAAATGTACGTTTAAAATTCAATATAGTGATTTAAATGTAAATTTAACGAAAACTGATTGTAACAGACGAAAGGGGTTACGAAACATATCCCATTGCGTTCGGAATGGGGGTAATTAGCTAGGGGCGGCAGTCGTTGGGCCTCGATTGGAGTTCGAATTAAAAAGTCAACTTTTTGAATTTAAAATAAATTAAAATATATATTCCTTGCCCTCTCTCTCTCTTACCCTCCCACGTTCATTTCAGTTTTTAAAAAAAAAAAAAAAAACGATGGACGCTCTGCCCTAGGCGCCGCCGCGCCCTAGCCATCGCACCCCTCCCCTCCGTTCTCCTCCATCCCGCCTCCCAGCTCCGGCGTCGCTCGACGCCACATCTCCCCACCCCCCCAGTCTTCCTCGCGCGAGCCCAGGGCTCGAACCCCTTTCCCCCCCTAAACTACCTCGAGACCCCCAGAACCCAGCGCCACATCGTCCCGACCACACCCCCGGCTTCGGCCATCTCAAACCCGAGCCCCACTTACCCAAGCCACGCCATCAACCCCACCCGACGCTGCTGTCGACCGACGAAGCTTCACCTCCCCCTTCTCAGCAACGTGAAACCCCTCCCCCGCCGAAAGAAAACCCGTAAGTCTTCTTATTTTATTTTAAAATTTCTTTCAGATCCGATTTCCTTTTATAAAACCATATATATAAAGTTAGGATTTAATTTTATATAAAAAGTTATGGTTGGTTTATAGATTGAACTAGGAAAGAATAAATTTTTATAGAAGCAAAGAAGGAGATTTTTATTTAAAGAAAAATTCGATTTTTATTTAAAGAAAAATTCGATTTTTATATGTTGAACTTCGAAAGAAAAATTCGATTTTTATATGTTGAACTTCGAAAGAAAAATTCGATTTTTATATGTTGAACTTCGAAAGAAAAATTCGATTTTTATATGTTGAACTTCGAAAGAAAAATTCGATTTTTATATGTTGAACTTCGAAAGAAAAATTCGATTTTTATATATTGAATAGCGAACTAAAAATTCGATTTTTATATATTGAATAGCGAACTAAAAATTCGATTTTTATATATTGAATAGCGAACTAAAAAATTCGATTTTTATATATTGAATAGCGAACTAAAAATTCGATTTTTATATATTGAATAGCGAACTAAAAATTCGATTTTTATATATTTAATAGCGAACTAAAAATTCGATTTTTATATATTGAATAGCGAACTAAAAATTCGATTTTTATATATTGAATAGCGAACTAAAAATTCGATTTTTATATATTGAATAGCGAACTAAAAATTCGATTTTTATATATTGAATAGCGAACGAAAAATTCGATTTGTATATATTGAATAGCGAACTAAAAATTCGATTTTTACATATGTAGTGAAAGCGGGCAACGAAGATGACGAAGGGGCGAGAACGAAGAAGATTTATATCAATGAAGTGCCGGGGAGCTAGGATAGCTATCTGTGAGAACTTCTCACCTTTCAATTTAAATTTTCTAGTTATATATATACTAGGATGCAGACGGTGTTTAGTAGCACCCGACACCTGTCATCCACAGACCATGGATGGCTTGTTTGTTAAATTGTTTGGTTGTGTAGTTGATTAGATGATTTGATTTGAAATTGAATTGTTTGGTGATTTGATTGATGAGTGAATGGCGTGGGCCTTCACTAGACCGGGGATAAGGCTAGGCCTTGTCCCGTTTCTAGTATCGTGCCGTTATGCCGCCGAAATTTTCTAAAATAAGTTAGAAAAATAAAAATATCATTTTATTTAAAGAATGAACTGAATAGAAATTCATATGTTGGAATAAAATGTTTTGTCGTTAAAAATATAATTTTTAACGTGAATGTGAATAAATGAATATTCATTTACAAACCAGACGGTTTGTTTATGTTCACCTATTTGAAGGACATTGATTGGGTCGATAAATTTTACACATCGCCCAACTGCACGAATAAAAATCTGTGTTTGATTGTTTGAAACCCCACACGGGTGTTGGGATGAAATTTGAAGTTCACTCATCCTGATTGATTAAATATGTCGATCGATCGATTGACAGGCTGTTATAAGCGTTAGATATCTATATTTGATGCCTATACAGTGTAGTGCACTTTGGTTGATGGTTGATTATTTTTCAATGCTATTATACATGTGTTGTATGAAAATCCATATAATTAACTTTATATGGTAATTGATTGGGCCTCATTCCAATTTGAAAAATAAAGAATATTATAAAATAAAGGTTCATGTGTTGACAGTACTCATCCATTGAGATTGGTCATGTGTTGAACGAAATATTTTGATAATAACAACTATTTTGAAAAAGAAATATTTGAAATAGAATATTTGAAAATAGAAATTTATGAAGCCGTGTTGATTAGATTGACGCCATTTTGACGTGAACGGTATTTATATCGATTTTTATCGATTTCGAAATGAATTGAATTGAAAACGATTTCGAAATGAAATGAATTGAAAACGATTTCGAAATGAAATGAATTGAAAACGATTTCGAAATGAATTGAATTGAAAACGATTTCGAAATGAAATGAATTGAAAACGATTTCGAAATGAATTGAATTGAAAACGATTTCGAAATGAATTGAATATAAAACGAATTCAAATTGAATTGAAAGCAAATTGAAATGAATTCAAATTGAATTGAAATTTGAATTGAATAGAAATGAATTTTCAAACGAATTTATAAAGAAGAATTCAATTTTGATTTGAATTGAAATGGAAGTTGAAATTGCTTTTGAATCGAAATTAAAACTATTTATAAAGTTCGTTTTAAATAGAAATCGACGAAATATATATTATATATATTATATATATAATATAATGGCCCGAATAGAACGCGCCGCGCCGCGGCAGTTCGTGAATTTCGACCATTTATTTCAAACGGACATTACGGGAGATCCGACCGTCGGATTCTCCTGAAACCGGAACCGTTGGGTTCGTATCGAAAAGAGCTTTCTAACGAATATTAGAAATTTGAAATCTAACGGTTGGATTTGGAATTACGTCCAAATCAAATTCGAAAAAGGTCGCTGTAAGTGCAGTTCGATGGCCATTGATGGAAATCGACTGTACAGGCCTTGATAAAATTATTAAAAATAGTAATAATTTGTGTAAAATCATAAGAAATGATTTGTGAAGATTTGGGATGAAAAACTCCATATTTGAAAAGATAAAAATAGATTTTTATCGAAGTGAACTAGTTTTGAACTAGAAATATAATTCTATTTATTTTTAAATAAATAAATTGAATTTGAAAAGGGTTTTAAAAATAACCAAAATTTCCAATGATTGCATTGGAGTGGATTTGAATCGAAATTGTCTTCGGAATATTTCGATGTTGGAATTCGTGATTATACGGATGTTGTTATGGAAATTTGAAAGATACATATTTATATCGTTATTTCCAATACGACATTTGTTAATCGTAGAATTTGATATTGAATATAAGCCGATATATTTTCTATTCAGAGCCTTATATTGAATATCAAATGTGATTTGGGTTTGTCGTGAATGGTGTCTTCACTAACACCGTTCTTGAACCCAGTAGAGAAAAGATTAAATCTTTTTATTTAGATTTAATGAAGTGTACCAATTAAATGATATTTAATTGGAATTGAATTGGTATTGATTTTTGGGTTTATCGTGAACAGTGTTTTAAATAACACTTGTTCTTTAACCCGATAATTAATGGAATGTGATTTTGGGTTTATCGTGAACCGTGTTTTAAATGACACTGATTCTTTAACCCAGTCGAAGATTAAAACTAAGTGGAGTTTTAATGAATCTTTAATTAGATTGAAATAATCGAAATGGAGTATCACCAGTTTTGCTCCAGGCGATAGTTAAATCTTTAATTAGATTTGAACGTGAAATGGTAATTGAATTTACCGATAACACTGTGGTGTTAGATATGAAGTATTACCAGTTTTACTTCATGGGATAAATAGGTTGGGATGGGGAAATTAAAACAAATGATTACTTCGGTAAGGTTCGCTAATCCCGACTAGTTTGAATTGAGATTCAAAGATAGAATAAAGAATAAATTCACGGAATTTATCTTGGATAAAATTAATGGGAACCTTTTCCTATGAATGTGAAATTTAGAAACTAACTGTCGGTTAGCCAAGCAGAAGGGTTTTCTGGATATTGATCTGATGTTGGTTTCGGCCTTCGGGGTTAATATTTGGGGGATTATTCTCTTGATTAATTTACGGTTAGTGACTAATGAATTGGAATGAGGCGTATGTTGTGTAACACTTATTTAAAATATACGCGAGTTATTCGGAAAGACCGGGTTTATCCCATTCTGGATAACTGATACGACGATAAGTCGAAGATGAAGACGATGGTCGAAGACCGGAGGTCTTCACGTCGTTTGGGTGATAACTGATGATCTTGATTGGGCTGTACACCCAAGAAGATGGAAACAGTTGGTGATCGTCCAGACGTACTTGGAGATCGATGGATATGCGGGGTACTAGGTGCCTCCGGTTTCGTTCAGACCCAGAACGGACTTGTAAATGGACTGTGTGTCTGACATTGGATTTTAGTCTGTGTGATTGATCTCTATTAAATATATATCTGTTTGGCGGCAGAGAATTTATTCTCTTGCTTAACGCCCTTCTCTGAGACGTACGAGCTCAGGGGTTATATATTGATGGATATCAAACGCATGGAGTGAATTGCCTGTGTGGCATGCCTAAGTGGCAAATGATCAAGGCTTCTGTTGAAAAGCAAAGTCTTGTGGTTGATGATCAAAGCACGGCCTTTGTGGCATAGCTTTGTGTAACGTTGATTCGCGAGCTTCACACCCGGTATGAACCAAAAACGGGAGAGGACGTCAGGGAGGGCATGCGTTTCTTTCTAGCTAGAAGTGGCGTCAGTGGTTTTACACGCCCTGACGAGTTTGACTTATGTGGTTGTTGCTGTTGCGAGGCGCCTCGGATTGATCGGTCGTTCTCGAACCGATGGAGTCATTTAGTTGGCTCGTTTACGCCCCATAGGGCGGGGAAATGCATGTCCAGGGTTTAAGTTTAATCCACATCGGTGGACTGGCCCTGACGATCCAAGGGTCACTCGAGCTCTGATCCTGAGGGGCGGGCTAGAGCGTCTCGAATCGGTTGAGGACTATCTTTTGCCACGGTTCATAGATGGAAATCCAATTTCCAAATACGTGACATTTGCGGTTTTATTTGTAAACCTATATATGGCGACATGATATATGGTACCCATGCCGCCTATGATTGATACTTATGATTTGAAGTTGTTTTATACACTATGCACTTATTATAGTATCAAATGATTTGTTTTAAACGTACTAAGCATCTTTGGCTGTTATAAGGGAAAACCCTATCCCCCGGCTTGCGTTGCATTGTGTGATAGGACCTGGGTCTTATAACAGCTTCATTTTTCTTTATTTAGCATTGCGCTGTTTGTTTTATGCACTGGTATTCTTGGGAGGAAACCCGTTCCGTGTTATACGGCGTGGTCCCTTGATTTACCTAATGATTTAAAATAAAGATTAATAACTGTTTTAGTTCTCACACCAGTCACATGACTGACCTGGAGTTTATTGTTTTAACCTAAACTCTGGGTGCCCCTATTTTTGACACGGGCAGCTAGTAGTTTTGGTTTTGCAGATTTATATTCACAGGATCCTGGTTTACAGCTGGAACGATATCCGGAAAGCTTTGTATCCGTATATCTCCTTCTAGTTGTGTATTGTATTATTTTCCGCTGCTATGTATTTAAGTGTAATTTAAATCTCTGATATTTCTGTGTAATATTCTTTTATACTCTGTATATTCTTGTAATCTGATGCATTGTTGTAATATACAATGAAATGTTCTTTTATATGCGTTCTATTTTGTCCTGTTCTCGAACTATCCGCGGCTTTCCTTTACGGGGAAGTTACGGGTTTTTACAGGTTTATGGTCCCCGAATTACACAAGCCTTTGCAACTCTCTAACCTCTTCTACGGAGAGCTAATTTCATATCTACGGTTTGTGTCAATTTGGAAGACCAAACCAAATTCATCTTCTCATTTAGCAACCGATTATGGATTCAAGTATTACAATGATTAAATACAGATTCAGGTACACTTCCGCAAATCAAGTTATGTATTTTCTAATTTGTTCTCAAATAAATCAATATGGGTTATATATTTGGATCTAGAGTCTCATGACCATCTGCTGTTAATATTTATTGAAATCCTAACTAACAAGTGATATCAGAACCAACCATTATTGATTCTATTGGGAAAATTTTGTTTGTTTGTTTGATCATATATATATATATATATGAGTAGTTTGATACATGCTGTTTTGCCATTTCAGAACAAAGGTTGAATTATTTCAATTCACACGGTGTATATGTTATGTTTTCATATTGAAATTGTTTGAGTTTATAAACAGCTACTTATAAATTTTTTTTTCTTTCTTGCATCAACCAACACATGGAATATAGTACTAGCATCTTATATATTAGCAAAACAGTCATAGTAACTTTCATGAGAACATGCATGATGCATGCATTTTTTGGTTTCCGACAAAGTATCATTATTACTTTATTTGTTTATATGGTTGAACTTTGCATGTAGCATTAGCAGTACGATGGCATCATTATTTTTATATTATTATTGCATATGATGATCGCACATTGTTATTTGATTAAGTAAGCTAATTTTTGGGATTTCAGTTGCACCTTTTTTTAACCTATTCAACAGGTTGTGGTTTTCTGTTTAAAAATATATCAAAAATATATGTTTATTACGTCTAGCTATAAGTTGCATTTTGCAACTGCCAATCTGTTGTTACTTCTGATGTCATATATTATACTATATTATTTGTTTTAACCATGTCTTGAACCCGTTCTATGCAAAAAGTTTCGGAAGCTCTACTGAGCGAATCTCATTCTATCCTTACGGGCTTAAAAAAATAAAAAATAAAAGTTTTTTTATATACCATATGTAATGTTTGGAACAATTGTTGCTTATTGTATGGATGTAGGGCATGCCACATTAACTTATTTGTCATATGCAAATAATGTTTCATGGCATGTGTATGATGTTTTGGTAACCTGTCATGCTGCTTTTATTTTATGCCTTTTGGGTTTGGTATATAATATTTTGCATTTGTGTTGCTTAATCTAATTAGCTATCATGTTTGAATCTTTGACCATTTCGCCTACGTTTTAGGATGATGATTAGTAGGTTACTTTATTATGGTCAAACTACAGTAACTTCTACGGTTTAAAAAAAAGATGTTTTTTTATGTTTGGTTCGGTTGATAGTATAAAAAAGCACATGTTATATTATACTTCGGATATACATCATGGTTACTTCAGTCATTCAGGTTATTCAGTATGATATTTATTATGTCGTTTACACATAATTTTATGCGGCAATTGATCATGACATTCATCTATGATATCATGATTTATTTATGATGTCTTGTGTTATATTTATTACGACTATGACTTACGTTATGTCGCTGTTATAGTTTTTTGAGATTTGTAGATGTTATATAGACATAAAGCATTTTTCGGAGTGTTTATATCACTCAAAATACATTGTACATACATTAAGGATAAATTCAAATATAATTTTGGTGCCTCTTTATAACCGTAAATATCCTACATACATAGTGAATTAACTGAAATAATATGTCGCCAAAGTGACCTCTTTTATTTTGGTGGTTCATGAAAATGTTTGATATTTGTTGTAGTTGTTCATGCGAGTATTAGTCATCCCAAAGGAAGACTAATATTTGGCCGAATCGCTTACACATGTGTGATGATAAATACGTAACAGTTATAAGGTTTTTCAAGTGAATAATTAATCGACCCAAAGGAAGGTTGTTATTTGACTTGAATTTATTGTCAGTGTTTGATCATTACAATAAAAGTATCACTTACAGTTAATATTACTGTCCAAAGATTTGATATTAATGTGTACTGGGTATCTTGAGAAGAGACTTACCAATTATTTGAGTTTACTATGGTTAATATTGGGCTATGAGCATATACGGTCAATCTTCATTTTGTTTTTTTGTTCATTTTCAGCTAATTTAATAGAATTATCTGCCAATTTAAATAATATTCCCATCTTGTTTTGGGATAAATATAAGGATTTGTAAGAAAGCATATAGTTTGTTCTTAACTCTATAGATTTAGCTCTTGCAATTAGGAGGGTTACAACCAACCCTAATACAGTTAGATATTCTTATAATGTTATAAAGAATATTGCAATGTGTTATAATTCAAAAGGCAAGAGTTAAAGGATCATTAAGTAAATATTTCAAAAGTCTTCAAGGATGTGTTATATGTAACGATAACTAATTTTTGATAAGTTATCTACTAAAAATGGAAACTAACACTCTTTGTGGTGCTTGATTCCATAAATTCAAAGTAAAAGAAATCTAAGTTACTACTGTATGGAAAATATTGCATCAAAAGTTAAAGCCATGTTGTAATATATGCATATATATATATATATATATATATATATGTTGTGAATATGCTTTTATTAGTCCTATGTTTAGTCCCACATCATGGGAAAAAGTTGAACATCAGCTCCAAAAGCCTATATATAAAGGAGCCAATGTAATAGAAAGAAATACATCTGAATGAATAGAAATATCCTCTCTCCTTTGTTTCTTCTGTTCTGTGTTCGTTTTATAACATGTTATCAGCATGAGCTTCTATTATAGTTATTTGTTGAAATCTTCTAGATCTATATCTATGAATTTGTCATGTAAGTAATTTTTATTTGAGAATATCAATTCGTGGATTTCTGTATTTGTTCTACAATTATTTTCTATTTTAGAATATTTAAACTATGGATCTATATACTTTTTGTAGATCTAAATTATGTTCCAGTGGATCTAACTTTTTACATTTATGGATCTTTTACCCCATACGCCATACATAAAACATCTTCATTTGCTACTTTATCTCTTCAATAACAGAGAAGCCATTACTAATAGGTATGCATATATGTAAATAGCAAGCTGCTTGTTAGCCAACATATGTATAACTATGGCCATTATTTTTGTTATGTAACATGGTGTATGGCTCCTTGACGGTTTGTATTGTTTCATTATTGCCAGAAGTTCATTGTAAACGAATAGAGAAAGACTTGCAGATTTGGATATTTTTTTTATGATTCTGTGCCGTAATATATTCAATTTATTACATGCATGTCTACGGTCCTATTCTATTTTACGAGATCTGCATATATATTTTATGATATAACAGTACCACAGTTTCATCGTTTTGTTTGTTCGTTAATTTGTTAATTCGTTTTGATAATTATAGAACATGTATACTGATATGTGAATTTTGTTTAATTAAGCATCTGCAATTATTTTTATTGCGTAGTTCACAAAAAATGCCGAACACTGAAATCCATTTACAATCTCAATACTTAGAGAATACCATTAAAAATGGTAATAATATATCCCAGAAGGACAAAACAAAGGCTCTGATATTTTTAAGATGCCATATTCACGATGATCTAAAATCAAAATATTTAACTGAAAAAGATCCTCTCCACTTATGGAACTCCCTGAAGGGGCGTTATGACCGCCAGAAGACTGTCATACTTCCAAACACAAGGTAAGAGTGGTTGAACCAGAAGTTCACATGCAAATGACCTGAAGTTCATATGACCTAACAAGGAACCTGAAGTTCATATGCAGATAAGGAACCTGAAGTTCATATTCAAATGAGAAATATGAAATAAAGCATATAATTGCATTTAAAATTTGCTTATAGCAAATGACCTATAATAGGAAAGGATTTGAAAAATCTATGAAAGGAATAGTTTCAACAAAAGGAAAAAACCTTATACTCCAATTTTATGCTACACATAATTTCTTGAAGAAACTTATTATTGGAAGAGATCATTACATTTATAATAAATACTATTTTCTTGAAGAAAAATAGTAAAATGACTCTCATATGTGAAAAAAGGGTACTTTCTAGAAAAGTTGCTTCAATTTAAATTATATAATATATATGAATTATGATAAAACTTGAAGTTTTATTATAGTCATTTTGGAACATATTATATTTCTATAAGAAACATTTCATTGTTTCTTATGGAAACTTTTATAAAGAAAATATGCATCCTGAAGATCATATTAAGTTAAGATCTGAATATTGATCTTAATTTTGCACACCGGAAGTGAATGCAAAAACAATTTTGGTCATTACATGGAAAATTTAGAACCTGCAGTTTCTAAAAAGGCAAGAAGCAATCTTGATATAAAAAGAAAGATCTAAAAGATCTTTATATGATTTGTATAATTTGAATTAAAAAAAATGTAATTTTTTATGTTTGTAATTTTATGTATAAATTTACAAGTTTTTCATATCATTCATATTGAAGAATGAGAAAAAAATTGAATATGAGACATGTAGTTTATTTTTGTTTATAGTTGTGAATTTTATGTATAGATCTATAAATTTTTGAACCATTCATACTAGAGAATGTAAAATGTTGATTATGTGATTGATAAATATATTATATTACCTTATTGTCATAAATGCATTGAATGTTAGAGAATGCATTGTTATGATAATATATTATGTTACCTTATTGTCATAAATGCATTGAATGTGTAAGGACCCGGCGTTTTCGCGATCCTGGTTATTGACATATAACACCATGTCGACTAATCAAGCATTGAAAAATACCGGAAAGTTAACAGAAAGAAGGTAGAGGGTGAGAATCGATAAGATAGAAACTTAGAATAGAAGAAGAAGATACAAAATCAGATTAACACGAATCTCACAGCGGAACGAACAACATATAATAGATAATATATCCTTGAAATAAATCAATATATGGATACAGTAACATGATCAGAGTACAACACTTACAACACATCGGAAATAACTATAGCTATATAATCCTGAAGCCTCCTGCTCCAAGCTCTCCAAATATATCTGTAAAATCCTGACTACTTGACTGCCCGTATAAAATTGGGCACCCAAAAGTTTAGGGAAACAAAACAAAATAAACTCTGAGTCAGTCATGGGACTGGTATGAGTAAAACAGTTAAAAACAGTTTGAACAAGTAAACGATATCTCATAAGACCACGCCGTATAACGGAACGGGTTTTTTCCCTTATGAGAATCCAAAACATCTTTATATCAAATACCTTTTGATATTATAATAATGTCTATCAACCACAATATAATAATCATCTAGTAGAAATGCTTTCATCTCACGTTCTACATATATAGTATACAATCAAAACCGCAAGCACGTATTGGGTAATGGATTTCCAACTATGACAAGGTATGGAACCACCTTTCGCTAGTGTACCTCTAGAGAGTAATACACTGGGTTCAACAAGAACATCTTGCAACCCGGCCACACATGACCGACCACTCATTTCGCTTGAGTGTATCGAATGTATATCACCAACGGTTGGGATCAGAAACCGTTTCTCGAATGGGACAACATCGACAATAGATTTTTAGAAGTAAATGAAACTCTAGATCAGGTGATTATACACCCTAATAGGTGGGACCTACATAGCCATGTTGCCTGCCCGATTTTTGTCATTTCCCGGTTGTGAGGCTAGAGGCCACACTTATCTATGAAAGTTCACACATTTATTCACTTTGAATGCCACATCGTCATACCCGCCAAATCACAAATTGGTTTCCCCAAAAATACCACGGATATACAGCTAAGAGAAACGAATTCCTCCGCCACCAAACGTAAATACGTTTGAAAGATCAAATTACGCGATCTATTAAATATACTCTGTCAGACATTCTTTCATACAAGTTGTCCTGGGACTGGATAAACTGAAGGCACTATTCTGTACATCCATCCTAGGCAATCTCTACCTAGGACTTATACAACAGCCCTTGCACTTTACTCCGTCTTCAATTTGTCTTCGATCTGTTTGATTCGAAACGCTAACGCCCATACGGAGTGGTTCTTTGGATAAGAATCCAACCGGTCTCTCCGTGTTGACGACGGAAAAATGGTCAAAACTTTGATAGTCTGTGATTTAACTATCAAAGAAAAACATGTGTGCAAACAACGATATTATTTCCAGATGGAAATTATATCGATCAATCATCATTCAACTTTTATCCTTTAAATTAATTTATCATTAATTTATTTCATTTGTCATTTCCTGTTTCCATATATTCAACACTCCTTATTTTCTAAATTTAGAAAATATATGTTATTAACACTTGAAAACATTTCCATTTCTTGTTTTCTATATTAGAAAACATTTCTGATTCTTATTTGGAAAACATTTCCAAAACTCTTACATTGGACTTAGACAGATGTTTTAAACAAACCATCGCTATGCCAACTCAAACCATTACACTTATAAACTAAATTTACTTAATCATCTTTTACTATCAAACCTTAGCCCTTTCCTTAGTTAAGAAGGAAGTCAATCAAGTTGGGGTATAATTACCTCTCAGACCTTGACTGAACAATGTCTTAACTTAGGAATAGACAAAGCTTATCTTTTAAACCTTTAACAAACTTCCTTACGTAACTCTCGGATTTTATTTACGAATCCACTTCTTTTACAGAAACATTGGTTATAATGATAATGTTATAATCCCTACTTTCGAAATATCGAACTTCAATTATAACTTTTATTCTTTAATTTGAATAATTGACCTACTATAATTTATTTATAAGTAAATAAATCTTGATTTTAAAAACCAGAAAGTAAATAATACTTTCCCGAATTCGATATAATCGAATTCGACATATAACTCCCTTTTGAGTAATCTCTATTTGATTAACTCTTCTTTGAATAACCTATATTCGATTATCTCTCTTTGGATAACTTATATTCGATTATCTCTCTTCGAATAACTTATATTCGATTAACTCACTTCGAATAACTTATATTCGATTAACTCACTTCGAATAACTTATATTCAATCTTTTTTTCTTTCGAATATGCTATATTCGATAATCTCATTAACTCACTTCGAATAACTTATATTCGATTAACTCACTTCGAATAACTTATATTCGATCTCTTTCTTTCGAATATGCTATATTCGATAATCTCCTTTCTTTCGAATACACTATGTTCGATAACCTCCTTTTGAATAACTTATATTCGATAATCTCACTTTCGAATAACTAAATTCGATTAACTCCTTTTGATTAAACTAATATCGATAACTCCTTTCGATTAAACTAACATCGATAACTCCTTTCGATTAAACTAACAATGATTAACTCCTTTCGATTAATGAGACGACCCCGATCCCCGTACTGACAGTGGCAAGGGTATTCCTTGAAATATAACACAGAAAAAGATAATAACAGAAATGAAATAAATAAATAAATACACCAGATAATGCACAATAGAATATAATGGATAAACGTAATCATCAGAGTTACACAGTATACAGTTCAGATATACATAAATGTCTACAGTGGAAAACAAACATAATGTACAATAGGAGCTGAACAACATAAAAAGAGATAAATGATAGAATCCATCTTCAGCTCCAGCTATCCAGAGAAAGCCAGCTAAAACCTGAATACCAGGCTGCCCGTGTAGAAAAAGGGGCACCCGAGTTTGAAAGTGAAACAAACTACGAGTTTTATAACAATGATTAACTGTCCATTTGCAAGTCCGTTCTGGGTCTGAACGAAACCGGAGGCACTATATACCTCGCAAACCCATCGATCACCACGTACGTCTGGATGATCACCACTCATTATCCATATTTCGGGATGCCTCCCAATCAGGACATCAGTTACCATCCAAACGGGGTGAAGATCTCCGGTCTTCGACCACCGTCTTCATCTCCGATTTCTTATCGTCGATTCAGTTATTCAGAATGGGATAAACCTGGTATTTCTGAGCAACTCGCGTATATAATAAACAAGTGCAACACAAACACACATACACATCATTTCAATTCATTAGTCGCTAACCGTAAATCAGTAAGAGAACGACTTCCCCAAATATTAACCCCGAAGGCCGAAACCAACATCAGATCAACACCCAGGAAACCATTCGACTTTGCCAACCTTCAGTTAGTTTCTAAATTTCACATCCATATCGTTTATAATATTTTATAACGATTTATCGCTATTTTTATTTATTTTAAAATAGCCAATTTATTCAAAACGATGCTTCGGCCATAACGCGGTCGTGGCGCTGTTTTTCTTCAGATTTGATTTACACATATCTGAAAATCTAACCGTTGGATCTTCACAAAATTTACATTATTAGAAAGATCTTTTCAAAACAAATCCAACGGTTCCAGTTTCGGGAAAATCCGACGGTCGGATCTCTCGGTATAATCGTTTGAAGTTTCGATTTCAAAATACGAACTGCAGCGTCGTTATTCGATTTAATATAACTATATTTATATATATATATATATATATATATAATCGATCCTGGCGCTGTTTTTCTTCAGATTTGAATTAAACATTCCAGACAATCCAACCATTGGATTTTTACAAAGTTGGTGTCGTTGGAAAGATATTTCCAAAGCGAACCCAACGGTTGCGATTTCGGGAAAATCCGATGGTCGGATCTCCCGCACTAATCGTTTGAAATCACGGTTTCAAAATACGAACTACACCTTCGTTATTCGATATATTTCAATTCTATTTATAAATATATATCGATTCTTCGATTTCAAAACTATATAATTTTCATACATTTGATAAAAATGATATTTTTATCTAACTGTCTTCTATTTCAACACTTCACTATTTTTAACAATTCATGTATATAATAAAAATGTGATTTTTAATGTAAAACAATTTATTTCAAAACTCGACTATTTTATATAGTTAATATAGGTGATAAAAATAGGATTTTTATTATAAAACAATTTATTTCAAAACAAGATTATTTTATATAGTTCATATTGATGATAAAAATAGGATTTTTATTATAAAACAATTTCTTTCAAAATATGAATACCATTCAACACATGAATTTCAATTCAACGAATGAATTTTGATTCAACACATGAAGGTTTTCTATAGTTTGTATATATAGATAAAAAGGTGATTTTTATATTTAAAACACGAATACCATTCAACTCATGAATTTCAATTCAACGAATGAATTTCGATTCAACACATGAAGGTTTTCTATAGTTTGTATATATAGATAAAAATGTGATTTTTATATTTAAAACACGAATACCATTCAACACATGAATTTCAATTCAACGAATGAATTTCGATTCAACACATGAAGGTTTTCTATTCAACAGACGAATATAGTTTCAACACAGGAAAATAATTCTATCACATGAATATTATTCAAAATTTCGGCAGCATAACGACAGGGTAGTTAAAACCGGGACCGTCCCTAGTACGGCTCCTCGCTCTACCTTAAAGCCTCGCAGCTTTTGACAATGGGAAATCATGCATCTAGTTCGCACGCAGGCGACATGTATATATATTTTTCATTTCCACAAACTAATCCTATGTGGTTTCAACCAAATATTTCTCAACCACAAACGGGTATTTTTCAACCACAATCAATCAATTTCAACCACAAACAATTTCAATCGACCATTCGCTATCAATCAATTTTCACACTAATCACAATCAATAAATATCATCCATGGTTTGTGGACAAGGGGCATATATATATATATATATATATATATATATATATATATATATATATTAATACATAGCATTTCACTTCTATTTCAACACATATATAATTTTTTTACAATGCATACATAACTTATACATCGAACGTACAACTTATACAACGCTAATACAAGTGGTGTACAATGCTTATATAACTCATACATTGATTATATAATTTATACATCGTCGTTTTCCATATCGTTTATAAATTAGAAATCTCACATTGGGTTCCACTCCACCAAAAATAGCAGAAGGCTCAGAAAAATATGCGGTCTCTTCTAGAATGTAGAAGACGTCCACACGATCACGATATTTCCTGTTTCATCGATTTTCGTCAACGCATGAGAAAGATACGATTTTTCAAAGTTTGCAACGGTTTAAAGGTGTTAATACAGTTGAAAATAAACAAAGCCGTATACCTCTCTGAAATCTTCAAAACTAGGATTCAGATTTGTGTTCAATCCGCGATGTTAGGCCTCGATCAGGTTGCGCCACGTTGTGGAGCCTCGAAAACAGCACCAGGGCGTGGTGGTGCTGACGAACTCGACGACGACCAGTGGAAGCTCCGGCGGCGCGAAGGTCTCTACTTCGTGGACTTGGATCTCGACGAACACGTGATGGTAAAGGGCGATGCTTATACGGATTTGAAGCTTGGAGGACCCTCTCCAAAAACCTCAACTGGGGCGCTCAATATTGGTGCGTGGATCGAGAGGAAAAGAGGAGAGAAAGGGTGGAGCTTTTCCGCCGTTCGAACGAAGGGTTATCGGGGAGAGAGAGAGGCGTTGACCAATGATTTTTTTTTATATTTATAAATTTTTAAAATCCGAAAATACCCCTTGTCACACACGAACACCAATTCAAACCCAACGACTGTCGTCCCTAGCTAAATACCCCCATTCCAAACACAATAGGATATGTTTCGTAGGCCCATTCGACTGTTTCGGTCAGTTTTCCTTCAAATTAAAATATATAACATTCAATATTCGATTTGAACGTGTATTTCAATTTGCCAGGGCCACAAACTGATTCGAAAAATTCCAGAAAAATAAATCTAGCTATGTTTTGACGATACGGTCCCAGCAAAACTAATTTCATCGAATTATGAGACCGTTTGCAAAATGGCCCATTTCTGGTCGATCCAATTTAACTGTAATTGACCAAAACACATTTTCCTTTGCCACGCTCACATACTAGCTACAAAAATTATGAAATTTGAAACCTAGCAATAACTTCTCATCCCGGATCCAACAAAAGTGGTTTCGTCGAATTCCGAGGTCGTTTGCAAAATGGCCAATTTCATGGGCTATATAAATTCCATAGCGACCTTTCTGAAAATTCATTTGGCCATAACTTTTGCTTTCCGCTATGAAACTTTGATTTTTCAGATTCATTAGAAAGGTATTCGCTAACAGATTTAAATATTTTTGGTTTCACTCAAATCCGTTTTGTTTTGCACCCGGTACAGTCAATCAAAGTTTGAATTCAAATTTTGAAACTACCGCGCCATTTCAGGCCTTGTTTATAATTAGAATTAATTATATTCGTTTTCAAATGTCGATTCAAACTTACTTTTCATCGTTATTATTTAAAATATTTATTTTAAATATTTAAAATCAACTAAAATAGCCAATTTAAAAATTTTAAATTGGTTCAGATTTTCTGGGTCGTTACAATTAAACTAACATCGATATCTCCTTGTGATTAAACTAACATCGATAACTCCTTTCGATTAAACTAACATCGATTGACTCCTTTTGATTAACTGAAATCGATAAACTCCTTTCGATTAACTAAAACCGATAAAATCCTTTCGATTAACTAAAATCGATAAGCTCCTTCCGATTAACTAAAATCGATAAACTCCTTTTGATTACCTAAAATCAATAAACTCCTTTCGATTAACTAATTTGGATTAACTCGGTTTGATGAACTCAATTTGACTAACTCAAATCGATTAACTCAGTTTGACTAACTCAACTCGATTAACTCAGTTTGACTAACTTAATCTCAAATTACTATACTCGATCAACTCTAATTGAATAACTAATATTCAATTAATCCTAATTCGATTAACTATGTTCAATTAACTCTATTTGGTTAACTCTAACTGGTTAACTCTAATCGACTACAAATACTTCCTTTCCTATTTGTCTATATTTATTTCATATAAATATTTCCTTTATATAATTCTATTTATTTTCTCAAATAAATTCCCCTTTTATCTTTATTTATTTTCTAAATAAATAAATTCTTTTTCAATTCTATTTGTAAATGTTTTACAAATATTTACCTTTCTATTTTATTTGTAAATGTTTTACAAATATTCCCTTTTCATCTTTCTATTTATTTAACAAATAAATATTTTCCTTTTCTGTTTGTTTCACAATATTTTCCGTTATAACTCTTATTTATTTCCCAAATTAATAATCCCTTTATACTTCTATTTATTTCTTAAATAAATATTCCATTTCAATTCTATTTATTTATCAAATAAACAAATTCATTTCATACTTCTATTTATTTTCTCAATAAATATCCCTCTTTATAAAATCCTTTGATTTTATAAATAATTCCCTTTTTATAATATCATATTTATTTTCAATAAATGTTTCCTTTTCAAAACCCTTTTGATTTTATAACTGCTTTCTTCTATAAAATCCCTTTTTCCTTTTCTATATAAAATCCATTGATTTTATATAACTAATTTATTTTCAAAATATACTTTAAAAATCCCCTTTTTGCATCCCACTATTTCTTACGGTATTTAAAATACCAAATCACAATAATCGATATCATTTAAACACACATCATCATCAACAGAATTTTATATCACATAATATATTACAATATATGAAAACAGTAAAATAAATGTTGCGGAATCCAGTTGGATTCCTCCAACCTATTTCCCCGCATCACAGATGTTAAACAATATCATTAACATTGATTTCATTTCAATATGAAATATTCTATTAAACAGAATCAATATTTGATTAATGATTTATATATATGTCGTTATCTATGATTTCAACCAATACACAAGCAATTCAAACAAACAGTTAACACACAGAAATCAACAGATAATTATCAGTTGTAAGAATACGTTATAAAAATATAATTGTTCAGAGTTGGTGAGTTTTACTCACCTTATGCGTTAACCGTTAAATAACGATTTGCGTCTATTGATTCAGACGGACAATTTATTTTGCCATAAATTGTAACAAGCTCGAATTCACTTCCAGTCAGTTCCAATGTGTAGCTCTTGTCCATACGATTCCAAGGATCCGACGGTTTGAAATTCTGATATTGTATGACATAGTTACTGATTTTAGAAGTTAATACATTTAATTTAAAATAAAACATGGATTTAAAATAAATAAATGGGCCTTAACTTAAATCCCTTGGCCCATTACCCTTAACCCATTCAGCCTCCACGAAATGCTTCTTCCCCGATAGCCTGAACTGTTGCTCCTCCAACATTTCCCAATGTAAACTCCTCCACCGCTCCTTCCTTTTTCCATTAAAATCAAATCCGGCAACACCATTGTTTTGCTCTTCACACTCTCCACACCATCATCCTCATAATACGTAACTTGCACTCCTCCTTCATCATTTTGTTCTCGAGAACATCTGTAGCGTATGCTACAGGTAGCGACCCCTTTCAACACGGATTTACCCAAAAAAATCATAGAGGTGTGGTTTTCTTTGCTGGACTCAAATCCGCTATTAACCGTTTGAATCGATTCCTCTAATTCGATTTTTCCTAAGCCCTACTATTCGCTGTGATTTTTCGAGCACCCGGAATCACCATCGAGTCCTATAAAACTCATATCACCGCGAAGCTCATCTCGAACTGAGTACAAACATATAGGTTTTGGGATTTTAGGATTTATTTTGGATTTTGTTTTGATTTTCTATGATTGGTTTTTCACTGTGTTTTGATTTGAGAAACGAGATTGTCTCTCATGTTTTAAACCTGTTTGTTCGGCTGAGAAGGGAGATAAACGTAGCCTTGTTTTGGGCTCATAAATAAGGTAGGATATTTTTCTTATTTTATTTATTTTTATTCGATCATTTGCTTTCTAAAAATCACTATGATTACATGCGATACCTAAAAATCACGGAAATGGACATGCAGCTACAGTTCAACATTACGATCCCAACGAAACTGGTTTCGTCGAATTCTCCGTTTGCTCACCCAACGTATTTTTAAAGGTCACATTATCGACTGTATTTCACATTAAAATCCCGTATGGCCACATACTGACTCTAAAAATCACGGAAATTGAAATCTAGCAATAATTTAGTATTGTGGATCCAACAAAATTAGTTTCGTCGAATTCTGAGGTCGTTTGCAAAATTGGCTATTTTAAAAGCTCTAAATAACCCTTTTAAACATATAAATATATTTAAAAATAATTAAATTTAATATTTATGAACAAATATTATTGTATATATTCACAATAGAATATCATACAGCTCCACTGGGATTTACAACTCGATATTCAAATCCCGGTTGAATCGATATTCAAATTTATATTGAAATTCCTTTTATATATCGTTATAAATTATAAAGGAATTCCATAGCGACATTTCTAAAAATTTGTTTTGGACATAAATCAAAATCTACACCATGAAATCCCAATTTTTCTCTTCCACTAGAAAAATATACTTCAGCAGCTCCGAACATTTCTTGTGTCACGGAAATCCGATTTAAAACGGACCTTGTATATTCAGTTGAAGTTCGAATCGCCAAATAGCGAACTACCGCGCCATTTGGGGCTCGATTTTAATTATAATATAATTATACGTTCAAACTGTCATTCAAATAATATATTCGTCGTTCTAATTCAATTCTAAGCTAAATTTAATACTTTGAATTGTCCAGTTCACATTATATTGTCAATTCACTATTTCTGACTATTTCAGAAATTATATATATTATTTAATTATTATGTTAACTAAATATTCACTATAATTTAATTAAACGACCATTTAATTTTCTAAATCATTATTTATATAATTAAATAAATTAATTATACATCGCTGAAAATGCGGGTCGTTACAATCTTCCCCACTTAAAATAATTTCGTCCTCGAAATTGCTAAGGTAGGAAACAAACCCTATCGACCGGTTAGAACTTATTTGTTCACTTCTTACATTCGGTTTCAACTGAACCAATTTAATTTCAACTAAAATATTAATTAATTCTTATCAACGAAAATTTTCAAAAAACCTGAAAATTTTCTAACACCCGAAATTTCTGAAAAATTTCGCCAGCACCTCCTTTATACTGCTTAATCGGTACAACTCCAACTCGCCTCTCTAGGCCTTCTCCAACCCAAAAGAAAATCAAACAGCCAAGCGGCTTGCCAATTCGGCTCATAAATCTCATGCTTATATCAAATATAAACTTGTACCTTTTTGTCGGGCATATCGTTATATCATTTCCATCTGCTGCCGATTCAGCATATACCAATATCAATCCAATCAAACTCTGATCAATTTATCCTAAACCCAACCATTCGCTTATCCAAGCCAAATTCAATTTCAAATCAAAGTTCTATTCCCGATTTTCAAAATTCTTAAATCATCAATCCTATACCATTTCAGATTCTACCTCACAATTCAAAATCTGATTCTACTTGATATATCATATCCAATTCAATTTCCAGTTAATTGATTTCAATTCAGTTCCAGCTTGGTTTCACAAATTTCTATTTAAATTAGTTTTTAATTCAAACCGTCTCTTCCTGGGAGTTTTAAACAACTTTGCTTTTCTAAAACCAAATATTCCTTTTTGGATTTCAAACAACTTGTTTCTCTCAAAACAATTCAAAAACAAAATTTTTTCGGTAGTAATCCGTCACTTACTCTCGAAAATGAACACTAATGATGTGGCCAGCATCATCAGAGTTATTTCCCAGCTACTGAAGCGAGTTCAATACTATATCACTTTTCAAAACCATTTCTGAATCATTTCTATTTTGAAATCTCTTCAAAATACCATTCACCATGCTTGTAAAACAATTTAAAATCTCCCAGGATTTTAAAATTCTCTTATATTCAATTCAAATCCTTTTACAATTACTTTTCCACATTTTGGGAATTTCAATTCCAATTATGATTTAAATTTCAGATTTAACTCATCTGATTTCACGTACTTCACTTATATGAATTCTGATTAGCTATTTACATAACCATTCCACATTTTATAATCTTACTCGATCATAATAACAACCAATATATCCAATGTATTATAATTCCAATATATATCTTCTCTATATCAAAATATATTTGGGTAAACTTATTTCCATTTATCCTCCTTCAAAACATATCGTGTCGACCCATCGTATTCGAGTGTTTAGAAACTCCTACCGATACAGTGGATCAAACTGATCGACCGGAATCCATAAACAACTCAATCAATAAATCCCCATAATATAAAACCATTTTATATTGAAAAACAAATACGTTCACTCGTATATATACACTCAACTCAATCTAGGGTATTACTAACCCCATCTCTACCGAGTCACGCCACAGAGCCAAGGTATTTACATAACCTTAAGCTCTGATACCAACTGTAACGAGCCGGCGTTTTCGCGGTCCTGGTTATCGACATATAACACCATGTCGACTAATCAAGCATCGAAAAATACCGGAAAGTTAATAGAAAGAAGTTAGAGGGTGAGAATAGATAAGATAGAAACTTAGAATAGAAGAAGAAGAAGAAGAAGAAGATACAACATCAGAGTAACACGGATCTCACAGCGGAACGAACAACATATAATAGATAATATATCCTTGAAAGAAATCAGTATATGTATACAGTAACATTATCAGAATACAACACTTACAACACAGCGGAAATAACTATAGCTATATAATCCTGAAGCCTCCTGCTCCAAGCTCTCCAAGTATATCTGTAAAATCCTGACTACTTGACTGCCCGTATAAAATTGGGCACCCAAGAATTTAGGGAAACAAAACAAAATAAACTCCGGGTCAGTCATGGGACTGGTATGAGTAAAACAGTTAAAAACAGTTTGAACAAGTAAACGATATCTCATAAGACCACGGCGAATAACAGAACGGGTTTTTTCCCTTATGAGAATCCAAAACATCTTTATATCAAAAACCTTTTGATATTATAATAATGTCTGTCAACCACAATATAATAATCATCTAGTAGAAACGCTTTCATCTCACGTTCTACATATATAGTATACAATCAAAACCGCAAGCACGTATTGGGTAATGGATTTTCAACTATGACAAGGTATGGAACCGCCTTTTGCTAGTGTACCTCTAGAGAGGAATACACTGGGTTCAACAAGAACATCTTGCAACCCGGCCACACATGACCGACCACTCATTTCGCTTGAGTGTATCGAATGTATATCACCAACGGTTGGGATCAGCAACCGTTTCTCGAATGGGACAACATCGACAATAGATTTTTAGAAGTAAATGAAATTCTAGATCAGGTGATTATACACCCTAATAGGTGCGCCCTACATAGCCATGCTGCCTGCCTGATTTTTTTCATTTCCCGGTTGTGAGGCTTGAGGCCACGCTTATCTCTGATAGATCATACATTTATTCACTTTGAATGTCACATCGTCAAACCCGCCAAATCACAAATTGATTTCCCAAAAAATACCGCGGCTATACTGCTAAGAGAAACGAATTCCTCTTCCACCAAACGTAAATACGTTTGAAGATATTAACTTAGCGATTTATTAAATATACTCTATCAGACATTCTTCCATACAAGTTGTCCTGGGACTGGACATACTGAAGGCACTATTTCGTACATTCGTCCTAGGCAATATCTTCCTAGGACTTATACAACAACCCTTGCACTTTACTCCTTCTTCAATTTTTCTTCGATCTATTTGATTCGAAATGCTAACACCTATACAGAGTGGTTCTTTGGATAAGAATCCAACCGGTCTCTCCATATTGACGACGGAAAAATGGTCAAAACTTTGATAGTTTGTGATTTAACTATCGAAGAAAAACATGTGTGCAAATAACGATATTATTTCCAGATGGAAATTATATCGATCAATCATCATTCAACTTTTATCCTTTAAATTAATTTATAATTAATTTATTTCATTTGTCATTTCCTGTTTCCATATATTCAACATTCCTTATTTTCTAAATTTAGAAAATATATGTTATTAACATTGGAAAACATTTCCATTTCTTGTTTTCTATATTAGAAAACATTTCTGATTCTTATTTTGGAAAACATTTCCAAAACTCTTACATTGGACTTAGATAGATGTTTTAAACAAACCATCGCTATGCCAACTCAAACCATTACACTTGTTAACTAAATTTACTTAACCATCCTTTACTATCAAACCTTAGCCCTCTCCTTAGTTAAGAAGGAAGTCAATCAAGTTGGGGTATAATTACCTCTCAGACCTTAACTGAACAACGTTTTAACTTCGGAATAGACAAAGTTTATCTTTTAAACCTTTAACAAACTTCCTTACGTAACTCTCGGATTCTATTTACGAATCCACTTCTTTTACAGAAACATTGGTTATGACGATAACGTTATAATCCTTACTTTCAAAATATCGAACTTCAATTATAACTTTTGTTCTTTAATTTGAATAATTAACCTACTCTAATTTATTTATAAGTAAATAAATCCTGATTTTAAAAACCGAAAAGTAAATAATACTTTCCCGAATTCGATATAATCGAATTCGATGTATAACTCCCTTTTGAGTAATCTCTATTTGATTAACTCTTCTTCGAATATCCTATATTCGATTATCTCTCTTCGAATAACTTATATTCGATTATCTCTCTTCGAATAACTTATACTCGATTAACTCACTTCAAATAACTTATATTCGATTAACTCACTTCGAATAACTTATATTCGATCTCTTTCTTTCGAATACGCTATATTTGATAATCTCATTAACTCACTTCGAATAACTTATATTCGATCTCTTTCTTTCGAATACGCTATATTCGATAACCTCCTTTCTTTCGAATACACTATATTCGATAACCTCCTTTCGAATAACTTATATTCGATAATCTCACTTTCGAATAACTAAATTCTATTAACTCCTTTCGATTAAACTAACATCGATAACTCCTTTCGATTAAACTAACATTGATAACTCCTTTTGATTAAACTAACATCGATTAACTCCTTTCGATTAAACTAACATCGATAACTCCTTTCGATTAAACTGACATCGATAACTCCTTTCGATTAAATTAACATCGATAAACTCCTTTCAATTAACTAATATCGATAAACTCCTTTCGATTAACTAAAATCGATAAACTCCTTTCGATTAACTAAAATCGATAAACTCCTTTCGATTAACTAAAATCGATAAACTCCTTTCGATTAACTAAAATCGATAAACTCCTTTCGATTAACTAAAATCGATAAACTCCTTTCAATTAACTAATTTGGATTAACTCGGTTTGATGAACTTAGTTTGACTAACTCAACTCGATTAACTCAGTTTGACTAACTCAACTCGATTAACTCAGTTTGACTAACTTGATCTCAAATAACTATATTCGATCAACTCTAATTGAATAACTAGTATTCAATTAATCTTAATTCGATTAACTATGTTCAATTAACTCTATCTGGTTAACTCTAACTGGTTAACTCTAATCGACTACAAATACTTCCTTTCCTATTTGTCTATATTTCTTTCATATAAATATTTCCTTTAATAATTCAATTTATTTTCACAAATAAATTCCCCTTTTATCTTTATTTATTTTCTAAATAAATAAATTCTTTTTCAATTCTATTTGTAAATGTTTTACAAATATTTCCCTTTCTATTTTATTTGTAAATGTTTTACAAATATTCCCTTTTCATCTTTCTATTTATTTAACAAATAAATATTTTCCTTTTCTGTTTGTTTCACAATATTTTCCTTTATAACTCTTATTTATTTCCCAAATAAATAATCCCTTTGTACTTCTGTTTATTTCTTAAATAAATATTCCATTTCAATTCTATTTATTTATCAAATAAATTCATTTCATACTTCTATTTATTTTCTCAATAAATATTTCACTTTATAAAATCCTTTGATTTTATAAATAATTCCCTTTTTATAATATCATATTTATTTTCAATAAATGTTTCCTTTTCAAAACCCTTTTGATTTTATAACTGCTTTCTTCTATAAAATCCCTTTTTCCTTTTCTATATAAAATTCGTTGATTTTATATAACTAATTTGCTTTCAAAATATACTTTGAAAATCCCCTTTTTACATCTCAGCATTTCTTACGGTATTTAAATTACCAAATCACAATGATCGATATCATTTAAACACACATCATCATCAACAGATTTTATATCACATCATATATTACAATATATGAAAACAATAAAATAAATGTTGTGGAATCCAGTCCTGTTTCCCTACATCACAGATGTTAAAGAATATCATTAACATCGATTTCATTTCAATATGAAATATTCTGTTAAACAGAATCAATATTTGATTAACGATTTATATATATGTCGTTATCTATGATTTCAACCAATACACAAGCAATTCAACCAAACAGTTAACACACATAAATCAACAGATAATTATCAGTTCTAAGAATACGTTATAAAAATATAACTGTTCAGAGTTGGTGAGTTTTACTCACCTTACGCGTTAACCATTAAATAACGATTTGCGTCTGTTGATTCAGACGGACAATTTATTTTGTCGTAAATTGTAACGAGCTCGAATTCACTTCCAGTCAGTTCCAGTGGGTAGCCCTCGTCCACACGATCCCAACGGATCCGACGGTTTGAAATTCTGATATTGTATGTCATAGTTACTGATTTTAGAAGTTAATACATTTAATTTAAAATAAAACATGGATTTAAAATAAATAAATAGGCCTTATCTTAAATCCCTTGGCCCATTACCCTTAACCTATTCGGCCTCCACGAAATGCTTCTTCCCCGATAGCCTGAACTGTTGCTTCTCCACCATTTCCCGATGTAAACTCCTCCATCGCTCCTTCCTTTTTCCATTAAAATCAAATCCGGCAACACCATTGTTTTGCTCTTTACACTCTTCACACCATCATCCTCATAATACGTAACTCGCACTCCCCCTTCATCATTTCGTTCTCGAGAACACCTGTAGCGACCCCTTTCAACACGGATTTACCCAAAAAAATCATAGAGGTGCGGTTTTCTTTGCTGAACTCAAATCCGCTATTAACCATTTGAATCGATGCCTCTAATTTGATTTTTCCCAAACCCTACTATTCGCTGTGATTTTTCGAGCCCCCGGAATCACCATCGAGTCCTATAAAACTCATATAACCGCGAAGCTCATCTCGAACTGAGTAAACACGTATAGGTTTTGGGATTTTAGGATTTATTTTAGATTTTGTTTTGATTTTCTATGATTGGTTTTTCACTGTGTTTTGATTTGAGAAACGAGATTGTCTCTCGTGCTTTAAACCTATTTGTGCAGCTAAGAAGGGAGATAAACGTGGCCTTGTTTTGGGCTCAGAAATAAGGTAGGATATTTTTCTTATTTTATTGTATTTATTTTTATTCGATCATTTGCTTTCTAAAAATCACTATGATTACATACGATACCTAAAAATCACGAAAATGGACAAGCAGCTACAGTTCGACATTACGGTCCCAACGAAACTGGTTTCGTCGAATTCTGACTCCGTTTGCTCACCCATCGTATTTTTAAAGGACTGTATTTTACATTAAAATCCCGTCGGCCACGTACTGACTCTAAAAATACAGAAATTGAAATCTAGCAATAATTTAATATTGCGGATCCAACAAAATTAGTTTTGTCGAATTTTGAGGTCGTTTGCAAAACTGGCTATTTTTAAAGCTCTAAATAACCCTTTAAAATATATAAATATATTTAAAAATAATTAAATTTAATATTTATGAATAAATATTATCGTATATATTCACAATAGAATATCATACAACTCCACTGGGATTTACAACTCGATATTCAAATCCCGGTTGAATCGATATTCAAATTTATATTGAAAATCCTTTTATATATCGTTATAAATTATAAAGGAATTCCAAAGCGACTTTTCTAAAATTTGATTTGGACATAAATCAAAATCTACACAATGAAATACTGATTTTTCTCTTCCACTAGAAAAATATACTTCACCAGCTCTGAACGTTTCTTGTTTCACGGAAATCCGATTTAAAACGGACCTTGTATATTCAGTTGAATTTCGAATCGCCAAATAGCGAACTGCCACGCCATTTGCGGCTCGATTTTAATTATAATATAAAAATATATTCAAACTGTTGTTCAAATAATATATTCATCGTTATAATTCAATTCTAAGCTGAATTTAATACTTTGAATTGTCCAGTTCACATTATATTGTCAATCCACTATTTCTGACTATTTCAGAAATTATATATATTATTTAATTATTATATTAATTAAATATTCACTATAATTTAATTAAACGACCATTTAATTTTCTAAATCATTATTTATATAATTAAATAAATTAATTATACATCGCTGAAAATGCGGGTCGTAATAGAATGCATTAGTTATTATTAGTTAATTGATGTATGTTTGTATTTGGAATAAGAATAAACATATGTATTATTATTCGATGTATTTAGCTAGTAATAACTAATTTTATGGAAGATGGGATAGAACCACAACCTGAAGTTGTGCAAAGAAAATATTTATACTGGAAGTTGTATAACTCAAAGTCTTGGACCTGAAGTCTTGAATTATATATATATATGTATGTATACAAACATTTTTGATAAAGTATACAAGTTTGAAATCTTGTCGATTAACAAAAATGTAAAAGCTTCTAAATTAAAAGTACGTTAAAAGATTGAGAACCAGAAGTTCATTATAAATTAATAAACTTGATATAGTCGTTAACTTTAAACATGAATCATATACTTGCAAATATCCAATAGGTGTTGTAATAAACTACCACAAACATATAGTCGTTAACTTTCAACATGAATCATATACTTGCAAATATCCAATAGGTGTTGTAATAAACTACCACAAACATATAGTCGTTAACTTTCAACATGAATCATATACTTGCAAATATCCAATGGGTCTAACATCATTATACCACAACATCCCAAATCTATTCATAATTAGAATCATAGCAACATACAATTATGAATTATCATCACCACAAATTAAGTACAATTCCATTTCTCATTTCACACAAATCAAAACTCAATTATTCATTCACATCGGAATAGCACTCTACTTACAACGTATGACGAATCTTTAATTCAGGATTCTGAATTCTGAATTTGGAGATGCTATCCTTTGTTGTAGGCGTTGTTTTAATTGTCGTTGCTTTAAGCTTTCAAATCGACTCCTAATCGTCTCTCAATTTTGACGGCTACTCCTAGTCTTTCTTCAGCAGCATGACGGTCTCATTCTCATTTTTATTTGTATGAATTAGGTGGAGTCTTAGGTCCTTTTTATAGAGTTTGTGAACTGATTAGAACCGTCGATGGAGCTTAGATTAATATTAGCCATTCGTTTGAAAAAGAGACCAATCAGGAGCTGACACCTAGCCCTAGTGACAAGACAAAGCTCAGAAATTCGGCCAAGCACAGACCAGGCCAGCCAGGAGGGGCTGGGTTCGACCTGGCTCAGAGGCCAGGTCGACTACCCAGTCGACCCCCAGGTCGACTACATAGTCGACCTGGGTGCCCCAGGTCGACTACCCAGTCGACCTGGGTGCCTTGGGCGGGAAAATTCCCGCCCAGCCCAATCTGGGTCCGATTTTTGAATTTTGAACTGTTTTCTGAACTGCTTGAATTTTAAACTGAATTCTGAAACTTCCGGAGGTCATATCTCCCTCATACGGAGTCCGTTTTACACAAATTCGGACTCTATCTCAAGCAGAATTCCGAGACGAACGCAATGGCGTATCCCGTTTCCCTTAATTCTTTGATTTGAAATTAATTATACTTTAATTTGTAAATTTCACTGTTATAGAATACACGGGGTGTTACACCTATGTAGTCAGCTAGGGGTACGCAAGGCTATTTATATAGTTTCTGTGTGAAGCAAGTGGGATCAACTTTGAGGGTGACTGGTGCGGTGCAGTGTAGTAATTATTCATTAGTAATTAGGTGTGCCTTTAACGTTATCTTTATCTGCTTTTCCATACCCAATAGTTCATAGACATTTCCTTGTTTTCCAGCTTATGCCTTAGTCTAGTTATTTTGGTAATAGTATTGTTAGAATTATCATACTCGCCAGACTTTATGTCTGACCCCCTCCATTTCTATCCTTTTCCCCCCTCCAGGTCCTCAGGTTGGACCCAGCTCTAGTGGAGTTTGATTGGATTGCTTTATCTCTTTGGGAAAGCTTGGACCGTTGAAGTAAAGTCCAGCTTGTTATCTTCTTTAATGGCTATTTGTGTAATGGGATTATGTATTTTGTTTTAGCAAGATGGATATTGTACTTGACTCCGATTTATGGTTTTTATGATGTAACAAACATGTTTAATTTCCACTGCAATAAAATGAAGTTTTAGATTTCCAAGTACTACTTATTATCTGTCTTGTTGTATTTTTTCTGTTCTATATTCACTTAAAACCTCCATGGAAGTTAATGCATTCCCTTTATGAGTGACATTAATGGACGTGGGGTGTTACACCAATTCTTCATGGATTTTGGAGATATTATTTTTTGAAGTTTCTACAATTTTTTTCCATTTTATTATAAATCTGAGATTTCTCATTCGTTATTCAATGAAATCAAGTTCCGTAAAATTCTAAAAATCAGAAACAACGATCCGAACAACAACCGCGTTGATTATTTCAGCTAAATTTGGACGAATTGAGAGATACAGATTTTTATTTGAGTGGAAATGTATATCTTCATGTACAGGAAATTTGAACAGAGGAGAAAGAAGAACCATTTTCTTTGAACGTAAAACACAGATTGATGTGGAGAATTATGCATGAGAATGGAGATTAGGCCCTCCTTATAAAGGGACTTCCAAGGATAATTTAGTCAATTGATCATGGGATACTTAGCTCTTCTCCATGAAAACTATCCATGCATGATAACAACTAGGTGAACACTTGGTTTATTCATGAAATTCCTTGCATGCATGATGACAACTACAAGGACACATCATCCTTGATCTTATCTTAAAGCATTTTAAAATTAGTTTAACTTAGTAACACCTATAAATGTGGCCAAAATTTAGTTATACTTATAAATGTAACATTTATAGATCTCAACGATATAAATATAAATTATCAAAACTAAATAAATATTTCAACTCAAAAATGAAATCATTCTTGTAAAATCTTAAAATAACTTATCATTTTCCAAATCATATTCTTACATCAAAAAACATCATTACTCATTAATATTGAAAAATTCATGAAGCCTTATAACTTTTAAAAATAAGTTTTCTTAAAACATATTTATAAAATAAAACAAAATACTTATTCAAATTTAAAATCTATATTTAAACCTTGTAAAAAATCAATTTATATTCAGAAAAACTGAATTATCAATAAAAATTCGAATTGAACTTAGTTGAAAATTCCAGGATATTACATTCATCCCCCCTTAAGACTTTCTTTCCTCGAAAAGGAAGACGAGTAAATTTAAAATCCTTTACCAATTTTAAATTCCCATTTCTCTCTTAACATATCGAGAATGTAATGGTCCCAACCAAGGTCCATAACATTCTCAAATACTCCATCTAATTCTCATTAAAAGTAGATATTCTATAATCTCATGATTACTAGGGTCGTCACTGCTCAAATTTATAATCAAATTCTCTAGGTTAGACCCAAAGCTGCTAACACTACCACAAAGGAGAAACTGGGATATATACTATCTAGTACTTAGATGTCTACGACCCTAAGAAACTTTAAAGTTTAAAAATTGTCTTTCTAACTTACTACTAAAGTTATGGAATCCATAGTTTACTAAACAATTTAAGTCAAACCATAAGACTAAGTTCTCTACCTCAAATTTGTTAAAGTTCAACAAAAATTTGAACCCAAATTCTCAAATGAATATTCCTGTTCCAAAATCATCCAATTATCCCCCAAAAATAACATCTTGGATCATTTTAAAATTCTTTTGCACTTAATACCAATTCAAATTCAATTTAAGAGATAACTCAATATACTTATTTCAAATTCAAAATTACTTCATTAATCCATTTATCCATGGTTTCTTCAAGGCAAGGCAAAAGGAAGAGATCAGAAATAGAGTTGGACAATTAGAAATTCAAGCATGAAAATCAGAGAGATAATGAGAATCAAAAGGTAACGATGGATCAAGCAAATCATAACGACAATCGAAGAGGTAGAATTATATTTTGAGAACACTCGTTCTATTTCAATTTTTTTATTCTAATAGTTTCCAGTCTCATTTGTACTCTTTTAGTATTCATACTTTGAATTCCTTACCCAAAGTATTTTATATATAATTAAGGGAAATAAATTTACCTAACTTGGGTCATTCTTATTCTTACTTACCAATTCAGAAACTATTAATAGACAAATGAATTTTTATTTAAGTTCCTGTACAACTTAAAATTCGCTTAATTACCTTTTAAGGGTTTCACTTACTTAAATTATTTATTCCCATATAAGATTATAAATACCTACCAATTCATGAGTTAAGGAAAGTTTCTAATATTTCCATAAGCTAATTTTAGACTCATAAATTTCATAACACATTGATTTTTATAATAAAAGAGACTCTCTCAAACATAATATTCCCAAATCTCATTCTAGGGTATTCCTAACTCTATCTCTAATGAGATATCATAAATCTGATGAGTCTTTATTTTTGTTCAAATATGTTGTACCCATTGCTTTGTATAAACCATAGCTCTGATACCAACCTGTAACGACCCAACTTTTTGACAGGTTCTCACCGATAATTAAACCAACTTAAACCGTTCATAAAGACGGATTGTTATGGGTACTAACATATTTGCACAAAGAATAACATAACATTTCAACTCATTAAAAAATATAACATCAGAGTTACTAGGAACATCAGAGTACAATACAAGCTTAGCGGAAATAAACTCTTCAACGAACTAAGAAAATCCAAAACATAGCTCCAGCTCCAAAACTGAATCCAACTCTTGAAAGTTAAACCTGCAAACAAAGGTACTGGCTTCCCGTGCAAAATATGGGCACCAGATTTTTGGTGTGGGAACAATAAACTTCAGGTCAGTCGTGGGACTAGTGTGAGAACTCAAAATAGTTTTTATTTAGGATTCATTTTCAAAGTTAGGTAATTCGACGGACCATACCGCTAACGCAGAACAGGTTTACTCCATATGAATTCCCATGCATAGGAATTCGCAATGACTTTTGAAAAATTAAACTACCATAAGGTCTCGTGGCACACACACAATGCAAACGCACACTTGGGCGAGGTTTCCCCTTATGATAGTCAAAAATGCTTGATACGTTAAAATCCTCTGTTATTATTATTAGTGCATAGTGTGAAAACCATTTTGCAAATAAATGTATTAATCATAGCCAACATAATGCCCCATCCCATTATACTGACGTAATCCTGCTAGTAGCAGGCTATACAACTAAAATCATACAGGCTCGTAGTGAAAAATTGGATTTCCAACAAATGACTAGGAAAAGGAACTTCCTTACCAAACCGATGGGTACGCCTCTAGAGGGACGCCCCGAGAACCACACGGGCTCTCTGCCAACACGAGGCCGAGTTACCCCTTAACTGGGTAACTTAGAGCATGTTGGAGTAAATCACTTCCCGATCGTTACCAACCTTTAAATCGAGCGCTCGTAACATCAACATCCATATAAATAGAAGTTATCCACATATGTTAATACCTGGGCTCCATACCGTAGTACACCTTTTATCTAGAAGGAAACGACTACCCTTAACCTCGCTGCATCTTTCCTATTTTATCCATTTACCGGGTTATGAGGCTTGCGAGGTCACGATATACACAAATTGTAAAGACCCGTAAAATTCGAACACTTAATCTTTGAATAACATAACAATTTGTAATATTGTTAAGTGTTATAAATATGGTTTTATAACCTTGTTAAACATCATTTAATTAGTAATTTATAATTCTAGACTCGTTATGGAAAAATGCTTTCAAAAATATATTTTTGGTAAAATATTGATAAAATGACCGAAAATCGTTTTATCAATAAATGGCTATTTTCTCAGTAAAAGTTGTTGAAAATTTTAGTGAATGTCTAATTAATCATTAGGGAAGTAGTTAGCTAATAAAAGTATTTTTCATATTTATGGTTAACTATTTTGATGATGTCATCATTTTCAAAAATGAGCATTTAAGGAAAGTTTTTGTATTTTGGGTATTTAAATATTCAAATAAATGTTTTATAATTTGAATATGCTTGTTTTAATTGTTTAAATAAGTTAATGAATTTATTTTCATGTTTTGTTTACTTGAATAAATCATTTGATATAGAACTAAAGATATGACTGGGGTTCAACTTCCAGATTCACATCCTATCGTTGAATAGAAGTTGTTTCATATCGTTGCAACGTTGGTTGATACATACATACACATGAATATACATAAGTATACAAGTATAAGTATATGCATAATTAGTCACATCAAGGGTTCAGAAAATATCCTAAGTGTATGCATATAAGCTTCTTATATGTATACAAATGAATGCTTACTTGAAAAAGCAAACTTACCATCTCTTACACACCTTTCACTTCTCTTACACACCTTTCACTTCTCTTACACACCATCCCATCACTCATTAATGCCATTAGGGTTTTAAGGGCATTTTGGTCTTTTCCCATTCACCTTCCTTTTCCTATATAAGGAGGGGTATGCCTCCTTATTTCTTACACAAAAATTCCTAAGAAAAAGTGAAGCTTTTTAATGGATTATCTTCATCTTCTTCCTCTTCCTTACTAACTTTCTAAAAGTACACTCAAATGAACTTCAAATGAAGCCAAACTTTGAGTGAAGCCTTCCTACACCATTACAAGACCTTCTAGCAAGTTAGAGGTTGAAAAATCCAAGCACCTCTCAAATTCCATTAGAGGCCGTGAGGTATGAATCAAGGAGGAAGCAAGGAAAAGCAAGTGAAAGCAAGGAAAGGAAGGAAAGAAAGTAGGTTGCTAGTTTGGATCTTGGATCTTGGTTCTTATTCTTGGAGCTAGGATTTGCTAAGGATTAAGGTGAGTTCACTCACTATTTAGGACAACGAACATAAATCTTTTGCATGTTTTTAACTATTGTTAAAGTTGCTTGAATGTTGGTAACTTATGTTAAAAATGTTAACTTGATTCTTACTTTAAAAGTAAGTGACATATGTAATCCATGTTAATGGATTGGAATGGACTTGAATGAACTTGGATTTGGACTTGAATTAACTTCTATAACAAGTGGAATGGACTTGAAACAAAGCACATAAGGATTAGTAGCGAATTGACATATTGTGGACTTGAACTTGAAAGCGCACTTATAGCGATAGTCGCTATAGATGCAGTTTGAATTGTTGTGTTTTCAACACTTTGTATGAAACTTTGCAATGACATCCTTAGTGATTTTTTATCATATTAAAATGGTTGTTTAACTTATATGTTAAATTGAAGTAAGTTTGAAAGTGTGTAAAGCTAGAATAGTCATATAAGTGCACTTGCTAATTACTTGTTTATTGAATATCATGATTATTGTGCTTAATTCTAATAAGCCGACGAGTAGGCTTATCTATCTGTGAGTGTCAAGAAAGGGGTGTCTAGGCAAGGGGTGATATGCAACCAGTGCTCTAACTTACCTGGCCTCACTTTTGACCGAGGGATAGTTAAGTTGATAATGTCGGAAACGAGTTAAGTACACGAAGTGTGATTTCTGTAAGCATAAAATGGTTTTGGGTTTGTCGTGACAATGTGTTAATTACATTAGTCTTTAACCCTCTCAGATTATATCATGGAAGTAAATATAATTGAATCTTTAAACAAACATTTAAAGATAAATTATAAAGGATTGTTTTGGGTTTGTTGTAAACATTGTTTTAGCAACACTTGTTTTGAAACCCTTGGAATGTAGTTAAACTAAAATATATGGTTTAATGATTTTGAATATACTTAGATCTTTAATAATTGATTTTAAAGATAAAAACAAGTATAGGAATCTTTCAGAATAAAGATATTGAATAAGATGTTTAACTTATAAAAGAGAAGAGGTTCTTTATTAAACAATGGTTTTAACCTCTTTGGTTATACTTTAAGAAATCATAGAAATGAATTATTGAAATATTTATACCGGAGGGATAAGTATATAAATACGTTTTGAAGTATTGAAGTTAGAAAAGAAATATTGAAAATGAATTGTAGTTATACTTATACCGGAGGGATAAGTATATGAATACGTTTTGAAGTATTGAAGTTGGAAAAGAAATCTTAAAATTGAATTGTAGATATACTTATACCGGAGGGATAAGTATATGAGTACATTTTGAAATATTGAAGTTAAATAGGAAATCTTGGAATTGAATTGTGATTATACTTATACCGGAGGGATAAGTATATTAAAACCGTTTTTGGGTAGTAAGACTATAACGGATTAGGTAATTCGTAGAATATATACATATACACATTTTATATGTATAAGTTGAATATATACGCTAGTATATAAAGGAATATTAATCGAGTATGAGTTATTGATTAATAAGTGATGTCTTATTTGACAAATGAAGTTTTATTAGTTAAAAGAAGTTTTACTAATAAAGGAATATTAATCGAGTATGAGTTATTGATTAATAATTGAAGTTGTATTTGACAAGTGAAGTTTCATTAGTTAAAAGAAGTTTTACTAATAAAATAAGTTTTAATTAGTGAAATATTAATTAAATGGGAATGGGATTAGAAGCCGTTTATATGAGTTAACCATGCTTTGACTAATTGTCATGTTGCGTGACTAGATAGTGATTTGGCTGTTATCATGCTTCGTGATCTTGATAGTGCCTTGAATGTTTATTCGGTTGTTATGGAAATTAAGCAGGGTTGTTTTCCATATACAATCGTATATTGTGTGAAATGCAGTCAGTTAGTTGACTATAGAACTTGGCCTTAAATTTAGCAACTGGTTTTGAGGAGACCGGGATTGGTAAGTGTTTTACTTATCGAAAACCACTTCAAAACTAGTATACGGGTTCTATGTTTTGGAAGCGGTTGTGAAGTGAAGGCCATATGGCGATTCGAGATCCATTGAGATGCTGAACACATATAGTGATTCTAAGATCTATGAAAGAATCTATGTGTGATTCCAAGATCTGTTGATGTATTGGAATCCATGTATGATTCCGAGATCTGTGAAGGATTCTATGTATGATTCCAAGATCTATTGAGCTGTGGGTGTAACGGCAAGGAATTTCACTCGATCTGAATCGATCGTTAAACCGACTAAGACCGTTCGAAACCCTGATCGTTTTGAGAACATGACAAATTGGAACGCAGACGAAAGAACATTTCATTGCTATTACAACAATTCCATCAGATACAAGAATATACAGAGTATAAATGAATAAATTACATTCGACAAATATCAGAGATTACAATAAATTACATAGCAGCGGAAAAATATACAAAACACAACTGAAAGTGATACACGGATACAGAGCTTTCCGAGCATCGTTCCAGCTGTTAATCAGGACCCTGTGAATTAAATCTGCAAAACCAAAACTACTAGCTGCCCGTGTGGAAAATAGGGGCACCCAGAGTTTAAGTTAAAACAATAAACTCCAGGTCAGTCATGTGACTGGTGTGAGAACTAAAACAGTTATTTAAAACTTTACTTTAAAAGAGAGTAATTCAAGGGACCACGCCGTATAACACGGAACGGGTTTCCTCCCAAGAATACTAGTGCATATAACAAAACAACGTAATGCTCTTTGGAAAAATGAAGCTATTATAAGACCCAGGTCCCATCACACAATGCAACGCAAGCCGGAGGATAGGGTTTTCCCTTATAATAGCCAAACATGCTTGGTACGTTTAAAACAAATCATTTGATACTATTATAAGTGTATAGTGTCAAAACAATTTCAATCATAAATATAAATCATAGACGGCATGGGTACCATATATCATGTCGCCATACTAGTTCTACAATTAAAACCGCAATATCACGTATTGGAAATTGGATTTCCGTCATGAGCCGAGGCAAGGGGCAAGCTCCTCTCCGCGTTCGAGACACTCTAGCAAATGCCTCAGGACCCCACTATGATCCTTGGAATCGGCTGGGCCGGTCCTCTCTTACTTTTGAGGATTGGCAATTCCTGAACACACGTTTCCCGGTCCTTACAGACCTATATCCGAGGCGCCTCGTATCCAACAACCACACAGGTGAAAAGCATATAAATGTCAGGGCTGGTAGGTCACTGACACCACCCTAGCTAGAAAGAAACGTCGTGCTCTCCCAGCGGTCCGTCTCCCGTTTTTGACTCATACCGAGGTGTGAGGCTCGCGAATTCACGTTATACACAAAGCTACGCCACACAGGCCGTGCTTTGATCATCAACCACAAGACTTTGCTTTTCAACAGAAGCCTTGATCAATTGCCACTTATGTGTGCCACATTGGCAATTCACCCATGCGACTGATGTCCATCGATATACAACCTCTGAGCTCGTACATCTCAGAGAAGGGCGTTAAGAAAGAGAATAAATTCTCTGCCGCCAAACAGATGTATATTTAATAGAGATCAATCAACACAGAATAAAATCCAATGTCAGACACACAATCCATTTACAAGTTCGTTCTGGGTCTGAACGAAACCAGAGGCACTTTCCTCGCATATCCATCCATCTCCAGGTACGTCTGGACGATCACCAACTGATTCTCTCATCCTGGGTGTACAGCCCAATTAAGATCATCAGTAATCACCCAAACGATGTGAAGACTTCCGGTCTTCAACCACCATCTTCATCTTCGACATCTCGTCGAATCAGTTATTCAGAATGGGTATAACCCGGCCTTTCTGAATAACCCATGTATTTAATAAACAAATGTTACACAAACACAACGAACGCCTCATTCCAATTCAGAATATTCTTTTACTCACGAAATCACATTCTGAGGGAACAAGTTCCCATTAATTTTATCCAAGATAAATTCTTCTAAATTTATTCTTTAATCCTCCTATGGATGTCATTTCAAACTAGTCGGGATTAACGAACCACACCGAAGTAATTATTTATTTTATTTCCCAATCCCAACCTATATATCCCATGGAGAAAACTGGTAATACTCCACATCTAACACCACGGTGTTATCGGTAAAATTAATTACCATTTCACGTTTAAATCTAATTAAAGATTTAACTATCGCTTTGGAGCATAGCTGGTGGTACTCCATTCTCGATCACCTTTCAGATTTGATAATTTAAATTATCGATTCACTTTTTAATCTAATTAAATATTCATTAAAACTCCACTTAGTTTCAATCTTTTCAAAAATCAATATCCTGCCTTTAACTGGGTTAAAGAACCAATGTCATCTAAAACACGATCCACGATAAACCCAAATCATATTTGATATTAAATACAAGGCTCTGAATAGAAAATATATCGGCTTATATTCAATATCAAATTCTAAAACCAACATATATCGTATTGGAAATAACGATATAAAATATATCTTTCAAATTCCCATAACAATATCTGTATAGTCCCGAAATCCAACATCGAATTATCCCGAAGATAATTTCGATTCAACTCCAGTCCAATCCACGTATTGGGAACATTGATTATTTTTAAAATCACTTTCAAATTCAATTTATTTATTTCAAAAATAAATTGATTTTAATTCTAGTTCAAAACTAGTTTATTTCGATAAAAATCTATTTTTATCTTTTCAAATGTGGAATTCTCTAGCTCAATTCTTTCCAATCCATATATTATGATTTTTCACAAATTATAGATATTTTTAATAATTTTATCAAGGCCCGTACAGTCGATTTCCAACAACGGCCATCGAACTGCACTTACAGCGACCCTTTTTCGAATTTGATTTGGACATAACTCCAAATCCAATCGTTAGATTTCAAATTTCTAATTTCTAATATTCATTGGAAAGCTCTTTTCGATACGAACCCAACGGTTCCGGTTTTAGGAGAATCCGACGGTCGGATCTCCCGCAACGTCAATTCGAAGTCAATGGTCGAAATTCATGAACTGCCGCGGCGCGGCGCATTCTATTCAGGCCATTATATATATAATATATATATATTTCGTCGATTTCCTTTTAAAACGTATTTTATAAATCGTTTTAAATTCGTTTTCAAAACCATTTCAACACTATATTCAATTTCAAATCGATTTGATTTCCATTCCATTCGAATTCATTTCAATTCAATTTCAGTTCGTTTTAAATCTCATTCAAAACGATTTCAATTCGTTTTTAACTCAGTTTCAATTTAATTCAATTTCAATTCATTTCTATTTGATTCGAATTCAAATTCACTTTCTATTTAATTCGAATCGAATTCATTTTCTATTCGATTCGAATTGATTTCGAATTGATTCAATAAAATTCCAATTTAAATTTTAATCTAATTTAATTTGAATTTCATTTCAAAATATTAAATTTTGAAATCACTTCTCAATATTCATTATAAAACGAATAAAATCGATATAAATATCGTTCACGTCGAAATAGCGCAACTCAAATCAACACAGCTTTATATATTTCAAAAACTTCTTATTTTATTCAACAAATGAATATTTATTCCATTCAACACAAGAATCTATATTTCTTTCAACACACGACTAATCTCCACACATGAGTACTGTCAACACATCACTATTTTTGTTATATAAAATATTTTATAAAATTTTGGTATCTATCGTTTGATTTTCAATTAGACTCCACCGTGAAGTAGTTCTAATTTTAAATATGATAAAGATGTGAATTTTATTATTAAAATATTTTACTCAACACATAAATATTTCACCACATGAACATCGTCAACACATGACTATTTTTATATTCAACACGTGAATTTTCTTTTATAATATTCATTATTTTCCCGATTGGAATGAGGCCCAACCAATCACCATATAATGTTAATTATATGGATTCCATACAACACATGTATATAATAGCAATGATAAATAATCAACCATCATCCAACGTGCACCACACAACTGCATAAGCATCAAATATAAATAATCGATGCTTACACAGTCTATCGACCAATCGATCGACATACAATTAAATAATTGGGATTAGTGTATGCCAAATATCATCCCAACACCCGTGTGGGGTTTCAAATCAACAAACACATATTTTTGTTTGTGCAGTTGGGCGATGTGTAAAATTTATCGACCCAATCAATATCAGTCAAATCAGTGTATATAAATAAATCGACCGATTTGTTTATAAATACTTATTTATTCACATTCACGTTAAAAATTATATTTTTAACGATAAAATATTTTATTTCAACACATGAATTCCTATTCAGTTCGTTTACACAATAAAAATGATATTTTTATTTTTCTAACATATTTTAGAAAATTTCGGCGGCATAACGGCACGATACTAGAAACAGGACAAGGCCTAGCCTTATCCCCGGTCTAGTGAAGGCCCACGCCATTCACACATCAATCAAATCCATTCCATTTCACCAAACAATTCAATTCGAACCAAATAAACTAACCAACTACATAACCAAACAATTTAACAAACAAGTCATCCATGGTCTGTGGATGACGGGTGTCGGGTGCTACTAAACACCGTCTGCATCCTAGTATATATATATAACTAGAAAAGAAATTTTGAGTGAGAAGTTCTCACCAATAGCTATCCAATCATCTTGACTCTTCTTTTAGAGAAATCATCGTCATTCTCTCCTTTCGTCGCTTTCGTTGCCCGTAGCCACTACATATATAAAAATCACACATTTTTATATTTGTGTCTTTAAAATAAAAATCACATTTTTATTTATTCACTTTCAATTTAAAAATTGAATCTTTATCCCGCTATTCAATATATAAAAATCGGATTTTTACTTCGATGTTCAATATATAAAAATCATATTTTTACTTCACTACATGTGTAAAAATCTCACCTTTCTCTATTTAAAAATATCGTCTTTCTTCCTTTAAAAATCTAATCTTTCTATTTTAAAAATCCCGTCTTTTCTATTTTAAAAATATCGTCTTTTTACTTTTATCAAAATCCCTCCTTTATGTAAAATAAAAATCTAATCTTTATGTAAAATAAAGATCCAATCTTTTTAAGCAATAACACATATAAAAATTCTCTTAACAAATAAAAACTGATTTTTAATCCAATGTTTTATAAAAGAACTGATTTTTAAAGATTTTTAAAAATAAAAAACAAATCAAACGAGGAAGAACTTACTGTCTAAGGGGGAGGATGGCACAGGAGAACCTCAGTGCGGCGGGGGAGATCACGTCAGGTGGTGGCGGGCCTTCCTCGACTGGCGGTGGCTAGGGTTTTGTGCGGTGGTCGGGAGGCTGAGGGCGCGGGTTCAAGGAGGCTCGATTTGGGGGTTCAGGGGAAGAGGAGGACGCCGAAGGGAAGGAAGCAAGGTCAGGCGGTGCGGCGGCTGGGGGGGGACTTCCGTCGACGGTGGTGGGCAGGGAGGTGGGTTTGGGCTCGCGACGGCTTCGAGAGGAGAGGAAGCGAGGGGAGGAGGTCGACAGGGACAGGGGGGGTGCAGCTCCGCCCCCCTAGGCGGCGCGGCGGTCATCGGGGAGGGGCGACGATCGTCGCTCCTCCTTTCTCTTTTTTTTTTATAAAACGATTCTGAAAATAAACCGGGGGGGGGGGGGGGGCAACGTGATTTAAGGGGAGAGATTTAATTTATAATTTATTTAATTATTTTAATTTGCAAAAAGTTGACTTTTACATACGACCTCGAAACGAGGCCTACCGCCTGTCGTCCATAGCGTTTTACCCCTATTCCGAACACAATGGGATATGTATCGCAAGCTGATTTGATCGTTTCGATCAGTTTCCGTTGAATTTACATTTAAATCACTATATTGAATTTTAAACGTACATTTCAATTTACCGGGGTCACATACTAACTAGAAAAATTCTCGAAAAATATTTTCTAGCTTCGTATTGACGATACGGTCCTAACAAAACTAGTTTCGTTGAATTCTGAGGCCGTTGGAAAAATGGCCATTTTCCAGTCGATTAAAATCAACTAAAACTGGTCAAACGCGTTTTCCTTTGCCATGCTCACATACTGATTCAAAAAATTATGAAATTTGAAACCTAGCAATAATTTGACACTGCGGATCCAACAAAAGTGATTTCGTCGAAATCCGAGGTCATTTGCAAAATGTCCATTTTTTTAAGGGCCTGAATTCCATAGCGACTATTCAGAATTTTCAACTGGACATATCTTTTGATTCCCGCTATGAAATTTTGATTTTTCGGATTCGTTGGAAATATATCCACAAATAGATCCTATTGTTTTTGGTTTCACTAAAATCCGGATTGTTTTGCACCCGGTACATTCAATTGAAGTTTGAAATCGAATTATCGAACTACCGCGCCATTTTCAATTCTTTTTATAATTATATATAAATATTTATATTCTAACGACGACGTATATAATATATACGTTCGAATTATATTCAAAATAAATTTCTCGTCGATATTATTTAAAATAATTCATTTTAAATAATCAAAATCCGTTAAAATTGCCAAATTAAAAATTTTAAACTGGCCCAGATTTTCGGGTTATTACAATCTCCCTCACTTAAAACTTTTCGTCCCCGAAAAGGAACAAAGTCGAAAGTGGTTTGATTAATCTACTCTACGTTCGATCTGGCTTTCATTCTCCAACTTTTCAGTTTCTGAGAATTTTCAAATTTTCAAAAATTTGGCTAACACCCTAAATTTTTGAAAAATTTCGCCATAACCTCCCCTGCACCGGGAGCCACGGAAAAATCCCGAAATTGCCATACAGGCCTTCTGATCTCAAAAAGAAAAAGAAAAAGCCAAGCGGCTAGCCAATAGGCTCATAAAATCATCATCACCCAAACAAAACAGTAAATTATATAGTAAACATGTACCTATTTGTCGGGCAAAAAAAATTTTATTCTCTGCTCTAGCCTCCTTGCTATGACCTGTTCAATGTAAGTATATGTATATGCAAGCAAATGCGACCTATTTTCGATACAATTCAATATTCGGTTCAATTAGGCATAATGGTTCAAAATTATCAAACAAATAAACAAACAACACAAACATCAATCAATTAGTGAATTAGAGTTTCAAATTCATAATTTTGATATATATACAAAAAATCATGTTTTGATGCCAATTCACAACAATGTATTCTAGCTATAATAGTTTTGGTTCTCACACCAGCCTAATGGAAATATATAGAAGTCACACCTTCGAAACACGAACATAAATACTGATGATGTGGCCACATCATCAGAATTATCCCCGGGTGTCTAGAATGTGATTCTATATCTACCCAGTATATTAAAACTTCGAATATACGTTCATGACGCGTATATACAAAACTTTTATATACTGGATTGCCCATATCAATATAAACAGATATTCAAATACGTATAAAGTAATTTAAATTTACAAAACAAAATTGTTTTCGTTTGAAAAATATACTCTTCACACTCGTTCTAGGATAAAACTGATCCTATCTCTAACGAGTCATTCTAATTGGATTTTAATAATCCAATATCTGATGAATTCTTTCGTATGGTTCTAATGTGTCTTGTTCTCGAGCTCTGTAAACCAAAGCTCCGATACCAAACTGTAACGACAAGGAATTTCACTCGATCTGAATCGATCGTTAAACCGACTAAGACCGTTCAAAACCCTGATCGTTTTGAGAACAGGACAAATTGGAACGCAGACGGAAGAACATTTCATTGCTATTACAACAATTCCATCAGATACAAGAATATACAGAGTATAAATGAATAAATTACATTCGACAAATATCAGAGATTACAATAAATTACATAGCAGCGGAAAAATATTCAAAACACAACTGAAAGTGATACACGGATACAGAGCTTTCCGAGCATCGTTCCAGCTGTTAATCAGGACCCTGTGAATTAAATCTGCAAAACCAAAACTACTAGCTGCCCGTGTGGAAAATAGGGGCACCCAGAGTTTAGGTTAAAACAATAAACTCCAGGTCAGTCATGTGACTGGTGTGAGAACTAAAACAGTTATTTAAAACTTTACTTTAAAAGAGAGTAATTCAAGGGACCACGCCGTATAACACGAAACGGGTTTCCTCCCAAGAATACTAGTGCATATAACAAAACAACGTAATGCTCTTTGGAAAAATGAAGCTATTATAAGACCCAGGTCCCATCACACAATGTAACGCAAGCCGGAGGATAGGGTTTTCCCTTATAATAGCCAAACATGCTTGGTACGTTTAAAACAAATCATTTGATACTATTATAAGTATATAGTGTCAAAACAATTTCAATCATAAATATAAATCATAGACGGCATGGGTACCATATATCATGTCGCCATACTAGTTCTACAATTAAAACCGCAATATCACGTATTGGAAATTGGATTTCCGTCATGAGCCGAGGCAAGGGGCAAGCTCCTCTCCGCGTTCGAGACACTCTAGCAAATGCCTCAGGACCCCACTATGATCCTTGGAATCGGCTGGGCCGGTCCTCTCTTACTTTTGAGGATTGGCAATTCCTGAACACACGTTTCCCGGTCCTTACAGACCTATATCCGAGGCGCCTCGTATCCAACAACCACACAGGTGAAAAGTATATAAATGTCAGGGCTGGTAGGTCACTGACACCACCCTAGCTAGAAAGAAACGTCGTGCTCTCCCAGCGGTCCGTCTCCCGTTTTTGACTCATACCGAGGTGTGAGGCTCGCGAATTCACGTTATACACAAAGCTACGCCACACAGGCCGTGCTTTGATCATCAACCACAAGACTTTGCTTTTCAACAGAAGCCTTGATCAATTGCCACTTATGTGTGCCACATTGGCAATTCACCCATGCGACTGATGTCCATCGATATACAACCTCTGAGCTCGTACATCTCAGAGAAGGGCGTTAAGCAAGAGAATAAATTCTCTGCCGCCAAACAGATGTATATTTAATAGAGATCAATCAACACAGAATAAAATCCAATGTCAGACACACAATCCATTTACAAGTTCGTTCTGGGTCTGAACGAAACCAGAGGCACTTTCCTCGCATATCCATCCATCTCCAGGTACGTCTGGACGATCACCAACTGATTCTCTCATCCTGGGTGTACAGCCCAATCAAGATCATCAGTAATCACCCAAACGATGTGAAGACTTCCGGTCTTCAACCACCATCTTCATCTTCGACATCTCGTCGAATCGGTTATTCAGAATGGGTATAACCCGGCCTTTCTGAATAACCCACGTATTTAATAAACAAATGTTACACAAACACAACGAACGCCTCATTCCAATTCAGAATATTCTTTTACTCACGAAATCACATTCTGAGGGAACAGGTTCCCATTAATTTTATCCAAGATAAATTCTTCTAAATTTATTCTTTAATCCTCCTATGGATATCATTTCAAACTAGTCGGGATTAACGAACCACACCAAAGTAATTATTTATTTTATTTCCCAATCCCAACCTATATATCCCATGGAGAAAACTGGTAATACTCCACATCTAACACCACGGTGTTATCGGTAAAATTAATTACCATTTCACGTTCAAATCTAATTAAAGATTTAACTATCGCTTTGGAGCAAAGCTGGTGGTACTCCATTCTCGATCACCTTTCAGATTTGATAATTTAAATTATCGATTCACTTTTTAATCTAATTAAATATTCATTAAAACTCCACTTAGTTTCAATCTTTTCAAAAAATCAATATCCTGCCTTTAACTGGGTTAAAGAACCAATGTCATCTAAAACACGATCCACGATAAACCCAAATCATATTTGATATTAAATACAAGGCTCTGAATAGAAAATATATCGGCTTATATTCAATATCAAATTCTAAAACCAACATATATCGTATTGGAAATAACGATATAAAATATATCTTTCAAATTCCCATAACAATATCTGTATAGTCCCGAAATCCAACATCGAAATATCCCGAAGATAATTTCGATTCAACTCCAGTCCAATCCACGTATTGGGAATATTGATTATTTTTAAAATCACTTTCAAATTCAATTTATTTATTTCAAAAATAAATTGATTTTAATTCTAGTTCAAAACTAGTTTATTTCGATAAAAATCTATTTTTATCTTTTCAAATGTGGAATTCTCTAGCTCAATTCTTTCCAATCCATATATTATGATTTTACACAAATTATAGATATTTTTAATAATTTTATCAAGGCCCGTACAGTCGATTTCCAACAACGGCCATCGAACTGCACTTACAGCGACCCTTTTTCGAATTTGATTTGGACATAACTCCAAATCCAATCGTTAGATTTCAAATTTCTAATATTCATTGGAAAGCTCTTTTCGATACGAACCCAACGGTTCCGGTTTTAGGAGAATCAGACGGTCGGATCTCCCGCAACGTCAATTCGAAGTCAATGGTCGAAATTCATGAACTGCCGCGGCGCGGCGTGTTCTATTCAGGCCATTATATATATAATATATATATATATATTTCGTCGATTTCCTTTTAAAACGTATTTTATAAATCGTTTTAAATTCGTTTTCAAAACCATTTCAACACTATATTCAATTTCAAATCGATTTGATTTCCATTCCATTCGAATTCATTTCAATTCAATTTCAGTTCGTTTTAAATCTCATTCAAAACGATTTCAATTCGTTTTTAACTCAGTTTCAATTTAATTCAATTTCAATTCATTTCTATTTGATTCGAATTCAAATTCACTTTCTATTTAATTCGAATCGAATTCATTTTCTATTCGATTCGACTTCATTTCGAATTGATTCAATAAAATTCCAATTTGAATTTTAATCTAATTTAATTTGAATTTCATTTCAAAATATTAAATTTTGAAATCACTTCTCAATGTTCATTATAAAACGAATAAAATCGATATAAATATCGTTCACGTCGAAATAGCGCAACTCAAATCAACACGGCTTTATATATTTCAAAAACTTCTTTATTTTATTCAACAAATGAATATTTATTCCATTCAACACAAGAATCTATATTTCTTTCAACACACGACTAATCTCCACACATGAGTACTGTCAACACATCACTATTTTTGTTATATAAAATATTTTATAAAATTTTGGTATCTATCATTTGATTTTCAATTAGACTCCACCGTGAAGTAGTTCTAATTTTAAATATGATAAAGATGTGAATTTTATTATTAAAATATTTTACTCAACACATAAATATTTCACCACATGAACATCGTCAACACATGACTATTTTTATATTCAACACGTGAATTTTCTTTTATAATATTCATTATTTTCCTGATTGGAATGAGGCCCAACCAATCACCATATAATGTTAATTATATGGATTCCATACAACACATGTATATAATAGCAATGATAAATAATCAACCATCATCCAAAGTGCACCACACAACTGCATAAGCATCAAATATAAATAATCGATGCTTACACAGTCTGTCAACCAATCGATCGACATACAATTAAATAATTGGGATTAGTGTATGCCAAATATCATCCCAACACCCGTGTGGGGTTTCAAATCAACAAACACATATTTTTGTTTGTGCAGTTGGGCGATGTGTAAAATTTATCGACCTAATCAATATCAGTCAAATCAGTGTATATAAATAAATCGACCGATTTGTTTATAAATACTTATTTATTCACATTCACGTTAAAAATTATATTCTTAACGATAAAATATTTTATTTCAACACATGAATTCCTATTCAGTTCGTTTACACAATAAAAATGATATTTTTATTTTTCTAACATATTTTAGAAAATTTCGGCGGCATAACGGCACGATACTAGAAACGGGACAAGGCCTAGCCTTATCCCCGGTCTAGTGAAGGCCCACGCCATTCACACATCAATCAAATCCATTCCATTTCACCAAACAATTCAATTCGAACCAAATAAACTAACCAACTACACAACCAAACAATTTAACAAACAAGTCATCCATGGTCTGTGGATGACGGGTGTCGGGTGCTACTAAACACCGTCTGCATCCTAGTATATATATATAACTAGAAAAGAAATTTTGAGTGAGAAGTTCTCACCGATAGCTATCCAATCATCTTGACTCTTCTTTTAGAGAAATCATCGTCATTCTCGCCTTTCGTCGCTTTCGTTGCCCGTAGCCACTACATATATAAAAATCACACATTTTTATATTTGTGTCTTTAAAATAAAAATCACATTTTTATTTATTCACTTTCAATTTAAAAATCGAATCTTTATCCCGCTATTCAATATATAAAAATCAAATTTTTACTTCGATGTTCAATATATAAAAATCATATTTTTACTTCACTACATGTGTAAAAATCTCACCTTTCTCCATTTAAAAATATCGTCTTTCTTCCTTTAAAAATCTAATCTTTCTATTTTAAAAATCCCGTCTTTTCTATTTTAAAAATATCGTCTTTTTACTTTTATCAAAATCCCTCCTTTATGTAAAATAAAAATCTAATCTTTATGTAAAATAAAGATCCAATCTTTTTAAGCAATAACACATATAAAAATTCTCTTAACAAATAAAAACTGATTTTTAATCCAATGTTTTATAAAAGAACTGATTTTTAAAGATTTTTAAAAATAAAAAACAAATCAAACGAGGAAGAACTTACTGTCTAAGGGGGAGGATGGCACAGGAGAACCTCAGTGCGGCGGGGGAGATCACGTCAGGTGGTGGCGGGCCTTCCTTGACTGGCGGTGGCTAGGGTTTTGTGCGGTGGTCGGGAGGCTGAGGGCGCGGGTTCAAGGAGGCTCGATTTGGGGGTTCAGGGGAAGAGGAGGACGTCGAAGGGAAGGAAGCAAGGTCAGGCGGTGCGGCGGCTGGGGGGGGGGGACTTCCGTCGACGGTGGTGGGCAGGGAGGTGGGTTTGGGCTCGCGACAGCTTCGAGAGGAGAGGAAGCGAGGGGAGGAGGAGGTCGACAGGGACAGGGGCTCCGCCCCCCTAGGCGGCGCGACGGTCATCGAGGAGGGGCGACGATCGTCGCTCCCCCTTTCTTTTTTTTTTTATAAAACGATTCTGAAAATAAACCGGGGGGGGGGGGGGCAACGTGATTTAAGGGGAGAGATTTAATTTATAATTTATTTAATTATTTTCATTTGCAAAAAGTTGACTTTTACATACGACCTCGAAACGAGGTCCACCGCCTGTCGTCCATAGCGTTTTACCCCTATTCCGAACACAATGGGATATGTATCGAAAGCTAATTTGATCGTTTCGATCAGTTTCCGTTGAATTTACATTTAAATCACTATATTGAATTTTAAACGTACATTTCAATTTACCGGGGTCACATACTAACTAGAAAAATTCTCGAAAAATATTTTCTAGCTTCGTATTGATGATACGGTCCTAACAAAACTAGTTTCGTTGAATTCTGAGGCCGTTGGAAAAATGGCCATTTTCCAGTCGATTAAAATCAACTAAAACTGGTCAAACGCGTTTTCCTTTGCCACGCTCACATACTAATTCAAAAAATTATGAAATTTGGAACCTAGCAATAATTCGACACTGCGGATCCAACAAAAGTGATTTCGTCGAAATCCGAGGTCATATGCAAAATGTCCATTTTTTTAAGGGCCTGAATTCCATAGCGACTATTCAGAATTTTCAACTGGACATATCTTTTGATTCCCGCTATGAAATTTTGATTTTTCGGATTCGTTGGAAAGATATCCACAAATAGATCCTATTGTTTTTGGTTTCACTAAAATCCGGATTGTTTTGCACCCGGTACATTCAATTGAAGTTTGAAATCGAATTATCGAACTACCGCGCCATTTTCAATTCTTTTTATAATTATATATAAATATTTATATTCTAACGACGACGTATATAATATATACGTTCGAATTATATTCAAAATAAATTTCTCATCGATATTATTTAAAATAATTCATTTTAAATAATCAAAATCCGTTAAAATTGCCAAATTAAAAATTTTAAACTGGCCCAGATTTTCGGGTTATTACATTCCAACTGGGAATTCTTGTTCTGTTCGAGTGATGAAGACTCGCGTGAAAGATGCCGAAGGAAATCTCGACATCGGAAATGGCTAAAAATAGAGTAGGAGCACAATCTGGGGTTTTGCTAACCTACGGCAGGATATATTGACTCCATATCTAGTGTATGCTTATTATCGAATCGTGCGGGAGCTCCTCGAAGTTGCGCGCGGGAGTTGGATATGTTTGGTTCCACGTGCACTTCGGTGTTTCATGCGTGGGCCAGTTGTGTTTACCTTATGGTATATTTTATCTAGAGATATGCGACGCTCGGAGGTACTTTCTGAACCTTGTGCATGGAATTTGGATCTGTATTGAGAGATCTCCGATGGAAAATCCAATATGCGAACGTGCCTTATCGGTTTTGTTTGTACACTTAATAGTTGTCGAATGTAACCAATGTAACCATTCCTTCTATGTGAATTTATTTATATTCTACACCCTAGACATTATTTATAATACAACTATACTTCTCCTAATAAATGGTTGGTTTCAATTGAGGGGAAATCCGGAGAGGTTATCTGCACAGTCCCCTCAGTGTTGTTACATGCAATGTGTATCTTGAGTTTCTCATACCATACTGATGTCTGACGCTTGGTTTTTGTTTTCCTTAAAATCATCACGTACTCCTTCGAGTAGGATGAGTATGGCAGGTTTTACTTTGGATGCCTTGGAGCTTTTGGAAGAGAGTTGGAGTTCATCTTACCGTACTTTTTATATCCGCTGCATTCTATATTGTACATCAACATTTATGAGGACGGGTTGTTATAACTGTCCATGTTGATGATAGGTTAGTCTTCTCTGATAGTTGTAATCATACAGTTTTATTTGGTAAAGATCATTCATTATATTATATGTTACCGTTCCGTTGTGAGATTCTGATATTGTGTCCTCTTCTTCCTCAATGTATTTTCTTTTTATTTTATTTCACCCTAACTTTCGCCTTTCCGGCACTTGGGTGCTCGGCACGTGAATACCATGGATGTATTAGTGTCGACATTTGAGTGTCGAAAAGTCGGGTCGTTACACAAATATATGCTTAAATAAGCCATGCATTGATCATCTTAGCTCATCGCATATCTTAAGTATGTTACATTATCCATTAACAACGCATCACTGATTACTATCAATATATAATCTCTAAGCTCATAAGTCTTAGAGAAGGGTGTTAAGCAAGAGGATAAATTCTCCGCCACCAAGCAGAAATATTTTTAACAGAGACCAGTGCTACGCAGTCAATTAAAATGTCAAACGCACAATCCATATATGTCCATCCTAGGTCTGAACGAAAATCCAATCCGAAAATCCCCAAATATATTCAAACCTCATGTCACTTATAACCTCGTATCGGGGGATCAGTCCAACCGAGAAATCCACAATCAATCGAAACAATTCAAAGAATCCCGGTCTTCATTTGTTGTTTTCAAAGTCTTGAATTGCTCCATAACGTCGTATTATTACTTGGAATGGTTTTCGAACATATACTTGATCCCGGTCTTTCTAAGTAATATGCAACTTTTAAAAAATAGTTACGGGTTTACACAGGCTTTTCAATCCAAATCTCCTTCCAAATAGTTATAAATTCAAGATTGGAAAACTCTTATTTCAAAATCCCATTACCATCTTAATTCTTTAATCTAAATCAAAAAAATTCCCTTTCATTCCAATTTCTCACTTTTATTTCCTCAAATCAAAGATTTGATTAAATCCCAAATTACGGTATGAATTCCCACAACTCAACCTTATTAGATTTCAAGAATGGTATTATTGAAGATACGATTCACGGCAAAACCCTATTCAATTGATACTGAACATAAGTTATACAGAAATTGTATCTACTTATATTCGATATCAATTCTCATAATCAACTAATAATATAAGTGGAATAACGATATAATAATAATATCTTTCAAATTCCTCAAATAGTATACGTTTACACTACAAAATTTCATATCAAATATCCAAAGATTATTTCTATCCAACTTATCTCAATCATATTGAGAAACCCATATCTTAATCAAAAGATTTATTCAACTCTCTAACATTAGATTTGCATAAAAATACCATCAATCTACCTTCAATATTAATCTCTGTATCCAACTCACACTATAAGTGGAATAATGGTGAACTATCTTTTAAATTCCCCAAATAGCAAAAGTCATCATTTACTAGATCAATATCAAACATTTAAAGATTTATCTCTAACTATATCCAATTATTTAAAATTGGACAACCCATTTTTAAATCAAATAATTCAATTTAAATTCATATAAATTATTTCCAAAACTTTCCAAACCATTTTATAAATCTTTTGTTTTAATGTTTTAAATAATGGTTCGCGATTCATAACTTCAAAACCAATTTATCTTTGAAACTGTTACAATAACGTTACTAAAAGTGCTGCTGTAAAATAGCCATTTAAATCAAATAAATTCCAAATTATCTGAAATTCAAGTATTTCTGTTTTAACCACTTTAAATTAGTAAAGTAAGATTTATCATAATTTTTCTCCATTTTTAAAATAATTATTTAACTTATTTTATTCGATTTCTCATTATGGTCGACAAATTGCACGTATAGCGACCTTTTCCAAATTTGTTTTAAACATAACTTCAAAATCATACGTTCGAATCTGAAAATTCCTTTTCTATTTAAAAGCTGTTATCATTTGGAATCTAATGTTTCTTATTTCAAGCCAAACCGATTTCAAACCATCAAGTTATAGCTATTAAACCGATATTTAAGAACTATCGCACCGCAGCGCATTCTACTCACGCCATATAACGATTTAAATATAAATCGTTCAATTCCTTTTCAAATTGAATTTATACTTTTAATTCTCTTGGAAAACAGTTTCGAATTATATTTCAAATTTGATTTCAAATTAACCATCCCGTTTGTCTGATCAGTTAGGGATAGCCAGGGAGAGCAGGAAACTACATTTCCAAACCCAAGCCTAGGCACTATCCTCTTTGTCATCCTAGAACGTTCTGGTGAATATATAAAAACATTGTCAATATATAAATACACACACATATTTTTAAAACCATATTCCGATTTCAAATCTCATTTTGAACTTAATAATAATATTTTAATATTTGAAAACCAATCTTCATTTGTATGGAAGGAAGATTAAATCGATCATCGGTATAATTCCACAAGTACATTGTGTTTGTGCTTTCATGCAATCATAAATCAACCATATAAATCAAATGAACATGAATTATAATCACAACCAATAAACATTTCAGCTGTGCACAAGCATTACGATCAATAACTCTTAACAGTGTTCAGTGTGCTATCTACACATTCATTCAAACAATAACATCCATATCCAACCAATTATCATTAACAGATTATCCATTAACCACTAATTTAAATAATTAAATTAGGAGCTCTCACCATTATAGCTCCAATATTTCCATTACTAGGTCGAACAAACCAACGAACACTGCTAGCTCTACTTGTACTGCTTTCGATTTACTTCTATTAGCAGCTGGTAATTTTTCTGCTAATTTTTATATTGAAATTAAATTAACAATAACGATCATTATATATTATTATATATATGTGGACATTTTATTTATTTTAAATTTATACTTAACAAAAATTACCAATATTGTATTCTTATATATTCTATTTTTTGATACGTTCTAATGCCTCCAACGGCGATTCAAAAGAATTTAAATTGAGTGAGATATTAACTTTTAAAGTTTTAAACAAATTTAAATTAAAAGTAAATAAATAAAATGTACCCATAATCCTAGGCTCAAGCCCATATGTTCAAACCTCGGCCCGCTCCCCTTCTCTTCTTCTTCTTCTTACTAGCTCACGCATCTCCTCTTTACGCAACAACAGGAAACCGCTGAAACCATTTACAGTGCACAGCGTGCATGTGCACACGCCAACCACTCTACAATTCTTCTATTCGAGACCACTGATAGGTTTCTCTCCTCCTCCTCGTTCGATTGTACCTCAGTACCCAAGCTGTGACACCCACATCCATTAATGTCACTCTATATATAAAGCATTAAGTTTTGTGAAGCATTATAGCTAAATAAGAACATAATATCACAAGACAGACATGTAAAATAGCAGCGAAATTAAAATCTTTATTTAAATCAAAACATCATGGTCCCAAATATTGAGTTTACATCATAAGTTTGAAATAACCAATTATATTAATAATCTGTCTTGTCAAAAATATCAGAGTACAAAAGCATAAAACCATATTTCCCTTGCGAAGCCATAAGAGAGTTGATAAGAAGTCAAAGCGGTAAATCAATATCCAAAATCCAAGCTAAGCGAAAAGAATCCAAATCAACTCTAAGCACTTCCACCCCGAGAACCCAGGGGGAACAGAAGAGAGAGAAGAGGAAACAAAAATGGCCAGACATAAAGTCTGGCGAGTCCAGTTACTTTTAAAAATAAATAAATAAATAAAAGTATCATGTCACGTATATAAAAATTGGAAGAACAAGATAACAATAACAAGGACAAATGTGAACTGAGCAAGATAAGTTTGAACAGAATATACTGCGCTTTTTAAATACGTTTCTCTACACCGCACCAATACTAGTATCTCTGAAACAGAATGATCCCTACAAATACTGTTCCATTACATTTTCTTGATTTTTTAGGTTACTTGGGTTAACGACACTCAACACTTACATACATGTTATACCCATTTACTTCATAGTGGATTAACCTAATATGGTATATATGTAGCTACCTCTCAATACCGAGGTACACCCCATGGTATCCCACTCGCACGGTCTCCCTCGTAATACCACAGAAAAGTACGCAGTCCCTCATTCTACGCCGGAGTGACGTACAGATCTCTATATAACAATGTTACGTTCCACATATATCTGCCATTATTATGCTACGTAAGCGTATAGACTTCCACCATCGATCGAATCAGATTTCATTCCGGAGTAATGCCCTCAAGTCTACGATACATCTCCCAGAGTAGTCATGCATGTATCAAGACTGTCATACGTATGTACTGTAACTGTAGCTTGATGTCTCAATTGTACGTCCTCTAATGTGCACCGAGTTCCATGACAGGGCGATGCAAGAAACACAGAACTCAATCGGGAGCTTATCCATATCTGTATAAGGCCGCCTTTAAGAGCCTCAAAATACAGATATTCCTAGGGTCTGTTTTCACGATGGTTATGGCCCCACCTTGGCCCCTCCCTTAACTAGTAAAGACTACAAGAGCTAAACGACTGCCCCTAATAACAAATAATCTAAACATCCATTTGGCATCTTCCCTCAACCACCCGTACCCCGATAGTGAAAGGTGAAATGGTCTGTTGGTTTTAGCTCTAGTCTTTTTGCATCCCACTGGCTGCCGATGACAGGCATCCGACGATACACTATCCTTGTTGGTCATGACCCTTCACCTCCCCGTAGAGGCATCCGCCGAATCACCCTAACATCAACGTGTCACAACATTCTGACTGCATAGCTACTTTTGCAGTCAAGGCCCACCCACCTAGGAGTTACGCGCAGACCCAACCTCTGCGGGCATAGCCTAATCATCTGCCACCGCACAGAGTACTACCAGGAGCACCTTACATACCTCAGGAAGTCGCATGCTTCCCCTTCCAGTCCTTCAGAGCTGCCAGAATAATCAGATGAATGTTCGCTCCCGTCGTGCTTGATAACACCACGATTATCTACCCTGTTGGGTTATTCACCCTCAGACGTACAGACTGGTCCAAGAGCCTCATTTTAATGTGTCATTAGACCCTATGTCTAAACATTTTTTTACACGCTTGTTTTAACTCACCAGATTTCCATATAACCTTGTTATCCCCATTTACATTGACTTCTTATTTAAGTTACCAAGTTTCTCTTGCTTATTGATTTCAGTTACATAACTTAACCCATTTAAGTTTATCAATAAGCCCACAACATGTTATTCCCTAGATTGTGGTCCAATGTCTATAATCCACAATCCCTTTGTTTAAGTTCATCGTTACAATAACATGTTCTACTTAATATTATATCTTAATTTCACATGTTTTCTTGTTTAACATGTCAGTCATTATTTATGAATAAATATAACTTATTTCATAAGTTCTCCTCATTCTTTCTCATTTAATCATAATTCCGTTTTATACCGTTACTACAACTTATCGTTATTCACTTATTAACCTTGATCTCTTAACTAAGGTCCACTAATGAGTTTCTCACCCCATCAATATAACTTATGTTGTCCCAATCTGTAGATTTCAAATTCTTGTCTTGTAAATAACTTAATTTACAATTAAGTATAACTTATCCCCTTACAAAAGTTATTCTATTCCCTTTTTCATTTATTATAACTTCAGTTATAGTTTCTAATTGTCCCTAAGACAAGTCTAAATGTGTAATTCTTATCAGCATATTTCATACTTCCAAATCTACAGATTACTTAATTTATAATTAAGTACAACTTCCTACGTTTCAAAAGCCTTCCCCCTTTTCTCTACTTATTACAAATTACTAGTTTCAGTTTTTCTCCATTTGCTGATTACTTAATTTATAATTAAGTGTCACTTACCTTATCTCACCGTTACCTCATTTCCTTACTAGTTTATTATAACCTAAGTTATAATCTTTACTTATCCCTAGGACAAGTCTACCTATTATTTCTCCTGTTTATACATGTTAATGCCCCGGACCACTCACATTAAGTCATCCACTTGTGGATGCTGGATATGTCGGGCGGCTCCAGGCAGACTTAAACCACAAGTTTAGACTAAACCTCGTGTCGTGGCGCCGTTTCACACTAGACCTCTCACATTAGATTATCAACTTGTTCACGTTGGATATACATGGCGGCTTCGGGCAGACTTATACCACAAGTGTAATCTAACCTCGTGTCTAAGCGTGATTACATTTCCAATTTTAGGCATATTCATATTCGCAATTATCCTATTTCAATTATTGGTTTCCATGCCCTAAATCAATATTCACATGTGTTCCAGTTTATGCCCCAAGTTGTCATTTACATATGTTACAATTTATGCCCAATTTCATAATTACATATGTTCCAATTTATATCCCAAATCAATATTTACACATGCTCCAATTTATGTCCAAATCAATATTTACATATTTCAGTACAAGTTATACCCAAATTCATGTTCACATATTTTCCAATGTATGCCTAAATTCTTATTCATATTATCCCACATGATATATGCCCCTAAATCCATATACGTATATTTCCAAATTTTATGCTCAAATTTATATTCATATTTTCCAATACCAATTAAGCCCCAAATTATGTCTTTCCCAATCATTCCCAGTTTCACACGTTCGAATATTTCAGCGTTAGGCCTAGGCTCGAAGGTAGCCTGTCTATAAAAATAAAAAAGGGAAAAGAGGGAGAGAAAAGAACCAGAACATGTATAATAACGAATCAATAATATAGTGGTAAAAATAGGCATAAAAACTGAATAGGCATATTATGACAAGACTAGACATGGTGACGATATAAACATATAAGAACAAATCTGATGAATATGTCATAATAGAACTGATTAGGCACCGATTCAAGATCCAATTTTTATATACATATCAAGATTACTATTTAACGATTTAGATCTAAAAATAACATGAACTCACAATGAATAGATCTAAGGAAATGGATCTAAATTACTGCGAAGAACACGTTGAATCTATTGTTGTAGCAATCGTTGAATTTGTATAATCTTTGCTGAACTGGATTTGGAGAAGAAAAGGCCATTCAATTTACATTGCAGCAAAGCTCCGCCATCGCTACCATTTTTTTAGATGAATAAAACCTAGGTTTAGGTCCTTTTTATACCCTAGAAGCAACGAATCAGGTCCAAAAAGAAGTCCAGGTACAGGAAAATGAATTTTGCCCAGATCTGCTCGGGGTGGTCGACCCCCACCTGGGGGGTCGAGACCCCAATTATGGGGTCGACTCCCCTGGGTGGGAAATTTCCCGCTCATGGAAATTCGAATTTTGAACTGAAATTTTGATTTTCTAGACCTTATATTCATATATATTATTCTTATGCGTATACAAACTTCTAACCTTCATAGCTTCTTCATACGGTGTCCGTTTTACGCAAACCAAATGTTTATCTTGACCAGAATTTCGAGACGGACGCAAAGGAGCAGTCCGTTTCCCTTAATTCTGAATATTAAATTAAGTTTTCTTTAATTCATTATTAACAGTGTATTTCACATTAATTATTCTTTAATTCATCATTTTTAGTGTCGTTAAAAATTTCGGGGTTTTACATTCTCCCCTACTCAAAGGATTTCGTCCCCGAAATCTCTAAATTAAGAAGAACATATATCCTAACATCCAAAAGTTATACAGTCGTCTAGCAATCACAGGCATCCATTGTCCTTAAGTAATTTCTAATGCTTTTATGAACATATGCAATAGTGTGTGTATATGTCCGTAAACTAATGCAAAAGATCAGGCAGTCTGCTGATTCAGTTGACCTCCTTAATGCAAAGTATGTTAGTGCTATGCAACCAAAATGTATGCAAATCATCCTAATCCATGTAAGTTCTACATGTTTGCATAATCATCCATCCAAATGCAACATCAATGTAATGATACACCTATTTCATCCATAAAAATTTAGTATGTACACACATCCATATGCAGTATGTAAGTGACTAAGCCGATCTAGGGCCTATTATGTGTGTGTATGCATCCACGAGCAATCATTAGCAAACACTTGCATCCATCAAACATAACATGTCTCAAACACATGTTTACATTCATTAGTTTTCTACCTAAAGACTCGATCGATAGGAGATATTTAAACGATAGATACAAGTATTAATTCGAAGCTTGGAAAAAGAAGTTAAGAACATATTCTCGGAAAGGATATGAAGTGCGAATCTTGTCTTCAACCTCCCAAGTAGCGTTCTCGCGGCCCTTTCCGCATTGCACTTTTACTAGCTTCACTTCTTTGTTGCACAATTTCTTAGCCTTCGATCCAAGTATGCAAGTCAGAACTCGTCCAATCATTGCTTCCTTCTCTACTTTCGCTTCCTCTCGTAAGTTTGGCTCCATTACCCCGAACCCTATACATTTTATCGCCGCTTGGAAGAATAGTCATCTTAGAATGATGGGCTTCCTCAAGGACTGTCTTCAATATGTTTCCTATCCCGATATGATTCAGCTATCAAACCTCTTCTCAAATAGCTCCCCTACTTGCTTACAAAGTTCCCTCTTTTCTTTTAGGAGTCACATGTCGCACAGGCAATGCAATTGGCTTTGCATTGTCCACCAAGTATATGCGGAAACCAATCTCGTGCCTCGAGGGTAAACCCCGAACCTCATCAAAAACATCAGGATACTCACAACTATTGGTACAGATCGCAAATCATTAATAGATATATCAAGAGGTTCTAGGGGACTAAGCATGACAGACCCTTTTGGGGTCATATGAAATCTCGAGTCTTTCCATGGCAAGTCAGAAGTCTAACGACCCTCCTCTCACAATCTAGAATGGCTCCATATATGGTTAACCAATCCATCCTAGAATCAAACCGTGTCTCCTGAAATCAAGAACATATGCATTGCAACCAAACTCGATGCCTAACACAAAGATTCTCAAACCCCGACAAATCCTCGATAAATGAGCCATACATTCAATGGGGTTTGGGATAATAACGGGATCCAAAACCATACTGGTATCTAGGTGCAGAGACTCAACTAAAGGATCAGATATAAAAGAATGTGAAGCGCCAAAAAAATAATCCCAATAGGATTATCAGAAATAGAAATCAAACCTTTGATGGAAACTTTCCTGCCCCTATTCTGTCCTCCAGCTATGAGAACATTAGCTTTCCCTCTAGAAGTTCATGCCCTTTGGCCTTGTCCTTGTCTCTTTAAGCACTCCTAAATAAGGTGTCCTGCCTTGCCAAAGTGGTAACAAACGTCTTTCCTCTTTCTGCAATCCTTTTTTAGATGACCCACTGTTCTGTAATTATGGTATTTCCTCTTTTCTTCTTTCATCTTTGGGTTGTGCTTCTTAGCCCCAACTCCCTTATTCTCCTTTTTACCATTCTTGTACAACATGATAACAAGTTTCTTGAAAGCTGTCTCCATCGCATGGAAATCCTTACGAGGCTTAAGAGAAAATAAGCCGCAGGTGAAACTACTACGGCTACAGATGGAGGTTGGACACTTCTTTGCCCTTTGACATGTACCGTAGTTTTAATAGGCTTACGGAACCATGCTGAAATGGGGATACACTTTCGGGAAGAAACGGTTCCTCGAACAAAAAGGAAAAAGGAATTTAAGCAGAGAATTGAGAAGATATTTATAGCTTTGGGAAATATGCTTTTCAAAAAAAGACTTTTAATTTTAAAATACTTTGTTTTTGAGACCTTTTTGAAAACCATTTTCAAAATATTTTATCCGATCTTATAACCATATGCTCTGATACTAAATGTGACACCCCATGTCCGTTAATGTCACTTATATAGAATGCATTAAGTTTCATGAAACATTATAGGTAAATAAGAACAACATGTAAAATAGCAGCGGAATTAATATCTTTATTTAAATCAAAACATCATGGTCCCAAATATTGAATTTACATCATAAGTTTGAAATAACAAATTACATTAATAATCTGTCTTGTCAAAAATATCAGAGTACAAAAGCATAAAACCATATTTCCCTTGCAAAGCCATAAGAGAGTTGACAAGAAGTCAAAGTGGTAAATTAATATCCAAAATCCAAGCTAAGCTGAAAGAATCCAAATCAACTCTAAGCACTACCATCCTTAGAACCTGGGGGGGGGGGGGGGGACGGAAGAGAGAGAAGAGGAAACAAAAAGGGTTAGACATAAAGTCTGGCGAGTCCAATTACATTTAAATATAAATAAAAGTATCATGTCAGGTATATAAAAAATGGAAGAACAAGATGACAATAACAAGGACAAGTGCGAACTGAGCAAGATAAGTTTGAATAGAATATACTGCGCTTCTTAAATACGTTTCTCTGCACCGCACCAATACTAATACCTTTGAAACGGAATGATCTCTACAAATACTGTTCCATTACATTTTCTTGCTTTTTAGGTTACTTGGTTTAACGGTACTCAATGCTTATACATACACCATACCCATTTACTTCCAAGTGGATTAACCTAATATGGTATATATGTAGCAACCTATCAATACTGAGGTACACTCCACGGTATCCCACTCGCACGGTCTCCCTCGTAATACCAAGAAAACCACGCAGTCCCTTATCCTACGCCGGAGTGACGTACAAATCTCTATATAACAATGTTACATTACACATATGTCTGTCATTATTATGCTACGTAAACGTATGGACTTCCACCATCAATCAAATCAGATTTCATTCCGGAGTAATTCCCTCAAGTCTACGATACATCACCCAGAGTAGTCATGCATGTATATAAACTGTCCTACGTATGTACTATAACTGTAGCTCGATGCCTCAATCGCACGTCCTCTAATGTGTACCGAGTTCTATGACAGGGCGATAAAGGAAACACGGAACTCATTCGGGAGCTTTTCCATATCTATATAAGGGCGCCTTTAAGAGCCTCAAACTACAGATATTTCTAGGATCAGTTTTCACAGTGGCTATGGCCCCACCTTGGCCCCTCCCTCAACTAGCAAAGACAACAAGAGCTAAATGACTGCCCCTAATAAAAAACAATCTAAACAACCATTTGGATCAACCACTCGTACCCCGATAGTGAAAGGTGAAATGGTCTGTTGGTTTTAGCTCCAGTCTTTTCGCATCCCATTGGCTGTTGATGACGGGCATCCTATGATCTACTGTCCTTTTTGGTCGTGACCCTCCAGCTCCGCGTAGAGGCAGCCGCCGAATCACCATAATGTCACCGCATCACAGCATTTTGACTGCATAGCTACTTTTGCAATCAAGGCCCACCCACCTAATAGTTACGCGCACACCCAACCTCTGTGGGCACAACCTAATCATCTGCCACCGCGCAGAGGACTACCAGGAGCACCTTACATACCTCAGGAAGCCATGTGCTTCCCCTTCCAGTCTTTCGGAGCCGCCAGAATAATCAGATGAACATGCGATCCCCTTGTGCCTGATAACACCACGATGATCTACCCCGTTGGGTTATTCACCCTCAAACGTACGGACTGGTCCAAGCGCCTCATTTTAGTATGTCATTAGACCCTATGTCTAAACATTCTTTTACGTGCTTGCTTTACCTCACCAGGTTTCCATTTAACTTAGTTACCCACGTTCACATTGACTTCTTATTCAAGTTACCAAATTTCTCTTGCTTATTAATTTCAGTTACATAACTTAACCCATTTAAGTTTATCAATAAGCCCACAACATGTTATTCCCTAGATTGTGGTCCTTTGTTTAAGTTCATCGTTACAATAACATGTTCTACTTAATATTATATTTCAATTCACATGTTTTATTGTTCAACATGTCAGTCATTATTTATGATTAAATATAACTTATTTCATAAGTTTTCCTCATTCTTTCTCATTTAATCTTAATTCCATTTTACACAATTACTACAAGTTATCGTTGTTTAGTTATTAGCCTAGTTCTCTTAACTAAGGCCCACTACTAAATTTCTCTCCCTATCAATATAACTTATGTTGTCCCAATCTGTAGATTTCAGTTCTTGTTCTTGTAAATAACTTAATTTACAATTATGTATAACTTAACCCCTTACATAAGTTATTTTATTCCCTTTTTTATTTATTATAACCTAAGTTATAATTTCCATTTGTCTCCAGGACAAGTCTAAACATGTAATTCTTATCAGCATATTTCATACTTCCAAGTTTACAGATTACTTAATTCATAATTAAGTACAACTTCCAACATTTCACAAACTTTCCCCCTTTTTCTCTACTTATTACAAATAACTAGTTTCAGTTTTTCCCCATTTGCTGATTACTTAATTTATAATTAAGTTTCACTTACCTTATCTCATCGGTTACCTCATTTCCTTACTAGTTTATTATAACCTATGTTATAATCTTCACTTATCCCTAGGACAAGTCTACCTATTATTTCTCCTGTTTATACATGTTAACGCCCCAGACCTCTCACAATAAGTCAACCACTTGTGGATGCTGGATATGCCGAGCGGCTCCGGGCAGACTTAAACCATAAGTTTAGACTTAACCTCGTGTCATGGCGCCGTTTCACACTAGACCTCTCACATTAGATTATCCACTTGTGGTCGCTGGATATGCCAGGCGGCTCCGGGCAGACTTATAGCACAAGTGTAATCTAACCTCATGTCTAAGCGTGATTACATTTCCAATTTTAGGCATATTCATATTCGTAATTATCCTATTTCAATTATACGTTTCCATGCCCTAAATCAATATTCATACGTGTTCCAATTTATGCCCCAAATTAACATTTACATATGTTACAATCTATGCCAAATTTCATAATTACATATGTCCCAATTTATACCCCAAATCAATATTTACACATGCTCCAATTTATGTCCAAATCAATATTTACATATTTCAGTACAAGTTATACCCAAATTCATATTCACTTATTTTCCATTGTATGCCTAAATTCTTATTCATATTATCCAACACGATATATGCCCCCAAATCCATATTCGTATATCTCCAAATTTTATGCCCAAATTTATATTCATATTTTCTAATACCAATTATGCTCCAAATTATGTCTTTCCCAATTGTTCCCAGTTTTGCACGTTTGCATATTTCAGCGTTAGGCCTAGGCTCGAAGGTAGCTTGGCTATAAAAATAAAAAGGGAAAAGAGGGAGAGAAAAGAATCAGAACAGGCATAATAACAAATCAATTATATAACGGTATAAATAGGCATAAAAACCGAATAGGCATATTATGACAAGATTAGACATGGTGACGATAAAAACATATAAGAACAGATCTGATGAATATGTCATTATAGAACAGATTAGGCACCGATTTAAGATCCAATTTTTATACACATATCAAGATTACTATTTAAATATTTAGATCTAAAAATAACATGAACTCACAGTGAGTAGATCTAAGGAAATGGATCCAAATTACTGTGAAGAACATGTTGAATTTGTTGTTGTAGCAATCGTTGAATTTGTATAATCTTTGCTGAATTGGATTTGGAGAAGAAAAGACCATTCAATTTACGTTGCAGTAGAGCTCTGCCATTGCCACCATTTTTTTAGATGAATAAAACCTAGGTTTAGGGTCCTTTTTATAGCCTGGAAGCAACAAACCGGGTCCAGAAAGAAGTTCAGGTACAGGAAAATGAATTTCGCTAGATCTACTTGGGGGGGGGACCCCCACTTGGGGGGTCGACCCATGGGTCGACACCCCCCTTGAGGGGTCGAACCAGTGGTCGACACCCCAACTATGGGGTCAACTCCCCTGGGCGGGGAATTTCCCGCTTAACTCGGATTTTGAGCTGAAATTTTGATTTTTTTTTTGGACCTTATATTCATTTATATTATTCTTACACGTATACAAACTTCAAACCTTCATAATTTCTTCATATGATGTCTGTTTTACGCAAACCTAAAGTCTATATTGACCAGAATTTCGAGACGGACGCAATGACATAGTCCGTTTCCCTTAATTCTGAATATTTAATTAAGTTTTCCTTAATTCATTGTTTATATTTCACATTAATCATTCTTTAATTCATCATCTTTCGTGTCATTAAAAATTTCGGGGTGTTACACAAGCTCTGGTTGTCTCAATCAAATTTCAATCCATTGATGCCGAAACCTTGAAACTGATCAAAAATTTGCGTAAAACCAATCCTATCGCAAGTCCCAGACCTCCACCGTACTCCACCAAATTACATGACGGAGAAGCACTCTCCAACCTCGTCGCAATGCCATTCTCCATCTCGCCTATCATCACCCGATTCTCCAAACAAACTCAACCCTAGATTCGAGCTTTTTCGATCATTGACACGGAATCTCCTCGTTCTTGCATGAAAAATACTACATCTCTAGCAGATCGCAACGGCGCAGATGGCGCGATCCAATTCTTCATGGATTTGGAGATATTATTTTTTGAAGTTTCTACACAAATTTTCCATTTTGCTATAAATCTGAGATTTCTCTTTCGTTATTCAATGAAATCTGGATCCGTTAATTTCTAAAAGTCAGAAACGATTTCTGATAATAATCGCATAGATTATTTCAGCTTAATTTGAACGAATTGAGAGATATGGATTTTTATTTGAGTGGAAATGTAAATTGTCATGTACAGGAAATTTGAACAGAGGAGAAAGAAGAACCATTTTCTTTGAACGTAAAACACTGATTGAAGTGGAGAATTGTGTATGAGAATGGGGGTTACGCCCTCCCAATATAGGGACTTCCAAGGGTAATTTAGTCATTTGATCATGGGATACTTGGCTCTTCTCCATGAAAACTATCCATGCATGATAACAACTAAGTGAACACTTGGTTTATTCGTGAAATTGCTTGCATGCATGATGACAACTACATGGACACATCATCCTTCATCTTATCTTAAAGCATTTTAAAATTCGTTTAACTTAGTAACACTTTTGTAACACCTATAAATGTGGCCAAAATTTAGTTATACTTATAAATGTAACATTTATAGATCTCAACGGTATAAATATAATTATCTAAACTAAATAAATATTTCAGCTCAAAAATGAAATCATTCTTGTAAAATCTTAAAATAACTTATCATTTCCAAATCGTATTCTTACATCAGAAAACATCATTACTCATTAATATTGAAACGTTCATGAAGCCTTATAACTTTTAAAAATAAGTTTTCTTAACTCATATTTATAAAATAAAACGAAACATTTATTCAAATTTAAAATCTATATTTAAACCTTGTAAAAAATCATTTTTCATTCAGAAAAACTAAATTATTCAATAAAAATTCGAATTTAACTTAGTTGAAAATTCCAAGATGTTACATAATTGGAATAATCTAAATCCTTGGACCTACCAACAGGGTAGAGAAATACATGCGTTGATTGGACCGAGTTACCTGCCACTATTCAGTGGCAAGCTGCAACAAGGGGTTATCTATGACATAGGTGATTTCAACGTCAAACCTTTCGGTGTATCTTGCAGAATATAAGCCAATGAAAATTGAGTTCAATGCTCCTACAATAGTAGCCGAGGCTGAAAACCATCATGATGGTATATCAATGCATAAATTTTCTCTTGCAACTACCAAACGATTGTTAGCAGAACTAATACGACAAAGTATTTAACAGATTTCCAAGTGTTTCCTCTCTACCCTCGTACAATTTATTTGCATACCTAACCAATGATACTTTCCTTACTAACGTTCATGGTTTCAAATCAGATGTCATTGGAATCCTGCATCATGTTGGTCAAATTGTGAACCAGACCACAACAAATGGGTCGGTCGTCCCTATGCGCGAACTTATTCTCTATCTTCACTGGTTTCTTTTTCCTTCCCATTACCACAATATCCAATGCAATTTTGTTATCTTCATTTTTTATTTCTCCTTTTACATCAACCAACTACATTTGCAGTAGTAATCGGATTGCTGCTACATTATCGGGGAATAAAACTTCGTTCTTGGATCAACCAACAATGGATGATATTGCTAAGACAATTGCCTTTACCTTCATGACTGTTAAGAGTTGCAAAGGTATATTACGCTATAAATATATGCCATTTTGAATACTAGTTCCTTCTTCCTTAACTATAACCTTCCATTTTTACGAGGTAAGGCAAGCTTAAATTCAACCATGTCAACTTGCATTTACATTTGTTTAGATCTAACCGAGGGATCTAATCTGCTAGGAAGGTCATCATCCTTTCCTATATTTTCTATCATAGTTAGTTAAATACAAAAATAAAGTGTCTTCTTGTTTGCACCAGTCTTCTCTAATGCATAAATTCTTTCCACCCTTTTTCTCTACTTTTCCTGGTTTCATGCTAATATTTTTGTCTTCACCTACCAATTGCTTGCATTTTTGAACCTATACTAAGTCATTTTATACGCCCTATATTTTGCACTAATTCCACTTGCTTTTTCCTCAGACAAAATTGAAAATTTCATATTGCATTCTACTCCATTGCTATAAAGAAGTTTTTAACCAACTACTTATACTACTCCAATAACATGCTACTTGATTTACATTACTCTACTCAACTAATATTGTTCTTGCTCTTCTGACCGGTTTTCCCACTTCTCATCTTCCGTAAACAATCAGCATTCACTATTGAGGACATTTCAGACAGAACATAAACTGAACTAATTAGTGGCAAAACCATCTCCGAAATAACCAGTTTTTACCTACCGACTGAGATTGAGTTATGCATCACTAACTTATTTACATATACAATTATCTTCACATGCATAAGACCTGATTCAAATTCATACTTACTCCTACACAAATAGGCAAAAATAGCTCCACCTTTTGCACCTGCATGTCAAAGACGCAGAAATAAATCCAATATATGAAAATACTAAGTAAGTTACAAGGCTTGTAAACATGTTTATTGACAATCAATGTTCAATTCCTTCCCTTTCTGTTGAACCTACCTTGCCTAACTAATAAAGTGAATATAGGATATAATGACATTCTCTACACATCATCTAGTATATTACATCGTAGGAGGCCGAAGCCTAAGTCCATTACCCTTTCGAAAGCTTCTGGTCTACAGAGAATTCAAGACCCACATTAGAATTCTGACATTACATTTTTTATCTATAAATACAAGTCAATGTACACTTATCTATTTATCAAAATACAATCATTTCTCTCATTCTCTCAATTGTGTATCATCCTCCAAATTAATTTTCTCAAAGAAAATCTCTTGTAAATAAAATGTGATAGAAATTAATCGTCAAATTTCTATCCATAAAATTCTTTTATGGTATCAGAGCCATTGCTTAACAACAATATTTGCATCTGATAAACATTGAAAGAATTGCATAAGCATCCCCATTAGAGTAACTTCATCATTCGGGGATTCCTCTCATCAAAGTGCTAAAACTTATCACTTGAGAGTCGTTGTGATCATCAAGATCAGTGCCACCCAAGCCACAGTCACTGGATGCTTTAGATCCGTGCCTCGCCAAGCATATACTACTGGCTGCTACAAATCCAAGCCACGCCAAGCAACCATCATTGGCTGCATCTAATCTCAACAATCAGTATTTTGGGCAGATCAGAAGGAAAGTACCAAGAAAATCAAATTCAGGTCACGTGAAAATTCAAGAAGACAATTCAAAGTGCTGCCATACCAGAAGAAGACTTATTTCCTCCCTGGTTGCAAGTCACCTGAATTGCAATCTTGATTTTGGCATTCTGAATTTGAACAAGTAAGTACTTTTTTGCTATTTCTTGTTTCACATCTGTCATAATGGTGGAAATATCAACAACTGGATCTGCCGCCTCACAAGCCCAACCATCAATGCCCATAATAGTTCCATCACCTGTAGATCAATTGGTTAAAACATCCATCAGTCCTTAAACCCAATTAATCACAATAAAACTTGATGAGACAAACTATTTGAATTGGAAATATCAAATAGAAACCGCAGTTCAAGGGTATGGTCCTGAGGGATACATCTATGGCACTTTAGCTATTCCATCTGCATATGTTATTGATTAAGAAAATAGAGTTGTACTTGTACCCAACGAGGAATATATAAAGTACCATAGGCAAGATAGACTAATTATTTCTTGGCTGTTATCATCAATTATTGACTCTCAAGTTGTTGGGTGTAAAACTTCAAATGAAATTTGGATAAATGTTGAGAGTAACTTTAATGCTCAATCTCCTGCAAAGATAATGCATTACAGAAGATAGATTCAACAAACTAGAAAAAGCAACAGTACAGTGAGAGAATACCTTTAAAAAATGAAGACCTAAAGTGATCAACTTGAGGCAGCAAGTCAGAAGGTAACTGAATCTGAACAAGTATTGAATATCTTAAATGGTTTAAGCAATGATTATGAAACTGTTGAAGCAATAATTTCATATCAAAGTATTACTCAACCTTTTGATGAGGTTCGCTCTATTCTTTTGTCTCATGAGGCAAGACTTGAAAGCAAGAAAAATCAAGAAACAGATTTATCCATCAACTATGCCAATAGTTTCAGAAACAGAGATCAAAGATCAGGACAAAATCCACAAAGAGGAGGTTTAATAATAGAGGAAGAGGCAGAGGAAGAAACAACAATAATAACAGGCCTAAATGTCAAATTTGTGAGAGGATTGGACACATGCAATCAAATGTTACTTCAGGTTCAACCAGAATTACACACCAAACCAGTCAACAAACAGTCAAAGAAATAATGCAAATGCAAACGTTGCACAAATGCAAAATGATCAGACTAGTCAAAGTGAGGGAAAAACTACAAGCAGTGAAGAAACAACAAGAGCTGAACATATAAATGATGAAAGTTGGTATCCTGACTCTGGAGCAATAAATCGTCTAACAAACAACCTAGAAAATTTAAATCTAGGGTGAAAGGAATACAGAGGTAATCGGTCTGTTTCCATGGGAAATTGTAAGTCTATTTGTATTACTCATACTGCTTGTGGTATGCTACATGGTAATAAAAATTTACTTCTAAGAAATTTACTAAGAGTGCCAGATATAAGGAAGAATATACTAAGTGTGCCACAGTTTGCTTAGGATAATCAAGTATACTATGAATTCTATCCTAAATATTGTTTAACCATAGACATTTTAACTAAGAAAATTTTGTTGCATGACTATGAAGTCGATGGTCTATACAAGTTCAATCAAAATTCCTGCAACAATGATGGAAGAAGATAACTGAATTGCTATGTCAGTGATAATATTTTTGAAAAAGAGATTAATATATTTGATATTTGGCATAATAAACTAGGCCATCCTAGTACAAGTGCCACTAAACAAGTCATTATAGAAAACAATATTAAGTGTAATGACATTTCTTTGCCTTACTTATGCAACTATTTTCAAATAGGAAAATGTCATAAATTACCTTTTGCAAGTTCAACCACTGAACACACTAGACCACTAGAATTAGTTGTTATAGACCTTTGGGGTCCTGCACCAATCAATTTAGATTATGGATATAATTACTATGTATCTTTTGTAGATGCTTATAGCAGATTTACTTGGATATATTTATTGAAATCTAAATCTGATACATGCAATACTGTGATACACTTTATTGCTCAAGCTAAAAAGCAAATTAATTCTCAAGTCAAAGTGTTTCAGTCTGATGGTGGCAAAAGTGAAAGCCATTAAGATATTATTTTCACAAAAAGGAAATAATTAATAGAATTAGCTACCCACATACATCTGAACAGAATGGGCTAGTTGAAAGGAAGCATATACGTATTGTTGAAAAGGTTTGACTTTATTAGCTCAAGCAAAATTGCCATTGAAATTTTGGCCTGGTTCTTTTAAAACTGCTGTGTATTTAATAAATAGGTTACCAACTAGAGTACTTAAAGGAATCATTCCATTTCAGAAACTGTTTAAAATAAAACCTGACTACAATTTCATGAATTCTTTTGGAATTCTATGCTACCCTTGCTTAAGACCTTACAATAATCATAAATTTGGTTACAGGTCTAAGCCATGTACATTTTTAGGATATGCTGATAACCAGAAAGGCTACAAGTGTTTAAATTAAAGTGGACATATATATATATATCAGTAGACATGTTATGTTCAATGAGAAAATTTTACCATATCATGACATTACTATTAAAACAACAAAGAAATTTCATGATGCAAGCATATCTATTCCACCCATTCCTGTATATTCAGATTTCTTAAGTGCAAGTGAAACTGAGAAAACACATGAAGAAACAGCACCACAAAGCAGTAATGTTGTTCAATCATTAAGCCCACACAATATGTCACATGTTCCATACAATAATGAAGATAATGTCAGTGATGAACAAAATGAAGATCATAGTAGCAATGAACAAGAATCAGATGAAGAGAGACAACCTAGCACTCAAAGTCAAGTCAGACCCACTCATCCAATGATTACAAGGGCTAAAAAGGGAATCTTTATGCCCAAAACATATACTGCCTTCATGGATCAGACAGAACCATGCAATTATGAACAAGCAAAAGCTGATAACAGATGAGTTAAGGCTATGAATGATGAATATCAAGCTCTTATGGGAAATCAAACATGGCTATTTGTTAAACCACCACAAGACAAAAATCTTATAGGATGCAAGTGGACATACAGAATTAAGAGAAAATATGATGGATCTATTGATAGATATAAAGCAAGGTTTGTAGCAAAAGGATTCACACAGCAACAACACTTTGACTATAAGGAAACTTTCTCCTCCGTAGTCAAACCAACTACAATAAGAGTTATACTAACAATTGCCATCAGTAAAGGTTGGAAACTCAGGCAATTAGATGTCAATAATGCATTTCTCAATGGGATACTTGAAGAGGATGTCTACATTGAACAACCTTAAGGCTACACTCAAAACCCTAATCTTGTGTGCATACTACACAAAGCAGTATATGGTCTTAAACGGGCTCCTAGAGTCTGGTTTGATAGATTAAAATCTACCTTGAGTAATATGGGATTTCAATCTACCAAATATGATAATTCTATATTCATAAAGTCAGACAATGTCTGTACTATATACATTATTATCTATGTTGATGACTTGATAATCATAGGTAACAACATCAGTGAAGTCAACAAACTGGTACAGTACCTAGATAAACAATTTTCAGTTAAGGATATGGGAGAATTAAGTTATTTCCTTGGAATTGAGGTAAATTCAAAGTCATTAACAGAGATCACATTATGTCAAAGAAAATACATTGGTGAACTAACTGCAAAGACACAAATGTATGAAGCAAAAGGTCAACCCACTCCAATGGTCAGCAGTCAGACTCTATCCAAATACAGGGGAGAATCCATAAACAATACAAAACAATATAGAAGTGTAGTTTGTGAATTACAGTATGCAACAATTATCAGACCTGATATATCATATAGTCTTAATAAAGTGTGTCAATTCATGTCGGACCCATTGAACATACACTGGAAAGCAGTAAAAAGGATACTGAGATACCAAAAAGCAACTATAAACTATGGACTCGCTTTCAAAGCATGAAACAACTACAACATTACAGGATATGAAGATGTTGATTAGGCATCTGACCCAGATGATAGAAAGTCTACTACAAGTTACTGCATCAACATTGGAGACAACATTGTATTCAAACAAGCAGTCAACAGTTTTCAGATCCATCACTGAAGCCAAATACAGGAGTACTGCAAATGCTATAGCTGAAATAATGTGGCTAAGATCCCTACTATCTAAACTAAATATCAATCCAGGCAAATCAGTACTATGGTGTGACAATCAAAGTACAGTATGTATGTCTGCAAACCCAGCATTACATTATAGAACAAAGTACGTTGAAATTGATCTCTATTTTGTAAGGGAACAAGTTATCAAAGGGAGCTTAGAGGTAAGACACTTACCTACCACTTACAAGAGAGCCGACACGCTTACCAAACCGCTGTCATCCATAAACTTTATTAAGTTTAGAGAATCATTGAAAGTTAAAGAGATCGGCAGTAAATCTGAAGAGTCTCCTGATAAATCATTAGATCAAAAATCAAGCATGGAACTCGAAGAGAAAGGAGAAGCTTTCGGAGACAACAAGCTCAATCCAAAAGCAACTCAAATACTACATCAATCAACAAAGCTATGCACTCCAAAAGTAGAAATATGATAAAATCTGCAAAAATCATCAGAAAAGATGACAGATTGATGAAGGATTTGGAGAATCGCTCGAGGAGCAGACATGAAAATCCTAACCCTAGTATCGATTTGTAGGGGGTGGGGGTAATAAAGTGAATAAAGAATACAATGACATTCTCTACACATCATCAAGCATATTACATCGTAGCAGGCCGAAGCCCAAGTCCAATACCCTTTCGAAAACTTCTGGGCTACAGAGAATTCAAGACCCACATTAGAATTATAACGTTACATTTTAATCTATAAATACAAGTACCTGTACACTTATCTATTTATCAAAATACAATCAATTCTTTCATTCTCTCAATTGTGTATCATCCTTTAAATTAATTTGCTCAAAGCGAATCTCTTGTAAATCAATTGTGATGGAATAAATCATCAAATTTCTATCCTTAAATTCTTTTACTAACAACATTGGCATCCATGTTCGTTACAATCTTTTTCTACAAGGTAAACTATTTGGGTTTGAAGGGAAAATAATAGGCATTAATCTTGACAATGGATAGGAATACCTATCCTGCAATGTATGTAAAACACGAATAGGCAACCCAAGTCAAGGCAATTACTGCAGTGGGTGCGATAATGACACTGAATTTCCACTGCACAGGTAATGACGCCATTAGTTAAACAAATTTAATCCATGCAATCCATCCTCAACTTCACTATGATCACACATATTAGGTTTCATTTGGAGGTTACTATTGGTGATGGAACTGCATTTGTTCTTAACGTATTGTTTAACAAGGTAGAAGAGTTCCTTTTAAAATAGAAAGCTGACTCAATCTGCCACATTGGAACAACTGAGGTACATGATCGAAATCATTCAGTCTTATACACATTTTACTACTACGCACTACAACAAATGTATTCTCCTATCTTGCCATATTTTAAGTGTTGTGTTCACACAACCACATGATAACACATGTAGGCTGATGAAAAAAAGAAAGTTATCAACATTCTTAATTAGCTTTTTGGCAAATCCCAAAATTTTCAAGCACAAAACCCCCTAACTATATATGCCAAACCGCAACTTTCTATCCATCGACAATTATTCTCCATCCATCGACATAAGCACAAAACCAAATGAACCAAGCATTACTAAGGTCCGTTTTAAATAAACCCCTCAACTATATATGCCAAACCGCAACTTTCTATCCTTCCTTTTGAACAATTATATATACCGTTCCCCCTCCCCTCAGAAAAAACCCAAACCCTTATCTTATTTTTCTTTAATCCCTCGTGATTTGGTTTTCTGACACTTGGATGTTCTGCATGTTAGTGTCGTGGATGTATTATTGTCAACTTTGAGGGTCGAAAAATTGGGTCATTAAGCTATGTTAGCCCATTCATCCCAAAATAGCACTTATTCTTTTGTACCATGATCATACACCATAATCTCCCTCTACCAACCATCACTCTCATATTCTTAATGAATTTCAGTTTGCGCTTTGCTTGCACATTTTTAGAGATATGTCATGCACATTGGTTATTCTTAATGAATTTCGGTTTGCACTTTGCTTGCACATTTTTAGAGATATGTAATGCATATTGGATTTGATGCATTAATGGAAATATTGCCAACTCCGCGTCGATAAGATCGGCTTCAGCATTTATAATAATAACATTTGGAATCTGCCGATTACAAAAAATTTAGCCACATTTAAGAACTCAAATATATTATTCGATGGTTTCTCGACTAATAAAAGCAAATGTAATAGTGAATGTATTTCCCACTGACATATGTGAAACAATGCAAAGAAAACATGAGAGCTTCTAAAGATTTGTAACATCTCGTATTTTTTAAAATTTAATAATTTAATTATTTTAATATATCGAATTGACAACTTAAATGGATTTTTATAAAGAATTCAATTATAAACGATGTTTGAATGAATTAATTTTAATATAATTATAATTGAGCTCGTAATATCACGGTAGTTCATAATTTAACGTTTTGAGCTTCAATTGAATATACAGAATCCAGTGTAAGTCAGATTTCTTTGAAATAAGAAACATTGGAATCTATTAAACTATATTTTTCTAATGGAAGTGAAAAATTAAGATTTCGTGTTATAGATTGTAAGTTATGTCCAAATCAAATTTTCAGAAAGTCGTCATGGAGTCGTTTATAAACCGTAGAGATTATTCAATATAATTAAATATTGGTTTCGAATCTGGATAAGATTATTAAGATGTATTTTTAATTTAATCTATAAAAAAATTCAACAATTTTTATTTTGGAAAATAAATAACTTTTTGTTTAAAGTATTTTGCGCCCTAAATCAGCATTTTTGAATTTCACAATATAAGATAACTTGTCTATTTTATTATATTTTTTGGATCGTGCGCATTACCTGACCTAACGGTATTTTTAGTCTTGTTGATAGGGGTTCGTGACGTGATGAGTAGCTGATGCATATATTCATTGCGTGGAAGCAAAGGCAGAAACAAAACACAAATAAATACACATGAAATTGGACAGACACATCCGGGCCTATCGCCCAACACAAACATATGCAACGTCAAATTGTAGTTCAAAATATCTAATGTAATATTGACATATATATATAGAGAGAGAGGCAGGTTCAAGAGCACCCCAAACAGTGCAGCACCCCAAAAGCCCCTCAACCACAACCAAGTATTTCACACTCTCTCTTATTCCACTCATTCTCTCACTTCCCACTCACATTCTTTAATATAAATGAGTGGTTGTGGCTAGGGTGCAAATGGGGGGCTGAAATTCAGGGGGGCTTCCTGATCCCATCCCATATATATATATACACACACACACACATCTCCATTTCCTTTGGTATGAAGAAACTTCTGTATAATGAGCCATCCTGCCTTATGAAATCAAATCCTTGCCAATCATGGAAAAATCACCATCAGAACATGCCTAGGTTAGAAATTTTCGTACCCAACTATGTACCACCCTATTCCTTTATATTGAAGCAATGCCATCATATGGCAGTGAGCAAATATATCTCTCTGCATACCTAAAAACTTAGAGCACCAGCTAGCTATTTATCATCACAAAAACCTGGTAACCTACAATGTAGCGGCCACATGACTATCGAAAGACCTTGATCTTATCCCTTCCTCACTGTATAAATACACGTAAGCTTCTACGTTTTGTTTCAGGAAATAACTGCAAAAACCGAGAGTTGTGATGGCTTTAGAAAATTTAAACAAAACAAACTCTCTAGAGAATATATATATATATGAACTCCTGAGGAGATGCCGTTTGATCTAAGATAGTTTTTGAGTTTGACGTGGGTTTATGTAGTTCGAAACCCATGGCAATAGTCTAGAGCTTGGGTGTGCGAGAAACTAGAGATGATCAGAGAGAAAACCGATCATGGATTCGAGTTCGTCGTAACGAGTAACACCTGCATTTTAATCTTGGGATAAACTAATGAAAAAGAAATTGACGCAATCATCACTTCCAGCGTGTGTTAAAGGCTGGTAAGAACGTATTCATCAGATGGGAACTTGGAGCTTGCTGAATCAGCATTTGCAAGATAAAAAGAAATGTCGATAAGGATAAGTAAAATACTGGCGACAAGCATAAGAAAATGAAACTGGTTTGCTAAAAGATTTGTTGTCTGACTCAGCATTTACAAAGTTAAAGAAGTCTGAAAGTGGCCTTCATCTCAAGGTGGCACATTCGATCGGAAATTCTGAAGCGAGGAAGGCGCCGAGTTGCACAGGGTTCGGTTCATTTCTTAATTCGCATGTTTTTCAGAGAATGCCGAATGGGATGGGGCACATGATGTTATGGAGGAGAGCAAGCTCAAAGTGATAGTGTGGGGGTTGATGAGCTCGAGAAAAGGAAGATTCTGGTGGTGATGGTTTGAAGAAAGATGGAGTATGAAGGGAGTTTTTTTTAGTTTGGCAATGGTGGAGGATGAAGATAGGAGCAGTGACTTACAAGGAAGACAACATTGTACCAGCGGGTAATAGATGGGTTTGGGCCAACAAAGAAAAGGTGAAGCCCAAATTTAAATAAAGCTTAAGTCTAAGCTTAATTAAATATATATACAAACTTGTAAACACTACATCTCGCTCATGCATATTCAGAATTATGGAAGGTCTGATCCGTTGGGATCGTATGGTCGTAGGTTACACACTGGAAATAGTATAGAGAAATTCAGAAATCGTTACACTTTATGGAAAAATAAAATGAATGACTCAAATCAACCGATGTTACTGCTATTAACAATAAACAACCAAGATGAGTAAACTCACTAACTCTCTCCATTTTAATAATTTTATAAACATTATTTAATATTGATAAATGATGATTGAATATTCTATGATGCTTGTTTGGATGAATTGGTTGAATGATAAACATAATCATATATATGAGTCGTTGGTTGAATACTTATTCTATTTATTATAATATTTCATATTGATATGAAATTGGTGTTATTAATATTGATTAACATCTGTGGATGCAAGGAAACATGTTAGAGGGACCCAACTGGATTCCTTAATAGTTATATTGTTGTTTTCATATATTGCATTATATGATGTGACAAACAATTTATGGCTCATTATTGTGTGTTTGGAATGTTTGAATAACATTGACCCTGAAATAATTGGTATTTAAATACCGTACAGTATATTGGAAAAAGAATTCACGTTTTAAAAAGGAAAAAACTATTTTTTAAATAGAACTGAATTTCGATTTGGCTAGAATATAATAACTTGTTTAATTTATATAAAAACAAGTAGTTTGATTTATAAACGATGTTTGTAAATGAAATGAAATAATTGTCATTAAATTGTTTGGAAATGTAAATTCAAGAATGAACTTAAAAAGGGAAATGGGAAATCGTTCAAAGGAAAACGATGAAATTTATTTCGACATTCGAAACGTAAGAAGAATTGAAATAAATCCACAAGGATTTGTAATTAGAATTTGACTATGTAGAATGTTTTAAAAATAAATTATTTTTAGAATTTACATATTATATAATTTAGAATTTGATATGATAGTTAATATTTGGTCTAAAACCAAAAATTTATAATAGAATATGTACTCGAGATTAAGTTGTAAACTAGATATTTGTTTAATAAGAAGTTGACTTATAAATGAAGTTTATAAAGTGGAACGGGAATACAAATTTACAAAATAACTCGGTAAACAGGATTTGAACCTGTAAGGGTATTTATAAATAAAATGAAGATTAGATTGATATAACGACTCCAGTTTTCAATAAAGGAATAATATTTACGTTTTAAAGTGAATAGTTATATAAAAGAAAACATTTTGCAAATTTAAAATGGTTATAAAAGGAAATTGTTATATATTTGAAGTGATAAATTCAATGGTGTATTTAGAAATTGAATTAACCGGAAACGGTGAATTTATTCCGATGTTCGGAACGTTAATCGAATAGAAATTATTCGAAAGAGAATTATAAGCTGAAATTCGATTATATCGAAGTCACGAAGGTACTATTTGCTTTCCGGTTTTAATTAAATCAATAAATTATTTATTTATTATTTATTTATTTTAAAGAATCAAAATTATATTTTAGGTTTAAATATTTTGGAAATTAAGAATATAATGTTATCGTTATAATCAATATTTTCCGTAAAAGAAGTGGATTCGTAAACTGAATCCGAGAGTTGTGTAAGCCATGATTTGGTTAATAAAAAGTTAAGAAATAGAAAGGTTTTCCAATATAAATAATGTATATTTTATAAATATAGAAAATAAGAAAATATGAATATATATGGGAATATTCTCCGATGTTAATAGGAAAATTTTCTGGAACATAGAAAATAAATAGTTTATAATAAATGAAACATTTTCCAAGGATTATGAGAGGTTAAACAAGTAGGAGAGACATTTGGGTAAAGATTTTTAAGAGAAATTGGAAAATGAATGAATTAATTAAAGGGGTCGGTATTGATTTGATGATTGATCGGTCGGATTTCCATTTGGAAATATGATTGTTGCTTGTATGGATGTTTTTCCTTTGATAGTTAAATCACCAGTTATCAAAGTTTTCTTTTGACCATCATTGTCAATACGAAGAGACCGATTGGATTTATTTTCCGAAAACCACTCTGTATAAACATAAGCATAGGCATTGCGAATTAGATTATGCTGAAGAAAATTGAAGACGGAGTTAAATGCAAGGGTTGTTCAGTTTACAGGACAGTGCCTTCAGTTTGTCCAGTTCCAGGACCACTTGTATGGATGGATGTCTGACAAAGTACTACTTACAAATCAAATAAGACGATCTTTTCAAGGTATTATGTTTGGTGGTGGAGGAATTCGTTTCTCTTAGCTTTTTATACCCATACTTTTTTTGGGTAGAACAACTAGTGATTTGACGGGTTTAACGATGTGGCACTCAAAGTGAATGGTGGCCAGATGTTCTAAGAAGATAAACATAGCCTCAAGCCTCACAACCTGGAAATGACAAAAATCTGGCAGACGGCATGGCTAGTTGGGTCACACCCAGGCAGGGTGTATTATCACCGATCTAGAGAAAATTATTATTTGTTATTCTTTCGCTTCTGTATCTTATGGAGTACGGATGGAAGGCCAACAACCGTAGGTGATAATACTTTCAATACACTCAAGCTGAATGAGTGGTCGGTCATGTGTGGCCGGGTTGCAAGATGTTCTTGTTGAACCCCAGTGTATCCCCTTTAGAGTACATTGATCGGAAGGTGGTCCCATACCTTGTCATAGTTGGAATCCAATCTTCAATAAGCCCCTTGCGGTTTTTTATTTTATACTAGATATGTAGAGCGTTAGATGCAAGTGTTCTGCTAGAATGTTATTTACTTGATTTACATCACTATTATAATATCAGAATAATATTGATTTCAAAAATGTTTCGGTTAAAGTAAGGTAAAAACTATTCGTGTTTATGTGTGGACTGGTCTTACAATTAACCTTTCTTTCAAAAAAGGTTTTTCAAAGTTAATCAATATGGTTGGAGTTTACTCACACTCGTCCCATGACTGACCCAGAGTTTATTTTCTATGTTTTACCCTAAACCTTGGGTGCCTAAATTTTTATTGGCAGTCAAGCATTTCAGTCTTTTACAGATACACCTGGAGGAGCTTGAACCAGGAGGTTTCGCCGTTAGTTATTTAGAGTTATTTCCACTATGATGTATATATGTTGTACTCTGATTTGGTATGTTTGTACAAATACAATTTTCCATTTCAAAGGTTATGTTATATACTATATTTTATTCATTTCGCTGTGATATTCATGTTTACTCTGATTTGGTTATGTTTGTTCTACTTTTTCTTATATTCTAACTTTCTTTCCTTCTATTTCTCGTCTCTAACTTCTTTCTATTAATAACCCGGTATTTTCGATACTTGAACGGTCGACATGGGGTTTTATGTTGATTTTCGGGGTCGAAAATCCACCGGGGTCGCTACAAGATTAGTATTGAAAGGACAATCTAAGAGTTAAATTGGATAAAAATCCTTTACATGATTAGCGCACCTTGGATGAGCAAAAAAAGGCTGAATATTTGATTGCTAACCATTAAATCTATAAACCATAAAATAATGACGCTCAATCAGTCATTTCATAAATTGTTGCATAACATATCACCTTTTATTATTATGAATATCTATTTCACTTTTGCATTACAAACATTTAGAATAGTCGATCGAATTTCAGATTTTTCTATTTTATTTATGGATAATATTTTGTCTAATCTCAAACCAATAATAGTCATAGTTTCAACAATCTTTAGTTCACTATCTTTGACCAGTAAGACATTTAGGAAGAGCACTATTATAATGTCCATATACCATAAGTACCTAATTTCCATCACTTCGACATATAACACTTAAGTACTTAACTCAAACAGAAAACTTATTTCTTACTTCCCATTCTTCTTCGCTTCCATTGAGTTTTTGGTACAAATTCTTTGGTCAATGAATATAATTCTGATTGCTCCATTCACAGACTATTATCATCCATGATCATCTTCCATAGTAGTATATATTTCAAAATTTGTTTTATTTAGCAGCAATAACACAGTTGACACTATGTCTATAACGACCTGAAATTTATGCCAATTTAAAAATAAGAATTTAAATATGTTTAAATGGATTTTTAGATATATATATATATGGTTTTAATTTGAAAATATACCATTCAGCTTTACGATTTAAATACCAGATTAATATAGTATCCAGCTTTGAAAAAAATTATTTGTCGATATTTAAATTTGATGTAGGAAGTAGCTAAATATTTTACTAAGTAACATTAGTACTTAAATTAATTACTTAAGTTAAAATTTAAGTTAAACTAATGGAAACAATTCCTACGCTAATAAAAACCAAACCAAACCATGAGCTATACTTTTAAGGTGTCATTTTCTTCCCTTCCATCCTTCCTTGCTTGGCACATCACTACTTCATGCTTAAGAAATTAAAAATGATTCCATTTGTTAACTTTTTAGGTGTCATTTTCTTCCCTTCCTTTATTCCATGCATGATATATCATCACTTCATACTTATGAAGGAAACAAGTCCATGTGCTCCACCTTTTGACGTGTCACTTTCTTCCTTCCCTCCCCTTCTTTTTTGACACCTCATTCCTTTATATTCAAGGAAAAGAACACATCCATGTGCACATCCTCTCCCTTACTTTCAAGTTATCATTCCATCCTTCCATCTTACTTTTGTGTTGTCATCATCTAGCATATCTTCCCATTCCATAAAACCTCCTTCCTTTTTAAAACCTCCTTTAATTTTATTTTTTCCCACTTCTTCCTTTTCTTCAAAACCTCCTTTAATGGCCTCTCCCTAATCTCTTCTTTAGGTCGTGAATTCTCACCTCTCTCTACTTAGATGCCCACCATCAAAACACTTAAAAACTTCTCCACTTCCAACTCCTATCACATGCCTAAAGCCTTCCCCCCTCCACTTGTAGGCTGTGGCCTCCTAACCCTTAGGACCAACCATATATGACCCAAAAATCCTACCTTTCCATTTTAAAACCACTTATATACTTCTTCCTTTTAAATAGAAAGCCTTATACCTCATAAAAATAAAAGCTTTAACATTTTTGTAATAACCCGGAAAATACGAGCCAATTTAAAATTTTTAAATTGATTATTTCAAAGCAATTTGAACCATTGAAATAGAATATTTCAATAAATTAGTGAATTAGAAATAGTAAGTCAGTTTGAAAATTGATATTTTGCAAATGGCCTCGGAATTCGACGAAACCACTTTTGTCGGGTCCGGGATGTCAAACTATTGCTAGGTTTCAAATTTCATAATTTTTCGAATCAATATGTGAGCGTGTCAAAAGAAAACGCGTTTGACCAGTTTCTGTTGAATTTAATCGACTGGAAATTGGCCATTTTTCAAACGGTCTCAGAATTCGACGAAACTAGTTTTGTTAGGACCGTATCGTCGATACGAGACTAGAAAATATTTTTCTGGAATTTTTCTAGTTAGTATGTGACCCCGGTAATTTGAAATGTACGTTTAAAATTCAATATAAAGATTTAAATGTAAATTCAACGGAAACTGATTGTAACGATCAAACCAGCTTACGATACATATCCCATTGTGTTCGGAATGGGGGTAGAACGCTATGGACGACAGGCGGTGGACCTCGTTTCGAGGTCATATGTAAAAGTCAACCCTAATGTAAATTTAATAATTAAATAATAATAATAATAATAAAAAAAAAGAATTCCCTCCCCTTTTCTTCTGCCTTGGCCCCCCCCCCCGATCATTTACCAGAAAGTGAAAAAAAAAAGAAAAACCTAAAAACTAATTCGAGCCGCCGCCTTACCTCGAGACGCCGACGAACCTTCGCCGAAGCCCCACCGCCAGACCGCCGCCCTCCTTCCATCGAAGCAGCGCCTCCACCGTCGAGCAGAAGCAACCTCCGAACCTCGACGCGACATCCAATCGAGCCCCTCCCGAAACCACCGCCGCGACGCCTCCCAGAACCCACCGACGAACGCCACCTCCAATTCGAAATCTCGGTGAGCCATTTTATTTTAATTTTGTTTTGTTAAAACTGAAAACTGTATTTTTTTTTTTTTTTTTTTTAGATTAGAAAACTGTTTTTTTTTATTATAAACTGAAATTATAAAAGGCAAAAACTGGATTTTGAAAAGTAAATAAAAACAGAAGTTTTTAAAGTAAATAAAAACAGAAATTTTTAAAGTAAATAAAAACAGAAATTTTTAAAGTAAATAAAAACAGAATTTTTGAAGTAAATAAAAACAGATTTTTGTTTTAAGATTTTAAAAACTGAAATTATATAAAAGAAAGTAAAACTGCATTTTTAAAAAGATTTTAAAAAAAACTGCATTTTTATAAAATAATTTAAAAACTGTTTTGAAAAGAAAATAAAAACTGTTTTAAAGGGAAAAATAAAAACTGATTTTATTTTAAACTTTGAAATAGAAAAAGATTTAATCTTTTAGTAGAAAAAGATTTGAACTTTTAAAAATAAAGATCATATTTTTAAAAATAGAAAAGACAGAATTTTGTTAAGAAGTAAGATGTGATTCTTATATTTTTAAAGCAATAAAAATATAATTTTTACATCATAGGAATATTAAAAATATAATCTTTGTTTTTAAAATATGATCTTTATATATTGAATAACATAGTAAAAATTCGATTTTTACTTATGTAGAGAATACGGGAAACGAAAGCGACAAGAAGACGAAGATTTCTAGAAAAGGAAGAGTCGTGTTATTGGATAGCTACTGGTGAGAAATTCTCACTCTTCAATTTCTTTTTATAAATATATATGTGTGGAAAATAAAAGTGAATTGCTATATATAAATATTTATATATATATATACGCCCCCTCGTCCACAAACCATGGACGATATTTATTGGTTGAAATTGTGGTGAAAATTGGTTGACAACAAATTGTTGTTTGGGATTGTTTGTGGTTGATATTGAATTGATTGAGGTTGAAAAATACCCGTTTGTGATTGGAAAAATATTTGGTTGAAACCACATAGGATTAGTTTGTGGTAATGAAATAAATATAAACATGCCGCCTGCGTGCGAATTAGATGCATGATCCCCATTGTCAAAAACCGCGAGGTTTTAAGGTAGAGCGAGGAGCCGTACTAGGGACGGTGCCGGTTTAACTACCCTGCCGTTATGCTGCCGAAATTTTGAATAATCTTTGTGTGTTAGAATTATTTTCATATGTTGAAATTATTATACATGCATTGAAATTAAAGCCATATATTGAAACTATGTCCATGTGTGGAAATATTCATGTGTTGAAAAGTGTTGTGTGAAAATAAAATTCATTTGTGAATGAATGAAGTGAATAAACAATAAAAATCACATTTTTATATATGTATGAAGTATGAAAAATATTCGCCTTATATAAATAGTTTCAACAATCAAAATCCCATCTTTCTAATATGAACAACATAAATAAATTGTCCATGTGTGGAAATGCTCATTTGTTGAGAAATGTGTGTAGTGGAAATATTCATGTGTTGAATAAAAAGATTGAACGATAAAAATTACATTTTTATTGAAACTATGAAGTGTTGAAACCATACATTGGTTGAATAAATATTTTAAATGATAAAAATATGATTTTTATCATATGTGTGATATGCGAAAGATATGCGGACGTTGAAATAAATATTTGTGATAGAAATATTATTTTTAACATGCATAGAAACTAAATAAAATAGTCATGTGTTGAAATCTATTTTAGTTCGCCAAAATTATCATCTTTGAAATATGAAGTGTTAAAAATATCCACTTGTTCAAATAAGCGTGCATGAGTTGAAATATACATTAACTAGCTAATGATATGATTTTAGCCTATGCATGCGACATTAGAATGAATGGTATTTTTAGACCAAAGCAAGTCAAATATGAAGTTGAGTAGAAAATGATAAATGTTAGAAATTGTATATATGTGCATGCATATCTATTGAACAGGTTAAAGCAAAAGGGGCTAGAGAAGTGGAATAAAATTTTGTGCCCGACAAATAGGTACACGTTTACAGATTTGTTTGGGTGATGATTTTATGAGCCTATTGGCTAGCCGCTTGGCTTTTTCTTTTTCTTTTTGAAATTAGAAGGACCGGGAACGCTATTTGCGATTTCCCGATGCCCCCGGTACAGGGGAGGTTATGGCGAAATTTTCCAAAATTTTAGGGTGTTAGAAAAATATTTGAAGTGAAAACGATATAGAAATTATTGAATGGACTATATTTATATAAATATATAAATATAAATATAATTAAAACGAAACGTGGCCGTGCAGTTCATATTTTGAAACCGTGATTTCAAATGACTAGTGCGGAAGATCCGACCATTGGATTTGCCCGAAACCTCAACCGTTGGGTTCGCCTTGGAAATATCTTTCCAACGGCACCAACTTTGTGAAGATCCGACGGTTGGATTGTCTGGAATGTTTAATTCAAAATTAGGGGAAAACAGCGCCAGAAACGATTATATTTATATATATATATAAATATAATTAAATTAAATCGAATAACGACGCTGCAGTTCGTAAATTGAAATCGTAACTTCAAATGGTTAGTGTGGAAGATCCGACCGTCGGATTTTCCTAAAACTGGAACCGTTGGGTTCGTTTTGAAAAGACCTTCCTAATGGTGTAAAATTTGTGAAGATCCAACGGTTAGATTTTCCTATATGTGTAAAACAAAATTAGTGGAAAGCAGCGCCAGTGCATCGCCACGACCTGAAACGTCGTTTAATTAATTATGGCCGTTTTAAATTAAATTAAAATGGCGATATATCGTTATTAAGTGCTATAGACGATATAGAGTGAAAATAAACCAATTTTGTTGTGTTTGCTCGATATGTGATGGTTGAATGTATTTGACGAGAAGATTATAACTAAACAACTGAAATGTGAATGTTGAATAGTTCAACCTTGTGATTAATTGGTTTGAAAATCTAAATACGTGGGTTATTTGAAAAGGCCGAGAGTATCTCATTTCAAATAATCGATCGACGTTGAGAAGTCGAAGAGTCGAAGACGACTGAAGACCGACGATCTCCACGTTGGATGGATGGGCGCTACTGATGCTCGTGATTGGAGTAGCTACCATGAAAGAATTGAAGTAGTAACCGTCCAAACATAGTGTTGATTGTACGGATATGCGAGGAATTGGTGCCTCCGGTTTCGTTCAGACCCAGAACGGACTTGTAAATGGACTGTGTGTCTGACATTGGATTTTGTTCTGTGTTGATTGATCTCTGTTAAATATATATCTGTTTGGCGGCGGAGAATTTATTCTCTTGCTTAACGCCCTTCTCTGAGACGTACGAGCTTAGAGGTTATGTATTGACAGAAATCAGTCGCATGGAGTGGATTGCCTGTGTGGCACGCCTAAGTGGCATGTGATCAAGGCTTCTGTTGCAAAGCAAAGTCTTGTGGTTGATGATCAAAGCATGGTCTGTGTGACGTAGCTTTGTGTATAACGTGAATTCGTGAGCCTCACACCTCGGTATGAGTCAAAAACGGGAGACGGACCGCTGGGAGTGCACGACGTTTCTTTCTAGCTGTGGTGGTGTCAGTGACCTACCAGCCCTGACATTATAGATACTTTTCACCTGTGTGGTTGTTGGAATGCGAGGCGCCTCGATTATAGGTCTGTAAGGACCGGGAAACGTGTGTTCAGGAATTGCCAATCCTCAAAAGTAAGAGAGGACCGGCCCAGCCGATTCCAAGGATCATAGTGGGGTCCTGGGACATTTGCTAGAGTGTCTCGAATCGGAGAGGAGCTTGCCCCTTGCCTCGACTCATGAAGGAATCCAATTTCCAATACGATATGTGCGGTTGTGATTGTATTACTAGTATGGCGACATAGTGGTATGGGTCATTTATGCCGCCTATGATTGATATTTATGATTGAAATCGCTTTTGAAACATATATGCACTAGTAATAATATCAAGCACTTTTGTTTTATTCGTATGAAGCATCTTTGGCCATTATAAGGTAAAAACTCTATCCTCCGGCTTGCGTTGCATTGTGTGATGGGACCTGAGTCTTATAATGGCTTCATTTTAGAAAAAGCATTGCGTTGATTTAAACATTTACTTTACTTCATGCACGAGCACTCATTGGAGTAAACCCGTTCCGCGAAAGTGGCGTGGTCCTTTGATTTGCCTTATTATTGTTGTTAATAAGTTGAATAGATTTCTCATACCAGTCCCATGACTGACTCGTAGTTTGTTTCACCTTGCAAACTCGGGTGCCCTTATTTTCACACGGGCAGCCTAGTTACAGGTTTCTGGTGCACCTTTTGGCTCATGGCGAGGCTTGACTACACCGTGCTGACTTGGATTTTCTCCGCCATTATTGTATCTATATTATGATTCCGCCACTGGCGATGTAGACTGATATTCCTTTTGTGTACTCTTTATGTATGATTCCGCCTCAGGCGATGGTGACTGATTATGTATCATTATGTACTAAGTGGTATCCTGTACTGTGCTTCTCTGATGTGATGTTATCTATATGATTCCGCTGTCATATGTGTGTAAATTATTCTAATTTCTGTTTATGCTATTATCTGTGATCTGCTAATGATGATTAATGTGTTATATTCCAATGATTATCCTTAACACCGTGTCACGGGGTTTTGGGATCGTCACAGCTGGTATCAGAGCTTTGGTTAACCTTAGTTCTGGAGTCTAACACATTAAACACTTCGTCAAGATAGAATCAGTAGTATTCTAAGGCGAGTCGCTCATTAGAGATAGGACTAGTAAAGTCCTAGAATGAGCTGAGCAGAATAGCAAAAACAATTGATCAGTCCATCGCTATCTTTCCGTAGGAATTTCTGCTTAACTATGCAATAGACTATCATTTCTGTTAACTGACTTTTTCGTTACTTATACAGAATTTGACAAATGGCTACCAGAGGAGCCGCTGCTAGAGGAGGCCGTGCCGGCCGAGGCCGAGGAAGGGGAGAAATCCCAGCTCAAGAAGGACCTTTGATTCAACCTCCGGCAGCTCAATACTTCGAGCTCGACCGAGTAGCTAAGAGATATAAGAACTTAGGAGGCAAGACCTTCTCAGGGACTGGCACTGTAATAGAGGCCCTTGCATGGCTCAAAACATGCGAGAAAATTCTTGAAGGCCTAAGGCTAGGAGGCGAAGACAAAGCTACTATGGGCGCCTGGCTTATGCAGGAGCAAGCCGAATTATGGTGGGACTCTCTTACCGCCGGGAATAGAGAAGCCGGAAGGACATGGGACGGATTCAAAGAACTCTTCAAGGAGAAATATGTCCCAGAGCAAGCTTTAGAAAGAATGCACGATGACTTCGCTAATCTCCAGCAAGGGGATCTTTCCGTGCAAGATTATCTGAACAAATTCACAATGCTGTCGCCCTATGCTCCCGAACTTGTTGCTACCGCGAAATCCAAGAATAAGAGATTCATTTTTGGGCTGAAACGTCAATATCATGATAGAGCAATGGCCCATGTCAAGCTGGATTTCAACGAGCTAGTGGAGATGACCTGCAACTATGAAGACCTTGATCAAAGGCATCTCGAGCAGGATCGCGCTAGAAGTCAAGCAGGAAACAAGCGCAAACCTACTGCAAATCAAGGCGAGTCAAGCCAAGCAGCATCTTCAAAGCCTCAGACTGGCAATCCGCCACGAGGAAATTGCTTTAACTGTGGTAAGCCGGGGCACTACTCAAACGTCTGCACAGCTCCGAAGAGGCAGAGAACAAACTCTCAAGGCTCGAGCCAAGGCTCTCAGAACCCCCGCTCGTGCTTCAACTGTCGCAAGACCGGCCATCTAGTCAAAGACTGTCCTTTGCTAAAGAAAGCTACTGTAGCTCATGTCTATGACGGGTCTAGCCCGCCAGCTGCTTCCGATGGAGCAGGTAAACCCGATGTTTTGGGAGGTACCCTTACAATTAAAAATATTCCTGTTTCTGTATTATTTGACACAGGTGCATCCCGTAGTTTTATTGCTAAAAACACAATGCACAAACTAAAGTTAAAACAGCGAGAGCTTAAAGAATCGGTTGAAGTTCATAACCCGATAGGGGGTCCTATTACTCTCGGTTCATATTGCAAAGTTCCTATTTCTTTTTCTCGATACAAGTTTCCCTTTGATTTAATCGTTATGGATTTTCCCGAATTCGATATTATTCTCGGGCTAGATTGGTTAACGAAATATGAAGCCGAAGTGAAGTGTGCGGAAAGAGTCGTTAAAATTCGAACGAAGCTAGGATATATTACGGTTCCTTGTCATGGTTCGAATCCGAATAGAGAAGAATTTTGGTCAGCATTAGAACTTATCCCCACTTCATTAGAAAAGATTCCGATTGTTAGCCACTATGCGGATGTGTTTGAAGAAGTTGAAAACTTACCTCCGCAAAGAGAAATAGAATTCCGAATCGATCTAATTCCTAATGCCAGACCAGTGGTACATCCAATTCGTAGAATGACTCCGAAAGAAAAAGAAGAATTAGGCGATCAAACTCGTCAACTGTTATGGAAAGGTCTAATCAGACCGAGTTTTTCTAATTGGGGTGCAGCTGTCGTGTTTGTCCCAAAGTCAGACGGTACTCTTAGATTATGTGTTGATTACCGAGACCTCAACAAACAGACGCTTAAAAACAAATATCCATTACCCCGCATTGACGATTTGCTAGACCAATTGAATGGGGCGAAAGTATTTTCCCGAATGGACCTAGCTACAGGTTTTCATCAATTGAGAATAGCAGAAGAGTGTGTTCCTTTAACCGCTTTCAGAGGCCCAGACATATTTTATGAATGGTTAGTAATGCCGTTTGGCCTTTGCAACGCTCCAGCATACTTTGTCGATCTAATGAATAGAGTGTTCAGGGGAGTTCTGAATAAATTTGTCCTCGTATTCATCGATGATATCTTAATCTACTCCAAATCAAAACCCGAGCATGAAAAACACTTAGAACAAGTATTGGAGATTCTAAGGAAGAACGTCTTCAAAGCCAAATTCTCTAAATGTGTCTTCTGGCAAGAAGAAGTTAAATTTCTTGGCCATGTCGTGTCAGGGAAAGGAATCTCTGTTGACCCAAGCAAAATAACAGCGATTCAAGACTGGAAACAACCCACTACTCCCACAGAAGTTAGAAGCTTTATGGGATTGGCTAGTTATTATCGAAAGTTCGTTAAGGATTTTTCGAAGATATCCGGTCCGTTAACGAAGCTCACAAAGAAACATGAGAAGTTTAAGTGGACTTCCGACTGTGAAGAAGCTTTCCAGGAATTGAAATCGAAGCTGACAACCGCTCCAGTGTTAACTATTATTGATGGCAATCAAGATTTAACGGTTTGGACAGATGCTTCTATTAGAGGTCTTGGTGCAGTGTTAATGCAGAGAGGCCAAGTAGTCGCTTATGCAAGCCGCCAATTGAAACCGCATGAGAAGAATTATGTGACTCATGATCTTGAGTTGCTAGCCATCGTATTTGCCTTGAAAATCTGGAGGCATTATCTATTGGGCGAGAAATTTATACTGTACACAGATCATCAATCATTGAAGTATTTATATACCCAAAAAGATCTGAATCTGAGACAGCAGCGTTGGCTAGAATTTCTTGCAGCGTATGATCTTGATATCCTGTATGCGCCGGGGAAAGCTAACGTAGTAGCGGATGCACTTAGTAGAAAAACCGCAATTGTTGCCCATCTTATAATTACACCTGGATTGATTGATAGGATATCTGTTCTTCAGAAAAGTGACAATTTTGCGAAAGAGATGGTAAAAAGGATTCAAAGGGGCGAAGGCTCCAGTTTCCAAGTGGATACAGAAGGAGTTTTGAGGCTGAATGGAAGAATATGTGTTCCCGACATTCCCGAGCTCAAAAGGGAAGTGCTAGGGGAATGCCATAAATCCAAATTTTGCATCCATCCTGGGGTGAGTAAAATGTACAACGATATCAAACGCACTTTCTGGTGGAAGGCAATGAAAAGAGATATTTCTTTGTATGTTAGCAGATGCCCTACTTGTCAATTGGTCAAGAGTGACCAACAAAAGCTAGCTGGACTGTTGCAACCATTGGAAGTCCCAGGCTGGAAATGGGAACAGATTTCCATGGATTTCATAGATGGTTTGCCGCGAACCAAGAAAGGTAATGACAGTATTTGGGTAATCGTAGATCGCTTCACGAAGACTGCCCATTTTATACCTGTCAGGTCCAATCGAACTGCCCAAAGTCTAGCTCAGATATATTTCAAAGAAATTGTTAAGCTGCATGGAATTCCCATCAGCATAGTCAGTGATAGAGATCCCCTATTTACTAGCAAATTCTGGGAGGCTTTCCAGACTGAATTGGAGACAAAACTGAATATGAGCACCGCTTATCACCCCCAAACAGATGGCCAAACTGAGCGGGTGAATAGAATTCTGGAAGATTTATTGCGGGCTTGTATAATCGATTTTGGTGGGTCATGGGAAGATCATTTGCATTTGGCAGAATTCTCATATAACAATAGCTATCAAGCAAGTTTGAAAATGTCACCTTTTGAAGCATTATATGGCAGACCCTGCAGATCTCCAGCATGTTGGGTAGAACCTGGCAACAGACTTGTACTAGGACCCGATATGATTAGGGAAGCATCTGATAAAGTGGACTTCATCAAGAAGCGATTGAAAACCGCCCAAAGCCGACAGAAAAGTTATGCAGACTCTAGAAGGAGAGATTTGACATTTGCTGTTGGTGATCATGTTTATTTAAAGGTTTCTCCGATGAGGGGAGTAATCAGATTTGGTAAGACTGGGAAGTTGGCACCGAGATTTATTGGTCCCTTTCCTATACTTGAACGAATTGGAACTCTTGCTTATAGGGTTCAATTGCCAGATTGGTTGCCTGGAGTGCACAATGTATTTCACGTATCTCAACTTAGGAGACATGTACATGATCCAGATCTTGTTGTAGAAGAAGCAGCACAACAGGATGTGGAGATAACTCCAGAATTAGCACTCAGAAGAGAGCCATTAAAAATAGTTGGCAAAGAAACTAGAGAACTCAGGAGGAAAAAGATTCATCTAGTCAAAGTGCAGTGGTGCAGTGATCCTAGAGACTGTACTTGGGAAACTGAGGAAAGCATTAAGCAAGCTTACCCCAACTGCAGAGTGGATATCTCTGACTAACTCCGGTGCAAGGTACCTTTACCATACTTTGCATTTACATTTTATTTCCTACTTTACTGTTGTTTCCTTTTCGAGGACGAAAAGTTTTAAGTAGGGGAGATTGTAATAACCCGGAAAATACGAGCCAATTTAAAATTTTTAAATTGATTATTTCAAAGCAATTTGAACCATTGAAATAGAATATTTCAATAAATTAGTGAATTAGAAATAGTAAGTCAGTTTGAAAATTGATATTTTGCAAATGGCCTCGGAATTCGACGAAACCACTTTTGTCGGGTCCGGGATGTCAAACTATTGCTAGGTTTCAAATTTCATAATTTTTCGAATCAATATGTGAGCGTGTCAAAAGAAAACGCGTTTGACCAGTTTCTGTTGAATTTAATCGACTGGAAATTGGCCATTTTTCAAACGGTCTCAGAATTCGACGAAACTAGTTTTGTTAGGACCGTATCGTCGATACGAGACTAGAAAATATTTTTCTGGAATTTTTCTAGTTAGTATGTGACCCCGGTAATTTGAAATGTACGTTTAAAATTCAATATAAAGATTTAAATGTAAATTCAACGGAAACTGATTGTAACGATCAAACCAGCTTACGATACATATCCCATTGTGTTCGGAATGGGGGTAGAACGCTATGGACGACAGGCGGTGGACCTCGTTTCGAGGTCATATGTAAAAGTCAACCCTAATGTAAATTTAATAATTAAATAATAATAATAATAAAAAAAAAAAAGAATTCCCTCCCCTTTTCTTCTGCCTTGGCCCCCCCCCCCCGATCATTTACCAGAAAGTGAAAAAAAAAAGAAAAACCTAAAAACTAATTCGAGCCGCCGCCTTACCTCGAGACGCCGACGAACCTTCGCCGAAGCCCCACCGCCAGACCGCCGCCCTCCTTCCATCGAAGCAGCGCCTCCACCGTCGAGCAGAAGCAACCTCCGAACCTCGACGCGACATCCAATCGAGCCCCTCCCGAAACCACCGCCGCGACGCCTCCCAGAACCCACCGACGAACGCCACCTCCAATTCGAAATCTCGGTGAGCCATTTTATTTTAATTTTGTTTTGTTAAAACTGAAAACTGTATTTTTTTTTTTTTTTTTTTTTAGATTAGAAAACTGTTTTTTTTTATTATAAACTGAAATTATAAAAGGCAAAAACTGGATTTTGAAAAGTAAATAAAAACAGAAGTTTTTAAAGTAAATAAAAACAGAAATTTTTAAAGTAAATAAAAACAGAAATTTTTAAAGTAAATAAAAACAGAATTTTTGAAGTAAATAAAAACAGATTTTTGTTTTAAGATTTTAAAAACTGAAATTATATAAAAGAAAGTAAAACTGCATTTTTAAAAAGATTTTAAAAAAAACTGCATTTTTATAAAATAATTTAAAAACTGTTTTGAAAAGAAAATAAAAACTGTTTTAAAGGGAAAAATAAAAACTGATTTTATTTTAAACTTTGAAATAGAAAAAGATTTAATCTTTTAGTAGAAAAAGATTTGAACTTTTAAAAATAAAGATCATATTTTTAAAAATAGAAAAGACAGAATTTTGTTAAGAAGTAAGATGTGATTCTTATATTTTTAAAGCAATAAAAATATAATTTTTACATCATAGGAATATTAAAAATATAATCTTTGTTTTTAAAATATGATCTTTATATATTGAATAACATAGTAAAAATTCGATTTTTACTTATGTAGAGAATACGGGAAACGAAAGCGACAAGAAGACGAAGATTTCTAGAAAAGGAAGAGTCGTGTTATTGGATAGCTACTGGTGAGAAATTCTCACTCTTCAATTTCTTTTTATAAATATATATGTGTGGAAAATAAAAGTGAATTGCTATATATAAATATTTATATATATATATACGCCCCCTCGTCCACAAACCATGGACGATATTTATTGGTTGAAATTGTGGTGAAAATTGGTTGACAACAAATTGTTGTTTGGGATTGTTTGTGGTTGATATTGAATTGATTGAGGTTGAAAAATACCCGTTTGTGATTGGAAAAATATTTGGTTGAAACCACATAGGATTAGTTTGTGGTAATGAAATAAATATAAACATGCCGCCTGCGTGCGAATTAGATGCATGATCCCCATTGTCAAAAACCGCGAGGTTTTAAGGTAGAGCGAGGAGCCGTACTAGGGACGGTGCCGGTTTAACTACCCTGCCGTTATGCTGCCGAAATTTTGAATAATCTTTGTGTGTTAGAATTATTTTCATATGTTGAAATTATTATACATGCATTGAAATTAAAGCCATATATTGAAACTATGTCCATGTGTGGAAATATTCATGTGTTGAAAAGTGTTGTGTGAAAATAAAATTCATTTGTGAATGAATGAAGTGAATAAACAATAAAAATCACATTTTTATATATGTATGAAGTATGAAAAATATTCGCCTTATATAAATAGTTTCAACAATCAAAATCCCATCTTTCTAATATGAACAACATAAATAAATTGTCCATGTGTGGAAATGCTCATTTGTTGAGAAATGTGTGTAGTGGAAATATTCATGTGTTGAATAAAAAGATTGAACGATAAAAATTACATTTTTATTGAAACTATGAAGTGTTGAAACCATACATTGGTTGAATAAATATTTTAAATGATAAAAATATGATTTTTATCATATGTGTGATATGCGAAAGATATGCGGACGTTGAAATAAATATTTGTGATAGAAATATTATTTTTAACATGCATAGAAACTAAATAAAATAGTCATGTGTTGAAATCTATTTTAGTTCGCCAAAATTATCATCTTTGAAATATGAAGTGTTAAAAATATCCACTTGTTCAAATAAGCGTGCATGAGTTGAAATATACATTAACTAGCTAATGATATGATTTTAGCCTATGCATGCGACATTAGAATGAATGGTATTTTTAGACCAAAGCAAGTCAAATATGAAGTTGAGTAGAAAATGATAAATGTTAGAAATTGTATATATGTGCATGCATATCTATTGAACAGGTTAAAGCAAAAGGGGCTAGAGAAGTGGAATAAAATTTTGTGCCCGACAAATAGGTACACGTTTACAGATTTGTTTGGGTGATGATTTTATGAGCCTATTGGCTAGCCGCTTGGCTTTTTCTTTTTCTTTTTGAAATTAGAAGGACCGGGAACGCTATTTGCGATTTCCCGATGCCCCCGGTACAGGGGAGGTTATGGCGAAATTTTCCAAAATTTTAGGGTGTTAGAAAAATATTTGAAGTGAAAACGATATAGAAATTATTGAATGGACTATATTTATATAAATATATAAATATAAATATAATTAAAACGAAACGTGGCCGTGCAGTTCATATTTTGAAACCGTGATTTCAAATGACTAGTGCGGAAGATCCGACCATTGGATTTGCCCGAAACCTCAACCGTTGGGTTCGCCTTGGAAATATCTTTCCAACGGCACCAACTTTGTGAAGATCCGACGGTTGGATTGTCTGGAATGTTTAATTCAAAATTAGGGGAAAACAGCGCCAGAAACGATTATATTTATATATATATATAAATATAATTAAATTAAATCGAATAACGACGCTGCAGTTCGTAAATTGAAATCGTAACTTCAAATGGTTAGTGTGGAAGATCCGACCGTCGGATTTTCCTAAAACTGGAACCGTTGGGTTCGTTTTGAAAAGACCTTCCTAATGGTGTAAAATTTGTGAAGATCCAACGGTTAGATTTTCCTATATGTGTAAAACAAAATTAGTGGAAAGCAGCGCCAGTGCATCGCCACGACCTGAAACGTCGTTTAATTAATTATGGCCGTTTTAAATTAAATTAAAATGGCGATATATCGTTATTAAGTGCTATAGACGATATAGAGTGAAAATAAACCAATTTTGTTGTGTTTGCTCGATATGTGATGGTTGAATGTATTTGACGAGAAGATTATAACTAAACAACTGAAATGTGAATGTTGAATAGTTCAACCTTGTGATTAATTGGTTTGAAAATCTAAATACGTGGGTTATTTGAAAAGGCCGAGAGTATCTCATTTCAAATAATCGATCGACGTTGAGAAGTCGAAGAGTCGAAGACGACTGAAGACCGACGATCTCCACGTTGGATGGATGGGCGCTACTGATGCTCGTGATTGGAGTAGCTACCATGAAAGAATTGAAGTAGTAACCGTCCAAACATAGTGTTGATTGTACGGATATGCGAGGAATTGGTGCCTCCGGTTTCGTTCAGACCCAGAACGGACTTGTAAATGGACTGTGTGTCTGACATTGGATTTTGTTCTGTGTTGATTGATCTCTGTTAAATATATATCTGTTTGGCGGCGGAGAATTTATTCTCTTGCTTAACGCCCTTCTCTGAGACGTACGAGCTTAGAGGTTATGTATTGACAGAAATCAGTCGCATGGAGTGGATTGCCTGTGTGGCACGCCTAAGTGGCATGTGATCAAGGCTTCTGTTGCAAAGCAAAGTCTTGTGGTTGATGATCAAAGCATGGTCTGTGTGACGTAGCTTTGTGTATAACGTGAATTCGTGAGCCTCACACCTCGGTATGAGTCAAAAACGGGAGACGGACCGCTGGGAGTGCACGACGTTTCTTTCTAGCTGTGGTGGTGTCAGTGACCTACCAGCCCTGACATTATAGATACTTTTCACCTGTGTGGTTGTTGGAATGCGAGGCGCCTCGATTATAGGTCTGTAAGGACCGGGAAACGTGTGTTCAGGAATTGCCAATCCTCAAAAGTAAGAGAGGACCGGCCCAGCCGATTCCAAGGATCATAGTGGGGTCCTGGGACATTTGCTAGAGTGTCTCGAATCGGAGAGGAGCTTGCCCCTTGCCTCGACTCATGAAGGAATCCAATTTCCAATACGATATGTGCGGTTGTGATTGTATTACTAGTATGGCGACATAGTGGTATGGGTCATTTATGCCGCCTATGATTGATATTTATGATTGAAATCGCTTTTGAAACATATATGCACTAGTAATAATATCAAGCACTTTTGTTTTATTCGTATGAAGCATCTTTGGCCATTATAAGGTAAAAACTCTATCCTCCGGCTTGCGTTGCATTGTGTGATGGGACCTGAGTCTTATAATGGCTTCATTTTAGAAAAAGCATTGCGTTGATTTAAACATTTACTTTACTTCATGCACGAGCACTCATTGGAGTAAACCCGTTCCGCGAAAGTGGCGTGGTCCTTTGATTTGCCTTATTATTGTTGTTAATAAGTTGAATAGATTTCTCATACCAGTCCCATGACTGACTCGTAGTTTGTTTCACCTTGCAAACTCGGGTGCCCTTATTTTCACACGGGCAGCCTAGTTACAGGTTTCTGGTGCACCTTTTGGCTCATGGCGAGGCTTGACTACACCGTGCTGACTTGGATTTTCTCCGCCATTATTGTATCTATATTATGATTCCGCCACTGGCGATGTAGACTGATATTCCTTTTGTGTACTCTTTATGTATGATTCCGCCTCAGGCGATGGTGACTGATTATGTATCATTATGTACTAAGTGGTATCCTGTACTGTGCTTCTCTGATGTGATGTTATCTATATGATTCCGCTGTCATATGTGTGTAAATTATTCTAATTTCTGTTTATGCTATTATCTGTGATCTGCTAATGATGATTAATGTGTTATATTCCAATGATTATCCTTAACACCGTGTCACGGGGTTTTGGGATCGTCACAATTTTAAAGTCAAAAGGCATCTCCCTTTTAATGTATTTGTCGAGTTAGTAAGCATCAGGAAGTTAAGCTGAGAAATTAAGAGAACGGCAGCTCGTGACGCCTGAAGGATGATAAATAAGACTTATAGCTTTAAGGAAAGGTAGGGTGGATAGCAATGGCGAGAGCTCTTCACTTACATTTGGATTTCTAGCTTAAATTAGTTACATATGTTGGCTAATGATGTTTCATAAGCTGTTTATAATGTTAACAACTTGCTAATGATGTTTTGTGGCGATTAATCGTGGTTAGGTTTGTTACTAATGTGATTTGAGTTGATTTGGATGTTAATGAGTTCTAAAGTTTGTGAACACTTGGTTTAAAGTATTAAAAATGTTGGCTTTACGTGTTAACTATGTAAACACTTAAAGTGTTAAAGATGTAGTCTTATGTGTTAACAATGTGGACACCTAATTTCAATGATAAAAAATTAACCTTTACGCGAATATGGTATGAACCCTTGTGTAAATGACACTCTATGATGTTGTATGATGTTATTAGATGTTGCATGATGTTATTGGATGCTATGATTAATAGTAATTGGGTTATTGGTTATGTTATTGGGTGGTGGACTTTAAGTGTTAAGTGTATTGACACTTATTTTAAATGATACCCATTTGAAAATTAAGTGTTAATTATATTGACACTTAAGTGAATGACACATATTTATGGATACATATATGTTTATGAAGTCTCTTTCAAAAAAAATACCAGACGTTCTATGATGATAGAGATGATAGTGTCTAGGCTCGGGTTTGGAAAATATTGTTTCCTACTCTCCCAAGCTATTCCTAACTGATCCGGGAGACGAGATGGTTAATTTGAAATTTATTTGAATTTTAAAAATGATTTAAATTGAAATTAAATCTGAAATTTATTTGAATTTATAAATGATTTAAATTTAAGATTTAATTTGGAATTTAATTTAATATTCTATAAATAAAATATTAAGTGAAAAATAAAAATTTGAATTTTAAACCCAAAATAAGTTGAAAAGGTAGTCTAAGTAATTACGAATAGTTTTCATAAGGATAATAATTTGACTTGAACTAGTTTTAAATTAATAAAGGCATGTTTTCAAATTTAAATTGAAAATGAATAGTAACTTTAAAAAGTGAAGTTTGGTTTGGGTATCCAGCAAATGTTTTAATGAGATTTTATTTTCCAAATTATCTTATTTATTATTATAATGGATTTCAGGAAAATTTGGACTTCAAATAATAAGTTTTGAAAAAATAATATTATTTTAATGATTTAAATAATAGTAAAATAATATAATAATAAGATATTTAATTTTAGATTGAAATAATTGAAATATTGTTTCCAAAAGTGATTATATATGCCTTATATAGTTAATAAGCTATTTTAGAATAATTTTGACTTAAATTTTATTTTAAGTCAATGTTTGGTTTGAATAGGACTAGTCGCGGAGCGGTAATTCGCGAATTTTGACCATTGACATCAAATTGACTTTCTCGAAGATTCGACCATCGGATTTTCTCAAAACGAAAAATGTTGAGTCCAAAGTGAAAAGAGTTTTCAAATGCAAAAGAAAGTAGTAAGGCTCAACGGTCAGGTTTTAAGATAAATTCAAACTGGATTTACCTAAAAATCCTGATTTGGTTGTTCAAGGGGTCAAAACTGGATTCTGCCTATAACGGTCAAATAAAAATTATTAAAATAGGGAGAAATTATGATAAATCATAATGACTAATTTAAAGTGATTTGGATTTAATATATCAAGCTTTTGAATGATATAAACCTAATTTGTGAAAACTAGCTATTTTTGGAAACTGATTTTGGGTTTGTTATAGACGATGTCTTTGATAACATCATCCTTAACCCAACAAGCCTAAGTTATTTGGTTTATTAAATCTAAATATTGTTTAAAGCTATGTTTTGATAAATATTTTGATTAAGGGAAGGGTTTTTCCAATTTTAATTAATTGGATTTGGATAGAATTTTTTTTCCGGATATTCGGTATGGATTTCCGTTGTTTAGACTTACATTATTTAAGGAATTTGGAAGATATTTATATCATTATTCCACTTATAGTACTTGTTAATTTAGGAAATTAGAATCGAAAGTAAGCTGATATAAATTTTGTTTTGAACCTTATATTTGATAACAATTGGATTTTAGGGCTTGTTTTGAATGACGTCTTGAATAACGTTGTTCTTTAACTGAACTATGATTAAGAGAAGATTTTGAAACAAAAGTAATGACAAATATTTTATTTAATATTAATGAAATTTTTCCAAAGTTAAGTTTTCCAATTAATGAATTAAATTAAAGTTTAGTGGAAATAGATTTAGCGATAATCAAGATGAACCTCTATGGATGAAGACCTTTACTATTTAAGGAATTTAAAAGGCTTTGCTGTTATTTCTCTTATATATTAGTTTGATACGGGAATTTATACTGATGGTGAGCTGATATGATTTCCATGAAGATTCCATTATAAATGGAAGTATGATTTCAGGTTTGTTATGACCAATGTCTTTAATAACATTGCCCTCAACCCATTTAAAGAAAAGAATGATTCTGAGGATTTAAAACTAAATTAGAGGTTTAAATAGATCTTTAAGTAGAGATTTGAATTAATGAAATGAAAAAGGGATTGATTAAGGTAATTAAAACTTACCAAAATTAATGTAGATATGGATTAGGGGTAAGGAACTAGTCACATTCTATCGTAGGTAGAAATTTCCTTAGACCGATGGAGTGGGAATGGTATCTTCCTCCGTGTTCCATTTAGTGGATGGGAATGAGATTTTGATTTAAGTAATAACCTTTGTGTTAAGGTTTCAATCAAATCAAAGAATAATCCAAAATAGAATGAAAATGACGATATCCCTGTATTCTCTACACATTTTAAAGATGCGTTGGTTATAAGCAAAGACCAGGTTTCAACCCATTTTGAATATTTATACGACGTGATAAGAGAAACGGAGAATGGCGATGACTTTGATTGAAGACTGAAGATCTTCACATAGAATGGATTGCTCGTTGATGTGTAACACCCTACACTTTTCTGCACCCAAATTTCAATAAAAATCGAAACTCAAACACATCCAAGCATAGAGCGTGTATATCTGGCACCTGCAATAAATAAGCATGAGCATAGTCACGTACGATAAAGAAAACTCACATCGAAAACAAACTAGGATAAACTAGTATTAGCTCAGGTAACTACCTTTTTCAAAGTAAGTCACTTTTCCAATTCCGAGCATGAGAGAGAACGAGAACCGAAAGCCTAACGTAATCATCTGTAAGAACCCGACCTTCTCTAGGAAACCTAGGAGGTTGTAATGAGGAGGGGGTCAGAACAACAAGTTCTGGTGACTAAGAAATGTACAACACAGACTACAACACAAACATATTCCATTTGGTTCAACAAAGTTGTATTTTTAGAATAGTCGATGCAAGGGCGTCATGTAGGTGGCCACATATTGTGAAGTTATATTGTAAAAACGATCTGATCGTACTTGAAGTGATTCAGAGGCATTCATACCCAGGCCGGTCATGGAATAAGGCGCCTTCAGTTTCTTTCAAACCAAGAATGAACTTATAAATGGATGTATGTCTGACATTGTAAGTTACGACATAATAAATTGATGTTTATTGATGATATATTAGTTGGTGGCAGAGAATTTATTCTCTTAGCTTAACACTCTCCTCGGTGATATATGTACTCAAAGGGTTATATATTAATAGACAATGATTATATATTGTGAATTGACATGTGACATGCTAAGTGTGAGCTATTGATGATCAAACCATGGCTTTGTTAAGCGTAGCTTTGTGTAGCGGGAATTCGGCAAGACTCACATCCCAAAAATGACTGAAAGAGGAAAAGATGCAGAAAGATTATAGGGTTCACGACCCTTAGGATGACCATTTTCTTCTAGGTTTTTGAAGAGACACTATGATATGGATCCCAGGTGTGCTATGTGGCTTTGATAAGGTAATGCTATGGTATGGAGCCCAGGTGTGCTATGTGGCTTTGATAAGGTAATACTATGGTATGGAGCCATGGTATTTTACTATTGTGGTTTTGTTGGAAATTCGGGTACCCATAGAGAAAGGTCGATAATGACCGGGAAATGACATACTCGTATGGCATGGCTTGGATAGCATCGACGGTCCTAGAGAAGGGTTACTTCTCGGGACGTCCCTCTAGAGGCATACCCATTTGGTAAGGAAGTTCCTTAGCATTGATCATTTGTTGGAAAAAACCTAAATTATCAGCTACGTGCACGTACGATATCTTTTATAGATCCTGCGTAAAACACGTAGGAGGTCAGTATAATATTATGGTACCTATGCTGGCTAAGATTAATACATTTATCTACGAAAGTGATTTTTACACTACGCATTAATAATAATATAATATTATGTGCATTTGCATTATGTGTGTGGCGCGAGATCTTATGGTAGCTTCATTTTACCAAAAACATTGCGAGTTTTAATGCACTGGTATTCATATGGGGAAAACACATCCCGTGTTGTACGGCGCGGTCTATGATTTACCTTACTTTAAAATGAAAGTAACTATTTTAAGTTCTTACACCAGTCGCATGACTGACTCGGAGTTTAATATTTCCTACCTAAACTCTGGGTGCCTATATTTTCCACATGGGAAGCCTGGTAGTTTTGGTTTTGCAAATTTAGCCTTGGATTCATTTTTAGAGTAGGTTTTTGGATTATGGTTGGAGCTATAATCTAGATCATTTCTTAGTCTACCACTGAGAGTTTTTATATTTCCGCTGTGTATGTGTTTTTCAACATACTCTGATATCTGTTGTACTCTGATGTAAAATTGTTGTAATGATAATGAAAAGTTCTTTTGTTTGTTCCAATGTGTAAGTACCCCCTAACAGTTCATCTTTGGGAACAGTTTAAGTCGGTTTAATTACCAGGTTGAACCGGACCCAAAAGTGAGATGTTACAAAGTCCAACTTCAACACACCAATTACATACTTCCTTCCTCTTTCAAATAATAAATCTACATTTTTTATGAACATACGAGTTTTTAAAAAATTAACCTACTATAAATAAAATTTTCTTACATTTCAGAAATATACACAAAAATATTCATATTACCCTATAGCTGTAAAAATATTCAGTTAAATCTGCAAATTTAACATGATCCTTATTATTCGTCTTCCTTAACATCATTATCTACATTTCCATCAAACTCTTCTTATATTAGAGCCCAATCAGTATCACATTGTGCACCAATCCACAGAATGTAAAAAATAAACAATTAACTAGACAAACGAAATAACACTATCTCATAAAAAAGGGCAGATATCTGTGTTCATATAAACTATAAATGATATGCATACATTTTATTCTAATATATATGACCTCCCATTTCCCTTTTTACATCATTTGACTAAAAACTTAAATCAAATCTCCACATTAGATAATTACCACAACTTACCTAACTAAACATCTAAAAAATGGCATTTCCTTACTAAATATCACCAGGTTGCCAATTAAATCATTCTCCTTTGGCAAAAAAAAAAGAATCAAAAAGAACATAACTTTTCATTCTATATGATCTTCTATTAAGCTTTATAGATTTTCCATAATTTTATCTAATTCAGTTTTCAAATTAGCATCTTCTTTGACATCGTACTATCCACTAAAATTTATAATTTTGGTTAGTAGAATATTACAAAAATTACAGATGAGTTAATTCTATCATTATTCTTGATTTGTTAAGAGGGGGCTAATCTACAATGCACCCCTTATAAAAATTTAAAAAGTTTCCCATCCAAAAATGGAGTTCTTGTAACAATCCCCTTTAGAAAATGTTAAAGCATATATTGATCTCATTTTGAGAAAACATTTGTAATCCTATGCTAATTGTCGTATGATCTTCAAAGCATTAAGTTTACTCAACTATTGAATTTTAGTTTCATTTGTGTTTCGATCTATCAAAGAAACATAAAGTTGAGACTGTACATTAACTCTTATATTATGATTCATTTAATGCAATAAACAAGCATCAATTCTTATGTAATTAGCGGTAGTTTAGCCTCCAATGATTGGAAAGCATGTTGGATAACATTTTAGGAATCCTTTAATGATAAGTGCTTCTTACTTCACATGCTTTTACTGTTGTGGCATGGTTAAACCAACTATATCTAACTAATAAGAAACTATAACGACCCGGATTTTCAGCCGTTGAATTCTGAATATTTAAATTTGTTATTTGAATTATATATAGGAATTTATAAGAAATTATTTAATAAAACGATATTTAAACGTATAATTTCAAATGAGCTCGAAATAGTCGCGGTAGTTCGTAATTTACGATTTAAACTTCAACTGAATATATAAAACCCAAAATAAGTCGGATTTCTTTGAAATAAGAAACTTTCGGATCTATTTGATTATATCTATCTAATAGAAGAGAAAAAAAATCTAGTTTTCATATAGATTTTGTTTTATGTCCAAATCAAATTTAGAAATAGTCGCTATGGAATCTTGTATACGTCACAACGGTTTATTTTATATAATTAAATATTGGATTTGAATTTGGACAAGATCATTGAGACGTAGTTATAATTTATTTTTTAGAATTTTTCTGTAATTTTTAATTAATTAAATACACAACTTTTTATTTGGAGTATTTTGCACCCTATATAAATATTTTGAGGTTTCATAATATAAGTTAAACTACCGTTATTATTATATTTTTGGAATCGTGGCGTATTGCTTGTCACGGTCATATTTTTATCTCTGTCCGGAGCGATCAATAAAGTAGAAAAAAGGGGTAGATGGTGCTACAGTTTTTTTTCAAAGTATCAATAAGTTTGTATAGCATTATTACATTAAATAATTATAGAATGCACATTTAAACACATGTTTCTGTTTCACATAATCTATACAGATGACTTTTGAATTCGATAATCCAATCAAAATTTTCTAGTAAGATGAAAGTACAAACATACAACTGTAAATGACCTAGCGCACTGCAAACGTGATGACCAAATTTTCCATACCGTGCCTACCAAGTTTTTCAACAGCGTACCCCTCAAGCTATTCAACACTGCGCCCCTCAAGTTGTTATGTACCGTGCATAGCACACTTTTAAAACCGTGAATACCACGGTTCTCAAATCTGTATAAATAAAGCAAGCCGACACTCCTCTCATTCTTTCCTTCAACAAACTAAAAGAGAACTCTTCCCTCAAAATAGAAATTCGATACTTTTAAAAGTCAAAGGAAAATATAACTTAACAAAATTCAAGGAATATTAATTCGTAGAGTTCCTCTTTCAAATAGCTTCTTCCTCCTACCGATTTATTTAGTTCAGCAACTATTATTTTCGCATCAGCAAACACTATTCCAATCTTATTGGGGATTTTCGGTGTATGAACCGATTGCAAAATCTACTGTAGATGGGGTACGGTCTGAAGCTGTGGTCTGGTGGCTGCCGGAAGCTCGAAGGACACGGCGGTGGCAAAGGGAAGGGGTCTGGTGGCCCTGAGCAGTCTGCGGTGCTAGTTTCCTGTATGGAACGGTGAACAACATGCTTCGGATTTGTTCAGCTAGGAAGATAATTAGGGAGGGGTGATTTATTAAAATGGTAATTGATGTTAGCAAGGTGAAATGGATCATATTGGAACGATGATTTGGAGATGTTGATATCCGTTGGTTGTTGATGAAGCAAGACAAGGGGTTTGAAGGTAGTTAAGCCGCCATCAGAAGAGTTGAGAAGAAGGATTAAACGCTAAAGGGGGTAATTAACTTTTAAAATGGTAATTAGCATATGGTTTATCATTATATATATTGGTAAGGGATGAGATGAGCCGGAACTGTATATGTGTTGAAATGAAGATAGAGGGTGCAGACTTATAATCCTTCAAGGGTAAAGGGTAGGAAGGAAGGTTGATTTTATTTGGAGATTGTACAATTGTGGTATATGTTTGACAATGATGTCAAGAGTATTGTTACAGTCACCCAACGGGGCTGCGTTAAGTAGGGGATTTAAGTTAACGTAATCATGGTGATGACAAGATCGAGTTGAGTAGAGGAGTTGGTGGGTGATGACGGAACTAAGTTTAATAAAGTAATGACCGAGAAAGGAGGGATGGACGTTCGGAAATGGTGAATAAACCATGTTCAGGTTCGTTCCAGTAGAGAGGAAGTATCAACATTTGGAAGAAAGATTAAGTGTTTAAAACCATGGTAATTAAGAAAGTAATTAATAATTAGTTAATATATATATATATATATATATTAAATGTAAATCTTATAATACTGAAATAACAATATCTCTCTCGTATGTCAACAGAATCAGTAAAATCGGATTCATTAGAATTGTAATGATGAGATCTTCATTGTGGAACTGGTTTCGTTGTGAACTGAGCCACTAGAATTTCAAGGAAAAATTGAACATCTGTTTGATTTTAAAACGAAACAAAAGCAGAACCGTCAACTGCAAAACAAGGTGAGTAAACTCACTAACTCTGAATCATTTATATTTTTATATAAACGAGTTTCAAGTTTATTTATAGTAATTTTATACCGTGTGATGATTGTTTGGATAAATGGTTGATAAAATTGGTTGAATTGGTTGATATAGTTATATCGTTGATCGTTTATTAATTCTGTTCACCACGATATTTCATATTTATGTGAAATTAATATTATTGATGTGATTAACATCTGTGGATGCAGGGAAACAAGTTGGAGGGATCCAACTGGATTCCTCAACATTTATATTACTGTTTTTATTTGATTGTGATATATGATCCATGGTTGGATATGTTGTGTTTGATTTACCCTAGCCCTAGAAACTTGGTATTTTAGATACCGTAAAAAATTTTCGAATGTGAAAAAAGAAAGTGGGATTTAAAAATGGAATTTATTTTCAAAATAGAAATAAAATTTTGAATAGAGTTGAAATGAAAAACTTGTTAATAGAAAAAACAAGAAGTTGTTTATAGACAAGAATATAAATTAAGTGAATTATTTGTTGGATACATTGAAATATAAATTCAAATTCAAATTTATATGAAAAGGTGGAAGTCGGTTTTGAAACCAATATTTGAAATAAGATTTAAACTTAGAAATTATTAAGGAATTGTTAAATGAGATTTTAAATGATTAAAGTAAAAAGAAATGAGACTTATATGAATAATTCTGAATAGAAGTTACAAATAAAATTTGGGTTTAAGGTAGCATTTATAAGTATGAAATCAAACTGTATATATAGAAATATATTCACGATTTAAGTGAATAATGGTTTAAAGGAAACATTTTGCAAATAAAATACCTCTAAAGGAAATTTAGATTTTAAATATGAATCTAAATTGGGAAATTTATGAAAAGGGAAATGGGTAATTGTTTTAAAAGAAACGATGTGTTTTAGTGAAAATTTCAGAATATAAAATAAAGTGTGATAACGTTATGTCAACTGGAATGGTTATAAAGGGATTTGGTAATGATTTGGAAAGCATAAATTCAAAAGTGAATTTAGAATTTGAATCGACCTGAAATGGTAGATAACTTCCGAAGTACGGAATATAAATCGAATATAAATTATTCGAGAGAGAGTTATTTATTAGAATTCGATTATATCGAATTTAGGGAAGTATTTATTTTTACTTTCCATTTTGAATAAAATTTGGTTATTTAATTATTTATTTGTATACTTATTAATTGAAATGAATAAGTACAAGTTATATTTCTATAAACCAAATATTTGTGAATAGCGATTTTAAATCTGCCGTTATAATAAATGTTTTGTAAATCTAAACAGCGATCTTAACACTATTGTTATAATAAATGTTCTAAAATTTCTAAACAGCGATTGTAACGCTGTTGTTAAAAGTAATGTTTTATAAATCAAATATTTGGAAACAACGATTATAACGCTACTGTTATAATCAAAGTTTTTCCATGAAAGAAGCGTGTTCTTAGATTGGATCCGAAAGTCGTGTAAGCGATGTTGGGTTTAAAGTTGTGAGATTTGATAATTTTAAAGTTTAGAATGTTGTTCAATTAAGGTCTGAGAGGTAATTATACCCCAACTTGATTGACTTCATGATTGATGGAGGAATGGTTAAGGTTCGATAGTGAAGATGGGTTAGTAAGATGGTTAGTTAATAAGTGATTACCGGTTTGAGCTATAATAATGATGTTTGTAACATCGCGTTAATTTAGAGGATTTTGAAATGTTTTCTAACTAGAATAAGATATATTTTCTAGAATAAAGAAATTAGGATACTGGAAATGTTTTCCAACAATCAAGAGAGAAAAATAGAGCTTTGAAAGGATACAAAAATGAGATAACAGGAATTGGAAATATTAATTTAATAAGAAATTAAATTAAAAGAGGCCAGTATTGTTTGAGTGGTAGGATTTCCAATTGGAAGTAGGACCGTTGATTGTATGGATGTTTCTTTGATAGTTAAATCACCGACTATCAAAGTTTTGACTTATTTTATACCTCCGTTGTCAATATGGAGAGATCGGGATCAGATTTAATATCTGAAAACCACTCTGTATTGGCATAAGCATTACAAATCAACTTATGTTGAAAAGATTATGAAGATGGAGTAAAAAGCAAGGGATGTTCTGTTAATCCTAGGTAGAAATTGCCTAAGATGTATTATGGATTGGTGCCTTCAGTTTGTCCAGACCCAGGATAACTTGTATGGAGGAGTGTCTGACAGAGTATTTCCAAAGGGATTATGTACGTTGATTCCTTCAAACATACGAAGTTGGTGGCAAAGAAGGGAAACTTCTTTAGCCTAACAATTTGAGTATTTTTGTGGGAATCAATTAGTGATTTCCGATGGATCTGACGATGTGGCATTCAAAGTGAATGGTGGCCAGATGTTTTGGAAGATAATTCAAACCTCAGGCCTCAACAACCAGGAAATGACAAAAATCGGGAAGGCAGCATGGCTATGTAGGTCGCTCCCATTAGGATGTATAATCACCTATCTAGAGAAATCCCATTTACTTCTTTAATCTATCGATGTTGTTCCTTTCGGGAAACGGTTGCTGATCCCAACCGTTGGTGATATACATTCAATACACTCAAGCGAAATGAGTGGTCGGTCATGTGTGGGCCGGGTTACAAGATGTTCTTGTTGAACCCAGTGTATTTGCCTCTAGATATACACTATCGGCAGGTGGTCCCGTGCCTTGTCATGTTGGAAATCCAATCTCCAATAAGCGCCTGCAGTTTTTGATTTTTATTATATATGGAGCGTGAGATGTAAGCGTTCCGCTAGATTCTATTTATTTGATTTAGACACTATTATAATATCACCAGATTTTGATATCAAAATGTTTTGGGTTATCGTAAGGTAAAAACCATCCGTGTTTATATGTGGATCGGTCTTACGATTATCTATTCTTTTGAAAGGATTTTGAAAGTTAAACAAATGGTTGGAGTTTACTCACATCAGTCCCATGACTGACCCAGAATTTATTTTTTTGTTTTCCCTAAACTCTTGGGTGCCCAAATTTATACGGGCAGTCAAGTAGTCCGGATTTTACAGATTCACTTGGAGGAGTTTGAAGCAGGAGAATTCACTAGATTGCTATAGACTATCGTATTTCCACTGTGTACTATGTTGTATCTGGAAATAAGTGTTATAACTGTTCCAGGAATAACTGTCGAGCTCTGTGTGATGGTATGTATATACAGTTACTGATTTGTATTTCAAAGTTTATGTTATCTAATATATTTTATTCGTTCCGTTGTGAGTTTGTGATCTTCATTTTCTTCTATTCTAATATTTCTTTCTTTCTATTTCTCATCCTCTAACTTCTTTCCAATAATGATTTGTATTTTTGTGCAATTTGGGTTGGACGTGTGATGTATTTAGTCAACTCAAAGTGTATGGAAATTCAGGCCATTACAGTTGGTATCAGAGCTGAAGGTTGAGTTGTAACCTTGGCTCTGTGGTATGACTCAATAGAGATGGGGTTAGAAATACCCTAGGTTGAGTTTAAGTATATATACGAGGGAGCGTATTTGTGATTTGATATAAAATTGGTTTATATTGTGTTGACCGGTTTATTGAGTGGTTTATGAATTCTGGTCGATACAGGATGTACAATTGTATCGATAGGTGTTTCTAAACTCTTGAACAAATCAATTAGATACAGTATTGTTTTTAAATGGGTAAATGAACTGGAATTAAATTCTGAACCAGAATTTGAGAATTTAAATCCCAGATGTTTAGAATATATTTTCTGAAGTATTTTAAAAAGTATTATAATATTACTGTGAAGGATTTTGAATAAGAATGGTTTTTAAATGGATTTTGAAAGTAATTAAGCACTTCAGTGGCGAGAAAATAATTCTGATAATGGGTCGCGACATTATCAGTATTCATTTTCAAGTTTCTAAGTGATCGATTGCTATCGTATTAATTCGTTAATGGAAAATTTGGTTGAAAGGTTTTTAAAATTCAAATGTTTGAGTTGCAAATGGTTATTAAAATTTTCATATATTTATATTATTTTAAAGAAACTTGAAATGAAAGCCGAGAATTTGAATTCTGGGATTAAATTGAACTCGTGCCAGTTAAATAGGTCGGCATGGTAAAAGTAAATAAAATAAATTAAAATTTGACTTAAGGAAATTGGACTGGATTAGAGGATATCCAGGATGAAATTAAACAAAGATAAATGCTTGAAATAGGAATTAATGAAGTGAATTCGACTTATGTATAAAAAGTTGAATATATATTGGATGTTGTTGTTTGGAATTAAGCTGTAATGAAATTGAACTCAAACTGAATAAGTGGATTGATTCTGAAATAAAGATCAAATGGAATTGATAGAATGGAAGTGAACTAATCAGAAGTTGATTAGAAATTTCAAACTGGAAGTTGGATTGATTTGAAACCAACTAGAAATGGATATATGTATGTCGAGCAGATATTGAAGGGAAACAAATGAAAGAGATAGAATTATGCCCGACAAAAAGGTACATGTTTACAATATTGCTTGGGTTTGATGATTTTATGAGCCTATGTGGCAAGCCGCTTGGCTTTTTGATTTTCTTTTGGATTGGAGAAGGCCTAGAAAGGCGAGTTGTGGTTGTGCCGATTGAGCCGTGCAAATGGGATGTTGGCGAAATTTTTCGAAAATTTAAGAGTTAGAAAATTTTTAAGAAATTTTTGATAATTTAAAATCGAGTTAATTATAATTGAAATAAGAAAACCAAAAAACTGGTTTATAAAATTTCAAGCGGAATAATGAAATTGATAAACGGATTTAAAATCAGTTGGAATGAGTGTGGATATGCAGAAGAGCATATGGATTGAAGACGAGAAAGTGATGATGAATTGTCCAAAAATGGTGGACAGATCATTTGGAAAGAATTATGAATGGTCGAGTTTTGGTACGAGAATTTGAAGGTTGGGTAAAAACTGGGTTATAAGATATGGAATATAAGATTTCAACTAAGCAGGTTATGAGGAGTTAGAGTTATAGCATTTTTACTACTTAGCAATTTCGAGGACGAAATTATTTTAAGGGGCAAGGAATGTAACGACCCGGATTTTCAGCCGTTGAATTCTGAATATTTAAATTCGTTATTTGAATTATATATAGGAATTTATAAGAAATTATTTAATAAAACGATATTTAAACATATAATTTATAATATAATTTAAAACGAGCTCGAAATAGTCGCGGTAGTTCGTAATTTACGATTTAAACTTCAACTGAATATATAAAACCCAAAATAAGTCGGATTTCTTTGAAACAAGAAACGTTCGGATCTATTTGATTATATCTATCTAATGGAAGAGAAAAAAAAAATCTAGTTTTCATATTGTAGAAATGGTCGCTATGGAATCGTGTATACGCCACAATGGTTTATTTAATATAATTAAATATTGGATTTGAATTTGGACAAGATCTTTGAGACGTAGTTATAATTTAATTTTAAGATTTTTTCTGTAATTTTTAATTAATCAAATACGCAACTTTTTATTTGAAGTATTTTGTACCTAATATCAATATTTTGAGGTTTCATAATATAAGTTAAAGTACCGATATTATTATATTTTTGGAATCGTTTTGCTTGTCACGGTCATATTTTTATTTCTGTCCGGAGCGATCAATAAAGTAGAAAAAAGGGGTAGATGGTGCTAGAGTTTTTTTAAAGTATCAATAAGTCTGTATAGCGTTATTACATTAAATAATTATAGAACTGCACATTTAAACACATGTTTCTGTGTCACATAATCTATACATATGACTTTTGAATTCGATAATCCAATCAAAATTTTCTACTAAGATGAAAGTACAAACATACAACTGTAAATGACCTAGGCACTGCAAACGTGATGACCAAATTTTCCATACCGTGCCTACCAAGTTTTTCAACAGCGTACCCCTCAAGCTATTCAACACCATGCCCCTCAAGTTGTTTTGTACCATGCATAGCACGCTTTCAAAACCGTAAATACCACGGTTCTCAAATCTGTATAAATAAAGCAAGCCGACACTCCTCACATTCTTTCCTTCAACAAACTAAAAGAGAACTCTTCACTCAAAATAGAAATTCGATACTTTTAAAAGTCAAAAGAAAAATATAACTTAACAAAATTCAAGGAATATTGATTCGTAGAGTTCCTCTTTCGAATAGCTTCTTTCTCCTACCGATTTATTTAGTTCAACAACTATTATTTTCGCATCAACAAACCCTATTCCGATCTTATTGGGGATTTTCGGTGTATGAATCGATTGCAAGATCTACTGTAGATGGGGTACGGTCTGAAGCCGTGGTCTGGTATGGTGGCTGCCGGAAGCTCGGAGGTCATGGCAGTGGCGAAGGGAAGGGGTCCGGTGGCCCTGAGCAGTCTGCGGTGCTAGTTTCCTGTGTGGAACGGTGAACAACATGCTTCAGATTTGTTCAGCTAGGAAGATAATTAGGGAGGGGTGATTTATTAAAATGGTAATTGACGTTAGCAAGGTGAAATGGGATCATATTGGAACGATGATTTGGAGATGTTGATATCCGTTGGTTGTTGATGAAGCAAGACATGGGGTTTGAAGGTAGCTAAGCCGCCATCAAAAGAGTTGAGAAGAAGGATTAAACGCTAAAGGGGGTAATTAACTTTTAAAATGGTAATTAGCGTATGGTTTATCATTATATATTGGTAAGGGATGAGTTGAGTCGGAACTGTATATGTGTTGAAATGAAGATAGAGGGTGGAGACTTATAATCCTTCAAGGGTGAAGGGTAAGAAGGAAGGTTGATTTTATTTGGAGATTGTACAGTTGTGGTATGTGTTTGACAATGATGTCAAGAGTATTGTTACAGTCACCCAATGGGGCTGCGTTAAGTAGGGGATTTAAGTTAACTTAATCACGGTGATGACAAGATCGAGTTGAGTCGAGAAGTTGGTGGGTGATGACGGAAGTAAGTTTAATAAAGTAATGACCGAGAAAGGAGGGATGGAAGTTCAGAAATGGTGAATAAAACATGTTCAGGTTCGTTCCAGTAGAGAGGAGGTATCAACATTTGGAAGAAAGACTAAGTGTTTAAAACCATGGTAATTAAGAAAGTAATTAATAATTGTTTAATATATATATGTATTAAATTTAAATCTTATAATACTGAAATAACAATATCCCTCTCGTATGTCAACAGAATCAGACAAAATCGGATTCATTAGAATCGTAATGATGAGATCTTCGTTGTGGAACTGATTTCGTTGTGAACTGAGCCACTAGAATTTCAAGGAAAAATCAAACATCTGTTTGAGTTTAAAATGAAACAAAAGCAGAACCGTCAACTGCAAAACAAGGTGAGTAAACTCACAAACTCTGAATCGTTTATATTTTTATATAAACGAGTTTCAAAATTATTTATAGTAATTTTATACAGTGTGATGATTGTTTGGATTAATGGTTGATAAAATTGGTTGAATTGGTTGATATAGTTATATTGTTGATCGTTTATTAATGTTCACCACGATATTTCATGTTTATGTGAAATTAATATTATTGATGTGATTAACATCTGTGGATGCAGGGAAACAGGTTGGAGGGATCCAACTGGATTCCTCAACATTTATATTACTGTTTTTATTTTATTATGATATATGATCCATGGTTGGATATGTTGTGTTTGATTTACGCTGGCCCTAGAAACTTGGTATTTTAGATACCGTAAAATATTTTCGAATGTGAAAAGGGAAATTGGGATTTAAAAATGGAATTTATTTTCAAAATAGAAATAAAATTTTGAATAGAGTTGAAATGAAAAACTTGTTAATAGAAATAAAATTTTGAATAGAGTTGAAATGAAAAACTTGTTAATAGAAAAAAAAACAAGAAGTTGTTTATAGACCAGAATATAAATTAAGTGAATTATTTGTTGGATACGTTGAAATATAAGTTCAAATGCAAATTTATATGAAAAGGTGGAAGTCGGTTTTGAAACCAATATTTGAAATAATATTTAAACTTAGAAATTATTAAGGAATTGTTAAATGAGATTTTAAATGATTAAAATAAAAAGAAATGAGACTTACATGAATAATTCTGAATAGAAGTTACAAATAAAATTTGGGTTTAAGGTAGCATTTATAAGTATGAAATCAAACTATATATAATAGAAATATATTCACGATTTAAGTGAATAATGGTTTAAAGGAAATATTTTGCAAATAAAATACCTCTAAAGGAAATTTAGATTTTAAATATGAATCTAAATTGGGAAATTTATGAAAAGGGAAATGGGTAATTGTTTTAAAAGAAACGATGTGTTTTAGTGAAAAATTCAGAATATAAAACAAAGTGTGATAACGTTATGTCAACTGGAATGGTTATAAAGGGATTTGGTAATGATTTGGAAAGCATGAATTCAAAAGTGAATTCAGAATTTGAATCGACCTGAAATGGTAGATAACTTCCGAAGTTCGGAATATAAATCGAATATAGATTATTCGAAAGAGAGTTATTTATTGGAATTCGATTATATCGAATTTAGGGAAGTAGTTATTTTTTACTTTCCGTTTTGAATAAAATTTGGTTATTTAATTATTTATTTGTATACTTATTATTTGAAATGAATAAGTACAAGTTATATTTTTATAAATCGAATATTTGTAAACAGCGATTTTAAAGTTGTCGTTGTAATAAATGTTTTGTAAATCTAAATAGCGATCTTAACGCTATTGTTATAATAAATGTTCTAAAATTTCTAGACAGCGATTGTAACGCTGTCGTTAAAAGTAATGTTTTATAAATCAAATATTTGGAACCTGCGATTATAACGCTACTGTTATAATCAAAGTTTTTCCGTGAAAGAAGCGTGTTCTTAGATTGGATCTGAAAGTCGCGTAAGTAATGTTTGGTTTAAAGTTGTGAGCTTTGATTATTTTAAAGTTGAGAATGTTGTTCAGTTAAGGTCTGAGAGGTAATTATACCCCAACTTGATTGACTTCATGATTGATGGAGGAATGGTTAAGGTTCGATAGCGAAAATGGGTTAGTAAGATGGTTAGTTAATAAGTGATTACTGGTTTGAGCTATAATAACGACGTTTGTAACATCGCGTTAATTTAAAGGATTTTGAAATGTTTTCTAACTGGAATAAGATTTATTTTCTCGAATAAAGAAATTAGGATATTGGAAATGTTTTCCAACAATCAAGAGAGGAAAATAGAGCTTTGAAAGGATACGAAAGATAAGATAACAGGAATTGGAAATAATAATTTAATAAGAAATCAAATTAAAAGAGGCCAGTATTGTTTGAGCAGTAGGATTTCCAATTGGAAGTAGGACCGTTGATTGTATGGATGTTTCTTTGATAGTTAAATCACTGACTATCAAAGTTTTGACTTATTTTATACCTTCGTAGTCAATATGGAGAGACCGGGATCTGATTTAATATCTGAAATCCACTCCGTATTGGCATAAGCGTTACAAATCAACTTATGTTGAAAAGATTATGAAGACGGAGTAAAGTGCAAGGGCTGTTCTATTAATCCTAGGTAGAAATTGCCTAAGATGGATTAATAGATTGGTGCCTTCAGTTTGTCCAGACCCAGGACAACTTGTATGGACGAGTGTCTAACATAGTATTTCCAAAGGGATTATGTATGTTGATTCCTTCAAACGTACGAAGTTGGTGGAAAAGAAGGGAAACTTCTTTAGCCTAACAATCTGAGTATTTTTGTGAGAATCAATTAGTGATTTCCGATGGATCTTATGATGTGGCATTCAAAGTGAATGGTGGCCAGATGTTCTGGAAGATAATTCAAACCTCAGGCCTCAACAACCAGGAAATGAAAAAAATCCGGCAGGCAGCATGGCTATGTGGGTTGCTCCCATTAGGATGTATAATCACCTATCTAGAGAAATTCCATTTACTTCTTTAATCTATCGATGTTGTTCCTTTCGGGAAATGGTTGTTGATCCCAACCGTTGGTGATATACATTCGATACACTCAAGAGAAATGAGTGGTCGGTCATGTGTGGGCCGGGTTGCAAGATGTTCTTGTTGAACCCAATGTACTCGCCTCTAGAGATCCATTATCGACAGGTGGTCCCAAACCTTGTCATGTTGGAAATCCAATCTCCAATAAGCGCCCTGCGGTTTTTGATTTTATGTTATATATGGAGCGTGAGATGCAAGCGCTCTGCTAGATTCTATTTAGTTGATTTAGACACTATTATAATATCACCAGATTTTGATATCAAAATGTTTTGGGTTATCGTAAGGTAAAAACCATCCGTGTTTATGTGTGGATCGGTCTTACGATTATCTATTCTTTCAAAAGGATTTTGAAAGTTAAACAAATGGTTGGAGTTTACTCACGCCAGTCCCATGACTGACCCAGAGTTTATTTTTTTTGTTTTCCCTAAACTCTTGGGTGCCATATTTATACGGGCAGTCAAGTAGTCGGGATTTTACAGATTCGCTTGGAGGAGTTTGAAGTAGGAGGCTTCACTAGATTGCTATAGACTATCGTATTTACGCTGTGTACTATGTTGTATCTGGAAACAAGTGTTATAACTGTTCCAAGAATAACTGTCGATCTCTATGTGATGGTATCTATATACAGTTACTGATTTGTATTTCAAAGTTTATGTTATCTAATATATTTTATTCGTTCCACTGTGAGTTTGTGATCTTCATTTTTTTCTATTCCAATATTTCTTTCTTTCTATTTCTCATCCTCTAACTTTTATCCAATAATGATTCATATTTCTGTGCAATTTGGGTTGGACGTGTGATGTATTTAGTCAACTCAAAGTGTATGGAAATTCGGGCCATTACAGTTGGTATCAGAGCAGTTAGTTGTGTTTTGTTTGATGGAAGTTATGATTGTTATGTTTGTTCTTACTTCGCTTTCTTTCTTAGAATATCATTTATAAGATGCTGGAGAAAGGGTTAAGGTAATAGGGTTGTTGAAGGAGGTTGCTTATATTCTTCTAACATAATCTATTACTATATCCTCTATTGCTTTATTTGAGTATCATATATTATCTTATTACTATGTGATAACTCTTTTGTGCAAGGGAATGACATGTATGATTTATATGCGTCTGCTAAGTACCATATTTTCCAGTATAACTTTAGATAGTTATTTACTGCTCACACTAAATTGTTGTTTGACCGAAGGATTTATGTTTATGTATCTTATTATCTTGGTACTCTTAAATAAATAGACTAGATGATAGATATAGTGATGTTTCTACTGTGCTGGAGAGCAGCTAGGAGAGCTTGGCATTTTACTCTATATTTTTTTATATTTCTGTTATTTATTCAATCATTACTCTACATTTTTGTATTTGAAGAACCTAGCTTCACTCCAGCTTTCATTGTATTGTGTGCTGGACATTTTTCTCTAATTTGTAGTAGTCGGATATTGTGTCTGGCTCCTATTCTTAAATTGTATTCATTATTTGTATAATGAAAAGTGGTTGCGGCCGCTATAAAAACCGGTTTAACTTTGCTAAAAATAGGTGTGCTTTGAGAGACCATTGTTAACCGGCCTTTTGGTCCGGTCACCAAAAGGACTCAAGACACACTCGACTCAACATACCGTGTGATATTACAGCCCGGAAGTGTCGCCAATATCTTCTGGGGGGCCAGTATCAGAAGACTAGAGTCTGGCCACTAGCAGGACGTCGCATCCCTCAGACGCAACCCCCATCAGTATCCGTCTGTATCCGAGCCGAACGCGAGCCGTGCTCCGAGCCGAAGACGAGCCGTTAAGCGAGTCCGTGGCCCCACAATCCCAGCAGCGATCGGCCTAGCCGGTTAGGTCGAAACTGTGGGCACTCCGATTTTCTCCATGCCGGAAGTTCAGATTCCTTCACTTCGGACCAGCAAAACGGTGGATTCCTTCATTTCGTATTGAGGAGCTTCGATGCCTCAAAAGAACCAACTAGCCACGACAACGCCTCCCGTCGATATCCATTTCGCACCCAACCAGGTGCGAAATTTTGCACCTACCAGGTGCGAAATTTCGTACTTGGAAGGTGCGAAAAATCGCACCTACCAGGTGCGAAATTTCACATGTCACCCCTGGTGCGAATTTCTGAGGCCCGACGGCAAGAGGTGCGAATTTCTGGAAGATGGTCCCCATTTCTACCTACCCCTATCTAACCACTTCCTATAAATACCCCATGGCCTCCATAAAGCTTCAGTAATGGCACCTCCTCTTTGAGGAAGAAGAAGGACAAAGTTGTCTTTTTCCTTATTATTCAATATATGATAATTATGACATCATATATCATGAAAAGTGAATGTAATGAGATGTCATGAGATAGTCTCAACCTTGTAATTCTTCCAAGTGATTAATAATATTCCAACCGACTCTTCAAAGTGAATGTAGGCCCTCACTGAGGCCGAACCACTATAAATCTCGTGTTATTTATTGTTCTTGTCTATGCGACCTTATTTATAATTCCTAGTAATTAGGAATCTTTGGTGTTTACGACATTTTTTGCCATTAACATTTGGTGTTTTCACTGAGAAATCGAGGCCTCGACTCACTTGGTCTCGACTCCATCTCCTGCGGAACTCATGGCTCGACTCCGCCTACCGCGGACCTCGTGGCTCGACTCCACCTAATGCGGACCTCGAGGCTCGACCCCACCTCCCGCGGACCTCGGCCTTGACTCCACCTCGTGCGGACCTCGGCCCCGATTTCGCCTCACTTGGCCTCGATTCCGCCTCCCGCGGACCTCGACTTCGCCTCACTCGGCCTCGACTTCGTCTCTCGCGGACCCCGTGGCTCGATTCCGCCTACCGCGGACCTCGAGGCTCGACTCCGCCTCCCGCAGACCTTGGCCTCGACTCCGCCTTCCGCAGAGCTCGGCCCCGACTCCACCTCCCGCGGACCTCGACTCCGCCTCACTCGGCCTCGACTCCGCCTCACTCAGCCTCGACTCCGCCTCCCGCGGACAAAGAAGGAGGTTTAGTCTCATCAACAACGTCGTCGTTTGCACCAACACTCTCGACAATGGTTATGCCAACGACAATGGGAGCAACTATGGCGACCGAACTACAGTCACATATAGCGAGGGGGCACAGTACCGAGACCGCTCTCACTTGATTATCAATGACGGACCAGATCCTATGAACCAACCTCTTCCTTGACAAAACTCAATGACCGCTAATCAGGATGATGGGCCCGCTATTCCAATGGCCCGCGCTCTTCCAGAACAGGATCCGCATCAATCCGCTCTTCATCAAGATTCGATTATAGATGTCGAGGGCATGGAGGAAGAAAATCCGGACATCCATCATAGGAAACGCCCTCGCAATAGGACCCCAGAATCTCGCCAAAACGCGTGGGTCCCGATGGTGGATCCCCATCCAACATACCTTCCCGACATGGTCCGAAGGATCGTGAGGGAGAGGAGAGGAAACATGCATGATTCATGGGAAGCGCACATTAGGTGCAACCCCTTCACCAGAAGGGTAAGTGAAGCTGAATGGCCACGCCTCTTTAGCATGCCACAAATGCCGCTCTATGATGGCACAACCAACCCCTATACCTTCTTAAATCAATATGAATGGCAAATGGACTCGAGCCGGGGCAATGATCCGGTCAAATGCAAGTGCTTCCCAGACTTCTTATCAGGAACCGCTTTGTTATGGTTCTCTCGCCTCCCACTTGATTCCATTAACAACTTCGGCCAGTTAGCAGCAGAATTGGTCAAGCAATTCAGAGTGCACATCCTAACTCCGAAGAATGCCCTCACCTTGTCTAACCTATGCCAAGGACCCGCCGAGTCGCTCAAAAGCTACCTCTCCCGGTTCAATGTCGCGCTCGTCGAGGTCAAGGATCCAGATCCTTGCACCGTACTCTGTCAACTAGCCAAAGGTGTCCTCCCTACTTCCGAATTCGGGGCATGGATCGATCGAAAGCAGCCAAAAAGCCTCAACTCTTTCCATGAAAAGGCTAGGCAATACTTATGTCAAGAAGACGAAAGACAAAACCGACTCCCCAGGGCCGGTCTTCCTAACAATCCACATGTGGATACCATAAATGACAGCATCAAAGGGAAACCGATAACGAAGCTCTTTGATAAGGACAAGGGGGCATGTCCCCACAAACAATGGCCGAATAACAGTAGGCAAGGCGGCCGCAACGACGGCCAAGTTCCTACGGAACCCAAGAAGTTTGGCTCTCACAGGACGTACGAGATCTACACCTCGCTGAATGAAGATTTGAAAACAATCTACCAGGGAACCTGCAATGTGCTCCAATACAAGAAGTCGTACAACAGGGAATCCACTAATCATGAGAGGAAGGCCGACAAGTACTGTCGATACCATGACATGTACGGACACAATACCAATAATTGCCGTCAATTCAAATATGTAATCGAAAAGCTTATCCACGAGAAGCGCCTTGAGCAGTACGTCCAAAGAGCATCACGACTCTCACCAGCGTTGAGAAGAATTCCAGCAAAACCCAAAGCTCATCCCCATTAGCCGCAATTGACACTGGTAGCTCTCACCCGCCCCGAGCGGAGGACCCGCTTCGAAACGGATCTTCTTCTACTTGTGGACCCCGAAGCTCATGCGGCTCAAGCACAGATTTACACACTTAATAAGAAATATGAGAATGAAACTCTCATGCTAGGCATTGAAGATCAACATCAACCTTATGCGTCAACTTCAAAAAAAAAAGAGTCGACGCATCGTCATTCTAATTAAGCTTGCCCAGAACCGCACCCGCTCACGGTGCATCGCATCGGAAATTTCTCCTTTTGAAGCTAAGGGCCCACGTCAAGGAAGAAAGTTCAGTCTCAATAAAAACATTGCCATCCGCTCCAACATTCGTATGGCGACAACAACAACGATAGAAAAGAGATGATGATCGAACCATCATCACTTACGGCCAAGGAACACGACAACAAACTGGGACCGTGTAACCAACCATCAACTCAGAAGAGCCCGACTATCGCCACTCGCAACCAGAGTCTCGCTCTTCCAGCAGCTCGTCGGACCAAAGTGCTTCCGAATCTGGGTGCACACCAGCTCGCCCAAACTCGACAGCTATACCAAAACCAGACCTCCATCGAATTATGTCACTCAAGGACGGGGGGTGTCATAAGAACAATCAATAATCCTACCACCGATTTGAAAGCTTGAGTGGTAGGAAGAAGCTTTCAATACCTTCCTCGCCAAAATTGAAGACATGATAAGAAGCACTTCAGATCCGACTACCCAAGCATGCATTACTGAGGCAAGTAATGATGCTCCTCCACCATCGACCCGGGACTTGGGGGAAACCATGCGAACTAACTGACACCACTCCTCGGAATGGTGTCGGTCCCGCTACACTCGGGAGCACCCCTAATTCCGAAATCGCTCTAGCTCGATGTGCTTCGATTGATCAGGCTTTGCAGTTGGAAATGTTGCTCAAGCACCAACGCGCGCAGCTTTGGATGGTACTCCTCCATTGTTTCATGAGTCAGAATTACGCTCGATGTGGCCCCTCCAGTTGGAATCCAACAGGACCTTCCTCTCAATCATCCAACTCCAAACTTGGACGTTAGCACTAGGGGCACCAGTGCCACTATGGGGAATCGAAATCAACTGCTTGCTTTCAAAAATGGGTCACAGATCGCAGGTGTCATCCGTCGGTACACTCCTGGAATTATCCATTCACTAAGATCACACGCAAATATGAGTGGCCCTGACACTCCAACACACCACATGTGGCATTCCATGAAGGAAAGACTGACCTCTAATCTCTGCAATATCTGGGTCACCACCAGAAGTGAAACACGTCATCCCGGCCGTCCCCGGCTTTGACGCTCAAGCCTCCGCTGGGTGGACTCAAACTGCTATGAGTCCGTACTTATCACCTACGCTTCTAGCATCCAACTGGGCCCAAGTTCAATTCAGCTGACTTCCATAACACCATGCAACCGAAGTTGGAGACTCCTGGATTACCAAAGGCCTTCCGCCAAGAAGGTGCGCTAGGCTCCAAAGTCCAGGACTAGATCACGACCTCTATAATGCGGCGGGAGCCCAACCTATGATTGTTGCCGACACGATCCATGGATCGTAAGGGAATCGCGGGGGCACGCCCACGACGTCTGCAAAAGCGGTACGAGGCGTAACACATTCACTTTGGCTAGCCATAATACCAAATGGCGCTAGTGGCGCCAGCACTCCGACATGCTAACGATCGCCCCATACTTAAAGAAGCCATGATTCTTGAAGCTTCAATAACTGCCACAAATGGCACGTAGGCTCATTACACATCGCCGACGCCATAAAGTGCAAGTGCTTCTCCGTCCTTATCCAAGACGGCTCTATTCAGGTTCTCCCGACTTCCTAACTCGCCAAAAGACTGGTCGCGCAATCCAAGATGCACATCGTGATACCCAGAGGCATCCTCTGTCTCGAACAGTTACCAAGGCACATGTGAACTCTCAAAGGCCATCTTGAAAAATCCAACACCGCCTTTGTCGAAGTCAAGGAACCCACTCCTCGAGTCATGCTCATCCAGTTTACAAAGGGCGTGCCACCTGATTTCAAACTGAGAGCATGGACCGGTCAAAGACAATCAAGGACTCAGAAGATCTTCTGCATAATTGCCGACTACTTCCTATGCCGAAATCTAGCGTAAAGGAATCAAGTTCCTACCCTCAATATCCTGCCTCATGATAACGCCCAGAGCTCCAACAACTCTGATTCCAACACTCTGCACAATCTTGCTCACGCCGGCAACATCGAAGGTAGTCGCAATAGCAAGAGGAAGCATCTTCAACCTCCGTCCTTCCATATCTATACTACTCTCACCAACACCCCCGAGAAAATCTATCTCACAACCTACAACTCCCAACCCTGCAAAAGGCCCAGACCTAAATGTCCGACGAACGCGCCAAGGGACACTACAAGATATTGTCGGTTCTACACCGTCCGCAGATACAACATGAACATGTTTCGCCACTTGCAGAACAACATTGAGGAACTCATCCGCATGGAAACCTCGAGCCACTCAACGCTCATCAAAGATTCCCATTGCACAGGATCTCCGAGCCACTCGACGCGCATCGGGGGTTCCCACTACGCGGGACCTTCGAGCCACTCTACGCTTATTGGAGATCCGCACTACATAGGGTCTCCGAGCCACTTAACGCTCATAAGAGATTCCCTCTAAACAAAAACTCGACCGACAATTAATCCCTCAAGATCATCCCCCGGCTCGTCAGGACTGTGGCAACAATGAGCATCCATGCCTAATAACTCACCTCGTGGGGGTCGCCTTTTTTGCACCGATCTAGTTGTTATCAGGCCTCAAGTGTTGTAAGCCCTCCAAATGGCTTCTGTCCGACCTATAGTCCACAATTACGGCTAATTCATATACACAAGCGCACTACATTGGATCAACATCTCCGACCCAGGAACCGGTCCCTTGGATCAAGCATTAATCAGCAACGAGTAGCCCGATACTTCAACTCCAAAGTCCGCCATAAGGACCTCAACATCGGCAACCTCGTCTTACAACGGGTCTTTCCTCCATCAGCAGGCCTTGCCCCTCGTTTGGAAGGCCCACACTCATACAGCGGAAGCTCGGCGATGGAACTTTCAAACCCTCAACCGTGGATGGAGCCCAACTCCCAATGGGCCTGGAACAACGAACATCTTCGCCTCTACTCTACGTAACTTAGTGAACAATCAATTCAGGCCTTCCAACGATGTCTTGCTTACCTACAATTTGAGGCATTGCAAAGGCTACCACTACCAGAGATATCCATAGGAGTGATATTCAGTTTCCTGTATCCCTTCCATGTATGCTCCGTGCATGATGTGTCTGATTAATCCTGACAAGCAGCTTGCGTTCAAACTTTCGATTGCCGCATCGGTTCCCCGGCCACGGGAGCCGGTGCTGCCATCCGAACCTCGATCCAACATCAATGCCAAACAACATTGGCAATGACTGGCGCCCCGAGCACGGGAGTCGGCCATGCCACTCGAATCGCCGGCCCACGGCGTGACCGAGTATAAACAACCTCTAACTCGAACCTCGGCCCAAGGCCGAGGCCGAGGATAAATCGTTCGCCCAAGTCCCACACGACTTAGGGCCGCCCAACATACAGCCGGGAGCGATGTACATTTCCCCCCGACTACGGGTACCTGTCGAATATCGGTGCAGCACTGAGACCGACATTAAATCGTTTCCCCGAAGTCCTAAAGGCTTAGGTGCAGCTCATGGCCACGATCAGACCCTACACGTTGATGATCGGAGCTTTTCTCCGGCAAATAAATGACGATGTCCCTCGCTCCAACCCGATGAACGACGGGAGAGCCACACACCGGACGGACCGCATAACGCGACGTTATACGCCTTCGCTACACTTGGGATTTCCCCGGGCTACCCAAGAAATAACAGCAGGCGCTCAAGCCTGGCTTCGCAAACTACGGGTTTCCTGAGCTGAGGGAAACTTACTGGAAGCCTGCTCTATCTCACCCTTCTGGAACAACAACCCAGAGCGCGGTACTCTGTCTCACCCCTCTGAACAACGACCCTGGGCATGACACACAATCACACCCCTCTGGAACAATCAACCCAGAGCGCGGTCTCCGATCGCATTCTTGTTGGTGTAACAACAAGTACGCTTGTGCAAGTACGGGACGCCGGAAAACATGAGAAGAACGTTCGAACACTTAACACGAAATGCGATCTTTACTAAATCATATTCCATTTCACACACACGTAAGACAAACTACATGTCTAACATCTCTTCTCTCTGATGACAGGGTATTCATGAAAACCACACCATGTCTTTAAGGACCAAAATCGTGGACCGCACTCGCATATACTATTGGTTCACCTAACCCAAAGTATCTTTAATTCCTTTAACAACTACTGATGCTACTCATCCTTTTCTTTTCTTTTGTCTATACAAGTTCGATACAGGCAGGTCATTACCAATGACGGGTCCTTTCCATCCAGAACTGCTTCCTCCTCCTCTACTCTACACAAGAGTAATGGATTCATGAGGCATCGATGCGCGCCTTCCACCATCATCCTCGCCACTTGTAATCATAATAGCCTCCCCGACAGCAACACATGGCAACGACTTAGGGACGATGTAAGAAGCAAGGACCAATCTAGCATAGGAGTCTCCCCAAGCCTTCTTGGTGCCTAACTCCGCTCTCTTCTCAGCATCTTCGGCAGTCTTCTGATCAACTAAGTGCCTGGCCCGGAGCCACATAATGGAATCCGCTACAAGTGTGCTAAGGGTCCTCTCGCCCTCTTCTAGTGGGCGTCACCGGTGGCTCTCCTTATTCCTAGCCTACTCAGAGGCCCTCTCCTTCTCCTTCTCCGCCTCAGCATTGGCCTACCTCCTCGCCACCACGGCAGCAGATTTCTCCTAGGCACCCTAACTAGACTTTACCCGGGCATCTTGTATGGCAGCCTCATCCTGTCTATCTTCGCCTCCGACTTTGCCACCAGCCGGGCTTCCTGATTCTCCACCTCGGCTTGCATTGCTTTCCCGCTTACATCAGCTACGCCTGGTCAACCACAACTTCTCCTCCTCCAAAGAGGCTCACATGAATGTGGTATCCCGAAGTCCACGGTTCGTCTTACTTCTCCAGAGTGTTCCCGCTGTAACTCTAACCGGGACTCGGACGCTTAAGGAGGCATGGGGGCAAAGCCCGGTGTCACCTCCGCTCCAAAGGGGGCAGTAGCAAAAGAAGCATCTATTTGACTGTTAAGGGTTCATCGCTCGCAACCTCTTCAATTGACAAGTACTCGAGCTCGAGGGCGGTCCCCCACCTATCTCTGCGTCAGCTTACTCATCGTAGGACCTAGGGAGGATCCCTACTAGCCCACGCGCTGGCGTTTCCATCGCCTCAACCTTCGGGGCAACCATTCTAAAGAGGAAAATACACCTCTCCACGAGGATGATCCAGACCCAAAAGCTCGGGTCCTGGAAACTTCTAACCTCCCGCCAATACTAGGTAGACCAGGTGTAGAAGCCCGAACCAAAGGACAGAGGGACTGATACAATCACCAGTTCCTCGGGGAGCTGGAGAATTTAGACAAGTTCCCGAGTTCCCATGGCTGGTTCATTGGGTTCGCAAAGTCTCAGCGTCCTGCTAGCAAACTCATACTTAAACGCAACATGAAGCTAACTCACGCCCCTCGATGCATACCTACAAGCGCATCGAAACGCGGCGACGACACCTAGTTTGGATAAATATGGCAGTAGTTACCGGCAAACGTCAGCGCCATTTTTCGAACCGGATAATGACCCCGACATAATTGGGTTGGAGACTAACAACTCAACCGTATGCCCGCATCTTGCGTGCATATCCGAGCGATCAGTCCACATGAGTTCATTTCCAGAATCATTCGCCAACCAATTGTGTTACGTTCAACTCCAATCACCGACCAGACATGAAACATTAAGCAACGATCCGAGCTTGCTAGCTCATCCCTGACGTCGAGCAAAATTTAGCAGGTACCCAGGCCTGGGGCAACCCTCTACAGATTGTCGCACTGGCCTGGCAATCTCAAGACCCGATCAGATCCCCTTAAGTCTCTGCACTGTCATCATCTTCACAGCATCCTACGGAGCCTTCGTGTTTAGAGCACCTTCACCTCGCAACGGAAGAAATTCGGAGCCAAATTTCAGGCCATGGAGGCTTCTCGGCTTCCATCAATAGCCAGACTCCACAAAAAACTTATACTCCGGAACATGGTGGCAGCCTTTAGCTTCAATAACTAACGCCGCGACCATCACCAACCGTCAGTGCAACACCTAAGTCAACATGCAGCCGCATCGTGGTTAGGTTACTGATTAGATCCCAAGACTAACAGCTCGACTACGTGTCGATATCTTATATAAGCCTTGAAGCCAACAGTCCAAGCAAGTCCATTTCTTAAGGACCGCGTCGCGAGACCAAAAATCACTAATCACAGCTCGCTCATATGGCGCCATGACAAGGATCAAGTTTACAAACTTATGATCGAAGACAAGGCTCGACAAAGTCATGGGGGTGCTAAGCTATGTCTCCTGCTCCCGTGCGTCGGCTTAGTTGTCATCTCCTCAACCAAGATTTGAATTCCCGATGAGAGTGAAATATTTAATAATCATTTGGGACACAAAGCCCGATCCCGTATTCATATATGCTTAGCAACCTTTATCCAAATTGTAATCCTATTTCCCAAGATCCGTCGCTCCACGTTCTTGGGTACCAAATCTGAAAGCCCTCTTACTTTCCACCTCCCTCTTCCCTTCTCCTGAAAGCCTAACAACACCTCGAACATCCAAAATACAAAAGAAGTAGTTTGGCATCCTTCATGCCTTACGATGATTTTCTATCTGGTGAAGAGGAGAAAGGAAGTAACTACAATCGGGGGATCGGTATGCCCCAAACGAACGTTCCAAGATCGGAAATTGAGATCGTACATAGAAATACGGCTACATTTACTTATCTTCGAAGCCCTAGCTACTAGGTCAATCATGACTCAACGACCACTTGCATACTCACCAAATGCTCAATCATCAAAGCGGCCGCATATGCACATCCCCAGCAAGTGTCAAATCGCCTAAAACGCATGACGACGGCACTATGCAGATACTAAGCAATGCGAGTGCGACACCAAACCAACAGCGGCTCGCTTATGATTCCCCAATGAGCATGCCCGCTAACTAGCATGTTTTTCCTATAACTTGCAGGATAAATCCGCAACCCAACTATCATCTCAACTTTCATTCCAAAGCACATCATGTCAAGACAAGATGTATTTTGCGGGGGCAAATGTTAACTGGCCTTTTGGTCCGGTCACCAAAAGTACTCAAGACACGCTCGACTCAACATATCGCGTGATATTACAGCCCGGAGGTGTCGCCAATATCTTTTGGGGGCCAGTATCAGAAGACTAGACTCTGGCCACTAGCAGGACGTCGCATCCCTTAGACGCAACCCCCATCAGTATCCGTCCGCATCCGAGCCGAAGGCGAGCCGTTAAGCGGGTCCGGGGCCCCATAGTCCCGGCGGCGATCAGCCTAGCAGGTTAGGTCGAAACTGTGGGCACCGCCTGATTCATCCGATTTTCTCCATGCCGAAAGCTCGGATTCCTTCACTTTGGACCAGCAAAACGGTGGATTCCTTCATTTTGTGTTGAGGAGCTTCGACGCCTCAAAAGAACCAACCAGCCTCGACAACGCCTCCCGCCGAAATCCACTTCGCACCTAGCCAGGTGCGAAATTTCGCACCTACCAGGTGCGAAATTTCATACTTGGCAGGTGCGAAATTTTGCACCTGGCAGGTGCGAAATTTCATACCTATCAGGTGCGAAATTTCGCACCTCACCCCAGGTGCGAATTTCCGAGGCCCCACGGTAAGAGGTGCGAATTTCTGGAAGATGGTCCCCATTCTACCTACTCATACCTAACCCGTACCTAACCACTTCCTATAAATACCCCATGGCCTCACACTTCAAAAGGGTGAAATTCTTGAGCTTGGAGATCTCCATAAAGCTTCATTAATGGCATCTCCTCTTTGAGGAAGAAGAAGGACAAAATTGTCTTTTTACTTATTATTCAATATATGATAATTATGACATCATATATCATGAAAAGTGAATGTAATGAGATGTCATGAGATAGTCTCAAGCTTGTAATTCTTCCAAGTGATTAATAATATTCCAACCGACTCTTCAAAGTGAACGTAGGCCCTCACTGAGGCTGAACCACTATAAATCTCGTGTTATTTACTGCTTATGTTCTATTTAATGTTCTTGTCTATGCGACCATATTTATAATTCCTAGTAATTGGGAATCTTTGGTGTTTACGACATTTTTTGCAGTCAACAACCATATAGTGAGGATATATGGTATTCTAATAATGATGATATGACATTAAATATAACTCCCTAATATTAGTGGATTTGATTTCTTCACAAATAATGACTAATGACTATTATGTTGTATGTATACTTATTATATTTTATTTTATACCTTTGGATATATACAACATGTTGTTTTGCTTTTATTTGTTCTCCATTGATTGTCTTATTATAGCTTAAGCACATATGTGGTGCTTCTTTATGTTATTAAGTGTATGTAGCATGAGGCAATCATCGCAGAAGTTAAAGATCCATGATAGAAATTATCCTACTCATGATCTTGAGGTAGCTACCATTGTCTTTCTCTAAAGTCATGGATGCATTATCTTTTAGTGAAGAAGTTTGAGTTATACATAGATCATAGGTCCCTGGAATATATATTTTTCCCAAAAGGACTTGAATTTGAGGCAATAAAGGTGGATAGAGTTATTGGTCTTATATGACTTCGAAATTTCTTATACTATGGGCATAGGAAATGCGTTGCTTAATGCCTTGAGCATATACAGTGTTAAGTCCTTAATTCTTGGAGAGGATGTATTTAGAGTTCATTCCTACATTAGATTTTCGACCATCATCAAATATTATGCTGAGGTTGCTAGTGGATTTAGATGTTCAACTAACAATGATGAAGTGTTTTAAGGAGTAGAAGGGCTAATGAATATTGTTGTCACAATCGAGAAATATAATTCATTAAGTCGTTTGAGGCGTTATTCCATCGGCTCGAGAGGATGGTTATGAGGCGTTAGTTGGCTTTGTGCTCCTCATAGTATGGAGTCTGATATATGTAGCAAGATTTGAGTCTCATCATTCTAGGATGACATTTCATCCCAGTGGTGACAAGGTCTATCATGACATAAAGAGAGTCTTATATTGGTTTGGAATGAAGAAGCATGTAATAGTGTTTGTAGCTCGGTACATGACTTCCTAGAGGGTAAAGGCGGAGCATAATAAGCCAAGAGAAATGTTGCAACAACTAGATATTCCTTAGGGGAAGTGTGAGAGCAATTCTATTGACTCGGTGGATGGTTTACCGAGGGCTAAGAGAAGGAGTAAGAGCATTTGGGTCATTTTTTATCAGTTAACAAAGAATGCTCATTTTATTTCGGTAGAGAGCATTAAGATGATGGCATTTTTGGTAACTTTACAAATAAAAGAGGTTGTCAGGTTAATTGAGTTCCTATTAGCATTTTCAATTATTGATCCACCTTTCAGTAGTGAGATATAGAGGGGTATGCAAGAGGCTTTGGAACTGAGTTGAGATTCAACATCACAGACAAATGTATTGATTAAGAGAATAAATCATGTATTGCATTATTTGCTAAAGATATGCATCTTAGAATCTGCAATCTCTTACAAGGATTAGTTGTCATTGGTAGAGTTCACTTGCAACAATAGGTGTTAGGCTAGCATTGGGATGTCACCATTCGAGGCGCTATATAGAAGACTTCGCAGATCTCCATCATGTTAGTATGACACTACAAATTAGATTATTCCTGAGCAAGACACGATAAGAGATATGTCCAAGAAAGTGGAGTTGATCCGTAGGATAATGCAGATTGATTGGGATAGGAAAAAATCTTATGCTAATAAGATACATGCAAGCTTAAGTTCTCGTAAGTGACATGGTATTTCTCAAGGTTTCACCTCTTTGGCATATTATGAGGTTGGGAAAATTGGGGAACCTAGCACCAATGTTTATGAGGCCTTTTCCGATAATTGCTAAGGTAAGGAAGATGCCATATAGAGTAGAGATATCTAAGAAATTGGTGGCGATGCATGATGTTTTCTATTTGTTGTACTCAGTGGCGGAGCCAGCTGCTGAAATCACATAGGGCCAAAAACTTATTTTAGGTGGGGTTGATTGTTGCTAGAACATAATTTGTAAAGGAAATCCAAACTTTGAGATAGGGCCTCTGCCCTATCTAGCCACAGCGTACATCCGCCCATGGTTGTACTTGTGAAAGTTGTTGCATGATTCAATCATAGTCAAGCCGAGTTAGTAAAATAAGGCAAACGTAGAGTGAGAGTCACCGGTTCGCTATTTACTTTCTTATATTCTTGAGTATGACACAAAGGGATTTGTCACAAAGAGATCAAACTATTAAGGCCTAATAAGGAGAACATGGAGCATATGTGAGCCTAAGGAGAGGATCTAGGCTACCCATGCAAATCTCCTTTTTGGAACGTTTCTCTTTAAAAATTAATAGGTTAATATTACTTATGTATGTGACTAGGTTGGTATACCCTCTAGGTAAAGAAAGTGAATTGTAGAGATGGTTGTAAACATGTTATGGATGATAGTGATAGTGGCTGTATTGTTTCTAAACAAATAGGATAATTATCCTCTAGATTGTTCACCCACCTACATTTAAGGGTGTAAACCAATCGGACCGGACGAAGGTATGTTTGGTTTTTGTTCTAAAAAAAATTGGACCGAACACGGACCAGACGAGATTTTTTTCACGAACAAATTTCCTTGTCCTAATTCGTGTCCTAAATAAAATCGATCGGGCATGGACACAAATGGGCCCGGTCGGAAGAGGCTATTTATATCATATTTTTTTACATTTTATTAATTTTCTCTCAACTATATACCGAATTACAAGGACTTCAGACGGGCACGGACTGGACATGTTTTTTTATCGTACAAATCTTGTTGTCCTAACTTGTGTCATAAATGAGAATTAGACGGACTCAGATTAACGTATTTCGGTCACAGACACGAACGAATGTCAGACATTCATACAAAATTTACAGCCCTATCTACATTATTTCTTATTGTCTTACCGGATATTGTAAATATGAATTTTTGGTTATTGTGTATGTTATTAAATATTATGCATATGTATGTTGCACATGAATTAAATGGTTATGCATACATGTATAACTACAAGTATATTTGCTTAGAATGTTATATACATTTTGAATGAATGTCATAAATACTTACATGACAGGACGATGATTGGATCATAAGACTGCCTACTTTTTACTTTAGTACAAATTCATGTGCATTTCGTATTGCATATTTATATACATAACACATTATAAAATGTACAAGGATGATGATTGTATGCGGATGATGGATGAATAGATGATTTGTTGCTAAGTGTATAAATTGTATTTTTCTATCCTTCGGATTTTGAAAATGAAATCCTTTGAGGAGAAGATAGCAACATCCCAAATTTTTCGCAAAAATTCAATAAGGAAGTTAAGTTAAAATAAAATAGAAACTAAAATTAAAATTTTCACACATATCTGAATTTGTCCATGAAACCTACGCTATTACGTTCCTAATGATTTTCACATATAACACTTTAAAATTGGAGTTAGTACAGAGAAGTTACATATGCTTGAAAAATTGAAAATACAATTAGCGTTAAAATTAACAAAATTAACCAGGAATTATACTATGATAGTTCGACCATTAAGGATTGATAATTGACCCGTAGCGGTCGACCATGGGTGAAGAACAATCAACTACTCATGTTGTAACATCGAGGTTTCTAGAGTGAGATGAACGCTTGTGATTAATCAGAATATTTTACTTGGTTTCTATGTTTCCCATGGACAAATGAGATGATAACAAAGATTCTTTAGGTCAAATCTAGCACTCCAAAATTGTTCCTGATTTCTATAAATTAATAAACGGGCTAACTCTATGGGTGTGTTTTCAGCAAACGGTAAAGAGAATTTGAGCGTGGTATTTGAACGTGACACTGTTGTAAAAAGGGAATGCGTTTTTTGCTACAAACGGGATATTTGAGTGTCATATTTGAATGGGGTATTTTTATTTTGTGTTTTTTATTTTTAATTTCTTGGTTTGAAAATTAAATACTGATTGAAATGTATAAAAACTACTACATTGAAAAAAACCAAATACAACAAAATAAAATAAAAAACTGGCATGAACATCCTACTGGTTGGCACTACTTTGTTTTGTTAGATAATTTTGGTTTCTTTTGTGTGGCGTTTTTCTGCAAGCCCTGATATTAACCACTTTTCACTATATCGTTGGGAAGAACAATGAATACCTCTTTCTTGTCAGTTTCCATAACAAATAATATTGCTTCTGCAACATCAAATTGACCTCCTTCTTCAAGACGTTGAATGCGAGTAATCATATTTGCAAAATTTGTAGAACTTCCCGTTGATTCTACGTTGTATCAGTATTTGGACTATCGGAATGCGTGCGAGATTTTTTTCATTTGTCTCTCGCGCATTAATTCAATGAGCTCAGTCATCTTGTCTTCATTTTCACCACGTCGTCTTCTTGAACCTTGACATGAAGTTGGTTGCGAAGGAGGATTCATTGGAGTCTGGTTCGAAGGAAGGTTAATTGAGCTTCGTAAAATGGAGGATTCATTGGAGTTTGTTACAATAGAGGATTTGATGGAGAATTTAAATTTGGAATATGTTCATTTTACGTTTCATCCAATGAATTAAAAAACCCACCGAAAGCCCAAATTCTACCAAACCTGCTTTGTGTTGAAGGTTGTGTACCAGTTTGCGATGGTTGTACGGTAGCAACAGGCGTGTAGGACGATTGACCAGTAACATTCGTCCCACGAAATAATTGTTGCATCATCTCCAAGTTTTCTAGCGGACGTTTCTTATATTTTATAATAACCAGTCCAAATTCCTAAAAGTAAGAAATAAATTGTAAGAAACTATCTATAAATAAACAGTAAAAATTAAAGTTCACAGACCTTAACACGGTCTTCCCATCATATATTCATCGCTTCTAGAAACTATTCTCTTACAGTGGTCCCAACCAGCACTAGTCTTGTTCATCAGCGCATATTATTTGAGCCACTCTCATCGAAGACTCATATTTATTTCAGATCTTGCTTTCATACATCGGTGCGATATTCGGATCATTTTGTATGGCGTTGTTGAACTTTTCTCCAATTGCTTTGTGAACGCCTTTTTTATTGCTACCACAAGCACCATATGTTTCAACGGCACATTGCAACATAATATGAGTTGTGTTGAACGACCACTGATGTGTAAATTTTCTATTGGCCATACTGAAAAATAAAATTGCAATATTTATCAGAAATAACTCAAAAAACAAGAAAAAAAACTATGTTGAATCATGGAAAATAACAAAAACAACTAGCTGTAAAAAACCTGATTTGATGCTCGGATTCGGTTAGAAGAAAACAGAAGAGGAGGAGGATTGTGTAGTTCATAAGTGAAGTTGTAGAAGGAGGGAGTGATGATATAGGGAATCGATCAAAACATTAGAAATTGGTCCGTTGGCATCCGATGTGTCGGACGCTAACTGTCCAATTTCTGACGTTCACAAGCATGGATTGTGGCTGTGTTTGGACGTTGCTCGCGTCTTATGCGTCGGACGCGAACGCAATGGTAACGTGCCTAAAATTATCTGTGAACGGGGCCTAATACATTAGAATACTACCATATTACCGGAACTCTATTGAAATTCTTCGCCTTTGCTTCTGAAAAATAAAATCAAAGCAAAGCAAAAGGACAAGAGCAAATCAGAATTAGAAGGGAGAAATCTATAGAAGGCGATTAAAGGGCGAAGAGAAACATTAGTGGTTGGACCTTAGGTGAGTGGGAATAGGTTTGATAAGATGACTATTAAGCTCAATTTAATTTATTTTTCCAGATCTTGGATATAGAATTTGAAATTGTAATTTCATAAGTCATAACTTTAAATTTGAATCTAGAATAGAAATTAAAACTACTAAAGTGATAAATCTAATTTCACCCCAAATTGAAACCTTAAGAAATTTTTTAGAGTGCTAGCATGTTTAACCTGTTATCCATGAATAATAAACTAATGAAAATAGGTATCGTTTATAAAGAAACCTATCACTACAATGGTTTAGGATCATTTATTGTAAACACATTATTGATATATAAATAACAATAATAAAATTTTAATTAGAGAAACAAGTAAACCGTAAATTTTGAATTTTTATCTGCCAGCCACTCACCTTGAGCGATTGAATGATATGGTGTACGTCGATCGGTTATAGGGTAAATTTATTATTGATTGGTTATAGGCTAAATTTATTGGTGTGCCTGTTATAGGCAAAATTTGAGAATCTAAGGAAGTGTTTGGTTTAATATATGTTTTGAGTTTTAAGATTTTAATATTGATAACAAAACATGTTGGGAAACAATGGCTAAGTCACGTACTTGGTCGCTTTCTTGAAGACGATTCGGCGATCTGGCCGGTGGTGCAAACCAGTTCATACTTCGGCCACCGCCTATAGGATAAAACAACCTCTAAAAAGAATAACTGATTTGCTTGCACAACAAATCAGTGTAGATTTACACTTTCAAATATAAAAAACTGCTCTTTTTTTAATGGCGAAGGTAAGAAAACGTTGTTCAGGTTTATAATCTCGTCCACAATTGAAGATAATATATAGACAAGGATTAGGGCTGAACAAAAATACTGGGCAGTGAGAGAAAATCGGATCTACTGAAATAACGAATCAAGAGTTTACCGCTTCATCTAAAAATCGGCTCAGAAATATTTTCCATAAAAAATGGTTTGAAAAAAAGGCAAGGGTTTTTGGTCCAAAAATATAAGTGTCTACACCACAAAGCCAAAAGCCCAAACCCGATCCCGAACCAGACCGGACCGGGCCGGGCCGGGTCGAGCCGAGTCGGTCGGTCGCACGCGCGTGTGTGGTGGTCATGATGCATGGTCTCCCTCCTCACAACAAAGCATGTATTGGGAGCCTAAGGCCCCAACATGATTTCTTAGAAACAAGTATAAATACTTGCTTCTTCCATATAGTCCCATGATGTGGGACTATTCACATATAGGAGCCATTCATACACTTATTCCAACATTTTTAATAATTCACCTAATGTTTATAAAAATATTTCCAACATTCCCCCACTTGAATTTTTAAAAATATTTTCGAGCAGTTTCTAAAAACATAAGATTGTGCATAAACAAAGGTGTCATCCGACTTGAACTTTTGTATGGTGAATAAGATTCAGTTTTTACTAGAGTGACACGTAGTCTTGAACTCTATTCTTGACATCAAACCACACACAACCTTTTCTATAGTGCAATCAAATAAGCCCATGCATTTATGGCCATGCACGTCTATCCCAGTTTATTGAGCACTCTAGAAGTTTTGCCCAAAACTCCATAGGAAACGACCACATTTCCACATTCACATAGGTGAGTCTATCATACTCCTAAAGGTAGGTACTCCACTCTAAACAGAGTATAGATCTCATTAAGAGTTTCTATCAACTCATCCTCTAATCACTTCAGAATACATGCTTCTTGGTTTATTAAATAGCATGTTCAACCCCTATCACTACACAACTTGTTTTTACCCATTGAACCTAGTTTTTGGGATCTCCAGTCATTTAGGCCGGGTTACCATTGTGCGTGACTCAACAATCTAAGGGAAATAGTCTCATTCTTTTAGAAGAATTAAGGACTTTCTCTCTGGACGGTCCTTTCGTCAAAGGGTCTGCCAAATTTTCATCACTACGTACGTAATCCACTCTAACGGTACCTGTAGAAAGTAGTTCTCTAACAGTGTTGTGCTTACGACGTGTTTGTTATCTCTTGCTGTTATAATAACGGTTCTGAACTTTTGCAATAGCCACGGTACTATCGCAATGTATCAACACAGCTGGTATCGGTTTTTCCCATAAGGGAATCTCAGCTAGCAGATTTCTCAAATATTCTGCTTCTTCACTAGCTGTGGCTGGTGCTATCATCTCAGACTCCATAGTGGACTTAGCCAAAATAGTCTATTTCTTGGATTTCCAAGAAACAGCTCCTCCAGCTATGCTAAATATATAGCCACTGGTCACTTTAGAATCATCAGATAAGGTATTCCAGTTTGCATCAGAATATCCTTCAAGTACAGCTGGAAACCTTTCATAATGTAATCCAAGGTTCATAGTTCCTTTAAGGTATTTCATGACCTTTTCAATAGCATGTCAGTGCCCTATACTACGTCTACTGGTAAACCTATACAATAATCCTACGACATAGGCAATGTCGGGTCTAGTACAATCAGTGGCATACCAAAGGCTGCCAATGATGCTCGCATAATCAGACTGTCTAACACCTTCACCAGTGTTCTTAAATAACTTTACACTTGGATCATATGGTGTACATGCAGGTTTACAGTCAAAGTAATTGTATTTCTTTAGTATTTTCTCAAAGTAATGAGATTGCTCCAAAGAAATTCTCTTTTTCGACCTAGTAATTTTAATACCAAGGATTACACTCGCCTCACCTAGATCTTTCATATCAAAATTGGCACTTAATATGGGTTTGACTGAGTTTATGGCATGAATATTTGACCCAAAGATGAGTAGGTCATCTACATAAAGGCATATAATAGTGCAAATGTCATTCTCAGATTTGTAAAAATGCATTTGTCACTTTCATTAACTTTAAAACCATGTGAAATAATTAAGTTATCAAATTTTTCATGCCATTGTTTAAGTGCTTGTTTTAAACCATATAATGATTTATCTGATTTGCATACTTTATGTTCTTGACCATGCACTACAAATCCTTCACGCTGATCCTCGTTTAATTCACCATTTAAAAAAGCGGTTTTACATTCCATTTGGTGTATTAGTAAATGATGAATGGAAGCAAGTGAGATTAATACCCGAATGGATGTTATTCTAGTTACGGGTGAAAAAGTGTCAAAGAAATCTATTTTTTTTGTCTAAAGCCTTTAGCTACTAGTCGTGCTTTATATTTATCAATAGTGCCATTAGGTTTTAATTTCTTTTTAAGCACCTATTTACAGCCTATAGATTTACAACCAGGGGGTAAATCTACCAAATGCCAAGTTTTATTGGATTCCAAAGAATCCATCTCATCATTTATAGTCTCTTGCCAAAAATCAGCATCTAAAGAAGATAAGACCTCTTTAAGGTTTAAGGGATCCTCCTCTATAGTAAAAGCACAAAAATCTGAACCAAAATCTTTTATGGTTCTTGCCCTTTTACTTCTTCTAGGTTCAACTTCAGAACTTTTATTAAGTTCTGTTCTAATAGGCATACTTGATGTGCCCCCACTATTCCTTAATTTAAGGGAAATTTTGTTTCATAAAAATTGGCATCATTTGATTCAATTTTATTATGTGTATTTAGGTCATAAAATCAGTATGCTTTTTTATTGATAGCATAGCCTATAAGTACACATTCATATGCTCTACTTGCCAATTTTATTCTCTTAGGGTTTGGAATGTGAACATATGCTAAACAACCCCAAGTTCTAAAGTATGAGATATTGGGTTTATAATTCGTTAAAATTTCATAAGGTGAAATTTTATTCTTAGAGTTAGGGATTCTATTCAGTACATAGCATACAGTCAATAAAATATCTCCCTACCAATGTTTTGTTACACCAGTTTTTAGTAGGATGGAAACTACTAATTCAGTAAAAGTCCTATTTTTTCTTTTAGCTTTACCGTTCATTTCAGGTGAATAGGGTGCAGTTCTTTCATGTACAATACCATGCAATTTATAGAAGTCCAGAATTGAACTAGATTCATATTTTATTCCTCTATCACTACGAAGTCTCTTAATTTTCTCATTTGCTTGATTCTCAATTTCAGTTTTGAATGTTTTAAACATGTCAAATGCATCACTTTTATTTTTCGTAAGATATACATAGGTGAAATCAGAGCAATAATCAATAAAAGTGATAAAATAACGATGTCCATATCTAGTCAAAGTGCCATCAAGCTCACATATATCAGAATGAATAAAGTCTAAGGGTTCAGAAACTCTATCAATAGATTTATGAGGTTTCTTTGTGATTTAGCTTGTGTACAGAATTCACATTTATCAGGTTCAGATTCTGACATATTTAGGAACCATATCTAGGGTGCTCATGTTATGAATTATTCGTTTATTAACATGACATAATCTAAAGTGCCTAATATTAAAATCACACAACATATAAGCACAAGTAGTCACTTTATTAGACTCAACATTTAATTTAAATATCCCCTCACAAGCATAACCCTTTCCCATAAAAGTTCCCTTATAAGTTAGGGTGTACAAATCAGCCCCAATAACTTGAGTAAAGTCTGCCTTATTAAGGAGAAAGCCAAAAACCAGATTCTTCCTCATCTTTGGAGTATGCATAACATCTTTCAGAATCACGGTCTTTCCAGAGGTAAACTTGATTTCCACATTTCCAACCCCTGCAACTTTAGTGGTGTGAGAATCTCCCAACAACACTTTCTGATCATCAACAGCCGTGTATGTGGTGAACATATCATGATCATAGCAGACATGGCGAGAAGCACCAGTGTCTACCCACCAACCCTCTGATCCACCAATAAGGTGAATCTCAGTAATCATAGCCGTAAGAGGCTCCTCAGTCAGGTTCGCCTGCGGTGCAGAGATTGGCCTGTTCCGACACTTTCGTGCCATATGACCTGGTTTTCCACAATTGTAACATAGAAACAACTATCCAGAATCATTCTTTTGGGCTGGTTTTTGATGTCCTTTTGGGTTTTCTTGCGAATTTCCGTTCTGTTTGTTGCGTCAGTTCTGATTCTTAAAGGACTTCTGATTTAGTTTCAGAACTACGGGTTTATTCTTTTTAGTGTTGTTGTTTGAGACAACGAGCACTTCCTCTTTCTGGTCTTGTTTGCGCGCCTCCTCCTCAATACGAAGGGGAGTGATCAAGCTCTCTAAGGAAAATTCCTTAGTCTTATGCCGCAAGACATTCTTAAAATCTTTCCAACCTAGGGGCAATTTGTCAATAATGTCAGCAACTTGAAATTGTTCGTCCAATGTTATACCCTCAGAGATGATCTCGTGAGCTATTTTCTGGAGCTCATGAGACTGCATCTCTACTGACCTGTCGTCTGTCATCTGATATTTGAGATAGCGGCTGACAGCATACTTCTTTGCCCCTGCCTCCTCTGTATCATACTTCTTTTTCAGCGCTTCCCAGATCTCCTACGCTGTCTTGTCCTCTGAGTTGTATTAGTCATACAGATCATCGCTGAGGCCATTGAGTATGAAATTTTTGCACAAGTAATCCTGTTCAGTCCAAATCTGTAGTTGCTTTGATTGTTCAGTCCAGGAAGCCATCTATGCTTCATCAGTTCCGTCAGGTTTGTCTAGCAACTGCGGTTTGTCAGTGGTTAAAGCAGCAACCACCTTTCTCATCGTCAGATAGAACTCCATCTTCTGACGCCATCGCTTGATATGCAAGCCTTCGATTCTGAATGGAGCAGCAGTCACGAGTGGGATCTGGAAGACAGAGGGAGGAGGAGCTTCATCTAGGGTTGCTGTCGAAGCCAATGTTTCAGATTGCCTTCAAATTGTTGGGAAACAATGGCTGAGTCATGTACTTGGTCGCTTTCTTGAAGACGATTCGGCGATCTGGTCAGTGGTGCAAACCAGTTCGTACTTCCGCCGCTGCCTGTAGGATAAAACAGTCTCTGAAAAGAATAACTGATTTGCTTGCACAACAAATCAGTGCAGATTTGCACTTTCGAATATAAAAAACTGCGTTTTTCTTAATGGCGAAGGTAAGAAAACGTTGTTCAGATTTATAATCTCGTCCTGAATGAAAATACTGGGCAGTGACAGAAAATCAAATCTACCGAAATAACGAGTCGCTTCATGTAAAAGTCGGCTCAGAAATATTTTCCATAAAAAACGGTTTGAAAAAAGGCAAGATTTTCTGGTCCAAGAATATAAGTGTCTACACCACAAAGCCAAAGCCCAAAACCGGGCAGGGCCGGGTTGAGTCGGTCGGTCGCGCATGTGTGGTGGTCATGATGCATGGTCTCCCTCCTCACAACAAAGCATGTATTGGGAGCCCAAGCCCCCAACATGATTTCTTAGAAACAAGTATAAATACTTGCTTCTTCCATATAGTCTCATGATGTGTGACTATTCACATATAGGAGCCATTCATACACTTATTCCAACATTTTTAATAATTCACCTAATGTTTATAAAAATATTTCCAACAAAACATAAGAAAAATTAAAGAACTACAGCAAATTAGCACTCGCTGAGGTTTTGTCTGCACGTGTTGAGCCGATGGATAATTAATGGAGTGTGTGAGCCTAGCTTAGCCAGAGTTCTAATAGGGATGAATTCTTCTGTACCCAACTCCGGTGTTCCCATGTGCCGGATCAATCTTGTCCATTGATTTGTATAAAATCTAACGGTTTTGAGTGGATTGTAGGACACGTTCATTAGATTATTAATAATATGCGTGGTTGATGTGTGGTAGTGATTTGTCGGGCACACAGCAACATTGGAGTTGGGTACAGAAGAATTGATCCCGTCCTAATATGCACCGTTCTTGATGTGATGTGATACAAATAATATGGTGGACACAGACGCGTACAGTAAGAGGAGTACACTACTACAATCGAGAGGTGGACACATGCAGAAAAATATCATTTCCACAGTACACTACAAGTATGTATATATCCATTTATCTTTCAAGTACTTTCAAATTTTCTTTATGAGGCTTTGAGAGGTATCCTATGCATTTGATTACGCATCAATTTTATGGACTGTGATTTAAGATATATTACTCTAAGATGATACTTCCTCTATATTTAATTTTATTTCTTTTCGCTGTAAGTTTTGTAAATGAAATATATCTTGCAGGCCCGGCCCTGGCCCAAGGCCGCCAAGGCGGTGGCCTAGGGCCTCCGGGAGCCGGGGGGCCTCACTTTTTTTCTAGTGGTTTATATAAAAAGGTTTGTTCCTAAGTAAAGCTTAAAAGTTAATGTAGCCCAGTGGTAGAAGAAGCTTACTTTCTTGTAGGTGACCTAGGTTCGATTCCCATCAGGAACTATTTTAGTTTACAAAAAAATTTCCATACTTGCTTTCATTTTGGGTTCTCGTTTTCGCCTTGGGCCTCCACAAGGTCAGGGTCGGCCCTGATATCTTGGATCATATATGTTACTTCATCCATTGCAATGTTAAAATAAACATACGGCTTCTACTTCTCATTATGAAGCAAGTCCAAAAATTATTCTAAACTTTGGATCGATGCATCAAGAGGTAGGTCTTCAAGATAAAAGAGACTCTTTTATTTCTACAAGTACGAACCCGTGCTACGCACACGTCAGGATCAGGATGCAAACATATTTTTGCTTTAGTTACTCCTGTATATAACTTCATAACTACATGTAAATAGGCATTTTGTATATTATCTAGCCTACTAATATGTAGCACGGTAGACAATTTATTTAGGAAAATAAAGTCGTTGTAACTTATATATTCATATGTAATAGGCATTGAATCTCATAACACTCCAGCCCAAATGGGATTACCTTTTGACTACAGAAAGTTTTATCTTTTGACTACAGAAGGTTTAAATAAGTTGTAGCATCTGACCTTCAGAAACAAACCTTTTATTTAATTCTAGTTTGGGATGATAATTCATACGAAAAAGTTAATAAGAAACCCTGGACTGGAATAACGATAGATTCTCAAACATCCGAATAGAAAATACATAAATGGCTTTAAAAGCATTCATTTGATAAGAGTATAAGAACTGATAGCTAATCATCCAATAGTTACTATGTGAGTTTGCAGTTCAACCAACTGAATAACATCAAAAAATAAAACCAATGTAAGATCACTGTCATATGATAAAGTAATCAAATAACTTAAATAAAATAATGATGGTAAATAATGGACCAACATGAAGGAACAAAGAAGAATACACTTCATATTTAATGAAAGTATATTTTACTGTATAGAAGAAAAGAACCATATCTCCTGATCTCCTCAATTATACAAACCTCATCAAAAAAAAGGACCACCGTAAGTAATGAACTTGTTGGTGCTCATAAAAAAATGAGATCAAGATACACAAAATGAACCTGTTGGTGCTCATAAACCACTGAGATCAAGTGTAACGACCCGGAAAATCTGAACCAATTTAAAAAAATTTAAATTGGCTATTTTAGTGGATTTTAAATATTTAAAATAAATGTTTTAAAGAATAACGATGAAAAGTAAGTTTGAATCGACGTTTGAAAATAAATATAATTACTTTGAATTATAAACAAGGCCTGAAATGGTGCGGTAGTTTCAAAATTTGAATTCAAACTTCAACTGACTGTACCGGGTGCAAAACAAAACGGATTTGAGTGAAACCAAAAATATTTAAATTTGTTAGTGAATACCTTTCTAACGAATCTGAAAAATCGAAGTTTCATAGCGGGAAGCAAAAGTTATGGCCAAATGAATTTTCTGAAAGGTCGCTATGGAAATTATATAGCCCGTGAAAAAGGCCGTTTTGCAAATAACCTCGGAATTCGACGAAACCACTTTTGTTGGATCCGGGATGTGAAGTTATTGCTAGGTTTCAAATTTCATAATTTTTGAAGCTAGTATGTGAGCGTGGTAAAGGAAAACGTGTTTTGGTCAATTATAGTAAATTGGATCGACCAGAAATGGGCCATTTTTCAAACAATCTCAGAATTCGACGAAACTAGTTTTGTTGGGACCGTATCATCAAAACATAGCTAGATATATTTTTCGGGAAATTTTAGAATCAGTTTGCGGCCCTGGCAAATTGAAATGTACGTTCAAGTCAAATATTGAATGTTTTGTATTTTAATTTGAAGGAAAACTGATTATAACAGTCGAATGGGCCTACGAAACATATCCCATTGTGTTCGGAATGGGGGTAAAACGCTAGGGACGATAGTCGTTGGGTTTGAATTGGTGTTCGTGTGTGACAAGGGGTATTTTAGAAATTTAAAAATATATAAATTAATTAAAAAAATCTCATTGGTCAGAAAAATCCTTTTCTCTCTCCCCGACAGTCGATTAAAGGCGGAACCCTCTTCCTTCCTTCTCTCTTCGATTTCTCTTCCAATTCTCAATTAAATCACGAGCGGTTGGATCCATTTTGAAGAGCAACACAAGAGCTTCAAATCAAGACTAGGATTGCAATTTTTCGTGGCGTGGTTGTCGAGGTCGGGTGCTGTGAAGTCGTCGACTTCAGGGAGCCGCCGCCGCTTCCTGGCCTAACCGAGTTGACCCCCTCCACCACCGATCACTACGCCTCTTTTCCCCTTCGACGCTGTGAAGGCCGATCGTCATATAGCTACACGGATTTCACGAAAATCGAAAACCTAGTTTCGAACCAAACTGTGAAGGTACGGCTGTTTTTAATATAAACTATATTATAGCAGTTTTAAGCGCTACGGTTTTTGATTCCACTGTAAAAATCATATCTTTTTCGTTTTTCGATGAAATTCAGTGAAACAAGAGACAGTGGACTCGTGTGGACGTCTTCTACATTCTAGAAGAGACCGCATATTTTTCTGAGCCTTCTGCTATTTTTGGTGGAGTAGAACCCAATGTGAGATTTCTAAATTATAAACGATATGGAAAACGACGATGTATAAATTATATAGTCGATGTATGAGTTATACAAGCGTTGTACACCTCTTGTATAAGCGTTGTATAAGTTGTACGTTCGATGTATAAGTTGTATATGCGTTGTAAAAATTATATATGTGTTGAAATAGAAGTGAAATGCTATATATAAATATATATATACGCCCCTCGTCCACAAACCATGGACGATATTTATTGGTTGTGATTGGTGTGAAAATTGATTGATAACGAATGGTTGACTGAAATTGTTTGTGGTTGAAATTGATCGATTGTGGTTAAAAAATACCCGTTTGTGGTTGAGAAATATTTGGTTGAAACCACATAGGATTAGTTTGTGGAAATGAAAAAAAATATACATGTCGCCTGCATGCGAACTAGATGCATGATTCCCCATTGTCAAAAGCTGCGAGGCTTTAAGTTAGAGCGAGGAGCCGTACTAGGGACAGTCCCGGTTTTAACTACCCTGCCGTTATGCTGCCGAAATTTTGAATAATATTCATGTGTTGAATGGTATTCGTGTTCTAAATAAATTGTTTTAACAATAAAAATCACATTTCTACTCTATATATACAAACTGTAGAAAACCTTCATGTGTTGAATTGAAATTCATGTGTTGAATGGTATTCGTGTTTTAAATATAAAAATCACCTTTTTATCTGTAACGACCCGTATTCTACGCATCATAGGATCGTAGGACATTTATTTCTTTCCCATATGGAGTCGTATGGTCATGTAACTTTGGGAAACATTCATTAGAGTCATTTCCCATGTTCATGATTTTTGTTGATTCTTAAATGACCATTTTGCCCCTAGCTAATCTTGTTTTGGCCATAACTTTTGATTGGAAAGGAATTTTGACCTGAAACCACTTCCATTAGATTCGTTTGATGGTTTACCTTTCCGTAGAGTGGTCATAATAGCCAAACGGACTTACCGTTTGGGAGATATGGCTGAAATAAGGTTTGGAGGGTGAAAAACTGCTTAACCGGGCCAAATAGGGTGATTAGTGAATAGGCCCATAACCCATTTCGGGATTAGGGTTATGGGGAGGCTGAAATGAGATAGAGAATCATTCCATTTCAGTTTTCTAGCCTCCACTTATCTCCAAGAAACCCTAAAAATGGCCTCCAACCTCTAAATCACCTCCAAATCATCTTTTGGTCAAGGATTTGGCTTAACAACATCTAATCAAGGGAGATCTACACCAAATCAACATTTGAGCTGCTGTTTAGCATTGGGATTCACATCAAATCAGAGACTTATTTCATATCTTAGTTTATTTGTGGCTAAGGTGAGTGATTTGCATAGTTTTGCACTAATTATGGCTAATTAGGGGTAATTAGTGTTAATTAGCGAATTTATACACTAATAAATTCGGGAAAAATGTTCATAAATTCTTAAATGATGTTTTAGACATCTGATATGAATTTGGGCTAATTTGGTTAAGTTTTGCTAATCCTATCATTAGTTTCATCTAAACATGCTTAAGGGAAAATATGGGGTTTTGGCTATGTTTGATCCATTTTGACTTATCATATTGATGTTTTGGTGTTTGAGGTCACTTCTATTTGTTGCTATGACTGTATGGTATGCTTTGTTATTGTTTAGAAGTGTTAGATTGGTCGAAAACGCCGTCGAATGGCGTAAAACAAGTCGCGGGGAAGCTGTGCAGGGACCGGATCACGGATCGCCCTATGTGCCACGACCCGGACCGGAGACCACGATCCGATGGTGGGAGGAGCTCGAACTCGAACCGCGTCACGCGCTGGAGCACCCGATCGCATGCCATCTCCGATACGACCCGATCCACTTCAGAAACTCACGATCCGAACCAATGTGCATCCACGATCTGAAGGGGGAGTAGCATCACAACCGAAGGGAAGCGCCACGAGCTATGGGGCATGACCCGAACCAGTGGGAGTGCCTCGACCCGATCCGACCTGACGAAGGTGGAGCACGATACGAACCGGTGAGGAAGCACGGTCACGAACTGAAGGGCGCCAGGGAACCACGAACTGGAGGGTACCACGATCCATTGAAAGACGATAAAGGCCGAACCGATCCAGTGATGACCAATAACCCGAGATGCAAAGGTAGTCCAAATGGAAGTTAGAGCTCAGGATCCAGTTGGGAACCGATGAGTTCACTTCATGGTTGGACTTTGCTGCGGGACGTGTGCTAAGGAGTTGTCGACGTTCATAACTTCGATTCACCACTGAAAATGAATGATGGGCTACTTATCAGTGCAGTAGAGTCATTGCGACTCGAGGGGCAAGGTGATGGTAGCAAGACTACGTTATCAGTGCAGTAGAGTCATTGCGACTCGAGGGGCAAGGTGATGCGTAGTAAGACTATGAGCCAGCGCAGATGGGGTGAATAACTCCATGGGGCAAGTGGACATAGTAAAGGATTGGTAAGACTATGAGCCAGCGCAGATGGGGTGAATAACTCCATGGGGCAAGTGGACATAGTAAGGATTGGTAAGGCTATGAGCCAGCGCAGATGGGGTGAATAACTCCATGGGGCAAGTGGACATAGCGAAGGATTAGTGGCTACGTTATCAGTGCAGTGAAGCCATTTATGACTTCATGGGGCAAAGTGATCGTAGTAAGGGTGGGTGATCGAAGTGGTGAATATCGTATGCTTTATGCACTGAGTGAGAGATGTGAGGATGGATGTTATGTTCGATTGTTTGTCATCACTATGACATGCACACCCCCACCTCCGTATCTTTATACTGTTTGATATGGCACCTTAGAGTGTTGTACAGTATGTAGTGCTAACTCTTTGGTTGCAGGTCCAGGTATGTTTTAGTCTACCTGTTATTATTCACTTTAGATGCTTATCGCTCATACCAGGCTTTATGTCTGACCCAGAGTTTTATGTCTCCTCTTATTACTCTGGGTGCTCACACGAGCAGACTAGAGACAGGTTAGCTGGTGATGCGCGAGTAGCTGATTCGGAGGCGGGCAGGAGGCTTCCACGTATGATATATATATATTCTCCCTGTGTCGTTGGTGGTCGCTACTTAGGCATTAGTAGTGTACCTCCTTTACCTTGCTTTTGCTTTGAGACAGTTGAAAAGTTGTAATAAGCTATATTTTGGATTTCCGCTGCTATGATGCTTAGTTCTGGTTTTTAGCTTATGCACTGTCTCTCCTGTTTTATGTCAAGTATGTTATTTTTATATTTTGTTCTATGCGCTGTGAGACATTCTACAGGTTCTTTGTATGTTCATTTCCTTCTTCCCTTTCCTTCTGACGACCCGTTCCGCACTAACTGGACATGTGTACAGCGCATCTTTGGAGTAAATGTCGGTTGGTGCGGGGCGGGCCGTCACATTATCTATATATACAAACTATAGAAAACCTTCATGTGTTGAATTGAAATTCATTCGTTGAATAGAAATTCATGTGTTGAATGGTATTCGTGTTTTAAATATAAAAATCACCTTTTTATCTATATATACAAACTATAGAAAACCTTCATTTGTTGAATAGAAATTCATTCGTTGAATCGTATTCATGTGTTGAATGGTATTCGTGTTCTAAATAAATTGTTTTAACAATAAAAATCACATTTTTACTCTACATATACAAACTATAGAAAACCTTCATGTGTTGAATAGAAATTCATTCGTTGAATCATATTCATGTGTTGAATGGTATTCGTATTTCAAATAAATTCTTTTAACAATAAAAATCACATTTTTACTCTATAAATACAAACTATAGAAAACCTTCATGTGTTGAATAGAAATTCATTCGTTGAATCATATTCATGTGTTGAATGGTATTCGTGTTTTAAATAAATTGTTTTAATAATAAAAATCACATTTCTACTCTATATATACAAACTATAGAAAACCTTCATGTGTTGAATTGAAATTCATTCGTTGAATAGAAATTCATGCGTTGAATGGTATTCGTGTTTTAAATATAAAAATCACCTTTTTATCTATATATATAAACTATAGAAAACCTTCATGTGTTGAATCGAAATTCATTCGTTGAATTGAAATTCATGTGTTGAATGGTATTCATATTTTGAAATAAATTGTTTTATAATAAAAATCATATTTTTATCATCTATATGAACTATATAAAATAGTCGTGTTTTGAAAGAAATTGTTTTATAATAAAAATCATATTTTTATCATCTATATGAACTATATAAAATAGTCGTGTTTTGAAAGAAATTGTTTTATAATAAAAATCATATTTTTATCATCTATATGAACTATATAAAATAGTCATGTTTTGAAATAAATTATTTTACATTAAAAATCACATTTTTATTATATACATGAATTGTTAAAAATAGTGAGGTGTTGAAATAGAAGACAGTTAGATAAAAATATAATTTTTATCAAAAGTATGAAAATCATATAGTTTTGAAATCGAAGAATCGATATATATATATATAAAAATAGAATTGAAATATATCGAAAAACAAAGCTGCAGTTCGTATTTTGAAACCGTAATTTCAAACGATTAATGCGGGAGATCCGACCATCGGATTTTCCCGAAACCGCAACCGTTGGGTTCGCTTTGGAAATATCTTTCCAACGGCACCAACTTTGTAAAAATCCAACGGTTGGATTGTCTGGAATGTTTAATTCAAATCTGAAGAAAAACAGCGCCAGAATCGATTATATTTTTATATATATATATATATATAAATATAATTATATTAAATCGAATAACGACGCTGCAGTTCGTATTTTGAAATCGAAATTTCAAACGATTATACCGGGAGATCCGACCGTCGGATTTTCCCGAAACTGGAACCGTTGGATTCATTTTGAAAAGATCTTTCTAATGATATAAATTTTGAGAAGATCCAACGGTTAGAATTTCAAATATGTGTAAATCAAATTTGAAGAAAAACAGCGCCACGGCCGCGTTATGGCCCGAAGCGTCGTTTTGAATAAATTGGCTATTTTAAAATAAATAAAAATAGCGATAAATCATTATAAAATATTACAAACGATATGGATGTGAAATTTAGAAACTAACTGAAGGTTGGCTAAGTCGAATGGTTGTTCTGGATGTTGATCTGATGTTGGTTTCGGCCTTCGGGTTAATATTTGGGAAATCGTTCTCTTACTGATTGACGGTTAGTGACTAATGAATTGAAATCATGTGTATGTATGTTTCTGTTGCACTTGTTTATTATATACGCGAGTTGCTCAGAAAGACCGGGTTTATCCCATTCTGAATAACTGAATCGACGATAAGAAGTCGAAGATGAAGATGGGGGTTGAAGACCGATCTTCACCTCGTTTGGATGGTAACTGATGTCTTGATTGGGAGGCATCCCGAAATATGGATAATGAGTGGTGATCGTCCAGACCTACGTGGGGATCGATGGATATGCGAGGTATTTAGTGCCTCCGGTTTCGTTCAGACCCAGAACGGACTTGCAAATGGACTGTGTGTCTGACATTGGAATTCATTCTGTGCGATTGATAACCATCAGTTGCATGGTGTGAATTGCCGGTGTGGCATGCTAAGATGCAATGATCAGGGCTTCTGTTGAAAAGCAAAGTCTTGTGATTGATGATCAAAGCACCGCCTGTGTGGCGTAGCTTTGTGTATAACGTGAATTCGCGAGCCTCACATCCCGGTGTGAACCAGAAACGGGAGAAGGACTTCAGGGAGGGCATGTGTTTCCTTCTAGCTAGGAGTTGTGTCAGTGTTTTTACATGGCCTGACATTTTACTTATGTGGATGATGGATTGCGAGGCGCCTCGGTTATATCGGTCGATCCGGGACCGATGGAGTCATTCGTTGGCTCATTGACGCCCCATAGGGCGGGGAAACGTAGTGTTCAGGAATTTTAATCCACATCGGTGGACCGGCCCTGACGATCCTAAGGCTTGACTGAGTACTTACCTGAGACATGGGCTAGAGCGTCTCGAAGTCGGTAAGGACTATCTTTTTCCTTGGTTCATGACGGAAATCCAATTTCCAAATACGTGACTGTGCGGTTTTGATTGTATACCTATATATGGCGACATAGTGGTATGGGGCATTAATGACGTCTATGATTGATACTTATGATTTGAAATTGTTTTTGAAACATATGAACACTAGTAATAATATCAAATGCTTTTGTTTTATTCGTATCAAGCATATTTTGGCCATTATAAGGTAAAAACTCTATCCTCCGGTTTGCGTTGCGTTGTGTGATGGGAACTGAGTCTTATAATGGCTTCATTTTTATAAAAAGCATTGCGATGTTTAAAAGAAGGATTTATTTTAAAGCACTGGCAATCCGATAGAGTAAACCCGTTCCACGAAAGTGGCGTGGTCCTGTGATTAGCCCATTTGTAGAATGTGTTAAGTAGATTTCTCATACTAGTCCCATGACTGACTCGTAGTTTGTTTCACTTTCAAACTCGGGTGCCCCTTTTTCTACACGGGCAGCCTTGTATTCAGGTTTTAGCTGGCTTTCTCTGGATAGATGGAGCTGAAGATGGATTCTATCATTTATCTCTTTTTATGATGTTCAGCTCCTATTGTACATTATGTTTGTTTTCCGCTGTAGACATTTATGTATAGCTGAACTGTATTTGTACTAAGTATGATCCTGTATACTGTGTAACTCTGATGATTATGTTTATCCAGTATATTCTATTGTGCATTATCTGTTGTATTTATTTATTTATGTTACGCTATTATCTGTTTTTGTGTTATATTCCTAAGATTACCCTTGCCACCGTCAGTACGGGGTTCGGGGTTGTCACATCAAGATACACCAAAAATTCACCAAGAACCACCATAACGCATGTATTTAGCTGGACATGTAGAACATAGACCATCTTAGAGAACAAAGTAAATAATGTTTGCTAACATAAACAGAACCACGTAATAAATTGACAGAAGAATCATAAATAAGGTATCGATTAAGAGAGCATGGTACCATGTCCGTCAGTGCACATAACCACATACTATCTTATAGTTTAAATTTTAATTATTAAGCTAAAATAAGGTAGAAGCAAGCTATGAATCTTTTAGTGGCATATTCAATTAATAGAAATTTAATATATTTTGGCAAATCAGAGAAATAAAGAAATAATAATAATAATAAATCACGTAATTTCTAAGCTTTCACTGCGAGCCACGCTTATCAAACATATGGGTTATGTGTATAATCATTACCACGGTCATGTAAATTTATTTTCTTCTACTCTGCCTCTAACATTTGGTATCAGAGCCTAGATGAAACCATGGCATTTCTATTTTTCTCGTCGTTCGTTCTCACAAAAGAAAACTTCAAAAAGTGGAGTAATAGAAAGAAAGAAGAGTTGATCTCCAAAGGATTATGGGAGATTGTTGAAAGTGACTATGAATGGCCAAAAGATGTTAAAAATATGAAGGAGAAAGAGAGAGAGGCATTTACAAGTTTGAGATGGAAAGATTATGAAGTTCGTGTTGTGATGTGTGAGAACGTCGATGAAGAAGCTATAAACAATATTCTTGGAGAAAAATTTGCAAAAGATTCGTGGAAATTATTGAAAAAGGTGTATGCAAAGGATGACACAAAAATAATGGAAGAAGTCATCAGTGAAAGTGAAAACAGCTCTAGGAATGAGCATGATGCTTGCACAGCAAGCGGGAAAAGCAGAAAAGAGGAGGCTGTGGAGCTAAAAGAAAAGCTGATATTGGAGCAGAAGTTAAAAACTAAAGAGGCTGAAGAGAGAAAGACACGCCAAACTAAGAAGGCGAAAGTTAGAGATGAAGTTATAGCATAGAAAGAAGCTGAACTTAGAGAAAAGAAAAATAATGAGTTGAGAAATGATGCTATAGAGGAAAGAAAAGAAGATGATGTTGAAGACGGAGAAATAAAAGAAGAAGAAGAAGAAGAAGAAGGAGCAGAGGAGGTAAATGAGGCAATTATTCATGAAAAGGAGGAGGTTGTATTGGATGGAGCAACAGAAAAATAAGATGGTCAAACTCTGGCCGAAAGTGATCAAAAGGTGGAGCTGGGATTTGACAATGAAATTCCAGAAATTGTGTCTGTAGTTGTGATCCCAGCACCTGACAGTGTTATAAAGTCCGAAATTTTGATTTCAGGACAACATGAAGTTAAACAGGATTTGACTGTTGCAGAAGACGAGACTGTAGGATTACAGCATTTAGAAGATAGAATGTTTGATGAGTTGCAAAAACTTGAAAATGCTGGAGCTACAATTTCAGTTGATTTAAGAACAGCTGCATTTAGAAATGGAAGAATTGGAGGAACAAGAAAAAGCAGTGCGCAATTAGGAGTTGAGAAAAGTGTAAAATTTTCTGGGGCAATTTCGAGTAATGAAATTAAAAAGAAGGAAGATGCAATTACCATTGACCATTTGCGTCGGCTAAATCAGAAGAATGTTTCTGCTTGGAATATGAAAAGGCTTATGAAGATCGCTCGACATGGCACGTTATCTACTTTGGATGCGAGGATAGCAAATGATGAAGGCGAGGATGAGTTCATGCAGATTAAAAGTGAACTTGATCAAATTGAGAAGTACAAGGGAGATCTTGAAGCAGAAATTGATGAAAACCTTGAGCCTTTCTTCTATGAAAAATGGGATGCTGATTTTGCAACCAAGGCATACAAGCAACATGTAGAAGCTTTAGCTCAACAACAGTAACTGGAAGATTAAGAAACCAAATCTTTAAATGCAGAAAATGATGCTTTAAGGAATGAAGAATCGTTGAGCGTAAACCCAAACGCGTGAGATATAAATCAATCAAAACCCATATATTCTCAGAGGCTTTGAAGTTTGAAAGAAGGTTCAAAATGATTAAAGAATTAGGTTTAAGGGGTGATGTTGGAAAGTAAAACCAATTTATTGTTCTCTCATAATTTGTTGTGTCTTTTAAGTCAAGAGTCATGTCTATTAAAATGAAATGGTGTCTATTAGTATTGTAAGGTTGTTTAGTCCACTATATATAGGTGGTCAATTTTATTGTAAGTAAGCAAGTAAGATGAGAAATTTAAGAATGCCAAAATATTAATATTGTTCTCCATCTACCTCCTATCTAAATTTTCACACATCTCTACATTTCCAACAATAAACCAATTTAGGACACTCAAAATCCAATAAAATCATGTGTAAATAAATCTATACATGAAGTAGAAAGGGTGTCTGTGGCCTTGTTTATCCATTGTTGAACAAAATAGCAGAGCTTCAAAATAGTGAACAAATTATTCAAATGAGGCTATAATCAGCTTTTTTATTAGTGAACTGTGCCTATATTGGTAATTTGTTATGTATATGTCTGCATTTTTAACATACGTACATGTCATACTTGTCTACATATCTGCATAGATATATGTGTGTGCAACTCACACAAAAACATACATATGAAGTAGCAGTACGAACTCCTGAAGCGCTGTATACTCATACTAAAAATTTCATCATAAAGCAAAGAATATGCAGTCTAGATTCAAGTATTGTATGCTTCGTAGAAACTTCCCAGTGAACTGTGCCTACATTGGTAGTTTGCTATGGCTGTATATACATACACACATGCATATTTGTTTGCATATCACACATATATAAATATATGTGTGCGCAGCTCATACAAAAACCTACATATGAAGTAGCAGTATTAACTCCTAAAGCGTTGTATGCTCATACTGTAAACTGCATTATAAAGCAATAAAAGTGCAGTCTAGATTGAAGTATTGTATGCTTCATAGAAACTTCCCAGTAAACAAATGAAAATTTGTTTTCGTTTTGAAAAATGTAATTTAGGAGGGTGAATAAAACATATGATACTCATCGTATAAAATGTGTATGATGACACATGTACTGCTGAAGCATACATAATTAAGAGAAGAAAAATAAATGAAAATAATATAATTACTATTGTTTTAAATTCATCATTGTTTCAGATAGACTTGGTTCTATAACATGTGTAATTTGCTCACACTTTAAGGAGATTAATCTCTTTAAAGCTAAAGACGGAAATAATTACTAAAGATAAATTAAGAAAACATTTGGGAAGGCAAAAATTTGAGAAAAATATATGAAAATTTTAGTGAGAAAATCGTGAAGTATAAAAAAAGCAACATGAGTTAAAGAAAAAATAGTTTAACTCCTCAATGTTAATAGTACCGTATAGATTCGATTTTAACGTTTGAGTTCGTACATCAAATCTAAAAGCCAAAAAAATTGCTTCATCTCCATTATCTTTTATTTGTAGATTCAAGCAAACATCTTGATAATTTTTCTATTCTAAAATGGGTGAAATAATTTTTCTCCATTTTAATCTTGCTTTTAGCTTTGAATCTAAGTTTGTGAAATGAAAATGAGAGAATTTGATTTAAAACGGGATGAGCTCTAGATTTAACAATAAAGGTTATTATATAAAAATATGGTAGCATTTTATATTTGAACAATTATTTATTGAAGAGTTCCCTTCAATAAGTTACAATGCATTTTCCTTTCCATGCAGAAATGGCATTCGGACTTTCAGTGGTGTTCAGGGTAAGAAAAACAAATAGAAAATTCTATGTACCATATGCTAGGGTCATGTAGATAAGCAAATTAGACATGTGTTCTATAACTAAACCTAAAAGTGAGATAGAATTTTAGAGTAGAATAAATGAAATACAAAGTTAAATACAATGCATTAAGCCCCGTTGCAAGTAATTGAAAATGTTCCAATAAAGTATTAATAGTAATAAAACTTCACTTATATATATACATATTGAAAATTGGTAAACTTTATTGCATATACCAATACATACATCATAACTATCCACGAAATAATAAAAACTTATAACAGACAATACACAAACACAACTCAAAACCCACGACACTGTTTCAACCTGTGTCTAACAGCTCCACACCCCATCTCTTCAAAAACTCAACCTTCCACATCTCGCTTTTCGTTTTACTGCCATTCTTATTCACCAACCACCCCACTTCATTAACTATCATTTGCAATCTGATCTCTTTTGTAATACTTTTACTGCTAAAAATCCGAGCATTACTTTCCATCCAAATTTGGTAAACAACAACTATGAATGCAGCACAAGCTACATCCAATGTCTGATCTTTCACTTTAAACCCATTCATTATTTTAACCGCTTCATTCTCTAACACCCCATTAAAACCATCCACCTCCAAATCAAGCTTCAGAGCAATGCTTCTCCAAATAAAACCATAGTAACAACATTCAAAGAATAAATGATGAACTGGCTCCTCAGTATCACCGCATAAACAACATACATTTTCATCAATCATACCAAATCTCACCATTCTGTCTCTCGTGTACAACCTATTCTTATATGCTAAATATGTAATAAAGGACATTTTTCTTGAATTTTGCGAATGCCAAATTACTTTACTCGATGAACTAGCTGGATCTCTACTCCTTACCTTCTCCCATGCCTTCTTGAATGTAAATGGAACCCCATGTACCCAATCATAATAATCTTCCTTAGCTGATACATTGATCCGCACATTTTGTAAAAGCTATTGAATTTCTCTGGTTGCAGGATGCTTCGCCCCATTAATTCTATCACCTTCCACAATGCATGACACTAACTCATCAGAATTACCCAAAGCATCAATTCTAGAATAACCGATCAGATCTACCAAACACTTGGAGTTAATCCAAGGATCGAACCAAAGTAAGGTCGTAGCACCTGAATGCAAAACTTTATTGAACAGCTTTTCATTAGAATTTCTCAATCTCAGCAGTGCCTTCATAGTACTTGATGCATTATTATCAACCCCCATACTCCAAAAATTCTTCTCAAAGCAATACTTCGAATGCATCCATTTACTCCATAGCGAAGAAGAAGTTAAAAACCTCCACAAAAGCTTAATACATGCAGATTTTTTCAAATCATAAAATAGTTTCAACCCAATGCCCCCTTCCACTTTAGGAACACACAACTTTATCCAACTAATTTTATGCATTGAACCTCCCCAAAAGGAATCCGCACACATACTATTAAGTCTAGCAAGCACATGCTTCAGCAATTGATATACAAATAGCCAATATAGGATGATTGGAGTGATAACTGATAAGATGAGCTCGGCTCTCCCCGCATATCTAAGAAATTTAACATCCCTTGACTGTTGTTTACTCTGCACACGATGAAGTAGACTTTGACATTCATTATAATGAATATAATTAGATGAGATTGGAACGCCAAGGTACTTAACAGGAAGTTGATCTCTCTGAAATCCAAGAATCTCCAATGTTTTTCCAATATTCTACACATATAAACTAAAGTACACTTTAGTTTTCATATCACTCACTGTTAATCCACTGTAATGCTGCAACTTATCAAATATAGACTTCAAAGAATTAGCACAAATAGGGTAATTTCTCCAAAAACAATAAGATCATCTGCATACAAAAGATGAGTCACGACTGGATCATTCTTATGTACAGGAACAAACCTATTCTCTGCAGTCTCCACATTCATACAGTATGAAAAGAACTCCATAATCAAAGAAAACAAATAGAGAGATAAGGGATCTCCTTGTCGAATACCCCTATTTGATGTAATAAACCCTCTCGGAACCCCTTAGATTATAAATGAAAAAGAAGGCGTAGAGATGCATTCATAAATGATATTAATGAAATGAAAAGGAAACCCCATTGACCTCATAATATGACATATAAATTCTCTAGAAATCTTATCATAAGCCTTGTGAAGATCCACATTAACACACCATTTATTAACCCCTGGTTTCTTGAAATCCCTTAACAACTCGTGAGCCAATAAAATATTATCTCCGATATGACGAGTTGGAATGAAAGCGCATTGGTTTGGAGAAACTAAAAAAAGTAGAAACCACTTCATTCTATTGCACAGTATCTTACTAAAAAATTTATAGTATAGATTGCAATAAGAAATTGGTCTGTAATGTGAAATGTTAGAAGGTCTCACTACTTTTGGAATTAAAGTCACAAAAGTATGATTTATACCTTTTGGTAGCTTACCAGATTCCAAAATGTCTTGCATTGCAGCTCGCAAATCTGCCTTTATCTCCTCCCAGTGCACTTTATAAAATTTCGAATTAAAACCGTCTGGCCCAGGACTTGTATCGTCATGAATTGAATCAACTGCCTTTCTAACTTCTTCATAAGATATAAGCTGGAGCAAAGACTGTGCACCATGATCATTTATGATAGACATAGAATGAAAATCAGAAACTCGGTTATAACTTTACCATTAAACAAATCATTATAATACGAAATTGCTTCTTCTGTTATTTCATCTGCTTTAAGCAACAATTCCCCTTCAGCATTTAATAAAGCCTTCACATGATTTGTATGATTCCTCATTGACATCTTCAAATGAAAAAAACTTAGAGTTGGTATCTCCATCTTGAAGCCAGGATATTTTTTCCTTTTGCTTGTAACTCAAAAATTGAATCTGCCTTTGCATATAATAAAAATTCTTGGCTTCTAACATACTATCATACAACTCCAAGTTTTCTGGATTTGCATTAGCCTCGACTTCCAGATCTTTATAAGTGTTTTCAGCTGTTACAAGAGTTTCATTCTCCTTTGGTCTCACCATATTCCAATTTTTAAGCTCCAACTTACATAAGCTCAATTTCTTCATAAAATTATAACTTGCAAAGCCTCCCACAGTCAGATTTAAACCTTTCCGTATACATTTTGAGTACCCTGATTTCTAATGCCAATCATTACAATATCTGAAAGTTAAACCTTTCAACACAGAAGTAGGAATTAATTCCAGAAGCAATATATTATGATCACTAGAAAGTTGCGATACAGACAAAGCTTTAAGTTCAACAAACTTCTGCAGGCACAAATGGTTAATGAATATTTTGTCAATATTGGAAGCCATTCCTCTTCTCCTCCAAGTGAAAATAAACCCCAAAGATTTTACTTCTAATAATCCAGATTGAGCTATGCAATTGTTTATGGATCTTATATGTTGAAATGCAACAGAAAGCCCTACTCTTCTATCTAAATGGGAAGTCGTATTATTAAAATCTCCCGTCAACACCCACTCTTCATTAATCATATATGATTCTCGAATTATGTGCTACCATGGATCTTGTCTTTCCTGAAAAAGATTACTAGCACATACTACCGACAAATATAAAGAAAAACCACTAGCATTTAAGGCATGAACTGTGACATGTTGACTTGAAGAATAAACTACATTTACAGACCAAACTTCAACATTCCGTTTTACTAAAATTCTCCTAGAAAAACTTTCATGATGATGTGGTAAGATTTCCCAGGCTCTCGGCAATAATCTACTAAATTTCCTAAAGTTGTCATTATTTAACTTGTTCTCTATCAAACCAACAAACGCTGGCTTGAATTTATTTAGGAGAGATTGAACATCACCCATACGTTTGGGTGAGTTCATCCCCCTGACATTCCAAGATATAAACGTCATTTAACGATCGCATTACTCCTCAGAGGCCTTTTAGGAGGAGGAATTATAACAAAGCCTTTACCTTTGCCTTTTATTTGAGTCAAATAATCCTTATTAGCATTGACACCCTCTGAAACATCCACATTCTCTTCAGCTGTAATATTATCATTTAGATTATCTGCTATATGATTCAAGCCACCTAGTAAAATATTTCGAGGAAGTTCTGGGTCCAAAAAATCTAGATTCCCTTGTCATCCTCACTTTCATTATTGACACCCTCTCTATTATCACTACTATTTTCTTGGCCTTCAGCATTTGAAGTACTAGCTTCTTCTGATTTGAGTTCCATGCAGGAACAGAAGACACTTCATGAGTAATAGCTCGATGACCAAACCGAGTACACCTTTCACACCAAAAAGGAACATACTCATATTGCACCACAACTTCCTTAAAAATACCATTATGCATTCGAAGAGGAATTTTATCAACTGCTTAGCTTCCATATTTATTTCCACAAGAATTCTGGCGAACTTTGTTACTTTCTTATTTACAGTATTATCATCTGTTCTAATAGGAATACCAACAAAACTACCAATCGTAGAGAACACCCTATCATACCATAATTCCATATCGAGGTTACACAACTTAACCCAGATCTGAACCTTATCAGCAATAAAACCCTCAAAATCATAACCTGTAAACCACCTAAAAACCATTAATAGTCTACCAAAATACGAATACGTTGATGTTTTAAGCATTCGTAAACAATCAGTTGTATCCTCAAACTGTATTGTATAATGGAATCCAGGCGCATTATGAATTAAAAAATTACCTCCAAGCTTCCACACTTTACCAATGCACTCATTCGATATAACAACCATAAGCTTGCAATCTACTGGATGGAGAGCAATCGTATTCTGCCATGAAACCTCTGAATGATTAAAAAGTTCTCCAGAAATGAAAATATAATCTTCTGAATGATTCACAAATTGCAGAGAGGATAGATATGAATCGATCGATTCCTGAGAATCTTGTACATTAATTGGATTTGGATAGGGAATTGGAACATGATTTGGACTAGGCGGGTTTGATGCCGCCATTTTTAAAAGAGGAAAATTTCAGTGTGTGTGTGTATATATATATATATATTTATTTATTTATTTATTTGTGTGTGTATGTGCGCGCGCGTGCGTGCTGCATGTAAGACCAATTGAAATTTTGAAAGTACTAAATGAAAATAGAATATAATGATTTTTTGAAATGTACAATTTGAAAAACATTTTGGAGAAAAAGTAATTTTAAATAAAAGTTAAATGGTCCATACAATAAATTAGGAGCAACGAATTTAGCATGTAAATCAACTTAACAAAGGCAGCCACAAAACCTGAACGGAAATTGGTAAAAATGCAATAAGGTTATTTCAAGAAGCAAATTTTATGGAAAATAGTAGTGGAAATGCAAATGAATATAGTATATCATGTCCTATAAAAAAAGTTGCCAACTAAGTTAGCAAATAATAGTAATTCAAGATCATGTCATTAGCATATTAACAAATAATATATACAACTCTCATTCTACTTTGAAATATGAGATACATTTTCCATTGTACTGGCACATAACGTGTGCTAATAAGATATGCATTGTTTATTCTACCCTCTCAATAACTGCAACACATTCATGTTGTAGGTGTTAAAAAAGTAGGTTTGACGCAAAGACAAATCATTTTTTTACATATTTATGCAAAAGAAAATTTATACAAATGAAGCTTCTTTGGTTTTATTCTGTATACTTTTTATTTAATGGTTAAGTGAGTTTTTCATTTTGCAATGGTCATTTCTTGCTTCTTCTGGAAGATAAATCTAGAATATGAAAAATGTTTTCCATATTTCTCGGTTATAACATTGGACAACATGGAAAAATTAAGGAAAATGTTTACATCTAATAATCTATAAAATAAAAGATAATTCCATATTTCTTGATGTAATATTGGGCAACATGGAAAAGTTATGGAAATATTTATTATTTAATAATTTAACATCACTTTTTTGCATGAATAGATATTATCGTACGTTACACACCAGGCTGTGACTTGTATCAATATACCGTAGCACTATGCAATCCAAGCTTCCGATCGCCCGCTATTAAAGTCTAGGGTTATGCAAATGCAATCCTTATTAACTAACGGCATTAAACCAATGTAAACCAAAAATAGATTATATTAATAAATCAAGCCAAAATATTGCTGATAACATTAAATATGTTTCATAAGCTAGTAACCTAAAATTGTTAATTTGAAATCGATTGACAAACGAAAATAAAATATGCCTTATAATTTAAAAGAAACCAAATTGAAAGAAGCACCTCTATATGTATCAGCTTGTTGTAATATTACCTTTGTTACCTCCACGTGGTAAACAAAAGGTAACATATCTTTTGTTTACATTTTATCAGAACTTACAAAAGGACTTGACCTGAGATTAATGGGTAGATAATGGGAACTATGCAAGTTGTCATTTTTACAAGTCAAAAATGAAAGCAAACAATAGTTAAAATCAATTACAAATTTTGAAAGTATAAAATTAAGATAAAAAATACTGATATTTTAAACATGAACACTTTGAAAATAAGTTTGTAGGAATATCTATTTTAAGACAAACATCATTGTCTTAGCTGGTTAGAACGTAGGGGCAGGATCCAAGAGGTCGTGGGTCTGATTATGCCGGACTCCTTTGCTAGGATAGTATGCTTTATACTATCAAAATTGTATACAAGTATCCAATTTAGAAAAAAGTTGTTTTAAATGAAGCCTATATAAAAGTTAAATAATGTTTACAGGAAAAGTAAAAATACCAAGTACATCTTGTAAATCAGTTTAACAAAGACAACAAAAAATCTTGGAAAAGAAATTGGTAAAAAGGCAGCAATTTCAAGCAACAAATTTTAGGGAAAGTTAAATGAAATGAATAGAGTATGATCACGTCCTCTAAAAGAGTACTGCCAACTAAGCTGATAAATAGTAATAATTCTACTTTAAAATAAGGTGCATATTTTTTAATGTATTGATACATAATCTGCAATAATAAGATATGCATCATTTACGCTACCTTTTAGCAGGGGACTGTGATTGACACTCCATTTTCTATTAAGGGATGGCCAAATTTTAAGAACACTCCACTTTTTTTAAAATTGTTAAGAGGAGGTCAATGTATGTGACTATTTTTTTTACTTCGTACACTTTTACCCTTACTTCTAAAAATTAATCATCATAAAATCATCAGTCCCATAAATTACAAAAATCCTAAATCGTTGCAACTGCAAATAAGGTCAGGGCAAAGTCGAAGAAAAAATGGTGAGAACGAAGAAAATATCACTATCCTCTCTATTATATCATGGGATAGGGAAGAAGCTAATCGAAAGGTATGTGATATTGATCTTCATTCTTCTTTATTTCGATGGCTGTAGTTATATTTCTTCATTTTAAAAGTCTTGATTTTGGTGTAATTAATCGAATCGACTCATCAAATTTTGAAAATTTAGGGGAATTACTGAACGCAATTTTTTTTATTTCGGCATGGGATGTCGTGATAATGATTTTAGTTTGGTCAAGGAGTTTCGAAATACTGTATGTGTTATGCGTTATGGGGGGTGTTGATTTTTTTTAATTCGGCATGGGGATATCGGGATTAACCACTAAAAATAGATTAACCATTAAAAAATAGATTGATGAACATAAAAGTGAAATTAAGCCTAAATGGATAATAAGGTAGAATTACAATTATTTGTTAAGGGACTACTTTTCTTATTGGTACTCCCCTTAACATTTTTTTTTAAAGATAAAAAATTGACCCCCCCCCCCCTCTTAACAATATATGGAGTGTCAATAACAATGCCCTTTTAATAACTACAGGACATTCATGTTATAGGTTTGAATAATTAAGTTTGATGCAAAGAAAAATCAATTTTATTTACAACATTTTTATGCAAAAGAAAATTTATACTAAACGAAGCTTCTTTGATTTTATACAATGTACTTCTTGTTCAAAGGTTAAGTGACTTTTTTACTTTGCAAGTCTTTTTTTTTTTTGCTTCACGTAAATGATAAACTGCTAATATGCCAGAAGTTTCCATATTTCTTGCGCGTAATTATGGACAATATGGTCAAATTGAGGAAAATATTCATTAATTAAATGTTTACAATATGCAAGTCCATATTTCGTGGTTGTTATATCGAAAAGCATGGAAAAATTAACGAAAATATTTATTGTTTAATATTTTGATACCGTAACTTTCATTTATGAACAAATATTTTATATGTATTCATCGGATTGTGATTTGTATCCACGAAATATAGCAATGTGCAATCCAAGTTTGTGCTCACCAACTATTGAAACCTGAAGCTGCACGAATACAGTTCTTAATTAATGGCGTAAACCAATGTAAAACATAAATAGAAAATATTAGTAAATCAAACCAAAATAGTGCTTAGAAAATTGAACACATTGTAATCAAGTTCTATCTTAAAATGGTTAGTTTGAAATACAATAAACAACTAAATCAAATTACCCTCGTAATCTATGAGAACACAAAGGGAAAGAAACACCTCCTGAGTATCAGCTTGTTGTAAAATGGCCTTTATTGCCTCCACCTATAAATAAAAGGTAGCATATCTTTAGTTTATATTTGATCAAACTTTACAAAAGAAAGGACTTAACTTGAGATTCATGGGTGAATAATGGAAAGTGTTAACGATATTTTCCGTCAACACCTGCAATAAGTTATATAGAGCATATATTTAGGAAAATTGGTGCAGCAATGATCTAAGGTAACTGAAAAACAATCTGGGATCAGTGCTCCTTAGCTGAATCCCTTGTTTCTTAAGTATTAAAATCTCCTTTCTGAAGTTTAATTATTCGTACCTCAGGAGATGAATGTAATGTTTACATGATTAGGAAGTTCAGAAGTACCTTGAAGAAAGGTTTATTTAGTTTGGCACAACTGAATCCTTGCGCAGTCAGTTACCTTTTAGATCATGAGCAAAATGATATACATTGTGATAGGAGGAAAACAAGTTAATGCTTCCCAATATTCGGATGGCAGGGGTACTACAACAATTATTAACTCAAATAATCCTTCTGCATCGAGCCAGCCCGAAGGGCTTTGGTTGCGTCAGTGAACAAGTCATAAGCCTGTAGTCAACTTCTTTTCTGGACTTGAGTGGCATTAGGCTCATTATGAGATGGCTGATTCACGTTGTTAACCCTCAAGATAAAGGGGAAAGGCTTCGGGTTTCGGGTTTACATGAAGCCCTTCCTCTTTATGAAGGTGTCGTGAACAACTCTTTCATACGAAAGGTTAGTGTTAACTCCCTATTTCATCATAAATGACACAACGTGATTATCAAATCACAAGATGTTTAAGTATCGTACTTCTCCATTCATAAATTGTAGATGTATTACAAGAGTTGAAGAAATCCCCAATCTGATTTGGAAATTAAGGTTTGCTCCTCAGAGAAGAAGAAACAAATTAAGAAATGAAGAATTCGTCCCCTAAAATGTGACCCCTGGGGTCTTATTTATAGAGAATTCGGGGCCCCTTCTGCTGTTAGGCTATTGGGATTGCAAAAGCCTTTGTCGGGCGCTTTTCTCCTTGGTCTCGGATGTTTAGCTTCCGGCCGCCTATGTGGTGCTGATTATAGCTTCCGGAGTGAGTGTCCCAGTCAATTGAAGCTTCTTCGAGATGGATATGAGCTTGTTGATGTAAATGACTTTTGGAAGACATTTGTGCTCCCGGTTGTGGCTTCCGAGTGTAGGCTTCTGGTTTTCTCATGAGTACTTTGAGAAGCTTGCCCTCGTGATGTATGTAAATAGCTGCCAGTTCGGAACCCCTGTCGGCGTCGACACTAGGCAAATTAGTATGGATAGCCTGTATCCCCTTTAGGGTTTCGGTTTGCCATATGGTGGTGCTTTCAGATGATGTCTAGCCTTCCAGAGGGTAGTTTTACCCATTGTTTAATGGAATGACCTCCCGGTGCTTGAATATTTTGGGGTTTGATTTCGGATAACCCCTGGGCGCTTTAGGCTTGGTATCTTTAATGCCTTTATCTCCTGATGTATCGATGCTAAGCAGGCTAGTATCGACAACCCTTCCGTCTTTCTGGGTTTTGATTAGCGGAGCTCTTTCCTCCCTCTTTCTTAGCTTCTAACTTAGATGACATTTCATTATAGAACCACCCAGCCGGATACACCCTGCCGGATAGACCCTACCGGATAGACCATGTCGGGTACCCCCCTATCGGATAGACCCTATCGGATACTCCTCTGCCGGATAGACCCTGTTGGATACCCCATGCCGGATAGACCCTGTCGGTATTTTGTAGCTTTTGAGTTCTCTCTGGTGTTTGGATTTTTGCTTCCAGAGGATTCTTCTGTGCTGGTATTCATCCGATACCCCTTCACCATCAGCCTGTTTAGGAGTTAAGTTTGCTAGTAACATTTGCCCCCTAGTGAAGGAGTGTTTTCGACTTTCCAAGTCAAATTTCTCTTTTTAGATTCTTTTTCATTCTATTTTGAGTTATCTTTAACATTGGATTGCATAATGAAACATCCAGAGTACTGTTTCCGTGTTAGTCTTTACTTGACCATTAAAGATTGGAAGTTGGTAACCGATTTCCTGTATTGATAGTAGTTTTAAACCAACCCTTACTCAGGTAACTTAAAGATTGAAGAACAGAAATTCACTTCTGGTATTAATAGAAGTCCCGAACCAACCCTTATTCGAAAATTATAGATAGAAGACCAGAAATCCTCCTTTTGTATTAATATAAGTACCGAACCAACACCTGTTCAAGTAATTAAAGATTGAAGACCAGAAATCCTCCTCCGGTATTAATAGAAGTCCAGAAAAAACCCTTGTTCGGGTAATTAAAGATTGAAGACCAGAAATCCACTACTAGTATTAACCAACCCTTGTTCGGGAAATTAAAGATTGAAGACCAGAAATGCACTACTGGTATTAATGTTTCGGTATCCCTCTTGGATTTGATTTGTGAAGCAGAGGTTGTACGTTCTTCTTGATCCACTCTCTGGGTTATTGATGTCAAAGAAGAGGATGTACGTGTTTTTTTGGCCACTCTCTGGGCATGTGCATCCGGCGCGCTTGGCTAGCTTATCCACAAGCAGGGCCCAAGGACTTACCCGATCTCCCTCCAGGAGGCGCCTCAATGATAAGGTCTTAGAAACTTAAATTGGGTAATTGTAGACACGGAATTAAGGTTTACTCTTTTGATGCTCTATATTGACCATCGTAGATACTGATAGAGGCTTACACACCACCCCCTCCAAGGGGTGCCCTATCCTGACCATCGTAGGCAATGATAGAGGTTTGTGTCCCCTTCTGTGGGTAACGTGGAACATAAGCAGAGGTAGGACGTGCTCTTCTATGAGCAGAGGTTGGACGTTCTTAGTTCCTAGCTGAGGCATAGGATAATCTTCTGCCAACAGAGGCAGGGCGTGCTAATTTTAGATGCTTCGCCAAGATCATTTCTGGTGTGAAATGAAGGCTTACGCTTTTGATGGTTTTTCCTAGCCCCCTTTTATTTGGGTATGGAGAAACACTAACACACCATCCCCCTCCGAGAGATGCCTTGTCCTGACCGATTTTGGTGATGACAAGGGATTTGATCCGTTTGTGGTTTGACCCATTTTGGGTTTCTTTAAGCCTTGAAAGGGTTTCCATGCCCTTAGTTATGTGATCATCCTTGGAGGAAAACTTCTTTCACTCATTTATAATTGAGAAGTATGGTCTTTAATGTTCTGAGTTCCATGTTCTAGGAACGAGATCACCATTGGGTCTGCAAAATCGATATTTTCTTGGCATAACTTCTTGATGGACAACCAATGGTCCTTCCCAATTTGGGCCAAGCGAGTTATCCGCTGGGTACTTTGTATTAACCATTACACTCCGTAAAACTAATTCTCCTTTTGCGAAGGTTCTAGTCTTGACCTTTGCGTTGTAGTATTTTATGATTCTCCTTTGATATTCAGCTGTTCTGATTGCAGCCTCATCTCTCAATCCTTGTATTACATCGAGCGATTCCTTTCTTAACTCCTGATTGGGATTAAACGCATAAGTTATCCTTCTATGCGATGGGATTTCAACCTCAACCGAAAGCATGGATTCACATCTATATGTCAAGGAAAAGGGAGTGTGTCCCGTTGCTTTTTTGGCAGAAGTTCTATATGCTCAAAGCATTAAGGGTAACTCTTCGGTCCAATTTCCCTTGGCTTGGTTCAGGCGCTTTTTAAGAATTGTCATTATGGTTTTGTTGGTAGCTTCGATAGCTCTGTTTTCCCTTAGATGCGTTACCGAGGAAAAGTTTTTGATAATTCCATTTTTCTCACAAAACCGAGTGAATTCTTCACTCTCGAATTGTGTTCCATTATCTGATATGATCTTGTAAGGGATCCCAAAGTGGGTAACAATATTCTTTATTACGAATCCTAACACCTTTTTAAATGTGATTGTTGAAAGGGGTTCTGCTTCACCCATTTGGTGAAGTAATCAATGGCTACCAAAACATACCTGACTCCACCTTTGGAGATTGGTAAGGGTCCGATTAGATCTATCCCACACACATCAAATGGCCAAGCGCTTGAGATAGTGGTTAGCTCGCTAGGAGGAAGTCGGGGTATCTTAGAGTACCATTGACATTTTTTACACTTTTTGACATAATCAATCACTTGATCAACCATCTGTGGCCAATAATAGCCTTGTCGCATGACCCTTTTGGCTAGCTTAATTCCATTGGAATGGTCTCCACACAATCCTTCATGAGCCTCTATTAACAGATATAGTCCATTTTCAATGCTTACACATCTTAAGTAAGGAAGTGAATGTCCTTTTTTATAGAGTATATTATTCATAAGTACAAATGTAGGAGCTTAGGGTTTTATCTTCTTGCGTATTGCTTACAAGGGGTAAAGTTCGTCTTAGGAGGTAATCTACAATGAGATTCATCCAAGTATTTTTATGATGGCAATTCGTCTCCGTTGAAGGGGGTTACAATTAGAGTTTTCCTCTTTGTCCATTTCATCTCTCCTTTTCAAGGCTTGGGATCTAGTTAGAATTAATAATTCTTTTCATGTTTCTGATTCTTCATGCTCGATACTAGGTCTTTCTTGATAACCCAGGGAAATTACTCAAGTTTCGGGTGCCCTTCGGGAACTGGCTAATTCAACTAGTGAATCTGCTTGGGTATTATCTCCTCGGGGTATTTGATGAAGTGAAAAATCCTCAAATTGGGAAAGCATCTTCAATATACTTTTTCACTTATAGGGTTAGTCATGCATCCTTGGTTTGATAGGTTTTATTTATTTGGTTTACCATTAGTTGCGAAAATATTTCTATTTGAGGTACTTTCAATTGTAGTGCCAAATTTAACCCGGCCATCATTGACTCATATTCGACTACATTGTTAGTTGCTGGGAATCCTAACTTCATGGCGTAGTGCAAGCGATGTCCATCAAGGGTAATTATGATATAACCTGCCCCTGCTCCCTGTTTGTTTAAGGGTGCATCTATAAAAAGTTGCCACTTGGCCTTTAAGTCATTTTCTTTAGCTGAATGTTCTGTAATGAAGCTTGTGCACTCGTTCACAAAGTCTGTGAGTGCTTGTCCCTTGATTGCCGCTCGAGGATGAAACTCAATCTTGTATTGGCTAAATTCAACCCCCTATTTGACTAACCTTCCTGAGGTTTCTGGCTTACTGAACAACTGCTTAAGCGGAAAGCTAGTTAAGACCTTAACAGGGTATGCTTGGAAGTATCCTCTGAGATTTCGTGCGGTAAGTTCTAGGTAATATGCTAGTTTTTCCATTACAGGTTATCGGGTTTCTGTGTCTTTTACGCTTCTGCTAACATAGCAAATTGGGTGTTGAGTTCCATTACTTTTTCTTATAAGGACTGAGCTTACAACGTATTCTGAAATGGCCATATATAGATATAGATCTTCTCCTTTTTCGGGACTGGATAGAATCAGGGGCGTTCCCATATAAACTTTCAATTCTTAGAAGGTCTTTCTACATCTTTTGTTCCATTCGAGGTTCTTTTTTTTCTTTATCAAATAAATGAACGCATTTGTCAGTGGCTTTGAAAATGAACCTACTAAGGGCTTCTACTTTTCCGTTCAAGCTCATGACTTCTTTGCTCGTTTTAAGTTCTTCCATATCATTTATGGCCTGGATTTGATCAGGGCTAGCTTCAATCCCTTGCCCACGTACCATATATCCTAGGAAATTTCCAGATTAGACTCCAAAAGAACACTTTTGTGGATTTAACTACATTTGGTTCCATTCAAAGCTTTTTCAGATTCACATGCTTCCCAAATTATCCATATAGATTGTGCATCGACAAACCTATCCCTCCTTAAGTCGTAATGCTCTAGAATTTGTAACATCTCCAGGAAAATCATGCAACTTTCAAGGAAGAAGCTGCTTTATGAAACCTTAGAGGGAGTGTAACACCCCGAATTTTAGATAATACTAAAATTCACTAATTACAGGATAAATAATCTCAGATGAGGGAATTGGGGGTAACGGGCTGCGTCAGTGCGTTCGTCTCGGAAAAATACGCGAAATAGAGTCCGAGTTTTCGAGAATCGGAGTTCGTATGGCCCGGTTATGGCCCAAAGAAGTTTTCAGAAAATTCAAAGTTAAAAACAGATTTAAAATTCAGTTCTAAAACAAGTTTGGAGCCAAAAGTGGAAAGGGGGGGGAAAGCTCCCGCCTAGCCCCGTGTCGACAGGCATGTCGACAGGGGTGTCGACAGCCCTGTCGACAGGGGTGTCGACACAGGGTGTCGGCCCTGTTGATCTGGGTGCACCAGATCTGGTTTTTGGTTGAGTCTTGGGCTGTGTTCTAGAGATTTCCGAAATCTGATGGTCCTAATCTAATTTAGGGCTAATCCTATGGTCCTAAAACACCTAACTAATCTATATATACACCCTAATACCCCCCTAATCCTTACTAAAAATAGATCTAAGGCCATTATGCCACCACTTTGAAACTTGAAGGAGCCTCCATCAAAATTAGAGAAGGGATAGCATTCCAAATCAACTTCTAGCCTCTTAATCTTCTTCATTAGTTTGCTAATCTTGATTTTGGGTGAGTTTCTATCCCCTTAATAATCCATTGTTAAATTGATTAAGATAGGATATGAGGATGTATGGTTATGTTTGTGGATTAATGTGTTCATGCAAGTTTAGTGTATGTGTTCATAACATCTTTATGCAAGTTTGGTGCTATGTTTCATGATGCTTATGATGCAAAACACTAAGTTGAACATTGATCTATTATGCAACATGCTTATGCAAGTTATGTATATGCTTAAATGCAAGTTTAACATGTTATGCAAGTATGCATGCTTATGCAAGTTATGTGAAAGCTTATGCAAGTTATGTGAATGCTTATGCAAGTTATGTATATGCTTATAGGCAAGTTCAACATGTTATGCAAGTATGCATGCTTATGCAAGTTATGTGAATGCTTATGCAAGTTATGTATATGCTTATATGCAAGTTCAACATGTTATGCAAGTTTAACATGCTATGCAAGTTATGTGAATGCTTATATGCAAGTTCAACATGTTATGCAAGTCATGTGTATGATAATATGCAAGTTCATATGCAACATGTTATGCAAGTCATGTGTATGATAATATGCAAGTTTGGGTTAGATGTAGTTGGGTTAATATATGTTCATATATGCAAGTTGACATCCTCCTAACCCATGACAAAGTTATATGCTAAGATGTGGTTACACCCATGATATTTGTGATAAATCTTCCCTTTATTATGTCATGAAATGAGAACGATTTACGTGGGGAACGATGGGGTTAAAAATGCATATTAACAAAATAAAATGAATGAACATAAGTGGGAATTTACCTATTGAGTTAGGTCTACCCCATGGGAATTTACCTATTGAGTTAGGTCTACCCATGCTATGGAATTGGGAATTTACCTATTGAGATAGGTCTACCCATATTCTTAAGAATGTGTAATTAATTAAGGATAATTAATTATGGGGGTGATTAATTAGGTGTAATTAATCAACTAAGACACGAGGTTGGACCCTTTTGTAGCGGAAGTCTGCCCGGAACCGACCGGCCATCCAGCGGCTACAAATGATTGGCCCAATGTGAGAGGTCTTAGTCATAAATTAAATACGTGATTAAAGTAAAGACACGAGGTTAGACCCTTTTGATGATAGAAGTCTGCCCGGAACCAACCGGCATATCCAGCAGTCATAAAAGACGGTCTAATGTGAGAGGTCTTTATGAGGTCATGATCTTAATTGATTAATTAAGAAACACTTAACCATATTAGCATGTAAAGGGACATGAGGGGTTAAGTGGGTGCCTTGGGTGGCATGTGGAAATCTAGTGGGTTGCCTTGGGTGGCAATAGAAAATACGATTAGAATACTTAACCAAGTGGAAACATGTAATTAAACATGATTAAAGGGTTAAGTGGGATACACTAGATAAGTGACAAGCTTAGGTGGGAAGCTTGTGGGGGCCCATTTCAACCAGTAACCCATTTGTATCTTTGTGGGCTCGACCCATGTCGAGGACGGGACACGCGTACTGGGCTTGATTATAAGAGGCCAAAACGGGTTAGCGGTGGCAACGCAAGTCCAACGGGTTTCATATGCGTGTGTGGGCCCGGGCTGGTAGATAAGCCGTTGTTGCATCGTGTAGGTATAAGCCGTGCACCGTTGATAGTATTGGGTTGCCACTTTAGGGGAGTGATACACCCCACTGTGGGACCAGCACGGGTATCTACGTTAGGGAGCCGATCGCTTGGGGAGTAGTGGGGTACACCTAGTGGAGATAGGGGCAGACGGCACCTATGTGGTCAGCTAGGGGTACATGAAACTACTAGTTATATCTTTCTTTTAAATCCTTGGGTGGGATCAACCTTTGAGTAGGAATGACTGGTGTGGTGCAGTTAGTAATTATCCTTGGGTGAGTAGATGCGTCTTTACGGTTATCTTAGTTCACCCTATGTTTGTTGGCTACTTAGTGTAGTCATTATCCCCAAAGGTACCATACCGAGTTCATATCATACCCTAATTACTTTAATAATTGTATTGTTAAGGTTATAGGGCTCACTCAGGCTTATGTCTGACCCCGTTGTTTTTATTTTTTTCCCAACCCTCAGGTTCTCAGAGTGGGCCCAGCGCGAGCGGGCTTTGATCAGGCTGCTTTTATTTCTCTCTTGGAGCTTGGACCCTAGATGTAGAGCTCAGTTTACCCTTTTCTTTTATGGCTATCAGTTCATGTATTGGGATTATGTATTTTCATTTAGCAGGATGGATATTTGTACTTGACTTCTATTATGGTTTTGTGATGTAACCAGACATGTTTTATTTTCCGCTGCAATTGAAATGATGTTTTAAATTTTCAAAGTATTACTTATATCTGTCTTGCTGTAATTACTTTGTTCTATATTCACTCAAAATACTCCACCGATGTTATGGCATTCCCTTAGAGAGTGACCATAGCGGGAGTGGGGTGTTACACGTGGTATCAGAGCAAAGGTTACCGGAACAGATAAAATTTTTAGAAAACTATTTTTCTAAAACCATTTTTGGAAGAGATATTTTCTAAAACATGTCTTTAAAGAGAAAAGTTTTTGAAAGAAAAGCATAATCCCCAATAGCCATATCTTTATCTCTCAAATTCTCCGTTTTGAATCTTTCCTTTTCCGTTTCAGCATGGCTGAGGATCTTAACTTTCCGGAGGGTGTGACGATACCAGTATGGTATAGGAGATTGATGGAGGCTAGGGCCACCGCTGCGGGTCCAGCAAATGGTCCTCCACCAACCGTGGCACCCGATCTTCCTCCTCCCCCTCCTCCTCGTACGGATACTTTTGCTAAGACTTGCAAGGAGTTTAAAGCTATGGGAGGGAAACCTTTTCAAGGATCTGAAACTTTTGTGGAAGCCAGAGATTGGCTTAAGGAGGTGGAAGAGTAGATAGATATCTTCGAAATGGAAGAAGGAAAGAAAGTCAAGTTAGCTGCTTGGTTAATGAAGGGAGAGGCCTCATTCTGGTGGGAGGTCACTAATGGAGAACGCCCCGTTGACTCTTGGGCGGATTTTAGGCAAAGATTTGTGGCAAAGTTTCTCTCAAGGGCGGAGGAAAACTTGTATATGGAAAGATTCTTGACTCTAAAGCAAGGAAATCTCTCAGTGAAGGAATATGTCAACAAGTTTAATCAATTTGCAAGGTTTGGCCTAGACATGGTAAATACACCGGAGAAGAAGGCTTTGAGGTTTGTGAAAGGCTTGAATGAACCAATGCATGGGTTGGCTATGACTCATATCCCTATGGGGGCCACCTTTGAGAAGCTAGTTGACATGGCACTCATGCATGAAGAAGAAAAGGGTCCCAATGCTAATAAGGCACCCGAGAAGAAGGGAGATCAAAAGAGACCTCAGCAACAACAGCAAAACAAAGGTGGGAAAGCCAACGGTGGCAAGGGGAAGAAGAAGTGCTTCAATTGTGGGATACCAGGTCACATAAGCAAAGATTGTAGAAAGAAGAAGAAGACTGGTTGCTTTCATTGTGGCGAAGCAGGACATCTAGTGAAGGATTGCCCTAAGAAGGGGCAAAGGACGGGATCTACCTCAGGAGGACAGGTGCAAGCTCTTATGGCACCGGGTCAGGCTAGGGGGCAAGTACAGGCTCTCGCGGTCCCACCGATTCAGGAAAGAGGTAGAACTATTTCCGTTGAAAGTCTGGTTTTTCTATTTGATCATCCTGTCCGTACATTGTTTGATTCAGGCGCATCGCATTCGTTTATCTCATCATCATTAGTTGAGTCACTGCACTTAGACACCAGTCTGGTAGATGATCCCTTGGTTGTTTCAAACCCAATTGGGGGCTCCACTTATTTGTCCATGATATGTTTGGGTTTGAAGATTTCTATACTTAGCATTGAGTTTAGATGTGATGCTTTTGTGTTGGGCTTCACGGGCTATGGGTTGATTTTGGGCATGGACTGGTTATCCAGTAATGGTGCCGTTCTTGATTGCGAAAGGAGAGTTGTTAGGCTCATGACCCGCTTGGGTAACACTCTCGAGATCTCTTGTAATCCCATGGATTCTGTTATGCTAAGTTATCTTGAATCGCTTGACGCTTCGGTCGAAAGTTTGCAATCTGTTAGAGTGGTCCGGGAATACTCGGATGTGTTTGAGGAGGTGAAGGGCTTACCTCCGAAGCGGGAGATTGACTTCCGAATATATCTGGTGGATAATGCTAAACCTGTATCTTTACCAGTGCGCCACATGGCTCCTCGTGAGAGGAGGGAACTCCATAAGCAAGTAGGGGAGTTGCTTGATAAGGGGTTCATAAGACGAAGTATATCGGAGTGGGGTGCTCCAGTAGTTTTTGCTACGAAGGCGGATGGGTCCCTCAGACTTTGTGTAAACTATAGAGAACTCAATAAGCTCACAAAGAAGAATAGACACCCATTGCCGAGGATTGATGATCTTTTCGATCAATTGGTTGGCGCTTCAGTATTTTCTCAATTGGACTTAGCCACGGGGTTTCATCAGTTGAGGGTGGCTGAGGATAGCATAGACAAGACTGCCTTTAGAACTCCGGATGGTTTCTATGAGTGGCTGGTGATGCCATTTGGGTTGACGAACGCCCCTGCATACTTTGTTGATTTGATGAGTAGGGTGTTCAGGGAGTTCCTTAATAAGTTCGTGGTGGTCTTTGTGGATGATATCTTAGTATTTTCTAAGAGTGAAGAAGAGCATGCCCTACATCTTGGGGAGGTGTTGAAGACTCTTCGAGCACATAGCCTTAAGGCTAAATTCTCTAAATGTCACTTCTGGAGGAAGGAAGTGCGGTTCTTGGGGCACGTGGTCTCCAAGGAAGGGATAGCTGTGGATCCCGCAAAGGTAGTATCAATTCAGGATTGGAAGGTTCCGAAGAATGTTACCGAAGTGAGAAGCTTCTTGGGTTTGGCAGGTTATTATAGGAAGTTTATCAAAGACTTCGCGAAGATATCAGCCCCATTAACCCGCTTAACGAAGAAGAATCTTGTTTTCACATGGGACGTAGATTGTGATGATGCGTTCCGACGGTTAAAGAGAGCTTTAACCACTGCTCCAGTTTTAGTGTTACCAGATGGGAGCAAGCCATTTGTTGTCTATACCGATGCTTGTGGGACAGGACTAGGCGCAGTCTTAATGCAAGAGGGAAGGGTAATAGCCTATGGTGGAAGGCAGTTGAGAGTGCATGAGAAAAATTACCCTACCCATGATTTAGAGTTGGCCGCTACTGTTTTTGCACTTAAGATTTGGCGCCATTATCTTCTTGGTGAGAGATTCGAATTATTCACTGACCACAAATCATTGAAGTACTTGTTTTCTCAGAAGGATTTGAATTTGAGACAACAAAGGTGGATGGAGTTCTTAGCATCCTATGATTTCGAGATAGCGTATACCCCTGGCAAGGGTAACGTGGTGGCGGACGCCTTGAGCAGAAAGAGGTTGTCCTTGAGTCCATTGTTCGTGGAACGACAAAGCTTGGAATTTATCTCGATGTTTGATTTCAGACCTTCCATTGATTATGTACCCGGTTTGCTAGCATCCTTGGAGGTCAGACCTACTCTTTTGGGGCGGATTGGGGAAGCACAGAGGGACGACCCACAGTTGGTTGAGTTGGTGGAGAAGCTCATAAGGGGGGAGTCGTCCAGCCATTTGAGTAGGTACACCCTAGACGATAGGGGGTGCTTGCGTAGAGACGGTAGACTTTGTGTACCACAAGACGAGGGTTTGAGGAAGGTTATTCTTGATGATGCACACCGTTCTAGGATGACCATTCATCCCGGTGGGGACAAGATGTACCAAGATATGAAGAGGGTTTTCTTCTGGGCCGGTATGAAGAAAGATGTGGCTGAATATGTTGCTCGGTGCTTGGTATGCCAACAAGTGAAGGCGGAGCAAAAGAAACCTGGTGGGTTACTTCACCCATTGGAAGTTCCGCAATGGAAGTGGGATAGCGTCTCGATGGATTTTATTGACGGGTTACCCAGATCGAGAAAGGGTAATACGGGAATTTGGGTTGTGGTAGACAGACTTACTAAAAGCGCCCATTTCATACCTGTGAAGAGCAAGAGGACCGCTCCATGGCTAGCTTCAGTATATCTTCGAGAGATAGTTCGATTGCATGGGGTACCCTCTAGCATAGTGAGTGATCGAGATCCTATCTTCACTAGCGAGTTCTGGAGAAGCTTGCAAGAAGCAGTGGGGACTCAATTATGTCTGAGCACCGCATATCATCCTCAGACGGATGGCCAGACTGAGAGGGTGAATCGCGTCCTAGAAGACCTTTTGAGGCTTTGTATCTTAGATTTTGGAGGTACATGGGAAGAGCATCTTCCATTGGTGGAGTTCGCATATAATAACAGCTTTCAGTCCAGTATTGGTATGGCTCCTTTCGAAGCTCTTTATGGAAGGCCTTGTCGATCACCTGCATGTTGGTGGGAATCTACGGATAAGATCTTGCTTGGGCCTGATATGGTTAGGGAGACTTCTGAGAAGATTGACTTGATTCGAAGGAGGATGAAAGCAGCGCAGGATAGGCAAAAATCTTATGCGGACAAGAGAAGGACGGATCTTGAGTTTGAAGTTGGGGACATGGTCTTGGTCAAAGTGTCTCCGTTACGAAATGTGGTTCGCTTTGGATCTGTTGGGAAGTTAGCACCAAGGTTCGTAGGGCCATTTCCTATTAAGGAAAGGATTGGACAGATGGCATATAGAGTGGAGTTGCCCGACAGACTTAGTGGTGTACATGATGTATTCCATGTGTCCCATTTGAGGAAATGCTTACATGAGACCGCAGAGGTGGTAGAGCCAAGCTTGCTTAAAGAAGTGGAAGTAGAGCGTGATGCGACTATTCGACGAGCTCCTACCCGCATCCTTGGGTCAGAGACTAGGAAATTGAGGAATCGGGAGGTTCAACTAGTCAAAGTACAATGGGGAGAAGACGAGAGCAACGCAACTTGGGAGACGGAAGCGAAGATGCGTTCATTGTACCCATTTCTTTTTGAGGGTATGTCTTTACTTTCTCCTCTATTGTTGTCTAGTACTTATCTTATCTTTAGTATGTCCTCTCATTAGTACCTTTGACCTTTAGATAGGGTAAACCTATGGTTGAAACATGTGTTTGAGACATGTTATGTTTGATGGATGCATGTGGATGCAAGTGGTTGCTAGTGGTTGCTCGTGGATGCATATATACACACTCTAGGCACTAGATCGGCTCAATCACTTCATATTGCATATTGCATAAAATTGTGTGTAGGAAACTATATTTATGGATGTATAATGATTGTGTTATCATATGGATGATGCACTTTGGTGAATGATTGTGCACTCATGTAGATATTGTATGTGTCGATAGGGTTCTTTCGCATACATATTGGATGCATGGCACTATCATGGTTTGCATATGTTCATACATTAGATAGGGAACATATACACACACTTCTTGCATATGCTCATACATCATTAGAAATTTTGATTTAAGGACAATGGATGCTCGTGATTGATGGATTGAGTAGATGGTTGTTTGGATGGTAGGATAGGCATTCTCCTTAAACTTAGAGATTTCGGGGACGAAATCCTTTAAGGAGGGGAGAATGTAACACCCCGAATTTTAGATAATACTAAAATTCACTAATTACAGGATAAATAATCTCAGATGAGGGAATTGGGGGTAACGGGCTGCGTCAGTGCGTTCGTCTCGGAAAATACGCGAAATAGAGTCCGAGTTTTCGAGAATCGGAGTCCGTATGGCCCGGTTATGGCCCAAAGAAGTTTTCAGAAAATTCAAAGTTAAAAACAGATTTAAAATTCAGTTCTAAAACAAGTTTGGAGCCAAAAGTGGAAAGGGGGGGGAAAGCTCCCGCCTAGCCCCGTGTCGACAGGCATGTCGACAGGGGTGTCGACAGCCCTGTCGACAGGGGTGTCGACACAGGGTGTCGGCCCTGTTGATCTGGGTGCACCAGATCTGGTTTTTGGTTGAGTCTTGGGCTGTGTTCTAGAGATTTCCGAAATCTGATGGTCCTAATCTAATTTAGGGCTAATCCTATGGTCCTAAAACACCTAACTAATCTATATATACACCCTAATACCCCCTAATCCTTACTAAAAATAGATCTAAGGCCATTATGCCACCACTTTGAAACTTGAAGGAGCCTCCATCAAAATTAGAGAAGGGATAGCATTCCAAATCAACTTCTAGCCTCTTAATCTTCTTCATTAGTTTGCTAATCTTGATTTTGGGTGAGTTTCTATCCCCTTAATAATCCATTGTTAAATTGATTAAGATAGGATATGAGGATGTATGGTTATGTTTGTGGATTAATGTGTTCATGCAAGTTTAGTGTATGTGTTCATAACATCTTTATGCAAGTTTGGTGCTATGTTTCATGATGCTTATGATGCAAAACACTAAGTTGAACATTGATCTATTATGCAACATGCTTATGCAAGTTATGTATATGCTTAAATGCAAGTTTAACATGTTATGCAAGTATGCATGCTTATGCAAGTTATGTGAAAGCTTATGCAAGTTATGTGAATGCTTATGCAAGTTATGTATATGCTTATAGGCAAGTTCAACATGTTATGCAAGTATGCATGCTTATGCAAGTTATGTGAATGCTTATGCAAGTTATGTATATGCTTATATGCAAGTTCAACATGTTATGCAAGTTTAACATGCTATGCAAGTTATGTGAATGCTTATATGCAAGTTCAACATGTTATGCAAGTCATGTGTATGATAATATGCAAGTTCATATGCAACATGTTATGCAAGTCATGTGTATGATAATATGCAAGTTTGGGTTAGATGTAGTTGGGTTAATATATGTTCATATATGCAAGTTGACATCCTCCTAACCCATGACAAAGTTATATGCTAAGATGTGGTTACACCCATGATATTTGTGATAAATCTTCCCTTTATTATGTCATGAAATGAGAACGATTTACGTGGGGAACGATGGGGTTAAAAATGCATATTAACAAAATAAAATGAATGAACATAAGTGGGAATTTACCTATTGAGTTAGGTCTACCCCATGGGAATTTACCTATTGAGTTAGGTCTACCCATGCTATGGAATTGGGAATTTACCTATTGAGTTAGGTCTACCCATATTCTTAAGAATGTGTAATTAATTAAGGATAATTAATTATGGGGGTGATTAATTAGGTGTAATTAATCAACTAAGACACGAGGTTGGACCCTTTTGTAGCGGAAGTCTGCCCGGAACCGACCGGCCATCCAGCGGCTACAAATGATTGGCCCAATGTGAGAGGTCTTAGTCATAAATTAAATACGTGATTAAAGTAAAGACACGAGGTTAGACCCTTTTGATGATAGAAGTCTGCCCGGAACCAACCGGCATATCCAGCAGTCATAAAAGACGGTCTAATGTGAGAGGTCTTTATGAGGTCATGATCTTAATTGATTAATTAAGAAACACTTAACCATATTAGCATGTAAAGGGACATGAGGGGTTAAGTGGGTGCCTTGGGTGGCATGTGGAAATCTAGTGGGTTGCCTTGGGTGGCAATAGAAAATACGATTAGAATACTTAACCAAGTGGAAACATGTAATTAAACATGATTAAAGGGTTAAGTGGGATACACTAGATAAGTGACAAGCTTAGGTGGGAAGCTTGTGGGGGCCCATTTCAACCAGTAACCCATTTGTATCTTTGTGGGCTCGACCCATGTCGAGGACGGGACACGCGTACTGGGCTTGATTATAAGAGGCCAAAACGGGTTAGCGGTGGCAACGCAAGTCCAACGGGTTTCATATGCGTGTGTGGGCCCGGGCTGGTAGATAAGCCGTTGTTGCATCGTGTAGGTATAAGCCGTGCACCGTTGATAGTATTGGGTTGCCACTTTAGGGGAGTGATACACCCAACTGTGGGACCAGCACGGGTATCTACGTTAGGGAGCCGATCGCTTGGGGAGTAGTGGGGTACACCTAGTGGAGATAGGGGCAGACGGCACCTATGTGGTCAGCTAGGGGTACATGAAACTACTAGTTATATCTTTCTTTTAAATCCTTGGGTGGGATCAACCTTTGAGTAGGAATGACTGGTGTGGTGCAGTTAGTAATTATCCTTGGGTGAGTAGATGCGTCTTTACGGTTATCTTAGTTCACCCTATGTTTGTTGGCTACTTAGTGTAGTCATTATCCCCAAAGGTACCATACCGAGTTCATATCATACCCTAATTACTTTAATAATTGTATTGTTAAGGTTATAGGGCTCACTCAGGCTTATGTCTGACCCCGTTGTTTTTATTTTTTTTTCCAACCCTCAGGTTCTCAGAGTGGGCCCAGCGCGAGCGGGCTTTGATCAGGCTGCTTTTATTTCTCTCTTGGAGCTTGGACCCTAGATGTAGAGCTCAGTTTACCCTTTTCTTTTATGGCTATCAGTTCATGTATTGGGATTATGTATTTTCATTTAGCAGGATGGATATTTGTACTTGACTTCTATTATGGTTTTGTGATGTAACCAGACATGTTTTATTTTCCGCTGCAATTGAAATGATGTTTTAAATTTTCAAAGTATTACTTATATCTGTCTTGCTGTAATTACTCTGTTCTATATTCACTCAAAATACTCCACCGATGTTATAGCATTCCCTTAGAGAGTGACCATAGCGGGAGTGGGGTGTTACAGGGAGCTCTTGAGTGTATGAGTTGGTCAAAGACGAAGACCATGCGAGTGGATGCACCGGTGATCATCACTGAGCAGATGGCCAGTGCTCAGGAATGATTCCATGGCTGATCAGGATGTGCACGTGCACAAGTGCACTTATGTGCATGTTTATGTTATTTATTATATTGCCGCAGATTACAATGGCTATTATGTAAATAATTATTTGATCTTTATGACTAATGGGCCTATGTGATGACTATATATATATGTGTGTGTGTGTGTATATATATATATGTATATGGAAGATCACAAAATGTAAATCATCAAATTATTTGAATGAAATTTCCCTTTTGTCAAACCCTAATTACTATGATATCTTGTTCTTTCTAATTTCCCCTAATTTCTTATATCTCTCAATAGCCTAATTCATCTGTAATTATGTGTTTCTCTCTGAATCCTTCGTGTATCCCCTATCATCTTCCATTCTATACCGTATCCCCTTCTTTTAACCCCTAACCGACCTTCACCTTCTTCTGCATTATCCATTTTTAAACCTGCAACATTTGAAGAATTTCCACAAACGTTTGATGAAATGGCTACTTCAAATTCTGAATGTAGCAAAGTGGTATAAAAGCATGACGTTGGGAATGATTCAGACCCCCAGCCTAGTGATGCAAACCCTGCCTTCCTCGCATTTCCTCAAGATCTAGAAGAGGCAATAAATAGGCAAGAGGAAATTAACATTAAGATTTCCCAAACTTTAACAAGTCTGGACAACAAAATAGATCAAAATATCAAAGATTCTAAGCAGAAATCCGAGGGCATTTACAACATGTTACAGGCTATAGCTAAAGATATTCAACAAATTAAAAGAAATTCTTCTAATAATCAAGCAAACTCTTCTCCTCATCAAGGAATTCTTGCTGTTAATCCACGTGGCTGACCCCTAAACTCTTCTGCCATCCCTCCAGTAACTCAACCTCCACCTAGAGACAATCAAGTTATTACTCCTGATGCTTCAAATTCCAATGATTTACCACCCTTGAACCTTGACCCGTCACTACCCATAACTTCAGCTAACAACCTCATTGGATAAGAAATACTTCTTAGAACAAGAATTCGCCTTTTCCAAATCTGAAGCTGGACTTTCCCACGTATAATGATGATGACATGATTATGGAGTGGATCAATCAGGTTGAACAGTTCTTCAAATTCCACCAAACCAAAGATTATCTATAGGTAGTTATCTCCTCTTTTTACCTCAGAAAGGATGCACTGAAATGGTATGGATGGTATACAAAAAATGTTCTTGAATGAGAAGCCTGGTCAACATTCAAAGAAGAGATCCTCACAAGGTTTAATCCATAGAACATGGAAGCACCCTATGAAACCCTAGCCAAGTTAAAACAAATCACTGCTATCTCGACCTACTTAACTAGATTTGAGAGCCTGCAAGCAATTATTGACACTCTACCTGCTCAGTTTCTTTTGGACATGTTTATAGGGGGCTCAAAGAAGAAATTAGGTATGATGTTCTTACCTCTAGACCTAATAATTTTAAGCAAGCAGTAGCCCTAGCAAAAATGTTCGAACGAGTGTGGAATCTATCCAAGAAAAGTAAGGCTACTCATGTGCTCTGCAAAGGCAATCCCTTACCTATCCAAATATTACACCATCCAATCTTGAAAGGAATACACTAACCTAGAAAAATTAGCCAAAAGTAAGGGTTTAACCCCACAACAGCTCCTTGATATGAGAAGACAGAATAAGTGCTATGGTTGTGGTGAACAATGGAGTAAAGAACATAAACGCAAGACTCCAAGAGTACATGTTATAAAAGGAGAGATGCTTCTAGAAGAAGACACAGTAGAGGACATGGTAACGAAACAAATAATGAAATCATACCTACCCAGGAAACACATTCCATTGCTCTACAGGCCATGTGTCATACCTGCCCTATCTACCATAAAAGTTCAAGGCAACATCAAAGGCAAACCTATTCAAATCTTGATTGATTCTAGCTCCACCTATAGCTTCATTAATGAACCACTTGCACACAAACTTAAGTTAAAAATAGATGCATCCAAAGTGTATAATGTCATGGTAGCCAATGGAGAGAAACTGCAGGGGTCAAGGATCTGCCATAATGTTAATATTAGTTGTCAGGCTGCAAGATGCCAGTAGAATTACTGCTTTTATCCTTAGAAGGATGTCAAGTGGTATTGGGTACTCAATGGATGGAAGACTTGGGTGAAGTAACTCTAAATTTAAAGAAGTTATCAGTTAGGTTTTCTTATGGCAACAAAACATATATTTGGCAAGGAATTAAATAGCAAGATGTTAAGTTGGTTGATAACAAGTCCTTAAGTAAGGAGCATGTGCAAGGGCAGATTAGATTACTATGATTTTATGCACTAATGAAATATCAAATTATGATGCAAACAAGGAAGAAACTCAGGCTCATCCGGAAGTGCAAAGGATCTTGGAGATGTTTCCAGTAATTATAAGTAGTATTGAAACCCTAACCCTACCTCCCGAAGTAATTATGATCATCACATTCTTTTGGTACGCGAAGCTAAGCCAGTTTGCTTAAAGCCTTACAGACACTCATTTCACATAAAAAAATGAACTTGAAAAATCATTAAAGGAATGCTCGATCAGGAATCATCAGACACAACACCAGCCCTTTTTCCTATCCAGTGGTTATGGTCAGAAAAAGGGATAGATCATGGAGGCTATGCATCGATTATAGGAATCTTAATGCCTTAACAATCAAAGATAAGTACCCTATCCCTCTAATTGATTACTTATTTGATGAATTATTCGGTTCTAGATACTTTTGTAAAATAGATCTGAAATCTTGATATCACCAAATTAGGATGTATGAATATGACATTCACAAAGCAGCTTTTAGAACCCATGAAGGGCATTATGAATTCACTTTCATGCATTTTGGTTTGATTAATGCACCCTCAACCTTTCAATCACTCATGAATGATATATTTAGACCGTATTTAAGAAGGTTTATATTAGTTTTCTTTGATGATATACTGATTTATAGCTAGACATGGTTTGAGCATATAGAACATATTAGGGTTACATTTTAGGTAGTAAAAGAAAATCAATTGGTGATCAAGCCGACTAAATGCAGTTTTGCACAAGAAAGCATTGAATATCTTGGGCACATCATCTCTTCTCAAGGCTTTTCTGTTGATCCAAAAAAAATTGAAGCAATAACTGACTGGCCATTACCTGCAAATCTAAAATCTTTAAGAGGGTTTCTGGGACTATCTGGATATTACGGAAAATTTATAAGGAGCTACGGCCTTATTGCACAACCACTCACTGAATTACTAAAGAAGAATGCCTTCACTTGGCCTGACAAGGCTACACGATAATTTGAACAGCTAAAGCAATGCCTAGTGCAACCCCCAGTTCTCTCAATTCCAGATTTCACTTAACCTTTCATACTAGAGTGTGATGCCAATGGCGTTGGGATAGGGGCAGTATTGAATCAGCAAGGAAGATCGATTGCATATTTAAGCAAGGCACTACATGGGAGAAATCTAGCACTGTCCACGTACGAAAGGGAACTAATGGCAATCATTATAGCCACCAGAAAAAGGGCACAATACTTATTGGGAAGAAAGTTCATAATTAGAACATATCATCAAAGTCTCAAATTTCTACTAACATAAAAATTACACACTGGGGTACAGAATAAATGGCTAGCCAAAGTATACAGGTTTGATTATATTGTAGAGTATAAGAAAGGCAAAGAAAATGTGGTGGCAGATGCGCTATCCAGAAGAAATGAAGTTGTTATTGATCCATCACAACTAAATGCCATTTCTACGATCCAAACCCTATAGTTTAACGAGTTGCAGAAAATTTTATTAAATTCAGAATGGTAACAGAATTTAAAAAAGAAGGTAATAAATAAGGAAGTAAATGAGGGTAAATACAAGCTACTAGATGAATTAATTTTCAACAAAGGAAAAATCCTTATTGATTATCACTTGGAATCTTTGCTACATATCATCATTGGAGAACACCATTCTACACCATTAGGGGGACATGCTGGAATTTAGGGGACTATTAGGAAAATCAAATAGGTGTTTTACTGGAACATATGAAGAACAATGTGGAGAAGTTTGTCAAGGAATGTGATGTCTGTCAAAGAAATAAAAGTGAGAATGTGCCAATGTCTGACTTATTGAACCCTCTTCCCATACCAAACAAAATTTGGGAGGACTTATCAATGGATTTTATTACATGTTTACCCAAGAGTCATCAATGCACAGTCATATTTGTTATGGTAGATCGGCTTAGCAAGTATTCTCACTTTTTTGCTTTAAAACACCCATATACAGCGAGGGAAGTTGCTAAGGTATTTTTTAATGGCGTGCTTAAGTTACATGGGCTGCCAAAAAATATTGTGAGTGATCGTGATACCATGTTTACAAGCTTGTTTTGGCAAGAGTTGTCTAAATTACAAGGCTGCAGCCTGAAAATGAGTTCCTCTTACCATCCACAAAGTGATAGGCAAACCGAAGTAATTAACAAAATTCTTGAATTCTACTTAAGGTGTTTTGTAAGTCATAACCCACATGAGTGAGTTGATTGGCTATCATTGGCTGAGTACTGGTATGATACCTCATGGAAGGTATCAATTAATACTACCCCCTATTATGCTATTTATGGAAGAGACCCACCGTATTTACTATCATATGTTCCCAACACTGCAAAGATTGAAGCGCAGTAGAAGAATTGTTGTTCAGTAGGGATATTATTCAGGAATTTCTCAAAGATAGTTTAAGAGGAGCTCAGGAGAGAATGAAAAAATATGTTGACATGAAGAGAACTGAAAGAAGCTTTGACAAGAATGATTGGGTGTATTTAAAATTACAACCCTACAAAAAAATCACTGCCAGAAGTCGGAGAACACAAAAGCTATCTCCTAGATACTATGGACCTTACATGATTAAAGCAAAAATTGGCAGGTTGCATACAAATTGAGACTGCCAACCCAGGCAAAAATTCATCCTGTTTTTCATGTTTTGCAGTTGAAGAAAAAGGTGGGTAATAGTGTCGTCATACAGGAAGATATACCCAGCTTTGAAGAAGAAGAAGTCCTTCAACCTGATAAAATATTGAACCGCGGATTAGTGATTAGAAATGGGAAATTAGTGTTACAGGCGTTGATCAAGTGGAAGGGCAGAAAAGATGATGGGGCTACATGGGAGGATTACTGGCCTCTTATTCGAAGATTTCCCACTTTAGATCTTAAGATAAGATCACCTTTTCAAGGGGGAGGGAGCTGTAACATCTCCAGACAAATCATGCAACTTTCAAGGAAGAAGCTGCTTGATGAAACCCTAGAGGGAGCTCCTGAGAGTATGAGTTCATCAGAGACAAAGACCAGTCGAGTGGATGCACCGGTGATCATCACTGAGCAAGTGGCAAGGGTTCAGGACTGATTCCATGGCTAATCTGGATGTGCACGTGCACGAGTGCACTTGTGTGCATGTTTATGTTAATTATTATATTACCGCAAATTACAATGGCTATTATGTAAATAATTGTTTGATCTATACGACTGTTGGGTCTGTGTGATGACTATATATAGATGGCAGATCACATAATGTAAATCATTGAATTATTTGAATGAAATTTCCCTTCTGTCAAACCCTATTACTATGCTATCTTGTTCTTTCTAATTTCCACTAATTTCTTTTATCTCTTAATACCCTAATTCATCTATAATTTTGTGTTTATCTCTGAATCCTTCATGTATCCCCTATCGTTTTCCATTCTATATTGTTTTTCCTTCTTCTAACCCCTAATCTACCTTTAGCTTCGTCTGCATTATCCATTTTTAAACCTGTAACCATTTGAAGAGTTTCCACAAACATTTGATGAAATGGCTACTTCAGATTTTGAACGTAGCAGAATTGCATAAGCAATTGGTTGACCCTGTTAAATATGGACTGAAGTAGTGTATAAAGGAAGAGGAATTTTCATTTGGTGAAAACAAAAGTCTCACGTCGGGGAATATATGTACCAACTACACTATATATACAATAACCTATCATAGTATATCAAACAAAAAAGAAGAGAACATTAAAGCTTGAATGAATGAGGCAAGAAGCCTAGAGGCTTTCATGTTAATATTAGAAAGTGAAAAATTAAGCCTTCGGTCTTGGGACTCTTAGGGTCTCGTGACTAAAACAGATTTTGGTGGGTAGTTACGGGCTGTGCTAGGCATGCGTTATTATTTTTCAAACAGGTCGCGAATAGGCACCTCCTCCAGCTTATATATAGGCAGCTATTGACACGCCTTTTGGTCAAAACTGCCACACGTCAATAACATCGTTAACAAACACAAAGCGATTTGGTCGAAGTCGCGAGGTAAACATAAAAATGGCCCAAACCCCTTTAGATGACCTCTTTTGGGCCCGAAAACATGGGTTACGGTGCTTTACACGGTAACTCTTGTAACTCTCTGAGTTAGCTTCAGGTTCAAATTTATGTTACTAATTGATTAACACTTCTAATAGACCCTTGGATAATTACTGGAAAGTTGTAAAATGGAATCACTCATTGTTGAGTTATTTGAAATTTGGAATGCGTTACATTATTTATATTTGTGTTACAACGTGTCATTTTCATATTTAATCATTTCTAGATTTAACTAAATATTTATTCTATCATATTAGTAAATAAAGAAACATAACATAAGAAAAACCTTATATTGAGGTTGAAGATAATTTGGAATATAGAACCTAGAGTACAAACTACATGATAATGATGAGTAATGTCCAGATGGATCTACATTTAATCACAATGTGCATGTATTAATTCATCAATATGAATTTTTAGTATATTTCAAAGCTTGTATATTTTTTGTTTGTTGATGACTTTCATTGTATGAATGAAGGTGGTTTCGTCAAAAAGCTACATATTAAGTGTATGGAAAATATGCATAGTTGTTTTCACAGTAACATATATATTGCCTCCTTAGTTTTATTCATCATCAACTTACCCACAATAGAAGAGAAGCAAGAATATAACCAGAACAGTCAAAAAAGAGCTATCATGAAGTGAAAGCTTCATATACGAATAGGAAATGGCTATAGGCAACTTCCTTTTTCCACCTCTGTTCGCATTTCTTCCTCCCCCATATCAATTTCTTCTCCTTTCTTATTTCTTTCTCATCCACAACCGTCACTTGCTTTCGATAGGCCTAGTTCCATGCTGAAGCCCACCTCTCGGAACCCTATTTCATCTTCTCAGATCCATCACATCCAACTTCTGCATCTTCCCATAATTCGTAGTTGATGATCATTGAGAACAGTTTGTTGCGCGATGTCAGAACTCCTTAACGTTTCCTTTTAGACCTCTGTAACCCACATTGCCTCTCAAACGAGATTTTGTCGAGAGTTAGAATGAACCTGGTTTTGGAACATGGTAGTTCGCGCTGTGCTAATTGTGAGTTTTTGTGTCTCCTGTAAGCGCCTTTGTTTTGTTGTGGCTTGAGGTTTTGTCTTGGTGTTTGTTGGGTCTGTATTAGTCTGTTTCAATTGGTGTTTTGAGTTGGGTTGTTCTGCTATTTTAAGTGTTCTCTCCACAGTAGTGCTCAACATAATTAGTGAAGAAATTCTCGTGTGTATGCTGAGTAGGAGGTGGAGTTTTTACTTCCTTTGACTTCCCTTCTCGCTGTGATTTTTTCAACGTATGTTCTTCCTAAGTCGGATTTGGCATTCCTATTCGTCATTGTTGGCTTTCCTGTGTACATGTATTATCTTGTTCAGTTTGCTTCCTTGTTGGAGACTCTGCCCTCTTTGGTGCATGGGTTTGTCTCTTATTTCAATGTCATTGTGTTCCAGTCACAAATGCAAGTTATTCAGATTGAAGACTTGCTTCCAGTTTCTTTCTATATTGTCATATGCTATTTTGTTATGTATCTATGCTTGTCTGTGTTTTATGGAGTTAGGCAATGGCACGTTTGGAGGTAATTTCATGCGTGAGGATACTGTGTGCTCCTTTTGGTTGTGAAGGAACTTAGCTCTCTTTGTGCATTGCTAGGATGTGAGTTGTTCTTGACATGTGATGTTGCGGTCATAGTGTGCGGCTGATGTTAAGTGTTACATTGTCATATTGGTCCCCTTCATTGTCCCTCCGATGTCTAGTACTTCGTAGGGGCTATGTCATGTTGCAGTGCTAGTGTTTCTTGTATTGTTTATGTAATTTACTTTTGCTGAAGTTTTTAACAACCCGCATTTTACGTATCGGAGGATCATAAAATATTTATATTTATTTCCCCAAAGGTCGGATCATTCTCATATTTTGATATGTTGTTCATGGGGTGTGAGACATGTCCATGATTTTTTACCAATTTTGTTTATGATCATTTCGCCCATGTTGTTTTTGTTTAGGGTATAACTTTTGAATGGGATCGAATTAGGAGCTGAAATCAATTTCATTGGTTCAGAAATGGTGTTTCCAATTCCGTAGGGTGGTTACATTAAAAGTTTGGTTAAGCGGTTTCAGAGGAATCGTTGTTTTAGTGCTACACGTTTTCCAAACAGACTAATTAGTCATTAGTGGGCTGATTAGTGAGGCTCATTCAGGCTAGGGGCTATTGACTATAAATAGGAGGGTGGGGGTAAGGACAATTATTTAGTTTCTTCATTTCTCCATTTGTTTGGGTGTTTGTGATTCCCAGGCTCAACTAAATACACCTCCACCTCATTTCTTTTCATAGATTTACATAAGAAGATTGAAGATCAACACCGAGGAAGGGTAGATTACATCAAATTGATTGATTCGTAGTTCATTCTTCGTTGTTCTTCACTGTCCAGTTTTGTAGATCTTTGATTTGAAGTTATTTTGTGGATTTGGAGAGTGATAAGCTTCTCTCACACGGATTCAATCAAGTATATATGTTGTTTGATCTTATTTTTCATCATTTCAAGTCATTTTCACCTAAATCTAAAGGAGGTAACTATATATTCAATTCAAATCACCATAGGATCTAATCTACCAAGATTATAATGGTAAATTCGTATGCTACTTTTATGTTTATGTAAGTTTATATCTATTTATTGGTGTTTATCGTTTTATCATGACTTGGTGAATTCCATATGGTTGTTTGATGAATGTATGGTGATTAATCATTGCGTTAATGCTTGTTGATAATTGCTATTGATAATTTGATGAAATTGGTTGACTTTGATTAAGTTGCATGCATAGATGTTAGTGTTGGTGATGTATCGGGTTCAGTTTCTCGAGTGTTTATGGATCGGCCAAGTTGTATGATGGGTCGATGGATTATTGTGCAAGAAATCGACAGATCGGTGGTGATGGATCGTTGATGACGTGGAAAGTATGGATCGCATCGCAAAATTGCATGGATCGGTCGGCTTGGACTTGCTATTGCGAAGAGGAGTACATGTATGGATAGACCATGCCATAGAGATGGATCTTTTGACAATCCATTGATGGGTCGTTTGGATTTGGTAAACAATGGGTCAGGTAAGAGCAAATGTGGTGAATCGAGCAAGGTGTGCACTCGGTGGAAACATGGAGTAGATCGGTGGCTTGGAATAGATCGCGCATACTTTGGGTGATGAATTGGACCATGTGCGAACTGATGGACCGGCTTAAAAAGGCGGAGCGACCTATAGATGGATCGTGACGCGCATGGAGAAAAGGCGGATCAGGCAAGCTTGCGCACAGATGGATCGAGCAATCCGATGGATCGGGTATAATTTGGTAAACTGAACGATCGCGATGTTCTGTTGAAACGTTGTGGATCGTGGCGCATGGAAAGTAGATGAAACTCTATGAAAAGATTATGGATCGGTGAGCGATCCATAGGAGGGGTGATCCATCTAGTAATAAATCAAATGATGTTTATTTTGGTTCGACAATGGGTATACCTTCGAGATAAATTCAGATGGAATGTTCGAAGCAAAGTGAAGTGTTTGTTGATCGATGAAATGCAACGAAGATGTGAAACGAGTCAAGGATGTTTGAGCTCGTGGATAATGGTTGCTCGAAAAGGCGGTTGAGCTTATGGATAGTCGTCGATGACGACGACCAGAGTTATTGAAGGATAAGGGATTATTGTTAGTCGGAAGTTCCAGCAGACTCAAAGCAGGGGTATAATAAAGACACCTAAAATACTAGATGATTAGTCGAGTACCCCGGGTATCGATGAAAGGCCTAGATACATAGATGACGTATAAGAGTCTTGCTAGAACCGAAGTTACCAGTAGTCCTTGACGGATGGCATGTCATGGCCATTCATACGATTAACGATGGTTTCAAGGCAAGGAAGGCGGTGATAGCCAGAGTCATGGATGTTGATTGTTTTGCTTGTATCATCTTATGTGGATTGTTCGAGACTGAGGGAGATTTCTCTTAGGTGCTTATCTGATGTTGGTTTCGGCCTTCGTGGTTTGTGCTTATGAGATGTTGAGCTCGATTAGGATGATTTATGCTTGATAATTGGTTGTTATGCATGTCTATTTGTTTTCTTCTTTAGTTCTTTGGGAAGGACTATCACTATCAGATGTAGAGGAGACGGGTTTGGGTTTCTTCTCTTTTGATGTGTTAAAAGATTAGATGATTGATTTGTCTACTTCTCATATACTTTATTGATGATGTTAGATAGTTGTTTTATCGCTCATTAAGACTATTGTCTGACTGAAGGTTTTATGTTCCCTCTTATTACCTTGGGATGTTCATCCATAATGTTGTGGACGGGCAGACTAGGTAGCAGGTGATAGGTAGTCGATCTTGACGAGAATGATGGTGTTGAGCGATGAAGAGTTGGAGGCTTACATATTAGTTTCCTACTATACATATTATGTTGTTTTCCGCTGCTATTGTTTAGATGTTGCTCTGAGTGAACCTATAGTGAGGATTATTGTACAGACTCTGATGTAATCCAGTTTGATGTATAGATTCTCTCATGATGATATGAAATTTTAAGATTCTGTTCAATGATGCTTTACTATTATTGCCTATTGTATATGTTCTATTATATTTCATCCATGCGTTGTGAGTTATACGACAGGTTTCGTGTGAGGTTTTCTATCTTGATGATCGTCCATAGCTGCCTGACACATCTTTCAGTGCATCATTTCTCTTGTTAAGTGTAGGAGTTATGGAAGGTCATCACATTTGGTATCAGAGCTCTGGTAAATCGATTTTAGCTAAAGTTCGTAGATGTAATGACGTATGAGAGACGTATTTGTATTTTCTGATGGATATATACTATATGTTAGTGTATGGTATAGTAGTGCTTGGAGTCCATTGCAATTTTTCTCATGTGTGGACTAATCATTCTATTTTCAGATTTAGAATGAGTCGTCGATCTTTGAAACCTACTGTTATGGAGGAGACTTTTCCTAGAGGGGGAGATGGCGGTATACCTAATTACCCAGCTACTTTTGAGGCCATAATTACAGCGATCATGAGGAGGGTACCCGCTCTAGAAGCAGCCCTGGTTGATGTTGGTGTTCAGGTGCAGGTGCCTAGAGTGGTAGATTTTGCTAATCTGTGTAAGGACTTCGCTGCACTTGGTGGGAAGCCGTTCAAAGGGACAGAGCCGACAGTTGAGATTCAAGGGTGGCTTAACACTTGCATTTGGATATTCGGTGACTTGGGTATTGAGGGTGCGACTAAGAGGAAGTTTGCATTGAGACAACTACAAGGCAGAGTTATGGATTGGTGGAACTCTGTCCCTTTAGAGACTCCTGAAAATGAGATTACTTGGGATCAGTTCTGAGTCAAGTTCGAGAGGAAGTTCATTTCTACCGCTCAGAAGTCGGTTTTGTTCAAGAAGTTTGTGGAGCTAAAACAGAATGGTCGGCCAGTGTTGGAGTATGTCTCTGATTTCGAAGCCGTGTCCAAGTACACTCGTTCGTATATTGAGACTCCTTATCAGAAGAACGAGAAGTTTGTCATGGGCTTGGAAAACTATCTTGGGAAGCCGTTAGTTGATCATCTGGATGACACTTATGAGAAGATTGTTGAGAAAGCTTTGAGGCATGAGAGTTTGATTTCCAGGAAAGTTGTTATTGCAGCCAAAGAGGAACCGAAACCACAACAAGGTTGTAATAACAAGAAGATGAAGCAACAACATCAGAAAGGAAAGGATGGCCAGAAGAAGCAGAAAAGCGAGGTGATTTGCTTTAATTGTCAACAGAAAGGTCATTTTTCCAAGGATTCCAAGAATCTGAAAGCTGAAAGGAAGTGTTATAACTGTGCTAAGTCTGGGCATAACAAGAAGGATTGTCCAGAACCGGCTAAGGGTAAGAAGATAGTAAAGGCATATCCTTTGGAAGTAGTGTCATCTGAAAAGAGGCTATGCAGCAGTATAGGATCGTGTAGTATGGAGAATAGGATGTAGTGTATATAGCATAGTAGTAAGTAAATATCACACAACCGATTTATACTGGTTCGGACCACTGTCCTACGTCCAGTCCCAGACTCACTTCTGGTATTTCACTAATACTAAAACCCTTACTTTACCCAGAGGAATAGGTTCACAATTTCCCGAACACACGAACGGGATTTCTTGCCTCAACCATTGAAGAGGTCTTCACCAATACAGAATAATTGTTGACTTTTGGTGTTCTTGATAATAAGGATTGTCTAATATTAAGTACACCCTTCCTATACCCTTTCCTTGATGATAATCGTGAAGTACGTGAAGGAATATAGAAGTTTAAAAGTCTCAAGTATGAAAATAGATTGCTTTTTAGAACTTAGAGAGCTTTGAATAAGATAGAGAGAATTAGAATTAAATTCGGTGATTAGATCAATTAATCAACTCCCTATTATAATATATAAAAAGATACAACTGATCACGAAAGATTTTGATGAAGAGTTATGGGTAAAATAGTTGTGTCTCTTCATAGAAGATGCAACCTTTCAGAATCAGATGTCTGAAAATTATTTTTAGATGTCTGTTCATATGTAAAGGTATAGTCAACAAGGAAATAGTGCAATTCGAGGTGAAATCAGACGTCTGAAATATTTGAAACAGACGTCTGAATATTGTAGTGAAGAACAATCTGTTTCAACAAACAGACGTCTGAAATTTTCAGACCAAACGTCTATTTTCTGGTATCAGCCTATACCTTGCCTATTTTAGAATAAAAGAACTATATATATATATATAAAACGTGTGTGTGTAATCATGAAGGAAGACTTTAACATATAAATCTAGGACTAACAGACTCTTAAAATATATAAGTGATCTTCGTTTTGTGTTCTTGAATCTGATTGTCAAAAATATCTTCCAACAACATAGAATTAGTCGATAATAATATATATATTAATGAGCTTGTATAGTTGTCATAGTCAAAATACTATATAGCGGGATTCAACATTCTCCCCCTTTTTGACTAATGACAACTATATAAGCTCCCCCTGTTAATATGCATATAACGTTACTTAATTCTCCCCCTTTGTCATTTGACAAAAAGGAATATTTATTGAAGAATTTAAGGATAGATGTAATACACACAAACATACATAAACATAGATTTAGTACGACAATTTCAGACATCACACAGTTATGCACATAGTAGAGTTCTGTGCACAAATACGACTAGTAGCAAAATATTACACATTATAAAGAAAATAAAAGTTCCGTAGTCCAAATACTTAATTAACCATATCGTGCATTCTTACCAACCTTCAGAAGTAGATGCCTCAATTGTTGTCCCACCATCTTTAGGAACTTCTTCGGCAGAACTTGATGACCATTGAAATGGAGTAGGAGCTTGAGCTTGTCTCGAAGACGAACCGGTGCAAGGAACTTTTTCCCATATTTTATTCAAGAATCCCTTAATAGAGTCAAACTTCTTAATTATTTGCCTTTGATAATTTTTTAACTCTTTATGAAGTTTGGCTTGGTTTTGGGATAGAATCACTAAGGCTTGTTTTGAAGTGGTTTCAGGAGAAGTAATATGAATATCATCCCCCTCTTCTTCTTCTTCTCTAACTTGGCGACGGTAATAAGGCTCAGGAATTTTAGCTTCTGGATGTGAGGCTACATGTTCAGTCCAAGTATCGAGAGTCATATATTCTAAAGTAGCTGGTTTTGGAGGAATATCCATAAGTTTCAAAGTTTTAGGTCCAATTTCTTTGATACGTAAGGAGGGAGTATTTGGTACGTTTACGTCACAAGCAGCAAGAATTCAAGTGATATACGCACCATAGTGTAGAGTTTTATACTTGCACTTATACATAATGTCTGTCCATTCGTCCATGATAATTTTTGCCTAATTTATTTTTGGTAAACCTTTTACTACTTCATGTTTTGAAAGTTTTTTAATAGTTTTAAAATTTATGTGACATAGACGCTTGTGCCATAACCAAGAATCGTTGTTATTGGCAATCAAACACATTTCCTTATTATTATTAACTTTTATATTTAAAACATAAATATTTCTATCTCAATTTCCTTTAAAAATAAGGTTTTGTTATTTATCAAAAATACTACATTTATTTTCAGAAAAAGTTATCTTAAAACCTTTGTCACATAATTGACTAATACTTAGTAAATTATGTTTTAAATTTTTAACTAAATAAAAATTAGTAATAAGAGGTAAATTTGAAATACCGTAGTTGCACACATCCCCTTAGCCAATGATAAAACCTTTGAGTTATCTCCGAAGGTAACTGAGCAACCACCGTCAAAGTACGAAATATTAGTTAGCATATCTTTGTCTCCAGTCATGTGTTTTGAGCAACCATTGTTTAAGATCCATTTTCTCTTTTTGAGTGGGACCTGCAAAAAATATTAATAAGCATATTGGTACCCACTTTTCGATAGGGTCCTAAGAGTTAGGTCTTATGAAGCCAAACCCAAGTGGGTTTAGTATCCCTTTTATATAAATAATTCTCATTATTATGCACATATTTCATAAATGAGTTAATGTGTTTGTTCCTAATCAGATTATTGTTAGTTTTTGGAACCCATATCTTAATTTTATTAATCCTTTTTATAGATTTTGAATCAATTTTCCTTTCTAACTTTGTAATTTCCTTTGGAGGAAATTTTGATTCCTTTTTAAATCCTAAACCATTTTTGTTTGAAGAAGGTCGAGAGTTTTCTATGATTCTTGATAAATTTTCTCTTCCTTTATTAAAATTTGAAACATTTTTAGAAATGTTTTCTAACTTATCTTGAATACTTCTATTTTCTAGCTCTAGTTCTTTTATTTTAGTTTTCAACATATGATTTTCAGAACTAATTTCATCATTTTTTAACTTTTGAGTTTCAATCTCTTTACTTAAAGAGAAATCTGACTATCTGAATTTGTAAGAGTCTCTTGAACTTTTTCAAGTTCTTCTTCTAGAATTATCTTTTCATCTTTCAACATATATCTTTCAAATTCAGCTTTGTTATGATTTTCACGAGTTTCTTTAAGCTTTTTCTTTAAGGTTTATATGATGTTTAAAAACTCAGAATTAACTTCTATTAAATCTTTATAAGATAAGTCACTTACATCAGATTCTTGAGCCATAAACACACATTTGCTTGTTCATTGTCGCTTTAGTTATCACTGTCACTTTCTGATGATTCTGAATCTGAGTTGTCCCATGTAACAGAAAAAGCTTTCTTTTTGAATTTTTCTTTCTTATTCTTGTTGTTGAAGTTCTTCTGATTTTCTTTCATTTCTGGACAATCTTTTACAATGTGACCCTTCTTATGGCAATTGAAACATTCCAATTTTGAGGATGAAGGTTTGTTTGAGGTATTCTTTTTGAAATTTCCTTTTCTATATTTTAGAAATTTCTTTAAATTCTTAGCAATAAAGGCTAAATCTTCGTCCTCTAATTCAGATTCTTCTTTATCTGCATGAAATGCCACAATATTTTTCTCTTGAGCAAATTCTCTTTTTGCTTGAAGATTAACTTCGTAAGACATGAGATTTCCTATGAGTTCTTCGGGTTTCATAGTTGACAAATCATTAGCTTCCTCAATGGCCAATACTTTTCTTTCTCAATCTTCAGTTAAATAATTTACTATTTTTGACACAATATAAAAGTCACTATTTTTTCTCCCAATCCTATCAATGCATGTAAAATGTCTTGAAATCTCGAATACATTTCATTCATGGTTTCATTTTGCTTCATCTTGAAGTTTTGGAATTGATTCTTAAGCATTGAAATTTTTGTTTGCTTGACTTTGTTTGTTCCTTCATGAATAGTTCTGACTGTCTCCCATATCTGGTATGATGATGTATAGATGCTAACACGATTGAATTCATTTCTATCGAGAGCACAATATAGCATATTCATAGCTTTTGCATTTGCATTAACTTCATCTTTTTGAGTTACTGTCCAAGTTGAGTATTCAGTTGTAGGTGTCGTGAACACTTTTTGAGTAGCATGCCATGCACTAAAGCCACATGCTTGCATATAAATTCTCATTCTTGTAGCCCAATAATTGTAATGTAGTCCATTGAATAGTGGAGGTCTTTGAGTAGACTGTCCTTCGGCAAGTTGAGCTAGTATTTGGGTTATTCTCCATTATACCAAAGTATCAAATAACGGTGTTACGATTATAAGATGGCCTTGCTATGATACCAATTGGAAAGGGGCTATGCAGCGGTATAGGATCGTGTAGTATGGAGAATAGGATGTAGTGTATATAGCAGAGTAGTAAGTAAATATCACACAACTGATTTATACTGGTTCGGACCATTGTCCTACGTCCAGTCACATACTCACTTCTGGTATTTCACTAACACTAAAACCCTCACTTTACCTGGAGGAATAGGTTCACAATTTCCCGAATAGACGAACGGGATTTCTTGCCTCAACCACTGAAGAGGTCTTCACTAATACAGAATAATTGTTGACTCTTTTGTGTTCTTGAGAACACGGATTGTCTAATATTAAGTACACCCTTCCTATAGCCTTTCCTTGATGATAATCGTGAAGTATGTGAAGGAATATGGAAGTTTAAAAGTCTCAAGTATGAAAATAGATTGCTTTTTAGAACTTAGAGAGCTTTGAATAAGATAGAGGGAATTAGAATAAAATTCGGTGATTAAATCAATTAATTAACTCCCTATTTATACCATATAAGAAGATACAACTGATCACGAAAGGTTTTGATGAAGAGTTATGGATAAAATAGTTGTGCCTCTTCATAGAAGATGCAACCTTTCAGAATCAGATGTCTGAATATTATTTTGAAATATCTGTTTATATGTAAAGGTATAGTCAGCAAGGAAATAGTGCAATTCGGGGTGAAATCAGACGTCTGAAATATTTGAAACAGACGTCTGAATATTGTAGTGAAGAACAATCTGTTTCATCAAACAAACATCTGAAAATTTCAGACCAGACGTCTGTTTTCTGTTATAAGCCTATACCTTACCTATTTTATAATAAAGGAACAATATATATAAAACGTGTGTGTATAATCATCAAGGAAGATTTTAACATATAAATCTAGGACTAACAGACTCTTACAACATATAAGTGATCTTTGTTTTGTGTTCTTGAATCTGATTATCAGAAGTATCTTCCTACAACATAGAATTAGTCGATAATAATATATATATATTAATGAGCTCGTATAGTTGTCATAGTCAAAATACTATATAGCGGGATTCAACATCATCTTCTTCTAGAGCTCCTACGATAGAGGAGAAAGGGAAGAATGTTGTTGTTCAAGGTACGTGTGACACCCCACGTCCATTAATGTCACTCATTAAGGGAACATATTACTTTCATGGAGCGTTATAAGAGTATAGAATAGAACATCACAAGACAGATATATAAAATGGTACTTAAAAATTAGAAATTTATTCATTGCAGCGGAAAGAAAAACATGTCTGGTTACAACATCAAAACCATATACTAAAGACAAGTACACAAATATCCATCTTGAACAAAATTATTATCAGAGTACATAGAAGCAAAACCATAATCCCACTCCAAATAGCCATAATGAAAAAGAGATAAAGTTGATCATTACTTTCAACACTTCCAAGCACTTCAAGAAGAAAGAGATCCGAGTCAAGCTTCACTAATCCCACCCTGAGGACCTGGAGGGAAAGAAAGATAAGAGGAGAAACAAAAAGGGTTAGACATAAAGTCTGGCGAATCTAGTGAATTTAACAATATAATCAGTAAAGTAATAGACATAAACTGGATATAAGAGATGACTGTAACATAAGCAGATATGACAAGGTAAACAAGGTAATAAAGATAGAACGTCGACTGCGCTCCTAACCACTATAAGATATGCTCTGCACCGTACCAACATACTAGTTACATACTAAAAGATGATCCCTCCCTACTAATCATAATAATGGTAGCTTCGTGTACCCCTAGCTGCTTTCGTAGGTGCCCACTTGCTCCTACAACCACTAGTTGTACCCACTACCCTCCCCATTCGATCAGCTCCCCAACCTCGTAGATACCTGTGATGGTCCCACAATAGGGTGTATCACTCCCTAGGGTGGCAACCCCGATACTACTGAAATGCACAGCTTATACCCACATTACACGATGCAACATCGTCTTACCTACCAGCCCGGACCCACGCACGCATATGACTCCGTTGGACTTGCACTACCATCGCTAATTCTTTATCGACCTCTTATAATCAACCCCAGTAAGCATGTCCCTGTCCTCGACCTAGTTCAAGCTCATATAGATACTAAAATGGGTTACTGGTTGAAAAGGGTCCACACACTTGACACAAGCTTCCCTCCTAAGCTTGGTCCCCACTAGGAATTCCCACTTAATCCATTTTTATCCCCATGCCTTATCACATATCTCATCTTGATTAAGTGCCTTAATTATGTTTCACATGCTACCCATGTTACCCACTTAACCCTTTATTATTCACATGTTTTACCACATGTCTCATCTTGGTTAAGTGCTTTAATTATGTTTCACATGCTACCCATGTTACCCAGTTAACCCTTTATTATTCCCATGTCTTACCAAGTGTCTTATCTTGGATAAGTGTTCATTAATTCATTATAACCGTAATCTTGCTAGACTTCCCACATTAGATTACCGTTTGCGGTTGCTGGATATGCCGGGCGGTTCCGGGCAGGCTTATACCGCAATCTGAATCTTACCTCATGTCTTTGCATTATTTCTCATCTAATTTCTGCCTTTGACCTTTCACATTAGATTACCATTTGTCGTTGCCGGATATGCCGGGCGATTCCGGGCAGGTTTATACCGCAACCCGAATCTAACCTCGTGTCTTAGGCGTTTATTATCACTTTCTTGATTCAAGTCCCAATTTCAAATCTTGGATTACAATATATTCCAATTATCCATAATTTCCAATCTAAATTATATTTATAATTTTAATCCAAATTATGCCTATAATCTCATGTGTACAAGTTATGCCAAATTATGCCCAAACCAATTTCCATAGCCATCAACAATTTATGTCAAATCTTATTTTATTACATATTTCCCAACTTTTCCTAATCATTCCAACGCCATTCGTACGTAAGTATCAACGCAATATGCTCAGGCTCGAAGTTAGCCTAATATCAAAAGGAAAAAGGAAAAGAAGAAGGGAAGAGAATCAAACATCAAAATTGGCATAAACATATAAATAGGCATGTGAAATGAATAACGATAAAATAGATCAGACAGGCATATGATAATAGCAATTGGGTATGAATCTAAAGGATAAATTACAAAACTAGATATGATTCATCTTATTTACATGCATATACATTAAATCCAATTTACAGTCCTATCACAATTGCTTTTTAATTTAATTATATGTGAAAGTGACATAAACTCACAGCGGTAGGATTCTTAGAAAATTGAATTAGGCTTTGTTGTTTGTAGATCGGATCTTGAATAACCTCTTCTTTGATTGGTGAAGAAGAAAAACTAAATTAATTTGAGATGGAGCAACAGCATGGAGGCGCCATGGATTAGGGTTGAATGAGATTAGGGTTAGGTTTAGGTGTTTATTTATAGGTGTATTAGACGAATTAGGACCTTTAGATTAGATTAGAGACCATCAGAACCACTCAGATTAAAAAGACACATCATCAGGGAACTGTCCAGAATTCTCCAGACCTGGGCTTGGCCTAGGCGCACTTCAGAGGTGCGCCAGTGCATTATTGTTCTGGCGCACTTCACAAGTGCGCCAGTTGTTCTGGCTTATTTTCCGATTATTCTGCCAAACTTCTATCGTCCATAACTCCTTCATACTGTATCCGTTTTATGCAAACTCGGACTCTATCTCAAGCAAAATTCTAAGACGAACGCAATGGCGTAACCCGTTTCACTTAATTCTTCTTTTAAAAATTAAATATTCTTTAATTATCTCTTATGTCATGTTTTAAAATTACGGGGTGTTACATTCCCCCCCCCCCCCCCCCACTTAAAGGATTTCGCCTCCGAAATCTCGAAGCTGAAAGGAATGTATGCCCTACCATCCATCATCCATCTACTCATCCATTAATCACGGAAGTCCATTGTCCTTAAAATATTTCTAATACTTTCATGAACATATGCAAAATGTGTGTATATGTCCTTATCCTAATGCAAAATCAGGCGGTCTACTGATTCAGTTGACCTCCTTAATGCAAATCATGATAGTGTCATGCGTCCATTATGTATGCAAAAGAATCCTAATGATACATATCATTTCTATATGAGTGCACAACCATTCATCCAAATGCAACATCCATATGATAACACATTCAATATACATCCATTAATTTAAATATGCACACTCGCCCATATGCAATATGAAAGTGATTGAGCCGATTTAGTGCATGCCTAATGTGTGTGTAAATGCATCCACGAGCAAACACTTACATCAACATGCATTCACCAAACATAACATGTCTCAAACACATGTTTACAATCATAGGATTTTCTACATAAAGATCGAAGAAATAATCGAGAGGATACACTAAACGATAGAACAAGTATAAATAAAATGGTAGAAAAAGGAGAAGTTAAGAACATACCATCAAAAAGGGAAGGGTACGACGCACGTATCTTTTCTTCCGCTTCCCAAGTCGCGTCTCCTTGATCATCTCCCCATTGGACTTTAACCAACTTGACCTCTTGGTTGCGTAATTTCTTGACCTCTGATCCAAGGATGCATGTAGGAACTCGTTTAACCATGGCATCTCGCTCTACTTCCACTTCTCTAAGCATGCTCGGCTCTACTACTTTCGCGGTATCGTGTAAACACTTCCTCAAATGCGACACGTGAAATACGTCATGAACACCACTAAGCTTCTCAGGCAACTTCACTCTGTAGGCTATCTGTCCAATTCTTTTTGTACTGGGGAATGGCCCTACGAACCTCGGTGCCAATTTCCTTACAGATCCAAAACGAACTACATTCCTCAATGGTGATACTTTAATAAAAACCGTGTCTCCAACATCGAAGTCAAGATCAGTTCGTCTCTTATCAGCGTATGATTTTTGCCAGTCTTGTGCCATCTTCATGCATCTTCGAATCAAGTCTATCTTCTCTGAGGTTTCACTAATCATCTCGAGCCCAAGCGAAATCTTATCCGTAGATTCCCACCAACAAGTCGGTGATTGGCAAGGTTGTCCATATAGAGCTTCAAAAGGTGCCATGCCAATATTAACCTGATAGTTGTTGTTGTAGGCGAACTCTACTAATGGAAGGTGTTCCTCCCATGTTCCTCCAAAGTCCAAGATGCATAATCTCAAAAGATCTTCTAGAATCCGATTCACTCTTTCTATTTGGCCATCCGTCTGAGGGTGATAAGCAGTGCTCAAACACAATTGTGTTCCTTGCGCCTCTTGCAAGCTCTTCCAAAACTCACTGGTGAAAATGGGATTTTGATTGCTTACGATACTAGAAGGTATGCCGTGTAGACGAACTATCTCTTGGAGATAAACAGATGCTAACCATGTCGTTGTTCTTTTACTCTTAACGGGAATGAAATGAGTGCTCAATCCCCGTATTACCCTTCGTTGACCTCGACAACCCGTCGACAAAATCCATGGAAACACTTTCCCATTTCCACTATGGAACCTCTAAAGGATGAAGCAAAGCACCAGGCTTCTTTTGCTCAGTTGACTTGCTGGCACACTAAACATCTAGAAACGAACTCAGCCACATCCTTCTTCATTCTGGCCCAAAAGAAAACTCGCTTCATGTCCCTATACATCTTGTCACCACTAGGATGTATGGTCCTCTTAGAACGATGTGCTTCTTCAAGGATTTCCCTTCTCAAACCCTCGTCTCGTGACATGCAAAGTCTCTCATCCCTACGCAACCAACCTTTTTCATCTATAGTATATCTACTAAGATGGCTCGAAGACTCCCCTCTTATGAACTTGTCTATTATCTCTATCAGTTGTGGGTCTCCCAAAAGCGTAGGTCACACCTCTAATGATGCCAACAAACCGGGTACATAATCGATAGAGGGTCTAATGTCAAAGGTAGATATATACTCTAAACTCTGCCGCTCGACAAACAAAGGACTCAAAGTCAACGTCTTTCTACACAAGGCGTCAGCTACAACGTTACCCTTGACAGGGGTATATGCAATCTCAAAATCGTAGGATGTTAAGAACTCCATCCACCTCTGTTGCCTTAAGTTTAGATCTTTTTGAGAGAACAGGTATTTTAGTGACTTATGATCTGTATACAACTCAAACCTCTCACCAAGCAAGTAATGGCGCCAAGATTTAAGCGCAAAAACTATGATAGCTAATTCTAAGTCGTGGGTAGGGTAATTCTTATCATGGACCTTCAACTGCCTTCCACCATAACATATCACCCTTCCCTCTTGCAACAAAACTGCGCCCAGCCCTGTCCTGCAAGCATTGGTATATACTGTAAATGGTTTACTCCCATCTAGCAAAACTAAAACTGGAGCTATCGTCAAAGCTCTCTTCAAACGTTGAAAAGCATCATCACAATCAACATCCCAATAAAAGGTCAAATTATTTATCGTCAACCGTGTAAGTGGGGCTGATATCTTCGCAAAGTCCTTAATGAAATTCCTATAATAGCCCGCCAACCCTAGAAAACTTCTTACTTCCATTGCATTTCTAGGAATCTTCCAATCTTGGATTGCTACCACGTTCGTGGGATCCACTGTTATCCCTTCCTTAGAGATCACATGCCCTAAGAATCTTACTTCCTTCCTCCAAAGTGACATTTGGAGAACTTAGCCTTAAGCTTATGTACTCAAAGGGTCTCTAAAACTTCCTTAAGATGTAAGGCATGCTCTTCTCGCTTCTAGAGAAGATCAGGATATCATCCACAGAGACTACTATGAATTTGTTTAAAAACTCCCTAAACACCCTATTCATCAAGTCCATGAAATATGCGGGTGCATTCGTCAAACCAAAAGGCATGACGAGCCATTCAAAGAAACCATCTAGAGTTCTAAATGTAGTCTTACATATGCTATCCTCAGCCACCCTTAGCTGATGAAATCCTGTAGCTAAATCCAACTGCGAGAAAATCGAAGCACCAACCAACTGATCGAATAAGTCATATATCCTCGGTAATGGGTGTATGTTCTTCGTCATGAGCTAATAGTCCACGCATAATCTAAGCGAACCATCAACCTTCATGGAAAAAACAACTGGAGCACCCCAGTTTGAGATACTCCTTCTTATGAACCCTTTCTCAAGCAACTCTTTCACTTGCTTACTAAGCTCTCACCTTTCTCTTGGAGCCATGTGGCGCACAGGCAATGCAACTGGCTTTGCATTGTCCACCAAGTATATATGGAAATCTATCTCGTGTTTTGGAGGTAAGCCCCCAACCTCCTCAAAGACATCTGCATACTCACGGACTACTCGAACAGATTGCAAATCATCAATAGACGTGTCAATAGATTCTAGGTGGCTATGCATAACAGAACCCTTAGGGTCGCATGAGATATCGAGAGTATTACCCAAACTAGTCAACAGTCTAACTGCCCTCTTTTCACAGTCGAGAATGACACCATACTTGGCTAGCCAATTCATTCCTAGAATCAACCCATAGCCCATGAAACCAAGCACATAAGCGTTGCATTCGAACTCAATGCCTACACAAATATTCTCAAATCCCGACATAACACAGACAGATGAGTTGTACCGCCAATAGGATTTGAGACAACAACGGGATACACTACCATACTAGTATCTAGGTGCAGAGACTCAGCAACAGAAGCAGATATAAACGAATGTGAAGCGCCAGAATCAAACAAAGTACGTACAGGATGATCGAAAAGGAAAATCAAACTTTCAACAGAAATGTTTCTACCTCTCTCTTGCATAGCTGCCATGAGAGAATGAACCTGCCCTCTAGAAGTAGATCATGTCCTCTGTCCTTGCCTCCTTGGGCAGTCTTTAATCATATGTCCTATCTCACCACATTGGAAGTAACCAGTCCTCTTCTTCTTCCTACAGTCCTTCTTCAAATGGCCAGGTATTCCACAATTGTGACATTTTCTTTTCTCTAAACCCTAGTTATCCTTACTGCCCTTCTTTTGTTGTTGCTATGCATTCTTTGGATCCACTTTCTTATCCTATGCCTTATCTACATTAGCACCTTTCTCCTCTTCATGTATCAACGCCATATCAACAAGATACTCGAAACTAGCCCCCATAGGAATGTGGGACATAGCCAACCTGTGTAATGGTTCATTAAGACCCTTGGAAAATCTCAAGGCCTTCTTATGTGGTGTATTAACTAATTCCATACCAAATCATGCTAACTGGTTAAACTTGCTAACGTACTCCTTCACAGACAAACTCCTTTGTTTCAAAGCCAAGAACCTCTCCATGTATAAACTCTCCTCTGCTTGTGAAAGAAATTTCAACTCGAATCTTTGTCTAAAATCCATCCACGTCTCCACTGCACGTCCTCCATTAATTACTTCCCACCAAAATGAAGCTTCATCCTTCATCAACCAAGCAGATAGCTGAACCTTCCTTCCATCGTCTATCTCAAAGATACCAAACAAGTCCTCCGCTTCCTTGAGCCAATTCCGAGCCTCAACAAACGACTCAGTTCCATAAAACGATTTTCCGCCCATCACACGGAAGTCTTTGCATATCTTAGAAAAACCGTCTACATGAGGAAGAGGAGGAGGAGGAGCGGCTGCAGCTGGGGAAGGAGGAACGTTTGTTGGGCCTGTGGTAGTAGATCCAGCCTCCAGATACCTTCTGAACCAGCCTGGTATATGTACGCCCTCGGGTATATCGGGTTCCCTAGACATGCTGAAAGGAAAAAGGAAGAGATTCAAACAGAGAATCGAAAGAAAGATATATGGCTTTTGGGGATTATGTTTTTCATAATAAACCTTTCTCTTGAAAATACCTTCTTTAAAACAAGTTTTTGAAAATACTTCTTTTTAAAAATGCTTTTGAAAATGGTTTTCAAAATCTTTTATCTATTATGGTAACCTTCAGCTCTGATACCACGTATGACACCCCCACGTCCATTAATGTCACTCACTAAGGTAATGCATTAACTTTCATGGGGCGTTATAAGAGTATAAAACAGAACATCATAAGGCAGATATATAAAATGGTACTTAAAAGTTCAAAATTTATTCATTGCAGCAGAAAGCAAAACATGTTTGGTTACAACATCAAAACCATATACTAAAGCCAAGTACACAAATATTCATCTTGAACAAAATCATTATCAGAGTACATAGAAGAAAAACAATAATCCCACTCCAAATAGCCATAATAAAAAAAGAGAAAAAGTTACCCATGTTACCCACTTAACCCTTTATTATTCTCATGTCTTACCACATGTCTCAACTTGGTAAGTGCTTTAATTATGTTTCACATGCCACCTATGTTACCCACTTAACCCTTTATTATTCTCATGTCTTACCACATGTCTTATTTTGGTTAAGTGTTCATTAATTCATTATAACTGTAATCTTTCAAGACCTCCCACATTAGATTACCATTTGCGGTTGTTGGATATGTCGGGCGGTTCCGGGCAGGCTTATACCGCAATCCGAATCTAACCTCGTGTCTTTGCATTATTACGCATCTAATTTCTGCCTTTGACCTCTCACATTAGATTACCATTTGCGGTTGTTGGATATGTTGGGCGGTTCTGGGCAGGCTTATACCGCAGTCCGAATCTAACCTCGTGTCTTATGCGTTTATTATCACTTTCTTGATTCAAGTCCAAATTTCAAATCTTGGATTATAATATATTCCAATTACCCATAATTTCCAATCTAAATTATGTTTTTAATTTTAATCCAAATTACGCCTATAATCTCATGTGTACAAGTTATACCAAAATATGCCCAAACCTATTTCCATAGTCATCAACAATTTATGCAAAATCTCATTTTATTACATATTTCCCAACTTTTCCCAACCATTCCAACGTCATTCGTACATAAATCTCAACGCAATATGCTTAGGTTCGAAGTTAGCCTACTATCAAAAGGAAAAAGGAAAAGAAGAAGGGAAGAGATTCAAACATCAAAATTGGCATAAACATATAAATAGGCATGTGAAATGAATAACGATAAAATAGATCAGACAATCATGTGATAATAGCAATTGGGTATGAATCCGAAGGATAAATTACAAAACTTGGTATGATTCATCTTATTTACAGGCATATACATTAGATCCAATTTACAATCCTGTCACAATTACTTTTTAATTTAATTATATGTGAAAGTGACATAAACTCACAGCGATAGGATTCTTAGAAAAGAGAATTAGGCTTTGTTGTTTGTAGATCTGATCTTGAATAACCTCTTCTTTGATTGTTGAAGAAGAAAAACTAAATTAATTTGAGATGGAGCAATAGCATGGAGGCGCCATGGATTAGGGATGAATGAGATTAGGATTAGGTTTATGTGTTTATTTATAGGTGTATTAGGTGAATTAGGACCTTTAGATTAGACCAGAGACCATCAGAACCACTCAGATTAAAAAGACACGTCATCAGGGAACTGTCCAGAATTCTCCAGACCTGGGCTCAGCCTGGGCGCACTTCACAGGTGCGCCAGTGCATTTTTGTTCTGGCGCACTTCACAAGTGCACCAGTTGTTCTGACCCATTTCCTGGTTGTTCTGCCAAACTTCCATCGTCCATAACTCCTTCATACTTTATGCATTTTACGCAAACTCGGACTCTATCTCAAGCAGAATTCTGAGAAGAACGCAATGGCATAACCCATTTTACTTAATTCTTCTTTTAAAAATTAAGTATTCTTTAATTATCCCTTATGTCGTGTTTTAAAATTACGGGGTGTTACAGTACGCTTTCTATCAGAGGTGTTTCAGTTCGAGTGTTGTTTGATACTAGAGCATCGCATTCTTTCATTTGCAATGAGCTTGTGTGCCGCTTGGGTTTGGAACCCGAGATTTGTGATAGACCATTGGTTGTGACTAATCCGGTCGGGGGTTCTTCTAGTCTTTGTATGCTGTGTCGCGGTCTTGTGTTATCAAGTCATGGTTGCTCCTTTATGTGTGATTGCTCTGTTTTAAACTTCGCTGGATTTGGGGTCATTTTCGGTATGGACTGGCTCAAGAGGTATGCGGCAAAAGTGGATTGCGAGAAACTCGATGTGACAGCCGGAAATGTGGAAGGGCGGATGGTTGTGATTCAATGTAAGCCTGAAGATTGTGTCTTTGTAACCTTTTTATATTCGCTTGTGATTCCACGAGAAGACTTGTCATCTGTGTCGATCGCTAGTGAGTTTGATGATGTCGATTTGCCGCCGCATCGTGAGATTGAGTTCAAGATCAATTTGGTCGAAGGTGTCAGACCTATCATTATGCCCCTTAGGCGGATGACGCCTAGAGAACAGCGAGAGTTAGAGGTGTAAATTAGAGACCTTTTGGGAAAAGATTCATTTGAAGAAGCATGTCTAAATGGGGTGCACCAGTTGCGTTTGCAACCAAGGCTGCTGGATCTTTGAGATTGTGTGTGCATTATCGTGAGCTGAACAAGGTAACCAAGAAGAACAAATATCCGTTGCCGAGGATAGATGACTTGTTTGATCAGCTTCACGAAGCCAAGATGTTTTCTCAGATGGATTTGGCAACGAGATTTTACCGGTGGAGAATGGTAAGGATAGTGTACCAAAAACAGTTTTTAGGACACCATCCGGTTTCTTTGAGTGGCTGGTGATACCATTTGAATTGACCAATGCACCAGCGTATTTCGTAGATCTTATGAATAGAGTGTTCAGAGATCAGTTGAACAAGTTCGTACTTGTGTTCGTGGATGATATCCTGGTTTACTCTCGGAATGTGGAAGAGCATAAAACACACTTGCGAGTTGTTTTGAGGATCTTGCAAAAGCATTAGCTGAGAACTAAGTTTTCGAAGTTTCACTTCTGGAAGAATGAAGTGAGGTTCTTAGGCCATGTTGATTCTAGAAACGAAATAACGGTGGATCCCGCTAAGGTGGCAGCAATCCAGGACTGGGATAGACATAAGCATACAATGGATGTTAGGAGTTTCCTTAGGTTGGTAGGATATTATCGTCGATTTATCAAATGATTTCTCCAAGTTAGTTGCACCATTAACATGATTGACGAAAAAGAATTAAGAGTTCACATGGGATGCGAGTGTGAGCAAGCTTTCGGAATCCTGAAGGAGAGACTAACAAGTCTTCTGTTTTGACTATTCCAAGTGGGTATAAAGATATAGTGGTATATACCGATGCATGCGTGGTACTAAATTTGAAGCATTGCTGATGCAAAAGGATAGAGTTGTGGTCTATACAAGTCGACAGCTAAAGCCGAATGAAATGAATTATCCAAATTATAATTTGAAGTTAGTAGCAATCCTGTTGCTTTAAAGATGTGGAGACATTATCTATTGGGAGTTCGGTTCAAGCTGTTTACGGTCCACGAGTCATTGAAGTATCTTTTCTACCAAAAGGATTTGAATCTTTGGCAACATCCACTACACCAAAAAAACAATTTTGCCATGGCTTTGGGCCGTGGTTAATGAGTTTCGCTACAGCTTAAGGCCATGGCAAAAAATTTGCCATGGTCCATAGCTGTGGCATATGTTTCGCCACGACTACGGATCATGGCTGAATTCAATTGAAAAAACTACATTTTAATCATGGACCTATACTTAAAAGCATAAAGCTCCAATTTGAACTATAAGCAGTTTATACTCACCAATACAAATTTTTTAGCAAGTGATACTCACCAATACAAATTGTAATCTTCGTAGCTACAAATTTACATAGTTCAAATGAACAACTCATACAAAGTAGAAAGTTCAAATGAATAAATATATAAGCATACTTCAAACTTTAGTACATATTACATGATTCAGATTAACTGAATATATAGACATACTTCAAAATTCATACGTATTACGTATAACTTCAGTATCCAACCAATAGACCACAACCCATTTATAACAAACCCTTACTTTAGGTGACGGACCTGCAAAGCAAAGTTTGTGTTAGACTACTGAATATGAAATATGGCATATATCTCGTCAAATTGCGCTCCAGCAATCGGCTTGATAAAGAAACCAACTTATTCAACAGAACTTGTTTCACGAGCTCTGGGTCTGTTACACAAAACTTCAGACGGTGATCCAACCCAAAACAGAAATATCCCTCCTATCCAATTGTATACAAACAGTAAATTCAATATTTTGCTAGGTTCCAAATATTAAGTCACAGTTTTATTTATACAATGATGTAACAATTGATTTAAACAAATTTCTAGCAATGCACCAACATTTTAAAATGTTATTATTAACACACATATCTATATTTAATTTTAGACGCAAAATGTATGCTCAATTATAAAAAGTTCATTTAAAACTAAATCCATCTTGTAAGCATAATTACAAACACATATCTGGGAAACTAAACAGCAAAAAGTGGAGTGGACAGAATAAAATGTGGAAAAAGTATAATGTACCAGGTCCAGCCACTCCTTGTTTCTTCAAGATGGAACATCGGTTTATTAAAACTGGTGTTTAGTTAAAACCGATGTTCCAGCGTATCAAAAAAGATAGTGCACATAAATGTTTTTAATTGTAAAGCTTATTACTTCGTACATTGTGTGGCCTGTAAGTGCTTGGAGTTGAAATGGAAGAGGCACCTCATCAACCTGAAACGACTAAGACGAGGATAAACGGAATAGGTTAGAACTGCAAGATTAGGCGCTGTGACCAGGAGTGTGTTTTAGAATAGTACAAATAATAATTGTTCTTTTCTTTACTGAAATACCTTTGAACCCAAAGTCCCATTATAAGCTTAAAGCAGTGGAATTACTTTCTCTTCACATTTTGCGATATCAGTTATCCCCGAAAAAACATAAACACTGCCCAAATTTGATTTTCAAATATCTCACTAATAACCACATGAAAAGTAAAACATCATATCATTTGTTAAGCATACAATTCTATATTTCATTTTCTAATGAAAACCAATAAGCTTCATTACCGCTACTTAATAGTACTCGAATAAGACAACAAGCAGAGGAAACGAAAAGTTACGGACCTTGGATTTGCTTACGATAAAATAATCATGCCTATCTTTTTTGATTAGCAAGCTACTACACTACATAATATTATAGACTGTTAGCTATTATTAAAAAAATTCCTTTATGTTCACTTGACCAAAAGTACTATATTTTGACAGAAAAGGAAATATACCCTAACAAATTTTGGTCAAATTGTTATGATACTAAGTAAACTATCTACTACATGAATTTAGATTATACCATTAGAAAAAAAACATCTTTAACATTGCAAAACTTTGAATTTTCCTTTGTTTGAAAATAAGTAGAAATCTAATAGTGAGAACAAAAGGATTTGTTTAACTTGAAAGCCCGACTTGAGTAAAAACAAACCTGATAAGGATTCTGATTAATATGCATGTTTAACTTGAAAACTGAGAAATTATGAAATCGAAAAAGGGAAAACATCTCGATGATGTATTGTTACTTCAACTACATTGCTGTATTCATTAGTCAATCAGCATATTCTCTAACAATTATGTAAGATGCAGGAAAATTGAAGCAGACACATCATTTTTTGCGGGATATGTTTATGCAACAAGTTACCAGCTAATTATTTTGCAACAAGTTACCAGCAAAACAAGTTACTGCAAAGAAAAGAGAACGTATCACTTGGTTAGCTAGCTGAGTAAACTATACCTGAATTCAAGGAGAGCAATATGAACCCCAGTCCCTATCTGTTGCATTCTGGGAATAACACGTAGCTGAACTGCTCCAGCTGCAGGTGGCGTAAACTGAACCGATGTTACAAGCTAAAACTTGCTGTAATCTCAAATTGTCACCATAAAAGTGCATCGAAGATAATTCTGTAGGCAAATCATGGACAAGTGTGACCTGACGTTCTTTGCTTATTACCATTCCTTGGGTTACTGCTGCCTCCACAACTTCACCAAGGTTAAAATTTACTGTGTTTATCTCCAAGTAACTGTTAAAAGGTAGATACCCAGCCCGTACTCAAGCGTGAGTACTTCCAAAACAGTCTCCCATCTGGTACTATTCTCACGGCTTTCCGGACTCTGGGGGTGGTTGATTAGCGCGCGCAGTCTTTCCTTCACATTATGTGAGGAGGACGGAGCTCGAACCTGTGCGCTCCAGATTACCAGCCGGGTAACCTTACCAGATAGTATCTATCATGAAGAAACGGTAACAGCAATTCAAGGGTATAACATATATTTCTAGCATCATTTACATTAAACATCTATAAAAATTTCATAGTCATTAGTCGATGCTGTTGCAGACAGAAATAATAGTAGGGTGTTTTCTAAGTATAGCTGTAAGCTTAAAGTACTTGAAGTTTTGATTACAATTCAATTTACATACATAAATTTCCTTTCACCATTATAATGCGCATAAGGGATGAGACAATGTGTATGATCAGATACAAAGAACGATGATAGAATTTAGGTTTCCCCCCCTCCCAATATGGATTACTTCAGCAAACAGAGTATTGAAGTTTTTTTTTTCTTCTAATCTTTTCTCCAGACAAATTTAAAAAAACAAGGACATTCCGGCCAACTTGATTAAAAACTAAATTTGTCGATTTACATAACCGGCCAAGGCAAGTTGAGAAACAAGAAAACTACATATGGGAAGAACCAGAAAATTGGAAAAAGCATATACACTGGTATATTGCAAATATGTACATCAACTTAAAACACGTACCCACCAACTTCTAGATTGTGGTAACTTGAAATAGAAACTGATATCTGATTGTCTTAAAATTGTCCAATAGAATTAGTTCATGTCTTGTTTTTCTTACATCACGTCTTGACTTGTGCATAAAGGAACAATTACAAACTAATTAACTAAGTAAATCTAATTATCACAAATGAGTAAGTTTCCCAAATCCCAACACAATAATTTTTTATATATGTTCCTGCGTTTGCTTCTCAATATTTAGCACATTGTTGGCAAGGACTAAAAAATTTGTATACTGAGTTAATCACTTTTGTATTTATTTATTTTTAACCAAAAGAGTAATATATAGACAAAAAGGGGAAGAATCCAGCTTTTGTAATTTATTCACGTACTACATAGTGGAGTTGTATTAGTTAATGAAAAGAAGCAGCGTCACGGTTGGCCGCTAATCTGCTAATCCACGTCATGGAAAAGGTACAAAATAGTCTATATCATTTTATCCATATTGTACGTGTTCCCTCTCGCTTGAAACTGGGGAAAAACCTGACAACACTTCACAATGAATTTGATAGTTTGGAACAAACATAACAACTAATCAAATCATAAACACTAACAACCAAATCAAATCATAAACACTAACTCAACAGTTAAGATGCATCATAAACATTAATGCTATTCTATAATCAACCCAAATAATCAGATGAACTTATTTTTACTCGCCTATTGTGTTTACAGCCAATCAAGTCAACAACTGAAAATAGGTATACACACAAATGTCAGTTAATTGATTCACGTAGACGAAACTAGTTATTTACCAATGATGGACATGGAAGCAGATCTGAATCAAGCGATCTGAAAATAACCGAAACGGTGTGGGTTGAGGAGAATCGGATTCAAGATGTGAGAGATTCTCGTTTGACAGAACGATCCGAAAATCATAATGGGTTGAGAAGAATCTGGAATCAATAGCCAATATAGAACTACGGAATTGATTAGAGGAGACAGATATATAAATTATGGGAGAAGATAACCGCGGAATTGATTGTGCTAGGGCATGATTATGGAAATTATGGTAAGCGGGAGCTAATTCTGTAAGGAGAGTGATTTTTTTTAGACAAGGGTTAAATGTACTGAAAGGAACAGTGATTGTGGGACGGTTCAAACCTGTGCTGAATGGGCATGGGCGAAAGCCGTGCTAATTCATTTTTCCACGGTCAAAACCCATTCCAAAATTGTCATGGCTATAGACCGTGGTAATTCTTCCGCATTTGGATGTGACAAAACTGACAATATGGTGTTGTGAACGGTAGTTAGAGTTTTTGGCCTCTTATGAATTTGGTAAAATCTATACTTTGGGTAAAGATAACGCAGTGGCTGATGCGTTAAGTCGAAGACATGTAGGTTTGAGAGCGATGTTTTCGGAATGGAAGCACCTCGAGTACTTAGCAAATAATTTCGGGCCTAGGTGTGAGTTAGAGCTTGAAATGTTGGCAAACTTATCGATAAGACTTACTCTCATCGGAAGGATTTGCGAAAGTCAAAAGCGTGAGAAAAGCTTGTCGAGATCATCCAGAAGTTGAAACCAAAAGATAACGAATTCGAAGTCGATAGAGAGGGTTGGCTTCGAAAGAAATGACGACTAGTTGTTCCTGATATTGATGGATTGAGAGATGAGGTTCTGAGAGAATGTCATTATTCGAAGTTGACAATTCATCCTGGTGGTAACAAGATGTATCATGATATGAAGCGAGCTTACTACTGGGAAGGGATGAAGGTGGATGTTGGAAATTTTATTTCCTAATGCATCAACTGTCAACTGAGGAAAGCTTAGCAGAAGAAGCCGAGTGGCTTCCACCATTGGAAGTTCTTACGTGGAAATGGAAGCAAGTATCGATGGATTTTATCGGTAGACTACCTAGAACCAGGGCAGGAAATGAAGAGATTTGGGTCGTAATGGATCGCTTGACCAAAAACGCAAGTTTTATTCCTGCCAGATCGACTAGGATGGCATCAAAGTTGGCTGAGTTTTGTATTAAATGGATAGTTTGATTCCATGATATTCCGAACAACATAGTGAGTGATCTAGATCCATTGTTCACAAGTGGATTTTGGAAGAGTTTGCAAGAGACTTTGAGAACCGAGCAATGTTTGAGTATGGCTTATCATCTCAAGATCGATGGTCAAACTGAGAGAGTAAACCGAGTATTGGAAGATCTCCTCAGAGCTTGTGTATTGATTTGAGGGATTGTGGGAAGATCATCTACGTTTAGTTGAGATTGCATATAGTAACAGTTACCGGTCGAACATTGAGATGGCACCATACGAGGCGTTATATAGTAGACCGTGTAATTCTCCGGCATGTTGTCTAGAGACTGGATATAAGTTGATACTTGGGCCAGAGATGATAAGAGAAACATCGAATTGTATCGAGATCGTTCGATAATGAATGAAGGCAGCTCAAGATCGTCAGAAGAGTTACACCGATAAATGTCGTAAGGATTTGGAGTTCGACGTTGGTGATATAGTTTTCATGAAGTTTTCACTTTTGAAGAATGTTGTTCGATTCAGAAATAAAGGAAAGTTGACCCCAAGGTTTGTTGGACCGTTTCCGATAGTCGAGCGGGTTAGTTTGTTAATTTATAAATTTGTATTGCCTCATTGTTTGTATATTGTAGTTTATTATAGCTCAGTTACTATTATTAACCTAACATTGCAAGTTTATATTTTTTTTTGTGATAATAGGGTAATTTGTATACGAGTTGACTATTTTAGTGCTTTTAGAGTTGTTTGCGCTATTTAGTGTGTATGAGCATAATTTGGTTTATGTATTTTAGAAAATGACGAAAAGAATAATTAATTTTATATAATGTACGATTAGTTAGTTAGTTAAGTTTTAAACATGTGCGTATATATATAAATTATGTATATGTATGGTTTGATTGGAGTTAAGTCATGCAGGTGTTATTTAGCATAAACTATGTAATATATTATACTCATAAAACCCTTAGAGTGTTTTTTGACATTATATATGATAAGTATTGTATATGATCATTATGTAGGTATTCGTTTTTTTAACAGAACGGACATATGTATTCATTGTATGTAATATTTGTTTCCAGTATTAGACAAGTTACGAACAATAACGTAATTAAATCTTGTAAATTGTTCCATATTAAATGATTCACAAAATTTCGACAATGCTTCCTTTATGTTCCTAATGTTTATGCAATTATGTACTGTTCAAGGAACCAAAGCGAAGTGTTGTCGATATTTTTTTGAATTGTTTAAATTAAAAAAATTACGTGATCTAATTATGTTACTATATTTGTAATGGGAGGTAGGATGATCCATTAGCAAAGGTTCAATGATTGATTAATATAATATTAACCTATAAAATTGTTTAAAAAAATAAATTGTCATATATCATACTTTTTAACTAGTACGCAGGGAAATGGACCATCATTTAACTGGTTTGAGCTGGATGGATCAACAACGAAGGGAAATGGAAGGCTCAATAACTGAATATTTTAATAATGATATTTGCGTATTTAATGGTTTTGCTTTAAGTAATAGTGGAAACGATAAAAAAATCTGTTATCCATGTAATAGATGCAAATTGCCAAAGGATTTGATACCGGAAATAATTAAAGTACATTTGCATCTGTACGGTCTAGTGCCGAATTATTTGGTTTGGGATCATCATGGAGAATTGTTACACTGCAAGAAAAACCGAGATTAGCGACGACAAAATCCGCTTCTAATCCGTCGCTAAATTGATCTTAGCGACAGATTTCCTATATAACTTGTTTGTCGGTAAAAACCATGACGGTAATTGTGTCAATTTTAGCGACGGAATGTAGCATGAGTTTTCCGACAGTTTTCCATCATTTTACTATTTATTTAATAATTTAATTTTAATTTATTTACTGACTATTTACCGATGGATAATTAATTTATAATAAATTATCATTTATAAAAAAGTGTTGGTAAATCCTTACTAATTGCCAAGGGATTAGCGACGGAAATTAAATTGGGGTAAACTTAACCTCACTTTTTTTGTTGGTAATCCGCCGCTATTCCCCTTCTGATCTGCCAATATATATATATATATATATATATATATATATATATATACATATATATATGTGTGTGTGTGTGTGTGTGTGTGTATATTACCATTATCAATATGTATTATGCGATAATCCATTGCTGAAAACAAATATCACAATGTAATAACTAAAAACACAATTTTAAAATCTAAGCAAAATAAAATTACATACACAAACTTCTAACATATTCATAAATGCTCGAAACAATTACACTCAAACTTCTGGCATATTAAAGCATACATCACATATCCAAGTAATAATTTCAAAATATAGTACAATACAAAATGATAAAGTCAAAACACATATACCGGTCCAGTAAGATATAGTATTATTCCTTTACAAAGATGTTTATGTATTCTTCTTCCGCCCTTTTGCTCCTTGTTGTGCACATCAATTGGCAGCAGCACATCAATTATATGCCATTCTCACTGAACAACCAAGTAAAAATCTGCATATGAAAATGTAACGACCCAGAAAATCTGAACCAATTTAAAATTTTTAAATTGGCTAAAATAATGGATTTTAAATATTTAAAATAAATATTTTAAATAATGGCAATGAAAACTAAGTTTGAATCGACTTTTGAAAACGAATATAATTAATTATAATTATATATAGAATTGAAAATGGCGCGGTAGTTCGATAATTCGATTTCAAACTTCAATTGGATATACCGGGTGCAAACCAATCCGGATTTTAGTGAAACCAAAAGTATTTAAATCTGTTAGTGAATATCTTTCTAACGAATCCGACCAATCGAAATTTGATAGCGGGAATCAAAAGATATGTCCAGTTGAAAATTCTGAATAGTCGCTATGGAATTCAGGCCCTTAAAAATGGACATTTTGCAAACGACCTCGGATTTCGACGAAACCACGATCGATTAGGTCCGGGCGAAATCCGTGTCGTTACACGTGGTATCAGAGCTTTGGTTAAACTCAAATCTTTGGGGTACAACTCGTTAGAACAGAATAAAAGACTCATCAGAGGTAGGATTAGTAATGTCCTATAAAAGAATCCTCATTAGAGATAGAATCAGTAGCATTCTAGAATGAGTGACTCGTTAGAGATGGGGTTAGAAATGCCCTAGAATGAGTCGAGAGTTATTTGTTTATAAATAACGTATTTGTGATTATATATATAATCTGGTTTTAGAAACAAGTTGGTTGTTGTATTGTGTGATTGTAGATTTATCAAACCACTTTCGACTTTATTCCTTTTCGGGGACGAAAAGTTTTAAGTGGGGGAGATTGTAACGACCCAGAAAATCTGAACCAATTTAAAATTTTTAAATTGGCTAAAATAATGGATTTTAAATATTTAAAATAAATATTTTAAATAATGGCAATGAAAACTAAGTTTGAATCGACTTTTGAAAACGAATATAATTAATTATAATTATATATAGAATTGAAAATGGCGCGGTAGTTCGATAATTCGATTTCAAACTTCAATTGGATATACCAGGTGCAAACCAATCCGGATTTTAGTGAAACCAAAAGTATTTAAATCTGTTAGTGAATATCTTTCTAACGAATCCGACCAATCGAAATTTGATAGCGGGAATCAAAAGATAAGTCCAGTTGAAAATTCTGAATAGTCGCTATGGAATTCAGGCCCTTAAAAATGGACATTTTGCAAACGACCTCGGATTTCGACGAAACCACGATCGATTAGGTCCGGGCGAAATCCGTGTCGTTACAGAAAATTTACCAAAGATTACAGCCTAAATTCCTAATAAAATCCTCACATATCCTCTCTGTTGAATACGGTGCATACTTGTGTTTCTTCCGATGCTATTATTGTTCAATAAGGTCATAACTATTTTATTAATCATGAGGTAGGTAGATTAAAAGGAGTAAGGTATAATGCAAATTGAGAATCCATCATCAAACTTATATTATGGTAATAATGAAAACTAAACGGTTACTGCAAATAGACATACCTGACAACGATATTGGTTAAAGAGAAATGGTTAAAGAACCAATCAGAAGAATACTTCATTCACTGCAAGCTAACAACAAAGAGAAAAGGTTAAAGGGAAACCTTCAACCCATGGTGGTCATGCCACTTTAACGATGAAATGCAGGTGTGAGGTAAGATCGTCAATAACTAAAAGAAACTGCTCTAACTTATGGAACTGGAGATAGACAATTGTCTATGCTACAGCGTCAATACCACGCAGGGTGTATATAACTACAAGATGCACTAGGCAGTCAGAACACCAAGCAGGGTTAATAATAATTAGGAGTGTAATACTTTAAAAATTGACCTACTGTTCATGCTTATTAACAATTGCAATAAATATTGATTACATATCAAATTTTTACTCTATCAAACAAACACCTATTAATATAAGAATCGGTGCATTTAAAAAACCAACAAAATACTGAATATAATGTTTTCTTTCTCACATGAACTCTAATGATCGCATTAAAAAGAAGTAGAAAAGTTGTATTTTATAAATGATACAGAATAGAAGAGGATGTATGTAAAAATGATTATGAGAAAAAAGGACATCTTAGTCATGATTGCCGCTTGTTCCATAAGTTTACGGGTAATACATACATCTGTTAAAAAGATCCTCCGATAACTAAGATGAAAACAAAAATTCCATTTTCTTGCCAAAATTAAAAACAAAATAACAACAAAGATTCGAGTAGTACAAACACTACAAGCAAAACTACTGATAACGACAGCTATTAATCCTCGCTATCCAACACTATGAATGGACGTATACGTGTAAATCACGCCAAAGTTGAAAATTAAACCAACTCTCTCCTTGGGGTGATACAAAGTGCTTTATTCATCTGAAAACCAATTACGAATGCTACAAACAACACATGATTGCAAGGCTTATACCGAAGCAAGCATATAAATGCTAACAGTAGCTAGCAAACACCATATAATGACAGAAGGCTAAAACAATTAGCAAACCCTATACCAACATTAAAGAACTGCACACCAAAAAGATTGCCTACAACCGAGTAATCAAAAACAAACAAAAAACCTCAAAACTGACCTGCAGAGAATATAAGAAGTCACAAGACGACACCCTATAATCTCCAGAGCCACAGCGAGCTCCAAGAAAACTTCGGCTTAAGGCCCTGAGCGATGAGGGAAGAGAAGAGGAAGACGCTGAAGGAGACAGCCTTGAAGACGAGGAGGTTGCGGACGACATCGGTGCCGGCGTCGCAGGCGGAGGAGTTCTCGAGGCTGTGCTGGTCTGGAGAGGTGAGGGAGAGGTCGATGAAGATGGAAGGGGAATCGGAAGTCACAAAGTGGAAGGGGATTTCGTGAATTCTGGGAATTCGAAAAGGGAGGCGGAAGTGAATTTGGGATTTAGGCTTGGAAAAGCAGTTTTGAAAAATGAGATAACGTGAAATAACTAGAAGGGCGCAAAGTTCAGCAGGTTGGAGCCAAAATTTTAGCTGTTTGGAGCCAAAATTTCAACTGTTTGGAGCCAAAATTTCGGCTGTTTGGAGCCAAAATTTCACCTGTTTGAAGTTGAAGTTTAACAAATTTTAAAGTAGATTATTAGCTGAAATTTTACTTGAATATGAAGAATCCAATTTGAAGTATTATAAAACTAAACTAAGATTTCTTTAAAATAATGTATAAGTATTTATTCAAATTCAACAAAATGTATCAATCATTCAATATTATTATTTAATTACTATAATGTCTACTTATTACTAATTAATTATTCAACATTAACTACCACTTATAAATTATATAATATAGATTATTGTTAAATAGTAAATGTTAAATGCATATGAAAGTATATTTGTATCATTTGTATTTCTAATTTATTAACACTACTAAGATTACTATTTTCAATTAACAATGTGTGCATATAAAGTAGTTGTAAAATCACATATAACATTTGAACAATAAAGGTTTTTAAAAAATATTTGCAATTCATAATTAACTAGTTGTAACCAAGTGAAAAGAAACAATTGTTAAAAATATATTCATTGCACTAACAAGGAAAACAATTGTTAAAACTAAACTATAAATTTTCCACTTATAAAAATTTTTACTTCATAAATATTAAAAATAATTATAAACTGTTAAATAATGCGTACCAATCAATTTCTTAAAAGCAAATATGTATTAATAATTTCTTGATATTAATTTAATTAATTGTATTAAAGACTATGATATTAATTTAATTAATCGTACTAAAGACTATTAAATAAGTTGTCTTTTAATAATTGGTTCTCCTGAACTTAATTTAGATAATTGTTCAGAAATTCTATCTGATTCTTGATTAAAGGATTGTTCGTTTTCAGCAGTCATAATTTACTTGAATAAAATATTTAGAGCAATCAACGACAACTTTTGTCTTACTCCCATTACTTCTCTCAATTCCCTTTATTACTAGAGGAAAATTAACAAATTTATTACTAACTAAATTCCAACAATCATTCTACACTTATTTATATGAGTATATCTTCTTCACTTATCCTATTAGTCATTTTTACATTTTTCGCTTATATCACCTAGATCTTCAAATTAGTTTCACTTCCGTCATTGTAACTGCTGAAAAGTTTAGAAAAAAAACTTTCTAAATTTATTATGTATACCATAGAAGAGTGAAATAAGGGAAAGTTGAAAACATTTAATCCATAAATTTCAAATTTTAGAAGCTAACAAATGTATACTTTTGTAGCTATTAATTTACAATTAATGTCATTCATTGTTTGTTTTATGAAGAATTTACCCTTTTTTCTTAAAATTACATTACATTTCCAACTTTTCTAATACAAATGATGGTAAATTTCCAAAGTTTTCCTAAAAATATTTATGTTTCTAAAAATTCCATTTCGAATCGAAAAATTTCATAATTTAAAATTATCCATCAAAATGTGCACACTTTTTGTTTCAGAATTCCACTTTAACAAAATAATTGGTTGTATGTTTCAAGAACTATTAGAATCATTTTCCATGGTTTCCCATTAAAGATTTTTTTTGCTAATTTAAAAAAAGTCTTTCAAACATTCCTGCTTTAACAGATTGTCTTTTTGGCAGGAATTAATGTCCATTCTTCGATTGAAGTTTGTCGCTTTTTTGAAATTCCTACTTCTGTATTTTAATTGCTCCATTTCATAACATCCTTATTTGTTGCTTCCATGAATGCATTTTGTTTGTTTTTAATTAATTCTTAACCATATGGATTTTTTTTTCTCATTTAAATCCAGTATTTGCTTCTTTCCATAACATGTCTCAGTTGCCTCATTAATATGTTCCCTTTCTTTCTCCTCAATTATAAGCCATTTATTTTCATTCAAATTTTAAGTTACATTATTTCTTTTTATGCAAGTTTATTCCATTTTTAATATATTAACTTCTACATCTAATTAAAACCTTGCACATTTATTTACTTACCAAATTTTTTTAAAGGACAAAATATAAGCACATTCAACTTGCAAAATTTTTTAAAGGACAAAATAAATTGCACAATGTATTTTATTAATTACTATTACCTCTTATTTATATTATATAGTAATTAATAATTAATCAACATTAATTTTCAAAAAAAAAACAGCATTAACTATTGAATTTTATTTACTTCTAATAGTTATTATTTATTATTAATTACTAATGTATTATTAACATTAATTATTTAAAATTTAAATTTACTAATTAATTACTAAGTAATAACACAAATTTAAAACATTTAATAAATAAAAAATATAAAAGTTTGTTTCAAATCTCTTGGAAAATTGCAGGAAAATAGCTTCAAAATTATATCGACGGTAATCCGACTCTATTAGCAAGGGAATTTAGCGTCAAATATTATACAACGGTAAAGAGCTGTAATTTCCATTGATTTAGCGACGGGATTAGTATTCGACGGTAATAATTTATAATAAGATGACATATAAAATCCAAAATATTTTCTCTTACAAAACCGACGGAAATCCGCCGCTAATTAGCGACGGAATTTTCCGCTGCTAAAAATCTGTCGCTAATCTCGGTTTTTCTTGTAGTGTTAGCATCTAATCATGTACAAGTTAAGGAGATAGCGAGTAATGAAATTGCTCTGACGAATCTTGTAGAACATGTGGTTGAAAATGTTGCACGTTCAATGTTCCCTACTGCTAAATTTGTTAATGACGATTGCGATGCTGAAGAAGAACTAAATATTGAAGCAAAAAATTTGATTTATTAGATGTTGTGAACAGACCTATTTGGAAAGGCTGTATAAGCGAAACTCAATTACCAATAACTGTTAAAAAATCTAAAGATAACCTCACAGAAGTTGGATTCATAGCCGTGAAGTGACATATGCCTCCCGATAATTTAATGTGCGAAAATCATTATGAAGTAAAAAAAATGATGTCGGCTTTTGGTTTACCATATCAAAAAAAAAAAAAAACATGTCTAAACGGTTGCATGCTATTTTGAAAAGATGTCAACTTCAGAAATTGTAAAATATGTATCCCAGAAAGGTACAAACCAAGAAAGAAGAAGAGAAAAGAAGTCTCGTGTAAACATATGCATAATTTACCTGTTACTCTTAGACTTCAAGGGTTATATGCATCTTCTGTAACCGCGCATCATATGAGATGACATAGTGTGAGAACATGAGAAGAAGATACGTTAATACACCTAGCTGATGGGAAAGCATAAAAGCATTTTGACTAGAAATATCTCGATTTTGCATCGAAAAGCCGTAATGTTAGAGTTGGTTTATGTACGGATGGATTTTCACCATTTTCGCAATTTGGTTCTAAATATTCATCATGACCTATAATTTTCACACCTTATAATTTGCCTCCATAGATGTGTATGGATACTGCATATATGTTTCTCACATTTGTCGTCTCTTGTCCTGATGACCCGACATAAGGAATCGATATTTATTTGCAACCTTTGATTGAAGAATTAAAAACATTATGGTATGAAGTAGTAGAAACATATGATATTTTAAAAAAAAATCACATGTTTACTTCTTTATTATGGATAATTAGCGATTTTTCTGCATATGCAATGCTTTCAAATTGGAGCACGGGTGATCATCTAGCTTGTCTTTATTGCATGGAAGAAACACGATTACTTTTTTACCTTATGGAAAGAAAATTGTGCTTTTACTATCGTCAATGTTTTCTTCATATTAATCATCCTTTTAGAGAAGATAAGAAAAACTTTACAGCTAATAGACATGAGACTTTACGGCTACCTATGGTTTGATCAAGCAAAGATATTTATGAATTTGTAAAGGACTATCCGAAGATACATGAGACTAGAGAATAAACTGAACTTGTAAAGGATTATTTAAAGATTTATGAACTTATGAAGGATTTACAAGACCTAAGGAAGAATTATTTTTGTTTAAATGTAACTACTTCAGTAACGTTTTAGGCTCTAAAATCAACGTGAACCCAAAATATAATCTTATAGAAATGAAACATACTTCGTGTTATTATAAGTAAGATCTTTTTGTATTTTCCAAACAAGCTATTCAATTTTATTATGTTCCTTATCCATCTCTAAAAAGAGAAAAACCAGATTGTTCGGTTGTTTTTAAAACAAATTCAAGGTTTACATTTGATGGATAGAATATTCCCGTTGAACAAGCTTACCAAGAAGATATCAAGGAAAATAGTTAAATAATAATAACCGACCATTAAATGGATTTTAGGCCTCTAAACGATGAATCAAATGCATTAATTGAAGCATTTGAGACTATAGAGGAACAAAATATAGAGTATGAAACGAAGTCTGAGTACGAAAGTGATGAAGACTGATTAAAAAATCAACATTTTGAAAGGTAAATTTATATATTTTATATGTTACGATGTTCTTATTAAAAAGATATGTTTCACAAAATTAGATGATATGTTTTCACATTGTTTGTAACAGATACTATATATGTCATCTCATAGACGTACCTCTTTTCATTCTTGTCCTCCTCCAGTATGTGGTGATGGCAGTGACCCATCACCGGAGCTAGCACGTCCTATGGTGTGGTTGCAACCTAAAGCCGATGAAAGGTAAGTATTAAGTTTCAAAATTAAATATCGTTTCTATATAATATATTATATATATAGTAGTCATGAAATATTAAATGTTTTTTTTTTAACATAGCGGTTTTGAACTTGAGCTGACTCGTGTAGTTCTTTTGGATCATTTCTCGATTTGTGCGTGTCATCCTAGTGCAGGGGCCATGCTAATCTTCTCTAAATCATTCCAATTTTATCGGATGTCCCCGAAGGGACAACTCGTGTAGCTCTTAGTTTCAGACATATATGAGCTCCATGACTTCATGTTGGCAGAAGTGGTCGAAGATTCTAGATAACATGAAAAAGACCATTTGACAAGACTTCTTTATAAGTGTGAATTTATATTATTAATTTATAGCTTATATTTTAATATACATGCATGCTACTTACAACATGTGAAAAATTCTTCCTCAAATTGTGATGTATCATTTATTACATTTGGACGCATGCACATTGATTTGTTGTATATCTTACTTGTTAAGTTTAAATAACAATTCATGTTTATAAGGAACACTTTATAGAAAGCTGTCATGTTATTTACAGAACACTTTATATATTGTCATGTTATTTATAAAACAATGTCTTGTTTATAAGGAACATGTTTGATAAGGATCCAGCTCATCTATGCACACACACCATGCTGCGTCACAAGATAAGGATGCTTATCAATACACACACCATGCTGTGTCACATGATCCAACTCATAATATATTATTTTTCCCTTATAACTTGTTACCGTTACATTGTTATTGCCTGTTTTAAACTATTGGGTTTCAGCCCACCTCATGTACTCCATCTATATAAAGCAGTGTACCGTATACATCATGTAATCAATTTTCTATCAATAATATTACAAACTTGCATATATTCTGCAACCTCTCACTCTATCAGAAAATCAAACATGGTATCACAGCTTAGCAACTTATCCACCGAAACTTAACAGCTTACCCACCAAAGCTTAACAGCTTACCCACCAGATCTTATCTCGGCTCAGCATCTAGGCAACAAGTAAGAGTGCATCTTCATCCCTGTGCCTGAACCAGTTTACACTCGAATCTTTCTCTATTCTCCAATTTTTCTGTTTTGCTGTGCTATACAATGGGCGACGAAAACTCATCACCAATGTCAGCCTCGAGTGCGTCTCAAAATACTCAAAAGGCCACTCTCGACCTGATAAAAGCCACCATTAAGCCCCAATCTAATTTGATCTCGGTCCAGCTAGATTACTCGAACTACCTGTTATGGAAATTGCAAGTCGAGATAGCCGTTAGAGATTACGGTCTTGAAGATTACATCTTAGGAACCAAGCAGTTCCAACCAAATTTATAAAAGATGATAATGATAATTTAATAACAAACCAAGAGTACACAGTTCACCAGCGACAAGACAGTCTAGCCTGTTCATAGCTGGTGTCAACCATCAGCACATCACTATTACCACAAAAATCATCAGCTGCAAAACAGCATATGTTGTGTGGGAAGCAGTTGAAAGGAATTTCACCTCGCAATCTTATGCATGTATACTGCACTTTAAGAGGCAATTAAACAATATAAGGAAATAAAACATGACAATGAATGAATACTTGCTGAAGGTCAAAGGCATCTGTGACCAGCTATCCGCTGTCGGCCACAAAATCAATGAAACTGCACAAATCCCGTCTATTATCAGTGGTCTTGATGAGAGCTATGAAGCCGTTGTCGCTATGGTATCCTCAATTGGACAACTCCTACTCTCCAATATGTCTACACTTCTCTAATGGCTCATGAGGGAAGCAATGAGCAAAGAAAAACAGTTAATCCAGACCTTAATATCAACTACACAACTAGCTACAAATGAAAACAACCAGAAAGGAACTGTGGACCTCGAAAACAACAACAGTACAACTATAATCAGAGGGGTGGACAGTCAAATAGAACCAGAGGCAGGTTTAATAGCAACAACAGAATTCGATGTCAGATATGTGAGAAGTATGGTCATAGTGCAAACAAGTGTTATTTCATATACAACGCTAATTACATCCCAAATCAAAACAACACAAGCAACTCAACTATCAATGCAAACACACGCAAGGACAATCTAGGGGAAGCAGAGGCTCACAATACTGAAAACGCAAAAAATGAAGACATAAATAATGAGTGTTGGTATCCTGACTCGGGTGCAACTCATCACGTGACAAACTACTTAAACAACCTGAATCTTGGCAATAAGGAGTACAAAGGTATGCAAATATTAACTGTTGGTAAGGGTAATAATATGCACATCACACACAGGAAATGCAAGTTTAAATGGTTCTAGACCTCTGTTTTTAAATAATTTGTTGCGTGTTCCAAAAATCAAAAGAAATTTAATGAGTATTTCACAATTTGCCAAAGATAATAACATATTCTTTGAATTCTACCTAAACATATGTCTAGTCAAGGATATACTGACTCGAAAAACTATTTTATAGGGTAGAGAAAGTAATGGTCTATACAAGTTTACTGTAAGCACGGGACAGTCTGAATTTTGTAACAATTACAGTCCAAATATTAATGGTGTTTCTAAGTCTTGTAATTCTTTTAATCTCTAGCATGATAGACTAGGGCATCCAAGCATAAAAATTGTCAAAGTTGTATTCGATGAGAATAAAATCTCTACTAATGGTATTCCAAATAAATATGCGTGTAAATTCTGTCAAATGGATAAAATCCATAAACTTGCATTTCCACACTCTGAAACCACGTACACAACACCACCAGAACTAGTTGTTACCAATGTATGGGGACCTGCACCCATAACCTCTGATTATGGATACAAATATTACATTTCCTTTATTTATGTTTACTCCAGATTTGTATGGATTTACTTTTTAAAATCAAAAGCTGAAGTAAACAATATTACCATGCAATTTGTAAATATTGCTGGAAAACAAATTGGTCACCAAGTTAAGAAAGTTCAAACTAATGGAGGAACAGAATTCCTTCCACTAAAACATTTTTTTCAAAACAAGGGGAATGAACATAGAATTATAGGTCCACACACCTTAGAACAAAATGGTTTTATCGAAAGAAAACACAAACATATTGTAGAGACTAGTCTAGCATTGCTTGCGAAAGTCTTTGTACCACTAAAGTTCTGGCCCGAGGCATTCAACATTGTTGTGTACTTGATCAACATCATGCCAACCAAAATACTTAATTTCAAGTTCCCATAGGAAGTGTTGTACAATGTTGGACCAGACTACAATCACCTAAAAGTTTTCGTATGTCATTGTTTCCTTGGTTAAGACTATACAATGCACACAAACTAGAATACAGGTCTATGCCATGTACATTTCTGGGTTACCTCAAAGATCACAAAGGGTATAAATGCATAGACAACAAAGGTAAAATCTGTTTTCAAGACATGTGTTATTTAATGAAGATGTGTTCCCTTTTAGCACATCAGAAATTAAAACAACCAAAAAAGTCCAAAATACCAGACAGTATGATCTTAATGATGATGAAGTCATGATTCAACCAGTACAACAAGAATCACGCAACACAAATCAAGAGGGGGATACACACACAACATCAAGTCACAACACCAATCAAGGAAGCAATACAAATGAAGAAATTAGCAGGAATAAAAGGCAAGAAAACAGAATACCTGAGGGTGAAGCAAGCAGCAACACCAACATAGACCAGGTGGAACCTATCAGAGGCATAACTAACCAACACCCAACGATGACGTGGGCAAAGAGTGGCTTTTATAAGCCCAAAGTTTTTAACAAAAATCTGGACTCAACAGAACCTATGTCCTACAAGGAAGCTTCATCAAGTGTTAAATGGAGAGATGCATTGCAAGAGGAGTACAATGCACTTCCCAAAAATAAAACTTGGACATTGATAGAGATGCCAAGCGACAAAAACATTATAGAAAGCGAATGAACATATAAACTAAAATGAAATGATGATGGATCAGTATCAAAATATAAGGCTAGGATTGTAACAAAGGGGTACTCATAACAGTGTGGATTCGATTTCACTAAAACATTCTCACCTATCGTGAAACCCACCTCAATTCGAATAATTCTGACCATAGCCTTATATAAGAACTGGACCATCAAGCAATTGGATGTTAATAACGCTTTCTTAAATGGTGTTTTGCAGGAAGAGATCTTTATGGAACAACAGCATGGATTTATTCAGAAAGGACAAGAAACTATGGTATGCAAACTTAATAAGGCAATATACGAACTAAAGCAGACACTCAGGGTTTGGTTCAATAAACTAAAAGCAACACTGGTAAAGCAAGGCTAACAGTCAACAAGATCAGACAACTCCATATTCACAAAGTTTTCCAACAACAACATTACTTACATTCTAGTGTATGTTGATGATTTCATCATAACAGGAAACAATGACATAGAAATCAACAATATCACCAAGCTACTAGACATTGAATTCTCTATAAAAGATCTTGGGAAACTCAATTACTTTCTAGGAATTGAGGTAAAAAGGAAAGCAAGAACTGAAATACATCTTAACCAAAAAAAAAACATTCATGAAATACTACAAAGAGCCAACATGGACGAAGCCAATGCACTTCCAACACCCATGGCAACAAATTAGCAACTCTCAAGGAACAAGGGACAACCATTCCAAAATCCAAAACTATATCGAAGCATAGTAGGAGCCTTACAATATGTCACAATTACTCGACCTGACATTGCTTACAGTGTCAATAAAGTGAGTCAATACATGTAGTGGCCTACAGATGATCACTGGACAGCAGTTAAAAGTATTCTGCGACACCTCGAAGGCACCACTAATCAAGGACTGATACTGAAGACCAGCAAATCATTAAATATAAACGCTTATGCAGACGCAGACTGGGGAACTGATCAAGACGACAGAAAATCAACAACAGGATACCGCATCTTTATGGGGAAAAACCTAGTATCCTGGTGCACAAAAAAGCAAAACACCGTGTCTCGTTCAAGTACTGAAGCAAAATTCAGGATTGTAGCAAGTAGTGCAACATAACTATTATGGATACAATCTTTATTAAGTGAACTCAAAATGGAGACCGACAAGAAACCTACGGTGTGGTGCGACAATGTCAGTTCATTAGCTCTTATAGAAAACCCAATATTGCACTCAAAATTAAAACTAAACACATCGAACTAGACATATACTTTATCAGGTTGCAAGTTATTTACGGGAAAATTAAAGTAGGATACATACCGTCGAAGTGTCAGAAGGAAGATATACTCACCAGACCCTTGCTGAAGACAACATTTTCAAAGCTGAAACATGAATTGAATGTAGACGAGGAAGAAGCAAAGCTGCGGTCCACTACCTTGACTTGTCTACCTGAATAATGTCCAGTTCTCTCTCCCTTGAATCTACGGTTAGCCTACCAGCTTGGATCTGCTTCTCTATTGTGCTCGCGGCGCAAGATTGTTATTCGCCTCTTTCATTTCCTTCTTCGGCTGCGACCCTAATTTGGTAAATTAGGTTGGGGGGGATGATAAGGATCCAGCTCATCTATGCACACATCATGTTGCGTCATAAGATAATGATGCTTATCCATACACACATCATGCTGCGTCACATGATTAGGATCCAACTCATAATATATTATTTTCCCCTTATAACTTGTTACCATTACATTGTTATTGCCTGTTTTAAACTATTGGTTACATCAACACATGTTGATAGGATATTAATTCATGTTTATATTATTTATAAAAATGTATAACTTTTATTTATTCAAATGTGTAGAGTGCAGTGGACCTTTAAGAGGCTAATCTTACCCTCGTACAGCGCCACTGAAGCAGCAAAATCATGAAGAAGAATAAAAAAACGATATTGGACCGCTACGTCATAGATGGCCTATCACAACAAAAATGCATGGTGTTGCTAGCTACAATGTTACCATTGCTATGCTGTTTTTTGTCTACTGCAACGCACACTTAAATGTGTTAGCATATATATCAACATGTGTTGCAGTAGCCTCGTGAATAAAATTATCAATCCGTGTCAACACGGTCCAATGGTCCAGGTTAGCGATCCGTGTGAAGAAATGTTTAGTCCAGATTAGCAATCCGCGCATGAAATAATGTCTAGGGCGGAAAGCAAAAACAAAGGGGGGAAAACTAAAAAAATATTGAAAATTTCAATCGAACTTTACCAAAGTACTCCGCTGCTCAATCTCTCACACACTCACTCTCAGGTTCAATTAGGGCTAAAAGTTCAAGTTTACAAGCTTAATTAGGGTTCGAGTAGGGCAGGTTCGAGTTCAAGTTCAATTAGGTCTTCAATTGGGGTTCGTCTTGGGTTTCAGATTTCAGTTAGGGTTTCGATTTAATCTGCTGCTTCAGGTATCACTCAATGAATATTTCAATTTTTTTATGATTTGATTGTTGTGTTGCGTAATGTACTGCTTTACTTGTGCCTAATTTACCGCTTTAAGGTATCACTCATTGAACGACGAGGAAAAACTATGAGCAGAACTTCCTAAATTCAATGAAGGTTACATCAGTGGAGTGAATCTTTTTATTCGAAATACTTTTTCTAGATTTGCGGTAGGTGATGAAATTACATGCCCTTGCAAAAAGTGTCATAATCACAAGTGGCATTGTCAAGAAGTAGTCTACAACCATCTGATTTGGAATGGTCCATCTGAATTGTACATGAAATGGATTTGTGAAGTTTCCTGTTTAGATCCTGAAAGGAGCGATAATAATATGGATTGTGAAGCAGGAATAAATTTTGGAAATAATCTCGATGAGATGTTGCAACGTACTTGTGGAAATATGCAAAACAATGAAGATGGGTCCTCTGATGGGTCAAATGGAATAGATGTCGATGCTATAATGTTATCAAGAAATTGCCGAAAAACTGGTGTGAACTCGAAAGAGAATATGAAAATGAAGATTTGAATGATATCCAGCCTGCTTATGGAATGGAAAATCAAGATTTTGATGTTCGTTGGGGTAGAGATGATGTCCCAATAAGACGAATCCGCCTTCCACCCAGCAAAGTGAAAAACATGGCTTCTTAATTTCATATTTTTGTAGTCCAAAGCCCTTACAAATTGTGCAAATCGGAGATCGTATACAGACACACACTGCTGGTATGTATTTTTGCTTATTTTTATGGTTGGCTGGTGGTATGCTTCAGAATTCTTACAATTTCCGCTTGCTGAAGCATCAGTCTAATTCTTACAATTTTGTAGTTCAATGCTGGTATGTAACTGACTATGTACAAGGCTGATGCTTCAGTAATGAACTACAGAATTTTAAGAATTTTATTTTCTCTTCAATCAGTAATGATTGTGTCAATTCGTAATTGATGCAATGGTTGAGTTTGTACTTGAACGAGTCGTGGTATGTCTAAATTTTTAGTGCCTCAGGCATTCTGTTGCATTCCTTAATATCGTAAATGCTTTGAACAAGCTGATTCATTGCATCAATTTGCAACTCAGCCATAGATTGTGAAATGCAATTCTGTGCTGAAAAGCAACTCTGGCCATAGTTTGTGCTGAAATGTCTTTGTGCTGAAGTGCAAGTCAGTTATACTATGGCCATAGTTTGTGCTGAAATGCAACTGAGGCATGCATGTCTTCCATTTTGTGTTGCAATGTAAACAAGACATTGCATCAGTTTGTAGCCGAGGCATGCATGACTTTGGTTGTGCTGAAACGCATTAGTTGTACTAAAGGCTTTTGCTGAAATGCATGACTTTTGAAACTGCTTTATTTTGCAGGTGAAGGAGGCAGTAGAGAGGTACTGAATGCACTGGAGGCTCGGGCTTTATTAAATTGAAACTGTTATAGTTTGATGTAAACATGAATTTAGTACCGGCTGTGTTTGTAAGTACTCTGTAAAACTGAATTTATTGGCTATTTTTTGTTATTCTGTAGTTGACTAACTAGTATTTGTGTTATTGGTTATTGGTTATTAATTTGAAATGAAAAGTTGTTTATTAATTTCAGTGTGTGATGGTAATAGTTGTTATGTTGCAGTACGTTATATAATGATGCAATAGCTATGATATAATGTTGCATTATGCAGTGTTAAATGTTGTCGTAGTTATGATATAGTGTTGCCATAAATTTACATGTGGGCCCCACAACAGGATTTCGTGAACCCGGCTATAGAATTTAGGGGCGCAACAGGATTCCGTAATCCCGGGATTCAGAATTTAGTGGGCCCCACATTTATGTAAATTTAGTGCCTGTAGCAACACCTGTAGCGATGTTACCTTAGGATAGCAAAGTCGTTGCCTTTGACTCTAAGGCAACGCGGGAAAAGGCAACCCCAAAAAAGTGTTGCCAAAGATCATTTTTGGCCTATACCAACATTATTTTGCACTTCCTGCATCACTTCTCTGGGGTTGCCGTATGCAATTTATGGCGTAGTGGACCTCAAAAAAGCGGGGAATAAGCCAAATTAGATGGGCGCTACTATATGGGATGATTGGGTCAAATGGTGAGGCAATGGGGACGATGTGTAATTTGAGTATGTTTTGTTGTATGTACATATACGTTTTGAGTGGGTGAGCATTTGGTTGAAACAGTGTGATAGATTGTATATATTAATGTTAATTTGGATGTTGGTTTGAATGATATGGTTTGTTAGATGTTGGTTTGGATATTGTATATATTGGATTGTAGGTGTATAATTTGAGTCGAATATTATATCTGGGTATATATGTGTTATCGTTGTTGTATATATGCTTGAAATGTAGCTATTATGGCGTATATATGTGGTTGGAAACAAGCATGTCTAAATTCAAAAAATAAATATACTTAGATTTTCAATGGCTTGTAACGGCTATCAACGACTTACGAGGTATTGATTACCAACGGTTTCCAACTGCAAGTAATGGCATTTTCCAATAGTTTCTAACGACTTCCAACGGCTATTTGGTCAACAAGATTTGCTGCATGTCTAAATTTGATGTTGGTAAAGGACCGTGGTGCCGTTGATAAGCATTTCAAATCGTTGGTACACATCAACGACATTTCCAATAGCTTTCCAACGACCGCCAAAGGCTGGTAGCCGTTGGAAAACATTGTTCTTATAGTGTACATACTTTTTATTGGATTTTGGGAAATCATCAAAAACATTGCTATTTTACTAAAAAAAATATCGAATTTAATTTCGATATTTTCCAAATTAAAAACTATTGAAAAACAAATAGATTAAATTAAAAATATGTCAAACGAAATCTAACTGAAATATTAACACTAAATTTTCCAATACTTTATTAACATTTATTACAACATTTAAATTTACGAATTGAATTCACTGTTATTATTTATTAATTCAAGGTAATGAAATCCAATAAATATCCATTTTCAATCCAAATATTTGAATTAAACCAAACGTTAAATTCACTACTCAGCGTTGAATTCCCAATTCAAATAGCTCATGTATTTGAATTCAAGTTATTAATTTTAGATAACCCTATATTTCAAATTTTCAAATTTAATTAAATATTCAAAATCAATAACTAATATTTCGGGTTGTTACAATCTTGGTAGCAGTAGGTATGGTTCTCCAGCTACTTAACTATTGTGCATGTTTGGTTTTCTAATTTAGTATGTGACAGAGTGTCAGTCCAGCCATGATCAGTGCCATCATAATTTATATATCAGCGTTTAGCATAACATTGTAGAAGAAATAAGCTGACTTGTTGAATGCACTAAAGATGCAAGTTGATGCATGGTTTCATTAACTTATATATTATCATTGTTATTGTACTAGAAGTAATGTATTAGTACATTAACCATACATCAACGTTAATTAATGCATAAACATTAAATAAGATAATTTAAATAAGATCATAATTAGCATTACCAAAGAAATGATATGAAAACTAGTATATTGAAACTATAAAATTTTCCTTTGTGATCACGATTATTATTAATATAACAACAATATATGATTAAAATATAATATACATCGTTAAAATAAAAAATTAGATAGAAATTAGTTTTATTTGCATCATAAGATCATCAGTGCACGCATTCGTTTCGGTTCGATTTAATATAACTGGATTAACAGTACAAACGGCAACCAAATCATATCATTGTGTGTCGCTTCGATTTAGGATATTTGCTTTAGGATATTTGCTTTGAATAGAGAATTCAGTTCGGTTTTCCACACCATTTTATCCGTGTTGAGGTGCTATTTATGTCCATCCTTAGTAGATATATAACAAGTACCTAACAATTTACAGAAATCAAATAATTTTAAAGCATGCCATGATGAATATTGACATATGTACAATTACAAGCAGCCCGGGTCCTAGGTTGAGGATTACATAAACGATGGGCAGTGCGAACAGGGGAGAATGACGCGCACAATGATTACATAAACGTAACAGGTAAACAAGTTCGACAAGCGCATGCAGTTGTAAGTTAACATCAGTGGAAAAATGGATGGAGCCACATTTCAAGGATGAAAATGTTTCTTAAGTAATAGATAAATACATGCAGAACTAATTAATAACCAACAGTCAATAACTACGAAACCTCAAACAAATACATGCAGAACTGTCAATAATAAATACATGTAGAACTAGTTAATCAATCATAGATTATAATAGAACAAAACTTCAAACAAATTGGAAAAAGTAACGAATTGATAAGATAAATGCATACATACTAAATGTATATATACTAAATGTGCAAGAAACAAAATTGATAGGATAACCTAACGTTAAAATCCTGTATCAAACAGTTATCTGATGTTTGACACTTTAGAATGCAAAGCATAAGCAAATCTGCTACTTGACAAAACGCTTTGTATAATATATGGATTATTACCCTGCAATACTGGAACCAATCAGGAAAAAAAAAAAAAAAAACTAATATTGTGATGCGTTCTTTGATAATCAGCATTACACGACAGATAAATACATAAATATTTGGCAAAGCAGAAGAATCAGCTTTCTGCAAACAGAATTTTGATCGCGGTTCTACTTGCAGTTCCAAAATAACATCTGTCACAGAAAGAAAAAAAAGTTATTCAGGCGCACATAAACCATAAAACATAAGGGATTACCAGAAAGATACATATGATGTAATTCGAAATTGGAAAAAGAAAAAAAATACAATGGATATTAAAGTCAGGTCCTACCCAGAACATGTCAGGCCAAAAATGACTAATATGTATAAATATTATTGTATCGTTTATTCTTTGTTCTCTAGCATCTATTCAATTTTACCATGGATTTTGTTCTATGATGTCTCAAAATGTGGAAAGTAAGGAGAGCTGCGTGGATGACAAACACAAAAACAACACATGCATTCTAAAGGGAGCTTTTTATGTCAATCAGATTTTGATGGTGGGTGTGGCTTTATTTTCAGATTTACGTGTGATATTTTTATCGTTTTAATGAATGCAAAGCATAATTTTACTTCTTGAATTTTGGGTTATTTTGTGTCCAAATAAAATATAAAATGTGGCAACCTTGTATCCAATTCAATCTTAAACTCACTATATAATTTGAGCCACAAATCCACCAGATAGTTTGAACCACGAATCTACTAGATGGTGATTAACATGAAAATAACATGATTTTTTATTGTTATCAATAACAACACGTTTAAACTGTTCTATCTTCCCAACAATGTTTGATAAGACAACTGCACAATAAGTTTTATACAAAATACCAATTACCATTTCAACTATAATCCTCCTATTATTGCATTGTTCGTCATAAGAATAAAAATAAACACCAATGAACAAATGAAGAACTTACTGAAACAAAATGAAGAAAACACAAAATGTTCTTTAATTTACACTAAAAATTCCTGGATCGCTGTTTTAAAGGATTTTTAAAAAATATGATAAAATAATTAGAACAGAACAAAATCCAATAGCCAATAATTGTATGGAATTTGGTTTTCAATGTAAAACCCCAGTGTTTCACACACATAGACACATGTATATTTATGTATAGGTGGAACCCAGTGCACGAGGCTCCCGCTCAATAGCGGGCTCTGGGGAAGTCGATTGTACGCAGCCTTTCCCTCGCACTGTTATTTATTACAACAAAATTCGCAAGATTGTTTATTGACCCAGCTTTCTAAATATCGGGTACAGAGATCTCCTATAACTAAGTGAGTTCATGGTACATGCAACACGACTGATAAAACACAACCCTCTTGATTCACCCAGACTACCATGAGACTAAAAATGCAGAACATCAGCAATCTTTGATAGCGCATATCAAGTGAAAGCCAAGGAAACTAACACGAAACGAAAGAACTAACATGTAAGAAACGACTACATGTAGCATGCAAGTAAAAGTATTAATTATGGATGCTGTTTCAGACATTGATACTCTGTAATGCTCAGACGATATATATATGCGCTCTTAACAAATATGTAACTATATACAATAGAGTCATGGTTTACCTGCCTTCCGACCAAAAACATCTTCAAATGGATTTAGAATTCGAACGAGATAGAATTAGTATCAAACTTCACAGAAGCCTTAGAAAACATCAAGATGTCACAAGAAATTTTTTAGAGAAGTTAAGAGTTGAAGCTATGAATTGATACTGACTCGTCTATTTGGGTCGACACGAAGTCATATTGGCTCATGATATGGGGGTGTGACTCGTTTATGTGACTTCGCTACTCATCTCAAAACAATAACCATTTTTGTTAACTTCTTAAATTTCATCAAGAAGAACAAAAAAGTACTATCGAAATCTTTGATTAACATATCGAGTAAATCAATTCTACAAACTCCACATCTCTTTGAATGCTGGGGATTGTTAGCATAAATTTTCCGAACAGTATCAGCTGTAACAGCTCCAGCCTCTTCATCACGAGATGCATAAAATTTTAGAAGCTTGAGAAAATTATCATATTTGATTGAACTGATAGACTCATCATGCCCACAAAAAGGAAGTCACAGACCCAAACGCATTTAGACTCATCCTGTCCACATGTTGCAATCAATCGATGCATTGAATTGTTTCTTATTATTTGGTATTGGTACTACTATTCTTACGCCATGAGTTTCAGTATGTTGCTTTTTATGGCATAAATCTTAAAGCTTTTAATGGAGAAAATGTTCATTCCTCCATTTTTTGAGAACTATACCGATAAAAGAATCAATTCTACAACTGGTTTCCCAACTCATTTTCAAAATTTAATAAAGAGATGATGCAACAATATTTACTATGCTCACTTCCAACTGTTTAGATTCATCAAAGAAAAAAAGTTGAGCTTGAGAAGCATCATCTATATATCTCATGAAACCTTGCAAAAAATCCTACATGGAGAACCTTGTAGTAGAGAAATGAAGGTGGTGCATATCATACAACATGATGGAGATGAATTTTTTTTTTTCCCCCGATGATTCATAAAATACAAACCAACTGTGCGGCAATCAAGTGAAAAATAAACAATTAAAAAAAAATCGAAGTAGTACCGAAATATATAGATATATAGAAGAAACTATGTATAAATCTACTGATATATCTGCAAAATATATGATAGCAAATATCGATGTATATTGTGTGTGACGTGCAAAAATAACCAAACACTAATGAAATGTAAACGATGCCTACATGTAAAAAAGAGTTTAAGATGTGCATAAATAGGTGCCTAGTGAATGAGATTCAAGAAGCATGATGCATGCCTGAATATGTGTGCGCTAAAGTCAGTCCAAACTTAACAACAAATATGTAATGTACACTAGATGATTTTCAACTATATCTATGTCAAACTAGGTGCATTTCTGTTCCATACCCCTCCCATTACACGATAAGTGAAGTTAGTTCGTTTACAAGACTAATTTATTGCGTCAACTATTCTGACCTGCATCCAGTTCAGCTTTGAATGATACTATGTCTTGCCTTGGTATGCTAGATAAATACTTATGTTGTTAGTAGGCTAACAAAGTTATGTACCCATGGTATGTTAATTAAGGGTAAACAAATTTTGTATCTTCATTCACTTATATGATATTGTTTTAAGTATTCTAAATTTCTAATAGAAAAGGACATAACAAAGTTTTTCAGTAAATGAATCATTAAATATCAAATCTACAAAAACATCGCGTAGAATCTGATTTGGTTAGCCATTTCACCTACTCATATTAGTACGTTCACCTAAGCATTCATCAGATCCAATCATATAACAAAGGATTACAGCATTATCCTGGTATATTCAAGTAAGAGGTTGGAGAAAATGCTAGCAAGATGATATTAGTCAATCTATAAAACACATGATCCACAAACAAATTGTTAAAAACAAAAAACTGTTTGTGTTTCAATTTTTTTAATCTTTTTTAAAATTGAGTTAGGATGCCGAAGTGTGCTCAACTGATGATTTTTGTTAGTATAACTTTTAAAGTCTGAAAGAATTAAGATAAACCTTGTAAACATGAACGAGAATCTAATAGCACTCATTGAAATGTCAAGATGTTCAACCACCTCAAACAACAAAAGAAAAAACACATTGGAACTAACAATGCTAGAATAAGCGATGAATCAAGAAAAGATATATAGAACCTATTAAATGAATCACTGGTCGCATTAGAAGCTTACAGAACAAGAACTCCCCATAAATACAATAATGACAAGGGGAACAGTATTATCATTCTAAATTGTTTTTTGGGCTCTTACAATTCAATGAATATCATAATCAGGAGGTTAAAACAGCTGTCATCAAAAAACAAATGGACTTCTATTAAAAAGGAGTGAATGCTTGTTTCAACGTCTTTCCAACTTCAAGCATGTGGACACCGTAGATGCCCAAACATTTGAATGTGCAATCGTAAACTTACTAATAATTTATGGATCATGTTCATCTATGATTCAGGTAATGTTACAATGGAACCAGTAATGAGCAAAAAGAATTAGTGCTCCAAAAAAATTTAATTTTGGAAAAGAAACTGTAAGTATAAACACTTTCACTGTTTACCCATCAATTTCAACTTGCTCTCGTGATTGTGAAAGGTATATCCATACCATATTGGGGCACAAGAGAGATCGTGCTCTATGCGGAAGAAAATTGTTAAAATCACAGAAGTGGTAGAAAATAAGAAAATCATATAATTATACAAACCTTATTAAATGAATCATCATGAGGTGGGTTTGAAATAGAACACCTTTCTCCATCGTAATCATACAAAATGTGATCACATTATAGTACCAATCACGATTCAAATGTTAAGCACGGATATTGTGCTTGATGAAATCATAGATCAAGATTAACAATCAAATCGAAGTACAGAAACAAAATATTCAATCAAGCGTTCAATTTAAACATAAAATCAATAGTGGGAGTAAAATAATAATTTGTTTTCAGTCTTAGAATGAAAATATCAACATATTAATATGGGTGAGCATTTGTTGGTTAAAACCAATTAAACCAACCAAACCAAATAATTTCGGTCGATTTGGTTTGGTTTTGTAAGTTAATTGGTTGGTTTTGGTTTTGGTTTCAGTTTTTATGTTACTTTGGTTCATTGTTCGTGTTTGGTTATTAATATTTGAAAACTAAACCAACCAATTAAACCAAATTCAGAAATTTATTTATTTTGAAGAAAAATAATTACTACCAATAGGGCTATTATTTACAATATTTTTATAACGATATTATTTTTCTCTAGATTCATATTGACATTTTTAGAAGAATAATTTACATTCTAAAATGTTTGCATCATATGAACTCATTTAGTTTTTTAAATCCTATGTTATATCAATAACTAGAAGATATATTTTATTTTAAGATAAACCAACCAAACCAAACCAAATATCATCGGTTCGGTTGATTTTGATTTTAAAGAATATTTTTTCGATTTGGTTTGGTTTATGTTTCTTGAATGGTATTTCGGTTTCAACATTTTTGATCGGTTTCAAACCGAACCAACCATTTGCTCACCCCTCCATATTAAGTATGTAATGATGTTAGTTGATATTTGCATATATTAAAAGAAGAATCAAAATATGAGAAACAACATATGAAATTCTTCCATTATGAAGTTCTTACTTCTGGCATGAAATTTTGTGCTGTTTTTTCAAATATGGAAGATATATACAGGTATGCAACAACAAGGTTGTCAAGTGGCAAAGGTAGCCACAGAGTTCAAGTGGGCCCAAAATGCATTAGAAAGGATTAAAATACAGTAATACACCAAAAACAATAATCAGCAACAATGCGAATCAGTGTAGAATCTGAAATTTTACTATAATAGATTAATAACATTCAAGATGGGAAAAAATAAAATCAACAAATCTTAAATAGAAATGAAATGAACCATTCCATCAATCAATTTTAGCCTCAAATCAATGTTTTCAACAATATCTAACTAGTTCAATGGCGAGAGGAAGTGGTTTTGGCCTAACCATAATATTAGTGGTCACCGGTAAAGAGCAGTAGAAAAAATGACAAGAAAACAAAAATTGGAAAGCATGGACCTTAAGCACTTTTAAGGCTAAACGCACTTCAGAGTGCTCCTTGACAACCTTGGCAGAAACAAAAGCTATATTGCTAATTTTCTAGGGCAAACACTGAAGTACTAATTTAAGTTACACTCTAATCTACTCAATACATTTGCTGACACAACTTTATCCAAATACATTTTTAGAAATTGAGCTTCTAGTAATTTCAAATAAGCTTGAAAAATTTATCAATGAGAAATGTTGAATGATGTTAGAATTCTATAAGTTGGAAAGGAGAAACTTTGGTGCAAGTTCGAGATAAGGCATATCTTAAATACCACAATTTGTAGTGAAAACGAATAACATATTCCAACTTCGGACTTACTTTAAAATTTATAACTTCGTTATTTACTTATATACGGTCAAATAATTTTAGTCCCATCTTGCACACTGTTTCAAATCTCGCAAATATCGCCCGAGATCTCGTTTTGGACTCCTTCCGAAACGAAACAGTAAATATCACTCTAAATCTCCTTTCGAATATATCGCCCGAGATATTGCAATATCGAACGATATATCGACCGAGACGAAATACTGGAATATCATCCGAAATCTTATTTTTTTGTTAAAATTTAAATTTGTGCCTGAACTAGAACTATAATTAAAAAACTCAAATCTAGTCATATCAATCTTTTGTTATTTTACATTTTGCATGTTAAATGACTATATTGTATGTTCGTATATGTTTTACAATGCTTATGATTTTCATATTCGTCTTTTTATATACATGTTACTTATGAAATTATGTATTTTATGGTCTATTTATGATGAATTTTTTAATGTTTTGGATCCTTTTAATGTTTCCTGTCTAACAATATTTCTATTTTAAGCATATTACGATTTAGAGTATGAATGATCGTTCGCAAGATAAAGAATAATAAAGTTTTTTTGCATTTTAAGTTTAAGTTACTATGTTTTTAATAGCGTTCATAAAAATCATTATGTTAAAATATCATTTTTAACATATCATGTACCCCGAAATTGTTCTGATATCAACTTTCAGACCCGAGATGAAAATCCGACACGAACTCCCGAGTTAGACTCATCTCGTCCGAGATCTCCCCCGATACGAGACCAAGTCTATAAAATCTCCAAGACGAAATGCGACCGGTATCCGAGATTTAAAAGCTTGATCTTGCATGACCTCAACAAGCATGACCACAATAGCAAACAATACATTTGACCTTGATAAAGATGAATGTTTGAATCCTTATACAGGATAACGACAAGAGAATCATCTACCATGGATTAATCATATTATTCACACAGGTCATGAAAATCTGCTGCTAGGAAGATGGACGCTGTGATTTTGAAAATTAAGAGCAAAACCAAAGAAGACGTGTTTGAAGGTTATACAGAGGGTTATGATATGTATATAATTAAGAGAGTGTAAAATTGCAGCATACAAAGACTAAGAATTTATTATCCAAATACAAGCTCAGATCTTCATGTTAAGAAGAATATGATGATTAAGGCAGTCAAAAATGAATAGCGTGAGATTTGCGCAAAACGCACTATAGTGCGCTCTATTTTGTTCGCTTTTTCAAATTGTGTATATTTTTACAATTAATCAATATATTATGCCTATTTGAAATTTAAAATATATTTTATAGATTTTGAATCATATCCAAACCATTCTCCAAATACAAACAGTATCATACTTCATGTAAGTTTAAAAGGTTTTGATGTAAAATGCAACTATTAGAAGAAGAAAAATTGATGCTTTAGTATTGTACATTCATAATAAGTGACAAATATAACATATTTTTGTCTTAAATAATCGTAGGGTTCTTTGGAATGAGTGTTTGGATTTTAGAACACTCGCTCTAGGACCATGGATTATGGATGGAGATTTTAATGTTACGAGATTTCTTGGAGAGAGATCCCTAGCGAAGGAGATTTTAATGTTACGAGATTTCTTGGAGAGAGATCCCTAGAGAAGGAGATTTCTCTGTCATGGAAGAATTTAATCAACTTATCATTAATTGTAATTCAATAGAAATTAAACTTAGTACCAAGCCATTTACTTGGTCAAATTCTAGATAATTTCCTTCTATGACTTTGAAATAATTTTTTATTAGTTAAGAATTTAAAGATAAATTTCATAATTATATAATTTGGGTATTTCATAATTATATAATTTGGGTATTCCGAGTATATATTCAGATTATCGCCCTGCTATTTAAGCTTGTATTAGTTTGTATTTTGGGAATAAAATGCTTAGATTTGAAAAGATGTTGAATGATTTAGTTGTTAAAAATGGCTTTCTGTGACTTACTATAATTTATAGATATCTGAACAATTCTGCTAAAATCCATGCTTGCAAATTTAGAGTGTTAAGAATTTTTCTTAAAAAAATGTAATGAAGAGATGTTCGGTAAGATTAGACTTAAAAAGGATAATTATTGATAAGCACCTTGTCCAAACTGGTTAAGACACTTGGATATGTTGTAAGAGGTCATGAATTCGATTCTCAAGCTGTGGGGTCTAAGCCACTTGAGATGTAGTATGTTATACTGTCTAAAAACTTATATATAAAGTACCAATTTCAAAAACATGATTGACATGTTAAACTTAAATAAAATCGATAAATATAGAAATTTGAGTATTTCTGAAAAGAATGTGCTTTCTAACATTTATGAAGAATTCAATAAAAATTTAGTTCAGAAAGAAATTACGTGAAAAAAAACTGGGGAATGATGGTGATTTGAACACCGAATTTTTCCATAAAGCCACCAATAATAGGAAATAAAGTAACTCTATTAATTCTATTTTAGTTGACAATATAGAGGTTTTTATCAAATTGCACTTAATAAGGAATTTACTAATTCTTATAGAGAAATTTTTGGCAATTCGAATAATCATAGAATCAGAGCTAATTGGAAGATGTTATATCTAATAGATAATAGGGTGGATTTAGTAGGTTTGAATGTTCATTTTTCTAAAATTGAGATTTTTAAAGCTGTTAAAGATACGTCCAATGACAAAGCTCTAGGACCAGATGGTTCGGTTGATAAATTAACTAGTTTGGATTATTACTAAATAATGTTGCCATGTATTAGTTAATTTTAATCAGTATTTGGTACACTTTAGTTTAGTTTAAGTAGTATTTAATATAATTTAGTTTCAAGGTCTAACTTAATCTAGTTTTAATAGTATTTAGAATAACTTTCATTGACAAACTATTGAAAATCAAAAAGGACTGAAACCGGAATTTTCGCAATCATCTGAAATTAGTAAAAATCCAGATGGTTGAAATCAAGCCCAAAACCTTGGATAAATCCTTCATGGAAAATTAAATATTATTGAATTTCTAAAATTGAAAAAAAAAACTTAGTTGATGCAAATTGTTATTTTTGTAATATTAATATGTAAAACATTAATCACTTTTATTTTGATTTTAAAAATATTCTTAACGTGTTTATTTTTTATTTAAATCATACTCAGTTTGATTGTGAAGTTTACTAGGGTAATCTCAGATTTTGTTTTAAAGGTTATGACGGGTTTCTTTTTAACTTTATTTTCTTAATTTTATTCTAGTATATTTGCCTTGAAAGATATCAACGTGCTTTTAATAATTGTATTTCTAAACAAGATAATTTAATTTATGTTATTTTCTTATTTTGTTTTAACTGGATTTCTAATCTTAGTTACAAACTTCATAATAATGTGTGTTTTAACGTTTTTCTCAAAAAGAATTATGGTTCGCATTGATTTTTTGAAGTATAAATTGAATTTAAACAATATAGTAATATTATCTTTAGTAGACAATTTTTGATTTGTCCCTCTTTTTATGTATGTGTGTGTACATACACACTTATTTTCTTGTTAATGTTTGTGTTTCTATACTTTCTGCCTTGTTATTTTTATTTGCTTAGTATTCATGTTATTTTCCCTCGGTTCACTTCATGAATAGTTTTTTTCTATGCTTGCTCTTTGTCTATTATTTGTTATTTTAGTTTTTCTTTTATTCTACATATATACGTACATAAATATATACAGAATATATATATATATATATATATGTATATATTTGTGTGTATATATATATTTGTATTATGCAGGTCTGTCTTCCAAGTTGATTGTCTCTTCGGTCCTTGTTTTCTTTAGTCTTTTGGTTTTTTTTTTTTTTGGGTTTGTAGTCCTATGTTTCAAGGACCTTAAATTTATAGGTTTGAGGGTATTTTATTTTTGTACGGAGGAACTTTGCTACCTATCGAGCTTGTTGACAATTCTTTAATAAGTGTGAAATAAAATTACATAAGTGCTCTACTTCCTGTGAGAATTACTCATTTTTTCCTCAAAAAATGATTTGAAATTTATTCTTATATTTGTGAGTTGTGAACATGTGATGAAGAAATTTTATAAAAAAATGCATGCGAAATATATTTTTTGCATAAATGTACAAAATTTTATATTGACAAGAACTAAGAAAAAAATATAGATAAATAAAATCGCAAACTGAAAATATATAAAAGTTAGGCGAAAATAACATGCTTGGCATGTCGAAATATCAGCCGCTTTAAGCCACTTCCCGCGACAATCAAGCTGGAATACAACCATAAATCCAGTTTCGGGATTGAATGGTTAAAAAAAAGTCAAGAAACGGATATCAGCTAATCATTGAAGAGGGTGCATCTTTGATTCCTATGAGGCATTTGATTTTGAGTTGAAGAGTGCCGCTTTGATTTTGATTTGGAGAACGCGGCTTTGATTTGAGGAGTGTTACTTTGATTTTGTAGAAGGAAGAGTACGACTTGGATTATGATTTGTTGAATACGACATGCTTAAGGGTTTAGAAGAAAATTAGCTTTGCATAGATATGCCCCAAAATGGTATGGGCTTTATATTTTATTTGTATAAATTATTAATATAATTGAATTTTTATTTTAAATGAAATATTTTGAGCCTTACTGATTTGAAGGTAGGCGTACTTTTAATGATAAAGCCGTTTTTCATGTTGAATGCTAATTTGTAGTGTTTTTTTAATCTATTCATATAAAAAGTGTTTTCAAATGTGACAAAATCCGAAACTGAAATTGAATCGAAATCACCGAAAATTTAAAAATTTCAACTGACCGAAACGATTTAAAACTGAAATTTTGAACCTGACACAAAGTCTACAATGACAAAATTCAAATAAACTAAATCAAACATGATTCATGTCTACGACAACAAAACCAAATAAATTATATTTCTAAGTTTCTAAAGCTTAATCACTAATGACATCTAAATCGCAACTATCATAATTATCCAAATCATCATCAACTTCTTCTTCTTTCAAATCATAAACTATGTTTTCTTCCTCCAAATCACCTTTGAAATTAGTCTCTTCTTCATCAACATACATGAACCTTGAACTAGAAGCTAAAACGGTTCCTTTTCATTTCAACTTGGTTTGATGTTGTCTAGTCATGTGTACTCTTTCTTTGACTCCCAACGTCCGTGATATATTAGCCCAAGTCGGTGTATCATTCTCAAAAGCCAACATATCTTCTATCTCAAAAATACCTCCTTTCATGAAACCAGTCATCCACTATTTGGATCGTCTATATTTTATAAAGAAATAGGATCAACCATATCTCTTCGTTTGAAATTATTTTTCAAACTCTGGTGTATTTGATAAAGACAAGGCCTTGTAGTATTTTATGTTCAAGCTTATTCCTTCTCTTGCTATGGATATAGTTCAAAAACATGTTTTGGACCAATTTTGGATTTTATCCACTATACTTAAAGAAAAAAAGAAAATAGCGCTATTTCGAGCAATACACTACTTTGCGCTATGACAAAATAGAACATTACTTTAAGCCATAGATTACGCATTCGCTATTATAGGCCAAATAGCGCACACCCTAAGCTAATGTGCAGTAAGAGAGCACTATAACATATTGTAAATAATAGTATTGTTAGTGGTAATTTTTTATCTTCAAAATAGAAAAAAAAATAAAAATTTGGTTAATTGGTTGGTTTAGTTTTCAAATATTAAAAACCAAACTCGACCAATAAACCGAAGTAGTATGTAACGACCCGTATATTTTAACAATTTAATAATTAATTTTATTTAATTATTTAAATAATGGTTTGGTAATTTAATGGTTTAAATTAAATTTAACTTTGAATATTTAATTAATATAATAATTAAATAATATATTTAATTCTGAAATAATCAGAATTAGCTGAAATGGCAATATGTGTGAATTGAATCATTTAACTGATTTAATTCAGTTTAGAGTTGAATTATAATAATGAATTTATTATTTAAACGAAGTTTGAACGTATTAATTATAATATAATTTAAATCAAGCCTGTAATGGCGCAGCAGCTCGTAATTTAGCGATTCGAACTTTAAACAAATATACAGAATCCGTTTTAAGTCGGATTTCTGTGAAACAAGAAACGTTCGGAGCTCGTGAATTATATTTTTCTAATGGAAGCGAAAAATCGAGATTTCGTCGTGTAGATTGTGAGTTATGTCCAAATCAAATTTTAAAATAATCGCTATGTAATTCCTTTATAATTTATAACGATTTATTTATATTATAAATGGATTTTCTATATAAATTGAATACTGATCTAACCGGGATTTGAAATATCGAATTATAAATTCTGATATGTATATTTTGGAGCTGTATGATATTCTATTGTGAATATATACGATAATATTAAATTTAAATATTTTAATATTTAAATGGGTTTATTTAGAGCTTTAAAAATAGTCAGTTTTGCAAACGACCTCCGTTTTCGACGAAACTAATTTTGTTGGATCCGGAATATTAAATTATTGTTAGATTTCAATTTTCGTGATTTTTGGAGTCAATATGTGGCCGTACGGGATTTTAATATGAAAAACAGTCAATATTTTGACTTTAAAAATACGCTGTGTGAGCAAACGGATTCAAAATTCGACGAAACAGTTTCGTTGGGTCCGTAATGTCAAACTGTAGCTGTATGTCCATTTTCGTCGAATTTGGATACTGTATGTGATCCTAGGGATTTTTAATGAGAAATATAGACAGCGTTGTAATATAAATAAAATAAATAATGAATATAAAAATATTTAAATCTTCTTATATATACCCTAACATACCCTAAACCCTAAACATTCCATTCCACAGTCAAAGATATTTCCGCCGCTGAGATTTCTTAAAAATGTGAGATCCTCCATCTTCAAAAATCATAAGTAATTCATACAAAAATCTATAAATTCTAATCCTCGTATATTTGGACTCCTGCTGATGTGCTCTTCAACTTAGTATAAGCCTTAGGGGGTTCGACGCCTGTTTGTCCACTGCCAAAATATACAAAGCGACCTAGGGTTTGATATATGGTGAGATTTAAGCAGAGATTAATGAATTCGAGTTCAGATATGGATTCGGGAGGTGATTTAGCATGTAGTTTGGATTTTGGGGATTTTATCGAAATAAATATTGTCGATGGTTTTACTAGCATCTTGGGTTCAAGCGGAGGACGCAATGGAGAGCAGCGTGTCGGGGTTGGCCAAACGGTGATGGAATTGGAGAGGGAGGAAGGCATTAGCGGGTTGAGCGAGGGCACTGTTGGGTCGATGGTTAAAAAGGGGTAAAGCTCAAATCTCAAATTATAATTTAGTTAATTTAATACAAATAAGGTATTAGAACCAGTAAATTTGATATCTTCGTCATACGTTGGCAGAATCACGAGCGGTCATATCCGTTAGGACCGTAAGGACGATGGCTATGCAATGGAACTGACTGGGAGTCAATTGAAGCTCGTTACAATTTATAGCGAAATAAATTGTCTGTCTAAATCAACCGACAGTTATCGTTATTTAGCGATGATCGTCCAATATGAGTAAATCTCACTAATTCTGCTCAGTATATTTTTATAACGTATTTTCAGAATGGATAAATGATGGTTGATTGCTGTGTGTTGATTGTTTGGTTGAATTGTTGATTTATTGGTTAAAATTATAGATAACGATATACATATAAATCGTTAATCAAATATTGATTCTGTTTATCAAAATATTTCATATTGAAATAAAATCGATGTTATTTATATTGTTTAACATCTGTGAATGCAGGAAAACAGGTTGGAGGGATCCAACAGGATTCCTCAATATTTATAATACTATTTGTTTTCATTTATTGCAATATATGATGTGATATATAATCTGTGATTGATTATGATGACACTGGTCATGTTATTTGGTATTTTAAATACCATATGAAATACTGGAATGTAAAAAGGAAATTTTCAAAGTCAACCGACAGTTATCGTTATTTAGCGATGATCGTCCAATATGAGTAAATCTCACTAATTCTGCTCAGTATATTTTTACGACGTATTTTCAGAATGGATAAATGATGGTTGATTGTTGTGTGTTGATTGTTTGGTTGAATTGCTGATTTATTGGTTAAAATTATAGATAACGATATACATATAAATCGTTAATCAAATATTGATTCTGTTTATCAAAATATTTCATATTGAAATGAAATCGATGTTATTTATATTGTTTAACATCTGTGAATGCAGGAAAACAGGTTGGAGGGATCCAACAGGATTCCTCAATATTTATAATACTATTTGTTTTCATATATTGCAATATATGATGTGATATATAATCTGTGATTGATTATGATGACACTGGTCATGTTATTTGGTATTTTAAATACCATATGAAATACTGGAATGTAAAAAGGAAATTTTCAAAGTGAATATTGAAAATGAAATATTTATATAGAATAAATAGAATTATATAAAAGGATTTATATAAAATGAATAGAATTATATAAAAGGATTTATATAAAATAATTAGAATTACATAAAAGGATTTTATATAGAATAAATAGAAGTATATAAAAGGATTTATATAAAATGAATAGAATTATGTAAAAGGATTTGTATAGAATAAATAAAATTATATAAAGGGAATTATAAATGAGATTTAAGTGTTAGAAATAAAAAGGAGGTTTGTATGAATAATTCTGCAAATAAAAATATAAATAGAATTTGGATATTTGGTTTTAAATACGAAATCAAACTGTTTTGATTATATAAAGAAATATTATTCACATTCTATGTGAAAAATTAGACTAAAGTAAATATTTTGCAAATAAAATATTATAAAGGAATTTGGGGTTTGAATTAGAAATTTAAATGAAATTACTGAAATTAGAAACTGACTGGAAATTAGTTGAGTTGAATGGCTTTCTGGGTATCGATCTGATGTTGGTTTCGACCTTCGGGGTTTATGCTTGGGAAGTTGTTCTCTTATTAGTTTACAGTTAGAGGTTGATAGAGGTTGGAGATATTGATGCGTGAATCAGAAATGGAAACGTTTTCCAAAGTTAATAATGTATATTTTCTAATTTTAGAAAATAAGGAATTTATGAATATATGAAAACGGTAAATGGGAAACTGGGAAATGAAATGATGATTGATCGGTAAAATTTCCATTTGGGAATACGACCGTGTTTGTACACATGTTTTCCTTTGATAGTTAAATCACCGACTATCAAAGATTTTGACCATTTCCGTTGTCAATACGGAGAAACCGGTATCAGATATATTATCTAAAAACCACTCCGTATGGCATTAGCATTGTGAATCAAATATGACGAAGATAATTGAAGACGGAGTAATGCAAGGGCTATTCTGGCGATCCTAGGTAGAAATTGCCTAAGATGGATTTACAGAATAGTGCCTTCGGTTTGTCTAGTCCCAGGACAACCTGTATGAAAGAATGTCTGACAGAGTATAGTTAATAGATCGCGTAAGTTGATCTCTTCAAATGTATTTACGTTTGGTGGCGGAGGAATTCGTTTCTCTTAGCTATATACCCGTGGTATTTTTGGAGAAATCAATGTGTGATTTGGCGGGTATGACGATGTGGCATTCAAAGTAAATAAATGTGTGATCTATACGTTATGGCCTCTAGCCTCACAACCAGGAAATGGTATAAAATCGGGTAGGTTGCATAGCTAAGTGGTTAGCTGCCAATTAGGGTGTATTATCACCTGATCTAGAGAAATTCCATTTACTTCTATAATCTATTTGGATGCTGTCCCTTTCGGGAAACGGTTACTGATCCCAACCGTTGGTGATAATACATTCGATACACTCGAACGAAATGAGTGACCGGTCATGTTTAGCCTGAGTTGCAAGATGTTCTTGTTGAACCAGGTGTATTCCTCTCTAGAAATACACTGTCGGAATGTGGTCCCATGCCTTGCCAGTTGGAATTAATTACCCAATAAGCGTCTGCGGTTTTTGATTGCATGTTATGTATGTGGAACGTGAGATGAAAGCGTTCTGCTAGATGATTATTATATTGTGGTTGATAGGCATTATTCTAATACCAAATGAGTTTGATATAAAGATTATCGTTCCTTTCAAAAGGTTTTTGAATGTTGGACCAAGTGTTTTGGATTCTCATAAGGGAAAAACCCGTTCTGTTATACGACGTGGTCTTATGAGATATCGTTTATTTTCTCAAACTGTTTTAAATTGTTTACTCATACCAGTCCCATGACTGACCCGGAGTTTATTTTGTTTTGTTTTCCCTAAACTCTTGGGTGCCCAAATTTGTACGAGCAGTCAAGTAGTCAGGATTTTACAGATACTGAGAACTTGGAGCAGGAGGCTTCAGGATTTTACAGCAGTTGTTTATTTCCGCTGTGTTGTAAGTGTTGTACTCTGATAAATGTTATTGTATACATATACTGGTTTTATTTCAAAGTTATGTTATATTTTATTCGTTCCGCTGTGAGATTCGTGTTACTCGGATTCTGTTGTTGTGGTCTTCTTTTTCTATTCTAATTTTCTATCTTATCTATTCTCACTCTCTAACTTCTTTCTATTAACTATCCGGTATTTCCGATGCTTGGATAGTCGACATTGAGTTATGTCGATAACCAGGATTGCGAAAACCTGGGTCGTTACATAGTATAAAAGTAAAAAACCAAAATCAACCAATTAACTGACAAAACCAAACCAAACAGACCAAACTTAATTGGTTTTAGTTGGTTTGACCAATAAATGCTCACCAGTCACCCCTACCTTGCAGTATTTCATGTTCAAGCTTATTCCTTCTCTTGCTATGGATATAGTTCAAAAACATGTTTTGGACCAATTTTGGATTTTATCCACTATTCAAAAAAAATAGCGCTATTCATTGTTTCAAATCTCGCAAATATCGCTCGAGATCTCCTCCGATATCTCGTTTTGGGCTCCTTCCGATACGAAACAGCAAATATCACTCTAAATCTCCTTTTGAATATATCGCCTGAGATATTGCAATATCGAATGATATGTCGACCGAGACAAAATACTGGAATATCGTCCGAGATCTTAGTTTTTTCGATTAAAATTTAAATCTATGCCTGAACAAGAACAATAATTAAAAAACTCAAATCTAGCCATGATAATCTTTTGTTATTTACATTTTGCATGCTAAATGATCATATTGTATGTTCATATATTTTCTACAATGCTTATGGTTTTAATAGTCATTTTTTTACATGCATGTTATCTATGAAATTATGTATTTTATGGTCTATTTATGCTGAATTTTTTAATGTTTTGGATCCTTAAATGATTTATATCTAACAATGTTTACGTTTTAAGCATATTACGATTTAGAGTATGAATGAACTTTCTCAAAATAAAGAATAATAAAGTTGTTTTGCAATTTAAGTTTAAGTTACTATGTTTTTAATAGCATTTATACAAATCTTTTTGTAAAATATCATTGTTTTAACATATCATGTACCTCGAGATTGTTCCGATATGAATTTTTAGGCCCAAGATGGAAATCTGAGATGAACTCCCAAATTAGACTCATCTCGTCCGATACAAGATCAAGTCTGTAAAACCCCCAAGATGACATGCGATCGATATCCGAGATTTAAAACCTTGGCGCTATTTCGAGCAATACAGTATTTTGCACTTTGACAAAATAGCACGTTACTTTAAGCTATAGATGACATGTGTGCTATATTATATGTCAAATAGCGCACACCCTGCACTAATGCCCTCTAAGAGAGCACAATAACATAAGTCTGATGATGACAACTGATAATTTCTTCCATTGTAATTATCTTGTTCGAATATTTTTAATATTATTTTCTGTGAATAGTTATGGGAGTTGTGGGTATCACCAAGCACTTTTATGTCCACGTGCTCTAATTGTTCTTCGTTAAATCTATAAGGTCTTCCATTTTTCTTCAGTTGCTTGTCATGATGTCTAAGTTACTCCAGTACATGACTAGCAACAGCATGCCAATTGCATTTAGTGCAGTACATGGGTTATTGATTCTGGTCATGCTATAATTATTAGGAATCTACCCAGCATAAATATAAGATGTTCATATGACAAAAAGAAGAATCGATATCATGATAAAGTAGTGTAAATTGCAAATAATAAACACAGACAACATGTCGAATAGAGCTTGAGAGATTGTACCAAAATTTGAAGATCAGGTCTTTCGTCTAAGACTCTTCCTAAGCTTTTTAAGCTTATGCTTATTCATCTTCCTCTTCCTCTTCTTCTTCACGCTATCTGCCCATACCTCCACCTCACTAATCTCACCATGTATACAAATCGGATCTGAAACAAAGCAATGCGGAAAAGAAGGGAAGACGGGGATCGAACTGGGGTTCAAGGGGGGCAAATTAGGGCTGTTGTTTTGGTGAATCAATGGATAAATCGGGAGATTAGGTATCTGCTGGGCTTGGTTCAGTGACGCAATAATTTTGAAAGGAGATTGTGGCAAGGGTTTTTTGACAAATTTGTTTAACAACGCGGCCATTGAATAATTTGATTCGCAAACTGAACTGAGGGTTCAACAAAAAATGAAGGGCATGTTGCAGGGGCGAGTCGGGTTTGAGTTCTGTTGGGTACGGACTGTCATAACGAATCCGACATAAGTTGCTACTGCTGATCCAACGTTGTTATGTTATGTGAGAGAATTAAAACTGGGCTTAAAATGATACTTTGGCTAAGGTGCAGTTTCAAAATATATAAAAAATCGCTCTTTCTAAAGATTTTATAAATTAAGTTCCTATTTTATCGAAAATCATCAGAAAAACAACAAAAAAAAGGTAAAAATTTGACAAACTTCAAATTTTAATTCAACGCATAATCATCCCCAAATTCATGCAAGAAAACTACTAAAACAAATAAAAAATTTGCAGGTTTTCACGTAATTTTTGCTAATTTGCTTTAAAATTTTAAATTCAAAACATAAACGTGTTTAAACATCGAAATATTGCAGAAAAATCATGAGAAAAAAATATTAAAATTGCACACAAGTGAAATATTATTCATCTCCAGTAAATTGTTGAAAAAGTTGCAATAATTTGCAGAGATGTTAGCAATTTTTCCACATTTTATACTATACTATAAAAGAACTGCATATATATCTGCAATTATTTGTAATAATTGCAGACAATATTACAACTATTCTTTCTTCTTTTAATACAAGCAGTGCATTGTGTGAATAATTGCAAAAATATCTGTAATTATTTACAAAAATTGCTGATATTTCAACAAATTATTTTTTTGTAGAATTCTTCCGTGAATATTTACATTTTTTTTTTTTAAGAAATATATACAGCAGCGCAAAAAAACATGAAAGTATGATGCTACAATAAAATAGGAACCTGATTCACATGTAACTTTACATGAGGAGTCGCTTTCAATTAAGTTTCAAAATAAAGATGCATGTCTGATCCCCACTTTTTCCTATTTCTTTCTAAAAAACCGACTTCCACAAACTTGTATGGTACATTAATACAAAATCAAGCGTTGTGGTTATTAGACTATAAAAGTTGGATAATTTGTAATTCCTTTGTTACTCATCTAAAGCTTTCATGTTATTTTCGCCCAACAACATATTTTATGGCACGGATAAACACACGCGCAATCAGGGAGGTACGCACTTCAAACCTAATGGGGTCGAACGTCCACATTCATTTTCTAGAATTAAAGCACGGGTGTATGCTACGATGAGAAAATAAAATAAAAAAAGAATTTTGTGCTTCATTGAAAATAAATAAATTAATATATAAGATGTTAAATTTGGATTGAGTATGCTTTATGTTAACTCCTTAATTCACTTTTTATCTAACATCATTTAACTGTTTAGTTCTTGCTTTCTGTTTTTTATTTTTTTTATTTTTCAACAACGCTTCAACTATAGAATGAAAGTCAAGTCATACAAATTTATATAAACGTCCAGTATTGAGAAATATTTGTTTTCATTTTCATAGTTTTCTTATGCTATTGTTGTTTTGTATTTGTATTGCAAGGAAATAATGCAACTAAGTAACAGTTTGGTATATATTGTACGATAGTATACTCATACAATAATAAATTTACCATGAATAATTAGAAGCGTTGTATATTGCTTATCATGAATATATAATTTCTTTACCTTCATCTCTAATTTTAGAATTTCTGTGTAGGTCACTACTGATAATATTGCGGTTGTTGCAGATAAGGATAAGACTAGAAAGCTAGCAGTAGGAGGGACAAGAGATGCTTTTGTGGAATGTCCCTCGTTATTAACCTCAAAATAAGCATTACGGATGTTTCGGTCATTCACAGTGTTGTTTCCCAATGATGAAATGACATCAGTTAATTGTTCTATAACATTAAGAGCACGTGAAAATGAAAATTTCCAAAAACACATTTCATTAGTAAATTTTGATATCTGCATCATAATCCTCTCGCTTCCACGGTTAGAGAAACTATAACGATTAAAATTATATCCAAAGAGCGAGATATGAAGATGTCCACTTGGATGATCAGAACCTAATTACTTGACAGTTATACATATTACGTCATTATGTCCGCTCAAACAAAACATAAACTTGAAACAACGCAGCGGAAATACATTCCAAACATTAGACATTAGTCACCTCATTTTGGTCTTTGGAAGCTTATTTGTCTAACCTGAGCTCTACTTCCAGCCTACTCAATTAAGTACCTGAGTGTTTTAGAGGGGAAAATTAAGCTTTAGGTCGAACAAAAATATAGCGTGAATAATATCTATATCATCTTAAACCAAAAATAAATATTTACAGAAACCATGTCGTAGAATGAAATGAGTTTCCCCTCACTAGTATCATATCAAATCATATTGATCTTAACATATAACATGCACATGCAACCATAATGGTTAAAAACAAAGCATGATATGTTTGCATGTACGTAATGTGGATAAATATGGCTAATATGTCATTAAAAAGTTATGTATTCTCAAAATCTACCCACCCTATATATAGGTTGATTATCTATCTCAAATAATAGTTTTCGTAAGATTATTATGAACCTATTACTTTTCATTAACACTCTTCCCTTTCGGAACAAGTAACCAATAACGTTTAAAACATCAAAGTGAGAAAATACACATTTTTAGAATTGTTGATATTTGACTATGAAACTTATATCGTTGTGATCATGACGGTTTTCTGATCAATTTACATATATGTAAGGTTCTCCCACTACAACATACAAGCAGATCTGCAACGCCCTATTGCGGAAGTTTTGCAATGGCTTTGAGTCGTTGCTAAATAGCAATAGCCATAGATCATTGCATTTATGGTTAATACGATCCCAACCCGTTGTATATTTTAACACGGATTTAATCCGTTCTAAAAGCAAGTACACCCTTCAATACTCCCGCCCCTCTTGGTTACCACTTTCTCATTTATATTTTCCCGTAGAAAAAGAAAAACAAAGGCGTCATATACCTAGATCTGAAAACTCAAGCACCTGATACCCCGTTCATCTTGTAATCGGACTCTCCTGATCATCGCCATTGTCTCGTAATTGGTCATCATCAGGTAATCTCGTAACATTGAGGGTATCATCTCTCAGCGTACCAATTCAATGGATATATCGATTTTCTAGTTGTAGTGAAAGGAGATATGGACATTTTGATTCCACGTTTATGATGAAAACTAGATAATGTTAAAATCTGAATCCATAATGAAGATCATGTTTTTGCATTAACGTCTCATTATGGAATTATGAATTAGTGTCTGAAGATAATCCCAATGCATTGTTCGTTGAATGTTTGTAGAGTTATAAAGCAAAAAAAATTCATTTCACATATTATCAAAAGCAAAAGTGTTCATGTGTGTTTCTGATCTAAAGGAAAGTTCTGCCTCAGATTTTAATGAACCTTAATTTATTTGTAAAGATATTCGATTGCAATTGAAACTTTGAATGAATGAGTTATAATTGTTATAATTTAGAATTGATAGTCTGCCGTAAACATTCACTTCATAATGTTGAATATCAATTTGAACCATTGCAAAAAATGATATACCTGTTTTACGCGTTGTTTCTTACGAACTAAAAGGGGAAAAAACTAATAATAATAATAGTTGTGCAAGGAGATATGGATTATACACAAATGTCTAATCTCTTATGGTTCACTAGTTACCTTTTTGTCGTACACTAGTAGTTTATTAGGAGTTGTGAACTTTTCATGTAAAGAAAACTCCAAGTAGAATAGAAATATGAAAGAGAGAAGAAAAGTTAAAGTTTGACCTAGTTTAATAAAACTCTAAATAACTTAGTGTAAAAAGAATCGTTAGTTCGGCTAATAGAATCCTTTTGTTTTAAGTTATCCTTAAATAAATCCTTAAGACAAATATGAAATCCAAACCACTACATGCGTAGACAATACAATCACCATTAATCCAGCTGCAACTATTGAATAAAAATAGGCTTACTTGTGAGGTACTGAACAAAAACCAATACTTATTTCCTATCAATGGTTTCTTTGATAGGGTGATTGACAAATGTTATTTTTTTATGGGCAATAATGCTTTTCATATATAAGTAATAATAATTTATGTACATATAAGTTATTTTGAGGAAATATAAATAATAAATGGTTCCACATAGCGTAAATGAATATTTCCACATTGGTTTCAACAAAATAACACATAATGCCATTAAAATATTAAGTTATTTGAGAAAACAACTGGTGAAGTCAATGAAGGACAATGATAAAACAAAAGTGCATGTTCCAAGTTCAAATATGATACAAACAGACATATTTATTTTCAACTAAAGCAACCCGTATTTGTATGTACAAACATTAGGTATGAAGAAAAAAAATAAAGGCAATCAACATGACATAGGCAGTACGAATGATAGTTATATATAGTTTAACCAAGTATTTAATAACTTTGAGTTTGCATGCTTTAACATCAGTACACACTCCAAAACATCGTAAACTTTAAAGTAAATTAAGTATTTATTAACCTTTCTTTTTCTACAAAGCTTTAGAGTTCTGCTGGGATCCCTCAAGCACAATTGACTTAGCACTGATATGGTTTCTCTAGCATTCAATCATTCCATGCCATAGGTTAAACAAGAAATACCGTCTAAAAATCATCTCTTTACCAATCAAATTTGTTTGCTCATTTTGACCTGAAATTTCTTGAGTTAGCCTCCGTAGTCATTCCAACCTTGCTTCCAAATTCTTTAAACATTTCATTTTCATCTCAACGTCCAAATTCACTTGAAAGCCGGTCAGTTCAAACATCGAATAACATATATTAAATATTCTAAGTTATTTCTTAGTATAATTTGTTCAAAACAAGAATGCTCAGTGGTGCATAGCATGTACTACATGTTAAACATATTATAATGTAGCTATTATTTTAAAAAACCATTTACCCTATGCTAGTTGAATTTTGGTGATACAAAATCATAAATAGGTGGAAACAAATATGCAAAATGAAAAGTAAATATTTTTACTATGGAAATGCATAAATTATTGATTGCATTTGCAAGAGATGACAAAGAAATAAATGCAAAGATTATTTTCTTCCATCTTTACTAATGAAAGAAATTAGTGATTTACTTACTATGTTTGCACCATTTGTTACCTCAGCAATTTGCCTCCATTTTTTATTACCATATCTTCATAATTTGATGACTAGCATAAATTTCACTGGCTATATATTGTATGTAGACTTCATTGTAAACTCATCCTGGCATGGATCTAGTGATCCCCAAATGGAGTGCCTCTACATGATAAGCCTAATTTGAGGTTTGGATATGTTAACTCTTATTTTGTAATCTCTTGTAATTCTCTCATGTGGACTAAAATCTCTATCCTTTAGATTGGACGCACATTATCTCGATGGTAGTGGAACCAGTATAAATATTGTGCATCTGTTTGTTTCTTCATTATAGTCATTTATTATTTGTTTAATGTAATAAAATAATTGTTATCAGATTAGATTGATGTTCAATTAACAAACTTAGATCATGTTTATTGTCTTTCGCATCTGTGCAACCTTTTATGCACAACAGATTGGTATCAGAGAAAGACGATTTGTGTTTAAATTGTGCATCAGTTATTTCTATAAAGGTTGGTAAATTTAGTGGTGATTATGCTAATACTATTTTAGAGGAAAAGGAGACTTTGGTGGAGAAGATTATGTTGAGAGAGAAGTGTTTCAGGCTTGGAACTTCGATGTAGTTTGAGCTTCGGATTCTCATTAAGACAAAGTTATATGTTAGAATGCAACCTAACCAACAATAGAAAAGAGTCTCTTTGTAGAAACAGCTTGGCAAAACTGCTTTGAGGTGGTAGCAACCTAAGACGAACCGTTGGAGGTGTTAGCGGCTTTTCCAAGTATTTGAGGACTTTGTATAACTTGAAGTTCAGTTGAGAAATACCCGCCAAGGTGGAGATCTTCTAGGTGTGGCTCGCATTATATGAGAGTTAAGTGATAAGAGTTTAGTGTGTTAAAGGGACCATTGGATTTAGAAACTATTTCTGATGTAGTTGATTTTGGTGACGGATTTGACATCGTTGAGGCTTGTCAACTTGTGATGTCATCTTAGAGAGTTCGGTTCATAGAGCCGATTTTGGCGGATTTGGTGTCAGTGTGGTACATCGTCGATTTTGTGATGTCGTCTTAAAGGAGTGGTGCTGCATGCAGGTATGTGAAAGGAGAGAGATTTATCTTGCATATAGAGATTTGGATTTTGGCTCTGTATTTGAATTGATGATTGAAAGAATTATTTTTGGCCTTGGTGGTGTTGAGATTACTTTGGAATCCACCTTCTTTTGATTTTGGATATTTGCAATATTTTGTTAATATAGTTTGAGCTCGTTAATAAGGTGTGATGGGGGTAGCTTTGCTAGAACCCCTTACGTAAATCTTCATTTTGGTTTTTATCTCACTATGATATTTTGGTTTAAGGTGAAGTTCTTTTGAAGAGTTTTATATTGAAAAGAGAATTTGGCTTGAGGTAGGGTGTTGAAGATATGTGATTTTGCATCAAGGTGGGGTGTTAAAATACAAAATCATAAGTGTAAACAAATATGAAAAATGGAAAGTAAATATTTTTCATATGGAAATGCATAAATTATGGATTGCATATGCATGAGATGACAAAGAAATAAATGCAGGGATTATTTTCTTTCATCTCTGCTAATGAAATAAATTAGCGATTTACTTACTATGTTTGCACCATTTGTTACCTCAATGATTTGCCTCCATTATTTATTACCATATTTGGGTAATTTGATTGATGACTCACACTGACTATATATTTTGAGTGGACTTCATTGTAAACTCATCCTAGCATGGAGCCACTGATCCCCAAATGGAGTGTCTTTTCTTGTTAGGCTTAATTTGAGATTTAGATATGTAAACTCTTATTTTGTAATATTTTGTAATTCTCTCATACGGAATAAAATCTCTCTCCTTTGGACTAGACGTACACTATCTTGATGGTAATGGAACCAGTATAAATATTGTGTGACTGTTCTTTGTTATAGTTATTTACTATTTATTTGATGTAATAGAATAATTGCTATCAGATTAGATTGATGTTCAATTAGCAAATCTAGATCTTGTTTATTGTTCTTCTGCATTTGTGCAATTTAGTGTTACAAAAGAAAATGATTCAATTTTAAGCATTATTATTATTCATACGAGTATACAGGCACGCCCAGGTGGGCATGCATTAGGTGGGCTTGCGTTTAATCATAATATGTATTCATTAATTCAATTGTGACGGCCTACCCCACACTAGCCGATATTTCCAATGAAAGTGCGTTGTGCCAATATCCAACCAGCACGGGACGATCGTCAAAGAAAGGAAAGAAGGGAATTTGAACTAACAAGGAACCCATAGAATGTCTCACAGCGCATGGAATAAAATATAATAATAACATATTTGACATAAAACAGGTGAGACAGTGCATAAGCTGAAAACTAAACCATCATAGCAGCGGAAAATCCAAAATACAGCTTATGTTCCACATCATGATTATTACAACCTTTAAAACTGTCTCTGAAACACCCCACCTCCGTTAAGGTCACTCACAAAGGGAATGCCTTAATTTCGGTGGAGCATTATAGGTAAAAGATGCAGATAATTTACAAGATAGACAATTAAAGCAGCGGCAAATAAATAAAACTTTATTTCATTAATAAACAGCTTGTATAAAGAATGTTTCACAATACCAAAGTATCCTGTCTTGCTTACAAAAAAATAAAGAAGCATAAAATGATTTCCCCAAATAAAGCATGAGCCAGCCATAGCAGTAGAAGAGAGGGTCCAAGGCAACACGTCAAAGAGTCTTCAAGCTTGGAAGGAGTAACGGTCCAAACAAACCTGAGCTATTCCCTCCCTGACTACCTGGGGGAGGGGGGATGGAAGAAAAGAGGCGAAAGCAAACTAGGTCAGACATAAATTCTGGTAAGTCCAGTGATTCTTAGTATTTAAACAAGGGAAAGGATCATGACATCAATAAACTAAATATAAGACTAAACCATAGTAACAAGATAATATGGGATAAGCATGGGATATGGCAAGATAAACTGAATGTACCGACAAACTGAATGCACCGACAAACTGAATGCGCTGATAAACTAAATGCGCTGATAAACTAGATGCGCTTCTACTCCTTCTCTGCTTCGCAACTACCCTGCTTATACTGATTTCTATATCTCTGCACTACCTAACTGGTGTCCAAACTAGTAATCTATGATCATATGATAACGTGATCCCAATTCCCGTATTTGCGGTTGCCTTCAGGTGTGCTTCTATTATGGGGATTTCGTTTAATTACCTAAATCTAATATAGGATTTACTATCTAGTGCTTACTAGAATCAACCAGGGTTTACACTACCCAGGGCCACTGGGGTTTATGCTACCTATTGAACGCTTCTCGGATTCAGGGTTTACGCGACCTAGGTCCAACTAGGGATTATGCTACCTACTTGTATTGAGTTTCCATGTGTCTGTGTCAGTCGGCCCTCTCTTGCGTGTAGATACTCTATGCTGGCCCCACCATAAGGTGTATCAAGCCTTACGATAGCGACCGGACACGATTCAAGATGCATAGTGTATAACTACTGGTACCCAGTGCCTGCTTTTTCACTCCGGAGTACATGCACGCCCGTAAACCGTCAGAACCTACACTGACGTACCCCCTGCCGCTATTTTTGACCGCTTATGATCAGCCCAGTGATCGTGCCCCACCCTGCCTAGTTTCAGAGTACCATGATACATCTATGTGGGTTACTGCTGAAATGGGCCCCCATTACTAGGGTTTTCTGCTAGTTAAGTTTGTTGGCCTATATATACAAATATTACCCACCTATACGAGATGTTCTTAACCCTCCCACCGATTCTAGCGTGTTTTCTTAATAGCTAAGTTTGTGGGCCTATATGTACTAATATTACCCACCTACACGAGATGTACTTAACCCTCCCATCAATCCAAGCATGTTTATATAATGGTTAAATTTTTGTGGGCCTATATTTACTAATATTACCCACCTACACGACGTGTACTTAACCTCCTACTCGTCAAGTCGTGTTGGTTAAGTGGTTCTTATTAACTTAACCTTTCTTGCTTATCATGTTGGATTGGTTAAGTGTGATTTATTAACTTAACCCTGTTCATTTATCAGGTTATATTGGTTAAGTATTTCCCATTTAACTTAACCCCATTCGCTCATCAAGTTATATTGGTCAAGTGTCATTAATCAATTCAAGTTAACTTAATAACTCATCCACCCATCACGTCATGTTGGTTAAGTGTTTCCTTCTGGTGTTGACTTGACCCTACCTCAAATCATGTTATATTGGTTAAGTGTTGTTCTCGTGTTAACTTAACCCTTCCCATACATCATGTTATATAATTGGTTAAGTGGTTTCCTCTTGTATTACTTAACCCCACCACATGTCATTGTATATTGGTTAAGTATTACTTTAGTTAACTTAACCCTATCATTTGCTTAATTAACATGTTACAACGGTTAAGTGTTCTAAATTTACTTAACCTCACCCACTTGCCTAGTTAACATGTTATTACGGTTAAGTGTTTCCCTAATTACTTAACCTCACCATTTCTAGCTTGATTTATTCATGAGCCTTAATTAATTAATTAACTAAAACATCAACCACTCACATTAGACAGATATTGTTGTGGTTACTGGATGTGTCAGTCGGTTCCGGGCAGGTTTACCCCACAACTCAGTCTAAACTCAGGTCTTTCTGTGCTTGATGCACTAACCACCCACATTAGACAGGTATTGTTGTGGTCACTGGTTTTGACGGTCGGTTCCGGACAGTTTTACACCACAACTCAGTCTAACCTCGGGTTAGGCATATTCGTCTTTTACTAAATTTACATATTTACTATTTATGTAAATTTTTCCGTAAACCAATTTAGCCTAGATCATATTCAACTGTCATGCAAATTAACATACTTATATTCTATGCCAAAACTTGATTTACCAATCAATTAACCCAACTTGCAGTTTATACCAATTTAGATTTAATATTCCCCTTTTTCAATTCAAGCCCAATCTAGATTAATATTCCAATTTACGGTTCATGTCAAAACTAGATTTAATATTCTAGTTTACCATTTATATCCAAAACTTGGTTTACACGCCAATTACATACTTTGCGGCCACTTAAATTTATCAATATATGCCCAAGTCTAATATGCATGTAAATGATTCACTATTATAGCAAATTTAGATTGTGCCAGCATATTAATTATGCCAAATTTACTTAATTAAGCTACGCCCAATCCCCGCATCATAATCGTACGTATAACATGATTTCACAAGTTTCCTATGTACTCATGAAATGGCACTAATCAAAAGGAATAGGGGATAAGCTCAAGAATTGATATAAAAGATTAGGCATGCAAAAATAATGGCTCCAACATGTTCGATGTACATAATAGTGAATAGGAATAAACTAGCCAAGTTACACACTAAATATGAGATCCACATAATCAAGGGAATAGGCATAGGTGATTTGGTCCAACATAATGCCAGTTCAAGGTACAACATGATCGGTTAATTGTAACAATGGGAATAGTCATAAGCAACTAACTATAATAGTCATAGGCAATTAACCACAATAGTCATGGGCGACTAATCACAATAATTTCTTAACCAATGTCCTAGGCAATAGTCTCATAGTTATGATTCATAGTCGTAGGCAATAATTTCATAGGCGACAGTTCATGGCCATAGTCTTAGACAAAGGTCTCATAGTCATAGTCGTAGTCATAGTCATAGGCAATAGCTTTATAGGCAATAGTTTCATAGTCATAGTCTTAGGAAAAAGTCTCATAGTCATAGGCAATAGCTTCGTAGGCAACAGTTTCATAGTCATAGTCTTAGGCAAAAAGCCTCATAGTCATAGTCATAAATTAGATCCAAAGGCATAGATAACTTTCGATTTGACATAGGCACGAATCAAAGATAATTAACTTGCAAATTAGTATAGTTCTATATTTTGATTCATTACATTCACAATTCCAATTACACGTTCAAATCTAAGGAATAACTGAACTTACAGTGATCGGTTCATAAAAGGCGATTTGCTATGATTCGAGTGACGTTGCTTGAAGCAGAATGCCTATGGTCCAACTTGAAGCTTTAACTTGATTTGAATCTCCAATTCGAAGAAGAACTATAACTTGTTTTAATGGAGAATAAGATTTATTTTAATTAGGATTGAGGCAGAGTATAGGCGTAATGAATTTGTGTGGAGAAAGTGAAGTTTAGGGGCGTTTATATAGCGTAGAACTCATGAATTTGGTCCAGAAATCAGCCCGGATACATAAAAATGAATTCTGCCTCGGATCTGGAAAAACAGGGCAGGTCGACCCCCAGGTCGACCTGTAGGGGGGAGGTCGACACTAGGGTCGACCCCCTGGTCGACCTGGGTCCTGGGCGGGAATTTTCCCGCCCAACCCACTTCTGACTTCTGATTTGAATTTGAATTCAGTTTTGAGCTGTTTTTAAATTTGAGCTGAAACTTCCGAAGACCATAACTTCTTCATACGAAGTCCTATTCATGCAAACTCGGACTCTATCTCAAGCAGAATTCCTAGACGAATGCAATGGCATAACCCATTTCCCTTAATTCTTCTCTTAAAAATTAAGTATACTTTGATTTGTTACATTAACGTTTACAGAAAATTCGGGGTGTTACATTCTCCCCTCCTTAAAGGATTTCGTCCCCGAAATCTTCAAGTTAAGAAGAATGTATCCTAACATCCAGCATCCATCTACTCAACCATTCAATCATAGACATCCATTGTCCCTAAAAAGGATTTCTAATGCTTTCATGATTCTATGCATAGTGTGTGTACATGTCCTTGTCTAATGTAAAATCAGGTGGTCTACTGATTCAGTTGACCTCCTTAATGCGAATTATGTCAGTGCCATGAGTCCATCATGTATGCAATTATCCCTAGTCATGTAAGTACTATATGCGTGCATATTCATTCATCTATATGCAACATCCATATGATAATACATCAAGTTTTAATCCATCTACAAATACATATATGCATATGCAAACATGAAAGTGACTGAGCCGATCTAGTGCCTAATGTGTGTACATGCATCCACGAGCAACCACCAGCAAACACTTGCAACCACTTGCATCCACCAAACATAACATGTCTCAAACACATGTTTACATCCATTGGCTTCTACCTAAGGATTGAGGATAGGACCGAGAGGATATTCTTAAAAGCTAAAGACTATCATACAAATAGATTTTTCAGAAAAAGAGGAATCAAGGATACACCCTCAAAAGGGTAAGATGCACGTATCTAGTCTTCAGTTTTCTAAGTCGCATCTTCTTGAGCTTCACTCCACTGTACCTTATCTTACTTAACTTCATGGTTGCGAAGCTTCTTGACCTCCATTTCCAAAACCCACTAGTAAAGATATGCCTTCGATCACTTACTATGCTAGAGGATATCAAATGTAGTCGAACTATCTTTCCAAGATAAAACATATGTTAATTATGATACCAAGTGTATATACCTAAGATGATTAGAGGTCTCTCCTCTACTTAGCTTATCCATCATGCTGCAAATCTGAGGGTCTAAAGCTAATGGTTACTATGTGCTTATTACCTCTCTTAAGGTCAGTCTAACTTAGGGTGCCAGCCCCAACCATTTATTTCTCACGCAATCCATCCTAGTCGAACTCGACATCCCTCAAGTACAAGCCCCAAAGGCCTAAACCAATATCAGACAAGCACCCAAGGGATACCTCCTCCGAATTTGGACGATCTATGTGAGTTGATACTAACAAAACAACCAAACAATTGAGCACTTTACTGACTCTGACTATCCTCGCCAATCTTGCTCCAGAATTATTGTTGATCGCATAACTGGCTTTGTAGTGTCATCTAGATACATGCGGAAGTTTGTCTCGAGTTCTTAGGGGGAAAACCCCTACCCAAGTCAAAACATCTTGCTTACTCATGGATTACCCCAACGGATCGAAAATTGTTGATAGGTAAGTAAAGTGATTCTAGGTAGCTAAGACAAACTGATCCCTTAGGATCGTACGAAATCTCAAGGGTATTCTCGAGGCAAGTCGAAAGTCTAACTACCCTTGTTTCATAATTACTAGCTAACCAATCAATGCCTAGAATCAACCCATAGCCCAAAACATAAGCATAAATATAGCTATTCTCAAATCCTCACAAGTCAAAGATAAATGGGCCGAACCAGCAATTGGGTTTGAGACTATAATGGGATTCTCTACTATACAATATCTAGGGTGCAGAGACTCAACTATGGAAGCAGATATATACGGATGTGAAGCGCTAAAATCGAAAGGAGTACTAACAGGATAATCAAAAAGGAAATACTCTTTCAACAGAAATCTTACTGCCTCTCTCTCAGGTATGCTGGCAGTGAGAGCATGCACTTGCCTTTCGGAAAATCCTGTCCCTGGTTCTTGCCCTTGCCCTTAATTATACGACCCGTTATACCAAAATAAAGATACTTCCTCTTGTTTTAGGTTTTACTATTTTTTTCCTCCCCTCCTTTGTGAACCAAGTCCATATCCATGGGTTCTTCATCCTTGTGTTGTGCTCCTTAGCCAAACCCCCTCATTCTCAACCTTGCCACCCTTGTGTAACTTGTTGACATGTCTCTTGGAAGCTGCCTCCATTGCACGGAGAATCCTACAAAGCTCAAAAGAAAATTATGGCTACAGATGGAAGTTAGGCACTTATTTGCCCTTCGACAAGTGTCGTAGTCTCATCAAGCCTACAGAACTATGTTGCGATGAGGTTACCTCCCAGAAGGCCAGGAGCCCCGGAGACTCAGGAAAGAAGGAAACAAGGACTCAAACAGAGGATCAAAAGATAGTGCATATGGATTTGGGGAATATACCTTTAAAACAAAACTTTTCTTTTGAAAATGCTTCTTTTAAAATCGTTTTGAAAATAATTTTTCAAATCTTTTATTTGATCCGGTAACTTTCAACTCTGATACCAAGTGAAACACCCCACCTCCGTTAAGGTCACTCACAAAGGGAATGCCTTAATTTCGGTGGAGCATTATAGGTAAAAGATGCAGATAAATTACAAGACGGACAATTAAAGCAGCGACAAATAAATAAAACTTTATTTCATTGATAAAAAACATGTACAAAGATTGTTTTACAGTACCAAAGTATCCTGTCTTGCTCACAAAAAATAAAGAAGCATAAAATGATTTCCCCAAATAAAGCATGAGCCAGCCATAGCAGTAGAAGAGAGGGTCCAAGGCAACACGTCAAAGAGTCTTCAAGCTTGGAAGGAGTAACGGTCCAAACAAACCTGAGCTATTCCCTCCCTGACTACCTTGGGGGGGGGGGGACGGAAGAAAAGAGGCGAAAGCAAACTAGGTCAGACATAAAGTCTGGTAAGTCCAGTGATTCTTAGTATTTAAAGAAGGGAAAGGGTCATGACATGAATAAACTAAATATAAGACTAAACCATAGTAACAGGATAATATGGGATAAGCATGGGATATGGCAAGATAAATTGAATGTACCAACACACTGAATGTACTAATAAACTGAATGCGCTGATAAACTGAATACGATGATACACTAGATGCGCTTCTACTCCTTCTCTGCTTCTCTGCTCTTAACCCTCCCACCGATTCTATATATACAAATATTACCCACCTATACGAGATGCTCTTAACCCTCCCACTGATTCTAGCGTGTTTTCTTAACAGCTAAGTTTGTAGGCCTATATGTACTAATATTACCCACCTACACGAGATGTACTTAACCTTCCCATCAATCCAAGCATGTTTATATAATGGTTAAATTTTTGTGGGCCTATATTTACTAATATTACCCACCTACACGACGTGTACTTAACCTCCTACTCGTCAAGTCGTGTTGGTTAAGTGGTTCTTATTAACTTAACCTTTCTTGCTTATCATGTTGGATTGGTTAAGTGTGATTTATTAACTTAACCCTGTTCATTTATCAGGTTATATTGGTTAAGTATTTCCCATTTAACTTAACCCCATTCGCTCATCAAGTTATATTGGTCAAGTGTCATTAATCAATTCAAGTTAACTTAATAACTCATCCACCCATCACGTCATGTTGGTTAAGTGTTTCCTTCTGGTGTTGACTTGACCCTACCTCAAATCATGTTATATTGGTTAAGTGTTGTTCTCGTGTTAACTTAACTCTACCCATACATCATGTTATATAATTGGTTAAGTGTTTTCCTCTTGTATTACTTAACCCCACCATATGTCATTATATATTGGTTAAGTGTTACTTTAGTTAACTTAACCCTATCATTTGCTTATTTAACATGTTACAACGGTTAAGTGTTCTAAATTTACTTAACCTCACCCACTTGCCTAGTTAACATGTTATTACGGTTAAGTGTTTCCTTAATTACTTAACCTCACCATTTCTAGCTTGATTTTTTCATGAGCCTTAATTAATTTATTAATTAATTAAAGCACCAACCACTCACATTAGACAGATATTGTTGTGGTTACTGGATGTGCCGGTCGGTTCCGGGCAGGTTTACGCCACAACTCAGTCTAACATCAGGTCTTTCTGGGCTTGATGCACTAACCACCCACATTAGACAGGTATTGTTGTGGTCACTGGATGTGACGGTCGGTTCCGGGCAGTTTTACACCATAACTCAGTCTAACCTCGGGTTAGGCATATTCGTCTTTTACTAAATTTACATATTTACTATTTATGTAAAAAAAATCGTAAACCAATTTAGCCTAGATCATATTCAACTGTCATGCAAATTAACATACTTATATTCTACGCCAAAACTTTATTTACCAATCATTTAACCCAACTTGCAGTTTATACCAATTTAGATTTATATTCCCCTTTTTCAATTCAAGCCCAATCTAGATTAATATTCCAATTTACGGTTCATGTCAAAACTAGGTTTAATATCCTAGTCTATCGTTTATGTCCAAAACTTGGTTTACAAACCAATTACATACTAAATTTATCAATCTATGCCCAAGTCTAATATGCATGTAAGTCATTCAATATTATAGCAAATTTAGATTGTGCCAACATATTTATTATGCCAAATTTACTTAATTAAGCTACGCCTAATCCCCACATCATAATCGTACGTATAACATGATTTCACAAGTTTTCTATGTACTCATGAAATGGCACTAATCAAAAGGAATAGGGGATAAGCACAAGAATTGATATAAAAGATTAGGCATGCAAAAATAATGGCTCCAACATGTTCGATGTACATAATAGTGAATAGGAATAAAATAGCCAAGTTACACACTAAATATGAGGTCCACATAATCAAGGGAATAGGCATAGGTGATTTGGTCCAGCATAACACCAGTTCAAGGTACAACATGATCGGTTAATTGTAACAATGGGAATAGTCATAAGCAACTAACTATAATAGTCATAGGCAATTAACCACAATAGTCATGGGTGACTAATCACAATAATTTCTTAGCCAATGACCTAGGCAATAGTCTCATAATTATGATTCATAGTCGTAGGCAATAATTTCATAGGCGACAGTTCATGGCCATAGTCTTAGACAAAGGTCTCATAGTCATAGTCATAGTCATAGGCAATAGCTTCATAGGCAATAGTTTCATAGTCATAGTCTTAGGAAAAAGTCTCATAGTCATAGTCATAGGCAATAGCTTCATAGGCAATAGTTTCATAGTCATAGTCTTAGGCAAAAAGTCTCATAGTCATAGTCATAAATTAGATCCAAAGGCATAGATAACTTTCGATTTGACATAGGCACGAATCAAAGATAATTAACTTGCAAATTGGTATAGTTCTATATTTTGATTCATTACATTCACAATTCCAATTACACGTATAGTGATCGATTAAGAAAAGGCGATTTGCTATGATTCGAGTGACGTTGCTTGAAGCGGAATGCCTATGGTCCAACTTGAAGCTTTTACTTGATTTGAATCTCCAATTTTAAGAAGAACTATAACTTGTTTTAATGGAGAATAAGATTTATTTTAATTAGGATTGAGGCAGAGTATAGGCGTAATGAAGTTGTGTGGAGAAAGTGAAGTTTAGGGGCGTTTATATAGCGTAGAACTCATGAATTTGGTCCAGAAATCAGCCCGGATACATAAAAATGAATTCTGCCTCGGATCTGGAAAAACAGGGCAGGTCGACCCCCAGGTCGACCTGTAGGGGAGAGGTCGACACTAGGGTCGACCCCCTGGTAAACCTGAGTCCTAGGCGGGAATTTTCCCGCCCAGCCCGCTTCTGACTTCTGATTTGAATTTGAATTCAGTTTCGAGCTGTTTTTAAATTTGAGCTGGAACTTCCGAAGGCCATAACTTCTTCATACGAAGTCTGATTCACGCAAACTCGGACTCTATATCAAGCAGAATTCCGAGACAAACGCAATGGCATAACCCGTTTCCTTTAATTCTTCTCTTAAAAATTAAGTATACTTTGATTTGTTACATTAATGTTTATAGAAAATACGGGGAGTTATAGTCTCCAAAGCAAAATAAGAAAGTACACTACTAATGCCCAAAGTAGTGACCAATAGCGACACAGGGATAATATATATATATATATGTATCATACATGGAAGCCTCCTGCTCGTCTCCGGCACAGCTACCCGTGCATAATCACCTCACATGTCTCTAGTCTGCCCATTTAATAGCACCAGAGTAATAAGAAGAGACATAAAACTCTGGGTCAGACAAAAGTTTGGTATGAGCGATAAGAATCAAAACAGAACAATAACAGGTATAGTAAACCATACTTGAACTGGACCTGCAACCAAAGAGTTAGCACAACAAGATGTACAATACTCTAAGGTGACACTAACATATGGTGCAAAGATACGGGGGTGGGGGTGTGCATGCCGTTATGATGGCAAACAATCAAGAATAGCAACCATCCTCACCTTTCTCACTCAGTGCGTAAAGCATACGATATCCATCGCTTTGATCACCCAAATCCTTGCTATGATCACTGTGCCCCATGGAGTCATAGTGACTCCACTGCACTGATCCATAGCCACTAGTCCTTGCTATGTCCACTCTGCCCCATGAAGTCATGACGACTTCACTACACTGGCTCATAGCCATGCTACGATCACTTTGCCCCATGGAGTAATAACTACCCCACTGCACTGATCCGTAGCCTAACATCCGTCATGGGGTGAATCAAAGTTATGGACGTCGATAACCCCTTAGCACACGTCCCGCACCAAAGTCCAATTCATGAAGTTAACCCGTTGGTTCCCATTTGGATCTTGAGTTCTACTTCCTATTTGAACTTCCTTTGCATCTCGGGTTTTGGTCGAATTGGAGTTGGTCTTCAAAAAATTCGTCGCATAGAAGTAAGAGTATACATCTGGTTCGGTTTGGTACTCCTAACCCGGTTCGGTTCGGTAGTCCTAGCCCACCCCTTGATTTGGTTTAGTTATGCACAGTGCTCCATTCCTCCTTGGTTCGTTCCAGTCACACTTACTAGGTTTGGGTCGGTGGTCACCTCCATCCGGCTCGGTTAGGTTACGACGAACCGATCCCATCTGTTGCTCCAGCTCCTCTTCTCCGATCCGATCCGCAGCCCCTTCCTTGCTCCCTATCAGAACCCAACTCCAACTCTTATGCAAATGGTCTTCCTTCTTGCCAAGCCTCCTTTAGTGCCAAGTTCCAATCCGAATCGAATCCCCCTTGACCAGTTCTTTTATTCAATCCGAGCTCCATATCCGACCCGATCCGATCCGAAACCCTGCACATTTCCTGCAACTTTCCCAACGACTGTTTTACGCCACACGACGGCGTTTTTGACCATTCTAACTGTTCTAATCAATCACAAAGCATACCATATAGTCATAGCAACATATAGAATTGACCACAAACGTAACACCCCACCTCCTCTAGGGTCACTCACAAAAGGAATGCACTAGGTTTGGTGAAGCATTATCGAGGTAAACATGCACAGAAATATTACAAGACAGAACATATATAAAACAGCGGAAGTAAAACAAATTTCATTACCTTATAAAATAAGGTCTAAAGCCCTTTACATCAGAATACACCAAAACCTGTCTTGCAATAGTAAAGAAGCATAAAACCTTTTCATAAATTATTCCCCAAAATAAAACGGTGAAGCAGCCATAGCCAAGAGAAGTCCAAGCCATACATGATGACCTTCAGCAGATGAGGTCCGGACTAAACAACAGTATTTCCTCCCTGAAAACCTGGGGGGGGGGGGAATGGAAGACAAAGAGGCGAAAGAAAACGGGGTCAGTCATAAAGACTGGTAAGTCCTATCTACTTCCAGCATAAAACAGGTAAAGGTAACATGACATGCATAAACTGAAAGTAAACATAAGGATGATGACAAGATAGATAAACTAAACCAAGATAACAGGATGAACTACTGTATCAAGATAAACTAGGGTATCATGATGAACTACGGTGTCAAGATAAATCGAGGTATCACGTTGTCAGGTTTCTAAGTATAATATCCCAAGGTATCTATCAAGTATAACATCCCACGGTATCTGTCATGTATATTTGCACTGCACCTCCCGTACTAGCATCTCAACCCGTGTCATGTGTTAACTATGAAATATCCCTTGCCCAAAAGTCATGAAATAGTCCATTTACAAGTATGTCAACCTAATATATCGCATATGTAGATTTTTCGCCAAGTCGTATGATCCTTTCCATGTATAAGTTCGGTCCTTTGCCGTACCTCATGCGGGCTTTCTCACTACTTCAACGTAGTACCATTCTATCCTTGAAATCATTTGGACTGTCATCTTTTATCTAACTATGTTTTCTTATCCTGATCTATCGCGTGTTCAACTAGGGTTTATGCTACCTAGGACCATTAGGGATTATGCTACCTAATGAACGTTTTCGTAACTCGGTTTGGGTTTAAGCCACCTAGGACCGCTAGGGATTACGCTAACCGTCAACCACGCCTTTCTTCCCACGTATGTATCGTGAATCGTTTTTCCATGTCTAGATGCACATGTATCTCAATGTGCCATTTCGAGTCCCGTGACAGGGCTAATCAAGAAATACGGGACTCGGTCGGGAGCTTTTGATTATCTGCTGATGCAGATATTAAGGTCTGTTTTTATACCGGTGGTTATGGTCCCACGTGACCCCTCCCTCAACTACTGAAAGGCAATCCAAGAAAAATCATGCACGAGAACTGTACTCCGGCCACCTATGCCCTACTTTCCTATTGGCCAACCTCACCCATAACTAGATAGCGAGTATATGGTCTGTTGGGAGTTCTCTGCCTTTCCGTACGTACACGCTTGACTAAAGATGGTAGGTAGTCGATGACGTGCTATCACAGGGCTAAACTAGATATCGCCGACTCCACGCTAATCCGTCCCAGTCTTTAGGTTGCTCGCACAACAACCAAGGCGTACCCTTGGTTCTTCTACCGCAGACCTTAACCTCTGTGAGCCCAGGCGGATCATCTGCAACCTCACAGAGGGATACCAAGAGTACCCTCACGTCCCCCGAAGCTACCGCTTCGTTACCCAGTTCGCTGGAGCCTTTATCTAAGTCAGATAAACATTTGCTCCTTCTCGTGTGTTTGTTTAAGCGATGACCTACTGTAATCGGGCTACTCATCTATTTATGAACTGGTTCAATTCTCTTGACTAAGAATTATTGCTTAGTTATTCTTAACTAAGGTTTACCATTCAGTTTCCTTTCCCGTTATCCTTGTTGATTACGATTATCCACTTAATTCCCTGAACTAGGGTTTTGTCTAATGGGTTAAGTGTCACTCAAGTTCATGACTTAACCCGCCTATGGATCATGTTAAAATTTGCTAAGTGTTCAGGTTCAAGACTTAGCCTTATCAAGTTATCATGTTGATTGGTTAAGTATTGGTTAACTTAACCTCATCAAATTATTAAGTTAGATTGGTTAGGTGTAGGTTATCTTAACCCCATCAAGTTATCGAGTCGGATTGGTTAAGTGTAGGTTAACTTAACCCCATCCACTAGTCGTGTTACACGGTCAAGTGTCATTAAGTAGTCAAGTCCGGTTTCACTTAACCTACCCATTCCCGTTATGTCGGTTAAGTGTCATTAGTCAAATTAGCTTAACCTTATCATGTGGCATTAAGTAAATTAATGCACTCCCAACCTCTCACATTAAACGTTGTTGTGGTTACTGGTTATGCCGGGCGGGTCCGGGCAGATTTACACCACAACCGCGTCTAACCTCGGGTTTTCAAGCGCGATATGACCAACTACTCACATTGGGTCCTATTGTTTGTAGCCACTGGATTTGCCGGGCGGGTCCGGGCAGATTTATGCTACAAACTCAACCCAACCTTGAGTTGGTCACTTTCATGTTTACATTAGTGTCATATTCTCACTTATTACCCATACATGTCTTATGTAATGTCATGTCTAGTTTCAAGTTCCACGTTTTTCCCTACGTGTCATGTCCACATTCAAGTTTGTTACATATGCCATATTTACATGTAACTTCATATCAAGTTATCATGTCATATTCACGTTTACCTAGACTACCCAAAACATATTTCAAATTCAAGTGAAAGCGAGTCAACATAGTAGAAATACTATGACAACATATCGGCCTTAAACATGTATGATAGCATAAAGGGTGACATGGTCTCTAATATGTATGATAACATAATACTAGGCTCAACATCATAGGTATGTAGATGGTCATAAGGGGTTTAGGTCCTTTTATATGCATATGCCCCAAGTCAAGTTCATGCAAATATCCCACAAGTCTAATAGTTTCCAAGTGTTCATGCCAACATTCCATAAGTAAAGATTCAATCTTGCATGATAAACTAGGTCAAACACAACATATTGGTATGATTTAGTCACTAAGGAATAGCCCCCAAAATCATAGGTTCAAGAGAGGGGTAAACATAGATTAGCATAGGAAATCATACTTAGATCTCATTTCATTTTATCCCATGTCAATACTAAATCTACCGTTTAGATCTAGAAGTAGCTAGAACTTACATAGCGTGGCTTAGAGATTTAGGAGCATGAATCGTCATAGAATTTGCGTAGCAACGTTGATCTACTTCCTTGATTTGATGTAGAAAGCTTGCACCTTTGATTCGGATCTAGTTTGAATGCACAAGTTCTTGGAATTGGAGATGGAGGCCATGATCAAGTGGCATTTGGGCAGCACTTCGTTGTTAGATTGATTTGTAGAGAATTAGGCTAGGTCTTAGGGTGTTTTTATAGAAGTTAGGAGTAGTTTAGGCCCTTAGATAAACCCTAGAACAGATCTGAACCCTCAAAATTCGTCACAGGCCATCAGAACAGAGCACAGGGCCAAGCAGGTGCACCCAAGCCAACTAGGCTCGACCAGGCAAGTCGACACCCGTGTCGACTGGGCAGTCGACACTGGGGAGGTGGTGTCGACTGCACAGTCGACACCCCTGTCGACTTGACCTCGGCGGGAATTCTCCCGCCCTGCCCCCTGTGTGTTTGAATTTGAATTCTGCTCTAGTTTTAAACTGTTTTGAACTTGTAATTTTCTGAAAACTTTGACGGGCCATAACTTGGTCATACGGACTCCGATTCTCGAAAACTCGGACTCTATTTCGCGTGTTTTTCCGAGACGAACGGAATGGTGAAATCCGTTTAACTTAATTCTTAGAATATAAACAGAATATCTTTTATTACCATAGTTCTTTAATTAACCCGCTCGCGTATCCCTATTTATATATATATAAATCTCTTATTTTCAAAGCTTAAAAATACGGGGTGTTACAACAAATACCAAAACAACAAATTGCAGTTTGATATGTCAAAACGGATCAAACATACCCAAATCCCATATTTTCCCCTTAAGCATGTTTAAGCATATCTAATGATAGGATTAGCAAAACTTAACCAAATTAGCCCGTGTAACACCCCACGTCCATTAATGTCACTCACAAAGGGAATGCATTAACTTCCATGGAGGTCATAAGTGAATATAGAACAGAGAAATTACAACAAGACAGATAATAAATAGCACTTGGAAATCTAAAACTTTATTTTATTGCAGCGGAAATTAAATATGTCTGTTACATCATAAAACCATAGATTATAACCAAGTACAACATCCGTCTCCACAAAAACAAAATACATAATCCCATTACAATAAATAGCCATTAAAAAGAAAGATAACAAGCTGGACTTTACTTCTGCAGTCCAAGCTTTCCAAGAGATAAGCGATCCAATTTGACTCCACTAGAACTTGGCCCAACCTGAGGACCTGAAGGGAGAAAAAGATGGAAAAGAGGGGGTCAGACATAAAGTCTGGCGAGTATGATAATTCTACAATACTACTGTCAAAATAACTGGACTAAGGCATGAGCTGGAAAACAAGGAAATGTCTATGAAGAGCAGATTAAGGACATAGACAATCGCTAAAGGCAACGTTATAGGCGCTCCTAAATACTAAAGGATAAACACTATACTGCACCACACCAGTCACCCTAAAGATTGATCCCACTTAGCTTCACTTAGAAACTTTCTTAATGGCTTTACGTACTCCTAGCTGACTACATAGGTGTCGCCTGCCCCTATCTCCACTAGGTGTACCCCACTTTCTATTTTTCGATCGGCTCCCTACTCGTAGATACCCGTGCTGGCCCCACAGTGGGGTGTATCATTCCCCTAAAGTGGCAACCCGATATAACGGAGATGCACGGCTTATACCTACACGATGCAACAACGTCTTACCTACCAGCCCGGGTCCACACACGCATATGAAACCCGTTGGACTTGCGTTGCCACCGCTCCCTGTTTTGGCCTCTTATAGTCAGGCCCAGTATGCGTGTCCCGTCCTCGACTTGGGTCGAGCCCACAAAGATACGTTTTGGGATACTGGTTGAAATGGGCCCCCATTATTTCCCACAAGCATTCCACCTAAGCTTGTCCCATTAGTCCATCCACTTAACCCACTTAGTCATGTTCATTTACATGTGTATTTGGTTAAGTCTAATCGTATTTCAAATGCCTCTAAAGGCAACCACTAGATTCCTAATGCCACCCAAGGCACCTACTTAACCCCCATGTTCCACCTTACATGATTATCTGGTTAAGTATTCCTTAATTCATTAAGGCCATAACCTCATAAAGACCTCTCACATTAGACTGACATTTATGGCAGCTGGATTTGCCGGGCGGGTCCGGGCAGTCTTACACCATAAAAGAGTCTAACCTCGTGTCTTTACAGCTGTTATGCTTTAGTTTGGGCCTAGGACCTCTCACATTGGGCCGACATTTGTGACTACTGGATTTGCCGGGCGGGTCCGGGCAGGTTTACGTCACAAACGGGTCCAACCTCGTGTCCTAAACATTGATTATTATTAATAATCCACATTCCCCAATTTTAATAATTACCTATTTGAATTATTAATTAATTCCAAATTTAGCAATGTCCATAATTGACTCAATTATGGACATCCATTTAAGGCATGCAAAATCATATCAATTGCACCCCAATTTATTAATTTCCTAATATTACCCCTACCCCACGTTTGAACGTTTATTCGCAAAATGTATGCTAGACCCGATTAGTCTAACTCATAGCATAAAAGAAAATATTCACAACAACAACATATATATGTGACTAAATAAATCATAACAAGGGGTGAAACTTGCATATATCCAAAATTACAACTTGCATAAGGTTATACATGTCATGGATCTAAGGGTGTCAACTTATTCATAATTCACATAATATGACTTTGATCAAATTTCATAAACTTGTATAGGACATGTGTGAATCAACATCATTAACAATATGGTTTTATATGGGTACACCTAACTCAATAGGCAAATTCCCAAAATAAAAATTCATTTAATCATAGATTCATGTATATGGGTACACCTAACTTAATAGGCAAATTCCCATATTCAAGATCCAATTAATTTGTAGATTCATGTATATGGGTACACCTAACTCAATAGGCAAATTCCCATAATCAAGATCTATTATAAAAAAAAACATAAACTTTAAACATGATCCAATTCGCATAAATAATAACATCATGATTTTACAACTTGTATGATTCAACACAACTTAACATGACATCATTATCATATAACATAAGTATTTCAACATATGTGATAATATGAGATCTACTACATATATAAGATTTACAACATAGCATATCATAATTTGCAACATAGCGTGATATGATTTACAACATAGCATAGCATGATTTACAACATGGCATAACATGGTTTATAACATAGCATAGCATGACTAATCACATATGACATAGCATAGGATTATTTACAACATAATCACTACAACATAACAACATATATATGATAACATAATAGCATAACAAGAGATCCACAACATAATTCACAAATACATAACAATTCATATCACTTTCTTGTGATCCATTCATAACTTAATCAAATTATTTTATAATAATATTGTGAGATTCATCATACTCACAATTTTAAAGAAGAGAAATAGAAAGAGAGAGAGCTTTTGATTTGATTTGAGTAGATTTAGTTTGTAGATTAGGCCTTCTTCTTCTTTAGTTTGTGACGGCTACGCTGAACTCCATGGCAACGGCATGTCGGTAACTCTCCAATTTCAAGTGATTTAGGGTTAGAGTCTACCCACTTATTTATAGATGTTAGGATGCATTTAAGCCATTAGATTAACCCTAGAATAGATTAGAGCCATTAGATTTCGACCAGCCCTCAAAACACAGCCCGAAAACCCAACCAGATGCACCTAGGTCACCTGGGCTCGACCAGGGAGGTCGACTCCCAGGTCGACTCTAGTGTCGACCTGCCCCCCCCAGGTCGACTCCCAAGTCGACCCCCAGGTCGACCTGGTCTGGGCGGGAGTTTTCCCGCCTGCCTCCATTTCTGTGTTTTTTGAAATCTGTTTTAAAATTTGAATTTTTCGTGAAACTTCTCGAGGTCATATCTCGGTCATACGAACTCTGATTTACAAAATTTCGGACTCTATTTCGCGTATTTTTCCGAGACGAACACAATGGCGCAGCCCGTTTCCCAATATTCTTATATTTGAAATTAATTATTCTTTCATTTGTGAATATTAGTATTAACTGATTTACGGGGTGTTACAGCCCAAACTTCTAACAGAGGCTTAAAATAATATTTAAGAATTTCTAAACATTTTTCCAGATTTTTAACATGCATAATTTCGTTAATTAACATTAATCACCCTAATTAACTGTAATTAGTGTAAAAACAATGCTAATCACTCACCTTAGCCACAAATAAAACTTAGATCTGAGAATACCCCTGATTTGGGTTGAATCTCTATGCAACACAGCAGCTCTATTTCCAATTTGATGCTAATTTGCCTTGATTAGATGTAGATTAGGCTAAAACTTAATTAAATGGTGATTAGAAGGTGATTTGGGTGTTGGAGGCCATTATTAGGGTTAAGGACATGTTTTAGGCGGCTGAGAAAATGAAAATAGATCGCTTTCCTACTGTTCTCAGCCTCCCCATAAACCTAATCCCGAAATGGGTTATGGGCCCTCTTGCTAATCACCATAATTAGGCCCAGTTAAGCTATTTTTCATCTTCTAAACCTTGTTTCAGCCATATCTCCCAAACGGTGAGTCCGTTTGGCTAATGTGGCCACTCTACGGAAAGGTAGACCATCATCCGGATTTAATGGAAATGGCTTCAGGTCAAAACTCCTTACCAATCAAAAGTCATAGCCGAAACAAGCTCAGCTAGGGGCAAAATGGTCATTTAAAAATCGGTAAAAATCATGAACATGGGGAATGACCCCAATAGTCGTCTCCCAAAGTTACATGGCTATACAACTTTGCATAAGAAAGAAAGAAATATTCTACGATCCCTTGATGCGTAGAGTGCGAGTCGTTACATTCTTCCCCCCATAAGAAATTTCGCACCCGAAATTCCTTAACTAAGAAACAAGTATAGGATCCCGCATGCCTACCAACCACTCATAACAATCAAACATACAAAACAACAAACAAGTCTATCCTAGCATGCGGAAAACTAAATTGCAATTAAAATCTTACCAGGCAAAGAGTTCTGGATACGTCTTCCTAATGCTCTTCTCTGTCTCCCAAGTACAGTCATTCTCATTCTTGCCCCACTGAACTTTGACTAGATCCACCGCTTTCCTTCGAAGCTGCTTCGTATTGTGCTCGACAATACGAATCGGCTTGCGGTTCCCAACTGCCTCTGGTTCTACTTCGATATCATCTAACTGATCAGGTGAAATAGTCATATCGGGGTGGTACACGAATTTCCTTAACTGGGAAACATGAAATACGTTATGAACTCCTGCTATTTTTTTGGTAATTCAACTTTATATGCCAAATTCCCAACTTGCTCGAGGATTGGGAATGGACCAACAAATCTTGGCGCCAGTTTTCCTCTCCTTCCAAATCAAATAACATTCTTTAATGGAGAAATCTTGACAAACACCAAGTCACCAATGGAGAATTTTAAATCTCTTCTCCTCTTATCAGCATAACTCTTCTGCCTATCTTGAGCAGCCTTCATTCGTTGTCGGATAACCTTGATCTTATCTGAGTTTTCTCTTATCACATCTGGCCCAAGCACAAATTTCTCACCGGTTTCTAACCAACATGACGGTGAGTTGCACGGTCTTCCGTACAAAGCTTCATATGGAGCCATACCAATACTGGACTAATAACTATTATTATATGCAAACTCTACTAGATGCAAATGGTCATCCCATGATCCACCAAAATCCAATATGCAAGCTATTAGGAGATCTTCTAATACTCGATTCACCTTCTCTGTCTGACCGTCGGTTTGAGGATGGTACGCGGTACTGAGATAAAATTCTGACCCTAGAGCCTCTTGTAAGCCCTTCCAAAACCCACTAGTAAACAATGGGTCTCGGTCACTCACAATGCTTTTAGGTAGTCCATGAAATCTCACTACCCATTCCATATATAGTTCCGCTAACTTAGTTGTCGTTCTATTCGACTTGACGGGTATAAACCTTGCACTTTCAGTCAATCGGTCCACAATCACCCAATGCTATCATGGCCCGATCTAGTTCTTAGTAACCCATCAATGAAATCCATTGAGGCTTATTCCCACTAGGCTTCTTTTGCTCAGCTTTAACTAGCTGACAATTCATGCATTCGGAGATAAACTTCCCAACGTCTCTTTTCATCCCTTCCCAGTAGTAGGTCTGCCTCATATCTCGATACATTTTGTTACCACCGGGATGTATGGTCAGTTTCGAGTTATGACATTCTCTAAGCACTTCATCTCTCAATCCATTGACATTGGGCACAACTAGTCTTACATTCTTTCTAAGCCACCCATCTCGATCAAGCCCATACTTGTTCATCTCCTCGTCGATACCCATCTCTAACTTGGAGATTATTTCCAATAGGTTAGGATCGTCTCTCTGACTGGAACCAATCCGCTCAATCAAAGTGGGTCTGATCGTCAAACTTGTTAATACTTCTAGATCCAATTCGCATTTTGGTCTGAAATCATACCCAGCGATGTACTCTAGTTGCTTCCATTCTAGAAACATAGCCCCTAAACTAAAATGTCTTCTTCTCAATGCATCAGCTGCCGCATTGCCCTTAACTAGTATATATGCGGTATCGAAATCGTAGAAAGCCAAGAATTCTAACCATCTTTGCTGTCGGAGATTTAGATCCTTCTGAGAGAAAAGATACTTTAACGATTTATGATCGGTAAACAATTCGAATCTTTCTCCCAAGAGATAATGTCTCCACATCTTCAATGCGAACACGATCGCTTCAATTCCAAATCATGGGTAGGATATCTTTTCTCATGCAGTTTTAGTTGCCGACTAGCATAAGCTACAACCCTACCTCCTTGCATCGATACAGCACCTAGTCCAGTACCACAGGCATCTGTTTATACCGTCATCTCTTCGTTCCCTTTAGGAATGACTAACACTGGTGCACATGTCAACTTTTCCTTTAGACTCTTAAATGCATTCTCGCACTTTTTGTCCTAACAAAAGTTTGATTTTTCTTGATAAACTGAGTCAACGGTGCCGCTATCTTGAAGAAGTCTTGGATAAACTTACGATAATATCCAACCAATCCCAAGAAACTTCTTACGTCTGTTGCATTCTTGGGCGTAGACCAACTTGTACCATAGCCACCTTTGCAGGGTCCATGACAATACCATTTTCTGAAACAACATGGCCCAAGAATCTCACTTTCCCTTCTCCAGAAGTGACACTTAGAAAACGTTGCTTTCAATTGGTGTTTTCTCAGCACCTCCATCACTATATTCAAATGTTCCTTGTGTTCATCCTCTGTTCTCGAGTAGACAAGTATGTCGTCCACGAACACAGGAACAAACTTATTCAATTGATCTCGGAATACTCTATTTATAAGATCCACAAAATATGCTGGTGCATTGGTCAACCCGAATGGCACGACCAACCACTCATAGAATCCAAACGGCGTCCGAAAGGCCATTTTAGCTATATTCTCAGCTTCTACCCTAAGCTGATGAAACCCTGTCGCGAGATTCAACTGGGAGAACACTCTCACGCCACTCAACTGGTCAAACAAATCATCTATCCGCGGTAGAGGATACTTATTCTTCCTCATCACCTTATTCAGCTCGCGGTAGTCTACACACAATCGAAGGGAACCATCTTCCTTGGTAGCAAACACAACTGGTGCTCCCTACTCGGAGACACTTCCTCTGATAAATCCCTTCTTCAAAAGATCACTTACTTGCACCCCGAGCTCTCGCTGCTCCCTTGGTGTCATACGACGAAGTGGCATCACTATAGGTCTGGCATCTTTCACTAAATCAATACGGAACTCAATCTCTCGGTGTGGTGGAAGTCCGGTCACTTCCTCGAAGACGTCTGGATACTGGCCAGCCACGGGCACATCTGGCAACTCATCATGCAGGATGTCGAGGGAATGTAGAAAACTAGCTATTACCCCATCACTAGGTAGACCACCAAACACTACCCTCTGCCTATCATCCGCTCCAACTGTCACCAAAAAGCCCTGACAGTCTACCAACACCTCGTACCTTTGGAGCCAGTCGACTCCCAAAATAATGCCAAACCCAGTAAAGCCCAAAACAAAGCAATCACAAACAAACATGCGTCCATGACTCGATAAGGCCATGTTTGCGAACAAATTATGCAGTTGTAAACAACTGTAAAATCCGTTCGTCTTTCCTAAACAACAAGGATTGTTGTAGAGGGTGTCGAACTCTGGGACCAAATTATTTTATTAATAAATCCAATCAAGTTATCCCTAACTTTTGAGTGATGGAAAACAAAGAAAATAGCAGAAATTAAATAAAAGAGAGTTTTAACACTAAGTGAAAGCAATTAGGGGATAATGACATAGATCAGATTCATAATCATCAATAGCCAAAAGATTAACCAGATCTAATACATGTTTCTGTCACAAACATGAATCAACGATAATAGGTTTTTAGACACAAATATGTAAATAACGACAAGCATAGCCTATGCAGGAGCTCAGCTCTACAACCATAGACTATCAGGACAGATTCACTAATTAATTTCTAAAACCCTAAAATTAAATCTAGATCTGATAAACGTTAGATCGAACACGAATATATCCTGTGAAGGAGCATAGCTCTTAAACGACACAAAATATGAAGGTTCAGATCTAACCCTTAATTCAGATCCAGATCTACATGTATACAGTCTTCATCTTTTGGCTATGTGATTCATATTGAATCATACTATCAGCGTCATCACCCCCTAATCAAAGGGGATTAGCTAGACATAGCTAAAGAAGAAGAAAAACAGAAATTAAATAACAAGAACATAAATAAAACTAAAACTAAATAGAAAAGAGGAAGAAGAATGATTTTATTCCAAGAAGAGAATTACAGAATAAAACCCAATGTGTTTTTTACAAGACTAAGATACAATGTATTTATAGCTGATATGACAAAGGTTAGCTAGCTGATTACATAATGTGGGACAAAAGAAATAACCCAAATAACACATAAGCCAGTGTGAACGCAGCATTAGAGTGAGTGGTCTAGCAAATAGGCTAGTGTGAACGCAACATGAGTAAGAGGCCTTCCAAATGAGCTAATGTGAATGCAGTTTGAGTCTTTATTGAGCCAAATCTTCTTAACTGAAATATAATTGCAACCGTTCTTCAAGCTTTAGACTCTTCAAGCTTAAGCAATTTTAAACTTCACTCTTTTTAAGCAAATTCTTCATGCTTTATCCATCAAATGCTCTAAACCCTGCTTCTTGTCAACAATCTGAAAATACAGCTATAAATACAAAATATCAATTATTTTAAAGGGAAAATAAGATAAATAAGCGGATAAAATATACACATTTACGTGTATATCAAATACCCCCACACTTATCTTTTTATTCGTCCTCGAATAAACTAAACTAAGATATGTCACACTTTCGTAGGAAACACGATTGCATTTAGCGTATGCAACAAGCCGTTAAACCTCTGGGTGTCCCCAGTAGGACGAGTGTTGTCTCGTGAGGGTTTTCAGCGGATACTACCCACAAAATCCAAAGCGTCTTATGTACGCGGATTAATCAAACAATATATTTAAGGTCTTTCAAATTCCAAGGATTTCACCTAACTTCAATAATAACGGTTTAGTCCCAAATTGTCCATCCCATAATTAGTGCAAAAATGAACAAAATTTTTCAAGCTGAATCGTAATTCCTTGATAACACTGTAATTGTCTTGAAGGTTAAGAGCGTGGTGTCAACCAAAGTTCTACACATCGACAATGTACACCCAATCATTTATTTGACCCTTTTTTTTTTTTTTTTTTTTTGAATAATTTTGCACCAATGTAACTGTAATGTATTGGATGTCAGTTATGCATAGATGAAGGAAAATTTTGTAAGTTCTAAAAATGTTATAGATAAGAGGGCAAGTGTATTAGTTGAACTTCAAGCTACAAAAGATAAAGTAATACTAAGGCACATATGAACATTTTTATTTCCTTTCATCTCCTCTACTACAATCCTCACTTCCAAGTACGGTATAATGGATGTGGATGGAATGGAACTGAATGCTTTTATAGTCAAGAATGATGAATGACTATTTTATTCAGAGAGACTCTCTCTTTATTTCATTTTTTTTCTATTCTTTTTTTCTTCTTTTTCTCTTTTTTTTTCTTTTGCATGATGAATGGAGATGGAATGATGACGTACATGATTTCATTTGATTCCTCCTCTACTACCAACACTTCATGAAAGGAAAGTTTTGTGCCCTAGTTACTCTACTTCTATAACCTTAATTCAACACACAAGTCTGGATTGATGTTATACTAAAAGCTGAAAGGAAAGATAAGCAAAGTTTCGTAAGATAGATAACCCATATAAAATAAGATGTAGTATATGGTTATCCTACCTTAAAACAAGTACGGAGTGGGTGGTGTAATATTGGTATAAAAAGTGACGTTTTTGACCTTTAAACAAAGGTTATTGAGTATACCAATATAAGATAAACTTGTCGAAACATGGATGTAAATCGACTAAAACTTGGGTTTGAATAATGTGGGGTATTGAAGAAGAACGCTACAATGAGTCATTTCTCCTTAATTGGGCCAAGTGGATTTTAGAACTTACGATTTTGAAAATTTGAGTGGTAAAGAAAATATTATGCATGAAAACGAACTCAGAAAATCCAACAAATGTAGGTGCAAAATCCTTTTATTTCATGATTTTTTTTTTGATTATTTTTTACTTGCACATTCTAACATGTATAACAAAGGTTGACACGCTTACTCCAGAACACGACTAACGTCTGCACAGTCTCAAGCTAGCATCTTAAAAAGACACATTACGATTCAATGAATAAATAATGTTCATTCCCATCACCCAACAATTCAACTTATCAAACAAGAACCAAGGTGTTATTTATGAATTTAAGTTAATCCTTGTTCAATGAATGACCTACTTCATAAAATTTGATTGCTGATGTAATGTAAATTCCCCCCCACACTTGAGTGTGACTGTGTCCTCACAGTCTTAATCAGACATATCTTAGTGAAAGGGAAAAACAAATAAGAGAATATTTACATATGTACAAAAGAGGGTTAGTGCGTCTTACCGGATGTAATGTGGCTCATGGAGGACCATGAGCTCTTCCTCTTGGTTGGGTATTGGTTCCAAGTAAGGTTTAAGGCGTTGACCATTGACCTTAAAGGATGATCCATCAGTTGGATTCTCAATTTCTACCGCACCATACGGAAAAACAGTCCGTACAGTATAAGGTCCTGTCCATCTAGATTTTAGCTTACCCGAAAATAGATGCAGTTTTGAGTCATACAACAGAACTTTTTGACCTGGCATGAAAGTTTTACGTAAAATTGATTTATCATGAAAAACTTTTGTTCTGTCCTTGTAAATTCGTTCATTTTCATAGGCATCATTTCGAATTTCATCAAGTTCATTAAGTTGAAGCTTCCTATGTTCTCCTGCTTGTTCTAAATCAAGATTCAAAGTTTTTATTGCCCATAACGCCCTATGTTCTAGTTCAACTGGCAAGTGACATGGTTTACCAAAAATCAACCGATAAGGGGACATACCTAAGTTTGTTTTAAAAGCAGTGCGGTAAGCCCAAAGAGCGTCGGTTAACTTTAGGGACCAATCTTTGCGATTTCGATTCACAGTTTTCTCCAGGATTTGTTTAATTTGCCTATTCGATACTTCAACCTGCCCACAAGTTTGAGGATGGTAAGGAGTGGATAACTTGTGGGTTATCGAATACTTTCTCATGAGGGCTCCAAAAGAACGATTACAGAAATGTGTCCCGTTGTCGCTGATTATTGTGCGAGGTGTGCCAAACCTAGAAAAGATGTTTTCTTTTAAGAAGCGCACAACAACCTTATTGTCGTTCGTTTTGCATGGAATAGCTTCGACCCATTTAGAAACATAGTCAACAGCCAAGAGAATGTAAATGTTCCCAAAAGAATTAGGGAAGGGTCCCATGAAGTCTATACCCCACACATCAAAAATTTCGACCTCTAGAATGGGGTTTAGGGGCATCATATTCCGTTTAGAAATTTTCCCTAAGAATTGACATCGATCACAAGTTTTGCAAAATTCGTATGCGTCTTTGAAAAGGGTGGGCCAGTAGAAACCCGATTGGAGAACCTTTTCGGCTGTCTTTTTGGGACCGAAGTGACCACCGCATGCTTGGTCATGACAGAAAGAGAGGACACTGTGAATTTCAGTGTCAGGAACACATCTTCGAATGATTTGGTCGGGACAATACTTGAAAAGATAGGGGTCGTCCCAATAAAAATGTTTCACTTGAGAAAAGAATTTGTGTTTATCCTGCTTAGACCAAAAAGAAGGGGTTTGCTTGGTGACTAAGTAGTTGACAATGTCAGCAAACCAAGGATCAGTGGATAGAGAAAACAGCTGTTCATCGGGGAAATTCTCATTGATCGGAAGAGAAGAAGACGGGGCATTTGGAAGACGAGACAAGTGGTCTGCAATAACGTTGTCGGATCCTTTTTTATCCTTAATGGTGAGGTCAAATTCTTGAAGTAGAAGGATCCAACGAATGAGACGAGCCTTAGCATCCTTTTTAGAGAAAAGGTACCTAAGTGCGGAATGATCGGTATAAACCGTGATGTGTGAGCCAACTAGATAAGGCCTGAATTTTTCTAGAGCAAAAACGACTGCCAAGAGTTCCTTTTCGGTGGTCGTATAATTGATTTGAGCGTCATTCAGAGTTTTACTCGCATAGTAAATGACGTGAAGAATCTTATCGATACGTTGTCCTAAGACAGCGCCAACAGCGAAATTCGACGCGTCACACATGATTTCAAAAGGCAGCTTCCAGTTGGGAGAGCAGATGATCGGAGCAGAGACAAGTTCATTTTTAAGATGCTCAAAAGATGAAATGCAATCAGAATTGAAGTCAAAAGGAACATCCTTACCAAGAAGATTGGTCAACGGTCGAGTGATTTTGCTAAAATCTTTTATAAAGCGACGGTAAAAACCAGCATGACCTAAAAAGGATCGGATGTCCTTAACTGATTTGGGAATGGGAAGATTTGAAATAACTTCGATTTTGGCTCTGTCTACTTCAATTCCTTTGTTAGAGATGACATGTCCCAAAACAATGCCATGTTTAACCATGAAGTGACACTTTTCCCAATTAAGCGTTAAGTGTTTCTCTTTACAGCGATTAAGAACAAGATCGAGATGATGTAAACACTCAGAGTAAGAATCACCAAATATGGAAAAATCATCCATGAACACTTCCAAAAATCGCTCGATCATATCAGAAAAGATGCTAATCATGCACCTCTGAAAGGTTGCAGGTGCATTACAGAGACCAAAAGGCATACGTAGGTACGCAAAAGTACCAAACGGACAAGTGAAAGTTGTTTTTTCTTGGTCCTCAGGAGCGATAGGGATTTGATTATAGCCCGAGTACCCATCAAGGAAACAGTAGTACTCATGACCCGCTAGTCGTTCTAACATTTGATCGATAAATGGCAGAGGGAAATGATCCTTACGTGTTGCAGCGTTAAGTTTCCTATAGTCAATGCAAACACGCCAACCAGTCTGGGTGCGGGTTGGGATAAGCTCGTTAGCTTCATTTTGGATCACGGTAATCCCTGATTTCTTAGGTACGACATGAATTGGACTAACCCATTGACTATCGGAAATCGGGTAGATGATTCCATTGTCAAGACATTTAAGGATTTCAGCACGAACTGCTTCTTTCATGATAGGGTTTAGCCGACGTTGGGGATCACGAGTGGGTTTGGCATCATCTATAAGGTGGATTCGATGTTGGACTATCGAAGGACTAATCCCCTTAATATCAGCCATGGACCAACCAATTGCCTCCTTATTTTTCTTAAGAATGGGAAGGAGCAATTGTTCCTGCTCTAAAGTAAGGTCAGAAGCGATGATGACAGGAAAAGTTTCATTGTCTCCTAAGTAAGTGTACTTAAGATGACTGGGCAACACTTTGAGTTCAGATTTTGGGGGCGACTCAACCGAAGAAATTGGTTGAGGGATAGACTCATTTGTGAGAGGCTCGACAGGAATCGAATCAGAGACATTTTCGGGAATATCTTGAAATAAGGTTTCGTAATTCGATTCAATTTCGTTATTCAGATGGTCGAGCTCAGATCCATTATCGTGGACAACATGGATTTCAGAAAACTGGTCCACATAAGAGTTAGGAGAGTTTTCAGTTCTGAAGATGTTTAGCTCGACAGTCATGTTACCGAAAGAAAGTTTCATAGACCCATTTCTACAGTTGATGAGTGCATTAGAGGTTGCTAAGAAGGGTCGTCCTAGAATCAAAGGGATCTGGTTTGCAGGATTGCTAACCTGTTGAGTTTCTAAGACAATGAAATCAACTGGAAAGATGAATTCGCCAATTTTGATTAACACATCCTCGATTTCGCCCACTGGTTTCTTAATTGAACGGTCAGCAAGCTGAAGGGTAACCTTGGTGGGTTTCAGTTCTCCTAGCCCTAATTGGCGATAGACGGAATATGGAAGCAAGTTAACACTAGCACCTAAGTCTAGCAAGCATCTATCGATTTTCTTGTCCCCAATAGTACATGATATTGTGGGGCAGCCAGGATCTTTGTATTTCACTGGCATAGATTGGGACAAGACTTCGCTTAGAGTCGCCGCTAGAAACACTTTCTTAGGCACATGTGTATGACGTTTCTGGGTGCACATATCTTTTAGAAATTTAGCGTACTGTGGAACTTGTTGTATAATATCTAAAAGAGGAATGTTCACTTTAACTTGCTTAAATATTTCAAGGATCTTTTCTACCTGGTCCGTCTTTTTTCTAGGTCGGAGTCTATGAGGAAATGGAGCAGACAACTCAGTAGGTTGGGCTACTTGAGTTTGAGGATGGGCCTGATTAGAATTGGGCTCGATGTTTTGATCCGAGATGGTCAAATTTTCTGTTGGGTTTTGAATATCGTCTGGTAAATCATTTGGGTCGACCACATGGTTGTCAATCTTCTTGCCAGATCTAAGAGTCGTGACAGCATTCAATTGACTAACGTTCGAGTCTTGAATGATGTGAATTTGGTTAGGGTTTGAAGTCTGTCCTCTAGGGTTTTGGATGGGTTGACTTGGAAACGTACCCTTTTCCCTTTCACTTAATCTAGTGTTAAGTTGAGACATTTGTTTTTGAAGTTCACTCATTTGTTGAGTCGTGGTTTGCATGTGTGAAGTCAGTAAGTTTTGAAGATTGGTATTTGATTGGACATTTTGAGTTGTTGCTTTACCCAATTCTTCGAGAGTTTTCTCAAGTGATGTCAATCGTTTATCATCTTGGGGAACAAAAGATTGTTGCGCTTGATTTTGAGGGGTTGGCGCAGGATTTTGGAATTGACTTTGTTGAAAGGGAGGATTCGAGGTATTATTCGAAAATGGTTGAAAAGGAGGTCGAACCAAATTCGAAGTTGCATTGTTTTGGGCCCAAGAGAAGTTAGGATGGTTTCTCCAACCTGGATTGTAAGTTGGGGAGAATGGATCGTTCCTAACTTTATTAAATGCGTTGAGTTGTTCTAACGAATGTGGGCATTGGTCAGCAATGTGGTTAGGATCGTTACATTTGTAACATGAGGGCTGAGACGCTTGAGCTTGGTTTGCTTGAGTTGATGAAAGGACATTATCAAATTTGGTTAACATTGCGTCTATTTTCGCTTCTAAAGCCGTTGAGGATCCTACCGAATGAGCGTTTGATCGGGAATAAATTGATTTCTCATTAGATCTTTCCCATTGAGCTGATTTTTCGGCCAAATCTTCGAGAAATTTCCAAGCGGCATCGTGATGTTGGGCTAGAAAATTTCCTTGGCACATTGATTCGAGCATAGTTCGAGAGTTATTTTCTAGTCCATCGTATAAAATTTGACAAAGAGTCCATTTTTCGAAATTATGATGTGGACATTTGACTAGAAGCTCTTTGAATCTTTCAAAATATTTTGCAAAGGATTCACCCCCAAATTGACGAAAATTGACGATTTCATTTCGAATTTTAGATGTTTTTTCCAGAGGGTAAAATTTCTTTAGAAAAATGTTTACAAATTCACCCCAAGTTCCAATCGTATTTGAAGGCAAGCTATACAACCATTTCTCAGCATAATCGGTAAGTGCAAATGGAATTAACCTAAGTTTGATTCCATCGTCACTTAATTGTTGAAATTTCATGGTTGCACAAACTTGTTCAAACTTGGTCAAGAAAATATAAGGATCATCACGTTCAAGATTGCCAAATTTTGGAAGAGTATTTATGTGATTCGAATGAATTTCAAAATGGTTACCCGTTGGGGCGGGCAATATGATGCAGGAAGGAATAGAAACTCGCTCGGGAAAGTACCTATCCATAAGAGTTCGAGGGGGAGTTTCTTCGGCCATGGTGAAAGGGGTGTTTGTTCGGACTAAACGATTAGTAGAAGGATCACGGATCCAACTACGCATGCACTAGAGAAAAGAATAAGGGAAGACGAGAAAAACAAATTTGAGCGATTTTTTTTTTTTTTTAAATGAACCTAATGCAATTTACAATTTCTAGAATTATATAATGACGGTTTGATTTATTTCAACAAAAGACTTCTCAGCCAGTTAACGGACAGGAGTTATCGGTGCACCAGGAATCACCCTAGCAATGCAGCCGAAGGTTTAAGTACCTTCAGAGGAACAACCGATATAATATTTACGAATCACCGTAATATTTATAAACAGTTATTACTCTGCCGTAGTCTAGACACCGAGAAATAATCCGTTAGAACTAAACCAAATTGTCAAAATATAATGAAGTCCTTAGAAAATAAAAACAAAGCTAAGATGAATGCAAATATTTTTTTTTTTTTTTTAATCAATCACAGAATGAACAGTCTCAGAACAGTCACAGAACAGGCAATTGCAAAAATAAATAAAAGAAATTTTACAAGCAAGCCGATGCCCTGCAGAAGATTTTTACAAGCAATGTCTATATATTTTTTTTTTATTTGCAGCAGCGGTCCCTGTAGAGTTAGAAAATACTCACCTTGATCGGCAGTCCGTCCAGTGCAGTTGAGTCGCGCTAGCGCGTTCACACCCCACTTGGTGTGAAACCGCTCGAACAATGAATAGTCTGCTGCTTTCTGTTGTTGTCTCCTCCTATTAATTGTCTGACTGCGCTGCGGCACGGGTTCGGGCTATGAGCCCGAATTTTTTTTTTTTAGACCTTTTTCTAATTTTCACTGTACCTGTTTTCGAAAAAATTCAAATTTTTTTTTTAACTAAAAAAAATTGAAACTTAAACACAAACTAAAGGGAATTCAAACTAAAACTCCAGAAAATAGCAATTTCAAGCTTTAAAACATCCCAGTGAAACTCGGCCCAAACAGAATAGCCACAACAACTAAATCGAATATTTCCCTAACTACTCGTACCATCCCTTCTATGATATCAAAATCAGATTAAATCAGTCAATTTTCTTTTAAGAACTCCAAACTCCAGAAAATAGCAAAATCGATTATTCGGTCTGCAAATCAAAACCGTGCCCAAATCAAAATCAAAATCCCATCTATATCATGTTCGATCCCAAATCAAAACGCTTCAGTGTTCGATTTTCGTGTGCGATTTGGTTCGGTGGCTTCGCGGTTTTGGGTGGGTCTTGGCTGTTCGATTGGGGAGGCTATCGACTTGAATTTGGGGAAACGAGGCGTTGAACTGGGGGTTTGCGTTAGCTTCAGGGGTTCGAGGTGTGGCGATAGCGGTTTGGTGATGCAGTTTTGTCGATTTTGGGGGTTTGAATGGTTGTGAAGGGAGATGTTGAACTTGGTAGAGGATGTGATGGCTTTGCGGGTTGGTGGAGAAGTTGAGAAGGCTGGGGGTTGTAGACTTGCTGGTTCTTCGTGAATTGTCAGAGAACGTTGGAGTTTGAATTCGGGTGGCAGTTTTTAAAGTGCGGTTGACGAACTGGCTTTGATGATGAGACGTGATGGGAAGAAGGATGGTTGATCGGTGATTGGGTTATGGTGGATGGCCTGTTGCCGATGTCAGGATGTTCAAGTGGAGTTATTGCGGTGTGGTAAGTAGCGAATTCATGGGAAGGAGGAAGAGATATAGATGAGAAGGACAGAAAATCACAAAAAGATTTTTTTTTTTTTTTGTAAGAATTGTAAAAAGAAAGAGATTGTAAACAAATCAGAAAAAAAATCAATGAAAAATAGGGAAAGAAATTGAAAACAAAATCTGGCAAGAATATTTTTTTTTTCTTATCTGGTAGATTATGGTATCACTGATCAAATACCAAATCAACTAACAAGATTTTTTTATTTATATTTTTTTTTTCCTATCTAAGCTAGCAAAAAAAAAAAAGAACAAAATAAAATGAAAATATTTTTGTGTTTTTTTTATGAAGAAAAACTAAAGGAAAAATAGAAAAATAAAATAAAACAAAAATATAACCCGAACGATTTAAAAATAAAAATTATTTTGGAACCCGGCAACGGCGCCAAAATTTGTTTGCGAACAAATTATGCAGTTGTAAACAACTGTAAAATCCGTTCGTCTTTCCTAAACAACAAGGATTGTTGTAGAGGGTGTCGAACTCTGGGACCAAATTATTTTATTAATAAATCCAATCAAGTTATCCCTAACTTTTGAGTGATGGAAAACAAAGAAAATAGCAGAAATTAAATAAAAGAGAGTTTTAACACTAAGTGAAAGCAATTAGGGGATAATGACATAGATCAGATTCATAATCATCAATAGCCAAAAGATTAACCAGATCTAATACATGTTTCTGTCACAAACATGAATCAACGATAATAGGTTTTTAGACACAAATATGTAAATAACGACAAGCATAGCCTATGCAGGAGCTCAGCTCTACAACCATAGACTATCAGGACAGATTCACTAATTAATTTCTAAAACCCTAAAATTAAATCTAGATCTGATAAACGTTAGATCGAACACGAATATATCCTGTGAAGGAGCATAGCTCTTAAACGACACAAAATATGAAGGTTCAGATCTAACCCTTAATTCAGATCCAGATCTACATGTATACAGTCTTCATCTTTTGGCTATGTGATTCATATTGAATCATACTATCAGCGTCATCACCCCCTAATCAAAGGGGATTAGCTAGACATAGCTAAAGAAGAAGAAAAACAGAAATTAAATAACAAGAACATAAATAAAACTAAAACTAAATAGAAAAGAGGAAGAAGAATGATTTTATTCCAAGAAGAGAATTACAGAATAAAACCCAATGTGTTTTTTACAAGACTAAGATACAATGTATTTATAGCTGATATGACAAAGGTTAGCTAGCTGATTACATAATGTGGGACAAAAGAAATAACCCAAATAACACATAAGCCAGTGTGAACGCAGCATTAGAGTGAGTGGTCTAGCAAATAGGCTAGTGTGAACGCAACATGAGTAAGAGGCCTTCCAAATGAGCTAATGTGAATGCAGTTTGAGTCTTTATTGAGCCAAATCTTCTTAACTGAAATATAATTGCAACCGTTCTTCAAGCTTTAGACTCTTCAAGCTTAAGCAATTTTAAACTTCACTCTTTTTAAGCAAATTCTTCATGCTTTATCCATCAAATGCTCTAAACCCTGCTTCTTGTCAACAATCTGAAAATACAGCTATAAATACAAAATATCAATTATTTTAAAGGGAAAATAAGATAAATAAGCGGATAAAATATACACATTTACGTGTATATCAGGCCACATTACGACAAATCATGCTAAGGCTAGTCGAACCACCAATCGGGTTCGTCACCGCTAAAGGTCTATCGACTATCTCGGGCTCCAATCCAAACCTATCTACCAGGTCACTAGATATGAAGGACGGGAAGCCTCGGTATCAAACAATACTCGAACAGGAACATCATAAATAGAAAGCATACCTTAAATGACGACATTCTTTCCTTTCTCCGTCGCAATTGGGGCATTCGACGAAGAAGAAACAACATTAAGAGCATATGGTTTCACAATCTGCTTCTCTTTAGGGGGTTGCGGACATTTATCCTTGTGATGTCCCACTTGGCCACAGTTTAAGCACTTCCTATCCGCTGGCTTTGCTCGACATTCTTTAGCATAATGGCCCTTCTTGCCACAGCTAAAGCATTCAACATCTTTCTTACTCTTTTTCTGACAATCCTTAGCTTGGTTCTGCTTCCTTTTGTTCTGAGAATTAATCTTGCCTCACCGCTTACTTGCGGCTTTGGCCCCTCTACAGATGTAACAACGACTTCAGTCTTGGGCTTAGGATAAAGGCTCTCTGACCTCAATGTTTTCCCAATAATCGATTCAAAAGTCTCATCGATGTGGTTTATAAGCTAGCCTTTCCCCCAAGTGCTGATCTAAGCCTGTTATGAACTTCTCGTTCTTCTTCTCGGGAGTGTCAATAAGAGATAATCCATACTTCGAGAAAGTATCGAATCCAGCAATATACTCCAAGACTGCCCTACCATTCTGCTTAAGCTCTAGAAATTTCCTAAACAATTCTGACTTCTGGGCAGCTGGGATGAACTTCTCGCTATCGCGGGTCCTGAACTGATCCCAAGTAACTTGGTCCTCAGGGGTAGCTGCCTTAATAGCATTCCACCAATTCATTGCCCGTCCTTGCAGCTGACGGGATCCTAGCTTCTCTTCATCGCATCCTCGATACCCAAGTCTTCGAAGATACGCTCACAACTATCCAACCAATCCTGAACTTCTGTAGTCAATTCCGTTCCGTGGAACGGCTTCCCACTAAGACTAGAGTAATCCTTGCATAGCTTGGTGAAATCGGCCCTAGGCGCCTGCACCGCTGCACCACCACTATTTGCAGCATTGGGAACTGCTCCTTGCACATTTCTAAGCATCTCCCTCATGAAATCAGTGAATATCGTCCTCATATCAAGAGCATTCCCATTATTAGCTCCTCTACTAGTACCCCCAGTATATCGGCACATTGTTCAATCTGTAAGGAGAAAACGATTAACCATCTCTTCAGTGGTGCCAGTGCAATGCGACTTCATCCTTAAATATACTAATAGTATATATATATATATATATATAGTTTTTGAAAACCAAAATATCACAAATACGCGCTCTCATATACGTACTCTCTCTCTCTGGTGTCTTCCCAAGGTTAACTATGCAACCTAGAGCTCTAATACCAAATATGACGGCCCACCTCGCACCAGCCGACATTTCCAATGAAAGTGCGTTGTGCCAATGTCCAACCAGAACGGGACGGTCGTCAAAGAAAGGAAAGAAGGGAATTTGAACTAACAAGGAAGCTATAGAATGTCTCACAGCGCATGGAATAAGATATAATAATAACATATTTGACATAAAACAAGTGAGACAATGCATAAGCTGAAAACTAAACCATCATGGCAGCGGAAAATTCAAAATACAGCTTATGTTCCACATCATCATTATTACAACTTTTAAAACTATCTCCAAAGCAAAATAAGAATGGTACACTACTAATGCCCAAAGTAGCGACTAGCTGCGACACAAGGAGAATATATATATATATCATACGTGGAAGCCTCCTGCTCGTCTCCGGCATAGCTACCCGTGCATAATCACCTGACCTGTCTCTAGTATGCCCGTTTAAGAGCACCCAGAGTAATAAGAAGAGACATAAAACTCTGGGTCAGACAAAAGTCTGGTATGAGCGATAAGAAGCAAAACAGAACAATAACATGTATACTAAACCATACCTGAATCTGGACTTGCAACCAAAGAGTTAGCACAACAAGATGTACAATACTCTAAGGTGACACTAACATATGGTGTAAAGATACGGGGGTGGGGGTGTGCATGTCATAATGATGGAAAACAATCAACCGTAGCAACCATCCTCACATCTCTCACTTAGTGCGTAAAGCATACGATATCCACCGCTTTGATCACCCAAATCCTTGCTATGATCAGTCTGCCCCATGGAGTCATAGCGACTCCACTTCACTGATCCACAGCCACTAGTCCTTGCTATGTCCACTCTGCCCCATGAAGTCATGACGACTTCACTGCACTAGCTCATAGCCTTGCTACGATCACTTTGCCCCATGGAGTAATAACTACCCCACTGCACTGATCCGTAGCCTAACATCCATCTTGGTGGTGAATCAAAGTTATGGACGTCGATAACCGCTTAGCACACGTCCCGCAACAAAGTCCAATTCATGAAGTTAACCCGTTGGTTACCATATGGATCCTGAGTTCTACTTCCTATTTGGACTTCCTTTGCATCTCGGGTTTCGGTCGAATTGGAGTTGGTCTTCAAAAGAGTCGTCGCGTAGAAGTAAGAGTATACATCTGGCTCGGTTCGGTACTCCTAACCCGGTTCGGCTCGGTGGTCCTAGCCCATGCCTTGATTTGGTTTAGGTATGTGTGGTGCTTCATTCCTCCTTGGTTCGGTCCAGTCACACTTACTTGGTTCGGGTCCGTGGTCACCTCCATCCGTTTCGGTTTGGTTATGACGAACCGATCCCATCCGTTGCTCCAGCTCCTCTTCTCCGATCCGATCCGCAGCCCCTTCCTTGCTCCCTATCCGAACCCAACTCCAACTCTTATGCAAATGGCCTTCCTTCTTGCCAAGCCTCCTTTAGTGCCAAGTTCCAATCCAAATCAAATCCCCCTTGACCAGTTCTTTTATTTGATCCGAGCTCCATATCCGACCTGATCCGAAACCCTGCACATTTCCTCCAACTTTCCCAGCGACTGTTTTATGCCACACGACGACGTTTTCGACCATTCTAACTGTTCTAATCAATCACAAAGCATACCATATAGTCATAACAACATATAGAATTGATCACAAACACCAAAACAACAAATTGCAGTTTGATATGTCAAAACGGATCAAACATACCCAAAATCGATATTTTCCCCTTAAGCATGTTTAAGCAAATCTAATGATAGTATTAGCAAAACTTAACCAAATTAACCCAAGCTTCTAACAGAGGCTTAAAATAATATTTAAGAATTTCTGAACATTTTTCTAGATTTTTAACATGCATAATTTCGTTAATTAACACTAATCACCCTAATTAACTGTAATTAGTGTAAAAACAATGCTAATCACTCACCTTAGCCACAAATAAAACTTAGATCTGAAAATATCTCTGATTTGGGTTGAATCTCTATGCAATACAGCAGCTCTATTCCCAATTTGATGCTAATTTGCCTTGATTAGATGTAGATTAGGCTAAAATTTAATTAAATGGTGATTATAAGGTGATTTGGGTGTTGGAGGCCATTGTTAGGGTTAGGGAAATGTTTTAGGCGGCTGAGCAAATGAAAATAGATCGTTTTCCTACTGTTCTCAGCCTCCCCATGACCCTAATCCCAAAATGGGTTATGGGCCCTCTTGCTAATCACCCTAATTAGGCTCGGTTAAGCTGTTTTTCACCTTCTAAACCTTGTTTCAGCCATATCACCCAAATGTTGAGTCTGTTTGGCTAATGTGACCACTCTATGGAAAGGTAGACCATTATCCAGATCTAATGGAAGAGGTTTCAGGTCAAAACTCCTTACCAATAAAAAGTTATGGCCGAAACAAGATCAGCCAAGGGCAAAACAATCATTTAAAAATCGGCAAAAATCATGAACATGGGAAATGACCCCAATAGTCGTCTCCCAAAGTTACATGGCTATACAACTTTGCATGAGAAAGAAATAAATATTCTACAATCCCATGATGCGTAGAATGCGGGTCTTTACACTATCTTGATGCATAGAATACGGCAAAAATCTCTCTCCTTTGGACTGGACGTACACTATCTTGATGGTAGTGGAACTAGTATAAATATTGTGTGTCCGTTCTTTGTTATAGTTATTTGCTATTTATTTGATGTAATAGAATAATTGCTATCAGATTAGATTGATGTTAAATTGGCAAATCTAGATCTTGTTTATTGTTCTTCTGTATTTGTGCAATTTAGTGTTACAAAGGAAAACGATTCAAGTTTAAGCATTATTATTATTCATACGAGTATATAGGCATGCCCAGATGGGCTTGCATTAGGTAGGCTTGCATTTAATCATAATATGTATTCATTAATTCAACCATGTGTGGACTAGACGTGATATGAAAATTTTCAAATCGAACTCCAAGTTATTTCGAAGCAAACATTTTTTTTTGTAACTCCATGTAGGTTTCCAAACATTTTTCCTGAGTGTAATAAATGTTGATTATTTCCAAGAATAAACTTACTGGTTATGCAGGTTCAGAGGATATGTTATTTTATATATTGTATAAATTACAAACAAAAAAATTTGATGAAAAAACAAGACATTTAATGGTCAAAACATCACTAATAGTACTATACATAAAATAGGCTGATGAAAACAAAATTGAAAATTGATGCAGCACCTAATGAGTTAGTAATAAAATAATATAATCAATTCACATATAAGAAATGAAACACAATGAATCATGCTTAGTTAAATTACAAAGACACCTGAGATATTCAATAGTCAAGCATTTTGCTTGGGATTCCATACCAGAAAGTGAAACAGTTTTTGATTTCAAATCTAACTGGATTTCGGATTTGATATGATCTAAATGTGGATTTATAAGGAGTTAGGAAGATAGTTAGCAAACAATATGCAATGAATCACTATTTTCTAAAGTTACAACTGCCATTAGAGAAGAATGATTAGTGTTAAGAATTGACAATGAATTATGCGATCATATTAACCTTATTATATGGATGAATGTGATGAATAAATTATTTATATTCATGCATTACCTTTTTTAAATCAATCTTTATGATTCCTCTATAATTTACATTTCTGGGTAACTAAAACAGAAATTCCAAATCCCATGATTTTCTTTGGTAGAGCCGACCGGTTTTTAAAGTGACCGCAAACACTTTTATTATTACCAATAATATATACAAGTATACCAGGAGGTCGGTGGTAGCCAATCTGCTACAATTCGGTTTTTAAGGTGGACCGTCCACCGTCTACGACATTTAATGTGGGCTGTCCACAAAATCTATACAAGATTATAGTACAAGAGCTAGCTTACACACTAGACTACTATATTACAACACGCTTGGTAGGAAAAATAATACAACAAGGTGCAATATATCCTAACCAATGCCATGACAAGTATAATACTTCCATAGTGTTAGAGGCAATTAACATCGTAGCTTCGCACGTAACCCAAAGCTATATCCTATGACCACAGCTGTAGACAACATTTTGAGCCGCACAATGATAGGCTTCACATCTATTAACATATTGCTTACTTCACCAAAACTCTCTCGAGAAAGGACCCAAGAGAACTGGTAGTTTACGGGTGAAGCAGACTACATCCAGTTAACAAAAACTGGTATCTTCCTATTCACTGATTCGAACCATGGAAGAGGAGGGTATCGATGTTCATCTAAATACAACAAAGGAAAGCTACAGGGGCTTCACCTATATCACTGAATTCAGATGAAACAACAGTGTTTCGGTACGCCACTCCACATTATGAATACAGTAAACAACACAAGAATGACATGCCTTGAACAATATAAAGATGTACAAGTGCAACACACAAATCACCATTGTCGTAACTCAGTCAGACCACGCCCAAAATTAACAGTAGAGTTTTGTGTTGCGGCATCCATGGTTTGCTATCAGCTTTAACAATGGGATAATCAAGCAGAAAAACAACAGCGACTTGAGTACAGCAAATAAAATAAAATAGATCCATGATGTTTCTAGAGAAGAACACCAAACACCTCTGCATAACTACAACAACCTAAAAGAAACAATACTTTAATCTATGAACTACCTACAAGACGAAAACTTGGAGACCATTGAATATCCAAATCGCAAAGTGAACCATCACAAACTTAACGCCGAGACGCGAAATCAAATCAACAGAAATGGGAGTTACTGTTCTTCAGGTTACTCCACATAAGAGCCAACTTCCTACTTAGAAACCGTGTACACCAGTTGAGTAACGAACAACAGGGCCAGTAATTGCCTGAATGTCAACCGCGCTAAGGAAGGAAGAGATGACACCAGGGTTTTCTAGGTGTCGAGAATGCAGAGATGAGACGAAGAAAATTGGGGAAAATAGCACAGATGAATTTCATGGCCAAGCTCGGATTTGGAAAGTCAAAAAGGGTAAACAGGGGAGATATACACACAATGAAAGCAAGACCGAGTGAAAGAGAAAGGTTTGAGGAAGAGGATGTGAAGAAGAGAGAGTTTTTGAGGAGCTTGGGTGCATGAAGAAAAAGCAGAAAGAGATCTTGTCGCCATTTATGTATCTCACCGTGTTACGAAGCTTTTTTGAATCCTTCTAATGAAATATATATTTCTCAACTCTTTGTTCATACTTTACGAATGGAGTTGCTTGTAAGACAATTCAGAATATTTTACCATAGAATAGTTAATAAATGGATGAATGTGGAGTTGTCTGATGTTAAATTGTTTCATTATTGCCTATTATAGTTTATTAACTACTATTCATCATTTCTTCGACCATTGAAATTCTCCTTTATCCAATTATTCATATTCAAGGTGAACATTATTTGTTTTCTCATGTTCATTTATTGCATTTATATTCATTTTATTTCAACGTAGATTGTTTCAATTTCATTTAGTGTCCATTACTATATCAGTTACAAATGATCTTCATTTCCCGCTTCAACTCAAGTGCAATTTCAAAAAAGTATGCATTGCTCTTAGCTGAAGATAGTAGTGTTTTAATACCATTTATGAACTCAAATAGTCAAAATTATGATTTAATTGCACTAAGACATAGGACAAGTGAGTCTCAAATAACGATATGGATTGATGTAACACCCCATAATTTTAAAATATTAAAATTAACAGATTAAAGAATACTTAATTTTTAGAAGAAGAATTAAGGAAAACGGGAGACGCCATTGCTTTCGTCATGGAATTCTGCTTAGGACAGAGTCCAGGTTTGCGTAAATCGGATATCGTATGGAGAAGTTATAAGCCTTAGAACTTTGTATACGCATAAGGAAGAACATTTATATATATATATATATATATATAAAATAATTCCAGAACCTTCAAAACAGTTCAAAAATCAAAATCCAACCAAAGCGGGCTGAGAGGGAAAATTCCTGCTCGTGGGTGTCGACCCCCCCCTCCCGGGGCAGGTCTGGGCAGAATTCGTTTTACGTACATGGACTTGATTCTGGGTCTGATTCATTGGTTCTAGGCTATAAATATGGTCCCCTATTCTCCTATTTTCTTCATTGGAGATCATGGGAGCTATATGCTGTCAGGTTACAAACTGAAATAGAATCAAGTCCTACAACAACGGTTTAGCTAATCAAATTCAGAATTCAGATCTATTCTCTCTCAATTCTCTAAACCTAACGCTGTGAGTTTCTAGTCACTTTTGGGTTTAAATAAATGACAGTGAATCGTGAAAGACAATGAATTGGATATGTTGTAAAGTATGAATCTATGCCAGTATTAAATCTTAAACTATGTAGATCTTGATAGATCTATTTCTCTAGATCTGAAATAATTATGGTTATTCTATGAGGTTGCCTATGTAGATCTTGACTTGTAATTGTATTATGGAAAAGGTGAATATGTTAATTTGGATAAGTTATGACACTGATTAGATCTGGTTCTTTATGTAAATCACCTTACACCTTTAATATTGTGATAAATTTGGATATGTTATAAAATTGGACTTGTGAATTTTTCCTTAGATCTAAACGTGCTACTGTGTCACCCTTACTATGCTGTATCTGAATTGCTGGATATTTAAACGATTAGTTTAGATCACATTTTTGTTCACTTTGACATCATAGAAATTGTCACAAGTTCATATGACAACCTTATGACTATGTTAATCTATGTTATGCCAAATCATATTCAATGATCACTTGTATTACATCCCTATTAGCTTTCCTTTTCATCGCTTATGGCTAGGCTAATTATTTAGCCTTGGCATGCTGTTAATTTTGTGAGGAAGTTAGTTAGAAACGGGGAAAAAAGTAAATATTGGCATAATTGGGAAATAAACATTTTTGGACTAGTAATTCAAATTGTTGATAGAATAGGCAAAAACACCCAAAAAGGTAAGATTAATTAATTGGTAAATTAATTAATAAATGAAATGTTTAGCAACTATAATTAGGAATTATATTAACACTTACGGCACGAGGTTAGGTTACATTAGTGGCGGAAGTCTGCTCACACCCGGCCAGCATATCCAACAGCCACTAATGTTGAACCTAATGTGAGAGGTCTAAGTGTGTAAATACGGCTCGGGCTAAGACACGAGGTTAGGCCCAACTGTGGAATAATACTGCTCGAACCCGACCGGCATATCCAGCATCCACACGTTGTAGGCCTAATGTGGGAGGTCTAGCCCAATATAACCATAATTGGACATGGTAATGAGAAAGGACTACTTAACCTAATTAAATCCATAAGAACTGTAAGTTTATGAACATAAGTTAGGGTTAAGTAAAATGGATTGGATAGAGGGTGGGTTAAGTATAACTGAAGGGGGTGTATATATAGGCCCACAAACTTAACCCGGTAAAGTTATGTAATTAAAGATCACCCTTTTAGAGTAAGCATAACTGGTATAGGGCTATGTAATTAAAGATCGCCCTTTAGGGTATACATAGTCAATGGAAAACCTAGTGGGGATACAAGACAAAAGGGGAGAGCTTGTATCATATTGTATGGGACCCATTTCAATCAGTAACCCGTATTCGGTATCAAAGTAGTGAACTCCGTACTAGGCGGAGAAGGGGCACGCTTACTGATTGATTGTAAGTGATCCAAAACGTGACGGGTGGTGTAGACGGCGCAAACTGACCGGGGACATGTGCGTGCATGGGCCGGGAAGAGGGGGACAAGACGACCGTGACACCAGTAGATATAACTGTGCACCTCTTGGGTTGCCACTTTAGGGAAGTGATACCCCCTACCGTGGGACCAGCACAGGGTATTTATAGAGTAGGGAGCCGATCAATTAGGGTAGTGGTTAGGGTATACTGGGATGTATGCCCTAAGTCTCCCAACTTATAGCGGAAGGGATCATCTCATATTAAATTATACTAGCAATAGTGTAGAGTAATTATTAGTGAAGCATGTATACACCTTACCTTATCTGCCTTGTCACACCTGCCATTTGTATAGTGATCTCTCTTACCCACTTTATGCGTATCATGATTACCTTTATTTATTTACTGGCTAAAAGTTACTAGACTCACCAGACTTTATGTCCGACCCCTTTTATTTTTCCTTCTCTCTTCCGTTCCCCCTAGGTTCTTAGTGATCTCTCGACCGTGACACCAGTAGATATGATTGTGCACCTCTTGGGTTGCCACTTTAGGGAAGTGATACCACCTACTGTGGGACCAGCACAGGGTATTACAGAGTAGGGAGCCGATCAATTAGGGTAGTGGTTAGGGTATACTGGGATGTATGCCCTAAGTCTACCAACTTATAGTGGAAGGGATCATCTTATTTTAAATTATACTAGTAATAGTGCAGAGTAGTTATTAGTGAAGCATGTATACACCTTACCTTATCTGCCTTGTCACACCGGCCATTTGTATAGTGATCTCTCTTATCCACTTTATGCCTGTCATGATTACCTTTATTTATTTACTGGCTAAAAGTTACTAGACTCGCCATACTTTATGTCTGACCCCTTTTGTTTTTCCTTCTCTCTTCCGTTCCCAACCCCCCCGGTTCTCAGGCTTGACCGTGATTTTGCTTGATTGTTGGAGCTGCTGATATGTATGGATCAAGCTTCTATTCTCGTTGCAATGACTATATTTTGTTATTGGGGAATTTTCTTTCTTTTATGTACTCTGATATTTCTGAAGTACAAGAGAGTGGTTTTTATGTTGTAATGGGTTTTAATATTTCAGACAAATTATGCTATGGACCACGGTATTTTGATGATTAATAAAGTACTTTATTTCCGCTGCAAAATTTTTTATATCTGTCTTGTAATATTCTGTGTCTGTTTACCTAAACGCTTCACGAAACTTAATGCATTCCCTTTGTGAGTGACATTAACGGACGTGGGGTGTCACAATTGATGTCTAGACAGAATCACAAAATCATTGTAAGCTGTAAACATATAAGGAAAAAAGTAGTAGCAATGATGTTGCTCATTGGCTATTAAAATCTAATGTCACCTCTTTTGTGTTTCTAATATGAGTGATGGGAGACAATTGCCAAGCCTTTTAAGGTAAACAGAAAGTTATTTAACACAAATGACGAAGTGTTAAATTTAAGCTCACAAAACACAGTCAATTTCCATAAAGATGTCATTTCTTCCTACATTGCAATGACATTAGTAAAATTACAGTTTTGGAAAAGATAATGAAAACACAGAACATGGTCTTGAAGTTGAAGATGATTCACCAAGAAAGAAGCAACCATGTAAGCTGTCGTATGAATAAAAATGCATCTTCATATGAATCCTAAATGAGAGATTAAAGAATAGTACAACAACCCGTCTCCTTCTTTTAACCACCTTTCAAATCAGCCATTCCAAACATATAAGTTAAAAATCACAAAGCAAACATCTTTTTATCAATATCCATACAGAGATCCAATTACCGAAAGTTATATTTTATAATTTAACATGCACTTAAGAAGTGAATAAGAGAAGCTAAGCCCGGATTTCTTTATACTCTTGAATTAATTACAAGAAAAGACCATATCGATAGCTTCCTAAGTGTGCAAAGCAAGTTTAATTACATAAATGTAAACTAACTTAAGCCATCAATATACCCCATGATATAACCATTAATCAAACATCCATAATGTTCATATTTTTTTCTTCTTTATTAATGGTATAGATGTATCATGATAACCCCATGAATATAAACTTAAGTCATCAATATGTCTCATACAGTCAATAATCATGCTCCATAATCAATCAAATATTTGTGGACGAAATTCTTAAATTATTGAGTAGAATAACCTATTAAAAATAAGATTCTTTCTAAGTCCAGGCATGCTATGGTATATGTACTGTGATTATTTTGAAGTATTCAAGCTGCACAAGACATAAAATTATTATATCATTAAAGTATGTAATTCATTAAACCATAGCAGTGAAACCAAATAATATTGTCTGCTAATACTAACGTTTAACAAGTATGAGCACCTTAATGCAATTCCGGTTGTAGTATAATGTTTGTATCACAACAATAACAACTATAACACCGATGACTTTCAAAATAGCAGATTGTTTTTCAAACTTGATATTTGGTGTCCACTGTGTTGCAGAAAGAACGAAACATATTGAACAGTTGTTTTTCCGTTGTAACGACAAAAGTACATTATCTCTTTCTACCGACCAAAAATGAGAATTGTTCAGCCAGTTACTATAGATCTTTTAGAGGAAATTCAAGAGCCTAAACAAACTTTTAAAATGAAAACGCATGCAAGATATTGCTTGTTTCGCACTGAGAACTTTGATTTATCATATTTGTGCAGAGAGAAACATAAGAACGTTTGATAACGAAGAAAGCATGAGACTATAATGTTACAATTATCAGCTATTAGAATTAGTTTGTTATTTTCCAAGTATAAATGTTAATCATCTTGGAGAGCTATAGTGTTCGTTCATAGGACGAAATACCCGAGTGTTCCATATTGTCCGTAATTTAGCTGAGAGCCTATCAATTGAAGTCTCATTCGGTTCCGAGGTAATATAAAGAAATTACTGAAGTTTCCACAAAAAGATAGAGACTTTGTATGTAGGCAGAGTTCAAATATATGAATATAGCCTATTATTTTCTAAGTACAACTGTTAGTCACCTTGGAGACCTACAACGTTTGTTCACAGGACGAAACATTCGAGTATTCCATACTGCCCGTAATTTAGGTAAGAGTCTACCAGTTGAAGTCTCATCCGATTCCTATGTAGTATGAAGAAATTACTGCAATTTTTGCGAAACACATAGCAACTTCGTATGTAGGCAGGGTTCAAATATGGGAATATAGCCTGTTATTTCCTAAGTACAACCGGTAGTCACCTTGGAGAGCTACAGTGTTCAACCATAGGGAAAAACGTCCGAGTATTTCATATTGTCCATAATTTAGGTGGGAGTCTATCGGTCGAAGTCTTACCTAGTTCCGAGGTAGTATGAAGAAATTACTACATTTTTTACAAAAAAATAGCGGCTTCATATGTAGGCAGATTTCAAATAATGGGAATATGAAAACAAAGGAAGCGGGATGGTCTTTTATGGAAAATGGTGACAAAAGAATGGTCTTTTGTGGAAAATTGATTTAGTAGAAGGTAGATCGAAAGTTTTGGACGTATGGTGTATTAGTTTGTCATTTTCTAAGTATAAATGTTAATCTTCTTGAAGAGCTATAGTGTTGTTCATAGAAAAAGTACCCGAATGTTCCATACTGTCCATAATTTAGTTGAGAGCCTATCGGTCAAAGTCTTAATCGGTTTCGAGGTAATACAAATAAACTACTGAAGTTTTCACAAAAAAATAACTACTTTGCATGTAGGCAGAGTTCAAATATGAGAATGTAGCCCGTTATTTTTGAAGTACAATTGTTAGTCACCTTTGAGACCTACAGTGTTGGCTCACAGGATGCAACATTTGGGTATTCCATACATTCCGTAATTTAGGTAAGAGTCAATCGATTGAAGTCTCGTCCGGTTTCGAAGAAGTTACTGCATTTAAAAAAAAATAGCAGCTTCGTATGTAGCTAGAGTTCAAATATGGGAATATAGCTTGTTATTTTCTAAGTACAACTGGTAGTCATCTTGGAGAGCTACAGTGTTAAATTATAGGGCATAATGTTTGAGTATTTCACATTATCCGTAATTTAGGTGGGAATTTATCGGTCGAAGTCTCATCTGATTCCGAGGCAGTATGAAGAAATTACTGCAATTTTTACAAAAAAATAACGACTTCATATGTAGGCACATTTAAAATATGGGAATATGAAGACGGTGGAAGTAGGATGGTTTTTTGTGGAAAATGGAGAAAGCATATGGTAGACGGAAATTTTATAAGGACTGGTAAATTATTTTGTTATTTTCTAAGTATAAACGGTAATCACCTTGAAGAGCTATAGTGTTCGTTCATAGGATGGAATACTTGAGCGTTCCATAATGTTCGTAATTTAGTTGAGAGCCTATCGGTCGAAGTCTCATTCGGTTCCGAGGTAATATAAAGGAATTACTGCAATTTTTACAAAAAAAATGACTTTGTATGTAGGCAGAGTTCAAATATGCGAATATAACCTGTTATTTTCTAAGTACAACTATTAGTCACCTTGAAGACCTACCGTGTTCGTTCACAGGATGAAACATTTGAGTATTCCATAATGTCTGTAATTTAGGTGAGAGTCTACCGGTTGAAGTCTCGTCCAATTCTGAGGCAGTATGAAGGAATTACTGCTGTTTTTACAGCGACTTCGTATGTTGGTAGAGTTCAAATATGGGAATATAGCATGTTATTTTCTAAGTACAACTGATAGTCACTATGGAGAACTACAATATTTGATCACAGGGCAAGACGTCCGAGTATTTCACACTGTCCATAATTTAAGTGGGAATCTAATGGTCGAAGTCTCATTCGGTTCCGAGGCAGTATGAAGGAATTACTGCAATCTTTACAAAAAATAGCGACTTCATATGTAGGATGATCTTAAATATGAGAATATGGAGACGACGGAAGTGGGATGGTCTTTTGTACAAAATGGAGACAACAAAAGGCAGATCGAAATTTTTGGGGGACCGGTGAATTACTAGAAGGGTTAAGAGTTTTTGGGAAGTTTAAAATATTAACTTAGTGGAAAGAGTTTTCATTAGTAGTAGTAAAGATAATATTATAAAACAAGAAGTTAGATTGGCCATCATTAGGTACTTTGGGGATAAGGGTCAATAATGTCTACAAATTTGGGTTCACTATCTCCTCAAAAATGTATTAATTTTTTTGCACCTCGTTCTAATATATCAAATATTTTGCACCTCAATCCAATATATTTGATAAAGCTTAATGCTCAGTAACAATAATTAATTGACAATAAAAAACTGAAAATGAGAGCTCGTTATCTGAACCCTCTAGAAGTGGTAATATTATAGGCAAAAGGGATCATGTTCAAATTTCATGATAACAGAAAAGGGGTTAAGGTTAAAAAAAAAGGGCATGTTGTTTTGTATATGGTTAGCATTTATTTTTTTGCTATTAACCTTAAGTTTTAAATATTTATTTCATTGAATCTGTGCAACTTTTCCCATTTGTGCACAAAAAAAGTTATGTAACCATGTATTTAGTAACCTTGAGTTTGCATGGCTTAACATCAATAAACCGTATTTGCATGATTTGATCACAACAAACTATGTAAACTAATGTAGGAAAAACGATTGTCAACTCTTTAGTTTCGACAGTAGCACTCTGACAGTTAGAATTATTGGCAAGAAAAGCAAAATTTGATGCTTAAAGCTCCATGGGTTCTGTCTTTTCCTTTCGTATTTCATTGCAGTAGAATCTCTTCCATCAGTTAATGAAGGGAGAATGGAGGAAACGATGATTGTGGTGAAGAGGGAATAGGATGTTACTTGCATAAGAGGTGTCGTTGTGATGGAGTGATGCAGGATGGTATCGATAGGTGGAGAAATGATTGATGTATGCATTTTGGAGGTAGGGTTTTGATTGCTGCAATGTATAGTTTTTGTTTTGGTTTAATAGTGTGCAATGATTGGTTTAGGGTGGTATTAATAGGTGCAGTGGGCAGTTTGCTTGCAGGTTGTGATAAGTGATTGAATGTGACGAAGAAGGGAGGAAATGTTGGTTGGATTGTTGAGTGTTGTGTGTAAATGGTTGTTGTTGGTTGTGTTTTGTTGAGATGCACATGAAAGGATATGGTTCAGCTATGAAAAGAGAAAGAACAACTAAAAACAAAAATGTAAAATGCAATTTTTTCTAGTTCAGCGGAGAAGTGGTTAGCAAAATGTAAAAATAAAGAAAGTGTAATGCAATGTAGGCAAAGTTAAAATGTGACAATGTAACACAATGCATAGGAATGAAAATGTCATAATTAGAGTTAGAATCAAAAACAAAATATATACTATTACATCATTATCTAAATTTTACATGTATTGACAAATTACCATTAGCAACCAACAATTTACCAGTTTGCCCAAAGCTATTGAATGTTAGTTTGAACCATTATATGTTTGTTTCTTGAGTGAATATTAATTTGATAAACGATTTTTGGATGTGCTTCAAAGAGAAATTAATATTCTCTTATTGTAATTTTAGAATGGATGAAAAAAAATCCAATTGAAGAATTGCATGATATATGGAAGTAGTGCGAAATTTTGTTGACTTTATTGTAGAAAATGATGGTAATAAGAAATTTTATTCTTGTCCTTGTACACGGTGCAATAATATGAGATCGCAAATTAAATCAGATGAAATTCATTATCATCTACTTAGATGGATAATTGTCCAATCATATACCGTTTGGCCTTTTCATGGGGAAGAGTCAGCGAGCAAGAAAAAACAACCCATTAGTGAAGCCATAAGTACTAATGAGGAACTTCCTAAGATGGAAAATCTGGTTAACAATGTTGATAGATTTCATCATTTTCAACCTACAAGTTTGTTGCCGGATAATATTAGGGAATCACCTACGGTTGACGTTGATTGGCATACTTATCAAAGTAATAAGTATAAATCACTTTTTGATGATGCAAAAGCGTCATTGTATGCTTCATGTCCAAAAGGGATAACAAAATTAAATTTCGTCATAAAGCTTAATAGTTTGAAATCCCAGTACAACTTTTCGGACAACAGTGTGACCACACTCCTTGAATTTATAAAGGAATTACTCCTTGAAGGTAACACAATACCAACAAAGTATATCGACATGAAAAAGATAATTAAACAAGTTTGGATGGACTACAAAACTTATGATGCATGCATTAATGACTGCATATTATATTAGAAAGATGATGCAAATAGAGTTTTTATTCAGTTTGCGAAGACCCAAGATATAAGACAACATTCAACAAAGAGTAAAGAGCTGCCAAAGCACCTCAAAAGACATTGAGATAGTTCCCTCTAATTTCTAGGTTGAGAAGATAGCATACTATACCATGGATAACAGATGCTATGACTTAGCACGATCGTGCCAAGTCTAATTCAAATGTAATGTGCCACCCATGAGACACTTTTCAATGGCAAGCTGCAGATTCTTTTAACAAAGCATTTGCCATGGAATTACGAAATGTCATGCTTGGTGTAACCAACTAGAATTTTCGACCCAGAAAAACCAACATAAAACTCATGTCAATTATTCAGGCATCGAACATTCCAGATCATTAATAGAAAGAAGTTAGAGGGTGAGAATATATAAGATAGAAAATTAGAATAGAAGAAGGAGAAGAACATAACAACACAGAATCAGAGTAACACGAATCTCACAGCGGAACGAATAAATATATTATATAACATAACTTTGAAATAAAACCAGTATCCGTATACAATACCATTATGAGAATACAACACTTACAACACAACGAAAATAACAATAGCTATATAATCCTGAAGCCTCCTACTCCAGCTCTTCAAGTATATCTGTAAAATCTTGACTACTTGACTACCCGTACAAAATTGGGCACCCAAGAGTTTAGGAAAAACAAAACAAAATAAACTCTGGGTCAGTCATGTGACTGGTGTGAGTAAACTTCAACCATTTGTTTAACTTTTAAAATCCTTTTAAAAGAAAGAATAATCGTAAAACCGATCCACACATAAGCACAGATGGTTTTTTACCTTATGATAACCCAAAACATTCTTTTAAAATCCATACTCTACTGATATTTTAATAATGTCAAAATCAAATAAAAAGAAATCTAGTGGAACGCTTTCATCTCACGTTCCACATATATAATATATAATCAAAAACCGCGGGCACTTATTGGGTAATGGATTCCAACTAGAAAGGTATGGGACCACCTTCCGACAGTGTATCTCTAGAGAGGAATACACTGGGTTCAACAAGAACATCTCGTAACCCAGGCTAAACATGACCGATCACTCATTTTCTCGAGTGAACCGAATGTATTATCACCAACGGTTGGGATCATCAACCGTTTCCCAAAATGGGACAACATCGAATGTAGAGTAAAGAAGCAAATGGATTTTCACAAGATTAGGTGACAATACACCCTAATTGGCAGCTACCTACTTAGCCATGCGACCTACCCGATTTTATACCATATCCTGGTTGCGAGGCTAGAGGCCATAACATATCTTTTTGACAGATCACACCTTTATTCACTTTGAATGCCACATCATCATACCCGCCAAATCACAAATTGATTTCTCCAAAAATACCACGGGTATACAGCTAAGAGAAACGAAGTCCTCCGCCACCAAACGTAAATACGTCTGAAGAGATCAACTTACGCGATCTATTAGATATACTCCGTCAGACATTCTTCCATACACGTTGTCCTGGGACTGGACAAGCCGAAGGCACTATTCTGTAAACCCTCTTAGGAAATTTCTACCTACGATTTGCCAGAACAGCCCTTGCATAAACTCCATCTTCAAGTATCTTCATCACATTTGATTCGCAACGCTAATGCCCATACAGAGTGGTTTTCAGATAATAAATCTGATCCCGGTCTCTCCGTATTGACGACGGAAAAATGGTCAAAACTTTGATAGTCGGTTATTTAACTATCAAAGGAAACATTAATACACACAATGATCTTATTTCCAAATGGAAATTTTATCGATCAACCATCAATCAACATTTTTCCTCTTTAATTAATTTATCATTAATTTATTCATTTTTCCATTTCCCGTTTCCATATATCCATAAATCCTTATTTTCTAAATTTAGAAAATAAACATTATTAACTTTGGAAAACGTTTCCATTTTTGATTCACGCATCACTATCTTCCCACATCTATCAGTCCCTAACTGTAAACTAGTAAGAGAACAACTTCCCAAGTATAAACCCCTAAGGCCAAAACCAACATCAGATCGATACCCAGAAAGCCGTTCAACTCATCTAATTTCCATTCAGTTTCTAATTTCATTAATTGCATTTAAATTCCTATTTCAAACCCAATTTCCTTTATAGATATTTTATTTGCAAAATATTTACTTTAATCTATTTTTCACATAGAATGCGAATAATATTTCTTTATATAATCAAAACAGTTTGATTTCGTATTTAAAAACAATGTCTCAAACCAAAATTCTATTTATATTTTTATTTGCAGAATCATTCATACAAATCTTATTTTATTTTCAACACTTATAATCTCATTGAAAATTTCCTTTATAACTGCTACGTCCACATTAAATTTCACATATCGATGTTGAAACTGATTTTACTTCTATATATAAATTCAGCCTTATATATTCCACTTATCAAATGATAAATGTTTTATTTAATTTATAAAACATTATTCATAAATTAATATTCTCAATCTATCTGTTAAAACAAATTTCTATTTAATATTTACTTTAAATCAATCTTCTCGTAGTTCTTTTATATCTCGCCAATTCCTTTTATAATTCTATTTATTTTCCAAATATTCCCTTTTATAATTCTATTTATTTCCCAAATAATTTTTTATATAATTTTATTTATTTACCAAATAATTCCTTTTTATAATTCTATTTATTTTATATAAATATTTTATTTTCAATATACACTTTGAAATTTTCCTTTTTACATTCCAGTATTTCTTATGGTATTTAAAATACCCAATAACAAGACCAGTGTCATCATAATCAATCACAGATTATACACCACATCATATATCACAATATATGAAAAAAACAGTATTCTAAATATTGAGGAATTCAATTCGATCCCTCCAACCTGTTTTCCTACATCCACATATGTTAATCAATATAATTAACATCAATTTCATTTCAATATGAAATATTCTGATAAACAGAATCAATATTTAATTAACGATATATATATAACTTGATATTATAATTTCAACCAATTAGTTAGCAGTTCATCCAAACAGTCAACACACATCAATCAACCAACATTTATCAATTCTAAAAATATGTTATAAAAATATAAACTGATCAGAGTTAGTGAGATTTACTCACACTGGTCGGTTGTCGTTAAATAACGATAAGCGATCGTCGATTTTGATTCAAATCAGGCAATTTATTTCGCTATAAATTGTAATGAGCTCCAATTCACTCCGAACCAGTTCCATTGTGTTGCCCTTATCCATTTGATCCCAATGGATCTTGTTTCGTCCAATTCTGATAATGTACGCAACAATTATGAATTTTATAAGGTTTATATACTTGTAATCATTAACGATTAATTTAAATAATTAATTAATATCAATAACGTATCTTAAACCCCACGTTAACCATGGTTTTTCCTGCTCATTACCTTCTTTGCGCGGAGACCTGTTGCAATGGCCACAACATTCAAAATACAAACTCCTTTTCCAGTTCAAACATTTTAAAAATCCAAATAAAATCACCATTAAACCGTTGATTAAAATTTAGACCACTTAACTCATTCCTTATCTCTTCTTCTCGTCCTCGTAATATACAGGAACCCGCACCGTAAAAGAAAACCCATGGCTGCATTTTCAGACACCTAGTGCTCCCTCTCCTCTTCACTACAAATCAAACTGAGACCCCCAAAACCATTCTCTTCGATCACTCCTCCTTTCCGTAACCAAAATGCAAAACTCGAACTCAAGATTCAAAACCCGATTCCAGGCTTTCGCCACATTAGAAGAAAACAACGAACTCAAAATCCACCGTATACCTTACAAATGTGCACGTAAGTGCTACTTCTACCCAGGAATCCAAAAATGACTTCAAAATCATGAATCATTGCTTCAAAAATCAACAAAGCTCAACCCTAGCTCGCCAAATACTCATGCTCTATTACTAGCAGCGAACAGAAATTTTGAGAACACCAAATTCAAGCATACCAAGGCCAAGATCTCCACTTAGCGAGTCCAAAAGAATTCGTTTCTGCATTTATAGATTTTTCTTTTAATTCCTATAAATTTCTAAAGCATGGAATTTCACTGTTTATATTTTTCCTGTGGCGACTGTTAAATTTCACCACGGAAAATGAAGACACTAGGGTTGGGAGTGGTGTAGGTATTTATAAGATAGTTAAATATGTTTTTATTCGATTAGTTTATTTAATTTTATGTTGTATTTATCGTTTTAAAATTCCTACGATCACGTACAATATCCAAATTCGATAAAAATGGACATGCAGCTACAGTTTGACATTACAGACCCAACGAAACTTGTTTCATCAATTCCGAGTCCGTTTGCTCACACGACGTATTTTTAAAGTCAAATTATTGACTATTTTTCACATTAAAATCACGTATGGCCACATACTGACTCCAAAATCACAAAATTGAAATCTAATAATAATTTAATATTTTGGATCCAACAAAATTAGTTTCGTCGAAAACGAAGGTCGTTTGCAAAAATGACTACTTTCTAAAGTTTAAATTAACCAATTAAAATATTCAAAACAATTAAACTAAATATTAATAAATTAATATTATCGTATATATTCACATAGAATATTATATAGTTGCAAAATAAATATATCTGGATTTATAACTCGATATTTCAAAAATCTAGGTTAAATCGATATTCAATTTATACTAAATATCCATGTATAATATAAATAAATCGTTATAAATTATAAAAAAAATCCATAGCGACTATTTTAAATTTTGATTTGGACATAACTCACAATCTATACATCGAAATCTCGATTTTTTCTTCCATTAGAAAAATATAGTTCACCCGATTCGAACGCTTCCTGTTTCACATAAATCCGACTTAAAACGGATTCTTTATATTTCATTGAATTTCAAAACTCCATATTACGAACTACCGCGCCAATACGGGCTTGATTATAATTATATTATATACATTCAACCATTGTTTATTAAATATATATTATAATTCAATTCTAAATTGAATTTTATCTTATAAATAATCCAATTCACACAATATTGCAGATTCAACTATTTCCGACGATTTCAGAAATTATATTATATTATTTTATATTAATATTAATTAAATATTCCAAATTATTTATTAAACAACCATTATTTAAACCGTGAAAAGACGGGACGTTACACTTGGATTAGCAATTGATGGTTTCAACTCAGATGCATCTCTGGATAACCATTATAGTTGTTGGCCAGAGTTGCAGTACCATATAATCTTCCTCCATTCATGTGCATGAAAAGAGAGTTTCAATGTTGACATTGTTGATTTCTAGGCCAAAACAATCAGAAAAGGATATTGATGTTTATTTGCAACCGTTGATTGATGAGTTACAACAGCTGTGAGAATCACTCGTTGCATTTGACTCATTTAATAAATCTGAGTTTACAATGAGAGCTAGATTGTTGTGGGCAATTCATGATCATGCTGCACTTGGGGACTTTATCAGGGTGTACAACTCATGGCTATTTACATGTCCTACATGTGTGGAGGACACTTGTTCTTACTATATTCCTAAAAGTACGAAGATGTGTTACATGTTACATTGAAGATTTCTTCCTATTAAACACAAGTTTCGAGATGATAAAACAAAATTTGATAACAATCATGAATATTACCGTCCTTTACGACTATTGACTGGTAATCAAGTTAAAGAGAGGGTAACTGTTAACTAATATCAAGATGAAAGTTGGTAAAAACAAACCAGAAATCGGTTGAAAATGAAAAAAGAAAATCGATGAAGAATAAGTTTACAATGTTCCCTAATGGAATAGGAGGAACACTCTCTTTGATTTACTATATTAGAAAGCAAATTTGATCCGGTATATATTGATGTTATGCATACGGAGAAGAATGCCACTGAGCATCTCATCAGCACAATCATATGTCATGAAGGTAAGTCTAAAGATGACAACAATGCACATAAGGACATGGGTATAAAACAAAAATTGTGGGTGACGGAAGATCCTGAAATGAATAAAGTAATCATACCAGAGGCAACTTTTGCCTTGAGAAAAGACAAAAGGTTACGATTTTGCACCATTTTGAAAAGCCTGAAAGTGCCAAGCAATTTCTCTTCCAACTTCAATAACAGTGTGAGCATCAATCCACCCGAACTAACAAATATGAAGTCGCATGATTACCGCGTCATAATTCAACAATTACTTCTGAATTGCCTCAGCATTCTTATTCACAACATAAGGATCTATGTAATGTTGTACATCATATAAGTCTATTCTTTAACATTTTATGCTCAAAGGTGATCAACAGAGAACATCTTTTATTAGTGAAGAGTAGTTTGGTAGAAGTAATTTGTGTGTTTGAAAAACATTTTCCACCTGCATTTTTTGACATCAGCATCCACTTTAGGGTTCATTTAGTCGATGAAGCATTGATTTCCTGTCCTGTTGTATAATACATATAGGTGGATGTATCCTTTTGAATGGTAAATTACTAAATTTAGTTCATCATCAGCTGATTAAAATATGTACTAATTATTTATAATAAATTTGCGTTCATAGGTTGATGAAAACGTATAAAAGATATGTGCGCAACAAAAGATATATTGAAGGATGTACTGCAGAAGGATATACTGTACAGGAAGATAATCTTTACCGCATGAAGTATATGCCAAAATCAGGCGATGGCACGCATAAACATACTCGTGAGGCTTTTTTAGACGAGGATGATGATTTTACCAGTGAGATGCCTCTAGATAGTGGAAAAGACATACCTTAATGTTAGTGCAATTCGAACAAGTTCGTAGATGGGTGCTCAATAAATATGATGGATTGGATGAATGGGAGAAGTAAGTTCACAAATAACTCTTGAATCTCCATTATTATAAATCTGCTCGTACAAATGTTTTGAAATGTGTTTGTCGCATGAGATATACCATTTGTGTGAAAAGTACTAAATCTTAACCACGTAGTTGGGTTTCATCCGTGGAAGCATGCCAAAGTTTTACTGTTTGGATACGTGGCGAGGTATATAAAGCTTATTTCATATTTCACGTTTACTTAAATGGATCGTACACCATATTAATCATATTTTCACATATTTTATTTTTTTAGTTGTGAAAACAAACGATGTTGATTCAACTCTTTGGCGGTTTGTGATTGGGCTGAAGTTCAAGGCGGGTAACTATATGATACCAAGTAAATGGGTTTACATTTTCCAAAAAAAGTTATGAAGAGAAGATGGAAATACAAGATAACGGTGTATGCATGAAAGCAATTGCAAAATTTAGAGCTAGTGGGAAAGATAAAAATTATAAGGAAGCCGAAACAATCTATTACGAAGTTATTAAGGAGATAATTGAGTTGGAATACATAGATTTCAAATAAATGGTTTTTATTGTGATTGGGTAAAGGTCGAAGACAAGGTCAATGGTTGCAATATTGATCCTGTTTCAAACTTAATTATAGTGGTAATGGCCCAGAATTTTAACTGTTTTGGTTAATATTTAAATCTAGTTTTAAATATTGTTTTGGAATTTAAATGGTTGAATTTAATGGTCTCGATTATTTTGTTAATAAATAATAAAATAATAATATAATTCCAAAATAGTCAGAATTGGTTGTGTTTGCAATATTATATGAATTGACCAATACAGAAATATTTAATTGAGATTAAAATGAATTCTATAATGTATCCGTTTATTAAATGACATCAGAATGTTTAATTTATAATTTTATTATAAAACGAGTTGCAGCAGCGCGGTACTTCGTAATATAACGTTTTAAGCTATAATTGGACGTACAAGATCCAGTATAAGTCAGATTTCTTTGAAACAAGAAACGTCTGTATCTGTTGGATTATATATTTCTAATGAAAGAGAAAAATCAAGTTCTTATATTGTAGATTTTGTTTTATATCCAAATTAAATTTTCAAATAGTCACCATGGAATTCGTTAATAAACTGTAACGTTTATTTATATAAAATTAAAGGATTTTAAATATATTAAATATCGATTTGGCTTGGAATTCAAGCCGGAGTATTTTATTTTGAAAATACATGAAACTTTGCTCAAGTATCACCAATTTTAATATTATTATATTGAGGTATTTTAAAATTGATTTATTTTAATTTAATTTGGACACTTAAAAAGAGAGTTTATTCAAACGACCCCTGTTTGCAACGAAACAAATTTTATTGAGACTATAATAGCTAATTATTGCTAGATTTAAAGTTTTACGCCAATTGGAGTTATTTTGTGAGCGTAGCAAAATTAAATGTAAATAAATCGACTTTCGGGCTCAAACAAGCCCAGTTTGAGCAAACGGACTCGGAATTCGACGAAATAAGTTTCATTAGGATTGTAACGTCAAATTATATCGGGATGTCCATTTTTTGTCGTGAACGTAATTTGTATGTAACCACAGGAATCAATAAACATCGTTCACAAATGGCGATAGACACGAAAAATATCGTTGGTCATTTCGTTAATATATCGTTGGTCGTTATCAAGAAAATATTCTTAATCACTTTGAAGAAAAAATGTAACAAATAAATAAATAATCTCTGACTTCCGCAGATTTACTTCAGCGATTTCACGTGATAGAAACACAGAAGACATGTGCAAGGTATGGTCGCTCTCACTTTACGGGATGAATTGTTTTATACCCAAATTGGGTGTTCCCATGTGCTGGATCATTCTTAGCTACTGATTTGCATAAAATCTAATGGTTTTGAGTGTAATGTAGGACCCGTTCATTAGATTATTAATAACATGTGTGGTTGATGTGTGGTTGTGATTTGTCGGGCACACGAGAACACCCGAGTTGGGTACAGAAGAAGTGAGCCCCCTATATAACATACGATACAGACCTTTTTCCTTTCACCAAACCCGGCATCTTCTTCCCAAATGATAAACAGCACAAAATTCAAAACAAAGAACCGCTACATAAATCAAAATCAAATTGAAAATATAAACAAAAGCAGCCGATGTTTCATTCTTCTCAACACACATAAAACAAAAGCTTTCTTTCTATTTTCGAAATAAAGGGGTTGAATTATTCTTGAGTGACGGAATATCATGCTAACCGACGGCCAATTCCACAATGAAGGATGGAGTCGCTGACTGGTGGAGTTTTAAAAGGGTTTAAAATAGGAGCAGACGTGGGTTAAGAGTAGTGTATAGGCAGCCTGAACGTGTTTAAAACATGGGGGATGAAGGAGTAATATTTTATGAAGTAAAAAGAAAAAGGAAGAATGCACAGAAAATAATAATAGGAGAAGAAGATTACATGGAAGAAGAAATATAAGTGTATGGTGGCAGGCTATTTTATTTTGCTGGTGGGTTGTAGGATTTTCGAACGGGCTTAGACCCTTTAAAAAATGCGTAGGGCTAATAAAAATAGAAAGGGGATGTTTCCTTGTATCATGAGGTAAGGAGACAAACGAATGGGCGAGCTTTTTTTGATTCTGGAAGTAGCAATGTCAGAGAAGAACGATGGCTTAAAGAAGTTAATTACATGGTTAAGCTATAATAAAGGTATTATAATTTAACCAGTTAAGTTAATTATATAATTAATTGATTATGGTTTTTATATATAATCGTATGGTATAAATCATGTAACTTTAGCGTACGTACACAGAATCACGTTATACAGGATCCGTTGGATCGTGACGACGAGTACTGCGATGCCGAGCTGATTTGAAGAGATTTGGAAGCAACTGGGATTTTATACAATTTCAAATCCTCGTTTGAAATTGTGTAAATCATCCTGAATCGTCAATCGGAAATAAAACTCTAAGTTAACTCTTACACTTTCTGGAATCATATGATGTGATTAAATTCATATAATTAAATTTAATTGTTGATAATTGGTTGATTGAATGCCTTGGATGCCTATGGTGGATTCAATGGATGATATTAATTTTATTATCGTCATTTATTATATTGGGTTGAAAATCTATATACTGTTATAACTTGTTATAACAAACTGTGATACAGGAAAGAACAGGTTGGAGGAATCCGACCGGCTTCCTCAAATATTATGTGTGTTGTTTATTTTTAAATTATTTATATATGAAGTAATTAAACCCCATGACATTGAAAACCTGCTTGGATGTTGACTTGAATTGAAATTCAACGTTGTTATGATTTGAATCAATAAATGGTATTGATTGAGGGATTGACAACGAATGGCTTAGAATCCACCTTTTTGTCTAATCATTGATTTTCCATTAGGCGAATTAACGAGGTTGAGTTATAAAATTTATTTTATAACTGGAATGAGATTTTTAAATATATTTTATACATTATAATGAAGCTTTAAAAATAAATTGATATTTATAATTAGTTTTTATAAAATATTATAAAATGATTATATAATAAGGATTCAACGATTAAATCAGTTTTATAAAAGAAATTAACTGTATTTAACCTACAAGTTAACAATTTGGAATAATTATTTATTATGTAATCGATTTAGCAATATTATTAGATTAATTATGTTAATCTAACAATAAGAAGTAATGAAAATCAGTTAACGAATTAACTGATGGTTTACATTTGACCAAGTCAATTGTTTTGATCAAAAACGGTTATTAATGAATATTTAATAAGATTTCTTCAATATAAATTACCGTTCTAATTAACAATGTTTAAAGATTATAATTATTAGTTATTTTTTTATAATTTCAAATGTGATCAACTGATCTGTTTTAACAAATGAAAAAGTAAATTGTTGTTACTTCGGTAAATAACGAAGTTATTTGTATTTGAAATGATTTCTTCTTAAAAGAAAATTATTTAAGAAGATAATCAAATATGTAGTACGAGCAGTTAATGTTGAAAAATATTTTTGGAGGTATTAAATAATATAAACGAAGTGATTAAAAGAAGACTGAGCTAATGTGACAAGGATTGAATTAAATATTCTATTCAAAATTTGAATTGGGAAAAGGGAGGTTCTCCGGAGTATAAAGGGAATTACTTATCGATTTGGTAGGAGGGTTTAAAGTGATCAACAAGTTAAGTAAAATAGTCGTGATTGACCAAGATTTCAAAAGTAAATATATGGTTTGTACAACAAGGTTTGAATGGAAAATAAAATTTGAGTTTTTGATTTACAAACTATTATCTATCTCGAGGTAAGAAAGTTGTCGACCAAGGTCAAAGAGGTAAATAAAAAACCTCAACTTGGACGACTTCACTATTATCGAAGGATTCAATTAGTTTGTGACTGTAAGAGATGTTAAGACTAAGTTTACTATTCCATAAAAAGAATATTGCGATGGTATTTACAAGATAGTTAAAATATAATAAACATATTGGGTTTTAAAGTAAATGATGTACATTTTAAACATTGTTTGGCCAATTGTGGAGTTTAATGTTATGTATACATTTGATTTCTTAGATAAGGAAAAGATTTTATGGAAAGGGGTGATATTTTGGTGGTAAAGATAAATGGATAGAAGATTGGTAAATATGTTATTTTAAGAATTTGAATATAGAAAATGTTTCTGAATTAATGGTAACAAATAAGATTTGTCGAGAATAGTAAATGGAATTGATTTTAATCAAAGAAACGGGTTTTGAGATAAAAAGAGTTAATGAATGATTTGAATAATAAGGCCTGAGCTGCCAATGTACTTGACAATATAAGTTTGAATTGATGGTTTAAACACCGACTATCGATGAAATATTAGACCTTTTTGACGTATTGTTTCGAACAGACCGGGATGGGAACTAGACCCAAAACCACTTCGAATCAACGTAGTGCTCGAAACTAATCTGCAGGTATAAAGATGGAGCATTGAAGACCATAGATCTTCATAAAACGGAGGAACTACTTAAAATCTCTAGCCGATCCCTAGAGATATATTGTTGTTCTATCGTGGTTGAAATCTATTACTTGCAAGGGTTACTCGCTACTAATCCTTTGGGTGATTCGTAGGATGCAGTAAGAGGGTGTCTTCGGTTCATCATGTTCCTGGATGACTTGTATGGATGAATGTCTGACAGAATATTTCTCGAAACTCACGTACGTTGATTTTTGCAAATATACCAAGTTTGGTAGTGGAGAAATTCTCTTGCTTAACACCCATAGTATATTTGTGGACGCCAATTAGTGATTTGACGGATCTGACAATGTGGCATTCAAAGCGAATGATGACCAGATGTTCTAATGGTAAACGTGACCTCAAGCCTCATCAACCGGGAAATGACAAAAATTGGGCAGACAATATGGCTAAGTGGGTCATACCCAAGCAGAGTGTATTATCACCAATCTAGAAAAACTCCTTTTTTTGTTCTTCTTTCACTTCTGTATCTCCACGGATGTGTGGTGGGCCCTTAAAACCACAGGGTGATAATACATTCGCTACACTCAAGCTAAATGAGTGGGCGGTCATGTGTGGTCGGGTTGCAAGATGTTCTTGTTAAACCCCTGTGTATTCCCTCTAGAGTACACTGATCGGAAGGTGATCTCATACCTTATTATAGTTGGAAACCAATCTCCAATAAGCGCCTTGCGGTTTTTGATTTTATAATGAATATGTAGAGCGTGAGATGCAAGCGTTCTGCTAGATGGTTATTTATTTGTGATTTGATGGGCACTATTATAATATCATTGGATTTTGATATACCAAAAATGTTTTGGGTTATAGTAAGGTAAAAACCGTTCATGTTTATGTGTGGGCTAGTCTTACTATTATCCTTTCTTTCAAAGGGATTTCTAAAGTTAAGCAAGTTGTTTGCCATGTGAATTTATCACTGAAAGAATTCCAGACTGATATGGGTAAATTTTGCTTTGCTTCAAATGGCTCGGGTCAAACCGAGTATATTTCCAGGTTAGGTTTCGCTTGGAGTTCCAAAGAAAGATTTGAAGTCGAGACATATTCCATATACTTACTGGTACTAGATTATTTCCGCTATGTGTACTGATTGATACACTCTGAAATTGTAATCATATATATACAGTTTGTGTTTATAGAAATGTCGATATATTATATTTTGTCTATTCCGCTTTGAGACTCTGATCTTCTAATTCTTCTATTCTAATATTCTTTCTTTCGCTTCTTATCCTCTAATTTCTTTTTATTAACAGTCAGAGTTTCGATACTTGTGTTTTTGACAAGTAATACAGGATTTTGTGTTATTGTTGAAAATTCTAGCATTAAATTTTTCTGACCGTTACAATAGTTAACTTAGGAAAATTAAAGACAAACGACAAGATGAACAATGAGCCATTTATTCCTGTGTCAGAAGCAAGTCAAGTGTTCTACTCAAATGATTTAAAAAATAGCGGATGGTATGTGGTTTTACACACACCTAAGCAGTTGACTACAACCGTGGATGACATTGAGTTTCCTACTACTTATCAATCATCCTTTGAAGATAACCAAAATTAGAAGACCTAATCAAATGCATATGCTAACATAAGATGTATTTTTTAAATGAATTGAGTTGAATTTCAAATGTGGCTAATTTTTTTTGACTACGATATTATCTCTGTTTGTAATAATTGTTGTATATGTACTCATTTGTAATGTTTGTTGTGTATGTTTCCTAATTGAATTGAGTTTCCTTATTGAATTTAATGTTTGTTGATTCACGCATGTGGTCTTTATTTTCATGGTTGTGCACTGATACATACACAACATTTTTATTAGGAGAGATTTCTTCCTTCAAGAAATTTTCCAATTAAATATATCATGCGGTCTTAATATGTCCATAATAACAATCCCAATGTTTAGCTAAATGAACTATAACAATTTTGTGGTATTTATAATCTGCAATTCATGTACACCATGTTTTAACTTACATTGTTAAGTTCAGCTTATATTTTGTATTACAAGAAACCGTATAGATGAAGCATTCAAACATGTGTCTTTACATGAAGCGTTCAAACGTGGATGTTAATTTTTTTGCTGATCATGATTTGGAGGAAGAGAAATAAGCATGTGTTTACTTTGATTTAGGGAACAACGGATGATTTAATGGCATAAATTAAGCATTGTACTGATGCATGCTGGTTTATGGAGGTTTTATTTGAATTGTGAATTCAGCATGACCAAATTTTCCTTTGTTTTATTTTTTGTTTTCCTTTCTGATGTTCTTCTTTCCCTATGTAATGTCCATTTCTCTTTTGGCTTTAATAAGATTTGGCATGGGACCAGTCACAACCCACTTGCCTTTGCCAAAAGAATGGATGTTGTTCATGAAGTAGATCATGACTATTAAAATACCAGCTTACATCAAATTTCTAACCATCCACTACAGTGATTAAATGTATTAAAATGATTGTTTTAACTCTTCAATAATAGGTACCACTTATGCTATATCCAGACTATGTGGTTGTAGAACAATATTTTAACTCTTCACAAATTGTCCTTTTTTATTGCTTATCTGCTTTGTTATGAGTAAACTCATTTGTAAATATAAACTTTTAAGCTCTGTTGTATTAACTATTATCATTATCTTGAAATATCAATATTGCATACTATAACAAATTACATAGGAATCATGTTATATCAATATACCTATTCAAAATTGTTCACACCTAAATTCCAACTAAGACTCTATTTTAATAAGTTAAACTAGAGAATATAATTTCTCTTTTTGACTGGGTTGCTGATGGAAACTTGAATATTTTATCTTGGTTACAAATAGGGTTGGGTACAAAGATTTCAGTACCAATCGAAACTTTTTCTGTTTCTTTCGGTTGTTGTTGGAAATATAATATTTGTTTCATGTTCCATTCCGCCAACTTTGGAATTCCACTAGTTGTACAGCGCGGAGAACAAACATGAAAATTACTTTTTTTTCAATTGACATAGTTAGAGTCACCAAACTGAATGTATGCTCTTTTTTTTATGTATTTTAGCAAGACATTGTTTAATAACTTGATAGTTAATTTGCTGTAATTATCTAGTACGTATATCTAGATTATCATTTAACATGTTGTGTATAAATTACATTGTCCAAATTTCAAATTAAAGAACTACCATAGCAGTTAAGTATTTATAGGCCAACCGTCACTGCGTTCTCTCGATTCCCTGACCAAGTTTGGGCTAATTATTTAGCTTACTTCACCCAACGAAACTATTACAGTTCATGAAGCTGTTAAAACATACATTTGATTATACATTTACAACGATTATCATAGTTAATTAGCATACAACATACCAATATATGCAGCGGAATAATATAAATGAATACATCAGTCAGGCTCCATCTTCATCTTCATAACTGTGTCTTCGTTAACTGGAAACTCAGGCTGACCCAAGCACAAATGAAAAGACAAAAATACTCGGATCAGAACTAAAATATTCTCATATCAGTTAAATCAAATTCATGTGACAATATGAGAGCAATAACTTAAGAGATGTTACAGGTATTTCCGTCTCCTAAGGATCTGTTAAACTAGATACTATATAATACAATACGCTAGTATAATAGTGTCTATGGTTAAATATAACATATTAAAACAGCGTAAGCGGGATTACATTTTTACCCTTACACCGTTTATAATACAGTAGTCTATATGGATATCGTAAAGTCCGCCATAATTGTAACAACCCGGAATTTTGGGGCCAATTTAAAATTTTTATTTTAGAAATTTTAATGGATTTTTAATATTTAAAATAATATATATTTAATAAGAACGACTAAAAATTTATTTTAAAACGAATAAATTTAACTTAATTATAAAAGGAGTTAGAAACAACACTACAGTTTGAAAATTTGAATTTGAACTTTGATTGAATATACAGAATTCATTTTAAATCAGAATTGAGCGAAACAAGAAATATTTAAATCTGTTTAATCATATCTTTCTAAAGAATCTGAAAAACTGAAATTTCATGAGACGACCCGATTTCCCGTTCTCACGGAAACAAGGTTATCTTTTGGAATATAACACAGAAACATATAATAGCAGAACAGAATTAAATAAATACACCAGAATGAACAACAAAATATACTGGATAAAAGTAATCATCAGAGTTACACAGTATACAGGATCTTACTTAGTACAAATACAGTTCAGCTATACATAAATGTCTACAGCGGAAATAAACAAAATATGTACAATAGGAGCTGAACAGCATAAAAAGAAATAAATGATAGAATCCATCTTCAGCTCCAGCTATCCAGAAAGAACCAGCTAAACCTGAATACAAGGCTGCCCGTGTAGAAAAAAGGGCACCCGAGTTTGAAAGTGAAACAAACTACGAGTCAGTCATGGGACTGGTATGAGAAATCCACTCAACACATATATAATATGGCTAATCACAGGACCACGCCACTTTCGTGGAACGGGTTTACTCCATTGGATTGCCAGTGCTCTAAAAACGAATCTTTCTTTTAAACATCGCTATGCTTTTTATAAAAATGAAGCCATTATAAGACTCAGTTCCCATCACACAATGCAACGCAAACCGGAGGATAGAGTTTTACCTTATAATGGTTAAAATATGATTGATACGAATAAAACAAGGGCCTTTGATATTATTGCTAGTGTTTATATGTTTTGAAAACTATTTCAAATCATAACTATCAATCATAGACGGCATGGGTACCATATATCATGTCGCCTTATATATATACAATCAAAACCGCACGATGTCGTATTTGGAAATTGGATTTCCGTCATGAACCAAGGCAAAAGATAGTCCTTACCGAATTCGAGACGCTCTAGCCCGCCCCTCAGGAACAGCCGCAACTGCCCCCTGGATCGTCAGGGCCGGTCCACCGATGTGGATTATTATGCCTGAACAATACGTTTCCCCGCCCTTTGGGGCGTAAACGAGCCAACGAATGACTCCATCGGACCCGGATCGTCCGATCAAACCGAGGCGCCTCGCAACAGCAACAACCACATAGGTGAAAAGTATATAAATGTCAGGGCTGGTAGGTCACTGACACCACCCTAGCTAGAAAGAAACGCATGCCCTCCCTGAGGTCCTTCCTCCCGTTTTAGGTTCCTACCGGGGTGTGAGGCTCGCGAATTCACGTTATACACAAAGCTACGCCACACAGGCGGTGCTTTGATCATCACCACAAGACTTTGCTTTTCAACAGAAGCCCTGATCACTGCATCTTAGCATGCCACACAGAATAAATCCTATGTCAGACACACAGTCCATTTACAAGTCCGTTCTGGGTCTGAACGAAACCGGAGGCACTAAATACCTCGCAAACCCTTTGATCAACACGTACGTCTGAACGATCACCACTCATTATCCATATTTCGGGATGCCTCCCAATCAGGACCTCGGTTACCATCCAAACGAGGTGAAGATCTCCGGTCTTCGACCATCGTCTTCATCTTCGAATTTCAATCGTCGGTCGATTATTCGAAATGAGAATTAACTCGGCCTTTTCAAATAATTCACGTATATTTAAAATTTCAAATCGATTTATTTCAATGGTTAAATTATTCGACAACACCAATTGTGTTCTTTAATATAGTTTTCACACCAAACACATTCAACCATCAAACATCACATAAATCAAGCAAATTCAGTTTATTTCCATTCCATATCGCTTACGATATTTTATAACTATTTATCGCTATTTTTATTTATTTTAAAATAGCCATTTTATTCAAAACGACGCTTCGGGCCATAAGGCGGCCGTGGCGCTGTTTTTCTTCAGATTTGATTTACACATATCTGAAAATCTAACCGTTGGATCTTCACAAAATTTACATCATTAGAAAGGTCTTTTCAAAACGAATCCAACGGTTCCAGTTTCGGGAAAATCCGACGGTCGGATCTCCCGGTACAATCGTTTGAATTTTCGATTTCAAAATACGAACTGCAGCGTCGTTATTCGATTAAATATAATTCTATTTATATTTATATATAAATAAAATCGATTCTGGCGCTGTTTTTCTTCAAATTTGAATTAAACATTCCAGACAATCCAACCGTTGGATTTTTACAAGGTTGGTGCCGTTGGAAAGATTATTCCAAGGCGAACCCGACGGTTGAGATTTCGGGAAAATCCAATGGTCGGATTTCCCGTACTAGTCGTTTGAAATCACGGTTTCAAAATACGAACTGCACGGCTTCGTTTCGTTTTAATTTTATTTATATTTATATAGTTATATAAATATAGTTCATTCAATGATTTCTATATCGTTTTCACTTCAAAAATTTTTCTAACTCCTTAAATTTTGGAAAAATTTCGCCATAACCTCCCCTGTACCGGGAGCGTCGGGAAATCGCAAATAGCGTCCCGGTCCTTCTAATCTCAAAAAGAAAAAGAGAAAGCCAAGCGGCTAGCCAATCAGGCTCAAAATCATCACCCAAACAAATCAGTAAATGTGTACCTATTTGTCGGGCACAAAATTTTATTCCTCTTCTCTAGCCCCTTTGCTATAACCTGTTCAATGAATATTGCATGTACATATATATACAGTTCATACCATTTTTCATTTTCTATTCAACTTCATATTTGATTTCTATTTGGTTTATAAACTCCATTCATTCTAATGTTACATAAATAGGTGCAAATCATTTCATTAGCTAATTAATGAATATTTCAACTCATATATGTTTATTTTGAACAAGTGGCTATTTTCAACTCTTCACATTTTAACGATTTATGCATACAATAAAAATGTGATTTTTATTGTAAAACGATTCATTTCAAAACACTATTTTTCTATATAGTTCATATAGTCGATAAAATGTGATTTTTATTATCTAACAGTTTATTTCAAAATATGAATACCATTCAACCCATGAATTTCTAAACAACGAATGAATATCAATTCAACACATGAATGTTTTCAATAGTTTTTATATATAGATAAAAATGTGATTTTTATTATCTAACAGTTTATTTCAAAATATGAATACCATTCAACACATGAATTTCTAAACAACGAATGAATATCAATTCAACACATGAATGTTTTCAATAGTTTTTAGATATAGATAAAAATGTGCTTTTTATTATCAAACAGTTTATTTCAAAATATGAATACCATTCAACACATGAATTTCTAAACAACGAATGAATATCAATTCAACACATGAATGTTTTCAATAGTTTTTAGATATAGATAAAAATGTGCTTTTTATTATCTAACAGTTTATTTCAAAATATGAATACCATTCAACACATGAATTTCTAAACAACGAATGAATATCAATTCAACACATGAATGTTTTCAATAGTTTAAGCATATGAAAATAATTCAAACACACAAATATTATTCAAAATTTCGGCAGCATAACGGCAGGGTAGTTACACCGGCACCGTCCCTAGTACGGCTCCTCGCTCTACCTTAAAACCTCGCGGTTTTTGACAATGGGAAACATGCATCTAGTTCGCACGCAGGCGGCATGTATATATATTTATTTCATTTCCACAAACTAATCCTATGTGGTTTCAACCAAATATTTCTCAACCACCAATGGGTATTTTTCAACCACAATCAACCAATATCAATCACAAACAATCCCAAACAATCATTCTATTTTTCACAACAATTTCAACCAATACATATCGTCCATGGTTTGTGGACGAGGGGCGTATATATATATATATATATTTATATATAGCAATTTATATATAGCTATTCACTTTCATTTCACACGTATATATATAAATTTTAAATCAGAAATCTCACCAATAGCTATCCAACTTCAAGACTCTTCTTAATAGAAATCTTCGCCTTTTTGTCGCTTTCACCCGTATTCTCTGCATATGTAAAAATCGAATTTTTACGATGCTATTCAATATATAAAAATATGATTTTTACTTTCGCTTTCAACATATAAAAATATGATTTTTACTTTCGCTTTCAACATATAAAAATATGATTTTTACTTTTGCTTTCAACATATAAAAAATATGATTTTTTTTTACTTGTGCTCTCACATATAAAAACATGATTTTTATTTTTGCTTTCACATATAAAAATATGTTTTCAATTTTTGACAAAATCCGTTTTCTAGTTTATAAGTCATTTTAAAATCAGTTTTTATATTCTTTAAAATTTCTTTAAAATCAAATCAGTTTTTATTTTAGAAAAAACAAAATCAGTTTTTATACGTTTTAAAATTCAGTTTTGAATACTTTTAAAAATTCAGTTTTTATAACTTTTAAAAAAAATCAGTTTTATTAACTTTAAAAAAAATCAGTTTTTAAATCTTCTTAAAATCAGTTTTTATAGTTTTATAAAACAGTTTTTAAAATCTTTAAAATAATCAGTTTTAAAATTCAAACATAAAACAGTTTTAATCTTTTTAAATTCTGTTTTACTCTTTTTAAATTCTGTTTTATATTTTTTTTTATAAATCAGTTTTAAAATCAGTATTTAAATCACAAAATAAATAAAAAAAAACAAAACGAAGAAGAGAAAACTTACAGGGGGGGGGGGGTTGCTTCTCGTTCACGAATCGATGAAAGGGGGGGGTCGCGGGTGCTCAGGCGCTGGTGGTGGCGTCGCTGCTTCGGGTTTCGAGAGGGGCGGCTTCGAGGGAGGGATTGGCTCTGCGTCGGTGCGGCGGTCTCGAGGGGGGCGACGGCGCTCTGATTGAAGGAGGAGGGCGGCTTCGGGTCTCGATCGGTGGTGCGGTCTTGAGGGGGGCGGCGGCGCTCCAGGGATCGGGGGGGCTCTGGCGATTAGATTAGGTTTTGTTTTTTTTTTTTTTTTTTTTCTGAAATTATATGAACGGGGGGGGGGGGGGCCAAGCAGGAGATAAAGAAGGGAAGGGGGAAATTTAAAATATTATATATATATTTTTTTTTTTTTTTTTTTTAATTATTCAAAAAGTTGACTTTTACTTACGACCTCGAAACGAGGCCCACCGCCTGCCGTCTATAGCGTTTCACCCCCATTCCGAACACAATGGGATATGTATCGCAAGCTGGTTTGATCATTACAATCGGTTTCCTTTTGAATTTACATTTAAATCACTATATTGAATTTTAAACGCACATTTCAAATTACCGGGGTCACATACTAACTAGAAAAATTCCAGAAAAATATTTTCTAGCTTCGTATTGACGATTCGGTCCTAACAAAACTAGTTTCGTCGAATTCTGAGACCGTTTGAAAAATGGCCAATTTCAAGTCGATTAAAATCAACTGAAACTGGTCAAACGCGTTTTCCTTTGCCACGCTCACATATTGATTCGAAAAATTATGAAATTTGAAACCTAGCAATAACTTGACACTGCGGACCCAACAAAAGTGGTTTCGTCGAAATCCGAGGTCATCTGCAAAATATCCATTTTTAAGGGCCTGAATTCCATAGCGACTATTCAGAATTTTCAACTGGACATATCTTTTGATTCCCGCTATCAAATTTCGATTGGTCAGATTCGTTAGAAAGATATTACCAATTAGATTCCATTATTTTTGGTCTCACTAAAATCCGGATTGTTTTGCACCCGGTATATTCAATTGAAGTTTGAAATCGAATTATCGAACTACGGCGCCATTTTCCATTCTATATATAATAATAATTAATTATATTCGTTTTCCAATGTCGATTCAAACTCAGTTTTCATCGCCATTATTTAAAATATTTATTTTAAATATTTAAAATCCATTATTTTAGCCAATTTAAAATTTTTAAATTGGTTCAGATTTTCTGGGTCGTTACAATCTCCCCCACTTAAAACTTTTCGTCCCCGAAAAGGAATAAAGTCGAAAGTGGTTTGATAAATCTACGATCACACAATACAACAACCAATTTGTTTTTAATATTCAGAGAATAGAATAAACAATGCACATCCATGGGAAGAAAATAGCAGCAGAATAGAGAATTAAATGGTAATGCAAGGTAAAGTAAATGTACCTTGCACCAGAGTCAATCAGAGATATCGACTCGGCATCTGGGGTAAGCTTTCTGAATGCTCTCCTCAGTTTCCCAAGTACAATCGCGCGGATCTCCACTCCATTGCACTTTGACTAAGTGAACCTTCTTGTTTCTCAGCTCTTTGGTTTCTTTGCCGATGATCTTTAGCGGCTCTCTTCTCACAGCTAATTCTGGAGTAATTTCAATGTCCTGCTGAGCTGCTTCTTCCACGATCAAGTCTGGATCATGAACGTGCTTTCGAAGTTGAGATATATGAAATACATCATGCACACCAGGCAACCAGTCAGGCAGTTTGACCCTATAAGCGAGAGTTCCAATCCGTTCCAGAATAGGAAACGGACCAATGAATTTGGGTGCTAACTTCCCAGTTTTACCGAACCTGATAACTCCTCTCATCGGCGATACTTTCAGATATACATAGTCGCCAACCTCAAAGGATATATCTCTTCTTCTTTTATCGGCATAGCTCTTTTGTCGGCTTTGAGCGGCGAGTAATCGCTTCCTAATAAAATCGACTTTGTCGGCAGCTTCGCGAATCATATCAGGACCCAACACAAGTCTATTTCCAGGCTCGACCCAACAAGCGGGAGATCGGCAAGGTCTGCCATATAACGCTTCGAATGGCGACATTGTCAGACTCGCCTGGTAGCTGTTATTATAAGAGAATTCAGCCAAATGCAGATTGTCTTCCCATGATCCACCGAAATCTATAACACAAGCCCGCAATAGATCTTCTAGAATGCGATTCACCCTCTCAGTCTGACCGTCTGTCTGAGGATGATAAGCGGTGCTTAGGTTTAACTTCGTTCCTAGCTCGACTTGAAATGCTTCCCAGAATTTGCTAGTGAATATTGTATCTCTATCACTGACTATACTGAGCGGCACTCCATGTAGTCTAACTATTTCCCTGAAGTATATTTGCGCCAGACTCTGAGCGGTTCTATTTGATTTGACAGGTATGAAATGGGCGGTCTTCGTGAAACGATCTACGATCACCCAAATACTGTCATTTCCTTTTCTGGTTCTGGGCAAACCATCAATGAAATCCATAGAAATATGTTCCCACTTCCAGCCAGGAACTTCTAGTGGTTGTAATAGTCCAGCCAATTTCTGTTGGTCGCTTTTAACTAGCTGGCAAGTAGGGCATCGGCTGACATATAAAGAAATGTCCCTTTTCATCGACTTCCACCAGAAAGTGCGTTTGATGTCATTATACATTTTGTTTACTCCCGGATGGATACTGAGTTTTGACTTGTGGCATTCATCCAGTACTTCCTTTCGAAGTTCAGGAATGTTAGGAACGCATATTCGACCTTTGAGCCTTAGAATCCCCTCATTATCAACTTGAAAACTCGAGGGTTCGCCTCGTTGAATTATCCTTCTGATCTTCTGAATGAAGTGATCATCCTCCTGAAGAGCAGATATCTTATCTAGCAATGAAGTCGTGATAATAAAACTGGCGATCATTACATTCTTTCTGCTTAACGCATCGGCCACGACATTGGCTTTTCCTGGAGTATATATAATTTCGAAGTCATATGCTGCAAGAAACTCCAGCCAACGCTGTTGCCTCAGATTCAAGTCCTTCTGAGTGAACAGATACTTTAACGACTGGTGGTCTGTAAACAGTTCAAACCTCTCGCCCAGAAGATAGTGTCTCCAGATTTTCAAAGAGAATATGATAGCCAATAACTCAAGATCATGAGTTACGTAGTTCTTCTCGTGTGGCTTCAGTTGACGGCTAGCATAAGCAATTACTTGGCCTCTTTGCATTAACACTGCTCCAAGGCCTTCTCTAGAAGCATCAGTCCAGACTTTTAGATCCTGGTTGCCATCAATGATGGTTAACACTGGAGCTGTTGTTAATCTTAACTTTAGCTCTTCAAAAGCCTCCTCACTCTCTTCAGTCCATTTGAACTTAGAATGCTTCTTTGTAAGCTTCGTTAAGTGGCCAGATATCTTCGAAAAGTCTTTAACGAACTTCCGATAATAGCTAGCCAATCCGAGAAAACTGCGGACTTCAGTGGGAGTACTGGGCTGTTTCCAATTTTGAATGGCTGTGATTTTGCTTGGATCCACAGCGATTCCATCTTTCGATACGACATGGCCCAGAAATTTCACTTCATCTTGCCAGAATATACATTTGGAAAACTTGGCTTTTAATACATTCCGTCTGAGAATTTCTAACACTTGTTCCAGATGCTTTTCATGTTCGGCCTTTGATTTAGAGAAGATTAGAATATCATCAATAAAAACCAGAACAAATTTATTCAATACTCCTCTGAATACTCTGTTCATCAGATCGACGAAGTAAGCTGGAGCGTTACATAAGCCGAACGGCATTACTAACCACTCGTAGAATAAGTCGGGGCCTCTGAACGCTGTCATTGGAACACACTCTTCGGCAATTCGAAGTTGATGGAATCCTGTAGCTAGGTCCATTCTTGAAAATACTTGTGCTCCATTTAATCGATCCAACAAATCATCTATTCGCGGCAATGGATATTTATTCTTTATTGTCTGTTTGTTCAAATCACGATAATCCACACATAGACGTAGAGTACCATCAGATTTTGGGACAAACACTACTGCTGCACCCCAATCAGAGAAACTAGGCCTGATCAGACCCTTCCATACTAGCTGTCGTGTTTGATCGTCTAATTCCTCTTTCTCTTTCAAGGACATTCTTCGAATAGCGTGAACTACCGGCCTTGCATTTGGAATTAAAGCAATTCTGAAATCTATTTCTCTCTGCGGAGGTAAGCGAACAACTTCCTCGAACACATCCGCATAATTCTTGACGACAGGAATCTCTTTGATGAGGTCAGGAATATTCTCTGTGACCTCAGGGATATTTTCAATTTGGGCTGGAGAAACATTCAAAGCTGCCCAGAAGTCTTTTCTATTAGCATTCTGACCTTCACAGGGAATGGTTATATAATCACCTGATTTAATCTTTGCCTTTACGACTCTCTCGGCGCATTTGACTTCAGCTTCATATTTAGTCAACCAATCTAACCCTAAGATAAGATCAAACTCTTTAAAATTCATAACGACTGCGATGGTAGGAAACCGATAACGAGAGAAAGAAACCGGCACTCCACAAATCCAACTGAGATCAATGGAACCCCCAACTGGATTCTGGACAGTCATTGGTTCCTTGAGCTTCTTCAAATTCAAATCCAGTTTCTTAGCTGCATCTTTGGAAATGAAGCTTCGTGACGCGCCTGTGTCAAACAGTACTTTAACTGGGATGTCTTTGACAGTTAGCGTGCCTTCTAAAACATCTGGCCTTTCCTGAATAGCTGAGGGCTCAGAAGTTTCTGCCACTTCATTCACTTGAACTATTTCGGTCTTTTTCAACTGCCAGCAATCTTGCTTTACGTGACCAAACTGGTCGCATTGATTGCACCTTTGCTTTCCTTGAAAATCCTTCTTTGGTTTAGATCCACTCTTTCTTTGTTCGTTCCAAGATTTGCAACTTATCGCCAAATGTCCTTTTCTATTGCAGCTTGAGCACGTGGCGGTCATTATTCGTTCGTTCCCAGATTCAGCCCTTTTTCTCTTGGCACTGGGCCTCTTATTGACTTCCGACCTCGTACTGGTTTCAGGAATATCAGTTTCTGACTCTGTTTTGTCACTAGAACAGACTTCTTCTTCGTCGCGCAACATTCCTTTCTTATGGAGTTCTTCATACTGATAAGCCATATAAATCATTTCAGAAAAAGGAAGCTTCACATGCCCCAATACTTTATTTTGGTATTTCCTTTGAAGCCCGTGAATAAATCTCATATTCTTCCTCTTCGGATTTTGAATTAGATGAGGAGCAAAGTGAGAAAGTTCATTGAATTTCTTGTGATATTCGGGAATGGTCATATCACCTTGTATCAAATAAGAAAATTCATCACATAATCTCTCGGTCGCTTCGGGAGGAGTAAACCTTTCTAAGAAAACCACTTTGAATCTGTCCCAGGTGATATCACCTTCTGGATTATTCTCTATAACTGAATCCCACCAGAACAAAGCTTCATCTTTAAATGCCCAGGAGGCCAGTAATCTTTTCTGGTCATCCCTCAGCTTTAATGCTTCGAAGATTTTCTCAGCCGAACGAATCCAAGCTTGCGTCTTCATAATAGATTCTTCACCAGAGAACGGTATTCCACCCATATTTCGATATTTGATTAATAGGGCCTCAATATCCGGTACTGCATTCCTTCTGTTTCTGACACTCATTTTCTAGTACTTCTGCAAATGGCAGATCAAGTGTCAGGTCACAGAAAAGGTATTTTTTTTAAAATATAGAAACACATACTTGAAGTGTAAATGTGTCTATCGAAGTGTATTCATTCTGCTTTACTCATACTAGGATATTACTGATCCTATCTGTATTGAGTTACCCGTCCAAGAACACTACTGGTTCTATTTCTGACGAGTTCGTTTAAATGTTATATTCCAGAACTAAGCTTAACCAAAGCTCCGATACCACGTTGAGACGACCCGATTTCCCGTTCTCACGGAAACAAGGTTATCTTTTGGAATATAACACAGAAACATATAATAGCAGAACAGAATTAAATAAATACACCAGAATGAACAACAAAATATACTGGATAAAAGTAATCATCAGAGTTACACAGTATACAGGATCTTACTTAGTACAAATACAGTTCAGCTATACATAAATGTCTACAGCGGAAATAAACAAAATATGTACAATAGGAGCTGAACAGCATAAAAAGAAATAAATGATAGAATCCATCTTCAGCTCCAGCTATCCAGAAAGAACCAGCTAAACCTGAATACAAGGCTGCCCGTGTAGAAAAAAGGGCACCCGAGTTTGAAAGTGAAACAAACTACGAGTCAGTCATGGGACTGGTATGAGAAATCCACTCAACACATATATAATATGGCTAATCACAGGACCACGCCACTTTCGTGGAACGGGTTTACTCCATTGGATTGCCAGTGCTCTAAAAACGAATCTTTCTTTTAAACATCGCTATGCTTTTTATAAAAATGAAGCCATTATAAGACTCAGTTCCCATCACACAATGCAACGCAAACCGGAGGATAGAGTTTTACCTTATAATGGTTAAAATATGATTGATACGAATAAAACAAGGGCCTTTGATATTATTGCTAGTGTTTATATGTTTTGAAAACTATTTCAAATCATAACTATCAATCATAGACGGCATGGGTACTATATATCATGTCGCCTTATATATATACAATCAAAACCGCACGATGTCGTATTTGGAAATTGGATTTCCGTCATGAACCAAGGCAAAAGATAGTCCTTACCGAATTCGAGACGCTCTAGCCCGCCCCTCAGGAACAGCCGCAACTGCCCCCTGGATCGTCAGGGCCGGTCCACCGATGTGGATTATTATGCCTGAACAATACGTTTCCCCGCCCTTTGGGGCGTAAACGAGCCAACGAATGACTCCATCGGACCCGGATCGTCCGATCAAACCGAGGCGCCTCGCAACAGCAACAACCACATAGGTGAAAAGTATATAAATGTCAGGGCTGGTAGGTCACTGACACCACCCTAGCTAGAAAGAAACGCATGCCCTCCCTGAGGTCCTTCCTCCCGTTTTAGGTTCCTACCGGGGTGTGAGGCTCGCGAATTCACGTTATACACAAAGCTACGCCACACAGGCGGTGCTTTGATCATCACCACAAGACTTTGCTTTTCAACAGAAGCCCTGATCACTGCATCTTAGCATGCCACACAGAATAAATCCTATGTCAGACACACAGTCCATTTACAAGTCCGTTCTGGGTCTGAACGAAACCGGAGGCACTAAATACCTCGCAAACCCTTTGATCAACACGTACGTCTGAACGATCACCACTCATTATCCATATTTCGGGATGCCTCCCAATCAGGACCTCGGTTACCATCCAAACGAGGTGAAGATCTCCGGTCTTCGACCATCGTCTTCATCTTCGAATTTCAATCGTCGGTCGATTATTCGAAATGAGAATTAACTCGGCCTTTTCAAATAATTCACGTATATTTAAAATTTCAAATCGATTTATTTCAATGGTTAAATTATTCGACAACACCAATTGTGTTCTTTAATATAGTTTTCACACCAAACACATTCAACCATCAAACATCACATAAATCAAGCAAATTCAGTTTATTTCCATTCCATATCGCTTACGATATTTTATAACTATTTATCGCTATTTTTATTTATTTTAAAATAGCCATTTTATTCAAAACGACGCTTCGGGCCATAAGGCGGCCGTGGCGCTGTTTTTCTTCAGATTTGATTTACACATATCTGAAAATCTAACCGTTGGATCTTCACAAAATTTACATCATTAGAAAGGTCTTTTCAAAACGAATCCAACGGTTCCAGTTTCGGGAAAATCCGACGGTCGGATCTCCCGGTACAATCGTTTGAATTTTCGATTTCAAAATACGAACTGCAGCGTCGTTATTCGATTAAATATAATTCTATTTATATTTATATATAAATAAAATCGATTCTGGCGCTGTTTTTCTTCAAATTTGAATTAAACATTCCAGACAATCCAACCGTTGGATTTTTACAAGGTTGGTGCCGTTGGAAAGATTATTCCAAGGCGAACCCGACGGTTGAGATTTCGGGAAAATCCAATGGTCGGATTTCCCGTACTAGTCGTTTGAAATCACGGTTTCAAAATACGAACTGCACGGCTTCGTTTCGTTTTAATTTTATTTATATTTATATAGTTATATAAATATAGTTCATTCAATGATTTCTATATCGTTTTCACTTCAAAAATTTTTCTAACTCCTTAAATTTTGGAAAAATTTCGCCATAACCTCCCCTGTACCGGGAGCGTCGGGAAATCGCAAATAGCGTCCCGGTCCTTCTAATCTCAAAAAGAAAAAGAGAAAGCCAAGCGGCTAGCCAATCAGGCTCAAAATCATCACCCAAACAAATCAGTAAATGTGTACCTATTTGTCGGGCACAAAATTTTATTCCTCTTCTCTAGCCCCTTTGCTATAACCTGTTCAATGAATATTGCATGTACATATATATACAGTTCATACCATTTTTCATTTTCTATTCAACTTCATATTTGATTTCTATTTGGTTTATAAACTCCATTCATTCTAATGTTACATAAATAGGTGCAAATCATTTCATTAGCTAATTAATGAATATTTCAACTCATATATGTTTATTTTGAACAAGTGGCTATTTTCAACTCTTCACATTTTAACGATTTATGCATACAATAAAAATGTGATTTTTATTGTAAAACGATTCATTTCAAAACACTATTTTTCTATATAGTTCATATAGTCGATAAAATGTGATTTTTATTATCTAACAGTTTATTTCAAAATATGAATACCATTCAACCCATGAATTTCTAAACAACGAATGAATATCAATTCAACACATGAATGTTTTCAATAGTTTTTATATATAGATAAAAATGTGATTTTTATTATCTAACAGTTTATTTCAAAATATGAATACCATTCAACACATGAATTTCTAAACAACGAATGAATATCAATTCAACACATGAATGTTTTCAATAGTTTTTAGATATAGATAAAAATGTGCTTTTTATTATCAAACAGTTTATTTCAAAATATGAATACCATTCAACACATGAATTTCTAAACAACGAATGAATATCAATTCAACACATGAATGTTTTCAATAGTTTTTAGATATAGATAAAAATGTGCTTTTTATTATCTAACAGTTTATTTCAAAATATGAATACCATTCAACACATGAATTTCTAAACAACGAATGAATATCAATTCAACACATGAATGTTTTCAATAGTTTAAGCATATGAAAATAATTCAAACACACAAATATTATTCAAAATTTCGGCAGCATAACGGCAGGGTAGTTACACCGGCACCGTCCCTAGTACGGCTCCTCGCTCTACCTTAAAACCTCGCGGTTTTTGACAATGGGAAACATGCATCTAGTTCGCACGCAGGCGGCATGTATATATATTTATTTCATTTCCACAAACTAATCCTATGTGGTTTCAACCAAATATTTCTCAACCACCAATGGGTATTTTTCAACCACAATCAACCAATATCAATCACAAACAATCCCAAACAATCATTCTATTTTTCACAACAATTTCAACCAATACATATCGTCCATGGTTTGTGGACGAGGGGCGTATATATATATATATATTTATATATAGCAATTTATATATAGCTATTCACTTTCATTTCACACGTATATATATAAATTTTAAATCAGAAATCTCACCAATAGCTATCCAACTTCAAGACTCTTCTTAATAGAAATCTTCGCCTTTTTGTCGCTTTCACCCGTATTCTCTGCATATGTAAAAATCGAATTTTTACGATGCTATTCAATATATAAAAATATGATTTTTACTTTCGCTTTCAACATATAAAAATATGATTTTTACTTTCGCTTTCAACATATAAAAATATGATTTTTACTTTTGCTTTCAACATATAAAAAATATGATTTTTTTTTACTTGTGCTCTCACATATAAAAACATGATTTTTATTTTTGCTTTCACATATAAAAATATGTTTTCAATTTTTGACAAAATCCGTTTTCTAGTTTATAAGTCATTTTAAAATCAGTTTTTATATTCTTTAAAATTTCTTTAAAATCAAATCAGTTTTTATTTTAGAAAAAACAAAATCAGTTTTTATACGTTTTAAAATTCAGTTTTGAATACTTTTAAAAATTCAGTTTTTATAACTTTTAAAAAAAAATCAGTTTTATTAACTTTAAAAAAAATCAGTTTTTAAATCTTCTTAAAATCAGTTTTTATAGTTTTATAAAACAGTTTTTAAAATCTTTAAAATAATCAGTTTTAAAATTCAAACATAAAACAGTTTTAATCTTTTTAAATTCTGTTTTACTCTTTTTAAATTCTGTTTTATATTTTTTTTTATAAATCAGTTTTAAAATCAGTATTTAAATCACAAAATAAATAAAAAAAAACAAAACGAAGAAGAGAAAACTTACAGGGGGGGGGGGGGGGTTGCTTCTCGTTCACGAATCGATGAAAGGGGGGGGGTCGCGGGTGCTCAGGCGCTGGTGGTGGCGTCGCTGCTTCGGGTTTCGAGAGGGGCGGCTTCGAGGGAGGGATTGGCTCTGCGTCGGTGCGGCGGTCTCGAGGGGGGCGACGGCGCTCTGATTGAAGGAGGAGGGCGGCTTCGGGTCTCGATCGGTGGTGCGGTCTTGAGGGGGGCGGCGGCGCTCCAGGGATCGGGGGGGCTCTGGCGATTAGATTAGGTTTTGTTTTTTTTTTTTTTTTTTTTCTGAAATTATATGAACGGGGGGGGGGGGGGGCCAAGCAGGAGATAAAGAAGGGAAGGGGGAAATTTAAAATATTATATATTTTTTTTTTTTTTTTTTTTTTAATTATTCAAAAAGTTGACTTTTACTTACGACCTCGAAACGAGGCCCACCGCCTGCCGTCTATAGCGTTTCACCCCCATTCCGAACACAATGGGATATGTATCGCAAGCTGGTTTGATCATTACAATCGGTTTCCTTTTGAATTTACATTTAAATCACTATATTGAATTTTAAACGCACATTTCAAATTACCGGGGTCACATACTAACTAGAAAAATTCCAGAAAAATATTTTCTAGCTTCGTATTGACGATTCGGTCCTAACAAAACTAGTTTCGTCGAATTCTGAGACCGTTTGAAAAATGGCCAATTTCAAGTCGATTAAAATCAACTGAAACTGGTCAAACGCGTTTTCCTTTGCCACGCTCACATATTGATTCGAAAAATTATGAAATTTGAAACCTAGCAATAACTTGACACTGCGGACCCAACAAAAGTGGTTTCGTCGAAATCCGAGGTCATCTGCAAAATATCCATTTTTAAGGGCCTGAATTCCATAGCGACTATTCAGAATTTTCAACTGGACATATCTTTTGATTCCCGCTATCAAATTTCGATTGGTCAGATTCGTTAGAAAGATATTACCAATTAGATTCCATTATTTTTGGTCTCACTAAAATCCGGATTGTTTTGCACCCGGTATATTCAATTGAAGTTTGAAATCGAATTATCGAACTACGGCGCCATTTTCCATTCTATATATAATAATAATTAATTATATTCGTTTTCCAATGTCGATTCAAACTCAGTTTTCATCGCCATTATTTAAAATATTTATTTTAAATATTTAAAATCCATTATTTTAGCCAATTTAAAATTTTTAAATTGGTTCAGATTTTCTGGGTCGTTACATTTCACTTTATAATTTGTAAGTTATGTCCAGTTTAAAAGTTAGAAAAGTCGCTCTAGAATTTATATATATTGGCATTTAAAATAGCCATTTTGCAAACGACCTCGGTTTTCGACGAAACCACTTTTGTTGGAACCGAAATGTCAAATTATTGCTAAGTTTCAATTTTCATAATTTTTCGAATTAATATGTGAGCGTGGTAAAAGAAAACGTGTTTTGTCAGTTTCAGTCAAATTTAAACGACTTAAAAATAGCCATTTTTCAAACGGTCTCAGAATTCGACGAAATTAGTCTTGTTAGAACCATATCGTCAAAACATAACCAGAAATAATTTTTCTGTAATTTTTAGAGGTAGTATGTAGCCCCGGTAATTTAAAACGTACGTTTAAATTAAATATAAATTGATTTATATTTTAAATTAAAGAAAAACATACCATAACAGCCGAATTGGGTTACGAAACATGTTCCATTGTGTCCGGAATGGGGTATTACGCTAGGGGCGACACTCGTTGGGTTTGATTTGGAGTACGTGACGTTAAACAATAATTTTTGAATTAAAAGAATTAATAAATAAAATAAATACAGTATATATACGGTCTAAATACGCTATATATACATAACCCTATTCCCTTTTGACCTAACCGCTGCCTTGTATACTCCAATGGCCACCGTATTCCCTTCTTCCTTGATTAAATTCTCCTCATCCATTCAATTTCAGACCTCCGTCCTCTCGAGAATTTTGTGGTACTTCCTCCGCTCTTCACATCCATACGGCCATCAACCGTTATCGTCGCCTGGATCGAGAGAACGAGCCAACCAAAGTCAGCCCGTCTCAACCGCCGCTGGGCCCACCACACGCCTCCGAGTTCGCCGACGATCAGCCCGGTCGTGCGCGCCTCCGAGCCCTCCTACGTCCTGTCACCCGATCATCCCAAAGCTGCAAGATTGGATCGAAATTTAAAGACCAAATTTTGAACTAAGTGGCTGAAACTACCGGTCGAGTACTGTATAAGATAGAAGATGGACTAAAATTATTTAATTGATTTAAATAATTATATTTAAATTATTAGCATCACAAATTAAATCGTAACTTATTCATATGAGGTCGGAATCGGGCAAACTGAATTGCGTTGGACTCGTATCGAAGAGTACTTCATGATGACGCTGACTAGAGCTGAAACAGAGCAAACTAGAATTTGAGCAAAATTCAGATCTGAACTGTTCAGACAAATCGAGGTGAGATTTCTATTTTAAAATTAAAATTAATTGTTTATTTATTTTATTGTGTTCATTCAGTATGAAATTCAGGTTGTATGTATATATTCATTTAAAAGTTGTGATTGTGTATTTATGGTTGTTAGAATCTTGTGTATACGATAAAATCATATATTATTGTATATATAGAATATTTTATATTCATGTGTGTCAACATTTGAAGTATAAAATAAAAACAATTTTTTTTAATTTTCATGTTTTATTTAAATAAATAAAAAGATTAGAGTAAATTATCATTTTGTTTAGCATATTATATTAGAACAGAAGCATACGTTAAAATAGAAATCACCTTTTTGAATGAAATGTTCCATTAAAATAAAGTTGTAAACAAATAAAAATTATCTTTTTATTTGTTTAGATTAGAAATGTAGAACTTACTTTACAAATAAAATCACTTTTTAATTGTCAATAAAACTTGTTCTTTTATTTGCATTTACAGATGCAAATATGTATTGAAAATAAAGTCTGTTCTTTTATTTGCATTCACAAATGCAAATATGCATTAAAATATAGTTTGTTCTTTAATTTGCATTCACTAGTGCAAATATACATTGAAAATAAGTTTGTTCTTTTATTTACATTCACTAATGCAAATAAAACATTAAAATAAAAGTTGCATTTTTACTTTCAAATTAGAAGTTACCTTTCTATTTATATTGTAGTAGAATGTTAAGACAAGTTGTATTTGTCAATTTAGTTACAAGTAAAAAGAGTAGAAAAATATACATATTTAATTATGAAATATGTTTCACATTAAAGACCCATTTTTAATGTTAATAATAGAAAGAGTAGAAAAATATACATTTTGTATATTTAAAAGAAATAGAAAAAGATTTACATTATTGTTTATTTAAAAAGTATTTGACAAAATTTACATTTTGTTTACATAAAAAGGATTACACAAAATTTATCATATTTTGTTTACATTAAAAAGGATATAACAAAATTCATATTTTGTTTACATTAAAAAGAATTAGACAAATTTTTCATTTTGTTTACATTAATAGGATTAGGCAAATTTATCAATTTTGGCCATTTAAAAGAATGGATTAGAAAATGTATATTTTTATACATTTAAAAGAATGAATTAGGAAATGTATATTTTTATTCATTTAAAAGAATGAATTGGAAAAGGTGTATTTTTATACATTAAAAAGAATGAAGTATAAAAAATTACATCTTTATATGTAATCAAATCAAAGTATTGAAATTTACATTTTTCTTATGTAAATAAAAAGAATTTACATTTTTCAATGTAAACAAAAGGAATTAAAAGAATTTACATTTTTCAATGTAAATAAAGGGAATAAAGGAAATAAAGGAATTTACATTTTATATGTAAGTAAAAACGTTTAATAGAAATTTACATTTTTTTTATGTAATTAAAAGATTAAATAGAAGTTTACATTTTCTATGAAACTAAAGAATAAAATTAGAGAATTATATTTTTATGTAAAGTTGTTTTTTTTATTTTGAAGAATAAAAATTTAAGATTACATCTTTATGTAGAATGGGCCTAAATAAAAAGAACAGATTTTTATGTAACATTCTTTTTCAATAAAAAGAAATTATGTTTTTATTGTCATATTTATTACAATAAAAAGTGTAGAATTAGAAATTATGTTTTTGTTATCATATTGATTACAATATGAAGTGTTGAATTAGAAAAATACCCTTTTTTGTGTCAAACTTGATTAGTGAATAGAAGAAATTTTTTTGTTTACATTAAAAAGGTTAGACAAAATAGTCATTTTTGTCACATTAAAAGATTAGACAAATTATCATATTTTGTTACATTTAAAAGATTAGGCAAAAGTATCATATTTTGTACATTGACAGGAATTTGACAAAATGATCATATTTTGTACATTAAAGGGAATTAGACAAAATTATAATATTTTCACTTTAAAAGAATTAGAATAAAAGAGACATTTTTGTCATTTTAAAAAAAAGGAGGTAGTAAAATATTCATTTTGTCATTTATAAATGAATGAGACCAAAAATATACTTTTGGTAAATAAATAAGAGTTAAGATTTTATCGTCATTTGTCAACAATAAAGAGGATTGAAATAAAAGTTAAGGTTTTTATCGTCATTTGTTAACAATAAAAAGAATGGAAATAAAAGGCCAGATTTTTATTGCTATTTGTTCACAGTAAAAAGAATTGAAACATATGCCTATGAGGTTGAAATGTTTGATATATTAGAGATAAATATTTAGTATATTCAAGTTTGAATATTACACTCCCATTTACAAGTTACTCGACTTGTTTATGTGATTGGGACGATAATTTTCACACATCGCCCAAGTGCACAAATAATTTATTATTTGTTTGATGGATGAAACCCCACTCCGGTTTTGGGATGATATTGGACACACATTAATCCCAATATTTAGTTTTCTGTCAATCGATGGACTGACAGTCTGTGATGAAAGTTAGTTATTTACTGTAATGCTCACACAGTTATAAATTCCACTTTGGTCGTCATTTGGATGTTTAATAATTATTTATCATGATTGTTGATTACATATAATATATGGTTGTTGAGTGAGTCACATTTCAATGAAGAATATTTTAGAAAATGCCTTAGAAAAAGAATATTTTAGAAAAGAATATATTTTAGAAAAATATATTTTATTGAATGAGCTAGTTATTAACTAGAATAAATCATTAAATTAAGATTTAATGAAGTTTTCCAATTTGCTAATATCTAATTGAAGATTAAATTGAATAAATTGGATTTTGGATTTGTCGTGAATAGTATCTTAAATAACTCTGTTCTTAAACCCCGTATGAAAAGAATAAATCTTTTAATTAAGATTATCAAAGTTTTCAGTTATACTTAGAAATTGGAATTAAAAAGAAATGTTAGTTGGGTTTATTGTGAACTGTGTTTTTATGCGACATGTGTTCTTTAACCCAACTGACAGTGAAAATATGATTTGGAATTTATAAATCTTTATTTAAGATTCAAATGGAAATTTTCCAAAAGTAAAGTTTCCAATTTAATATATTAAATTGGGATTGGATGGAATTCGAATTTATAATAACCGAGGTAAGCTTCTGTAGAAGAAGACCGACACTACATATGGAATTTAAGAGGCTTTGCCGTTATTCCATTTATATTATTGGTCGGATACAGAATTTTATAACGATTATATATTGATTTGATTTCTGTGAAGATTCCGTATTCAATGGAAGATGATTTTGGGTTTACCATGAACTATGTTTTAAATGACATTAGTTCTTTAACCCAGTTAAAGATAAGATTAATTTCTTAAATGTAAATAATCAATGAATAATGATTTTTGGTATTTAAAACCAAATTTGAGTTTTGATAAATCTTTAAAGAAAAGATTTAAAGGTAGTTTAAAGAATTTATCTTTGATAGAATAATGCGAATATTTTATTAGAAGAATATTATGAATTGGAATGAGACGTTGGATGTGTTTTTATAGTACTCGATTTTTAATTATAAAAATACAAGAGTTATTCGGAAAGACCGGGTTTAACCCATTCCGAATAATTACTACGTCGATGAAGAGTCGAAGATGAAGACGGTGGTTGAAGACCGACGATCTTCACATCAGATGGATGTGTTGCTACTGAGACCCATGATGGGAGTAGCTACCTTAAAGGGGCTTCAGTGGTAGCCGTCTGGACTATTGTTGATTGTTTCGGATATGCGAGAACCTCTTAGGTGTCTCCGGTTTCGTTCAGACCCAGAACGGACTTGTAAATGGATGCGTGTCTGACATTGGATTTCGTTTCATGTGAATTAAATCGATTTCTATTAATGTATATCTGTTTGGTAGTGAGAATTTATTCTCTACTTAACACCCTAGCATATATTAATAGTGATTGATCGCATTGCGTGAATTGTCAATATGGCACGCCAAGATGCAAATGATCAAGGCTTTTGTTGAAAAGCTGGGCCTTGTGGGATGATCAAAGTATAGCCTAGTACGGCATAGCTTTGCGTATAGCGTGACTTCGCGAGCCTCACACCCCGGTATGAGTCAAAAACGGGATATGGACCGTAGGGAGTGCACACGTTTCTTTCTAGCTAGTGGTAGTGTCAGTGCTTAAACTGACTGGCATTTTACTTATGTGGATGATGGATTTTGAGGCGCCTCCGATTTTTATAGGCCGTTAGTGGTCATACTATAGGTTCAAAGGAACCGGGAAGCGTGTGTTCAGGAATTGCCAATCCACCACCGTTAGGTGGGGACCGGCCCTACCGCTCCAAGGGTTGCCCATAGGTGTGATCCTGAGGCATTTGCTAGAGTGTCTCGAATCGGAGAGGACGATCCCTAGCCTCGATTTCATGATGGAAATCCAATTTCCAATATGACCTTGCGGTTTTGATTGTAGAACTAGTATGGCGACATAGTAGGATGGGGTACTATGCCGTCTATGATTGATACATTATGATTGAAGTGTTTTGAAATATATATATACCCATAGATATATACGCTAATATTAAATCCGTTTTATCGTATCAAGCATCTTTTGACCATTATAAGGTAATACCCTATCCTCCGGTTTGCGTTGCATTGTGTGATGGGACTTGGGTCTTATAATGGTTTCATCTTTCTAAAAAGCATTGCATTGTTTAACGGTTTACTTTATTTTATGCACTGGCAATCCAATGGAGTAAACCCGTTCCGCGTTAGCGGCGTGGTCCTGTGATTAGCCTTATTATTAGTAGATAAGTTAAGTTAAGATTTCTTATACCAGTCCCATGACTGACCTGTAGTTTGTTTCACTGGCAAACTCGGGTGCCCATATTTTCCACATGGGCAGTCGAGTAGCTTTTGCAGATATATTTACAGGATCCTGGTTTACAACTGAAGCGGTATTCGGAAAGCTCGGTATCCGTTTATTCCTTTCGGTTGTATATTTGTATTATTTTCTGCTGCTATTTAAATGTAATTTAAATCTCTGATATTATTGTATTTCTATTGTGTAATAAGTATTCATACTCTGTTATATTCTTGTACTCTGATGTAATTGGTGTAATCAACTATAAATGTTCTTCAGTTTGTGTTCTGATGCGTATTGTTCTAAAGCAATCCAGACTTTCCCTTACTGGGAAGTTTGGGTCGTTTCGTTTGGTATCAGAGCTTTGGTTTACATAGCTCGAGAACAAGACACATTAGAACCGAACGAAAGAATTCATCAGAGATTGGATTAGAAATATCCAATGAGAATTATTCTTTAGAGATAGGATCAGTAGTATCCTAGAACGAGTGTGAAGAGTATTATTTTCTTAAAAAAAATGAAAACAAAATTAGTTTTGAAAATTTTATCTTAAAATACGTATTTGAGTATATTACTATATTTTAATGTGGACAATTGAGTATATAAAGATTTCGAATATATGAGTAATTAATGGATATTCGAAGTTTTAATATACTAGATAGATATAGAATCACACTCTAGTCGCCCGAAGATAATTCTGATGATCTGTGCACCATCTTCAGAATTTATGTTCGAGTTTCGAAGGCGGTATATCTATATATTTCCATTGACTGGTATGAGAACCAAAACTTAGATAAGATATATTGCTGTGATTTGAACTAAAAATATGATTTGTGACTATATAAAAGTTATATATATTTGAAAAGTTAATTACCTAATTGATTGCTGGTTGTGATGTTTGATTATTGGTTTAACTAACAAAATTATAGAAATGATAATTAATTTAACTAAACAAAATTATTGAAACCAATAAATAAAATTTAATAGAGTTAGTTAATTAAACAACATTTAGCTACGTTCCTTTTCGAGGACGAAAAGATTTTAAGTGGGGGCGATTGTAACAACCCGGAATTTTGGGGCCAATTTAAAATTTTTATTTTAGAATTTTTAATGGATTTTTAATATTTAAAATAATATATATTTAATAAGAACGACTAAAATTTTATTTTAAAACGAATAAATTTAATTTAATTATAAAAGGAGTTAGAAATAGCACTGCAGTTTGAAAATTTGAATTTGAACTTTGATTGAATATACAAAATTCATTTTAAATCAGAATTAAGCGAAACAAGAAATATTTAAATCTGTTTAATCATATCTTTCTAAAGAATATGAAAAACTGAAATTTCACTTTATAATTTGTAAGTTATGTCCAGTTTAAAAGTTAGAAAAGTCGCTGTAGAATTTATATATATATTTTAATATAATATATTGGCCTTAAAAATAGCCATTTTGCAAACGACCTCGGTTTTCAACGAAACCACTTTTGTTGGAACCGGAATGTCAAATTATTGCTAAGTTTCAATTTTCATAATTTTTCGAATTAATATGTGAGCGTGGTAAAAGAAAACGTGTTTTGTCAGTTTCAGTCAAATTTAAACGACTTAAAAATAGCCATTTTTCAAACGGTCTCAGAATTCGACGAAATTAGTCTTGTCAGAACCGTATCGTCGAAACATAACCAGAAATATTTTTTCTGTAATTTTTAGAGGTAGTATGTAGCCCCGGTAATTTAAAATGTACGTTTAAATTAAATATAAATTGATTTATAATTTAAATTAAAGAAAAACATACCGTAACAGCCGAATTGGGTTATGAAACATGTTCCATTGTGTCCGGAATGGGGGTATTACGCTGGGGGCGACACTCGCTGGGTTTGATTTGGAGTACGTGACGTTAAACAATAATTTTTGAATTAAAAGAATTAATAAATAAAATAAATGCAGTATATATACGGTCTAAATACGCTACATATACGTAATCCTATTCCCTTATGACCTAGCCGCCGCCTTGTATACTCCAATGGCCACCGTACTCCCTTCTTCCTTGATTAAATTCTCCTCATCCATTCAATTTCAGACCTCCGTCCTCTTGAGAATTTTGTAGTACTTCCTCCGCTCTTCACATCCATACGACCATCAACCGTTGCCGTCGCCTGGATCGAGAGAACGAGCCAACCAAAGTCAGCCCGTCTCGACCGCCGCTAGGCCCACCACACGCCGTCGAGTTCGCCGGCGATCAGCCCGGTCGTGCGCTCCTCCGAGCCCTCCCACGTCCTGTGACCCGATCGTCCCCAAGCTGCAAGATTGGATCGAAATTTAAAGACCAAATTTTGAACTAAGTGGCTGAAACTATCGGTCGAGTTCTGTATAAGGTAGAAGATGGACTAAAATTATTTAATTGATTTAAATAATTATATTTAAATTATTAGCATCACAAATTAAATCGTAACTTATTCATATGAGGTCGGAATCAGACAAACTGAATTGCGTTGGACTCGTATCGAAGAGTACTTCATGATGACGCTGACTAGAGCTGAAACAGAGCAAACTAGAATTTGAGCAAAATTCAGATCTGAACTGTTCAGACAAATCGAGGTGAGATTTCTATTTTAAAATTAAAATTAATTGTTTATTTATTTTATTGTGTTCATTCAGAATGAAATTCAGGTTGTATGTATATATTCATTTAAAAGTTTGACTGTGCTGTGATTTTGATGAACGATTGATTGTGATTGTGTATTTATTGTTGTTAGAATCTTGTGTATACGATAAAATCATATATTATTGTATATATAGAATATTTTATATTCATGTGTGTCAACATTTGAAGTATAAAATAAAAACATTTTTTTTTTAATTTTCATGTTTGATTTAAATAAATAAAAAGATTAGAGTAAATTATCATTTTGTTTAACATATTATATTAGAACAGAAGCATACGTTAAAATAGAAATCACCTTTTTGAATGAAATGTTCCATTAAAATAGAGTTGTAAACAAATAAAAATTATCTTTTTATTTGTTTAGATTAGAAATGTAGAACTTACTTTACAAATAAAATCACTTTTTAATTGTCAATAAAACTTGTTCTTTTATTTGCATTTATAGATGCAAATATGTATTGAAAATAAAGTCTGTTCTTTTATTTGCATTCACAAATGCAAATATGCATTAAAATATAGTTTGTTCTTTTATTTGCATTCACTAGTGCAAGTATACATTGAAAATAAGTTTGTTCTTTTATTTACATTCACTAATGCAAATAAAACATTAAAATAAAAGTTGCATTTTTACTTTCAAATTAGAAGTTACCTTTCTATTTATATTGTAGTAGAATGTTAAGACAAGTTTTATTTGTCAATTTAGTTACAAGTAAAAAGAGTAGAAAAATATACAAATTTCATTTTGAAATATGTTTCACATTAAAGACCCATTTTTAATGTTAATAATAGAAAGAGTAGAAAAATATACATTTTTGTATATTTAAAAGAAATAGACAAAGATTTACATTATTGTTTATTTAAAATGTATTTGACAAAATTTACATTTTGTTTACATAAAAAGGATTACACAAAATTTATCATATTTTGTTTACATTAAAAAGGATATAACAAAATTCATATCTTGTTTACATTAAAAGAATTAGACAAATTTGTCATTTTGTTTACATTAAAAGGATTAGGCAAATTTATCAATTTTGGCCATTTAAAAGAATGGATTAGAAAATGTATATTTTTATACATTTAAAAGAATGAATTAGGAAATGTATATTTTTATTCATTTAAAAGAATGAATTGGAAAAGGTGTATTTTTATACATTGAAAAGAATGAAGTATAAAAAAATTACGTCTTTATATGTAATCAAATCAAAGTATTGAAATTTACATTTTTCTTATGTAAATAAAAAGAATTTACATTTTTCAAAGTAAACAGAAGGAATTAAAAGAATTTACATTTTTCAATGTAAATAAAGGGAATAAAGGAAATAAATGAATTTACATTTTATATGTAAGTAAAAAGGTTTAATAGAAATTTACATTTTTTTATGTAATTAAAAGATTAAATTGAAGTTTACATTTTCTATGAAACTAAAGAATAAAATTAAAGAATTACATTTTTATGTAAAATTGTTTTTTTTATTTTGAAGAATAAAAATTTAAGATTACATCTTTATGTAAAATGGTCCTAAATAAAAAGAACAGATTTTTATGTAACATTATTTTTCAATAAAAAAAATTTATGTTTTTATTGTCATATTTATTACAATAAAAAGTGTAGAATTAGAAATTATGTTTTTGTTATCATATTGATTACAATATGAAGTGTTGAATTAGAAAAATACCCTTTTTTGTGTCAAACTTGATTAGTGAATAGAAGAAACATTTTTGTTTACATTAAAAAGGTTAGACAAAATAGTCATTTTTGTCACATTAAAAGATTAGACAAATTATCATATTTTGTTACATTTAAAAGATTAGGCAAAAGTATCATATTTTGTACATTGACAGGAATTTGACAAAATGATCGTATTTTGTACATTAAAGGGAATTTGACAAAATTACAATTTTTGTCACTTTAAAAGAATTAGAATAAAAGAGACATTTTTGTCATTTTAAAAAAAAGGAGGTAGTAAAATATTCATTTCGTCATTTATAAATGAATGAGACCAAAAATATACTTTTGGTAAATAAATAAGAGTTAAGATTTTATCGTCATTTGTTAACAATAAAGCGGATTGAAATAAAAGTTAAGGTTTTTATCGTCATTTGTTAACAATAAAAAGAATGGAAATAAAAGGCTAAATTGTTATTGCCATTTGTTCACAATAAAAAGAATTGAAACATATGCCTGTGAGGTTGAAATGTTTGATATATTAGAGATAAATGTTTAGTATATTCAAGTTTGAATATTACACTCCCATTTACAAGTTACTCGACTTGTTTATGTGATTGAGACGATAATTTTCACACATCGCCCAAGTGCACAAATAATTTATTATTTGTTTGATGGATGAAACCCCACATGGGTTTTGGGATGATATTGGACACACACTAATCCTAATATTTAGTTTTCTGTCAATCGATGGATTGACAGTCTGTGATAAGCGTTAGTTATTTACACTAATGCTCACACAGTTATAAATTCCACTTTGGTCGTCATTTGGATGTTTAATAATTATTTATCATGATTGTTGATTACATACAATATATGGTTGTTGAGTGAGTCACATTCCAATGAAGAATATTTTAGAAAATGTCTTAGAAAAAGAATATTTTAGAAAAGAATATATTTTAGAAAAATATATTTTAATGAATGAGCTTGTTATTAACTAGAATAAATCATTAAATTAAGATTTAATGAAGTTTTCCAATTTGCTAATATCTAATTGAAGATTAAATTGATTAAATTGGATTTTTGATTTGTCGTGAATAGTGTCTTAAATAACACTGTTCTTAAACCCCGTATTAAAAGAATAAATCTTTTAATTAAGATTATCAAAGTTTTCAGTTATACTTAGAAATTGGAAATAAAAAGGAATGTGAGTTGGGTTTATTATGAACTGTGTTTTTAAGCGACATGTGTTCTTTAACCCAACTGACAGTGAAAATATGATTTGGAATTTATAAATCTTTATTTAAGATTTAAATGGGATTTTTCCAAAAGTAAAGTTTTCCAATTTAATATATTTAATTGGGATTGGATGGAATTCGAATTTATAATAACCGAGGTAAGCTTCTGTAGAAGAAGACCGACACAACGTATGGAATTTAAGAGACTTTGCCGTTATTCCATTTATATTATTGGTCGGATACAGAATTTTATAACGATTATATATTGATTTGATTTCTGTGAAGATTCCGTATTCAATGGAAGATGATTTTTGTTTACCGTGAACTATGTTTTAAATGACATTAGTTCTTTAACCCAGTTAAAGATAAGATTAATTTCTTAAATTTAAATAATCATTGAATAATGATTTTTGGTATTTAAAACCAAATTTGAGTTTTGATAAATCTTTGAAGAAAATATTTAAAGGTAGTTTAAAGAATTTATCTTTGATAGAATAATGCGAATATTTTATTAGAAGAATATTATGAATTGGAATGAGACGTTGGATGTGTTTTTATAGTACTCGATTTTTAATTATAAAAATACGAGAGTTATTCGGAAAGACCAGGTTTAACCCATTCCGAATAATTACTACGACGATGAAGAGTCGAAGATGAAGACGGTGGTTGAAGACCGACGATCTTCACATCGGATGGATGTGTTGCTACTGAGACCCATGATGGAAGTAGCTACCTTGAAGGGGCTTCAGTGGTAGCCGTCCGGACTATTGTTGATTGTTTCAGATATGCGAGAACCTCTCAGGTGTCTCTGGTTTCGTTCAGACCCAGAACAGACTTGTAAATGGATGCGTGAATGACATTGGATTTCGTTCCATGTGAATTAAATCGATTTCTATTAATGTATGTCTGTTTGGTGGTGAGAATTTATTCTCTACTTAACACCCTGGTATATATTAATAGTGATTGATCGCATGGCGTGAATTGTCAATGTGGCACGCCAAGATGCAAATGATCAAGGCTTTTGTTGAAAAGCAGGGCCTTGTGGGATGATCAAAGTATAACCTAGTATGGCATGGCTTTGCGTATAACGTGTCTTCGCGAGCCTCACACCCCGGTATGAGTCAAAAACGGGATATGGACCGTAGGGAGTGCACACGTTTCTTTCTAGCTAGTGGTAGTGTAAGTGCTTAAACTGGCTGGCATTTTACTTATGTGGATGATGGATTTTGAGGCGCCTCGGATTTTTATAGGTCGTTAGTGGTCATACTATAGGTTCAAAGGAACCGGGAAGCGTGTGTTCAGGAATTGCCAATCCACTACCGTTAGGTGGGGACCGGCCCTACCGCTCCAAGGGTTGCCAATAGGTGTGATCCCGAGGCATTTGCTAGAGTGTCTCGAATCGGAGAGGACGATCCCTAGCCTCGATTTCATGATGGAAATCCAATTTCCAATACGACCTTGCGGTTTTGATTGTAGAACTAGTATGGCGACATAGTAGGATGGGGTACTATGCCGTCTATGATTGACACATTATGATTGAAGTGTTTTGAAATATATGTATACCCATAGATATATACGCTAATATTAAATCTGTTTTATCGTATCAAGCATCTTTTGACCATTATAAGGTAAAACCCTATCCTCCGGTTTGCGTTGCATTGTGTGATGGGACTTGGGTCTTATAATGGTTTCATCTTTCTAAAAAGCATTGCGTTGTTTAACGATTTACTTTGTTTTATGCACTTGCAATCCAATGGAGTAAACCCGTTCCGCGTTAGCAGCGTGGTCTTGTGATTAGCCTTATTATTAGTAGATAAGTTAAGTTAAGATTTCTCATACCAGTCCCATGACTGACCTGTAGTTTGTTTCACTGGCAAACTCGGGTGCCCATATTTTCCACACGGGCAGTCGAGTAGCTTTTGCAGATATATTTACAGGATCCTGGTTTACAGCTGAAGCGGTATTCGGAAAGCTCGGTATCCGTGTATTCCTTTTGGTTGTATATTTGTATTATTTTCCGCTGCTATTTAAATGAATTTAAATCTCTGATATTATTGTATTTCTATTATGTAATAAGTATTCATACTCTGTTATATTCTTGTACTCTGATGTAATTGTTGTAATCAGCAATAAAATGTTCTTCAGTTTGTGTTCTGATGCGTATTGTTCTCAAAGCAATCCAGGCTTTCCCTTACTGGGAAGTTTAGGTCGTTTCAATAATCCAATGGCTATTAGAGGGAACTCCATAGGTACGGTACAAATCAAGGTCATGGAGGGCTCGACCAGGATAATATGACAATGCACACGAGGAATGCCCTAAGTAGGAATATACTAGTTGCACGCCCGGACTGGTGGTAACGCATAGCCGCGACTACTGCCCACCTCGAACATCACTCCTAAATCACGGATGCGTATCAAATCAATCATACCGAGGGACTATAGTAATAAAGGAAGAAGTATTGGCGATGGAGGTAGCTAACCCCACTTGGTCCGATATAGCCATGTTTTAGTCATTTTAATTATGACACAAAGGTCAAGGACATCAATCATCGTTCTCTTTCTTCAAATCCAATAATCGCCTTCAAATCATCCTACTTCATGTGGGAACTCCATCGCGTACACAACTGTTAAAGTGGTTTTCGGTATTGGCAGAGAGTATGACAATATCTGATCCCGGTCTCTTTAATAACCAAGCGTTTACATTTTCACACTGGTCAGGTCTTTTACATTTCAAAGAGGTTCATATTTCATATCAAAATATCATATTTTGCTTTAAACTCGTTTCAATAGTAGAGATAGAATATTTCCTATTAAAATCTCCATTTAAAACCAAACTTAAAATCTTGGAACAATTCTAACTTTAAAATAATTAGAATATTAAAATAGTTAAAAGTATATTTAAAACAATTTAGGTATATAATTGAAATAGTTTGAAAACAAATAGTTTGTAAAAAATAGTTTTTTCAGATTTAGTAAAAACCATATTTAAAATATTAAAGTAATTTATAAAAGAAACAATTAATTATCAAAATTGTTTATTTAAAATAATTAATTAAAATAAAATAGTTATAAGGTAAAATATTTTGTAAAGAAAATTATTTTTATTAAAATAGTCTATACAATGGTTTAAAATACCGTAGTTGGAATTAGAATCGTTTCTAAAAAAACAAAGTGGAATCATATTCTAGTTTCCAAATCAACTCAACTAAATTTTGATATCTCAATTCAAAAAGGACTCAACTTCCCATTTCTATTTCTATTCAATTCAACAGTTCGATCTAAACAATTTGACTCAACAATTCAATTCAAATATTTGAAATTTCAATTATAATTCTCACTTCGAATTATATCAAATTATAAAATCTCAAATTCACAATTTAAATAAAACTTTAAATCAAGTTAATTTGAAGCAAATTTCGAAGATGGATAACGAATTCAATTTCGATAAATTCAGTTCATATTAAATTCGGTTTTAATCTCAGTTATCCGCATTAACGAATCTTTAAAATTGAAATTTAAATTTCATAGGTCAAGTTCGAATTCAAAGAAAATCAATTAATAATATTATTTATATTGTTTTAACAATATTCCAAAATTCAAGTTTAAAATAATATTTATTTAACCAACCGATATCCGTATAATTTTCTATTCTATGGCCAAGTAATACTTAAAATTAAATTTTAGTATTTTAGGAAATGATATATATCATTTCAATCCAAATTAGGGTCTTAGGTATTTATCATTTCAACCTACGTTCTTAATTCATTTTAATGATTACTTCTGGGTTTATTCATGCCCGTAATATCTAGGGTAAATATTTGGAACTAATCAAAACAAACTGTGGTTTAGGGTCCGTTTGGCATGGGTCCCTATTAGATTTCAAAATTAGGCTCATATTCGGTCATAAACTTATTGTAAATTAAATCCTTATTTTTCAAAAATTAAATAAAAAATAAAAAAATACGTAAATTGTTTTGGCTCCTATGTGAGCGGTTATGTTGTATTTTGTGACCATCTAGATGCTTTTTGTAAACTCTTGTATGCAATATTTATATACGGCGTGGTACTCTTGCGAGTTGCCACTACCTTGCAGCTCAAAAAAATAATACGTAAATTCATTTTTAATTAAAACATGCATTCGACAAAAATTTCAGATCAAAACACCATCAAAAAACAAGTCAAAACCAAAAAACACACAAAAACAATGAAAATGCAGTAGAATGCATTGATACATGCACATATTTAAAATAGTTGCATACATGTATGCACCTATTTCGGTTCTGTGTCAAACTGCTGCATACATGCATACATGTATGCAGATTTTATGAAATACGTGCATGTTTTCATGCAACAATTCAATTTCCGCATGTAAAACATGCATACTTGTATATCTGCATACAAGTATGCTGTTATACGTAAAAAGCAGCACACAAGATTGCAAATATTGCCATGCCTTCAACCTTTAACACATTCTTGCGTACTTGTATGTAGTTATTCTGAATAACTGCATACTTGTATGCAATTATTCAGTAGATGTGGACAAATTATTGCATGGGTATTCATATATTTGTATACATGTATGAAACTATTGGTAATAGTTGCATACATGTATGCAACTTTTTTTTATTTTCGTGGACTTCTGGGAACGTTTCAAGAATTTAGATTTTTCTTTCTTTAACTGAGTGGCGCATATTTTTTGGGCAAAAAAAAAGAAAAGGAAAGAAAACCGTAAAACACGGAAGTTGGAAAAATAGAGACCGGGTTTGCATTTTAAAAACATAAGAGACGTGAGCCTAATTAAGTTTGAAAATAGGGATGTGTGCCTAATATTCACTTTATTAGTTATTCTATTTATTTATTTCCGTCTGTTTTTCGTATTTTGTCCGTAACTTTTTCTTACGGACTCCGTTCACGAAACTCCAAATATGAAAGTTGACCAGAATTCCGAGATGAACGCAACAGTTAAAGTTTCACGATCATATTCCATCATTTGCAGAAATTCCTATTTTTGAGAATTTAATTAAATAACTAATCTATTGTCAAAATTGCGGGTTGTACAGGATGTCAGCTGCAATATGATGACTACCTTCAGATGATGATGTTGATGATGTGTGGCGAAAATGGATCTTAGATGGTGCAACTATTACTCTATGTGGTATTGAGCCAGTAGAGTACGTCCCTACTTAGTGAGGGGATGCTGACCGCAGTAGGATAAAATATCCTAGATTGAGTATGTGGCATGGATCCACTTTGGTAAATATTATCATCTTTCTGACAAAAGAATATCCTATAAAAACTGATTTGACTTAATTGAAGATATTGTTTGGAGTCTAACATGAAAATCTTACTCTCCAGTACATTTTGATGGGTACCGCAACAAGAGAAGTACGCCTTGACTTGATTAGTTGACATTAGTTGAAATAGGATGAAATATTCGACATTGAGTGTGCAATATAAATCCACTTAGATGAATCAGATGTTGTTTTGGTAAAAATATTTGTTATCAAAATTGCTATTGCAAATTTGTTTGATTTATTTGTGGATATCATTTGAAAGTCTACCTTGGATATTATTTTGAACTTTGATGTGATATTATCCCGACGAAATTAATTTATTGATAAACTTGAAGTTCCTTAAAACACAACTGCCACGATTACTTTTTGGTACATTTCGCAGGGTACCGCAAGAAGAAGATTATGTCTTTACTTGATGATTTGACACTACCTGCGATTATATATATATATATATATATATATATATATATATATATATATATATATATATAAGAAGGTCCTAGAATCTACCCCAAATTGAACATGATAAGGGGACAAACTTGCAGGATTGATAAAATGTTGATTAGAAATGGAGAAGTTCCAATCATATAGTATTCAGGCATGTCTTAAACTCTAAATTTCGATTAATGAAATTGTTTTGAAAGTATACTTTTAAGAAAAATGCCCTGGATACATAGAGTTTCCTTCGTGGAATATTTGGCATTATTTTGATTAACTACTGCATAGAATTCGTGGACAAAATTCCTTTTGAGGAGTAAAGAATGTAACAACCTGAAACTTCGGGCAGTAAATATTTAAATATCGACGTTATTTAAATAATTAAATCTTGGATTTAATGTTAAAAAATGGTTTTATAACCTTGATTAAATCCCTTTATAAATAATAATTAATAAGGAGAAAACATGCTGTTAAATTTTTGTTTACAAAGACAAGTAGTTCGAAGAAATATCAATAATATGACTGAAAACAGTTTTGTCGATAAACGACGTTTTACTTGTTAAATGTTGTTAGAACATCATGTGCATGTAGTAACAATAGAAGAACACAAATATGTATGTACATAGCATATAAATAAAATACAAATGGTATATGTGTGTGGTGTGTGTGTGTGTGTATATATATATATATTTTAGAATATGAAAATGGCTTAAAATGATAGGGACACGTGTCATCAAATGAACGATACACAAGGCTTAAGGTTAAATAAGATAAAGACACACAAACACATTAGGTGTCCATGTGTAGAAATATCAAAAGACACCTAATGAGGCATGTGTCTACATCCTAAAGCTTGCATGAAGATAAGGTGGACAAGTGTCCAACACAAAATTACCAAACTAGCCTTAAGAAATGCTATATAAAGGGCGAAAATGTTCACTTCTTTTCACGCATTTACAACAAAAAAAAAACAAGATAAGATAAAAATGAGAAGCCATGAGAATAAATACAAGTTCAAACTACAATTGTAAGATGAGAAAAACTATTTGAGAACATGTATTCATTTCATGTTTTGAAGAGAAGTTGTGAAATTTAAGGATGAATGATTGGTCTCGAACCTATGAAAATGACGTTCGGTATTTTGACCATAACTTCCTCAATTCTTAATGAAATTTTTATTTCTTCATCAATCTAGAAAGTGAATTCAAAGGCCTACAACTTTCATTTTGGCCACCTTTTCTTGTTCGATAGTTTGTGTACCTGAAAATTGGATGTAAAGTCAAGTAAAAATATGCCTAAAATGGACATGTTAAAAATGACTTGTAACTAAGAAAGCTTCTTACTGTAGAAAATTTGGAGTCAAAAAATATATTTATCATAGAGAAATATAATCAAACATTCTACTGGAAAACTAGTTAAAATCTGAATTTTAGAACTTTTCATAGCTTTCTGAAACGCTTGTTTTTCTCTGAATTATTTATGAAGCACTGTGCTGAGGGAGAAACTTTTCCTAGTATTTCAGAAATGATATCTTGTCTCTGAATTATTTATAAAGAACTTTAATGAGTCCGTAAGTTTTCACAGTGCGCCAGAAACGTTGTAATACCTATTATAAGTCTTATAAACTACACAGGACTTTTCACAGCTGTTTTGAGTATAAAATTACTATAAACTACCCAGAACTTTTCACAGCACAAAAGAAACACTGTAATAACATCTGATTATAAAATCATGGTAAACTACTTCAAATCCTCTCAAATTTGGGCTTGAGCTTTCTCATTATATTATAAATAAACTATCTAAAGTTGGGATATTAAACCAAAGTAAAAGAGAGTCAAAGTGTGTCAAAACCGAGAATAAAGTAGGTTGACATGAGTTTTGCGAATTACGATGATTCGAGGAAGACATTTGATTGCTTTGGGTGATGATATGTACTATATTTTGTTCTACAAGGCTTTTGCATGAAGATAGCAAGGAGTACTGTGAGTATACTCATCATCTAAACAATTACTTATTTTTTAAGCTTGTGTTTTAATTTAATGTTGCACATAACTTCAACATACTATTGACTACAATCTTTGCTTCAGTAAGCAAACAACATATACGATTGATGATTGAGGACATCGATGACCTAATATGACTTGCATAAAGTCCTGAAATCAAGAACATAAGGATTAGGAGGAGACAAGGACATACATAGAATACCTAAGGTTTGATAGCCATAATTGCATTATCGAATGCAATATTTTTGACAAATGTTTTGTGTAAAACAATTGTAACATCCCGAGATTTTGCAATAATTTAGAATATCAAATTTTAATATGATTTGAAAAAAATTGTTTTAATAATTAAAATTTATGTTTTATGTCATAGATTGTTGAAATATGAAATGAACTTGATTATTTGAGAATTTATTTTCAATGGCTACGTACGATAATGACAGTGTTTGATAATTTATTTATAATGGAATTTGAAATTTATATTAAATTATTTGGATTTAATTAAGTCAATAAATTATAATTAAACTTTAAATATTGAAATTGCATTAATGCTTGGTGGAAACTTAATTAAATTATTTTATCAATCATGTTCAGCTTATATTGACAATAGTGACTTATTTTAATTGCTCATAAAATTGTTAATTTGTTTATATTGATAAACTATGATATTTGAAACTTATATATTGAAATATTTTGACTTGTGTAATTTATAATTGAAATAGAAGAATTGAAGTGGTAAATGATCAATATTGGAATTCAAATAAAAAGAAATTTTATCTTTGAAATTAATTTGTAAGTTATTTTGATTTGAATAGAATTTATAAACATTTGAATTTAATTTAAAGGTGAATAAATGAAAAATGAATATTTTATATGTTAATGAACTAGTAAAAATTATCATTTTGCAAACATTCTCGGAATTCGATGAAATTAATTTTATTGGATCCGGAATTGTAAATTATTGTAAGATCTAAAATTTCGTCATCATCAGAGTTATCGTTTGATCGTAATAATTTAAATCATGTAGAAATTTGTGTGTATAATTTAATTATATAATCAAATTTTAGAGAAACTGCTAGAGACTATGGAATTGGACTTTGAAATTTATTCCATTGCATTCAGAAGGCATCAAAACCTATTATTAGGCTGTGAGCCGGTCTGATTTGGACTCTGTCTGAATTTTGGCTTAAATACACGAAAACCGAGATAATTAATTAATAAAATAATTTCTGAAAACCTAATATAACATGGCCGCTGCCTCTTTCTTATTCAATGGCCAGAATGCTTGATTTTTCTCCCTCTAATATATTTCAATCCACTCATTATCGTCAAAAACTTTCTGCATAAAGATCGTAACCCTTCTCGAGATCTTCGATTTCATATGGTTGTGACCGTATTTTGGGTTGTGTAGAGGGCGCAACAGGCCCATATTCGCATCAACTTTGGAAGCAGTTTTCGAAGCAAGGGGGAAGCTGTGACGATCCCAAAATCCGAGGGGCGGTATTAAGGATAATCATTGGAATATAACACATCAATCATCATAGCAGAGAACCGATAATAGCAAAAACAATAAATAGAATAATTTTACATGGATATGACAGCGGAATCACAGCATGTAACAACATCAGAATAGCACAACGTGGGATATAACTTAGTAAATAAAAGGGGAAATGATCAGTCACCATCGCCAGTGGCAGAATATATACATGCAGTGAGACATAATAAGGGTATCAGTCTACATCGCCGAAGGCGGTACATATACATACGATAATAAATACTGAAAGTAAAGCAGTCTGCATCGCCGGTGGCGGAATCATAATATAAGTACAATAATGGCGGAGAATGTCAAAGTCATCTCTGTGAAGTCAGCCTCGCCATGAGCCAAAATGCACTCTATGCAACAGTGCAGAGCCAAAAACAACCTGTCACCTGTGAACTAGGCTGCCCGTGTGGAAATAAGGGCACCCGCGTTTGCAAATTGAAACAAACAATGAGTCAGTCATGGGGACTGGTATGAGGAATCTTTTAATAGTAAAACAAAAGTAATAAGCAAATCATAGGACCACGCCACTTTCGCGGAACGGGTTTACTCCAGTGATTGCTGGTGCATTTAAAACAAAGTAAATTCTTTAAAACAACGCAATGCTCTTTTAAAAAGAATGAAGCCATTATAAGACTCAAGTCCCATCATACAATGCAACGCAAGCCGGAGGATAGAGTTTTACCTTATAATGGCCAAATATGCTTAATACGTGTAAAGCAAAATCATTTGATATTATTACTAGTGCATATATGTTTCAAAAACGAATAGCATCATAAATATCAATCATAGGCGGCATAGCTACCATCTACTATGTCGCCATACTAGTTCTACAATCGAGTTCGTTATTTCGTATTGGAAATTGGGTTTCCGTCATGAGTCGAGGCAAGGGGCAAGCTCCTCTCCGCTTCGAGACATTCTAGCAAATGTCTCAGGACTACACACTCTGGGTAACCCTGGATGCTTCAGGGTCGGTCCTCTCTTACGTTCGAGGATTAGTATTCCTGAACACACGTTTCCCGGTCCTTATAGACCTATAATCGAGGCGCCTCGCATTCCAACAAACACATAGGTGAAAAATAGATATAAATGTCAGGGCTGGTAAGTCACTGACACCACCATAGCTAGAAAGAAACGTCGTGCTCTCCCTGCAGTCCGTATCCCGTTTTTAACTCATACCGGGGTGTGAGGCTCGCGAATCCACGCTATACACAAAGCCAGGCCACGTAGACCGTGCTTTGATCATCATCCACAAGACTTTGCTTTGCAACAGAAGCCTTGATCACAGCATCTTGGCATGCCACATAGGCGATCCATTCCACACGATTGATTTCTATCAATATATAACCTCTGAGCTCGTATGTCTCAGAGAAGGGCGTTAAGCAAAAGAATAAATTCTCCACCGCCAAACAGATATATATTTAACAGAGATCAATCAGTATAGAACAAAATCCAATGTCAGACACACAGTCCATTTACAAGTCCGTTCTGGGTCTGAACGAAACCGGAGGCGTCAAATTCCTCGTATATCCGTACAATCAACACATACGTTCGGATGGCTACTACTTCCGTTCCATCACGGTAGCTACTCCGGTCAGGAACCTCAGCAGCGCCCATCCAACCGATACGAAGATCGTCGGTCTTGAATCGTCTTTGTATTTTCCCATTCGAATCGCTCGCTAAATTATTTGAAATGAGGGTTAGCTCGGCCTTTTCAAATAATTCACGTAATTAGAATTTAAATCAATTCTTTCCATGGTTATATTATTCGACATCCATTTTTCAGTTCTTTAGTGTTATTTTCGTGTCAAACACATACAACCATCAAATATCAAACAATTCAAGCCCAATTGGTTTATTTGTAATCTATGTTGCTTATAATATTTTATAACGATTTTTCGCCATTTTTATTTATTTAAAAATGGTCATATTTAATTAAACGACGTTTCAGGTCGTGCCGTGGCACTGGCGCTGTTTTTCCCCTAATTTGTTTTACACATATCGGAAAATCTAACCGTTGGATTTCTACAAAGTCTATATCAGTGGGAAGATATTCCCAAAGCGAACCCAACGGTTCCAGTATCGTGAAAATCCGACGGTCGGATCTTCCACACTAGTCATTTGAAGTTACGGTTTCAAAATTCGAACTGCAGCGTCGTTATTCGATTTAATTTAATTATATTTATATATAAATATAAACGATTTTGGCGCTGTTTTTCTTCATATTTGAATTAAACATTCTAGACAATCCAACCGTTGGATTTTTACAAGGTTGGTGCCGTTGGAAAGATATTTCCAAGGCGAACCCAGCGGTTGCGGTTTCGGAAAAATCCGATGGTCGGATTCCTCGTACTAATCGTTTCAAATTACGATTCCGAAACACGAACTGCACGGCTTCGATTCCCTTTAATTAAATTTATATTTATATATATAAATATAGTTCATTCTATAATTTCAAATATAGTTTATTCATTAATTTCAACTTCGTTTTCACTTCAAATATTTCACTAACGCCTTAATATTTCGAACAATTTCTCCATAACCTCCTTTGTACGGGGAGGGGTTTGGAAATTTATTGGGCCGTGTTAGGTACCCAATAAATCCTAAAAAGCATCCACATATTTATAGTGATATATTCTGGTGTTTACGGGGGAGCGTGTATAGATAATAACTCCAGAGAATAAATTCTCGTCACCCCGCTCCGTGTGGAAATAAATAGTCCATGTGCCGTATCTAATAACTAGAGAGACGTGATTATTGTCAACTCCAGACCCGTGTGGGGTTTTTATTAATCTGGCAATTTATCGTTATATTTTATATAGTCCATATAAGTCATCAGTTCAACCTGTAGTCTATAATCATCGCCATACAAGCCTCTCGCTCGTATGGTAAATCTTCCACCTCGTCACACAAGCTCCAATTGCTTATGTGGAATATGATGAAGTATGCCTATCGTCAAGAAGTATGCCATGTAGTGTAGTTCAAAATTAATTGTTACTATCCTATGGCGATGTTTATTATTTCACACAGAATAACCAGCACTCCGCATCCAATGGCATTCACAGGAGTTGATATAAAAATAAAATTGCGCAGCCAACTCATCAAGGTTTACCTATTTGTCGGGCACGCAAATAATTTCTTTACTCTACAGCTAATCCATTTTCCCTGTTCAACACATGTATATATATGCAGAACAAAGCTAATAATAATATTTCTAGCAAACTATTATTTATTTCAACACGTGTGTATTTTTATCAAAGCGTATATATGATAAAAGAAATATTTTTATCACCAAAAATATTTATTCAACACGTGAATGTTTTTAACACTTCATATTCACAATAAAGATGTAGATTTTATTGTCTATTCATTTTATTTTAAAATACGATAACATTCAACACATGAATTTCAACTCGACGAACGAATCTCAATTCAACACATGAATATTTTCTATAGTTCGTATATATATAAAAATGTGATTTTTATCGCTAAAGCTATTTGTTTAAATTCAAATAATATACAACACATGAATTTCGATTCAATGAATGAATTTCAACTCAACACATGAATATTCTCTATAGTTCGTATATATATAAAAATGTGATTTTTATCGCTAAAGCTATTTGTTTAAATTCAAATAATATTCAACACATGAATTTCGATTCAACGAATGAATTTCAACTCAACACATGAATATTGGTTTCAACATATGTGATTAATTTCAACAAATGAAAATTATTCTAACACATGAATATTTCAGAAAATTTCGGCAGCATAACGGCAGGGTAGTTAAAACCGGGACCGTTCCTAGTACGGCTCCTCGCTCTACCTTAAAACCTCGCGGTTTTTGATAATGGGGATCATGCATCTAGTTCGCACGCAGGCGGCATGTTTTATTTTCAATTCCACAATCCTATTCTAATTTGTTTCAACCACAAGAGGGTATTTTTCAACCACAAAGGTATTTTTCAACCACAAAGGTATTTTTCAACCACAATATCAACCACAAACAATTATTTCCAACCATTCGTCATACCATATAATATCACACCAATCACAAGCAATAAATATCGTCCATGGTCTGTGGACGAGGGGAGTATATATATATATATTATTATTTCTATAATTCACTTGCATTTCATCACAATTCAAAGCATATATGTTTCATACAACGTTTGTATAATTTATACATCGCTAATATAACTTATACAACACATGTACATGAGGTATACAATGCGTATATAATTTACACTTCGCTTATATAATTTATACAACGCGATTCCATTCACACAATTTAGTTTAGATTCCTCACATTGGTTTTTGCAGTGCTAAAAATCGTAGGAAGATCAGAAAAATCCGCGGCTTCTGCTAGATGGTAGATAGCCTCCTTGCGGTCACGGTGTCTCCTGTTTCATCAAATTTCGTTAACGAACGAAAAAGATATTATTTTTCAAAGTTTTGCAACACTTAAAAGTGTTATTTTCATTTCAGAATAATAAAGGTCGAACCTTTATATTTTGTTCCGAACTAGGTTTGGGATTTTCGCAAAATCCGTGAAGTATTGGGTTGATCGGCGGTGCTGACGTGGAAGAGGGGGTGGGGGCTTCCTGTCGATGGTGGTGCGGTTCTCTCCGGTGGCCTGTGGCGTCGTCGGCGGCGCTGGGAAGTCTCAAAGTTTGGGGGCTCAATTCAGGCGGAGGAGGTGATGGTGGAGGTCGCGTCGGGGTCGGATGTGAAGAGGGGCGAAGGGGCTTTCGAGTGGTGGTGGTGGCGTCGGCTGTAGGTGGCGGCCGGAAAAGGGGAGGGAAGGTTGGAGCAACGTGAATCGTCGATGGGAGGGTGGCGGCTAGGGTTTTCCGTGGTTTTTTTTTTTGAAAGAAAAAATCCTATTGGCCGAGGATTTATAGGAAATTTTAAATAGTGTTTTTACAAACGAACTCCTTTTCAAATCCAACGACTGTCGCCCCTAGCTAAATACCCCCATTCCGGACACAATGGGATATATTTCGTTAGCCATTTCGACTGTTACAGTCAGTTATTTTTCAAATTAAAATATAAAACATTCAATATTTAATTTGAACGTACATTTCAATTTGCCAGGGCCACAAACTGAATCAAAAAATTCCAGAAAAATAAATCTAGCTTTGTTTTGACGATACGGTCCTAACAAAACCAGTTTCTTCGAATTCTGAGCTCATATGCAAAATGTCCATTTTTAGGTCGACCCATTTTAACAGAAATTGACCAATCACATTTTCTTTTGCCCCGCTCACATACTAGCTTCAAAAATTATGAAATTTGAAACCTAGCAATAGTTTGACATCTCGGACCCAACAAAAGTGGTTTCGTCGAATTCCGAGGTCGTATGCAAAATATCTATTTTCAAGGGCTATATATGCTATATAGCGACTTTTCTGAAAATTCATTTGGCCATAACTTTTGATTCCCGTTATGAAACTTCGATTTTTCAGATTCATTAGAAAGGTATCCATAAACAGATTTAAATATTTTCAGTTTCGCTAAAATCCGTTATATTTTCCACCCGGTACAGTCAGACAAAGTTTGTATTCAAAATTTCAAACTGCAATACTAGCCCCAATTCTTTATTTTATTGAAATATGCCATTTCAATTATTCAAATTCTTTGGTAATAACCAAAATTAAAAATTTTAAATTGGTTCACATTTTCCGGGTTATTACAATCTCCCCCACTTAAAACTTTTCGTCCTCGAAAAGGAAATAACAGCAAAGTAGGAAATAAAGTGTAAATGCAAAGTATTGTAAAGGTATCTTGCACCGGAGTTAGTCAGAGATGTCCACTCTGCATTTGGGGTAGGCTTGTTTAATGCTTTCCTCAGTCTCCCAAGTACAGTCTCTAGGATCACTACTCCACTGCACTTTGACTAAATGAATCTTTTTGCTCCTTAGCTCTCTAGTTTCTTTGCCAACAATTTTTAATGGCTCTCTTCTGAGCGCTAATTCTGGAGTTATGTCTATATCCTGTTGCGCTGCTTCTTCTACAACAAGATCTGGATCATGAACATGTTTTCTGAGTTGAGACACGTGGAACACGTCATGTACACCAGGCAACCAATCAGGTAATGAAACCCTATATGCAAGAGTTCCAATCCGTTCAAGTATAGGAAAGGGACCAATAAATCTCGGTGCCAACTTCCCAGTTTTGCCGAATCTGATTACTCCCCGCATCGGAGAAACTCTTAAATAAACATAATCGCCAACGGCAAATGATAAATCTCTTCTTCTCGCATCAGCATAACTTTTCTGTCGGCTCTGTGCGGTTTTCAATCGCTTCTTAATGAAATCGACCTTATCCGATGCTTCTTGAATCATATCGGGCCCTAACACCAGTCTGTTGCTAGGTTCTACCCAACATGCGGGAGATCTGCACGGCCTACCGTATAATGCTTCAAATGGAGACATCCCCAAACTTGCTTGATAGCTATTGTTGTAAGAGAATTCGGCTAAATGTAAGTGATCTTCCCATGAGCCTCCAAAATCGATAACGCAAGCCCGTAGTAAATCTTCTAGAATTCTATTCACTCGCTCAGTTTGGCCGTCTGTCTGAGGGTGATAAGCGGTGCTTAGATTCAATTTGGTTCCCAATTCATTCTGGAATGCTTCCCAGAATTTGCTAGTAAATAGGGGATCTCTATCACTGACTATATTGAGCGGCACCCCATGTAGTTTAACTATTTCTTTGAAGTAAATCTGTGCTAAACTTTGAGCCATTCTATTGGATCGGACAGGTATGAAATGGGCAGTCTTGGTGAAGCGATCTACGATTACCCATATACTGTCGCTTCCTTTCTTAGTTCGAGGCAAACCATCAATGAAGTCCATCGAAATTTGCTCCCACTTCCATCCTGGAATTTCTAAAGGTTGTAATAGTCCAGCCAATTTCTGCTGATCGCTCTTAACTAGCTGACAAGTGGAGCATCTGCTAACATATAATGAAATATCTCTTTTCAAAGCCCTCCACCAGAATGTGCGTTTGATATCGTTATACATTTTGCTCACACCGGGATGGATACTGAGTTTAGACTTGTGACATTCATCAAGTACTTCCCTTCTGAGCTCAGGAAGATTTAGGATGCAAATCCGGCCCTTTAATCTAAGAACTCCTTTGTCATCGAGTCGGAAGCTTGTGGATTCACCTTCCTTGACTCTCTGACTGATTCTTTGAATAAATTCATCGTCTTTCTGAAGGGTTGAGATCCTGTCAATTAATGAAGACGTGATGACAAAACTGGCGATGATTTCATTCTTTCTGCTGAGCGCATCTGCTACAACATTGGCTTTCCCTGGAGTGTATAGGATCTCAAAATCGTATGCTGCAAGGAATTCTAACCAACGCTGTTGTCTCAAATTTAGATCTTTCTGAGTGAATAGATATTTCAAGGATTGATGATCAATAAATAGTTCGAACTTCTCGCCCAATAAATAATGCCTCCAGATTCTTAAAGCAAACACGATAGCTAATAACTCAAGATCATGAGTTGCATAGTTTCTTTCATGCGGCTTCAGCTGACGGCTGGCATAAGCGACCACTTGGCCTTTTTGCATTAATACTGCGCCTAGCCCTCTAATAGAAGCGTCTGTCCATACAGTCAAGTCTTGGTTGCCTTCTATAATTGTCAATACTGGAGCAGTTGTCAACTTCAGTTTCAGCTCCTGGAAAGCTTCTTCACATTCGGGAGTCCATTTGAATTTCTCATGCTTCTTTGTAAGCTTTGTCAATACACCAGATATCTTTGAAAAATCCTGAACGAATTTCCGATAGTAACTAGCCAATCCCAGGAAACTTCGAACTTCTGTGGGGGTAGTAGGTTGTTTCCAGTTCTGAATCGCTGTGATTTTGCTTGGATCTACAGCAATCCCTTCTTTTGATATGACATGGCCTAGGAACTTAACTTCATCCTGCCAGAAGACACATTTAGAAAATTTAGCTTTCAAGACATTTCTCCTTAGAATTTTCAACACTTGTTCTAAATGTTTTGCATGTTCGTCTTCCGACTTTGAGTAGATTAAAATGTCATCGATGAAGACTAGAACAAATTTATTCAATACACCACGGAACACTCTGTTCATAAGATCGACGAAGTATGCCGGAGCGTTACACAAGCCGAACGGCATTGCTAACCATTCGTAGAATAAATCGGGACCCCTGAAGGCAGTCAAAGGAACACAGTCTTCTGCTATACGTAATTGGTGGAAACCTGTAGCTAGGTCCATTCTGGAGAATACTGTTGCTCCATTTAATTGATCTAATAGATCGTCTATACGTGGCAAGGGATATTTGTTCTTCAGTGTCTGCTTATTGAGATCTCGGTAATCAACACAAAGTCTTAGAGTACCGTCTGATTTCGGGACAAATACTACTGTTGCTCCCCAAGCTGAAAAGCTCGGTCTGATCAGACCTTTCCAAAGCAATTCTCGGGTTTGACTACCTAACTCTTCTTTTTCTTTCGGGGCCATTCTTCTAATTGGATGTACTACTGGTCGGGCGTTAGGAATTAGATCTATTCTAAATTCAATCTCTCTTTGCAGCGGTAAGTTTTCTACTTCTTCAAACACATCCACATAGTTTTTAACGACCGGTATCTTTTCTAATGAAGGGGGAGTAACTTCTAAAGAAGACCGAAATTCTATTCTATTAATTTCTGAACCGTGACATGGTATATATATAGGTCCAAGCTTCGTTTTGACTTTGACTATTCTCTCGGCACATCTAACTTCGGCCTTATATTTTGTCAACCAGTCCAGCCCCAGTATAATATCAAATTCGGAAAGGTCCATGACAATTACTTTAAAAGGAAATCGATAACAAGAATAAGAGGCGGGTACATTACAATATGAGCCGAGAATAGTAGACCCTCCTATCGGATTTTGAACTTTAATTGGTTCCTTAAGCTTCCTTGGGTTCAATTTTAACTTGTGAACAATGTTACTAGAAATGAAGCTACGTGATGCACCAGTATCAAAAAGTACAGAAACAAGAATATTTTTAATGGTAAGGGTACCTCCCAAGACGTCGGGTTTACCTGATCCATCGGTGGTAGCTGGCGGGGTCTCCCCGTCATACGCATGAGCCACTTGTGCATTCTGCTTCAGAGGACAGTTCCTGCTATAGTGCCCTTTCTTATGGCAGTTGTAGCATTCGACTGAGCTGTGGTCTGGATTTTCCTTTGGCTTCTTCGGGGCTTTGCACACATTAGAAAAATGTCCTGGCTTCCCGCAGTTGTAGCAATTCCCCTTCGGTATCTTTCCAGGTTTTTGAGTAGTGGCCGCTGTAATGCTAGACTCGGGCTGATCTGCTGAAGCCTTGCGCTTATTTCCAGCTTGGCTTTTGGCGCGGTCTTAGTTGGTGTGTCTTTCATCCATATCTTCATAATTGCAAGCCATTTCTACCAATTCTGAGAAGGAGAGTTTGATGTTGCTCATGGCTCTGTCATGGTACTTGCGCTTTAGCCCAAATATAAACCTCTTGTTCTTAGCTTTGTTAGTCATAATAAGCTCTGGAGCATAGCGCGATAACTGAGTGAATTTATTGAGGTAATCCTGGATAGAGAGATCTCCCTGATGGAGATTAGCAAACTGCTCTCGCATCCTCTCTAAGGCCTGCTCAGGTACAAACTTCTCGTTGAACATGGTCTTGAATTGCTCCCAGGTCCTGACAGTACCTACTGCATCCTCTGAGGTGATGGCATCCCACCACAACTCTGCTTCCTCCTGTAGGAGCCAAATACCTAGTCGTGCTTTGTTGTTGGTCCCCAATTCCATTCCTTTACAGATCTTTTCACAGGTTTTCAACCAAGCTATAGCCTTTGTCACTGTACCAAGGCCAGAAAAGGGTTTTCCCCCAGGTTCCTATACCTCTTCGCTACTCTGTCTAGCTCAAAGTCCTGGGGTGCTGGTGGCTGAATAATAGGGCCTTCCTCAACTATGGGGATATTCCCCCGTCCTCCTGCTACTCCGGCTCGGCCTCCACGGCCTCCCCTAGCTGCTGCTGCTCGTATAGCTATCAGAGAGAGTACTGTATAAGCAAGAAAAGAGTCAAGCTCACAGATTTGATAATTTTCATATATGATAAAGCAGGGGAACATAAGGAAAGGTAATGATGTACTGATCAAATTGTTTTGCTAATCTGCTTAGCTCATTCTAGGACATTGCTAATCCTATCTCTAATGAGCTACTCGCCGTAGAACACTACTGATTCTATTCTGACGAGGTGTTTAATGTGTTAGATCCCGGAACTAAGGTTAACCAAAGCTCTGATACCAACTGTGACGATCCCAAAATCCGAGGGGCGGTATTAAGGATAATCATTGGAATATAACACATCAATCATCATAGCACAGAACCGATAATAGCAAAAACAATAAATAGAATAATTTTACATGGATATGACAGCGGAATCACAACATGTAACAACATCAGAATAGCACAGCGTAGGATATAACTTAGTAAATAAAAGGGGAAATGATCAGTCACCATCGCCAGTGGCGGAATATATACATGTAGTGAGACATAATAAGGGTATCAGTCTACATCGCCGAAGGCGGTACATATACATACGATAATAAATACTGAAAGTAAAGCAGTCTGCATCGCCGGTGGCGGAATCATAATATAAGTACAATAATGGCGGAGAATGTCAAAGTCATCTCTGTGAAGTCAGCCTCGCCATGAGCCAAAATGCACTCTATGCAACAGTGCAGAGCCAAAAACAACCTGTCACCTATGAACTAGGCTGCCCGTGTGGAAATAAGGGCACCCGCATTTGCAAAGTGAAACAAACAACGAGTCAGTCATGGGGATTGGTATGAGGAATCTATTTAACAGTTAAACAACAGTAATAAGCAAATCATAGGACCACGCCACTTTCGCGGAACGAGTTTACTCCAGTGATTGCTGGTACATTTAAAACAAAGTAAATTCTTTTAAAAAGAATGAAGCCATTATAAGACTCAAGTCCCATCATACAATGCAACGCAAGCCGGAGGATAGAGTTTTACCTTATAATGGCCAAATATGCTTAATACGTGTAAAGCAAAATCATTTGATATTATTACTAGTGCATATATGTTTCAAAAACGAATAGCATCATAAATATCAATCATATGCGGCATAGCTACCATCTACTATGTCGCCATACTAGTTCTACAATCGAGTCCGTTATTTCGTATTGGAAATTGGGTTTCCGTCATGAGTCGAGGCAAGGGGCAAGCTCCTCTCCGCTTCGAGACATTCTAGCAAATGCCTCAGGACTACACACTCTGGGTAACCCTGGATGCTTCAGGGTCGGTCCTCTCTTACGTTTGAGGATTAGTATTCCTGAACACACGTTTCCCGGTCCTTATAGACCTATAATCGAGGCGCCTCGCATTCCAACAACCACATAGGTGAAAAATAGATATAAATGTCAGGGCTGGTAAGTCACTGACACCACCACAGCTAGAAAGAAACGTCGTGCTCTCCCTGCAGTCCGTATCCCGTTTTTAACTCGTACCAGGGTGTGAGGCTCGCGAATCCACGCTATACACAAAGCCAGGCCACGTAGACCGTGCTTTGATCATCATCCACAAGACTTTGCTTTGCAACAGAAGCCTTGATCACAGCATCTTGGCATGCCACATAGGCGATACATTCCACACGATTGATTTCTATCAATATATAACCTCTGAGCTCGTATGTCTCAGAGAAGGGCATTAAGCAAAAGAATAAATTCTCCGCCGCCAAACAGATATATATTTAACAGAGATCAATCAGTATAGAACAAAATCCAATGTCAGACACACAGTCCATTTACAAGTCCGTTCTGAGTCTGAACGAAACCGGAGGCGTCAAATTCCTCGTATATCCGTACAATCAACACATACGTTCGGACGGCTACTACTTCCGTTCCTTCACGGTAGTTACTCCGGTCAGGAACCTCAGCAGCGCCCATCCAACCGATACGAAGATCGTCGGTCTTGAATCGTCTTTGTATTTTCCCATTCGAATCGCTCGCTAAATTATTTGAAATGAGGGTTAGCTCGGCCTTTTCAAATAATTCACGTAATTAGAATTTAAATCAATTCTTTCCATGGTTATATAATTCGACATCCATTTTTCAGTTCTTTAGTGTTATTTTCGTGTCAAACACATACAACCATCAAATATCAAACAATTCAAGCCCAACTGGTTTATTTGCAATCTATGTTGCTTATAATATTTTATAACGATTTTTCGCCATTTTTATTTATTTAAAAATGGTCATATTTAATTAAACGACGTTTCAGGTCGTGCCGTGGCACTGTTTTTCCCCTAATTTGTTTTACACATATCGGAAAATCTAACCGTTGGATTTCTACAAAGTCTATATCAGTGGGAAGATATTCCCAAAGCGAACCCAACGGTTCCAGTTTCGTGAAAATCCGACGGTCGGATCTTCCACACTAGTCATTTGAAGTTATGGTTTCAAAATTCGAACTGCAGCGTCGTTATTCGATTTAATTTAATTATATTTATATTTATATATAAATATAAACGATTCTGGCGCTGTTTTTCTTCAGATTTGAATTAAACATTCCGGACAATCCAACCGTTGGATTTTTACAAGGTTGGTGCTGTTGGAAAGATATTTCCAAGGCGAACCCAGCGGTTGCGGTTTCGGGAAAATCCGATGGTCGGATTCCTCGTACTAATCGTTTCAAATTACGATTCCGAAACACGAACTGCACGGCTTCGATTCCCTTTAATTATATTTATTTTTATATATATAAATATAGTTCATTCTATAATTTCAAATATAGTTTATTCATTAATTTCAACTTCGTTTTCACTTCAAATATTTCACTAACGCCTTAATATTTTGAAAAATTTCGCCATAACCTCCTTTGTACGGGGTGGGGTTTGGAAATTTATTGGGCCGTGTTAGGTACCCAATAAATCCTATAAAGCATCCACATATTTATAGTGATATATTCTGGTGTTTACGGGGGAGCGTGTATAGATAATAACTCCAGAGAATAAATTCTCGTCACCCCGCTCCGTGTGGAAATAAATAGTCCATGTGCCGTATCTAATAACTAGAGAGACGTGATTATTGTCAACTCCAGACCCGTGTGGGGTTTTTATTAATCTGGCAATTTATCGTTATATTTTATATAGTCCATATCAGTCATCAGTTCAACCTGTAGTATATAATCATCGCCATACAAGCCTCTCGCTCGTATGGTAAATCTTCCACCTCGTCACACAAGCTCCAATTGCTTATGTGGAATATGATGAAGTATGCCTATCGTCAAGAAGTATGCCATGTAGTGCAGTTCAAAATTAATTGTTACTATCCTATGGCGATGTTTATTATTTCACACAGAATAACCAGCACTCCGCATCCAATGGCATTCACAGGAGTTGATATAAAAATAAAATTGCGCAGCCAACTCATCAAGGTTTACCTATTTGTCGGGCACGCAAATAATTTCTTTACTCTACAACTAATCCATTTTCCCTGTTCAACACATGTATATATATGCAGAACAAAGCTAATAATAATATTTCTAGCAAACTATTATTTATTTCAACACGTGTGTATTTTTATCAAAGCGTATATATGATAAAAGAAATATTTTTATCACCAAAAATATTTATTCAACACGTGAATGTTTTTAACACTTTATATTCACAATAAAGATGTAGATTTTATTGTCTATTCATTTTATTTTAAAATACGATAACATTCAACACATGAATTTCAACTCGACGAACGAATCTCAATTCAACACATGAATATTTTCTATAGTTCGTATATATATATAAAAATGTGATTTTTATCGCTAAAGCTATTTGTTTAAATTCAAATAATATTCAACACATGAATTTCGATTCAATGAATGAATTTCAACTCAACACATGAATATTCTCTATAGTTCGTATATATATAAAAATGTGATTTTTATCGCTAAAGCTATTTGTTTAAATTCAAATAATATTCAACACATGAAATTCGATTCAACGAATGAATTTCAACTCAACACATGAATATTGGTTTCAACATATGTGATTAATTTCAACAAATGAAAATTATTCTAACACATGAATATTTCAGAAAATTTCGGCAGCATAACGGCAGGGTAGTTAAAACCGGGACCGTCCCTAGTATGGCTCCTCGCTCTACCTTAAAACCTCGCGGTTTTTGACAATGGGGATCATGCATCTAGTTCGCACGCAGGCGGCATGTTTTATTTTCAATTCCACAATCCTATTCTAATTTGTTTCAACCACAAGAGGGTATTTTTCAACCACAAAGGTATTTTTCAACCACAATATCAACCACAAACAATTATTTCCAACCATTCGTCATACCATATAATATCACACCAATCACAAGCAATAAATATCGTCCATGGTTTGTGGACGAGGGGAGTATATATATATATTATTATTTCTATAATTCACTTGCATTTCATCACAATTCAAAGCATATATGTTTCATACAACGTTTGTATAATTTATACATCGCTAATATAACTTATACAACACATGTACATGAGGTATACAATGCATATATAATTTACACTTCGCTTATATAATTTATACAACGCGATTCCATTCACACAATTTAGTTTAGATTCCTCACATTGGTTTTTGCAGTGCTAAAAATCGTAGGAAGATCAGAAAAATCCGCGGCTTCTGCTAGATGGTAGAGAGCCTCCTTGCGGTCACGGTGTCTCATGTTTCATCAAATTTCGTTAACGAACGAAAAAGATATTATTTTTCAAAGTTTTGCAACACTTAAAAGTGTTATTTTCATTTCAGAATAATAAAGGTCGAACCTTTATATTTTGTTCCGAACTAGGTTTGGGATTTTCGCAAAATCCGTGAAGTATTGGGATGATCGGCGGTGCTGACGTGGAAGAGGGGGTGGGGGCTTCCTGTCGACGGTGGTGCGGTCCTCTCCGGTGGCCTGTGGCGTCGGCGGCGGCGCTGGGAAGTCTCAAAGTTTGGGGGCTCGATTCAGGCAGAGGAGGTGATGGTGGAGGTCGCGTCGGGGTCGGATGTGAAGAGGGGCGAAGGGGCTTTCGAGTGGTGGTGGCGGCGTCGGCTGTAGGTGGAGGTGGCGGCCGGGAAAGGGGATAGAAGGTTGGAGCAACGTGAATCGTCGATGGGAGGGTGGCGGCTAGGGTTTTCCGTGGTTTTTTTTTGAAAGAAAAAATCCTATTGGCCGAGGATTTATAGGAAATTTTAAATAGTGTTTTTACAAACGAACTCCTTTTCAAACCCAACGACTGTCGCTCCTAGCTAAATACCCCCATTCCGGACACAATGGGATATGTTTCGTTAGCCATTTCGACTGTTACAATCAGTTATTTTTCAAATTAAAATATAAAACATTCAATATTTAATTTGAACGTACATTTCAATTTGCCAGGGCCACAAACTGAATCAAAAAATTCCAGAAAAATAAATCTAGCTTTGTTTTGACGATACAGTCCTAACAAAACCAGTTTCGTCGAATTCTGAGCTCATATGCAAAATGTCCATTTTTAGGTCGACCCATTTTAACAAAAATTGACCAATCACATTTTCTTTTGCCCCGCTCACATACTAGCTTCAAAAATTATGAAATTTGAAACCTAGCAATAGTTTGACATTGAAACGACCCGCAAATCCGTGCTATCAGAGTTGACTAAATACACCCCACGTCCAACCCAAATAACACAGAAATACGACTCATTATTAGAAAGAAGTTAGAGGATGAGAAATAGAAAGAAAGAAATATTAGAATAGAAGAAAAACGAAGATCACAACTCACTGCGGAACGAAGAAAATATATTATATAACATAAGCTTCGAAATACAAATCTGTTTTGTACATATATACATACCATCATCAGAGTACACATAACATTTGATCCAGCGGAAGTAACTCTAAATAACTAACGTTGAAGCCTCCTGCTTCAAGCTCCTCCAAGTGTATCTGTAAAAGCCTGAAACACTTGACTGCCCGTACAAATTTGGGCACCCAAGAGTTTAGGGAAAACAAAACAAAATAAACTCTGGGTCAGTCATGGGACTGGTGTGAGTAAACTCCAACCACTTGTTTAACTTTTAAAAATCCTTTCAAAAGAAAAGATAATAGTAAGACCAGCCCACACATAAACACGGACGGTTTTTACCTTACTATAACCCAAAACACTTTGATATCAAATCCAGTGATATTATAGTAATGTCTACATCAAATAAATAACCAAATAGCAGAACGCTTGCATCTCACGCTCTACATATATAGTGAAAAATCAAAAACCGCATGGCGCTTATTGGAGATTGGATTTCCAACATGACAAGGTATGGGACCACCTTCCGATGATGTATCTCTAGAGGCGAATACACCTGGGTTCAGCAAGAACGTCTTGCAACCCGGCCCACACATGACCGACCACTCATTTCGCTTGAGTGTATCGAATGTATATCACCAACGGTTGGACTCAAACCACCGTTTCCCGAATGGGCAGAATCGATAGATTTAGAAACAAAAGGAATTTCTCTAGATAGGTGATTATACATCCTAATGGGTGCGACCCACATAGCCATGCTGCCTGCCCGATTTTTGTCCTTTCCCGGTTGTTGAGGCCTGAGGCTACGAATACTTACCATTCCTTGATAGCACAATCACTTTGAATGCCACATCGTCAGATCCGTTAATCACTAGTTGAGTTCGCACGAATATTCTGGATATTATGCTAAGGGATAAATCCGTTGCAACCATATATATTCATACAGACCAACCCATTTTGATCATTGGAAATACTCTGTCAGACATTCGTCCATTTACGTTCGTTCTGGGATTGAACGAAACCGAAGGCACTATTTCTATAAATAGAAAAGCCCTTGCACTTTACTCCGTCTTCAATATATTTAGCATACTTGGTTCGCAACGCTAATGCCGATACGGAGTGGTTTTTCGGATAATAATCCAACCGGTCTCTCCATATTGACAACGATGGTCAAAACTTCGATAGTCTGTGATTTAACTATCGAATAAAAACAAGTGTTCATCCAAACATATCAAACAAATCACTGGGCTCTTTAATTAATATTTCATTAATTAAATCTCTTCTCCATTTCCTTATCAATATTTGTTAACCAAATATTTTCAATAATCATATTGGCCCTTTACGCTATTTTTGATTTCGTTTCCTTATCGAATTCTATATATATCGATATATAGATTTCTAATTGTCAAATTTCTTAAAAATATTCTAACTCCTTAAATTCCCGGAAAATTTCGCCATAACCTCCCCTGTATCGGGAGCATCGGGAAATTTCGAATAGCTTCCCGGTATCTTTCTCAATCAAAAAGAAAAAGGAAAAGCCAAGCGGCTTGCCGATACGGCGCATAAAATCTCATATATGAATTAAACATGTACCTTTTTGTCGAGCACATAAATTTAAATCTTCATATACTTCATATCAAACCTGCTTACACATGTTCACCTGTTTCCAATTCAATTCAACACCATCTAATCGTTTGAATTCAGTTTCGCCCATTTATTCTTTAAATTGGCCATTTTGCCTATTTCACTTTTTGTTGGACATAACATGTTCAAACAAAATGTTTAACTCGTTCATGACCAAATTGAATTTCAATTTCAATTCTAGTTCTCTTTTCTATTTCGAATATAAATTCTCAAATCGAATTCACTTATTTAAGGCCCAATATCAATTCAACATCTCATTTACTAATTACTATTCGAATTAGTTAATTCTATTCAATAATCAAAAATCTGATTTCTGTTTCAAAAATCAATTCGTTATTCCACCAGAGTTCACATATATTTTATAACTCAAATCTGAAATTCTCTAAATAGAAATTCGGATTTTAACTGCTTAAAATCCTTTTATAAAATGAAATAGACCGTTATGGTTTTTAAATAGTTCTGGCGCTGTTTTTCTGAAAATTTGATTTTGATATAACTCAAAATCTATACGACGAAATTCAGATTTTTCTCTTTCATTAGGAAACTATTATCAAATCGGTCCTGACGTTTCTTGTTTTAAAGAATTCTGACTTCAATTGAGTCCTGTATACTCGATTGAAGTTCGAATTGCTATTTTACGAACTACAGCGCTGCGGCGAGTTCGTTTTAATTATATTTATATATATAAACCTTTAAACTTCTTAAAATGAATTCAACTTCATTTTAACTTCTATTTGAATTCCTTGATTCAAATTCCCATCTCACTTTTGAATTCTATATTTCAAATTCCAATTCCTTTTCTATTTGATATTCAAATTCAATACTTGAATTTCTATTTCAATTCCATATTCAAATTCTATGTTTGAATTCATTTGAATTCTCTTATTCAAGCTCTATATTTAAATTCCATTGGAACTTCTATATTCCAATTTCTATATTTGAATTCTATTGGAATTCAAATATTCAAACTCCTTTTTAAATTCTATATTCAAAATTCCATAGTTTAAACCCATTTGAATTTCATATTCAAATCCCATAGATCAAATCCTATTTGAATTCAATTTGAATCTCTTATATTCAAATTTCATTTTCCATTTCCATTTGAATTTTAATATTCAAATTCATTTCCAACCCCATTTGAATTCTAATATTCAAACTTATTTTTAACACCATTTGAGTTTCTAATATTCAAACCCATTTTTTTACACCATCTGAATTCTCTTTATTTAAAACCCATTATTTAAAACCCATTTGAATTTCTTCACTCAAACCCATTTGAATTCCCCTGAATTCAAATCCCATTCCAAAACCATTTGGATTTCCTATTTTGAAATCCTAATTTGAAATTCTATTTCCAATTCTACTTTGGAAATCCTATTTCAAAGTTTATTTCAAATTCTATTTTGAAATTCTACGTTCAAATCTCTATTTGAATTTCTTTATTCGAATTCCTTTGAATTCAAATTTTATTCTTATTCCTTGGATTCAAATTCTATTTTCCATTCTAATTTCGTCTATTCAAATCCTATTTGAACTTCTATTTGAATTTCTAATATTCAATCTCCTTTTAAAATTCAAATATTTAAACTCCTTTTCTAATTCTACTATTCAAATGTTATACTCAAATTTCATTTGAGTTATATATTTAAAATTTCATTTCACATCCTATTTTGAAATTTCATTTCAAATTCCAATTGCACACTTGTATTTCTATTTCTGAATTATCAAATGATAATTCTTTTCACTTCATTTATAACTTCGTTATAAAGAACTATTTATAAACTTCGTTTATAAAGAAACTACTTGTTTTATTTTTCGAAAACAAGTTTATATTTTTATTTCCATTAAAAATTCAAATTCTATTAAAAAAACAGAATTTTTCCTTTTAAAATCTTAAATATCCTTCTACGATATTTTTAAATATCATTACTTAAGCCCAGTGATATTTAAACACACAAAGCAACCAATTATTTATTTTTCTAACACATCATATATAAAAATATATATGCAAACGAATAAACAAACAGATAATATATTTTTGAGGAATCCAGTTGGATTCCTCCAACCTGTTTCCCTGCATCCACAGATGTTAGCACATAAGTAATACCCATTCTGCTTCGTGGCAGAATATCGCGGTATAGAAGGTCATCCACTAATCATAGCGTGGGGCGTATAGGGTAATCATCCGCTATGAAACTGCGGGCATCCGCTAATGAGACTGCGGGAATCCAACCAATCAATCAACCCAATATATATATAGCCTAAATAACTAATATATATAAAACAACCAGAAAGCATTCGCACAAGCAACAAACAATTATTTTTAATGAAATAAAAATAATTCTAAAGGTGAGTGAGATTTACTCACCTTGATTTTAGTCGACGGAATAAATCAAAGACGTTTGTTCTGAATTCCATTTATCTCCAAAAATCTAAATCCATTTCCTGCTATAGGTCCAACTCGATTTGCATTACATCTTGGACCTTGTATACATTATACATGTGCGAACTATATAAAAAAAAATCGGATTCTTATCTAACTAAAATAAAATCTTATGTTTTAATCAACTAAAATAAAATCCTATATTTATCATTTTAAACTATTATCAGTTTAAACTAACTGAATATATTGTCTTAGATATACTAAATTTAACGAAAATACCTTAATCACTCCACCAAAAAGCCCTTCTTTTTCCCTGTTTTCAATCCATAAGTCGTTCGCTGTAAAATCCATCACTATTAGTGTGAATTCCAACATCCCAAAATCATCACCACTCAATGGAAATCAAGACTGACCTTCCCAAATCTATCATTGCCAAACATTGTTCCCAGTTCCTGATTTCCAGTATAATCCTTGAACAAAACTCCGCAACACCACTTCATGCCTCGAACCCATCAGCTCACTGTCAAAGCAGATCGAACAAAACTCCCAAAAATAGTTCGTCGCAGTTCCCAAACCCCTCCAATATCCTACTGTCGATCCTCTCAACTATCATCGCACCATTCGAAGACTGATGCTAGCGTCGCCCTCTATGTTGGCCTTCACGGTATTCGACCCTTCTTGAAACTCGCGATATTGATGTTTCAGAAAATCGAGAGCGCGCCCCCAAACTGAAATCGCACCACTCCAGATCAACTCAAAACAAACAGGATCGAGCTTCACCAAACGAACCTCCACTGACCCATCGCCCAACATCGCACCTCCTCAAACATCCCAGATTTCCCCTTGTTGCACCCTTCCTACAATCGCGAGTGCCTCAGTCACGAAATCGGGTTTCGATTTTCTCCTTTTGTTTTTCGAACGAATTTGATTTGAATGAAGGAGGAAGTGGCTTCGATTTGGATTATTCTGAGGAATGAATGAAACAGGCGATGGCCTTGAGTTTATATAGGCGCGAGAAAAACACACCGTACCAAAGCCATTACATCTTGTTTTCCTTGGTAACGAAGGAGGCAGACACTTTAAACAGCTCGAGGAAGGAAGTAGGTCTGCGCTGTTAATTGATATAGGTCGGCCCATTAAAATTTTTGAAAAGATCTGAAATGAATTAATTAATTTAATAATCAAGATATCTCGCGGTCTTTAAGTTGAAAAACCTGAACCGCTATTTTACATAATGACTGATGTTTTCAGATTATAACGTTATTTTGAACTCCACAGAACTGATTCTGGAATTAAATTTGACCGTATAGAAGAGATAACAGCTTAAATTAACGATTAAAATTAAATTCAATTTAAAATATAAATTGATTCAAACAATTAAATTCATCGATAATAAATTATTATTATCGTTCCATTTCAAACAGAATTTATATTAATCGACTGTATCGTTTCGATTCAGTTTTAAATCTAAAATATATTTTATATCGATTATTTAATCGATAAATTCAATATAAAAATTCTTTTATATTATCAACACAATATTTAAAACGATATTAAATATTTAAAATTAATCGTTCAAAAACCTGGGTCGTTACAGACATCCCGAACCCAACAAAAGTAGTTTCGTCGAATTCCGAGGTCGTATGCAAAATATCTATTTTCAAGGGTTATATATGCTATATAGTGACTTTTCTGAAAATTCATTTGGCCATAACTTTTGATTCCCGTTATGAAACTTCGATTTTTCAGATTCGTTAGAAAGGTATCCATAAACAGATTTAAATATTTTTAGTTTCGCTAAAATCCGTTATATTTTCCACCCGGTACAGTCAGACAAAGTTTGTATTCAAAATTTCAAACTGCAATACTAGCCCCAATTCTTTATTTTATTGAAATATGCCATTTCAATTATTCAAATTCTTTGGTAATAACCAAATTTAAAAATTTTAAATTGGTTCACATTTTCCGGGTTATTACAGAAGCCAAGTGGGCCTATACTTGGGACGCGGGTGGAGTTTGGAGTGGTGGTCGGTGTGGCATTTTCTAATCGTGGAATTGATCAACGTGGAGAGGTGCGTGATGGGGAGTTTTGAACAGGCGTTGGGTCTTCTACAGCGTGAATGTTGAAGGAGCACGATGGAGGAGCAAAGCAGCTGCTGATGTGGCAAGTTTTTTTACCTATTTTTATGCCATTTTTCGTTTTTTATTTAATTTCAAATGCTTAAACTTGAATAACTTTTGCATACAAACTCAGTTTTACACGCGGTTCGTTGCGTTGGAATCATATCGACGAGCTCTTCGTGATGACACTGATTTGGAGGGATTTTGAGACAGTTAAATTTTGGGGCATATTTTGGACTTCAAACACATTCAGAATCTAAGGTGAGTGATTAAACCCACTCACGCCTAACGAAAGTATTCTAATATTAGTTAAATTAATATCATGTCATGGTATGATTGTATTGATTGGTGTTTGGTAATTTAAATTGCATATTTAAATTTATTTGTATCGATAGTGTAGTTTAATTTGACTGCTAGACTTAATTAACATTTAAGTTAAAATTTGACATTTAATTGCCAGTTTAAAAACCTGACATATGATAACTAGTTATTTATACGATACTGAACTATTTGGATGTATTGATATGATGTATGGCTTGAATTTGATACTTTGACATCATGATGTTTAATTATATGAAGTTACCGGTCATTCACCTTGATTATATATAGTGAATATTAGGTACACATCTCTATTTTAAAACTTAATTAGGCTCACGTCCCTTATGTTTTTAAAATGCAAACCCGGTCCCTATTTTTCCAACTTCCGTGTTTTATGCTTTTTTGCCCAAAAAGTGCACCACTCAATTAAAAAAAAAATCTAAGTTCTGGAAACGTTCCCAGAATTCCACGGAAATAAAAAAAGTTGCATACATGTATGCAAATATTTGACCCATGCAAGAATTTGTCCACGTCTTCTAAACAATTGCTTAAAAGTATGCAGTTATTCAGAATAACTACATACAAGTGCACAAGAATGTGTTAAAGGCCGAAGGCATGGTAATATTTGCATTCTTGTGTGCTGATTTTTATGTATAATAGCTTATGTGTATGCAGATATACAAGTATGCATGTTTTACATGCGGAAATTGAATTGTTGCATGAAAACATGCACGTATTTCATAAAATCTGCATACATGTATGCAGCAATTTGACGAAGAACCGAAATAGGTGCATACATATATGCAACTATTTTAAATATGTGCATGTATCGATGTATTTTACTGTATTTTTGTGTGCTTTTTGGTTTTGACTTGTTTTTTGATGGTGTTTTGATCTGAATTTTTTGTTGAATGCATGTTTTAATTAAATATGAATTTACGTATTTTTTTAGCTGCAAGGTAGTGGCAACTCGCAAGAGTACCATGCCATATATAAATACTGCATATAAGAGTTTACAAAAGCATCCAGATGGTCACAAAATACAGCACAACTGCTTACATAGGAGCCAAAACAATTTACGTATTTTTTTTAAATATATATTTTTTAATTTTTTTAATTTAATTTTCGAAAAATAAGTACCGAATTTACAATAAGTTTATGACCAGATGTGAGCTTAATTTTGAGATTTAATAGTGACCTGTGCCAAGCGGACCCATTAATAAATTTATTACCTTTTTTAACCCGCCTTCATTGGGCGTTTTGGCCGAAGGGCGGTCGACCGCTCCAAGGGTGTGTCAACCACTTCGGGCCTGTAGTGCCTAACGAGGGATAGGTTTTGAAGGATAATTTCGTTATATTAAATAACATAAATGGACGGATGTTTATTTAAATAAATCTAACGGTCCATGGCCATTTCCACTCTTATAAATAAAGGGGTAAGGCCTCATTTTTTTCCCACCTATTTCTGATAACAATAGCGGAGCTCTACCATTTCCCTTTCTCTTCCAATCAAATTTTTTAATTAAAAATATATTCATACATAATCCATCAAATATAAATCATGAAGATTATAAAGGGATTATCAAATCTAAAAGAAAAAGAGTATGGATTGATGCCTAAACTGTTCTACATCAGATCCTCCCCTCTCTTCCTATTTTCTTGTAAATCTGCAGATCTAAAAATATCCCCTTTTCAGAATAATTGTATATTTATAAGAATCTGGGAATTGTAGGCCTAAAAGATTATTCAAACTTCAGATTTGGATGCTTTCAGGTGAGTGGGAACTTTATATACAAAGTTATAATAGCATATTTATCTCATTTGTACTAGATCTCAAAATATATGCCTATTTTCGTCAGATCTGTTCATAATATTTTTGAATTTGAATTGGCACCTATCAGATCTGCTAATGAATATGATTAAAACTTGGGAATTGTGAATTGTGGTTAGGAATAATATTAATTGTATGCTTATTTGAATTGTTTACACATATTGCCTATAATTATGTTGGAAAATATATTGTGGTTGTTGCAAAACACTGTAGATCTAGAAATCAGTCACATTAAACACCATTTAGATGTAGTAATGATTAAGATCTCTATTTTCAGTGTTGAATGATAAATTATATGAAACTGGATAAAAAGATACAATGGTAAAATTATGCGATTGTAATCTTAAAAGAAATATGCCTGTTTGTATTCAATGTTGTTGGGTTTTGGCTTAGTCATTGTAAATATGTCGTTTTTCTCTTTTTGAACAAAAAGACATTATTTTGAATTCACAAGAGATATGACAAAAATACTGAAAAAGGGAAAAGTGATGCAAGTGTATGTATAATAATAGATATAAATATTTGTGCGTAGTTTGCATCAACTATTGCAAAACATACATTAACATATATTTCTTATGATTTGAAAATATGTCAATTCCATTAATTAGGCATAATTTACAATAAATATAGCTATGAACTTTTTGTAAGATTTGGAACCTTTTGGCAAGATTGAATACAAAAAGAATATTTAGTTATTGATAACCAAATCAGTAAGTTCAATAATAATAATAAAGAAAATAACTACGTTAACCACATGAAAATATAAATCTATACATTATCCATCCAAATCAGCGTAAAACGATGAAATATACATTGTACTGAATGTTTGAACGATGTTCAGTTATCGAATTATATGAAAATGTAATCCATATTAAATTAATATATTTGTGGTGACCATTGTAGCAATTAATATAATTTATTGCTATAAATAGTACTGCAAATCAATAAATAACCATTGTAACCGATATTGATTGGGGGAAAAATGAATATAATAAGATAATGGTTACAATTTCTAAATTCAATAGGATTAATGTCGTAAACCCCAATTAGGAAATCTTAAATATAAATGCACATGGACACAAGGTTAAGCTTAACTTGTGGTAGAAGTCTGTCCGGAACCGCCCGGCAAAACCAGCATCCACAAGTGGTCAATTGAATGTGAGGGGTCCAATGCATGAAAATAAGTGTACTAGGGCAGGAGATTAAGTTCAACTTGTGGTAGAAGTCTACCCGGAACTGACCGGCAAATCCAGCATCCATAAGTGGTCAACTTAATGTGAGAGATTTGGTGCACAAATATATATTTATATATATACACACACACACATATAAAATACAGTAAATAAATAAATAAATAAATAAAAATAGTAATGGTCCGTTGGGGTTCAACAAATAGATACTAGTGACTGATAAAATAAGGATACCCAATGTAAAGAGTTTCCTAAGGAAAATATGACCATTATGGTCATAAGGGGTAGTAAACTAATAAATGGAAGCAAATGGTGCAAAAAGGGGATTATTGGGTATTGATTGTTGTTTAATTACTAAGTCCAATTAGAGAAGTAATTAAATAAATATCCTAAGATAAAGAGAATATAACTTTCCTTATTTATATTAATGGATATAGAACTTATAATTAAAAGTAGAGTTGGAATTAGTAAGTTAATGATGTAAAAATATTATTAATCATAGAAACCCGTGACGATAACAAATTGTATGTATATAATATTTCTGTGGAGGGTAACTAAACGGAAAGGACGTAATGACGTGACCCATTTTATCCCAATAGGGAAATTACTAAGGGCTAATGGGGTCCGAACCCAATAACCTTCGCGTATAGTCCAATTCCTGGGTCTTAAGTGGCTGGGGTTGAAAAGTCCACATGGGAATAGATCTTTCAGTATAAGGTTCTTAAACGAGATGTGCGTGTATTGCCTACCTAAACCTGGAAACTTAAAAAGTCAGATATGGCTACCTATCCTACAGGAAGTAGTAAGCGACTAATGGGGTTATCCAATAAGATCAGCTAGAAGGTATAACGAGCGATAAAATACCATCTTTGTAACGACCCGGGTTTTCGCGATCCTGGTTATCGACATAAACTCAATGTCGACTATCCAAGTATCGGAAATACCGAATAGTTAATGAAAGAAGTTAGAGGGTGAGGATAGATGAGATAGAAAATTAAAATAGAAGAAGAAGAACATACAATATCAGAGTAAACACGAATCTCATAGCGGAACGAATAAAATATAGTATACAACATAAGTTGGAAATACAAATTTGTCATTTGAGTATAACACTTACATCACAGTGGAGATAAATAATAACTATATAATCCTGAAGCCTCCTGCTCCGAGCTCTCCAAATACATCTATAAAATACCGACTACTTGACTTCCCGTACAAAATTAGGCACCTAAGAGTTTAGGGAAAACAAAAAAAAATAAACTCCGGGTCAGTCATGGGACTGGTGTGAGTAAACAATTTAAAACAGTTTGAGAAATTAATGATATCTCATAAGACCATGTCGTATAACACGGAACATGTTTTTCCCTTATGAGAATCCAAAACACTTGATTCAACATTCAAAAATCCTTTTGAAAGAAACGATAATCTTTATATCAAAATATCTTTTGATATTATAATGGTGTCTATCAACCACAACATAATAATCACCTAGCAGAACGCTTTCATCTCAAGTTCCACATATAAAATATATAATCAAAAACCATGGGCGCTTATTGGTTAATGAATTCCAACTGGCAAGGTATGGGACCACCTTCCGACAGTGTATCTCTAGAGAGGAATACACCAAGTTCAACAAGAACATCTTGTAACCCAAGCTAAACATGACCGGTCACTCATTTCGCTTGAGTGTACCGAATCAACGTATTATCGCCAACGATTGGGATCAACAACCGTTTCCCGAAAGGGACAGCATCGAAATAGATTAAAGAAGTAAATGAAACTCTAGATCGGGTGACAATACACCCTACTTGGCAGTTAACCACTTAGCCATGCAACCTACCCGATTTTATACCATTTCCTGGTTGTGAGGCTAGAGGCTATAACGTACAGATCACACGTTTATTTATTTTGAATGTCACATCGTCATACCCGCCAAATCACAAATTGATTTCCCCAAAAATACTATAGGTATACAGCAAAGAGAAACGAATTCCTCCGCCACCAACGTAAATACGTTTGAAACAATCAACTTACGCGATCTACCAAATATACTCTGTCAGACATTGGTCCATTCAAGTTGTCCTGGGACTGGACAACCCGAAGGCACTATTCTGTAAATCCATCTTAGGAAATTTCTACCTAGGATTTTCTGAACAGCCCTTGCATAACTCCGCCTTCAATTATCTTCATCATATTTGATTCACAACGCTAATGCCATACGGAGTGGTTTCCAGATAATAAATCTGATCCCGTTCTCTCCGTATTGACAACGGAAATGGTCAAAAATTTTGATAGTCGGTGATTTAACTATCAAAGGAAAAAATGTGTACAAACTACAATCATATTCCCAAATGGAAATCTTACTGATCAATCATCATTTCATTTCACAATTTCCCATTTATCATCTCCATATATTCATAAATTCCTTATTTTCTAAAATTAGAAAATATACGTTATTAACTTTGGAAAACGTTTCCATTACTGATTCACGCATCAATATCTTCCCACCTCTATCAGTCTCTAACTGTAAACTAGTAAGAGAACAACTTCCCCAGTATAAACCCCGAAGGCCGAAACCAATATCAGATCGATACCCAGAAAGCCATTCAACTCAACTAATTTCCAGTCAGTTTCTAATTTTAGTAATTCCGTTTAAATTCCTAATTCAACCCCAAATTCCTTTATAATATTTTATTTGCAAAATATTTACTTAAATCCTTTATTCACATTAAATGTGAATAATATTTCTTCTTTGCAATCAAAAAAGTTTGATTTTGTATTTAAAACCAAATATCCAAATTCTATTTTTATTTTTATTTGTAAAATTATTCATACAAATCTCCTTTTTATTTCTAACACTTAAATCCCATTTATAATTCCCTTTATATACTTCTATTTATTCTATATAAATCCTTTTATATAATTATATTTATTTTATATAAATCCTTTTATATAATCCTATTCATTTTATATAAATATTTCAATTTCAATATTCACTTTGAAAATTTCCTTTTTACATTCCAGTATTTCATATGGTATTTAAAATACCAAATAACATGACCAGTGTCATCATAATCAATCACGGATATATATCACATCATATATCACAATATATGAAAACAAACAGTATTATAATATTGAGGAATCCAGTTGGATCCCTCCAACCTGTCTCCCTGCATTCACAGATGTTAAACAATATAATTAGCATTAATTTCATTCCTATATGAAATATTCTGATAAACAAAATCAATATATAATTAACAATTTATATATATATATATATATAGTTATCTACAATTTCAACCAAACAATCGGCAATTCAACCAAACAATCAACACACAGCAATCAATCATCATTTATCAATACTAGATTATATTTATAAAAATATAAATTGATCAAAGTAGTGAGATTTACTCACATTGGACGATCATCGTTAAATAACAATAACTGTCGGCTGATTCAGACAGGCAATTTATTTCGCTATAAATTGCAACGAGCTCCAATTCACTACTAGTCAGTTCCATTGTGTAGTGTCCGTCCATACGATCCCAACGCGACTGACCGTTCATCAATCTGGGTTCGTACGCACGAGATATAACGTTAATAATTAATACAGTTATTTAATTAAATTAAACCTAAATTATTTAAAGTATCAGGCCTTACCATTTCTATATTCCTGGCCCATTTAATATCAACACTCACCCGCTCCCTTACACTAGTCCTTCCCCTATTCACGCATGAAATTCCGCCCTCCATGATCATAACTTCAACCCAACTCGTTGTGTGCCCAGAATCACTTCAACTTCTAAACACGCGAGCTACACTAACAATGCTTTCTTCCGCTCACTGTTCTTCATCATGTCATGCCAAATGCATACAACTCACACTCGTTTTCTTCTTTTATGTACCTATACCCCAGCATATTTCGTTGCTCTTTTTCCGATCCTTCAAGAATTCGCACCTGTATTTCGGAATCTCACTGGAACCAGGATCCATTATCCACGCAACTTCCTGTATGATCCACGTCCCTTTCATTTTCCCATCATCCCGCAACCGAATCCCACTTCTCCAACCTTTTAACATCAGCTAGTACCTTCTGCAAATTCCACCGTATTCACTGTCCTATCATCCATCATGCTGTTCTTCCCGTATCGAGAAGCTGAACGACACGGAGTTTTCCACTCGTCATACCCTCCCCTCTGGTCATCGGAGTCCAAAGTTCCACCACTATCAGACTCTCCTCGACCTCAGATATGCTACGGCATCATCGAATTATCCAACTCCGATCCATCTCGTCGCTATCTCCACCTTAAAAATGCCATAGTTTAGGCAACGAACTAGTGTTCGAGCCATAGAAGCTCAGCTCGAAAAGGACATAAACACGTAGAGATTTCAACATCTATACGTTATGGGTTTTAGTGAATTCCAAATTCTGTGGGCCATAATCCCATAGTTCAAATGTTTTTTTGGTCTGTTTTGAACCGTGGAATCACGAGTGCCATCGTTTGGGTGTGTATTTATATATTGTGAATAACTTAGCTATTAAGTAAGGTAGCGTTTGATTTATGAACTGGGCAGTTAAGGTTCGCATCTGCGTCTGACGCGTCCGACGCGTCTAACGCGTCCACAGTGGGACCCACACTTTTGCCCCTTCAAGACGAACGGTTGAAAAGGTAGCTTTCGCGTCCGACGCGTCGGACGCGACGAAATTTCCAGGACAACCGACCCAGTTCTCCTTTCCCTACATATTCACTCCAATTCACCACCTTTTCACTACCACATTCCATAAACAATCCGAAAATTATAGTTTAAATCCTCATTCCATGGACAGAAATGAGCTTCTTGCTTTGTGCATGGCAGTACGTCAAGATGGTGATGATTATCTCGAGTGGGAGGTGGGGGTTATTCTGTCGGTGTTAGATAACAAAAGGGACGTCAACCCTTTTTTACTTCTGATTGACAAACCAGAAGAGCTTAGGTGTTGTGTTCTTTATTATGTCCAGAAGCTGAGGAAAGGATCGATGTAGTTTTTTATGTATTGTGGTAGTTTTTTCTGTATTCCGCAATTGTGGAAGTTTTTTATGAAAATTAAATTCTGCAATTCGTATTTTACAATTTGTATCTAATTCAATAAACCTACAATAAACACAAAATACAAAAACATTAAACCCTTCCAAAATGCCCCTTTCGTAAAAAAAAACACATTCCCCGTTCGCAAAAATTCCCCTTCAAATGCCCCTTCTAAATAACCCTTCCAAATGCCCCTTCCCGTTCAAAATCAAACGGACCCTAAAAGGATGTGGTATGGTAAATGACTTAGCTATTAAGTAAAAGGGCATGGTAGGCTACAGAAAGTGTAGGTCAGCTAAATAGAATAGACTTGGATAGGAAAAGAAATAACCTTACGTTGAAAGATGCTGCACCATGCTTGCACATTAAGGTAAGGAAAATATATTACTTTATGTTTGTTTTGGATTGTAAATGTTGTTTTGTTCATGCTTTTCATTGAATGGCTCCTGTTATTCATACATATTCTGTAGATGGTAGGCTGTAGCTTTAGCCTTTTGGGTATAGGGATGTCAATCCTTGAAAAGAAGGTGTTTGATTCTTATTTCATAGCTAAGATATCATACCTCATTTCTAATGTAATTAAGGTTGCTCACGTTAACTGGTAGGAATTTAACAGGTGTGTCACGTCGGTTTAACCTCTATTATCTTTTATGTTACGAATAAATGGTAGACTTATCTTTCAGTTGTTATAGTTTATTTCGTTTGTATGCTTAAGTCTTAAATGGTCTTGGCATTCGTTCCATAAAGCTTCGTTCCCGAATGGACTGCTAACGACAGAAATAAAAATACCGTTGTGACCAGTAATGTGTTACGATCCCAAAAAATATAATAATATAGATCTGTTAACTTATTTTGTGAAACCCCAAAATACTGATATAGGGTGTAAAATACTCCAAATAAAAAGTTGTTTATTTTCCGAATTAAAAATTACAGAAAAATTCTAAAAATTGAATTATACCTACGCCTCAAAGATCCTGTCTAAATTCAAAGCTAATATTTAATAAAAATTAAATATATCATTATGGTTTATAAACGATTCCATAGAGACTATTTGAAAATTTTGATTTGATAATAAAATCCAAATCTACACAACGAAATCCCGATATTTCTCTTCTATTTGAAAAATATACTTCACCAGCTCTGAACGTTTCTTGTTTCCTAGAAATCCAACTTGAAACGTATTCTGTATATTCATTTAAAATTTTAATCACCAAATTACGAACTGCCGCGCCATTTCGAGCTCGATTATAATTATAGTATAATTTATGCATTCAACCATCGTTTATTATTTATATTCGCTATTATTATTCAACTCTAAACTGAATTATATTGGTTAAATCATCTGATTTACACAACATTGTGAATTCTACTATTTCCGACTATTTCAGAAATTAAATATATTATTTAATTATTAATATTAATTAAATATTCAATATTATTTAATTAAATAACCATTTAAATATCTAAATCAATATTTAAATAATTAAATAAATTAATTATTATGCAGTAAAAATATGGGATGTTACAATCTCTCACCTTATACGGGGCAAGGGTATATGCGCAAATAACGGAAGCCTTAACTAATAGAGCCCATAGCTAGTGCCCTCTAGTTTATAAGAATGTTGAACAAATTATCGAGACATATTAAGTGACCAATAAGTCCGCCTAGGGTCTTAAGTGATCGGGAAAATACACCCTGTCTATCATTGATAGTGAGGCATTAAATAATAATGGGTAAGTGGATGGAAAGGTATATATACAAACTCCTCAATTTGGGGTTCACTTCTCGGTTTAATAACTAATTAAATCATGACCTTAAGGCTTCCTAAATATTTGTGTAACGTTCTATCTCGGTAACATATCTTGGAATACTTCTGTGTGAAGGTTAGGAGAGTCGTGTGTAAATATCAACAAGGTTAGGCTAGAATCACTAACTTTGATAGGCATACATCTTGGGTTAAACCACACGGGATACATTTGTGCATTATAATACGTGTTGTACATAACCTGTTCACCGGAATCTTATTGTTCTGACCCCACTCCTCATTACAACTACCCAGGTTTTCTAGAGAAGGCCGGGTTCTCACAGGTGTTTAAGTTTGGCTTTCAGTTCTCGTTCTCTCTCCTGCTCAGTATTGGTAAAGTGACTTACTTTAAAAAGGTAGTTACTTGAGTTAATATCAATCTATCTTATTTTGTCTCCGCTGTGAGTTATCTTATCGTACTCTGATTAAGCTCATGCTCATTTATTTGCAAGTATCACATTTACATGCTCCATGCTTGGATGTTGTTTTAGTTTTGATTTTTGTCGAAATTTGAGCACTGGAAATTGTGGGGTGTTACACATCCCCTCACTAAGTAGGAATGTATACTGGCTTAATACCACATAGAGTCATAGTGCACTACCCATGATTTATTATCTTATATGGCACATCTTCATCGTCATCTGAAGGTTCCATCATTAAAGAAATGTTGCATCAAAATCTTTCATAAGTATAAACAAAGTGTCTTAAAGTACTTTTATACTTTGTAATCATTACTTCAACATAGATAACCATTTTCTTTTGGAAAAAAACAACACTCTCGACCTCGAAAATCATAAGGCATTAAGTATGAAAATATTTTTTTATATATCCGACAATAGTATTTTAAAATTACTCAATGCATCTCAAAATTTTATATGTGTTCCTAGTTACGACATTCGCATTGAATGACGTCAACCTTTTTTTTTCAAACACATAGTCAATTTGCAACAATGTTTTGAGATAGCAAACTTTCAAAATTTAAAATATGTATGATGTAAGTATTCTATATAATTAATCTAGCTTCCTAATAAGATTAACTTCAACTAAACCAAAATTAAGGATTTAAAAATTATGACCGAATTGCTGAGGGAAGTTTTAGCAGCTTTAAGCTAACATCATCAATACTAAACAATTCTAATATCGTATTATGCAAAAAAAAAAAAAAAAAAAAATCTCACCTCAGTTTTGCATGAATGCAGTGTTCAATTTACTCCTCTTGATCTTCCTCATTTATATTTGCCCAAGCCCATTTAATTCCACCCTCGACAAGCTGTTATTCCACATTCTTTTTGAGCCACTCCATTGCATCCATTTCATACTCCTACATACCTCCCTTTATAAGCCGCTCCATTTATTCCTTCGTTAATTTATAACTAATCATATGCACTTACAACTTCGTTAAACCTCTTTATGTGGTGCTTGATAATGAATTAACATATTATCATTATTTGTATAAACACTAAACAACGTTAAACACAAAAAAATATTACTCATAACCCTGGCCAAAGGAATGGTGCCTTATCCGATCCAGTTTTATTTATAAAATTAAGGTAGCTTCATTTCGAAATTTATAGGATGATTTTCTAATCTTATATGAAATTTTATTTAGGCACCTACCCTAAACTCTTATACCAACTTGTAACAACCCATAAATTTCGATTAGCCAAAATTTATCAAAAATCTCGTCTATTCAAAAACAAAAAAGACAGCTAATACTTTATTTGAATAAATATACAACATCACAAAATGTACTAGATGGAATTATAATAAATGCCACTTATCAGAGTATTCATTAAATCCACAGGGTATGCTTAAATGTGAATTAAGCACAATAACTGTGCATCTATCATTGTGCAACTCTGATGAGATGGACATCAATATTCATTCTTGTACACTTGATAAACACGTTAGCATGACTTAAATGGTAAACATGAAAAATTCATCATTACAAGATGAAATATCAAATAGTAAACAAAGAATATTTTTATTAATATAGCAGCTGCATAACTACCTCTTGCGATTGTCTACATACCTTTATCTAATTGGTAAGCAATTAGATACAGAATCAAGCCAACGTAGTTCTTCTTTACACAAAACATTAAAAATCAATATTTACTTACAAAAATACTCTTTATGTCAAGTAAGGGTAAAATACTGTGCAAATACTCATATTGATATCGACATATCTCTTGTAGAACTTCCTTTCAAAAGATAAACATCTTCTATTTTAAATACCAAGAAACTCCTTTGTGATAAAATAGATTGTAAATCCAAACTAAACATCAAGAAAAGGAATACTAGAAAATATTGTTTTACATAAAACGTTTGTCAAAGTATTAAATTTCGACAATGCAATTATGACTATCAAACCATAGGTATTCTATGTCTGTCCCTAACCTATACTAATCCTTATGTTCTTGATTTCAGGACTTTATGCAAGTCATATTAAGTCATCAATGTCCTTGATCATCAGTCGTATATGTTGTTTTCTCAACGAAGCAAAGATTGCAGTCAATATAGTATGTTGAAGTCATGTGCAACATTAAATTAAAATACAAGCTTAAGAAATAAGTAATTGTTTAGATGATGAGTATACTCACAATACTCTTTGCTATCTTCATGCAAAAGCTTTGTAGAACAAAATATAGTACTTATCATCACCCCAAAGCAATCAAATGTCTTCCTCCAATCATCGTAATTCGCAAAACTTATGTTAACCTACTTTGTTCTCAGTTTTGACACATTTTTACTCTATTTTACTTTGATTTAACATCCCCACTTTTGACAGTTTGTTTATGATACAATAAGGAAACTCAAGTCCAAATTTAAGAGAATTTGGAGTAGTTTACCACGGTTTTATACTCAAAAGTTATTAAGCATTTCAGTTGCGCTGTGAAAATTTCTGGGTAGTTTATAATAGTTTTAGACTCAAAACAGCTATTACAGCATTTCAGATGTGCTATGAAAAGTTCTGTGTAGTTTATAAGACTCAAAATAGGTATTACAATGTTTATGGTGTGCTGTGAAAACATCTGGACTCGTTAAAGTGTTTTATAAATAATTCAAGGACAAGACAACGTTTCTAAAATGTTATGAAAATTTCTGGCCTTGGTACAGTGCTTCATAAATAATTCAGAGAAAAGATAGTGTTTTAAAAAGCTACGAAAAGTTCTAAAATTCAGAATTTTTGACCAGTTTTTCGGCAAAATGTTTGATTTTATTTCTCTATGTTAAATATAGTTTTTGACTCCAAATTTTCTATATTAAGAAGCATTCTTAGTCTATTTAATTATCATGAAAAGAAAACCTAAAAAACATTTATCAATTTAATATATATATAATTCAACAATACAAGGCATTTTTAACATGTCCATTTTAGGTAAATTTTTACTTGATTTATAATCCAGTTTCAGGAACACTATCTATTGAATTAGAAAAAGTGGCCACAAGAAGGTTGTAGGCCTTTGAATTAGCTTTCTAGTATGATAAAGATATCAAAATTTGATCAATAATTGAGGAAGATATGCTCAAAGTAGCGAACATCATTTTCATAGGTTCGAGACCAATCATTCATCCTTAAATTTCACAACTTTTCTTCAAAATATGAAATGAATACATGTTCTCAAATAGTTTTTCTCACCCTAGAATTGTAGTTTGAACTTGTATTTATTCTCTTTGCTTCTCTTAAACTTCTCCTCTTTGTTTTATCTTGTTTTTGTTTAATGAATGCATGAAAAGAAGTGAACAATTCCACCCTTTATATAGCATTTCTTAAGGCTAGTTCGGTAATTGTTTTTGGACACTTGCCCACCTTATCTTCATGCAAGCTCTAAGAGGTAGACACATGCCTCCTTAGGTGTCTTTATATGTTTCTACACATGGACACCTAATGTGTTTATGTGTCCTTATCTTATTTAATCTTAAGACATGTGTACCATTCATTTGATGGCACATGTCCTTATCATTTTAAGCCATTTTTTCATATTTTAGAATATATATATATATACATACATACATACATATACCATTTGTATTTTATTTATATGCTATTTACATACATATATGTGTTCTTCTATTGTTACTACATGCACATGATGTTCTGATAACTTTTAACAAGTAAAATGTCGTTTATCGGCAAGACTGTTTTCGGTCATACTATCGATATTTCTTCGAACTACTTATCTTTGTAAACAAAAATTTAACATATTTTCTCCTCACTAATTATTATTTATTGAGGGATTTAATTAAGATTATAAAACCATATTTATAACATTAAATGCAAGATTTAAACATTTATATAACCTCGATATTTAATTATTTACTGCCCAAAGTTTCAGGTTGTTACACATACTAGGATTTTTTTCCAGTGTGTACAGCTTAAAAACAACATTATTATTTTCATGAACACAGTTTAGCCAAAATATAAAAAATTACAATTAGGAACTGCATAAGCTTCAAAATAGTGAACCATATTTCATCATTAATTGGTACACCATCACTCAAATAGAAATCATCATCTCAGGCACAAATCATTGTTTTCCTTTCCGATTTTATATTGGTAGGTCCTACCCATAAGCGCTATGACCAATTATAGATAAGAAATTGTGCATGGCAACCTTGTACAAAAAGTATAGCCTTAGGTACCGTTTGATTTTCCAACTGGGCACTTTACGTTCGCGTCTGCATCAGACGCGTCTGACGCGTCAACAGCGGAACCCACACATTTGTCCCTTCAAGACGAACACTTGGAAACTTAGCTTTCGCGTCAGACGCTTTGGACGCGTCCGACGCGTGTCCGACGTGACAGATATTTTTCCCCCTTCTCTCTTCCCTCTCCTTATTTATATCCCACCCATTTCTACATCACCATACTAATTTCTCATTTTCCTCCAGTTCTTCATTTCTGTAGTATTCTAAATCAAATATAATGGCAGACAGTGATGAATCTGATTTGCAAGATTTGCTCGATATTCAAGAAATTATGGCTAATCAAAAATGAGAAAGGAGCAGAATACATAATTCTGCAAGTTCCAGCCTTGCTTAGGTTCATGAAGTACTATCAGGACACGCAGACCATTGTCATAACAATTTTCAAATGAAGCGATTATGTTTCAGATCCTTGTGTGAATGGTTAGCAAATTACGGATACCATGTTCAAGTACAAATTGTTACTGCAACAATCTCTATTCATAACTACATCATAAAATACAACGTTGGTGATCCAGAATTTATGTCGTATAATGACGACCCTGATTTAGTGCCAAACGAATACATCGAAGAATATTACAGTATATCAAATCATGGAAACAAAGATCGAGAACCCGTTCAAAGAACCAGAACAACATCCACCACGGCAATATTATGAGACAATATACGAAACGAACTAGTTGTCGTGGGAATGCATTAAAAAGTTTCATTCTATTATGTATTTTTTATTTGCATTTTAAATTCTGCAATTTGTATTCCGTAGTTATGTAATTTTAGTTCTGCAATTTGTATTCTGCAATTTGTATACTACGTTCTACTATTCTGTTCAACAACAAAGAAACATAAACAATTAAAAATAATATATACAAAAACAATAAAATAATAACTCTACCCCTTCCAATATGCCCCTTTTGTAAAAAAGACACATTTCTTATTCGCAACAATTCCCCTTCAAATAGCCCTTTAAAATAACCCTTCCAAATACCCCTTCCCATTCAAAATCAAACGGACCCTAGTGGAACTCGACACTTCGCTGGTACGATTTTATTGAATTAAAATAGCATTGAATCGCTGGCCATGCCACTTCACATGGACTTGTTAATTAAATAGTGGGGGTAGTTAGTCTATAAAAACGACTGAAATGGGAATGAAAAATGGTCTCTGAGTGTAGTTGTACAATGATCATGCAGCTGCAGTCACAAATCTGTTAAATAATAGGTATAAACGGTACAAATTGTGAAGTGTTATACAGTTAAAATACAGAAGTAACCAGAAAAAGTTACTACAAAATAGTGATGATCTACTTCCTATATCGTGTTAGCATACCAATGGTTTAAACTTTAACCCATATCAATAAAGAATCTTGATATTTGATTAGGCTATTTAAATGGTTCTGCAAAAAAAGATTGTCTCATGTTTGCTTATTTGTTTGGGTATAATTAGTATCACCAGGAATGGTGATATAGACTGTAAAGGATGGTTTCAAAAATTAGTCCTATATTAACATAATTAAATTTCAGACTCAGTCCATTCCATTTCCATTACCGGTTACACATAGTTTGATAAAGCGAATAAACAATTAAAAGAACTAAAGATCACAGTTGCCATATAAATAAAGGAGTATGTTTGGCTTGTGATCCTATAGAAACATAATATTGTTTGACTTCCAAATCCCTTAATTCTAGATTTATTTTTCCTAGTTTGGCAGTCGTTGATGTTTCTCTTTATCTGCAAAGATCATTTGAATTTCAGTTAAATAATACATTCGGTTTTAGAATAGAGTTTGAAATTTATATAAATACATAACACACGTTGCTCTTTACATATTTTAATTCAAAACTGTTTGCGGAGTAGATTACAGAATATATGGCACTAACTTTTTGCTACTGATGACATATATACTGTTTACCCCTACCTTTTCATTTGCAAAAATAACAGTTGGTCCATATATCACATATGTAGCTATAATAGCAGATAATCTTATAATTAGAATTTAGAAAGGTTTGATGTTTTGAATTACACTAACATATTTTTTTATCTTCATCATATACAGAAATCTTTTGAGCTAGATTCAGATGCAAAAGAGCTTTATTTAAAAAAATATGCGAGCCATTTAGGAGATACAAAAGAGAATCGAGGACATAACACTACGATAAATTTGATAATGATGAAGATAGGAGGAAAAATTGTCCTTCAAAAGTTAGCCAAGAAGATTAGGACAGTTTCTTTAAAAATGAAGCAAAACCTGGTGCACATAAAAGAAGAAAGCTAGGCAAAAACACAGATCACTGTACAATTACAGTCATCACAGTGGTCATACAAGTCATGTTGTAGTAAAACATAAAATGGTATGTTCTTGTCCCTATTTTATGTTGTTGTACAATTATAGTCTCTAATCTATTGTTCTTAAACAACTGGGAAAATCCTGATACCAAATTGAGAGATAATTTACTAAATTGGATAATTCCACATCAATGATAAATAGGGGCATGGTATTTAGCCTTGCTTTTAAATCGAATAATTTTTAAATGGACATGGTGTGCTAATATGCATAAATATATGTTGTATGTACATGTATGATTCCACCAAATGTACCTTTTTCTTCTGACACCGATATAACTGTTTCTGTTCTGCTCAACAAAGCATTAAGGGTCCGTTTGATTTTGAACGGGAAGGGGCATTTGGAAGGGGCATTTGAAGGGGAATTGTTGGGAACGGGGAATGTGTTCTTTTTACGAAAGGGGCATTTTGGAAGGGGCAGAGTTATTATTTTATTGTTTTATATATATTGTTTTTAATTGTTTGTGTTTGTGTGTGTTTATTGTTGAACAGAATAGTAGAACGCAGAATACAAATTGCAGAAATAAAAATACATAATTGCGGAATACAGATTGCAGAATTTAAAATGCAAGTATAAAATACATAATAACGAAACTTCTTAATGCATTCCTGCGGCAATTAGTTTGTTTCGTATATTGTCTCATACTATCGCCATGGTGGCTATTGTTCTGGTTCTTTGAACGGGTTCTCGATCTCTGTTTCCGCGATTTGATATACTGTAATATTCTTCGAGGTATTCGTGTGGCACTAAATCAGGGTCGTCATCATACGACATAAAATCTGGATCGCCAACGTTGTATTTTCTGATGTAGTTGTGAATAGCCATTGTTGCAGTAACAATTTGTACTTGAACATGATATGGATACGTCTGCATGTTACGTAAGATGGCAAATTTTTTCTTCCAGACACCAAATGTTCTTTCAATAACCATACGCAAACTAGAGTGATAGTAGTTGAAAATTTCATTTTCTGACTTCGGTTCATTTCGTGTGTCATTAAAGTCTGGTATATGATACCTCACGGATCGGTAAGGAGTTATATATCCTTCCATTAGTGGATATCCTGAGTCCACTAAATAATACTGTCCAGCTGGATGATGAGGGAAATTAAGATCCAGATTATTTATAGCTTCCCGAAATACTTTGGCGTCGTGCGCAGTTCCTTCCCATCCCGCTCTTACAAACGTAAAAGTTAAATCAAACACACAAACAGTCATAATATTTTGTGTAGCAGATCCTTTCCACCCTACAAAATGTTGCATATCTTCTTGACCCATGTGAGCCATCACATGTGTCCCATCAATAACCCCAATACAGTTTTTAAAGAAAGGAATATCGGGGTGAAGAACGAATTTGTTCTGGGATTCGGTTAAAATGGGAATCGTCCAGTCTAATAATATCGACTGCCAATAAGAGAACTGAATCCAAAACTTTATGAAAAATAACATTAATCGTACCATTTGATCGTTGAAACCGCTCAGCAACCTGCCTTGTAGGGAGGGCCAATGCAATAGTATATAGGAATACAGCCACCATTTCTTTGACCGTTATGTGCATTGAGCGCTCCAACCCGTAATTTACTAACCGTTCACACAAAGATCTGAAACATAATCGATTCATTCGAAAATTGCTATGACAACGATCTGTGTGTCCTGCTAGTATTTCATGAACCCAAGCGAGACTGGAACTTAAGGAATTGTGTATTCTTCTCCTTTCTCGTGTTTGATTAGCCATAATTTATAGAATATCTACCACATCTTGCAAATCTTCAGTATCAGATTTGTCACTATCTGCCATAATTGGTTGAAGAACTAGAGGAAAATGGGAAAACAGTATGGTGATGTAGTGTTGATATGGGTGGAATATATATAAGGAGAGGGGAAAGGGAAGGGGCATAAAATATCTGTCGCGTCGGACGCGTCTGACGCATCCGACGCGAAAGCTAACTTTTCAGTCGTTCAGCTGGAAGGGGCAAATGTGTGGGTCCCACTGTTGACGCGTCCGACGCAGACGCTAACTTCAACTGCCCAGTTGGAAAATCAAACGCTACCTAAGTAATTGACACTGTTCTTTTTCCTAAGAAGATCATAAAATAAAGAACTACTTTTAACTTATAGATTATTTTTTTAATTTTTTTAAAAAGAGAGTGGACATTGTTACTAGCATCACACCAACTAGAAAAAACAGTGGGATTCAACCCGAATAAAATAGTTGTGATTGAAGATTATTACTAATTTTCTTATAAAAGTATTTTCACTTCCAGCAATTTCAAAAAAATGTCGCGATCCAATTTTGAAGTGCCTTTAACCATGGCCAAGTAATAATAAAATAAAATAAAACATACAATAGCATCTTGCCTTTATCTAACACCATACATATTCTAGATTAAAAATAACAAGAATTAATATAACACCAAATTAATTAGCTGAAGAATTTTTTTGTCTTCTTACTCATTTCTAATATTACATGACTTATTATATGTATCACACATTCATTGCCCATATATTCTCAATCACATATTTCATTTGCTCGATGACAAAATCTTAATCTTTGAAGTGGCCTCTTTTGCCTCTTCCAAGGGTGATAGCCTGCAAACCATAGATATAACAGTAAGAAAGATTATGACTTAATTGATAACAACAATGATCAAAATAAAAGGAAGAAGAAGATAAGGAAGACCATCTTAGTTTATAGCAATATATTTCAAGATATTTATCCTACTAAAATATGAGTATCCCATAGGTTGATAACTTCACCATCATTAATATAATTTTCATTAAATTGTTCATTTGTATAGCTTACATATCCTACACACATATTGCATACAATGGGAACATCCTGTATGAAATCAAATTTGAAGCACACACACACATGAAAGTGCACTACTGCGTTCAACTTTCTTCTTTAAAGATATTAATCATTACTGAACATTTTAAAAGTGAAGGCATGATAGAATGCATGAATTATGGTAGACACATACCTGATGTTTTCCAGCAAAATCATTATCTGGGGTAAGCGAAAATCCAGATTGTGTGCACATACCTGATCTTTTCCATAAATTATGCATATGTACATATGTTTACTTATACTAGATTGAGTGCGCTGGCTGTTCATAATGATGACATATATGAACTCTTCTTGTTTTTCTTTTGTAATACTTGTTTGGTTGCAGGCAAGTGAAAATACAAAAAAAGAAATCACACGTTGTCAAGTATGGGAGAAAACTCATACAAAAAAGGATGACACCATATCAGATTCGAATTCGTCGTACATCGTAAGTTAAACAAATTTTTTTTAAATGATAAGTTAATAATGATGTATTATTATGGCATACATGTTTACATGGTTTATTTGCCTGTTGTTTTAGTTTAGTAACTTATCAACGCGCGTAATATCTCAAGTATTATCATTTTTTACGTAAAATTGCAAAAGCGAAGGAAACAATCAATGATGACAAGGAAGAAGATTTAAAATTGGATGAAGACATCTTGTCGCAAGTGTTTGGAAAGAATAAAGTGGGTCGGACTCGAAGTGTTGGAACTATGATATCAAATTCACAAGTTAAAGCATCTACTATTTCATGTAAACAATTCAAAAAGATTAAAGGAGGCGTAGATAATTTGACAGCAAGTATGGAGAAGGTGGAGGGGAAATTGGAGCATGTGGAGGGCACATTGAATTCAATTTTTGGCATGTTAAAGGATATGTGAATCGAGAAAATAAAATATTGGAACATTGCTTCCAGCGAAGAAGGAAATGGTAGGACACATCATGAAAGTGTTGGAAGAACGTGGAACACAACGCTTGTGCTAATATGCTGACTTCGCAATTTTTGGCAAATCAAAAATGCAAGTGTTGAACTTCGATCTAGAGGTCGTTGCAACAGGTTCAGTATGCAGAGATTTGACAACAGCCATCATACACGGAAACCTGTACTTCCAACTCATAAGAAGGTGATTGTGGATAGTATACTGTTATCGGATGAGAACATAGCCATACAAAATCATCATCTTGCTACGACCTTTGGTGACGTAGGGATCGGGGGTTTTGTGTGCCATCCAAAGAGTTTATTTTGATATATTTAGATGGAGGAGCAGGTATGAGCTATTTCAATTTTTTAGATTTATTTTGATATTTTTACTAAAATTAAAAATAATATGTCGAAAGTAAAAGTAAAAACATTAGTTATAAATGTATGCTAAGTTTAAAACGAGAACTTGTAATACCTTAGGTTAAGACCAGAACTAGTAATGCCTTAGGGATGAATTGTTTTGTGCATATATAAACTAGAACTAGTAATGCCTAGATTTATTACTTTTAAGATGTATTGTTACTCCAGGATTCTGTTCTATATCAATAACGTACAACTAAATATTTCATGTTAAACCTTAGTCTGATCCTTGAATCTATGGTTATATTTTTGGTAGGACTGAGATGATGGAATGATCCTGGGTAATATTTCATTTTGGTAACTTCTCAGTACTGGTGATTGCAAATTTGATTGGCCTGAATGCTTCTGGGTAATTCTCTATTTTTAGGGATGCTTTAGTTTGTACGTCTTAGCTCAATTTGCAACTAACTTTATGAATGATGCATCATGAACATACATGATACACTTGTTGAAATACTCATAGTTTCAAGATGTTCTTCTACCCCAATTATCATAATATTTAGCTACATCACTTATTTATAATGGTTATTATTAGAAAACAGTTGCAGCGAATACGAGAAAGGCTAATCAGAATAAATCTTGAATTGTTATTGAATTAAGATTGTAAGCAGTACAGATATTGTGATAAACAGTTTCCTATTTATACAAGAGTTGATAAGAATAGTGGGCTTCATAACATCAGCCCATATGAATAACCCAAAGTAATTTAGGGAATTATATGCAACGTTACAATGAGATATATGCGGAAGTTACCCTTAATATATATTCGATATATGTAAAGTTTCCTTTATTACCGCCCCTCAAATTAGGGTTAGGTTTGTCTGCCCTGATTTGCTGGAGAAAGAGGAAATCTGCACCGATTTTACCATTTTTTGAACTAAAAACAACTGAGAGATGCTCAAAAGTGTTAGAAGTAGAGAGGAGCAAGGTTCGAAGAGAAATTGTCAAGCGATTGCAAGATACTGGTATAGTAACTTTACTGTTCAACATTCCGGTTGAACTTCAGGTATAAACGTTTTAACCTTTATGTTGTATTTGGTTTAAATTCTTCATTCCCAAGTTCTTCTCTGAATCTATGGAAGTTTTTGGCTGAAATTAATTTAGTCAGCATGTCGGGCCTTTGATAATAAGATGGAATGTGAGTAACTTGCAGATTTTTTTTTTGAACTTGCTCTCGAACAAAGTAAATATCAATCTCTATATGCTTGTTCGTTTATGTTGAATAGGGTCTACTGTCATGTAGATTGCACTTAAGTTATCACACCAAATTATTGGATTCTTATTGGATGAGAGATTTAATTCCTTTAATAATGATTGTATCCATAAGATTTCAGCAGTAGTACTAGCTACACTTCTATATTTTGCCTCTATGCTGAATCTTGAAATAATTGTCTGCTTTTTAGAACACCATGAGATGAGACTTTCTCCTATCTATATATACAGTAACCGGAGATTGATTTTCTATCATCTATTTATGTAGCCCAATTTGCATCTTAGTAGGTTGTAATATTTAGATTTTTACTGCCTGTTTATGATATGCCAAAGTTGATGGTTCCCTTTAAGTATCCGAGTATCCTTTTTACTGTTGTCCAATGTTCACTTTTGGGCTCTTGCAAAAATTGAGATACTTTGTTAACACTGAATGAGATGTCATGTCATGTTATAGTAGCATATTGTAGTTCTCCTACAACACTCCAGTATTGTTTAATATTTGAGATAACTTCCCCATGTTCTTTAATAAGTGCCTATTTGATATCATAAGAGTGGGTTGTCCATTTGCTTCAATCGTATTTTTTTTGTTTAGTAATTATGTGATATGCTTTCTTTGGTAAAGATGATTTTCTTTGCTTTCCTTTTAACTTCTATTCCAAGAAAGTAGGATAATTCACCCAAGTCTTTTATTGAGAACTAAATGTTTAAGTAATCTATTATTTTTCTGATTTCAGTTTCATTACTACATGTGATAATTAAATCATCCGCATATGTTAATATATTGGTAGTAAATGATTCACTGATCTTTGTAAATAGCGATGTGTTAAATTTGGTAGGTGAATATCCTAATGTTGTTAAGCTTGCTTCGAGTCTTTCAAACATACTCTAGTAGCTTGCTTCAGCCCATAGATAGCTCTATTTAGTTTACATACGAGAGTTCGGTCCTGCTGTATCCCCGTGGCTATTGCATGAATATTTCTTCATGTAAATTCCCATTTAGAAATGCATTGTTGACATTTAAATGCTTGATCTACCAGTTATTTCTCAATGCTATAGTGAGTATTAGTCTGATAGTTGAGGGCTTCACTACAGGTGAAAAGGCTTTATTGTAGTCAAAACCAAATTCTTGTGTGAACCCCTTTGCAACAAGCCTTGCTCTGTATCTATTGATGGATCCATCTGGATTCTTTTTCAGTCTGTATGTCCTCTTGCACCCAAATATGTTCTTGTTACCCTGTGGGTTTACAATTTGCCATGTGTCATTGTTTATAAGTGCTTAGTATTCTTCATCCATTGCTTTTCTCCATTCCTTAAGCTTAATTGCTTGTAGATAACAGTTTGGCTCTTCTTCAGTAATCACTTCAGTATAGGTTTTTGGCTTAAATATGCCCCTCTTAGACCTAGTTATCATTGGATGTCCAGTTTAAGCATGTGGTTGTTGGGTTGGTAAATCATTTTATCTATTAAGAGATTGAGTATTGTCATTGTTTGTTTGCTCTATCATTGCTTTGGGGTGACTGTGATCTTTGTATGTAGGTGATTGACTGGCATGGCTGATTTGTTTTGGTAGTTCATCATCAGGTTCATTATGACTGTGGTGGATTTAGAATCAATACTAGCAGCCTCATCACCATTCTCTTGATGCCATGCGTCAGCAATATTATGCAGATTAGTTATACTAACCTTTAGGTTATACATTTTGGTTGTTGTTTGTATATCTGATCTACTATAGTGAAAAACATTTTCTTCAAAAATAACATGTCTGCTTGTAAATACTTTGCCAAACTTTTCTATACATCTAAACCTTTTAATTACTATAGTAGCCAATAATGTGCAGGGTTTAGACCTATAGTCAAGTTTGTGGGTTTTATAAGGCCTTAAGTATGGAAAACATAAACAAATAAATGTTTTCAGACTGTTGTAATAAGGCTTTACATTAAACAACTTTTCTAAAAGAGTTATATCTTTCAATATTTTGGTGGGCATTCTTTTTATTAGATGCACACCAATACTGGAGGCATCAGGACAAAACTTAAGTGGCAGAGATGCCTGATCTAGTAGTGTTAAGCCTGACTCAACTATGTGTCTATGTTTCCTTTCTGCTAAGCCATTCTTCTCAGGGATGTATATGCATGTCACTTTGTGTACAATGCCCTCATCTTTGAAGTAATCAGTCAATGGCTTATATTCTGATCCTCCATCAGATTGTATAATTATAGCTTGGTTGTTTACTTGATTCTCAAACATCTTTATAAAGTTTATGACTTCATTTTTGGTATCAGATTTAGCGTTTAAGAAATATGTCCAAGTATATCTAGTACATGCATCAACAAAAGATATATAATATCTATACCCCATAATCAAAAAATATTGGAGATGGGCCCTAAATGTCAGTGGCAATTAATTGATCAGGTTTAAATGTTCAGTTACAGAATTAGTGAATGGTAGTTTGTGGCTTTTTCCCATCTAACAATAAGTGCATACATAAGGTAATTTAACAAGAATAAATTTTATTTTGTTGTCATTAAATTTTTTGGTAACAATACTAGTACTAGGATGACCTAATTTGTAATGCCACAAATCAAATGTACTTCTAATTTGACTTTCCTCATTTATATTAGTCATATTACAACATGATTGATTTTTAACTATAGAATTGTAGTTGCTGAGATTGAACTTAAAAAGTCCCTTCACAGCATTACCATGTAGAAGAATTTCCCTAGTTAGTATGTCTCTAACTACATAGTATTCGGAAAAGAATTCAAAGTACACGTTATTGTCCCTTGCAAATTGAGATACACTAATTAGGTTTTTCTTAATAGTGGGAGCTCTTAATAGGTTATGTAAAAATAGTTGTCTATTTCCAATAATACTTCCAGTTCCAATATGTGAGATTTTAATACATTTACCATTGCCCTGCTTATTGTTCGATTACCTTTGTATTACTTGTTCCCAAGATTCAGGTTATCAAGATTGTTCATAATGTGATTACTAGCTCCTGAGTTTGGGTACCATGATTCATCTTGAATATGATTAGCCCTGGCTTGTTCATTCCGATTCCTTGAGTTGTCTGCATGATTGGTTGGGCACTTTGTGCTTGTGCCATGTTAGCAGTATAGTTGGAGTTCCTTTGATTGTTGTTGGCTTGATTTGCTGAGTAGTTTGTATTGTATCAAAAGGAGCATTTGATAGCAGTATGGCCAATCTTCTCGCATATTTGGAATTTTGGTCGATTGTTGTTGTTGCTTCATCGTCCTCTTCATCTACCACCTATACCTCTAGTGGTTGGGTTGCCTCTATGAAAGGTTTGTTCGCTTTTGTATTTATTATTTGCTTGATTTACGTTGTTGTCATTATTTTTGTTTACTGCATAGTTAATGGTGAAGTCACTTTCTTGAGATTTCTTGCTTTCGAGCCTAGCTTCATGGGATAGTAAAATTAAGTGAACATCATCTAGAGAGGAGAATTCCTTTTGTGAGGAAATTATGGCTTTGATAGCCTCATATTCATCAATTAGACCATTAAGTATGGTTAGAATTTGTTCGGAATCTTGCACCTTGTGGCAAGCTGCTTCTAACAAATCACAAACAGACTTGATTTTACTCAAGTATTCTCTCATGGTGATATTATCTTTTCTTATCTTTTGTGCTTACCTTTTATAAAACATGACTTTAGCTGCAGACTAACTGTTGAAGGCTTTTCTATAGTTTCCCATATGTCATTAGCGCTTTTTCAACCAATCATTTGTGGCAGTAAGCTTTAATTGATGGAGAATAATAATCATAAGCTAATTAAGCGGTCTTGTCCATGTAACTTTTTGTATTCTTCGTTGTTGATAAATCTGTTCTCTTGATCAGTAGTAAAACTTTGGAGGGACTGGTCGAGTGCCCATGATGAATCATTCAAGGCCATAACCTTGAATTGCAGTTTCCATGGTAAGTAGTTGTTTTCATCTAATTGTACTGCAATTAGTTGTGATTGTGGACTAATTATAGTTTTGGTGAGTTTGTCTATAGCAATTAGGCTTTCAATTGCCCCATTGGCATTGTTAGAAGCTGATGAAGCGATTTCATTGGCTATGATGACCAACAGATGGATCAATCGGAAAGATGATCAGAATTTCAGGAATTATTGTAGAGATGCTGCTGCAACCATAATTGACCAATGTGATGAGAATGAATTCTGATTAGTCTGCTTGTAGGGCACGGTGGTTTCTGAGATGATTCTTGGTTCTTTGAATTGACTCTTTGGTTGATAGTTTCAACCGATTGTTGATGATTGGATGCAGTCACTTAACCAATTCTTGGCAGGAAAGATTAGTTACAACCGAATTGGTGGGGATGGCGTGGCACAAATTCTATATCAACTTTCTCCAAAGATGAAGTTTAACTTGAGGGAAAAACAACAGGGCACTCTTTCGAGTTTGAATAAGATGGATCAGTGGCTGTTAAGCCTAGCAATGAAGCTCTGATACAATATTAGAAAACGGTGCCAACAAATAAGAGAAAGACTAATCAGAATAAAGCTTGAATTGTTATTGAATTAAGATTGTAAGTTGTACAAATATTGTGATAAACAGTCTCCTATTTATACAAGAGTTGATAAAAATTGTGGGCTTTATAACATCAGCCCATATGAATATCCCAAAGTAATTTAGGAAATTATATGTAACGTTATAATTAATGAGATATATGTGGAAGTTACCCTGAATACGTATTCGATATATGTAAACTTTCCTTTATTAGTTATGCTGGTTTCTAATACTTTTCAATTTCATATTGGATTATAATAGCTTATAATAATACCCTTTCGTTTCATGCTAATTTTGTCGTAGTCCATGTTCGTTGATTAGGTGTAATAGTTAATGAAGTGACAATTACCAAAGTTAGTCAGGCATTATGATGGTTTTGGAAGATGTTTGTGCATTTGAACCGTCTACATTTTGACACCGATAATACATAAGAAACGTTGAGCGCTGACAATAACATATACTTACCAATAAGAGAAGAACTTAAAATTAAAGGTTATTAAAGCCATACAGTAACTACGAACTAGGCAGTGTGGATTTTAGACCCACTACTTTAACAAGTTTCAAATTTCATGAAATAAATTAAGACTAGCTTATGTTTATATATACTTATATGGTTAAATTTATGTTACTCAATTGCAACTTGTGTGCATGTTCCCTCAGTCGTCAGAGAATTAAAGTGAAATTTTGTCTACTAACAGATAATAGAAATTGAAGCATTAACGTATTTACATTGCATTTCCTTCATCCTTGCACTCTAATCAGTTGCATGCACCTACAAGGCTAGAAGGGTGTTACTAAAGTGTGTTATTAAAGTGTCATATTGATTTATTAATTAATCTGTTAATTAATTATTATTAATTTGCTATTAAACTCAGCCCACTTTATCCCACTTATGTTTTGTTTTCTGTTTCACTGCAAAATTCCAATAACTTAACAACTTATTATTTTATTTTATTAATTATTTTGTTATTAAACTCAGCAGATTTTGTATTACAACCATGGTAGGTCTTCCCATTGCTAGCCCTACGTGAGTTTAGAAAGATATTCCTGGTTTTCTTTATAAGTAGTTAATGTAGTCCTTTTTACAATGGAAGAGCTATAATCATATCATTCAAAGTGGCTTCTCATTTTTAGCTATGAAAATGCATTGAATCTCATCTATTATGTGGTTTCAGAATTTACATCCGTTTGCTTTCCTAGAGCTTGAAGGTTATAGCTTTATGTTCTTTGTCCACTGGTAATCTAGTGCCATGGTATAATCAATATAATATGCATATGTTTGCCTGGCCACTTTATCCCACTTACGTTTTGTTACCCATAATTATGTAAATAATTTTATCTGCTCTTATATACGTACAGTGTGCTAGCATACAAGTATTATTAAACTCAGCATATTTTCCAGCCCAGAAGGGTGTTTATTAAAGTGCCATAGTGAAAGATCCTGCATATTTCAACCGCCACTTATTATCAAACCCATTCAAATATATGATTATACGTTATGATTAATCATTTGTTTCTGATATTTATAGTTGATTAATAATTAACATGCATTATATGGTAGATGTAAATGAGACGAAGCCAGGAAATCGGCTGGGGGGAGGGGGGGAGTATCCGAAGGGGGCCATTTTTTTTTTTTTTTTTTTTTTTTTACACCAGTTTACCCTTAATTTCAACGTGTAATGTCTTATATTATCAATAAAAATGCCTTAAAAGTGGTTATTTAACGCCCCACTTGCCCCCACAAGCTACGTCCTTGGATGTAATTACTATGCTAGTCTTCCTGTGACATCCATGTTTTATAGCTTAATGAAAATGCATTTATTTTGGGTAAATGAATCAGTTCATTAAACCACAATTTGGATGCTAGAAAAAATGCTTGTACATCTTGATTTTGGATTCAAGTATGGATATGTACTTTACACATAGTGATATGTACTTCACATCTACTTTTATTTATCATTTTTTTTCTAATTGTATGATATTATAAACTGATTTTAAGTATATTGATATGATTGACATCTTAATTCATGCCCTTTTCCTGGATTCAGTTATCGGAGTCAATTAGACATAAGCTTCGAGTGGATGCTGATGTTCAGTTCAAAGCTTGGAGAAAAAAATTATATTTCTAATTAGAGTGCGGCATTCCAACAATTGTATTATTATTTTGGTGAAGTTGAAATGTACTATAATACTGTAACATTATTTTGACTACTGCTATCGAACCTTGTAATGCAGCGTAAACTGTTAGAACTTTAAAGTATGTAACTATATATTGTTGAACTTTAAAAGTTTGTTGTGAAGTTTGGTTTTTAGGTTGAATCTAATCATCTATTGGAAATTTTTAGTATATTGATATTTCTTTTATGGTATTATATCAAATATGTAAAAGTTTATACTGAATAGAAAGCATCAAAGGAGGGAAAAGTAATTTTTTTTGAAATAATATCAGTTAGCAATGACTAAAAGCCATTGCTAAATAGAAAAAAGCAATGGCCTTTAGCCGTTGCAAAGGAAAAAATTGCAATGGCTCTAAGCCAATACAAAGCTCTAGATATTGCAACAACTAAGAGCCATTTCAAAATCAATTAGCAAGGACTTAAAACCGTTACGAAACAACATTTTTGATGTAGTGTCCGAACGAAAAAATTATTGATATTTGAAGTTTGATATCAAAAAATAATTATATGCATAAAGTGTATGCATACATATATTCTGTATGCATATGCGTATGTAAGAATTCCAAGAGCTGACGTATATTGAAGTTTAAAGTTCAAATGTGCGTTAAAATGGGAAAGAAATAAGTAATTATAAAATATTATGGAAATTGAATGTAGAAATAAATAACGGCAATATAGTGAATTAAAATTATTACTATATGTTAAGTCACACGCAATTTGGACCAAGATAGGTTAACCGCCCTGAGCCACGATCGGTTCGACCCGTATGCGGTGTAAAACCGTGTGTTTGTTGCATTTTCAACAAATGAGTTTGACTCATATTTTATCGTACTAATCACCTGATCTGAACACCTATAAATAAACGTATAGGGATAGATCCTAAACTCATTTTATTCTGAATGAACACATAAACTCTGCAACTTTTCTTTTTTCTCTAAGACTTCAGAAAGTATAAAATATAGATTTAGGTTTTCTATTACCAACTGAAGGAAGAATATTATAGAAATCTAGGATGGGGTTCGCATTAAAGAGTCATTCAAACAGGGAAATGCTCCGGATCTGATTTCTTATTTAGTTTATTTATATCCAAAATTTGTAGACAGGTATGGGTTTCAATTTGTGGTTCCAAATTGGAATTACAATGGGAAGAATGGGAATACTAGAATTGAATTTGGATCAAATCCTAAGAATCAAAGTGCTTTCAAGGCGAGTGGATTAATTTATATAACTTGTATTGTAATGATATATAATATCGTTGGATTCTCATTTAGTTTATATGACAAGAATTGTTACATTTTACGTTGATTGTAGAAAATGGTTCATTTAAAGTTATTTTGACTAAACTGTAAATTAAAGATTACATGTACATATGTGCAAGACATATGTGCAAGAATAGTAAAGTAAAGATTAAATTTCTTCTAATAAATCTAGACTTTTATGGAAAAAGGCAAAAATCTTATTGAGAAACTAAGAAGAGAATTTATAGTGATTACGTTGAATTTGTAAATGAACCAAAGGAAATATATTTATAACCTAATTGAAGAAACTTATAATACTTTATTTGGTTAGGAAGAATAAATTTTCATATTCCGAATTCAAAAGGAAGTTGTGAACATAACTATAAGAACATGAATAGAACCTATAAAGAAAGAGGATAAGTACAAAATAGAGTTAGTCCCTATATTTTGTATTACCTCCCTAAGAGAAAAGGAAGAAGACATCTTGTAATTATAGGTCACTACATAGGAATTTTATTATTATATTAGATATGGAAATAGATTACAAAAACCTCGGTCACTAACTTAATAAAATATGACTAGTACCAAAAAGAAAATATAAGAGAAATGTAAACTATAACAATCAATGTAAAGACAAAGTTAAAGAGAAACATAGTAATCAAGTTTAATGCTTGGCAAACTATATAAAAGATAAAGTCGGAAAGAAATATAAAACTGTAAATGAAATAAAAAGATAGGTAAATCAAAGAGAGAAATTAATATTTATATTTAAAAATAAATAAAGAAAAGAAAGGAATTACCACGTTAAGTAAAAGGTTAAGCAGATACTTTCATGACAAATGGTAGACAGTGGTTATCTTTACGATAGATAGAGGTCCAACGACAGACAAAGCCTATCCTTATGAAAGATAGGGCCTAAGAAAAAGATAATAATAATAAAAAGTAAAAAAGAGTAAGAGAAAGATAAGGTAAATGCATAAAGAAAAGATTTAGGCATAGGGTCTAATAGAGAGAGATATTACAAATGTAACCCTATAAGATGCATTTAAAAGAAACTTAAAGTAATCAGGATGAAGGCAGTCATGTGTAGGCCATTACAGATCCTCTAGGATATCAGAAATCCCATTCTAACAGAGCTGTGGATAATACAGAATCTAGATATAATTAACCATAAAAGGGTGGCTCATCCTAACGAGATCGATCGACAAATACCAATGCTAAAAATAAGTGACTTCATATGAAACAAACATATATTGGGAAGCCCAATCTTAATGGATTTGCGGACAATATCGGAGTTGGAAATAATTGATCACGATAGGGTGGCCTATCCTAATGGGTTCATTCGACAAATAAAGACGCTGAAAATAAATCACTTCAAGCGAGACGTAGAGAGGGATACCCTCGGATGACCCTCTGATTGTAACGACCCAGAAAATCTGAACCAATTTAAAAAAATTTAAATTGGCTAAAATAATGGATTTTAATTATTTAAAATAAATATTTTAAATAATGGCAATGAAAAGTGAGTTGAATTGACAATTGAAAACGAATATAATTAATTATAATTATAAACAAGGCCTGAAATGGCGTTGCAGTTTCAAAAATTGAATTCAAACTTTGTCGGACTGTACCGGGGGCAAAACAAAACGGATTTTAGTGAAACCAAAAATATTTAAATCTGTTAGTGAATACCTTTCTAACGAATCTGAAAAATCGAATTTTCATAGCGGAAAGCAAAAGTTATGGCCAAATGAATTTTCAGAACGGTCGCTATGGAATTTATATAGCCCGTGAAATTGGCCATTTTGCATACGACCTCGGAATTCGACGAAACCCCTTTTGTTGGATCCGGGATGTGAAGTTATTGCTAGGTTTCAAATTTCATAATTTTTGAAGCTAATATGTGAGCGTGGCAAAGAAAATGTGTTTTGGTCAATTATAGTTAAATTGGATCGACCAAAAATGGGCCTTTTTGCAAACGGTCTCAGAATTCCACGAAACTAGTTTTGTTGGGACCGTATCATTAAAACATAGCTAGATTTATTTTTCTGGAATTTTTCGAATTAGTTTGTGGCCCTGGCAAATTGAAATGTACGTTCAAATCAAATATTGAATGTTTTATATTTTAATTTGAAGGAAAACTGACTGAAACAGTCGAATGGGCCTACGAAACATATCCCATTGTGTTGGGAATGGGGGTAAAACGCTAGGGACGACAGTCGTTGGGTTTGGATTGGTGTTCGTGTGTGACGAGGGGTATTTTCGGATTTTAAAACTTTATAAATTAAAAAAAAAAGAGAAAAACCCCATTCGCCCACGTCAGCCCCCCCGGGTCTTCTCTCTCCCTGACTTCAGAAACCGACGGTGATAGTTGTTCCTCGCTTCCCACCTCCTTTTCTCTCCAATCTCTCAATAAAATTGAGAGCTCCTGTTAAGGATTTTGAAGAGCATCCCAAGAGCTCTAAATCCATACCTCTCTTGGATTTTTTCGCTGAGTGATCGTGAAGAACCACCCTCCCGAAGTTGCGCCGAATCGAGTCAGAATTCCCCCTCCTGCCGAGTTCGAGCTTGACCTCGTGGGTAGCGCCAGGTGCGCCTCTCGACGCTCTACGCGGTGGTGCTGACCGATTGCTCCCTAGCTTCGCGGATTGAACGCAGGATCGAAACCTAGTTTCGAATCAAATAACTGAGGTGCGGTTTATATTTTATAAACTGTTTTCAACTTTTAAAAGTGTCGCAAATTCATGTTATCGAATAAAAATCGTATCTTTTTCGTTCGTTAACGAAATTCGATGAAACAGGAAACATCGTGACCGTGAGGACGTCTTCTACATTTTAGAAGAGACCGCATATTTTTCTGAGCCTTCTGTTATTTTTGGTGGAGTGGAACCCAATGTGAGATTTCTAATTTATAAACGATATGGAAAACGACGATGTATAAATTATATAGTTGATGTATGAGTTATATAAGCATTGTACACCTCATGTATAAGCGTTGTATAAGTTGTATGTTCGATGTATAAGTTGTATATGCGTTGTAAAAATTATATATGTGTTGAAATAAAAGTGAATTGCTATATATATATATATATATATATATATATATATATATATATACGCCCCTCGTCCACAAACCATGGACGATATTTATTGATTTTGATTGGTGTGAGAATTGATTGATAGCGAATGGTTGTTTGGGATTGTTTGTGGTTGATATTGATTGATTGTGGTTGAAAAATACCCGTTTGTGGTTGAGAAATATTTGGTTGAAACCACATAGGATTAGTTTGTGGAAATGAAATAAATATATACATGCCGCCTGCGTGCGAACTAGATGCATGATCCCCATTGTCAAAAACCGCGAGGTTTTAAGGTAGAGCGAGGAGCCGTACTAGGGACGGTCCCGGTTTTAACTACCCTGCCGTTATGCTGCCGAAATTTTGAATAATATTCATGTGCTTGAATTATTTTCATTTGCTAAAACTATATTTATTCATTGAATAGAAAACCTTCATGTGTTGAATAGATATTCATTCGTTGATTAGAAATTCATGTGTTGAATGGTATTCGCATTTTAAATATAAAAATCACATTTTTATCTATATTTAGAAACTATAGAAAACCTTCATGTGTTGAATCGATATTCATTCGTTGATTAGAAATTCATGTGTTGAATGGTATTCGCGTTTTAAATATAAAAATCACATTTTTATCTATATATAGAAACTATAGAAAACCTTCATGTGTTGAATCGATATTCATTCGTTGATTTGAAATTCATGTGTTGAATGGTATTCATATTTTGAAATAAATTGTTTGATAATAAAAATCACCTTTTATCGACTATATGAACTGTGTAAAATAATCTCGTTTTGAAAGAAATTGTTTTATAAGAAAAATCCTATTTTTATCACCTATATATACACTATATAAAATAATAGTGTTTTGAAATGAATTGTTTTACAATATAAATCACATTTTTATTATATACATGAATCGTTGAAATGTGAAGTGTTAAAAATAGCCACTCGTTCAAATAAACATATATGAGTTGAAATATTCATTAATTAGCTAATGATATGATTTTTGCCTATACATGCAACGTTAGAATGAATGGTGTTTTTAAACCAAATGGAATCAAATATGAAGTTGAATGGAAAATGATAAATGATAAGAACTGTATATATGTACATGCATATTTATTGAACAGGTTATAGCAAAGGGGCTAGAGAAGAGGAATAAAATTTTGTGCCCGACAAATAGGTACACATTTACTGTTTTGTTTGGGTGATGATTTTATGAGCCTGTTGGCTAGCCGCTTGGCTTTTTCTTTTTGACATGAGACGCCCGTGTGGCTATTTGGGAATTTTCCCAGCCCCTCCCGTACAAAGGAGGTTATGGCGAAATTTTCCAAAATTTAAAGGCGTTAGTGAAATATTTGAAGTGAAAACAATATAGAAATTGTTGAGTGAACTATATTTATATAAATATATAAATATAAATAAAATTAAAACGAAACGTGGCCGTGCAGTTCGTGTTTTGAAACCGTGATTTCAAACAACTAGTGCGGGAAATCCGACCATTGGATTTTCCCGAAACCGCAACAGTTGGGGTTCGCCTTGGAAATATCTTTCCAACGGCACCAACTTTGTAAAAATCCAACGGTTGGATTGTCTGGAATGTTTAATTCAAATCTGAAGAAAAACAGCGCCAGAAACGATTATATATATATATATATATATAATTATATTTAATCGAATAACGACGCTGTAGTTCGTATTTTGAAATCGAAACTTCAAACGATTGTACCGGGAGATCCGACCGTCGGATTTTCCCGAAACTGGAACCGTTGGATTCGTTTCGAAAAGACCTTCCTAATGATGTAAATTGTGTGAAGATCCAACGGTTAGATTTTCAGATATGTGTAAATCAAATCTGAAGAAAAACAGCGCCACGGCCGCGTTATGGCCAGAAGCGTCATTTTGAATAAATTGGCTATTTTAAAATAAATAAAAATAGCGATAAATCGTTATAAAATATCATAAACAATATGGGATGGAAATAAACTGAATTTGCTTGATTTATGTGGTATTTGATGGTTGAATGTGTTTGGTGTGAAAATTACATTAAAGAACAAAATTGATGTTGTCGAATGATTTAACCATTAAAATAAATTGATTTGAAATTCTAAATATACGTGAATTATTTGAGAAGGCCGAGTTAATTCTCATTTCAAATAATTGACCGACGATTGAAAGTCGAAGATGAAGACGGTGGTCGAAGACCGGAGATCTTCACCTCGTTTGGATGGTAACCGAGGTCCTGATTGGGAGGCATCCCGAAATATGGATAATGAGTGGTGATCGTCCAGACGTACGTGGTGATCGATGGGTTTACGAGGTATTTTGTGCCTCCGGTTTCGTTCAGACCCAGAATGGACTTGTAAATAGGCTGTGTGTCTGACATTGGATTTTATTCTGTGTTGATTGATCTCTATTAAATATACATCTGTTTGGCGGTGGAGAATTTATTCTTTTGCTTAATGCCCTTCTCTGAAATGCACGAGCTCAGAGGTTGTATATCGATGGACATCAATGCATGGCATGAATTGCCTGTGTGGCATGCTAAGATGCAGTGATCAGGGCTTCTGTTGAAAAGCAAAGTCTTGTGGTGATGATCAAAGCACCGCCGGTGTGGCGTAGCTTTGTGTATAACGTAAAATCGCGAGCCTCACACCCCGGTATGAACCAGAAACGGGAGAGGACATCAGGGAGGGCCTGCGTTTCTTCCTAGCTAGGGTGGTGTCAGTGACCTACCTGCCCTGACATTTATATACTTTTCACCTGAGTGGTTGTTGCTGTTGCGAGGCGCCTCGGTTTGATCGGACGATCCGGGTCCGATGGAGTCATTCGTTGGCTCGTTTACGCCCCAAAGGGCGGGGAGACGTAGTGTTCAGGCATAATAATCCACATCGGTGGACCGGCACTAACGATCCAAGGCTTGCCTGCGCGCTTGCCTGAGACTCGGGCTAGGCAATCTCGAATTCAGTAAGGACTATCTTTTGCCTTGGTTCATGACGGAAATCCAATTTCCAAATACGACATCGTGCAGTTTTGATTGTATACCTATATATGGCGACATAGTGGTATGGGGCATTAATGCCGTCTATGATTGATAGTTATGATTTGAAATTGCTTTCAAAACATATAAACACTAGCAATAATATCAAATGCCTTTGTTTTATCCGTATCAAGCATATTTTGGCCGTTATAAGGTAAAAACTCTATCCTCCGGTTTGCGTTGCATTGTGTGATGGGAACTGAGTCTTATAATGGCTTCATTTTTATAAAAGGCATAGCGATGTTTAAAAGGATGATTTGTTTAAAGCACTGGCAATCCAATGGAGTAAACATGTTCCACGAAAGTGGCGTGGTCCTGTGATTAGCCATATTATATATGTGTTGAGTAGATTTCTCATACCAGTCCCATGACTGACTCGTAGTTTGTTTCACTTTCAAACTCGGGTGCCCCTTTTTCTACACGGGCAGCCTTGTATTCAGGTTTAGCTGGTTCTTTCTGGATAGCTGGAGCTGAAGATGGATTCTATCATTTATCTCTTTTTATGCTGTTCATCTCCTATTGTACATATTATGTTTGTTTTCCGCTGTAGACATTTATGTATAGCTGAACTGTATTTGTACTAAGTAAGATCCTGTATACTGTGTAACTCTGATGATTACTTTTATCCAGTATATTTTATTGTTCATTATCTGGTGTATTTACTTAATTCTGTTCTGCAATTATCTGTTTTTGTGTTATATTCCAAAGATAACCCTTGCCACCGTCAGTACGGGGTTTGGGGTCGTCTCACTGATGTAGGCAAAGATAGGCAATCCATCAAAGGCAAGTTCTATAAGTGTTCATCAAGGTGGTATTATCTTTACCGTATTAGGAACCTTAAAGATCGATGGATGGCTAGGTAATCATGCAACCCATAGTCAGTGACGCATTAGTAGTTAGGAAACTCAAAAGATTAGTGGTCGTAAGAGTTTAGGTCTAATGAAAGTATAAAGAAAAGTAATGGAGATAAGGAGGAGAGATGCAGTAGAAATATGTATTATTAATTGTAACTTTTCTCATACAAGAAAGAAATACAAAGCAAGAGAATATATAATAGATTGCCCAACGTTTGGATGCTAAATTTAAGGAGCAATGGTCATGCTATAATTAAGGGACTTTCCTGTAAAGACCCAATGTTCACATGCTAAATAAAGAGCTTAAATTAAGGAGCAACAGTCATGCTATAATTAAGGAGTGATGTGTGGTTAAGTGTGAAACCCACATTAGCTCCCCTCAAACAAAACTAGGTTATTTTTGTCTTCTTCATTCCGCCCCCGTCGCTCACTTTTAATTCTTCCTTTAGTCTTATAAAATTCTTTGTCGATAGCGGCTTTGTAAGCACATCAACTCTCTGATAATATGCTGGGATGTGGCATACCATTAACTTTCCATTTTGGGTTCGTTCTCGTACGAAATGTAGGTCTATCTCGAGGTGTTTTGATCTTGAGGGCTGAGTTGGATTGAGAGACAATGATACTGTCCCTCTATTGTCGCACCAGATGAATGATTTTCTTTTAGGAGTGCAACCTAATTCGTGTAATAGTGACTCAATCCACGAGATTTCAGCGGTGGCGCTAGCAAGAGCACGGTACTCCGCTTCAGTGCTTGACCTCGATGTGGTTGTCTGCTTCTTGGTGCACCATGAGACAAGATTTGTGCCGAGAAACACGCAGTATCCCGATACGGACCTTCTATCATCAATGTCATTAGCCCAGTCTGCGTCACTGAATCCTTGTCAGCTCATTTCTTTATCGACGGTTATTGTTATTCCATGGTGTCTAGTTCCTTGCAGGTATCTCAACAACCTCTTGACGGCTATCCAATGTTCAGATAACGGATTTTGCATGTATTGGCTTAGTTTGTTAACGCTATAGCATATGTCTGGTTGTGTAATTGTTGCATATTGTAATGCTCCAATTATACTTCTGTATTGAGTAGCATTATTAATGGCTTCACCTTTAAATTTAGATAGGCGTGAACTGCTGGTCATTGGTGTTGGTAGAGATTTAGCTTGATGCATGTTGGCCCTTTGTAAAATTTCAGCAATATAACTCTGTTGAGATAGGAACATTTCATTTTCATTTCTTTTGATTTGAATCCCTAAGAAATAATTTAATTCGCCAAGATCTTTGATGGCAAAGCTTTGGTCGAGAACTTTTATGATCCTGTTGATTTCCTGTGTGTCATTCCCTGTTATTAGCATGTCATCCACGTATACAAGGATGTATACGACATTTTCATTATCCTTTTTCATGTATAGGGAGTTGTCGGATTTTATTTGTGAGAAACCAATTCTATATAGGGTTAGCTTTAACTTTTCATACCATGCCCTCGATGCTTGTTTGAGGCCGTATATAGCTTTGTGCAGCTTGCATACTAAATGTTTTTCCCTGCATGGTACCTTTACCTATGTGTGTGCTGTTGGCAGTGTTGCCGTTACTCATGTGTAGTGATTTCATATCTGTATAGCTTTTGCTTCCAATGTTTAAGTTCTGAAGCCTATTTGTGACATGGTGTGTGGCTCCAGAGTCTGGGTACCACTCGTCTAGTTCCTCCTCATCAATCATGTCTTCATTGCTGGTCTGACCTTTGCCTTTGTCCACAATAGCGCTTTTGTTATGATTGTCCATGGCAGCCATGTTTGCTCTTGGTGCTTGGCTGTTTTGGTCTGTTTGCGGTCCACTGTGGTCGCTATTATATCTGAAATAGCAGCGGTTCGCCATGTGTCCAACTTTTTGACAAATTTGGCACTTCACCCTGTTGCTGTTGTTCCATCTGCCTCGTCCACGACCTCTCTGTGGTTGATATGCCCTCTGGGGTTGGTATCCCCTCTGATACGGGCCTTCTTGTTTATTTGAATTACTGTTCCTATGAATTTGCTTGTTTTTAGCCGCAACATAATTTGCAGAGAAATCACCTTGTATAGCTTTCCTTTGGTCTATTCTCCCTTCATGGGCGAGGAGTGCAGATCTGACGAACTGTAAGTCAGGTAATGTTTGTTGAGTCGCAATAACCGTAACTAATGACTCGTACTCTTCGTCTAATCCGCCGGTAATGAACAAAATTTGTTCATTGTCACTTATTTTGTGTCCTACTGCATTCAGTTTGTCACATAATTTTTTTATCTTGCTTAAGTATTCTTTCATGCTCAAGTCCTCTTTCCTTAAGTTTTGTAATTCTCTTCTGTATTGCATCACACGTGCGGCTGACTGTGAGCTGAAAATCTGCTCTATAGTGGTCCATATTTCATATGATGAATTGCACCCCACGATTTGTGACAGTAGATTCGGACTAATAGATAATAGGAGCCATGACGATAGCAAACTATCTTGTTTTTGAAAACTGGTATAGTCGGGGTTTGTTTGGTGTTTCCCCCTTGATCAGTCATCATAATTGGCGGAATAAATAGCGTACCTTTTATGTAATCTTGTAAACCGTATCCTTTGAGTGCGATTTCAATTTGATATTTCCACAATATGTAATTATCTTCATCCAGAGATGTGGTAATAACTTGGCTTTTTGGGTTGATTAGGTTGTGCCAGTTTGGTGGAGCATCATGGCCCATGCTACCAGAGACATTGCAGGTGGCTTCGTTGTTATTTGTCATGGTTGTTCAGAGGTTTGCGAGGTAGGGAATTGCAGCTGAAAACCTGAAGAAAAGAGTGGTTCGATAGACAATGGAGAAAAAGGACTTTCAGTTCAGTGTTTAAGCCTTTCGGCGGTGGTGCTCTGATACCATAATGAAAGTATAAAGAAAAGTAATGGAGATAAGGAGGAGAGATGCAGTAGAAATATGTATTATTAATTGTAACTTTTCTCATACAAGAAAGAAATACAAAGCAAGAGAATATATAATAGATTGCCCAACGTTTGGATGCTAAATTTAAGGAGAAACGGTCATGCTATAATTAAGGGACTTTCCTGTAAAGACCCAATGTTCACATGCTAAATAAAGAGCTTAAATTAAGGAGCAACGGTCATGCTATAATTAAGGAGTGATGTGTGGTTAAGTGTGAAACCAACATTAAGGTCATCACCGGTTAAGCAACTAGAACAGAAAATGATATGGGTAATACCTCTATGGGACAGATGATCCTTTGTTATCGGGACATCTGGATATAGGCTACACATTATCACATTATTAATTTAGATTGTTTGTTTAAGGCAGGGGGATTAACCTATCAGAGATACCTTCCAATTAGAAAAGGATGGTTTTGCAAAGCCTAGCCATGATAGAAGAGACATTGTTGATGGCTAAAATTGTCATCACACCTAAAGATTCTCACTTACCTTAGAATATCGTTTCGCGTATAGAAAATTTAAGTGTGGAAAGTAGAAATAACACAAAGATTTATAGTGGTTCAGTCCGTAAAGAACCTACGTCCACTTTGAAGGTGTTTGAGGATTTTATTGATTATGGAAGGTTACAATTACATATCATCATCATAGGAATATTTGCTAAGAATTTGGAAGTCATATATTCAATATGCTATGTCTTGGGAGAAAAAAAGTTCTTCTTCTTCGTTGAGTCCTAGGAAACCATCAAATGAGTTCCTATGACATTGTAGAACTCTCAAATCAATAAAAATCCAACCCTTGTAAAGAATGAGCAAGGGTGTATTTATAGGTACAAGATTAGTGGGAGTAGGTGAGATTTAAGGACCATAGTAGCAGATTTTGAATCCTTGGAAGGCGACACCCAGAATTTCGCACCACTCCAAAGCACATTGGTATATTTCGCATCCCGCTTGGGGGATACAAATTTCGCATCCCTAGGGATACGTAATTTGTATCCTAGGGATACGGTGGTTTCAAATCCCCATAGGGATGCGAATTTTGTATCCCAAAGGGTACAAAATTCATATCTCTATGGGAGACGAAGAGTGGAAAGGGATGCGAAGTACAGGAAATTGAAATCTAGAGGGTCTCGAAATCTTCATGCTGGTTTGTGGGATTCGAAATAAGTGGATTGAAGCCAAAGGGATTCAAATTCTATAATACAAAATTCAGGGATTGGAAATCGTTGTGCGAACATACTTTAGAGGATTCGAAATTTGTATTTAGAAGTGTTGTGAGGCCTACGCTCGCATGGCTTCTCTCGAGCTTGAATCCTTAGTGCTCTTGCGACACTTCGGGATTGTGTTATGTGATGGGTTGAGCCGAGTGGGCCCGGTATGCTTTTGGAAACAATACCAAAAGGCGGTTAACACATATCATAGTTTATAGTAAATGCTATACTAGGTTTCGTACAGCAGAGGTGCCAAGGTCCTCTGTGAGCGAAATTCAAAAGCATAGACACGGTGATTATATGCATATCCGTAATGTAGGCATAGAAAGACAATCCATTGCAAATGCAATCTACACGTTTTTGTAGCAGGCGATAAAACATTTGTAGTGTAGGAAAGTATTTGCAGTCCAATATAGATGTAATTTCGATGTTCCAACAGCGAGATGGTGGAATCCCAACGAGGAGGATATGAAAAATACTATGGGTAGTATCTCAGACCAAGGCAATCAAAAAGGGTATACATCTATACACACACACACACACACACACACACACACTCACATATGCATATATACGATTATTGTTAATTAATTTAAATTTACTTCAGAATAAATGAGTGTGATTTAGACGCAGAGTTAAGAACATAACAACATGAATAACCAAATATAACAGGAAAGGTAACAAAATAGTATATGTAGTATTGTGTTTAAAAGTATATATAAAATCCCGCATTTTCTGACAATTTAATAATTAAATAATGCATATGGTATATATATATATGCATAAACATAAATGTATATATGAAGAATAAAATAAAGATAATGTAATTAAAAATGTAATGCATGCATTAAAAGAAAGAAAGGATTAGTTGCATGTAGTGTAAATATGTTGCATGCAGTGATTTACAAATATTATACATCAATAATAAAGGAGAAATAAAAGAAGAAGATTCATGCAATAGAATATTGCAACAAACATGAAAAAGGGAATAAGAAGAGAACAACAACTACCATTGTTCTAAGCCTTGCTAACAATAGTCTAAGCAGTCCAGTTGGTTAGAGCATGTGACTTGCATACAAGAGGTACAGAGTTTGAACCCTGCCGCAGTCATATCTCCATTTTAAGAGAACGGCCAAAATAACACATGTTCATGAGAGAAAATATGTCTAAATGCACATATAAGGAAAAATATACATATAAGGAAGTAAAGAAAATATATGTATATATTTATATATATGAGAATGTGTGTGTATATATATATATGTGTGTGTGTGTGTGTGTGCAAAAAAGTGTGTGTATATATATAATACAAGAGATAAAGTTCAAGATAAGGCTACAACTAAAGAAATATGGGAAGAATCAAATAGCGATGCAACACCGTTTGAGTTTTGAAAACAAAACAAAAGTTGTGCGTATATATATACGCATAAAATGGTCATTAGAAGATTTGTATACACATAAGAAGAGTACATGTGAATATAACAAATAAATAAATTCCAAAAATTCAAACATTGAAAATCAAATTTCTACGCCAAAACAGCTCATGGGACCCATGAGGGGGTCGACACCTGTAACATACTGATTTTCCCATACCCTTTGAATTGACAATCACAACTCACGTCCAGCGCAATTTGCACATAAAATTAGATAGTTATTAGAAAGAAGTTCGAGGGTGAGATAAGAAAGAATTATTGTAATATAAGAAGAAGAACTAACACAACACAGATTCTCACATTGCAGCAGAACAAAATATAATATAGAAATAAATCCTTTCTGAGAGCTTGAAATAAAAAATTTACAACCATCAAAGTACATCACCCATCTGGACAGTTATAATAACTTGTCCTCGTATATAATCACATAGCTGAAAAAATACTAGATATATCATACTTTGAACACCTCCAACATCTCTTCTGAAATTCGCAGCATCCAAATCTAAACCTGTAAAACGTGGGGTCTAACCCAAGCATTTCAAACGACGGTCAGTCTGGTGAACTAGAGTGAGAAAAACACATTAAGTTTAAAGGTTTCACACAACTTGATTTTTAAAGTCAAAAATCTTTTCAAAAGAAAAGGATAATCATAAGACCAAATTCACACATAAATACAGATGGTTTTTACCTTACGATAACCCAAAGCATTTTTGAAGTCAATATCTTTTCTGATATTACAATAGTGTCTAAATATAAATAAATATCAATCTAGTAGAATGCCCGCATCTCACGCTCTACATACAAAGTATACAATCAAAACCGCGAGCTCTTATTGAAGAATGGATTTCGATGGCAAGTTTGGGCAACCACCTTCCGACAATGTACCTCCGGAGATGAATACATTGGGGTTTAACAAGAACATCTTGCAACCCAGGCTAAACATGACCATCCCCTCACTTCGCTTGAGAGTACCGAATATATCATCACCACGGTTGGGGGTCAGCCAACCAAACCGATAGCATACATACAAAATAAAAAGGGACAACCAAAGGCATTTGATTTCTCCAGATCAGGTAATGATATACTCCTTTGATGGGTGCGACCCCCATAGCCATGCGACCAATCCGATTTTTACCATTTCCCGGTTGATGAGGCTTGAGGTTAAACGTATTCTTTTGGAACATCCAGTCACCATCCACTTTGAATGCCATATCGTCTAACCCGTCAAATGACTGATTGATTTCCTAAACATATTGCGGGCATAATAAGCTAAGGGAAACGAATTCCTCCTCCACCAACATAATACCTTTAAGAGGTCGACCGTACGTGATTATTTAGGCATACCTAGTTAGACATTTGTCCATATAAGTCATCCAGGAACAGGATGAACCAAAGGCACCCTCCTACCACATCTTAGGAATCACCCTATAAATCGGTAGCGAGTAGTACTTGCAATCCGTAGATTTCAACTACGACAGAATCACTATTGAAATATCTCCAGGGATCAGCTAGAGAAATTCAACAATAGTTCCCTCGCTTATGAAGATTTACGGTCTTCAATTGCTCCATCTTGAATAACATCTTCCACGTATTCATATTTATTGGTCGGAATGGTTTTCGAATATAAATTCGGTCATGGTCTTTTCATACCAATAATCGTATAGGCTAGATTTGATAGTCGGTTATTTAACTATCAAATAAACAATATTCACCCATAAACATAAAAAGAATTCACTGATTCAATACCCGGTATCATTTGGCCTCTTTAATTAACTCGTCGTTAACTAAACTTCTATATCGCCCAATATTTTGAAAAACATTTCACTTTTCTTATTTAATATAAGAATATTCAATTATCATTGCACTTCTACTCCATTAGCTTCTCATTGTAAATTGGCAAGTGAATAAATCTCTCAGTATCAATCCCAAAGGCCGAAACCAATATCAGATTGACCCCTCGAAAGTTACTCTACTCAACCAATGTACAATAGATTCTTATTTCTTAAAAACTATATAATATTTCTCAATGTACTTAGTATATCCCTTTAAAACAAATATATAAAAAATCTTGATTCTAATATACGTAGAATCCTTTATAAAACTTAGTATAAACTTATTACAGATCTATTTTAGTTTCATCTTAATAAAAACACCTTATTCCTTTGGAAAACGATTTCTCCATATTAAACATGTTTACTTAATTTAAGCGTTAATTAACTTAAACCGTCCTTTAAAACAATTTACACAAACCTCGATTCTATTTAAAATAAAATCCTTTATAAAACTTCTTCAAACCTGTTTTAATCTTCTCACAATAAAACTTCATTCTCACTTAAATATTCGATTTCATGTTTCCACACTTTAAATTTCCATTCCATTTCATGAACTACTTAAAGTTTATAACTTTATATATTCATTTCAATAATTAAAATCATTTACAACACATTCAATAAACTTGGGTTTTAACACTTTGTCCAATCATGGATTTTATAAATCCAATCAAATAGAATTCCAATCAGAATTCACTTTAATTTCAATCTAAAACTTAACTTATTTTAATATGAATATCAATTCACTTAAAACTTCATTTAAAAATGAACAGTTGACTTATGATTTCATCAATCTCAATTGATTTAACTTTTAATTCTTCACTTTGATTATTATTAAATAATAATCAATTTCAACATTTTAAAAATAAAAATGTTTTACTTTATCATTTCCAATCTCCATTAATTTACTTATAACGAACTATCTTGACAATCCAATTCAGTTAAACCCATTAACTTAGTCAAACATAACATGGTTCATTCGTTACTCAAATCCCAATCACTCGTTATTTAAAATTAATTAATTATATAATTAATTTAAATAATTCCATTTACTTTGATCACTAAACAATAACTTACTTTCAACAATTAATGAAAATGCTTCATTTCATCATTAGCCACCTCTATTAAATTAATAAATGAATAATTTCAATTACACATTTGATTTGTTCAACTTTAAACATGATTAACTTCTTAATCAATTCTAATCAGTCTTTCCATTTTAAATTAATTAAAAATAAAATTAATTTAAATAATCTCACTTACTTTGATTATTATTAAATAAATAATAATCAATTCAGAATAATCCCATTTGCTTTCATTTTGATACATAATAATCTCATTTGAAATTTAAACACAACGGTTTAGTTCATTATTAAACATCCCAACAAATCAATTTAACTAAGCGGTTCTCATTTAAGAAATTAACTTAGTCAATGCAACATGGTTAACTTGTCACTTAAATTCCAATTAGTCTTTTCTTCAAATGAATTAATAAATTATATAACTTAAATAAATATTATTTACTTTGATTATAATAAATAATAATCTCAATTTACTTTGATTATTATAAATAATAATCAATTTCAATTAGTCTTTCTATTTAAAAAAATCATTAATATTAATAATCCCTTTTTTTTATAGGAAGACGGGTGTGTAGCGTGGCACTACATAGCTGGTTACGCATAGATATAATTAACTAGATAAATATCTGGTTGACAAGCCCAACCAGTGGCATAAAGTTCCGCCAAGAAGGCCCAAATATATAGTATCAGCTTACTACAATGCAAAATTATACATCAGATAGATCAGAGCATACTATAACTAATTAGAATACAAGCCAAAATAAAGTAAAACAGGTAGCATAAGTGCACTGTACCAATCAGAGCGGGATCTGGGTGCTACTCTCTTGTGAACCAAGAGAATGAGGCATAGGCAAAGTTAGCCTGAAACGAGCAGGCCTGGTCGATCCTGTCACGAGTCGAAAAGAAGCAAGATGTGATGACAAATACCCAACAGAAGTTTCTTTGGTCTGCCGAAGATATGAGCGTTTCGTTCCAACCAGATACTCCAGGCGAAGAGAGCCACTAAAGAGTCCAATGTAGGGACTTGGGGGTTGTGCTGCCAATACTCAAAAAATGAGTGAATCGAAGGGATGAAACCAAGAAGGAAGGAGCTGATTGCTGCCCAAACCGCATAGGAGAAATCACATTCAAAAAGGAGGTGACTGAGAGATTCATTATGACTGTTACAGAGGACACAAATAGGATCGATATTGTTGTTGAAGCAAAAAATACGATCTTTGGTATTGATTCGATTATGAATGAGTAGCCATTGAAAGAAGATAACGCGAGGAGGAAGATGACAATTCCAGACATGAGCGAAAGTGAAGCATCTACCTGGGTGAATAAGGAATTTATAACAGGTCGCGACAGAGAAGTTGGAGCCCAAGGCCCAAATAAATCTATCAGGATCAGGGTTGAATTGGGTTGTGCTAAAGGATATGATCAATGCACACAAGCTCATTAACCGTTTCTAGCCCAAAATAGGTGGAAGGTAAAAAGCCCAATGGGCCTAGAGAATGTGCTGAAGCAACTGACAGGGGATTAAATTGGTTTAATAATGCCAAGTTTGGAAAAAGGGAGGAGAAGGGGATCTGTTCATTCCAAAAGAATTTATTCCAGTTATTAGTCGTCAGTTAAATTTCTACTCATCTGCTTATAAACACAAAAGAATTCACTTTAATTTTTTTATAATCCATTAAATAAATTACATAAATATTTGTTTATTTTTTGAAACCACACTTCGTATTTTAATTCATACAAAATTTTGAAAACAGTTCAAAATCGATTTAAAAATCGACTCCATAAATCTTTTATTATATATCGACGGTACTTAAAGAGGCAATGTTACTTAAGTTCCCAACCCATGAAATATAACCCAATTTCACATCCAATCAAACATAACAAATTATATTGATAAACGTTATCAATATCAGTAAGGAATTTTCCTGCATTACAGATTTCGTATTCAACATACAGTATAATATCATGAATAATTAACGGTCAACTAACAACAACAATTTAAACATCCAATTATTAAATTAAATAATTTTATATTGTCATAAATAATCGTTAAAAATAACGATTTCGTTTCATTTAAATTAAACAAATGTTTAATTTAAATAATATATAAATATTCAACAAACAACCAAACAATTGTCAATCAGTCAATAAATAGCAACCATAGCACACAAATTTTAACTTATATAAAATATAAACGGGACAACTGAGTGAGTTTAACTCACCTTGAATTGATTCGTCAATTAAAACAGATTGTTTTAATAAAATCAAACAGTCATTTAGTTTTATCAAAAATTCTGATGGCTTCTAGTGCTGAACAAACCAGCTCCATATTGTTGCATCCAATGATACGGTTCCGATGCCTTCTATTTCATTTATATCTGATACCGAAACCGTAAGTTATTAATATAATAAGCTATATGATTATTATTTATAAATTAACTCTCTTTTATTCATAGATTAGTTATCAACTTATTATATAACTAGTGGTTATACCTCTCTAATCTCGTTTGAAAATCTGATCCATGGTAATCACTTCACCCTTCTTTAACACAATCGAATAAGTTAACCTGCCAGATAACACATCCACGTCATCATTTACTTTAGTAGGAAATCGAAATATCCAGAACCCATCCCTTTATAAAAAAATAACCGATCTCCTGCTATTTTACCTAACACGAACATCTGCCATCGCTTAAAAGCCACGTCGCCCCTTACATCAGCAACTGGACCTGACCAGTCAGCCACCACCAGAACCGTGCATCCCCAGGCTCCATCCTCCGACCGGTTCCCCTCCGCCCAGCTTCCGGTAGGTCCCCAAACCCCTAAAACATGAAAATTGTTCAGTTCCGTTCAACCGAGGAGTTCGTCGCCGCCGGTACGCCATTGACCGCCATGCCTCCACCGAACTGACCCTCTCCTTTCTGGCTTCACTTCACCTTCAGACGTCAACCTCCCATTCGCCCTAGATTGCTGACAATAAATCCAAATTCATTTGCCAGTAAAAATAGTAAAACCGTGACATCGTCTAACCCCACCGCCGCCAGTGACCACCAGACACCACCGCACCACCGCCGCAAGCTCTGCCTCCACCCAAGCTCCAACTTTGCTTCAGGCCACCAAGGTCAATTCGGCCTCAATTATTTTATAAAAATCCGAAATCAATGGCTGCTAGATAACCACCCCGCATTTTATGACAATTTAATAATTAGATAATGCATATGTATATATATGCACAAATATAACTGTATATATTAAGCATGAAATAAAGATAATGCAAATAAAAATGTAATGCATGCATTAAAAGAAAGAAAGGATTGGTTGCATGCAGTGTAAATATGTAGCATGCACTAATTTACAAATATTATACATTAATAATAAAGGAGGAATAAAAGAAAAATATTCATGCAATAAAATATTGTAATAAACATGAAAAAGAGGAATAAGAAGAGAACAATAAATACCATTATTCTAAGCCTTGCTAACAATAGGCTTAGTAGTCCAGTTGGTTAGAGCATGTAACTTGCATACAAGAGGTACAAAGTTCGATCCTCATTGCTGTCATATTTTTGTTTTAAAAGAATGGCCAAAATAACACATGTTCATGGGAGAAAATATGTATAAACGCACATATAAGGAAACATATACATATAAGGAAGTAAAGGAAATGTATGCATATATATGTGTGTGTGTGTGTATATATATATATATGAGAACATATACGTATATATGTGCAAATACATATATATATACACACACACAAGATGTAAAGTTCATGATAAGGCTGCAATTAAAGAAACATGGCAAGAATCAAATAACGGTGCAATACCGTTTGAATTTCGAAAACGGAACAAAAGTTGCGCGTACATATATATGCATAAAATGGTCATTAGAAGATTTGTACATGAATAAGAAGATTACATGTGAGTATAACTGATAAATAAATTCTAGAAATTCAAATATTCGAAAATCAATTTTCTACGTCAAAATAGCTCGTGGGACCCATGGGGGGTCGACACCCCTCAGATCCGGCAAATTCATTAACGTATCTGGACTATTTTTAACTGGGTTCAATGCTCACTCTACGCTGCGTGTATGATAAGATCTTGAACACCTACAAATAGGCTAGCAGAGCCTAGTCTAAATCTCACATTCTCTGAGACAATGTCTAAGCTCTGCCATTCTTCCTCCTCCTCAAATCTCTTCAGAAAAATAAGATAATTAGTTTAGGAAAATTCTGAATCAAGATCTGGAGGAAAAGAATCAAAATTAATAAGAAGGTGTTCAGAATCATATGCGAAGTAAGGTAAATTCTTAGATCTGGTCTACTCAGTTTTCTTCCACTTTCTTCCCGTTTTCTTTTAGTAAGAATTGTGGATCTATGGTTGTTAGGTTATAAATCCAGTTAGGGAAAACCATGGAATGTTAGATCTGGACCAGGTTCAAGAACTGAAAAGCAATTTAGGTGAATGGATTTATGTTATATCATTTTTGATAATGATATATTATCGTCTAACATTCCCCGTTATTTTGCAATGTAAAGTGATGAAATGCTAATATGACATGTTGAAATATAATATGTTAAAAATCAATATGTTGGAAAATTCATATGTTGAAACGTTTAATATGCTGACATGTTTATCTGTTGAAATACAAATTTATTAAAATATGTGTAACGAGTACTATTGTAATTATTTGATTCACTTGTCGCATATTGTGTACTTGAATTGTTAGCTGTAGAATTGAGAAAATGACATGTTAAATTGTTAAATTTGAACAGTTACATGATTAAATGATTACATGTTAAATTAGAATAATTACGTGATTTGACGATCACATGTTATTTTGAGATGAAATTAATTATATGTTAGGAAGAACATATGACATAAAATGGCCTTAATATGATGACACGTAAAATAGGTTGTAGTAAAAATGTGGAAAGAATAATATTCCTAGATTTACAATAAATAGAAAACTGTAACGCACCTAAACACGAGGTTAAATTCAACTTGTGGAAGAAATCTGCACGGAGCCGCCCGACAAATCCAACGTCCACAAGTTGTTAATTTAATGTGCGAGGTCCAGTACATAAATAAAAGACTTAACAGTGCTAAGACACGAGATTAAGCCAACTTATGGAAGAAGTTTGCCCGGAACCGCTCGACAAATCCAGCATCCACAAGTGGTAGGCTTAATGTGAGAGGTCTAGTACATTAGTGTGTATATATATAAGGACAGAATTAAATGGCACTAACTGTGATTAATGGAAATGAATAAGGAAATGAATGAAAGATAATTACAACAGTAGAAGAAATGGAATGAATGGGGAATGATTGTAACCTATTAAATAAATTACATTATTGAGAATGTTATATAATAGGTAGGCTTGTCCTAGGGACAAGTGGGGATTATAACATATGTTATAACAAACAATAAGGAAATTGGAATAACTTATGTAACAAGATAAGTTGTACTTAATTGTAAATTAAGTTATATGTGAGAACGAGAATCTGAGATATGCTGATAAGGATAACATAAGTTATATTTGTGAAAAGGGAACTTATTTGTAAACCTTAGTTAAGAGAACTAAGTTAATAAGTAAACAACGATAAGTTATAGTGACAGTATAAGATGGAATTATGATTAAATAAGAAAGAATGAGGCAAACTTATGAAATGAAATAAGTTATATTTAATCATAAACAATGACTGACATGTTAGACAGAAAACATGTGAATTGAGATATACTTATTCACATATTAAGCATAACATGTTATTGTGACTATGAAATCAAACAAGAATATAAAGGGATTATGGATTACAGACCTTGGATCACAATGTAGAAAATAACATGTTGTGGGCTTATTAATAGGCTTAAATAGGTTAATTTATATGACTGAAATTAAAAAGCAAGAGGAATTTGGTAACTTGAATAAGGAGTCAATGTGAATGGGAATAACCAAGTTAAATGGAAACCTGATGAGGTAAAGCAAGCGCATAAAGGAATGTTTAGACATAGGGTCTAATAACACATTAAAATGAGGCGCTTGGACTAGTCCACACGTTTGAGGGTGGATAAGCCAATATGGTAGATCATCGTGGTGTCATGAGGCACGAGGAGAGCACACGTTCGTCTGATTATTCTGTCGGCTCTGAAGGACTGGAAGGGGAAGCACACAACTTATTGAGATACGTAAGGCGCTCCTGGTAACCCTTTGTGCGGTGGCAGATGTTTAGGTTGTGCTCGCAGAGGTTGAGTCTGCGTGTTACTATCAGTTGGGTGGGCCTTGATTGCAAAAGTAGCTTTGCAGTCAGACTGCTATGACGAGGTGACACTAGGGTGATTCGACGATCGCCTCAACGGGAGGTGATGTCAGGACCAACAAGGTTAGTAGATTGTTGGGTACCCGTCATCGGCAGCCAGTGGGATGCGAAAAGACTAGAGCTAAACCCAAGACACCATTCACCTTTCACTATCTAGGTACGGTGGTTGAGGGGAGACGCCAACTGAATGTTTAGATTATTTGTTATGGGCAAATCGCTTAGTTTTTGTAGTCTTTACTAGATGAGGGAGGGGCCGAGGTGGGGCCATAGCCGCCATGAAAAACAGACCTGAGGGATATCTGCATTTTGAGGCCCATAAAGGCGGGCATGTGCAGATATAGAAAAGCTCGCGACTGAGTTCCATGTTTCTTGTATAGCCCTGCCACGGAACTCGATGCACATTAGAGGTTATGTGCAGTTAAGGCATCAAATACAATTGACAATACGCACGTGGGAAAGTCTAGATACATGCATGTCTACTCTGCGTGGTGTATCATAGACTTGAGGGCATTACTTTGTGATGGAATCTGATTCGATCGAAGATGGCAGTCCGTACGCTTACGTAGTATAGTAATGACATATATATGCAGAACGTAACATTGTTATATGGAGATCCGTATGTCACTGCAGCGTAGGATGAAGGACTGCGTACATTTCTGATTTCTGTGGAATTTCAGTGGAGACCGTGCGAGTGGTGTACAATGGGGTGTACCTTAATATTGGGTGTAGCTACATATATATACTTTATTACGTTAGTCCACTGGAAAGTAAATGGGTACGACGTGTGTGTAAGCCTTGAGTATTGTTAACCCAAGTAACCTAATAAATAAGAAAATGTGATTGAACGGTATATACAGGGTTATCCAAAATGTATGGCTTAAATCCAGTCACCAGAACATGTGTTCTGACCCTCTCCTCATAACATACTCGTAGGTTAGATTTGTAGCAGAGATATGATAGCTTTGGACACTGGTTAGGCAGTATTATTCATACGGTAAGGCTATACTTTGATTATATTATACTTTACCCATTCCGCTGTGAGATATTTTCTGAGCTCTGATATATTTTATATCTCTATTTTTTCTACATGATACCAGAGCAACCAACATGGGTTTCGATGAATTAGAATTTTGAAGAAAAAAATCGGCCTATCGAAATTCGGGTTGGTATAGTATATAATTTACCACTCACCAAAACATTATTTCAAACCTCTTCCATAAAGAAACTCGGAGGTTAGATAAAAGCCAAAGTTATTCAGCTTAGAGACACTTGTTTGGAAAGTATTTGTATATTGGTGAGTAAATATTTATGATTATATTATAGATTACTTCCGCTATAAATTATTTATTTGAGCTCAGATAATTCTATCTTTGTCTATTTGTAGGATACCAAACAAACTACTCATGCTTCAATGAATTTGGGTTTTGGCTTTTTACGAAAAATCTTGATCAGCTGAGGTTGGGTTATTGCATTTTTTTATCTGAGATTAGCTTTAGTATATGTTATAAAAAAGAGAGTGTATGTATTTGTATCTTTAAATATAAATTTATTATATATACCAAGATCCCAGGAAACCCACCTATAGAGGAATAACATATGAATTTTTTTGGGAACAGAGTTATACATGATTTTCAAATAGGATTGAGAGAACCTAAGAGTGATCGGTCCTCAGGTAACCATTAAGATATATTTTACAATGAGCCTAGTTATAAATTTGGATATTTACAAGTTTAACACATGCCATCAATAATATAGAAGTTCTACAAGAACAATGAGGAAAGGCGATAGCACTTTAGTATAAAAGAAAGGATTCAATATATAATAAGTATAAGTGGTCCGAAAAGAGAGAATTTAGGTTAGAAATATAGTTAATCTTGGGGAGAATTTGCTACAAAATGGTTAAATTTGGAAATAAGCATTTTTAATGGAAAAAAAGTTATGTAAGAAGGAGAATAAGAACCCACTTTGAGTCTGGCCCCATAAATGAATTTTGAAAGTGAAAAAAAAAACTGATCATTAAATTTTAAATTCATGATTTGAAAGCATTATAAAATATGAATTTCTTCTGAAATGATTTTTAAACAAGACAAGTGAGAGTAAACTTGTCTTGGATAAAAATATTTATAGGCTGGGCAATATAGGTGGGAAAAGATTTAGTAATGAAAGTGGAAAGAGTTAGGAAGGGATTTAAAATAGGGATATAACAGAAGTATTGAAGATGTTAATACTCTACTTAGAGGTTAGAATAGACCGTGTGATTTTCGGGTGAAGTCGTAACAACGACTGGACCATTTAGATATGGTTAGAATAATTAAACATTAGCTTAGGAATGGACAAAAATAGGAAAGTGAGGAAGAAAAAAAGCATGTTGACTAGAATCGGTAAACCAAGACTGTCAATCGCCTTTAGCGGCGATCGACTAGGGTGATTAACCTCTCCGATTGCGCAGTTAACCCATTTCCTTGCATTTTTTTCCTTTAAGAATGGACAAATATAATCGTTCAATCATTATTTTCGTTCTCCTCCTAAGTTCTCTCTCCTAAACCCATCAAAGGTAGCCTCTCTACCTCCCTCCTCGGCCCAAATCTTCTCCAAACTCCACCAATCCGCTTCAAAAATTACATTAACGTGAAGAGAGAGATGGCATGGGCCGGGTCTAGGTAGTGAAAAATACAATGAAGACCCGATCAAACCTGACTCGAACTGACCTGACTCGAAAGTCTTGATCGAAAAGCATTGAAATGTATTTATTTTTAGTGTTATTATCCAACCGAACCCAAACCGAAGCTTGGGTCGGGTTAGGTCCAGATTTTTGAAATGTGCAGTTTAAACCCGACAAAATCTAACCCTCTTAGAACTAAAACCCGCCAGGTCGGGTCCGGATCCAACGGGTTGGGTCTAATTACCAACCCTATAACAACATTTAATGGACGTAGGGCTGGTTGTAATCCTTCGACATCATACATTGATAGGTACGCCTCCCCGTGACTGGTGTGATATTTCGATACAAATATAATATGTTTTTTCACCTTGTAAATCCTGTTTTGCGTTGGAGGTTGAGGGTGTTAGAGTATCTTTTACCGATGCCCAATTAGAAGGGATACTGATATCTATAGGGACATAGAAGATATAGATGATGTCCAGATGATAGATGACGTCATTTTAGGGTATAATTTTATAGGTCTTCAAATTACAATGTGGCATGTTGGATATTTGCACCTTAGAATAGTTGTGTGCATCCTGTAGTGCAGCCTCATCCCAAGATAGGGATTACGATCAGATCTATCCAATAGTTCAAAGAGAAATCTATGCCATCCTCGGGGGCATTCAGGTGAATTGGTATAAGGTGATTATGGCCCATTATGCAAAAGCGGCCGACGCTTGTAGGACTTCCCTACCCTTCTGCAACTTTTAGACCATAGAGTTTGGGCAGGAGGGAGTTAACTTCTTCAGAGAGACATGAGATCGGTTAGTCACCACCGATCAATGCCTCCTCCTTGAATAGGATTGGTATGAATTTGGAGATGAAGCAGTCTTTAAAATAGTCCCTTAGCAGCATCAACAATAGCCTCAGCATGAACCTTATTAGCCTCACCAGCAGCTTTCCTTATATTATGGAAAATCCATTATTTTGAGTCTCAGCAGGCCTCTCAGCCACCGTCATTTGGGGAAGACATAAAGCCAAAGTGGACTCCCTGGTCTACGGGTCCTGAGCTAGATATGGCATGGCGGCATGGATTACTGGGAGAGGGATCCACCCAGTCAGTCGAGCATGAGGATGTTAGAGAGAAAATGAGGATCACACTCAATAACAAGAGCGGATGGACCATAAGCAGCAGGAGCACAATGGCGTGCAGCGCGAGCTAGTAGAGAGTAGTAGGTGACAGAAGTAGTGGTTGGGTTGCATTGATTCTATGCTTAGGACTCTGCTCTACATAGGAGATATAGCTTAGGACTCCTAGTCCTATATAGTAGTAGCACTATATAGTTGGATTTGTGTTTTCTCTTTTTATTTAGTAGTATGTACCCATATATAAGTATTACGTATTGGTTGTTATAAAGTAAATGATTATTGATAAAATGTAGTTTTTCTATGTTCCTGTGATGACCACTTTAAAAAAGTGTAGGAATATAACTTAATCAATAAGGGAAAAATAAAAGTAAAAGAAAACTGAAAAGAGAAAGTGAAAATTTAAACGAAGTTGATTACGGCTATAGGAAAAGAGAAACTTAGAAGAATGAATCCTTGCAATTTTTTTTTATGGAATTATAAAAGAGAACCCTTCTTATTTAAAACATACATGGAGAAGTTAGAATCGCAGTTTGAGCATTGTGAAAAGTTCCAATTAAGGGAAAAAGAGCACATAAAAGCGTGATGGGAATATAAATTTTTCTATTTATACCCTTTTCCTAACATGATAAATTGGGTTTAGAAGATTAAGTTTTTCTAATTTCGAGCATTAGAAATGGTGTCATGGGATTTTGGATGTAAAAATGGTTGAACCACGCTTCTATTTAGTAGAAGTGTGGTAAAATTGGATGAAAAGTTCTTTTTATTTTATTTTTAAATATTGCGTTCATATAGAACTGTCAGTATATTTAGGATATTTGCAACATACTTTGAAAATAATTTTAAGAAAGAAGCATTCATATAAGATGTACTACTTAAAATTTTATGTTCATTTATGTCGTTTATTATGTGATGCACTATGCGTTATGAACAAGTGGTTGCAAAATTGGATGTGCTCTAAGTGGATGCTAGTATAAGATTGACGTGGGAGGGATTACATGATTTTATCCTTGTTGAATTTTTGGGATGAAAATCTTAAATGATGGGGAAATGTAACACCTTGGGCTTTCAAGACAAGTAATTAATAATGTTTAAAATATCAGAGTAAGAAAATAAACATTTTTGGAACTATTGGAGTTTGGCTACGAAATTATAGCATTGTGTTCATGATAATTTTCTAATCAATTTATATGTTCAGTGTTCTTCGAACGAAATCCGAACGAAAAAATAATGGTCGTTTGATATTCGGTATCGGAAAATAATTATATGCGTAATCGTATGTTATATTTGCATATAACATATGTATACGGGCATATAAGAATCCCAAAAACTACATTATGTTTTAATATAAAGTACAAACGTGCGCTAAAAAGGGAAAGAAATTAATAATTATAAAATGCTATAGAAATTAAATGCAAAAATAAATAACATTCATGAAAATGTTAATATAATAAATAAATTTTATTATTATGCATTACGACACATTCATTTTGGATCAAGATAAGTCAACTACTCAAGGGTCGGGTCAACCCATAAGCGGTCCAAAACCATGTGTTTGTGGCTTTTTCAACGAATGGATTTAACTCGTATCTTATCACAAGGACCATGCAGATCTGAACCCTATAAATAAATATACAGAGCTAGTCCCTAGACTCATTTTATTTTGAACCGGTACAAAATCCCTTCCGCTTTTCTTTCTCCTTCAAAACTTCAGAAATGATAAAATACGAATTTAGGTTATCTGTTATAAACTAAAGGAAGAAGATTATAGAAATATAGGATGAGGTTCGCATCAGATAGTCGTTCGAACAAGGTAAGGTTCTAGATCTGATTTCCTATCTAATTTATTTAGATCTAAAATTTGTAGATTTATATGTCTTTCAATTTGTTGTCCCAAATAGGAATTACAAAGGGAAGGATATGGATAATAGGACTAGATTTGGATCAGATCTGGAGAATTGTAGTGACTTAAGGGTGAATTTTTTTTATTGTAATGATATCATACATCGTTGGATTTCCATTCGGTTTATATATTAAATATTGTTATACTTTAAGTTGATTGAAGAAATAATACATTTAAAGTTATTTTGAGTAAATTGTGAACCAAATATTATGTATGCATATGTGCCAGAATAGTAAAGTAAATATAAATTTATCCATAATTAAATCTTGACTTGAATAGAAAAAGGCGCAAATCTTAATGAGAAACTAAGAAGAGAATCTACAGCAATTACGTTAGATTTATAAAATCAACCAAATGAAATATATTTATAACCTAATTTGGGAAACTTGCAATACTTTAATTACTTGAAAAAAGTAAATTTTCATATTCCAATTTCAAAAGAATAGGATGAATATAATTGCAAGAATATAATTATAACATCGAAAGAAAAGAAAGAGGATAAGTACAAAACAAAGTTGGTTAGGTATTTTGTATTAGGTACTTAAGAGGAAAGAAAAATGATATCTTGTAATTATGAGTCATTGCACAAGAAATTTATTATTACATTAAATATGGAAATAGATTACAGAAAGCCAAGCCACCAACTTACTGAAATAAGAACATTTCTAGAAAGAAAGTATCAAGAGAAATGAAAATCATTATCGCCAAACTCGCTCTCTTCATCCATCACCGCTCCCTTTCTTCTCTGTGTCGCACTGCTCCAACTCACCGCTGTCTAAGCCCCTGAGCCCAAGCTCTACGACGCGTTCTGTTCGTGCTTTCAGATCTGACCCTTCGAAATCCAGATCCAGACCGTCTTCTACTGTGGTTAGCCCAATCGCAGGTCTTGAGGCTGTAATTTCTGATGCAACGCATCCGCTTTCTATTCATTCTGGTGAGCTTCTTCCTACCCCTCTATCACCATTACTCGCAGCAGCTGCTGAAACCAGATGGAAGAGTCCATCTATGAATTTGTTTGAAAATGGTGCAAATTTGGTTGAGGTATCACCTGTTGAGGGCGATATTGTTGGAGCTAGAAATGTGTCGGAAGTTGTGTTAGGGGATTGTGTCGGATCTGCTGAAATGGAGCAAAGCCCACGTTCTGCTAGACACAATGCCATGCCGGATTCTCATGATAACAGACCTTCACCAAACGTTGTGCCAACGGCCGTAGCTCGTCCTCCTCGATGGACCTCTTTTTTTTACTAGTCTTCCCAAGGTTGATGGAGACTATTATCCACAACAACACTTTGATGCGGTGACTGATAATGGTCGTAATATTATGCCGACCGAAGTCCATCACGTTGGGGCTGAGTATTGGGTTGATCACCTTGTTGGATTCTACCTTGGTAAATCTCCATCATATCATGTGGTTCGTGAGCATTGCAACAAAATACTGGAGATTGAGAGGTAAATTACATGTGCAATACTTTGACTCAATGTTTTATCTGAAATTTAGTAATCTAAATGATAAATTGAGCATACTTGAGGGGGATCCGATTATTATTGATTGCCAGCCTTTTATAATTACGCCTTGGAGCGTCACTGTTGGTAAAGCTAGAGAACAAATCTTATCTATTATGGTTTGAGAAACATTCACCAATATACAATCGGTTCTTCAGTCTATGATCGGATTGGATTGGTTAGCAAGTCTGTTTGGCAAACTTAGATGCTTTGACATGAATACGGTGGCTAGAAAAAGCCTCAACTATGCTAGAGCGCTTATAGAAATTTCACCCTTAAGACCACTCCCTAAAAAGCTGCATGTGACACTTGTTGAAGGCTATGATGTAGATGTTGATATACGGTATAGTCGAATCTTGGACATCTACTCCAAGTGTCAATCCTTTAGACATACTGCAGAATTATGTGTGACTTCGTCTGAGTCCTCTACCAAGTTCCCGCTATGTATGTCGAACCTTCAGTGGGTTCCGAAGCCTCGTGCGTTGCCTCCCACTCCTTTAGTTCCCGAGCCAGTGGATGTAGCTTCCCATGACATAACTCAAAATGATGAATCCGAAGATGGTGAGATTTTTAAATAGAATGCTAATGAAGAATCTTTGATCCATACCAAATCTGAAATGAGATACAAACCAAGTGAAGAGAAATATTGCATATTTGTAGGTAAAGAAGGTGAATCTAGGAAATTATTATATCGAGTTGAAAGTGTTGGTCCCGTTCTGGCTAAAGAAGTTAAGGATGGTATTAGAAATGTGCAATTGCTAAATGACACAACCTATGATAGAAGATATTTATATGCCGAGCACTCCTGGACTTTGTTGCGGACCTTGCCTTGCACTTTGCTTAGGCTACTCAGTCTATTCCACTAGGTGATGCTAATGGGGAATAACTTCCCTGTTAGCACATAATAGTCTTGGCGTGATTGTCAAGCTCCTGTACTTACTTTATTATTGTAGTCTAGTTTATTTGCTAGTTCCAGTGCTGTAAGCCTGTTTAGGTATAGTGGACGGAACACTATAATTCCGTATATGGTGGACGGTCCACTTTAAAAACCGATGTAGCTGATTGTCAACTAGCAATCACCTGTACTTTACTATATTTTATTATTTGTTATAATAAAAGGTGTTTGCGGTCACCTTAAAAACAGTCCGGCTTTGCCCAAAAAAAAGCACGTAATAATCAAATACAAATATAAAACATAATAACAAACTTTAATGCTTAGCTAAATAAAGAAAAGACAAGGTCAGAAAGAAAGATTAGATTGGTAGAAGAAATAAAAAGATAAATAAAACAAATATAGAAATTAATATTTATCTTATATAAAAATAAAGAAAGAAAAGTGACTATCAAGTTAAGTAAATGATTAAGCAGAAACTTCCATGATAAATAGTAGACGATAATTATCTTTATAACAAATAGGGCCCAACAGCAAACAAAGACTATTTTGATGATAGATAGGGCTGAAAATGATAATAGCAGAATAGGGAAAGAGAGTAAATAGGAGTAATAAAAAGATAAATTAAATGCATAAAGAAGGTAATTAGACATAAGGTTTAACAGAGAGTGAGATTACGACTTTAACCTCATAAGATGCGTTTAAAAGTAGCCTAAAGTAATCTAGATGTAGGCCGTCATGTGCAGGCAATCACAGATACTTTAAGATGATAGGAAGTACATTCTAACAAATTTTTGGATGATAATGGAGCTAGAAATAATTGACCACGATGGGGTGACCTATTTCAACAAGATCATTTAGTAAACGTAGCCATTGGAAATAATGACTTCGTATAACACAAACAAATATTGGAAAGCCCATCCTAAAATATTTGTGGCAATACCAGAGTTGGAAATAATTGATTACAACAGTATTGCACATCCTAATGGGATCGTTGAATAGCGACCTTGGGAGCAAGTGACTTCAAATTAGACGTAGCGAGGGATAGCTCTCAGATGTAGGCATAAAGAGGCAGTCCATCAGAAGCAATGTCGGTAAGTGTTCATAAATTGGGTATTGCCATAATTGTTTTAGGTAGCCTAAAGATTGGTCAATGGGTAGGTAATCATGTGACCCACAATCAGCGATGCATATTATTGGAAAAAAATCAAAAGGATAGTAGTTGCATGAGCGCAGGCCATTATTAACCAAACAACGAGAACGGGCAAGGACATGGGTTATACCTCTATGGGTCTGGCGATCCTTCGTTATCAAGACACCAATGTGGGGGTTATGCAATGCCACATGATTGATTTAGATAGTTTGTTTAGGGAAAGGCTATTAACCCATCAGAGATACCTTCCAACTAGAAAAGGGTGACTACGCGGAACGTAGCCACTATAGAAGAGATTGACCGTAGTTCACGGTGAATACTTAATTGAGTTACTTACAGCATGGGCACCAAGGCCTTCTTTGAGAAGAATGCAAAAGCATAGACATAACGAACACATGCATATCCGCATGTAGGCATAGAGAGGCAGCCGATTTCATATGCAGTTTTACATGTTTTCGTAGCAGAAGACAGAATATCTATAGTATATGCAATTATGTGCAGTCCATATAGATATAGCTTCAGCATTCTAGTAGCGAAATGGTGGATTTTCAACAAGAAGGATATGAAAGATATTATGAGCAGTATCTAGGACCAATGCAGTCAAAAATGGTATGTATGTATTTACGTGTGTGTGTGTATATATATACACACACACACACACACATGTTTGTATATGTATGTATACGAGTATTGCTTATTATAGGTAAAATCCAAGTAGATGGGTATGATTTATGCGTGGATTTGAGAAGTTAGCAACCTGAATATACCTAATAAAACTTGGATGGTAATAAAACAGTATATGTTGTATTTTTTTAAAAGTATACATTTTGCGAGTCATAAGAACATTAATTGTGACTCCCTCCTCAAAACAACCCACAAATTAGGTAGAATGCAACTGTTGTTTAGAGACACTTGTTTGGAAAGTGTCGGTATATTAGTGAGTAATTATTTATGATTATATTTTAGATTACTTCATTTGTGAGTCATTTACTTGAGCTTTGATATTTCTATCTTTTTCTATTTGCAGGATATCGAATAATCTACATGTGCTTCAGTGGACTTACGCTTTAGCTTTTTGCAAAAAATGGGGATCTCTTGAGGTGTGGGTTGTTACATTTCATAAGTCGGATAAAACCTATAAGATTGATATAGGATAAAACATAATCAATTGTTCAAAAATTTCCACATACACTTAGGAGGAGAACAAATTAACAATATTACAAGCATATTGAGCTACGAGTTTCTTTCTATGCATATGCATCCTTTAGTCTCATCATCGACAAAGCCTTATACACTAGAAGTGTGAGTCTTTTCCATCTGGGGGCTAATGACTGAAACATAGAACACAACCCTACGCTAGTCCCATATAAAATTTATATGATTTAAAATCCATAAGTCATAGCTTTTGATCGGTTCAAGGCATCCTAACACAACTGATTTATCTGATCTTTTAAATGTAATTTTACACACTTAGATGCGTAATTTGACCATATTTTCACTAGTAGAACAACCTAAATTGTAATTCTATCCCTAAATCCTAAAATGCAACATTGGGTCATGAATATATGAATATGGAAATGATAGAATATGTAAATATGACTGATTAAATAATAACAAAAACATATAACATCATTATCAAAATATGTTCAAGCGGTAGTCAAGTGACATCACAAATTTACTTAAATTTAAGTAAAAAATCCTTTGGATAAATTCAAATAAAAATGGGCTAAAATACTTGAAAATGTTCATTTACAAAGATTATAAACTACTTAATAACTAGAAAAATATAGCCTAAATATTTAGCTAAAATATCGTACTAAAACATTGACATCATTATACATCTTTTAAAACACTTGCTATCAAGCAAGATAGTCGAGTATCTAAACATAAATATTTAGTTTGTAAAACATATGACAATTGAGCCGCTAGAAAACATGGGCTATTAGGCCTCTAAAACATAGCCTTTTGGTTTACAGAACATATAGTTGTTGAGCCATTAGAAAAGAGTTGCCAAGTCTCTAGAAAACATAGGTTATCAAGCCTCTACAACATGGTTATTAGGTTTACAAGACGTGATTCTATAGATCCTCTAAATCGTATCTACTTAATTTGTCAAATACATGGCTCTAGAGCTGTTAAAGACGGTCATCGACAAGCTACATGCAAACTATTAAGCCACTATAAGACATAAGGTATTGATTTCTTATAAACATTTAGGGTTATTAAACTTATGTACTTAAGTGTGTCAATGCCCAAAAAGATTTAAGGGTTTTGAGCCAAGGAGTATTGTTAAATCTTTAAACTGTAGGGTTGTCAAGCCTCAACAATCATGAGATACCAAAGGTGTTGTCTTTACGAGAGTGGATGAATCACTTAGATATCAAGTCGATACTACACACTTCAACCTGTATAGTTTTTATTTTGAAATTGGGTAAACCGCCTCGTTAAAAACCTACGCAAGTACTCAACATGAGTACTAGATAGGGAAAAAGAGTGCAGCGCTTTATTGACAGTGTATCAATAAAATATGTACATATTTTCAGGTACAAATGGGCTAATAATCAACATAAAGAAACATAAGCCCCACCCATACCCTTTTTAAAAAAAAAGGAGAAATAAGGCTCATAAACATACGACCCAAAGAAAAAAACAAATATAAAAGGCATATCCAGAAGAAAGCAGGCCCAATGGAAAGCCTGTATCCGATCCACAACGTGAAAGACTCCCCATCTTCTAGGAAAAACACTTCAGGCAAACACTTTAACTCAAACTTTCCCCAAATAGGAACGATGACCTTCATCTAGAAACAATCGAAATCTATCCTTCACCTTCCAAAAACACGGATAGGAAATTAAACTCCATCCGCAAGATGGACGCCGCATTTCTCTATCAATCTCACATCGGCATGGCTCTGAACACGTCGATTCGAACTACGCAGTAAGTTTTTAATGTCTAAATTGATAAGCTCCCATCTCTTGTACTTATCTAACTGCAAACCACCACGAATTCGATCTTTTCTTTCTTTACAGATATGGTAGACTATTGTGACGATGCTACAGAAGGCTGTGTCTTGAAAGTGGCTACAATTCTTGAATTTCGATTTGATAAGAAGCATTTCTTTGTCCATCAGTAACAGTTCCGCATCCATGGGAGGCAACCCGAGAATGATTCTACACCTAACCCAAAGATATGAAGCATACTGACACTGAAAGAACAGGTGATCCCTATTTTCTTCGCATTCTTCACATAACACATAAGTAGGGTTCACTTCATATCCCCAGGAAATCATTCTTTCTTTAGTGCTTAGACGATTTAGAATTGCTTTATAAGTGCACAGAGACATTTTTGAACTGTTTATATAATGCCAAGTCACTTTACACCAGTCAAGCTCAGGTGAGTGTTCTCTAGCTATGTTCCAAGCAGAATAGAAGGAGAAACCATTAGGTTTATCATTCCAACTCCAGTAGTCCATGTCATATGAATGCCGAATAGTGACATCTCTAATTTTATCAGAGACCAAACGAGTAGGAAGAAGTCTGCTAACATTGAACTCACCATTCCGAATAATATTTTTAACTAGCAAGTTGTCACCACCACACATGCTTAAATAATCTCATCCAAGCATGTTAACCAAAATATCACTATTTATCCATGGATCAAACCATAGCTTAGAATCTTGTCCATTAACAATACAACGAATTAAGCGTTGTAGGTTCAATTGTCTATGTCTAAGTATGAATTTCCAAGTGCAAGAACTATTAGGATCACATTTCATAACCCAGAATTGATCCCCAACGCTGTATCTATTTTTCATCCATCGTTTCCAAACACTGTCACCATTAATAAAGTGCCAAAGAAGTTTTAGCGCTGCAGCCGTTTTAATATCTTTAAACTTTCTAAGACCAATCACCCTTCAAATTTTGGAGTACACATTATTTCCCAAGCTATTTTGTGTGTTTTTCCTGCCCAAATGAAATTTGAGCACAATTTATTTATCTTCCTATAGTAGCTGCAGGTAATTGATACGTCAACAACCAATACATCACCATCGGCGTGATAACCGATCAGATAAGTTCCACCCTACCAGCCATTGATAAGAGTCTGCAGTCTCAACTGTCCATTCTACCTCTTATTTTATCAAAAAGTTCTCCACAATCCGAAAATTTTAGATAATTAGTAGACAAAGGAATCCCCAAGTACTTAATTGGTAATTTTCGTTCTTTTATGTCGAGAAGTTGAAGGATTTGCAATTTATTACTTACTCCTCTGCTAAAAAACACTTTGGATTTAGTATTATTAAGCTTTAAACCATCAACTTCTCTCAATCTCTCTAAGACCTTTTTACCTGGGCTTTTATCATCAAGGATGGAGAAAACTACCTTGAGAATTTCCTCCATACAAATATTGGTAGACATGTGATTACGCCCCCTCTTATTTACAATTACTTTACAATTGATGTCAGTAAAACTACTATTGCCTGGTGAGTTAGACATGAAAAGATCCGAGAAGTATTTTATACCTCCCTTTCCATGAAATTCTTATCTTGTTTAAATTCTCCATTATCTAGAAACATATTTCACCAATTATTTCTATGCTTAAAAATTTGGTACATTAGTCCCCTTCAGTTAGCCATTTAATTTTTGATTTCTGCCAATAATTAATGTACTGAATAATGCTTTGTTCCTTCCATTTATAGTAAGCAAATTTGAGGTTATCAAAAACAGCATGATCAGTAGGGCGTTCATCCAATTCTTTCAAAATATCTTTATACTTCTCTTCCATCATCTTTTTGACATTCTCGTATTTTGTTCTATGGTTGTTCCATCTCTTTAATTGGATTTTGCATTCTCTCAGGAATAGTTGAAACCTGTGAATTCTTTTCCCTTGCCAAGAACATAGGTATATCTTATCAAAAGCATTGGAAAAGCAGTCCAAATAACCTTCATTATAGTGCCAGGAATTTATATATCTGAAAGGTATATTTTTATGAACAGTTTTTTCCATCTTGAACTGAATACATATAGGAATATGATTGCTTAGGGGATTGGCCTGACTAAAATTACTGAGATCCGGGAAAACCTGTAAAAAAATCACTATTGCAGAAAACCTTATCTATTTTAGTTGCATGGAATGTTAGGGGATTGAACGCTCCGAACAAATTGTACGAAGTGATCAAGTTCCTTAACAAATTCAGGCCATCTATCGTTAGTCTGTTGGAAAATAAACTATCCGATGGAAGATTAGAAATGTCAAAAAAAAAATCATGCTAATTGGTCAACTGTAGACAATAATGAGTGTGGTAGCAAAGGTAGAATTCTTATCCTATGGGATTCAAGTATTTGGTCTGTTCATGTTGAATTTAAATCTTACCAACATATTTCTATCTTAGCTGAGAATGTCGGGGGTTTTAAATGCAAATTTACTTTTATCTATGCTAGCAATTTTCTGATAGACAGAGAAAAACTATGGCTAGAGATATCGAATGAAGCCAAACAGGTTCATGTTCCTTATCTGGTTTTGGGTGATTTTATTAATATTACATCTCTAAATGATAAAGGGGGGGGGGGTACTACTGTTCCTTTCAGACATATATTTGGACTTACTGATTGCATCGTTAGCTCAGGGCTTAAGGAAAATAATTTTTATAGTTTTTGAGTCCGTATAATAGTTTTACATCTCATGGCTATCACATGCATCGACCTTTATAGCTACCAAGTCTTTATAATATTTAGGGGTTATGGAGCCTCTAAGCTATTGTAAAATTAGTTATTCCGTAAGTAAGTTAATCTGATTTGTTTTCTTTTAAATAAAAAACTTTACTTTAACTCTTGCCTCTTATTAAATTATCACTAGATAATAAAATACTTTTCATGTTCTTTTAAACATCAAACGACCATCTTTCTCAACCTTTAGAAATAAAAACAAATACATCCATGTTATTTCACATGTCTAAATTCAAGTGCCGAAGAAGCCAAGCATCTACGGTAAGAAATAAAATAGAAAGAAATTAGAAAGACTAGAGTCTTGCATAGCGGAAAAATGTATGTATATTTCAACATACAAAATCATTACAACGGAAAATTTAACATAAGTATCAGAGTGACTAATTTCAGCCTGGACAGTCATAAAACATATCCTTGCAATTGTTGAATAATCTAAATGTGAATATAGTAATGGTGGGTATAGTTGACTATCTTTGGAACCTTCAACTTCCAGCTCCCTCCAATTGATCCAACTAAAACTTGAGCGAGTATGCTGCCAATAAAAATATGGTACCCAGAGTTTAAGAGGAAGAAAATAAACTTTTGATCGGTAATAAGGTTGATGTGAGAAACTTAAATCGATGGTTAAAATTAAAGGTATCCCTAATACCATAACCACACATAAACGTAGCATGAGATTTTCTCTTATGGTAACCAAATCTTTGCTACGTAAAATTTATCATTTTATTTTCAGTGACTTGCCGGATAAAACCCATTAAAATAAATTAAAGTGCAAAATTGTTGTCATTATTAAATTCCTCATATGTTAGAAAATACAAACAAAGCCACAAGCTCTTCGGAAAAATAGATTTCCATACAATGGCAAGACAAGGGGGTACATTCTATATAGTACACTTATAGAGGGATGTACCTAGGGTCACCTACCCTCTGTTCCAGGTAAGACCGGCCCAACTACACATACATGAAGGTAGTGCACAGACTACATATGATATCATCCCATTTGTAATCGACCTATCCGATATATTTCTTAGGATACATCACATAATGAGTAATCTAGAAAGGCAGTGATCATATCCTAATGGGTGCAACCTACATTACCTCAATGCGCCCTTTTTATGCCATTATCGGGTGATAAAGCTTAAGGTTATGTATTATCTTAAGTATATCATTCACTCTGAATGCCATATTGCCAAGTCCATTACATGTAACGGATTTCCACTTATATGTAATCTCTGAGCTCGTATGTCTCAAAGAAGGGTGTATATTGTGCAGTGCCACACCACCAAATTGATGTACATTTGCGGAGATCAGTATATGCATATTATAAGTGTAATATTAGACATCCATGCATCCATACAAGTCATTCTAGGTTTGGTTAAATCAAAGGCACTTCTCTACTAGATTGTGTGATCTCGTAGGGAGGAGCCTTTTTTATGTCGAAGATCTGAATATAGAACTGCTGCCGATTTGAAATATAGGAAAAATTCACCTGAAGTTCAGTGACAGTAACCCTTTAGTCAATCTTCACAAAATTTGTCCATTTCATTTTCTTTTGAAACATAAATCAATTTGAAGTGGTATTTAAATAGGAATCACCCAAATTTGATATCGATCACTTCAAATCAATCATGGTGGAACTAATGTTTAAGCTATATTGGGTGTTCTTCATTTCTTCATTTATTTCTTGAAAAAACATTTTTTAAGGATGTATATCTTTCAAATACTCTTTGGGTGCCAAGATAGTGTGGCGTTGTTGTATGGTATGTACCTACCCAGTGAAAGGTCGGGAGTTCGAGACTCCCCTTAGACCTAATGGTGTATTAACCAAATTTCAAAAAGAAAACTCTTTGGGCATATACATGAAATTATTAAACCACATTCATTAAGTCATCTTGGATGGTAAGTCCATTCTAATAAAATAGATCCAAAGAAATCATACTCGTTTTACTCGATACCAATTTCCATATTCAATCTCTATTATCCATCAATGTTGTAAACACCTTTCAAATTCTCATGGATAATAGGGATTCCCTTTTTAGAATTTGATATTAGATATAACAGGATCGTCTCTAAGTAATTTGATTTATTTATCATACAAAACTTGATCCTTTATATTTAACTCATTTTCGACATTTTAATATTATCCATCCATCGCCCAAGAAAGGGCCAAGTGAGCCAGGGCATTGGTAGCACTTTAATATCTCGTTGGTTGAATACTCACATCTAGAATTCAGAAATAGAAAACTCGGGCTGACTCGTCGGCTTGTTAGAGACAAAATTAAATTAATTGCTTACTATTTATTTTTTATTTTAAGAAGATTTTTATAGAGGTCCATTACCTATCCGTATTAACTAAACATTAAAAGTACAAAAAGATGATAATAGAGGCTAGTACTAATTAAAAGGGTTTCTTAGCCTCAAGGACAAAATAAACAAAAAAAATGTTCCATAAGGACAAAGGGGAAATTTTTTATCTACAACGACAGAATGTGGTGTAAAGGGAGGAATTCAGGGCCCACTATAATTCTTCTCTTTACATTAAAATTTGTCCTTATGGACAAAATTTTAACCTCTTGTCCTAATGGAACAATTTTTTATTTAGTTTGTTCTTCAGGGTATTTTTCTGTAATAATTAGAATAACCTAGCCATCTCTCAAAAATAAAATCATAAGTTCCATCATTCCAAGTATTATCCCTCTATGATAAAATCCTTCTTTTAATTAGTTGAGTGCATTTGAAAATACCCACATTTTCTCCTTAGCTTCTAACTTCAAAAATCTTGTAGTTTCTTTCATCCCATATTTCATGCATCATACATTTTAAGGCTAGTAATAGAGCTTGAGTTTTACAGTCTCTCCACAATAGCGACAAAAATAATATCATTCTTTCCCACTGGTATTGCTCAGCCTATGGTATCCCCTATCTCCAGTAAATGATTCCTGAGAAAAAGCCAAACTGGCATTCGAAGAAAATATGTAAGATAGACTCAAAGCACGACTGGTACAAAACGCAGGATGAGTTATCAGTCGTGTTCATTCATCTCAACTTGTGATGAGCCAATAGAGCGTTTTTTAGGACTCACCAAAGGTATAAGTTTTGATTTTGAGTTCCTAAGATGTCCCAAATCCTATTGAACCATGGATCATCGAAAGGCAAAGAGGCCTAAATCGAAAGCTGGTAGACACAGCTAATAAAGTTTTACAGTCTCTCTACAATGGCGTTGTGGTCCTTGTGGACTCTTTTAGATATAGAGTGCATTGCTAGCTACATGGTTAAGTTGATTTGTTTTGATGATTTTATGGAATAAATGGAGCTATTTGAATTTGCAAAAGTACTAGTAGAAATTGAACCATATAAACTGTTGCCGACTTAAATCCTCGTCCAAGTTTTTGAGGACCAAGATTTTTTTTGTTAAATTGGAATATAACTGGAAGCTTGGAATCTATGAAAAATGTAAGGTTTTTGGCTACATCTAACCAAACTGCCCCAATTCAATTAAAGAGGTTTCTACCAAAAAACATTGAATTAGAATGCCTCAATAATCTATGGTGAAGAAGCACCATCTAAATGGAGAAACAAAGGTAAAAGTGAAAAGGAAATGCCCTCAATTCATAGGAGGAAGACACGATTATCTATCGGCCAGCTGACTTATCGCGTAAAACTATCAAATCCCATCTGTCTTGAATAGGGATCAAATTCTATCTCTTGGAGTAGAAGTTAGTTCACACTTTTTATGATAAATGAACATAACTCTTGGTCTTTATTGGTGAAAATCAGTGAAAATCAGAAAAGTCCATATGGATCCCTCCGATTTTCACCAATCAGGACCGAGAGTTATATTCACTTACCTTAAAACATGTGAAAAAACTCCTGCTGTATCTCTTGCATTGATTCCCTAATTGTTAATGATGTTTGTTCAAGTTCCAAGTCAAACATTTTCCCGTCCAACTAGATTCTACCCACTTTCCTACCATTACTTATTACCTCTTAACTACCCTACTCTTTAATTCTTCCTAGCCACTCTCCTCAAATCCATTCAATTTGCTACAACAAGATAACACTCATGAAAAATCCATGCATAACGATCCCATTGTTAATTTTCTAACCACCAATTTCCTATCTACTTCTAACTCGATCACTGCGACATTTGTTAACCATGCAAACCCCATGCAAATCATCCTGATCTCGATTACCACCTCTATTAATTCAGCGAGATCAAATCTTCTATATCTAAAATTCTTTGTTTCCCTGTACCCAACCAACTAGAATTCCCGATTTTCACCTTTTTGCAATTAAATCAAAAAGAGAGGATTTAATTGCAAAAAAGTGGAAATCAGGGGGTTTGATCGGTTGGGTATAGGGAGACAGATGATTTTGGGTACACGTGATTTGATTTGTAATTCAACATCTAGATAATTCCAACTTACCAAACAATTTTGCACATCATTCAACCTCTTTTTAATTCATCAAACTCTCATACTACTTCCATTCAAAACACTTTTACATTTAACTCACTACTTGTTCATACCCTCTCAGTTCTCACTTCTACTTCCCCTTTTCGTTCCATTTTGGTCTCTTGATTTATCTCTTCAAGTGTGAATTTTTCTATATATGGGCTCAATTTTCCTACTGGTAGGAAAGAAATGTTAACTACGTTGTTGTGCCATGATTCGTTATCTTTTCCCCATGTTGTGCTGGGCGACTGGAACTGCATGATAAATTCAAGCGGCATAGTAGGTGGCAACAATTTAATACGAAACGAGCTACGACCTTTGAATGTAGTTATCATCAATGCAAACTTGATTAAACATAAATCTTTCGGCCTTTATTACACTTGGAATACCAAATCGTGGTCTGTTCTCGTACTTTCTCTAAGGTAGATCTGCTATTTACCAATCTATTAGCCATGAGTGCTTGGTCTAATATCCTATACAGTAACATCTTATTCGATAGATAGACCATCCTCCCAGTTTAGATTCTTTAACGTTTGGGCCTCTCACCTATATTTTTTCAAGGCAGTTTGCCAGTTTCCAAAGCCTAGTCCACCAAATTATATGGTAACCGCATGTTCATCCTCCAATCTAAACTCAAACTTCCACCTTGCGTGCTTGGAGCAAGGAGCATTTTGGCGATGGTTTCAAACTCTCCTCCATTTTTCAATCAAAACTAGTGCAGGTTCAAATTGAATTACATCGTGCTCCAAGTTATCTCTTTCATTATAGTAGGAACACACTCTAACAGAAGAACTAGTTAACACTCATCGGGTAGAAGGTAATATGATGATTCAGAAATGTAGAGTCAAATGGGAAGAACAAGGGGATAATTGAAACACCCCAACTCCGTTAAGGTCACTCACAAAGGAAATGAATTAACTTTGGTGAAGCATTTTAGGTAAAAGACACAGATAATTTACAAGACATACATATAAGCAGTGGAAAAGTGAAATTATTTATTAAATGGCGAGGTTCAGTTAAAACATTACAAGCATTGTCTCAAAACCCAACTTCTAAATTATTAGAACAAAACTTCTGTCTTGATTTAAATCTCCAAGTACATAAAGAAACATAAAACAGAAGTAAAATAGCATAAATCCCCAATAAAAGTGTAACCACAGCCATAGCCCAAGAAAAGAGAACCCAAGCAATACATCTACTCTCTTCAAGCTTGAAAAGGTATGCACTAAGCTGAAGTATTCCCTCCCTACGGACCTGGGGGGGGAACGGAAGAAAAGAAGGCAAAAGAAAACGGGTCAGACATAAGTCTGGCAAGTCCAATGATTATTCAGCATGTAAACAGGCAAAAGGATCATGACATGAATAAACTGAACATAGGACAATACCATAGAAATAAGATAATATAAGATAAGATAAACTGAATGTACTATCGCACTCATTTCTATTTCTCTGCACCTACTACGAATGTTTCAACTACCATCATGTGTTCATAACAAAGTGATCCCTTTCCCGATCGGCTTCTACTCACATGCATTTACTACTTATGTCATTCGGCCCCGCTTGATTGTAGATACCTGTGTTGATCCCACCATAGGGTGTATCAATTCCTATGGTGGCGACCCGACACAAATTCTAGATGCACAGTGTATACTACTGATGCACAGTGCCTGCTTTATCCACTCCGGAGTACGTGCACGTCCATACTTCGTCGGAACCTACACTGCTGCACCACCCGCCGCTATTTTGACTGCTTATAATCAGCCCAGTTATCGTGCCCCACCCTTCCTAGTTCAGGGTACCATGATACATCTATGTGGGTTACTGCTGAAATGGGTCCCTGTTACTAGGGTTTCCTAATCAACATGTTATAAAGGTTAAGTGTTCTCCTTTTTACCTAACCCGACCCATCTGTTTGATTAACATGTTGTATTGGTTAAGTTTTGCCTTAATTAACTTAACCCTACCATTCTTAGCTTGTCTGTTCCTTAGCTTTAATTCATTCATTAAAGCACCAATCTCTCACATTGGATATGTATTGTTGCGGTCGCTGGATGTGCCGGGCGGTTCCGGGCAATCTTACACCGCAACTCAATCTAACCTCGGGTTTTTCGGGCTTAATGCGCTAACCTCTCACATTAGATCTATATTGTTGTGGTCGCTGGATGTGCCGGGCGATTCCGGGCAGTCTTACACCACAACTCAATCTAACATCGGGTTAGGCATATTCATCTTTTAATTAATATACATATTTACCATTCATGTTTATTTGTAAATTATCCACAAGTGTTGTCAAATCAAGTCATGTCCCAATTACCCTCTAAATTATGTCCAAATTATGCCATTTCATGCTACTAATCATTTACATGATTATGAGCCAATCTATGCCAATAGCATGTAATTTAATATTTTCCCCCAACGTCTCCTCCGTTATTCATTCGCACAATTCACATAGAACGTTAGGCTCGCAAATTAGCCTAACTCATAAACCAAAAGGGAAAAGAAAAGGGACATGTAACATTCCAACAGGCATAAAACAACATAGACCAATATGTGTAATATAAATTCAGCATAGAACGACATAAACTTAATTAAGCATATAAGCGTGATCTTGCATTTAAATTAGATCCAACTAACATGTGAACTTGCATAAGTCTAATGGTATAAACATGAACTTATATAGATCTTAAACATGGGTACTTGCTTGGATCTAAACATATAACATGTATGAACATAACTTAGCATGTAACTTACATACATAAAAGAACCACAAATTTAATACAACATGATAGGTTCAATGGTATCAATCCCAATAGTCTCATAGGCATGATAGGTTTTACTATGTCAGTCACAACAGTCCAATAGGCATGATAGGTTTTACTATGTCGGTCACCACAGACTAATAGTCCTGATAGGTTTTACTACAGTCCAATAGGCATGATAGGTTTTACTATGTCAGTCACCACTGTCCAATAGGAATAAGTAATTCAGAATTGATAAAAGGATAGACACGAATAGAGTTAGGCATAGTTCTAGATCCAGTTATTACAGTCATGATTTCTTATTAGGTGTTCACATCTAAACAATAACTGTACTTACAGAAAAAGGACGGATCTTGATTTTTGGGATCTGATTTCTGAATTTGAAAAGCTATCCTTTGATGTAGGCGTTTGATTCTCTGGTTCTTCTAATTGATACCTAGTTTGAATTTGATTCTCTTTGGGGTAGATGGATGGAGGCTAGGCCAGTTTGTAGACGAACAACATGACGGCTTCATAGAATGAGTTCAAGGGTTGAGGTTTGGGGTGATTATATAGAAGTCTAGGTTCAATTCTAGCCTTTAGATTAGTCTAGGAGAAATCAGAGCCATCAAACCAAAGAGATGTGTCATCCAGCCAACCGTAGCATGACACATATGCTCTAATACCTCAGAAATCAGTCATTGGCCAATCAGAGAAAACTACATCAGCACAGGGCTGTAAAAATTCATCACAGGAGCTAGATCTGGGAGGGGTCAACTCCCTACAGGGGGGTCGACACCTATGTCGACTCCCCTATAGGGGGGTCAACACCTATGTCGACTCCTCCTGGGGAGGTCGACACCCTAAGGGGGGAATTTCCCGCTAAGCCGATTTTGAATTTTGAACTGTTTTTATTATTTATATTTATTTTCTGCTTGAACTTGAAATCTTCTGAACTCCATATCTTATTCATACAGAGTCCGATTCACGCAAACTCGGATTCTATCTCATGCAGAATTCCGAGACGAACGCAATGGCATAACCCGTTTCCCTTAATTCCCATTTTTAAAATTAAGTATTCTTTAATTTGTTACTTTAATGTTCACAGAAAATACGGGGTGTTACAATAACAAAATGACCTGCTACCATAATTTGTTAAAGTACAAAACCAAGGATAACTCAATTTTTTCTATGCTTGATGAAAGCCCATTTACATTATTTAGCTGTTGTATGAAACGTTATATATACTGATGATGTATCATTGTATCAGACTATTCAAAACTTTGTCATTTTCATTTCTACAATAAAATCAAAATCATTATGCCACATCATATGCTATATTATCTTTATCCATATCAATAAATAAAGATCAGTAAAAGAGCACAATTGCTTCACAGCAAATATTGTTTTCGATCCAACCAAAGAAGAGAGAGTATTCTCTATACCCATTAAAGTAATTTCATCACGTGGGTGTTCCTCTCATCTAAGTAGATAACTCATCATTTGAGAGTTGACTCAATTCAGATTACTGCCTCACCTAATCATTAGATTAGTTGCATTGATCTAAATTTTAGAGTCGTGCAGAAAATTAAAGAGAAAGAAATCAATCTCAAGCCACCAAGAAAATCAAGAAATCAGTTCAAGAAATCTGCCATACCTGTGCCAGTCGTCAGAATTGCTTCATCACCTAATAGGCATTAGATTGCAGAATTACCTGAATTTGACTCCTGCTTTCGACATCATTGAAAGTGATTTTCTCTACAAATTCCTGCTGTTCTGATGTCAAATTGTTTTCTACATCATGGTTGATTCAACACCATTTTCTGGAACAGCTGCATCACATAATTAACCTGTACCACCAACTTTTGCAAGTATAGTAGACAAACTTTGTACATATTAATGAAAGAAATTTCCTTGTTTGCCTAAATCGTACATTTGCAAATTCTTGTTAATTATTTACAAGTTGCTAAAATTCGATTTTGATTGCAGGTCCCCTAAAAGAACATTGGCACATCCATAACCTAGTAAAGCCTCGTGACCATTACAGCACATTCCGATTGGGACTGCTCAAGCGCCTAGTGCTCAAAACATCATTCGTAACAAATACGAAGGTGCGAAGCACAACATTGCATATAAAGGACACCAAGAGCCTAGTGGTCAAATGGTGCAACGTTCAGACTAAAGACAAAGTTGTAAGTTTCACTGTAGGGGCACCTTCTTAATTGTAAGGTCCAGGACCCTAGTTCTACAAATTGTGATAAAGCCCGATAAACGAACTAGCGTCTGCCCCGTGAAACGATGCAACCCCAAACCAACGACCTCTCCAGGGGCACCCAGTTGATCATCCGTGTTAGGAAGTACCTGACCAGATTGCGACATATACTTGGTAAAAGACCTCTTTAAAGGCAAAAGACTTCTACTGGGGCATCCAGCTGGATTCCCGGTATTCCAAATTCGGTTATTGGTGGACTCAAAATACCTGTGCGAGGGCATCTGACTAGAAGCCGGGTATTTTAAATTCAGTTACTAACGAATTCAAAAGTCCTCTGCGGAGGCATCTGACTAGATGCCAGTTATTCCAAATTCGGTTACTAGCGGATTCAAAAGACCTCTATGGCGGCATCCGACCGAAAGCCGGATATTCCAAATTCGGTTATTGGCGGACTTGAAAGACCATTTCGAAGGCGTGCGGTTAATTCGATAAGTGGATGAATTGTTCATCCACAACGAATAATGGATTTACAAAGACCTCTTCGGAGCCACAAAAACCAAGACCTCCCCAGGGGCATGTATTCAAATCTAATCTACGAAAGGCCTAGACTATCAGGTTAGCGAGAAACATGATTGAATATATTAAAAAATATAAGACCTCTCAAGTAGGGGCACAAAAGCAAAAATTTCTTTTCATTAAAAGGAATAAACTTGATCGACTAAAAATCCTTGGATCATGAGCAAGCTAGGAAATCCCAAGTATGATGGCAAAAGCAATAGACTTAGCCACTATAGCAGGAATTACCGGTGTTCTAGCCATGACCAAGAGTAACTACATATAGTCGGTCACACCTAGCCTATAAAATATGTGACAAACTTTGGTATGTGGGCATCACCACCGCATTAAGATAAATCAATAATGCTCACTGAAAACATACCATAAGATCGTACAACTATACACCAAAGGACTTTGGGGTTGGAAGGACTACTCTGATCAACAAAGCTGGATCTCTTGAAATGGATAAGGAAAACTCAGACTTCAACATAGTAGTAAACACAAAAAGTGGTTACTCATAGAAAAGAAGTCTTAAGTATCACCTTAGTCAAAACAAAAAGAATTCAATGAAGTTGGCCAAGTTGATCTAGCTAGTAATGATCTGTGGTATGAAAGCAGTATAGCTTCGACTAGTAAAACCATTATTTACTGAACGTACCACAAGATCATTATAGTACCAAGCATTGCAACAATAAAAAACTTATGATATAAAAGACTTGTATTGTAAATGTGTAAAGAGACAGGTGTGGAATGCAAAACAAGAAAGTACAGTAAAGCTAAAGAAAAGAGCTGAAGTACAACAAGCAGAACACAGAACATTGTTTCATCACATCAACACAAGTCAGACACAAAGTCAAGTGCAAAAGTTCCAAAAAAAAATGTATGTGGAGTGATAAGCGAAGACCGACACTCGCATATACACCCGGTCTAAATGCAGTAAAACTAAAAGTAAGGAAAGCTGGTCATAAGCATCATTTCTTCTTCTTCCCGCTCTTGGAGTCACTTGACCTTAGAGAAAGCCTGGTAGAAGGAGGAGGAGTGCTAGTTGGTCGTCTTCCATCTTTGATTACATGGCCACTAAGACTTTCTTGAGAGGATAAAGTGATGATTCCTTTCTTCTCAACAACGCGCTTTCCTCCTTTATGCTTCAAGGATGATGCAGGCTTTGTCTTCTGCTTCTTTGGATCCTTAACATCTTTTCCCGGGGTCTCGTCGGTATAATCGGAATCCTCGTCACTCGGAATATAGTCGACATCATCATCCAAGTCGGCGATCGCACCAATCTTGGTATCCTGTGACCCTGGAGTCTTAGCACTAAGTATAGATGTGTCACCCAAAGGAGGAGTAGAGCTGGGGCAGGAGGAATCGATGTCAAAGTCGAGTCAGTAATAATAGCCTCAGTTGTTGTTGTCTTTCCTACAGCAGGAGAAGATGGTGTGAGATGAGACCTAAAACAAACGAACAATAAGTGTAGAATGCAATTGTTCCAGGAGAAGGGCATAGGCAGTCTAAATATAACATAGCTCGGACAATTTCGATTTTACCTTTGACTTCAAGATTCGTTTGGACATTTCTGTGCTCATTGACCTCAAATCTATCTGCATCATTGTCGTCTTCCTTGTCATCTCCATCTTGCTCCTCGGAAACTGTTTCTTCTCTATGGGAATAGCAGGTGGTTTAATCGAAGCTTGCAAGCCAAAGGTTTCAATGTTAGTAGGATCAACATAGGCATTAATATTGGTCTGATCCTGGGCTTGCTCCTTAGAAGTTCCAGCCCTACTGTCTACCAAGTCTCGCACCTTTCTCAACTGAGTCTTTCCCTCAGCTAAGGCCTTGCAAGACTCTTCATCTAAGAGAACTTCAATAAGATCGTCTTCGCTACGGTCGCCTTCATTAATCTCGAGTATTCTCTCCTAAACAAAAGCCAGAGTAATTTCAATTTTATCTTCCAGATAATGCAGACTTCCTCAACTCATAACACTGTAGACATAAAAATTAAACAAAGAAGTATCGGCATCCAATTGAGCTTTTTCGAGATCAGCTACAGCCTTAAGCCTTTCTTCTTCAAAAAAATTTTTGCGCTGCGGAAAGAATCATTCTTTGAGAAGATATTTTCCCCCAAGAATAGTGTTTTCTTGCTGATGAGCGACAGAAGCATTTTTTTTCTATAATTAGCTAAGATTCGGCAGGCTCTTGGGCAGTTTGAACCTCTTCGACTTGCGCTTTTGCTACAGCAAATTCATCTTTAAGCCTCTTATTTTCGTCCTCTAAGCCTGCTATTTCTGCATCCCTTTGAGTAAAGAAAGCAACTTTCTGTCCCGAGATTCGAGGGCTTTGATGAGATCAGCCTTGTCATTATCTGAAGTATGGATTCATTCGATATTCTCCTTGTTGAGCCTTTGGAGATCATGAGCAAATCTATGCCAAGAACCCCGTTATTTTTCAGCATGATCCTTGATCGCATCTATACGTGTCTCCAACTGACTCTGGCAACATCGAATTGTGTGAGCGTGCAACTCTTCATGGTGCCCATTTCACCAAGTATAATCCGTTTGTCGGATGGATATATGTCCAAGTCAAAATACATCCCTTGTAGACACCAGCCCTTGAATCATTCAGCAAGCTCAAGGTTGCATGGTATGGGAGCATAATGAGGTCTGTGAATAATCATTTGGAGGTCAACGGGAGTTGGAGTGACGGATGGAGAAGCCAAGGATGGTTGGTCAAAAGTAATTTGAATGTCTTGCATATGAAGTTTGTTCGATTTGCAACACTTTCGAAAATCACTCTTGCTCTGGTCATCCTTGCCCTGCTTCTTCCGGCGATTTTCTTCACGTGACGATCATTATATTCATCACCAAGCCAAGCACGTCGTCTCCGTTCCTCGTCGTCATCCTGTTCTTGGCGATGCCTCCTTCTTCTTTGTTCGTCAGTCTCTAGGAGTTCGGGAGTTTGCTGAGGTTGGTTGGAAGGTTGCGGGTTCCGGTATTGCTGAGACCGCTGTAAATGCTTTGAGTATTTTAGAAGGCGCTTTGGATTTTGCTTACTTGACTTTTCATTGAAGTCTTTCATAAACGAGGGCTTCGGCATCATTCCTGGACCTAGGAATAAAGACAAAGCAAAAATTTAGTGTTCTCATCGACAAATGTTGGGGCAAGTTTAAGAAACTAATGAAAAGAATTGTAAACTCATAGTATAAGTAAACGCATGTTAATATGTATCCAATAACGAACCAAGTTTTACAGTCGGTTCTAAGGCAACTCCTAGACTTGCAAGCATTTTTCCCGGTCAAGTGATAGGGGCTCCAGCTATATTAATTTCTGTTTCTGTGGTTTGAGGTTTAGGAGGTTGGATGACTATGTCACCCTGGATGATATCTCTGGCTGTACTAAGATCACTCAATCCCTTATAAGTATCCGTAGAACTCTCACCTTGAGTAACTTGGGTAATGGGGTTCTTATCAACCTTATCTGCATTATCTTTAGAAATTGTTTTGGCATCTCAAGATTGTTTGACCCCCTTCATTGGATCTGAAAGGGTTTCTGAAGTAACTCTATCCTTCTCAACTCGCTCAGTTTCCTTCTCAACCTGTTCACGCTCATCCTTGTGTTGTTGAGACTCCTCTTCTCCAATGAAAACTAGCTTAGATTTGGGAGGCAATTTGCTACTGCCCGCATGTCAGAGCATTTCTTTAAAGGAGCTTTCTTAGTAGGGGATTTATTGACAATCTCTCTCTTGAAAGTCAGGTCTAGTTTAAGATTACGGGAAGGGTCGAGCAGATGGTATTGACGGAGAAACTGTTCTATGATCAAGAATCTCCTACTTCTCTCTTCCTCATCGACAGTTTTCAAAGCATCATACAACTCCTGACCAGCAGTGTATTGTGGATCAGAAGATGGGTGTTCTGTAAAATAAAGAAAGGATTTAATACTCAGTACCTATGTATAGGAGTAAATAAAGGAATATGAGATAGTATATTCTCACCTCCTTCCATCCACCTTCCATAAAAGCTGCGAGGACACCGTATAAAGCAATAATGATCTGCAAATCCCTTAGCGCTTTCCATTAGATTAGTAATAATCTTGGGTAATTTCCTTCGATGAAAATAATTGATGGCTTATCTTGCCTCTTTTTAAAGATATACAAGGTAAAAATATCTTGAGATGTGGGAGCACGTCGCTTGACCCTCAAGCAAAGGACGTAAAGACCATTTAGGATGGCATAGCCGTTGGGGTGTAATTGCATGGGGGCAATCGCTAAGCGCTTAAGGATTGTTTCCAAGAATGGATTAAAAGGAGGTGCAACTCCCATTGTTAGCATGTGTCGATCGACTGAGACATACCCGTGAGGCGGAGAATCTGCAAATTCATTCTTCTCCGGGAATTTGCCATTAGTTTCTAAAATCCTAAAATGAGCACATAAATTCTTGTATGAACGCTCAGAAAGTCGGGTCGATTTTCTCTCGTCAGGTACTCCGGTAAGAGGTTTAGGCATGGGGAATTATGGATTAATGTCTGATCCGGGAGTATTAATTGCAGCCATGTTAGTAACTTGGGTAGAGGTATCAGCCTGTATCGATTTTGACGCTTCCTCAAGTTGTTGGCGTGATATTTATCTAGTATCCATTTCTACACAAATAGCTGCGCTTAAAAAACAAATTACAGGTGCATGTTTCCTAAGATAGAGAAATATCACATTGAGAGAAGGGCTTGGGGTCTAGGATCAGTGTGAATTGATTAATCGATCCCGAGCCTTTCTATGGGATTGTATTTGAATGTTTAAGTTGTGTAACGAAATGTGCATTTAAATTAAAATGGTTGGTGAAGCACTCCGACGCGAACACATCATTCAGATATATGCTACATATTTTGTTATAAATTCTCTACGCAATTATCTAACTTGTTGTCGATACGAGCAATCGACAGCAGAGTATATTGGCATGGAGCAAGTGTTTGTTTGTTTTGCAGGACAGAAAAATAATGCAGACAAACACATGCAGAACATAGAGCATGGGAAATCAGTTTTAGCCAACCCATAGTGGGTCGGTCTGAACTAACCCATAATGGGTCGGTCCGAACTAACCCATAATGGGTCGGTCACAGCCAACCCACAATGGTTCGGTCTAAACTGATCCCTAATGGGTCGGTCCGAACTGATCCATATTGGGTCGGTCTCAGCCAACCCACAACGGGTTGGTCTAAACTGACCCCTAATGGGTCGGTCCAAACTGACCCATATTGGGTCGGTCTTAGCCAACCCACAGTGAGTCGGTCTGAAATAACCCCTAATGGGTCACTTCGAACTGAACCATATTGGGTTGGTCTTTGCCAACCCATAGTGGGTCGGTCTGAACTGACCCACAATGGGTCGGCCTCAACCGACCCAAACGGGTCAGTCTTGACTGATTTTAAGTGAGTCGGCACCAACTGGAACTCCAGGTTTTGTGATGTGTATCTTGGCAAATGCGATCAGCGCAACAAATGTATGGCACAAACAAAATACAAGAATAGTCACAATGGAAGAATTTAGTGTAAAAACGTGAACATTTCATGCGAATTCAAGTTTCATACATTTCTACAAATACTTCATGGATGTGAAATAAAAACCTCATGTTTAAGGGGCCTAATGCCATCAAGTTTGATTCGAATTACATCTTTCAAAGCATGATTATGAGTTACGAACAATTGAATCCAGATTTCCAAAGTTTCAATGGTTCAAGCATTTCAGAAAACACATCATATGCATCATAATGAAATCAAAGTTTTATGGATTTTATACAATTTGAATCCATCATACACATCCTCAAACCCATTTCAATCAATTCCAATTCCATTTCAAACCATTATAATATCAGAAATTCACAATTTAAAACCCTATATTCATTTAAATCCCCAACCGAACCAAGTTCGAGCCCTAACACAGGAATTATCAAATTTAATGAGGAATCCAAGAAGCGTAGATACCTGCGCCCAATCAAGTTTGGATGGAGAAGAATGGTTCGGGCTCAAGAACTTTGGGGAGGCACGGATCTGAGGGGTTCGTTATGAAATGCCAACACGAATTGATCCAAGGTGGAGTGCGGTTTGAATGTGAATCGAATTGAGGAATTAAATCAGAAACATGAGATGATATTGACAAGTTCGCTTCAAAGGGATGTCGCAGCCATTAAAACTGATCGGGTTGAAGTTTTGAAAAGCAAGGAAGTGTAAGGGGTTAGAAGAAGTTATATAGCAGCTGCACGTATTAGGCCGACTCAATCCATCGCGAGCGGGCCGACCAGACCGCAAAATGAGGACACCCGATCCATTTGAATCAAAATGTAACCAACCCATAATTAAAAACACCACGTTGAAGATCCATCTAAGTATGATGTGTTTAAAATATTTATGTCGAAGCTTATGATTTTTTACAAATAAAAATCATAAGCTCCGAGGGGAAAAATGTTATCCCTTAAAAATCACACATACACTGATGGATCAAACAAATAAAGCAGTAGAATACGGTTATCAAGTTAACTATGGATCGTCCCAAATGTTTCATCATGGGTCGGTCAGAAAGATGTATTTCATCATGCAACGGGTCGGTCTCGTTCATCACACAATCGATCGGTATCAAAATAGACACACGGATCGGCTAGTTCAAGTATAGGACGGATCAGTGGCAAAGAATACAATGGGTCGGCACTAAACAATATGGCTTGGTCTAGTCAGCAAAGGATATGGGTCGACTTCAAACATGAAGCAAGCGGATCGACTTGGGTACAAGACGCATGCCTTAAATGGGTCGATCGGTTCCAACCTGGTCGTTAAGAGATGTTTGGGTCGGTCTATATCATCTTGGTTGACCAGGGACTTAACAACTGGCAACAGCTAGCAACAGCTGGCAACAACTAGTAGTGGCATTTTCGTAAATAACTTTAAGACCGACCAAAAATCTGCACACTATATTTCAGGCATTTCTCTCATCTATAAATAGGGGATGAACTCCACATTAATGGTAATCGATTTCTAAAACCCCAAAGGGCTGTCCAACTATATGCTCTACCATTTCAAGTGATTCTAACTCCTCCAATCATCTCCAAACAAAGATTTAACATCGAATCCGCCATGGAATCATTGAAATTCAATCAAGTGTTTGAGGAATTGTAATCTATACCACTATTTTCTACACTTAGAGAATTCCATCAATTTCCTTTGCTAATTTGAATACACCAAAGTGAAGAGCTTGTGAGAGAGAGAAAATGAATGTAACGAGAGAGTGTTCATGCTTTGTAAACTTGAATATGATAATGAAAGCTATTCTCATAGTGGATGTAGGCTTTTCCTTTGCCGAACCACTATAAACTTTGTGTTCCTTACTTTTTCCACTTATCTAGTGATTGTGGCTCCATTTTCTACTTCTTACCGTTTGGTGAAGTACTACTAAAGTCACTTTGGTGTTGTAGACTAATTCTGGTTTAAACAAGTTATAACATTTTTAAGATTTGAACTTTTAATAATATATTATATTTACTAATTACATCACTAAATCTTAATTATCCTTTTAAAATAAATCACCCTCAATAATCATCTTCTTCCCCTCCAACATAGGCTTTCCGTACCCACCACAGCCGATCCAAACAACCCCTCTCTAATGCTCCATGCCTCACGAAACTCGACCTTTGACTTCACCATTGACATCACCTTACTTAGCTCCACCAGCCTAGCACCCTCATCACAAACTCTGACATTCCCCATTAAAACGTGACCACAACTTCCTCCCTGCCTGTTCCTCACACGTGTGACATCTTTTTTTTGTGATGGTAACAAAAATTTCCATATAGGCACTAAACTCCATTATGAGCGCGAAAACAACCCTCAATTCCCTAAAATTTCATTGTAACCAAGATAAACCCGAACGCTAATTACATTGTTTGAAGTTGAGATCCAGGAAATCCGATCGCACCCTTCAAATAACACACCAAAACGAAGATCAAGCTTAGCCTAATCCAAAGAAATAAGCTTTGACATTTTAGGTTTTTTCTATGAATTGTTATTGATTTTTAGGTTTTCTTTTTCTTTCATAAGGAAGTGTCAGCTCCATTTGCTAGAGATAGAAATTGGGAGGATGGAGTTAGATTTAGAAGTTAAGGGTTATTTATAGGCTTGGTTTTTTGATATAAAATATTCACATGTAATTTCATTGAATGTTTCATCCTCCTACAACCACATACTAAAACCGATAGCCATGAAATTTGAAATCATAAAATAGTTTATCGTTTTGGACCCGTTGAAACTAGTTTCGTCAAATTCCGAGATTGTTTGTAAAAACACTATGTAGCTTTCAAACCGTTAATCGATACATGTATATCGTGCATGATCACGAAACAACTCCAATTGAAGCGAAACTTAAAATCTTACAGTAATTAACCATTTTGTATTTTATAAAATTGTATTCGTTGAAATTCGAGGTCGTTTGAAAAATGACTATTTCATGTGTTAAATCGAATCGATAAAATATAAATCAATTTTAAACACCCAAATTCATTGATAAAAATTCCGAATTGTCATATGTATTCAAGTAGAATTTATATAGCTTCAAACTAAATAAATTTGGATTTTAAACTCAACATTTTGAATTTTCAATTCAAATTGACATCCAAATTCTCATTTAAATTAATTCCAAGTCATTAACTCTTAAAATAATCATTTTAAATATTTAAATTAATTAAATATTCATTATTAAAAATCCAGAATGTTACATTTTTGTTGTCGTGAACCATCGGGGAAAGTGAGTAAAAATTCAAGGGAGTTGTCGAGCTTGCTATTTAAGGGTTCATTGCATTGATCACATATTAAGAGTGATTAGATGACAGAGTCATATCTTGATTTCTGGTCCAAGAACAGCGGAAGCGTGTGCATGCACGGCTAGGAAATGGTGCATTTTGTGTATAGATGATGGTAATTAAGATGCCAAAGAAGTGTTGTTGTTGCATGAAATGTGTGGTTGCCAAATGTCAAGAGAAGAAAAGAAAGCATCTCTCTTGTGTATGTGAAAATCCTTTTTCCTCTTCCATGCGTGAGGGTTTATCATATATACGCAAAAAAACACTTTGATTTGTCATTAAGAAATGAAGAAACGTATGACCAGGGCAATGAGCAAGTAGTGATAAGGAAGGGAAAAAATATATACGGCAGAGCTACATTGAACGTTAGTCAGGCTTAGGAGGAAAGGTCGTTGCTTGTGCATGTGTATACTAAATATATCTTGATGATTGAGTTTACCGGTATCCCGCAACACAACACTCCATTAGTGTACGAGCCGCGAATAACAAAAATAAAAATAAAATCGTGCACAACAATACGTTACAATGATAAAAAAAAACAGTAAAATGGACTAGTTAACTTATTTTGTAAAATCTCAAAAACACAGATGTTTGATGTAAAATAGTAAAACGAAAAGTTAATTATTTTCTAAATTAAAAAATTATAGAAAAATTCTACAAACACAATTAAAAATACCTGTCTAAATTTGAAACATATATTTTAATAAAATCGAAATTAAACCTGAATATTTAAATAAATTTAATTCTTAAATTTGGAGACTCTAAAGTACAGATTGTTACACTAAATGATTATAGCGCACAAGTTTCATAATGAATATATGTTTGTTTGTTTTAAAAAAATTGCAAAACATCAATAAGCATAGATTAATTCGTGCATTTAAGTATTGTTGTAATGAAAATTTTGATATAATCCATGATGTGTCGATCACTTTTTACTTGTAAGTATTGTTGTAAGAAACTCTCAAAATCCATCGAAGGTGTACTGACAATATGCAAACCTTATTCAAAGCACCGAAATGAAAGCACATGATCAAGTGTTTTATAAATGTAACATACAAAATGCATACAACGTAAATCAAATTTGGAATAAACTGTCTTTGAAAAATCAACTATATCATTGATCCATTGTTTATAAGAAGGAAAAGTATAATTATTGTCTTTTAGTCTTAATTTTCTTAACACTTGCCTAAGCTATGTAATACATGTATGGATCAGAAGTATTGTAGCTGATTTGGAGTTATCAATACATATTTTCAAATTTAAAGGGAAAATTATAAAATCAGGGAATAATAATGAGACAAAAAACAGTATTGATATTGTGTGAATAGATATATGTAAGAATGATAAAAATGAGAGTAAGAGAGATTAATCATCATATATGTTTTAAAGGGCAAAGTCATGGCCGAAAGAACAATGGCTTCAAACACTTGGCTGAACCACCCACCGCTCCTCCGATTCATCCTTTCGTTCATCCTCCACCCCTTCGACAACCTTCTGCATCTGCTCAGCTGGCTTCGAAGAAAACCTTGGACTCGATGATCAATGAATCCCTCATCACCAACAAACCTCTGCTGTTATGCCAACAGTCAGCTCCGCCACCACCACCTCTACAGGCCTCTCCATAACCACCCCCAATACCACCACCTAATCTTCCACCACTGCTGCCCACTCCACCTATTTCTCAACGAGGTGCTCTCGTGTCACGTTAGGAAAACCCAGTCAGCCCCGCCAGCTTCAGTGGTTTTGTCCTTCAAATTGGGTCTCTTACCCTCTTTTAAATCATTTATGCATACACTTCAATTTTTGAAAAATAACCGCCAATGTTGCCACTGCGCTTCTAAGGGAAACGTGGCGAAGAATTGCAAGAATGCAAGGATCTGCTATAGATGCGGTTTTTTTAAGCATGACAATAAAAGCTGCACACGAAGGGATAACAAGATACAAACAAATGCAGCTTTGATCCTCCCTAAAACCTCTACGCATTCTCCTGATGGAAATCTTTTGTCCATCAACTCAAAGTCTCTCTCTGCACACATGCCGGAGATCGAAGCATCACATTCTCTTACCAACAAATCAGCTCCTCCCGTTAAATCCTCCCCTTCCCTCATAAACTACCCTACTTCTCCAGATAAACACAATTTTCCACTTCATCTTCCAAATTGGCGCTTCCAGCAAATGCCTCCCACCTCATCAAAGCTTCCATCCTTGTCGACTACTAGAATCTTAACAGCATCTACGCCACCTTGTCAGAGCTCTTCCACCATTATGACTGAAGCATCTTCATAATCGCTGACCACAATTACCTCATCCAATTTCCGTCTGCGGATCTTTACAACACAGCCCTTAATCGCTAGTTCATCAACAAACTAGGCGAAACCCTAGCACTTGACGCCTAGACCCTAGCCTCCGAAACTATCGTTAGACAGTTCTGGCCAACTACCTAGGTCAGAATTAGAGGATTCCTTATCCACCTCCGCCACCGTCCAAAATGCCTCATAGCTGCCATCTACCCAGCAGGCATCTACCTCTGCGTCGACGATTGCGGGGGGGGGGGGGATCATGTAGATTTCAGGTTTGTTTTCACTAGAGTGAGACTCCTTAAAGCTATCAAACTTCTCTGCACGTACTTCGTCTACCTCAACAACGACCACTTCATCACCATTGTTGTAGATTGGGACCATTTCCACCCCACTCTGGACCCTAATGACCTTCTCCTTGGCAATCCATGGGAGAATAACTGAAACTTCATGTTGGAACCCTTCCACTTCCCTTTTCTGCTGACCCATCTTACTCTATTGAGCCTGACAATTGTTTCGATTCTATGCTAGTTGAATCTACCATCCCAGAGCCCATCGCTCCAATTCCAACCAACCCAGCTCCCACTGCCACTCCTGACAACTCCTTTGAGGTTATTGGTCCTATGGGATGGGACCATTGGCCTTCACCAGAACCAGGTGGGACCCCCTTGCAGACATGGATTTATCAGACCCCTTTCCCCAGCCAGTCAACTCCAACATTGCAGACTTGCAAACCCTACCTCAGGATGTTACTCCACCTCCTCCTCCTTCGCTTACCAGTGATGTTTCTCTGATGATTTCTCTAGGATTGTTAACCTCAGTAGTCAGACCCAACGCTAGACTCCAAGCCTCGTCTTCTGATAAACCTTCTCCCGACACAGGCAGCTTCTTTCAGCCTATAGTTCTTTCTGATGATAACTACTCGTTAAACAAGAAACTTGCTCGTTGCATGGGCGTTAATCTCTCCCAAGACCACTATTCCACCATGCAATCTTTAGAACTCGAGAGAGCCTCCTCCCTCCAATGAAGATCCTTCCATGGAACGTTAGGGGGCTTGGGGACCCCAGCAAAGGTTTGCAGTCAGATTTATCCTTTCCCCCATGCACCTGGATATCCTTCTGATCCGAGAATCTAAGCTCAATGAGCCTTCTCCAATCAGTTTGTGTTTATCTTCTTCCTTCTTCAACTGGGAGTTCGTCAATGCTGAAGGATCTCGTGGCGGTTTGATTATCGCTTGGAATAACAACCTGTGGTCCCCTCTCTAGACTCTAAAATCCGCTTATGCTCTCTACATCTTCCTGCTTCATATCCCCTCTAATATTGTCTTCCTCTTCTCTAACGTTTATGGCCCGCCCTGCAGCCAGGATAAGAGACAGCTTTGGTTGTCGTGCTCTGAAACCGACTCCCTCCACAATGGCCCCTGGCTTTGGGTGGGGATTTTAATGTCACTAGGGGCCCGTCGGAACACAACACCCTCACCTCCACCCCCGAAACAGTTTGTTTTCAATGACTTCATCAACAGCTGTGCACTCGTTGAACCTCCCATTTGCAATAGAAGTTTCACCAGGTCTAATAACAGAGAGATCTCCACGCTTGTCAAGCTAGATCGTTTCCTATTCAACATAACTTGGGACGACTGTTTCGCTTTGTCTAATGTTACCGCCTGGCATCAATTCTTTCTGACCATTGCCCCATTCTTCTAACCGCCAATAGTCACCAAATCACCCCCATTCAATTTCGTTTTGAGAAGCTATGGCTTCACGAGCCGGGATTTGTTGAGTTTGTCAATCATGTTTGGAATTGTTTTCCCCATAGCAAGATCCCACTGCCACCCTAGTTTCTAAACTTAGTTGTCTTAGGAGATTCAACAAGCCATGGGCTAATAATATTTGGAGCTCCATCAGAAGACATATTTCTAGTATCTAAAGGGATATTCTCGACCTGAACAACAAAGAGGAAGTTTCTCCTCTTTGCTTGGAGGATTCCAACAGGCTTTCCGCCCTTGAGGATGAGCTTCAGAGGCTCCTTCAACAGGAGGAGGTGGGATGGAAGCAGCATGACAAAACCAAGTGGCTTGAAGAAGGAGATAGAAACACAACTTTCTTTCATAAACATGCTAACGACAGAAGGCGCATCTCTTTGATTAGAGATATTCATGACGACGACGTTGATTTTCATACTTCTGACCCCTCAGCCATCAAGTCTCATTTTACCAGTTTTTTCGTAAATATTCTAGGCCAGAGATCTCCTTCCCCTCCCCCCACCCCCCGATGTCGACTAGTCTCTCCTCTACCCCACTCAGCCCTGAAAGGAATGGACGTCAACAAGGCATGTGGCCCAGATGGTTTCGGCCCTGCTTTCTGTTCCAATTTCTAGGAAACCATCAAGTCCGACATCCGAAGCCTCTTTGATGCCTTCTATTCAAATCCCTCCACCATCCGACGCCTGAACTACACCAAAATTATCCTCCTACCGAAACATGAAGGGAAAACCCATCCCATCAATTTCAGACCGATCAGCCTCCTCAATTGCTCCTTCAAGCTCATCACTAAGGTCCTCTCCAACCGCTTCTAAGCCTTTATCCCCTCCCTGATCAATTCTGAACAATCTGCCTTTGTAGCCGGGAGGAATATTCATGATTGTATCGCCTCGGTCTAAGAGCTCATCTCCTATTGTCACTGTACCAACACTACAGGGTTTCTTCTTAAGATTCACGTCCGCAAAGCCTTTGACACCGTTAGCTGGGACTTTATCGTTCAAATCTCTCGGCTAGGGGTTTCCCTCATCGTTGGTGTCGCTGGGTTGAAGCCATCCTCATCTACAACATGTCCTTTGTCCATACCAATGGTGTGGACGGGGCCTTGTCAGATCCAGAAGAGGGCTACGTCAGGGTGATCGCTTATCCCCGTTTCTTTTCATTCTTTTTGCTGATATGCTCAATCAGCTAATTAGGCGGGCTCTGAACAACAACAATCTCTCAGCCATTGATACCAATTCCCCAACCCTGTATGCATCAACATTCAATTTGCTGACGATACCATCCTCTTCTCAACACCCTCACCGCACAACTTTCACTGCCTGAAACTTATCCTTTATCTTTTCGAACATACCTCTGGTCTTTCCATCAACTTTGCTAAAAGTTCGATTTATATGTTGGGAAACTCGACTCACCTTAGTCCTACTGTGGCTAACGTGCTCAACTGCAAAATACAACTCTTCCCGATGACCTACCTTGGTGTCCCCATTCAACCCACGAAGCTACGTCATAGTGATTGGACGACCTTAACCACCAAGATTAATCTCAGACTTGCCTGATGGAAAGCCTCTTCCCTCTCAATCGCCGGACGACTAGTTCTGGTGAAAGTAGTCTTGTAAGCCCTTCCTCTTTACTGGCTGTCTGTCTGCAGAGCTCCCTGTTGGGTTATCAACCACATTGACCATGCGCGTCGTTGCTTTCTTTGGGATGGTAGGCCTTAACTGGAGAACGACCTGTTTGAGCATCAAAGTTGGTGGGCTTGGTATTTCTGACATTTTCAATCTCAACCATGCTCTTCTTGCCAAATGGATATGGAGATGCCTTAGCCCTAGGGATTTCACTTGGAAATCCTTCATCCTTTCTTTCTACTACAATAATCAACCCCTATCCATCCTGCACTCTCACCCTCTCACCCCCCTCACCTGTCCTTCGCCGTTCTAGGGAGGAGTGCTTAGAGCCCTACCACGCATCAAACACCTTTTCTCCATTGTGTTGGGAACGGTCTAAATTGCAGCCTATGGCTTGATTCCTGGCATTATGGCCATCACCTGAAACATTTCTTCCCTTCTCTTTTCTATGTATGCCCTAACCCATCCATTACAGTTCAAGAGGTTATTCAACTTGGATCCGCTGCTCTACTTCCAAACACATACTTCCATCCTAATATCCTCCGCGATATCTACAATCTCCTCCTCCTCATCCAATCTACCGTACTTACACCCTCTCCTGACTCGGTCTTCTGGCCGCTCAACAACTCCCGCACGTTCTCTACCAAATCTTGCTATCAATACATCACGTACTTCGGTAGACTCTTTTCCTTCCCTAGAATCTGGAAATTGAAGGTTCTACCAAGAGTCAACTTTTTCCTCTGGAGTTTGGCGCATGGTAATATCAACACAAAAGGACAGATTGAATCGTAAAAGCATCCCGGTGAGTCCGGCATGCGTCATGTGTCAGCTTGACAACGAAAAAATCACCCATCTCTTCAGCGAGTGTGACACCAGCTTCTACCTCTGGGCCTCGATGTCCACCCATATTCTGGGTCATCCCATCCCTCACACTATAAAAATATAGCATATAGCAGCGGCAGAATCCGCTTCTAATCCGTCGCTAAACAGGCCTTAGCGACGGATTTCCTACATACCTGTGTGGTCGGTAAAAACCATGACGGTATCTGTGTCAGATTTTGCGACGGAATTTAGCATGAATTTTCCGATATTTTTCCATCATTTTATAATAAAAATAAAATTTTATTTATTAATTTTATTTTAATTTATATATCGACTATTTAGCGACGGATAATTAATTTATAATAAAATATTATTTATAAAAAACGTTGGTAAATCCTTACTAATTACCAATGGATTAGCGACGAAAATTAAATTGAGGTAAACTTAATCTTCCTTTTTTTGTTGGTAATCCGCTGCTATTTCCCGTCTGATATATATATATATATACACACACACATACATACATACTCATCAGACACATAACTTGTGTTCCATTCAATACACAATCCTAATTTAAATACAGTACAATCAATATCAACACACACATCTCATAATCAATGTATTATATTAATCGCTCATCTCATAATCAACATTCAACATTACACAATGTACAAACTAAACTATCTGAATGTCACACATGAGAAACTGAGGCAAATACATACACGAAAATATACATCTTGCTTCATTGTCAAACACTGTTATGTTCCTTTCTCATATAGTTCTGCCTTCGATTCAAATTACTTTTCCATTTCTCACATAGTTCTGCATCACATCCAATCAGCATGTAAACACAGCTTTATATTAGCAGCTGAATTACCTTTGTAGCTATCTGTATCATGTCAGATTAAAAACAAAAAGTTGACATTTAAAAAAAAAAAACATTGTTCATAAAGATTAAACATGAAATCTAAGAGCATTGTTAAATAGAAACATGCATTATACACAAATTTTTGCGTACAATTTATACAATAAAGTGTGCTGCAAATTAGCAAAGTCAAGCAATGAATGAAATAGCATGGCATAACAGATATGCACATCTCATGGACCTTCCTAACTAAAGCAAGGATGTTTAGCAGAAAACTTTACTATAATAATTAGAAAGGAAAAAAAAACAAATAGACAAAAGCACATATATAACTACAACACAATTAACTGGATACTTACTTGATCGATCTTCCATCTCAAATGAAACCATTGAATCAGATCAAAAGTAGCAAATCAAGGTTGTATTATACTAATAGGCTAACACGATTATATATTAATAGGCTAACACATATTAATATTTTGTCTGACATATCAAATTATATACTTGATAAATATTATAGGATCAAATGGACTATTATTTATGTCATACTAATTTTAATTTAGACCATTTTTGACTGTACTGTATTAGTTACTAAAGACTGAAACCAGAGGGCGTGTAGTCAGTATGACTGTAATAATTGCAAAATATAATAAGCAATAGAAGTTGTTTGTATTCGTTCTCCATTTCATGAATGTTTACGTTATAATGCACATCCATAAGTTGCTAAGGGAAAAACATAATAAATACAAGAACGTTAAAAATAATCAGAAAATTAAAGTACCATTTTATCTTCATATCACATGCTTGGAAGAGAACTTCATCAAGATGAACTTTTGATAGCCTATTACTTGCACCCATGCTTACAGGTTGACCCTCCGGCTACCAATCAAAAACATGATATGGAGGTCCACTGGATACTTCCATTCCTATCATTAAAATTTAGGAAATGAGTTACGTTTCAGACCTAGATAAAGAAATTTAAAGCCATGTGAAGCAAGCATAAAATATAAAGTATAGCAATGAATCATAACAGAATAGGAAATACGATCGGAACTTATGAGATAAAAAAACAGTAGAAATTATTTGTCAGTTAACATGATAAGAAAGGATCGAAGGATTAGAAAAGAAACGAAATTAGGTAAAAGAAGTGATGTTTAATGACTTAAATAATGAACAATTTTTTTCTTTACATATCATAATTTTCTATCCCTTTTATCTTTCAGTGTTCACTATAGCTACCAATTATATTAGATTTGATCATCTCAATTTAGATTGATAAATCTGCCCTACTAATAATTAATAGCTGAAAAAAACACACATGGATTATCATTTATTTACTAAGGAATCATCACAGATAGGCAATGTATAGTACCGCAAACTATTGTAGTAATCAAATGACATTGCAAGCCAGACCGATACAGACCTAAAATAAATAGAATAAAATATATAATAAGTCATAAATTTTAATTTTGGGTACAAAATTAAAGGGTTTTGAAATATGCACTATGTGCTGCAGGTGCATGATGTAAGATGCGATAAAATATAAAACATGGAAACTGCTTTTAACTTGAAACTCAAGCCAAAATTCTCCTTGTCCTATACTTTTATTATAGTCTTGTTGTGTTTGAGTTTAGCCTAAAAGGATGAAGATTGGGTTACCGTAAAAGGATATGCAGAGTTTGATTGAAACAATAGGTAAAGGTACGGGTGTTTATACCCCATGTATAAGATAGTTTTATTAGAAAGGGAATGGAAGCGAATTGCTGCTGCGAACAGCAGCAGCGAACTGCTGATATTCGCAGGGCTGCGAACAGATCATTGTTGCCTCGACTACTAAATGAAAATTCATACTGTACATTTACCTTTACCAAGCAGTCTAATATGATATACAACCTAAATTTAGAACCGTACATCAACCAACCGGAATGACTAGAAATACATATATCATACACAGCCAAAATTTAGAACACATATTTATATGATGGAAACATACCTTATGTGACAATCTCTACGCGATACATCTATTAACTTGATGGAATATTTGCCATTCCCAAAATCTACAATATAAAAGAAGAATTATATCACTTAATAAATTTGCCAAACATTTACTTACTTACATATGTATTCATATATATGTTAGAAATGTCTATTGTTAGCTGTTTATTTCACATGGCATAAGTTTGATCCACATGGCATTAGTTTGGCACTCAATCACAGTTTATTTCACTTTGGCAAAATCAGTTCTTAGCACACTATACTAAAGATTACCCTATTAGTACATTAATCAATTCAGTTTACAGGTGATTCAACATTATTTTCATTTGTAGTTCAGTCCTCACATTTTTTTCTTTTTTGTGAAGATATTTTCTTTTTGTGATTAATTAAACTTCTATGTAGATAACCGCAATAACAGATGTACCGCGTTTACGAACTAGTTCTGAAAATAATTCATCCTCACGTAATATAGTTGTGAGGAAAAAAATTGATTTCAAACCTGGTTTTGCAATGGTCATATCACTTTTACATTGATAAATAGGCGTGAGACAAATTCCTCAACAACGAAATATAAATTGACTAGCTTATGGTGTGGTGTATGGCCTGGTGATAGAAGATTTTCCATGCTACAAAAGCAACACAATGCATGGTGCTATCTAGTACAAGCTTCTCTAAGTAGTCTAAAATACTAGACAAGGTGAAATTGTACAACAGGACGCATAAAAGCAACTCAAATTACGAAAAACAGAACTATGAAAACCAACAATATCTATAATGCTACATATGAAGACCAAAAAGCAAGAAATATCCAACCCACAAGCTAGAATAACCTCAACATCAGAACAAGCTATGGCCGTAACAGGTTGAAGCAAAGTCTAGCGAAAATGAGATGATCCCAATAACAAATGGATAAACTTCGGTGACACAGTTCATCACCTGATTAACAACCGACCATAAAGACGACCCTCAGGAAAAGCAAACACCTAAAATAATAGATTCGAGTCTCTACTACTTGAACATAGCAGTACCACCCAACACAAGATGATAAACACATTAATTTCATCCTACCGAGAAACCCAATCAATAAAACCAAGCATGCCAAGAAACCCTCCTACCAAGCAGCCTCAAACAACAGCCACAACAGAAAATGGTACCCAAAACCCCCTACACAAGACTATACAGTCAGAACGTCACTATTTATAAGCTAGACGTAGCAGAACCAAACAAACACCAAACTCGTTAAGCTAGCTAGATCCAGACCAAGATAAAACTAAATAAAATTTGTTTGTAAAGATAGAGAGTAGCAAAGGAGGGTCGTGACCCGCTTAAAAGTAAGCATCGAAGTAGGCACATGTGGAACAATCACATGAAACCTCACACTAATAGAATCAGATAACGCACTAATAGAACATCGTGATACAAAGCAGATTTGGCTCAAATTCTAACCTAGCAATTAAATTTTAAGTCCCAACTGTAAATTAAAACATAAATTAACTAAAACCTCACACTAATAGAATCAGATAACGCACTATAAAATATTAAGAGATCTATCGCCAGATCGGGGGTGACCTTGATAAATTTTACCTGCTGCAAGAAGTGTATGAGGAGAAAATCAAATCAAATCAATATTACGTGTTGCTCTCAAACAAAATAGACCAAACGGTTGGCAACAAGAGGAAGGCAAAAGAAAATCAAATCGTGGACCGGCTCTATAGTAATCAAATCGCTAAATCAGTGGATTTATCCATGTTCCGCTGCAACACTTGAGTTTGTTGAGATGCAGGTCAGTCTGAGGAAGGAAGAAATTAGGGGTGATTTTGATTTAGGGTAAAGTACGGGAGAGGTCGGCCCCCACCACACAAGGAAGTAGGATACGATATGGGAGATACTTTGGAGCCAAATTTTCACGTTTCCCGCCTGCATTTTATTCTTTTGCATTAACGTGAAAGGTAGTTTTTCTTTCGTAATAATCAAAATTTTACCAAAGTTTTTAACATTAAATATGATTAGCTAGAACCAATAAGTAAAAATTTATATTAAATATAATATGGATTTCTTGAGAAATATTTTATATTAAAACATTGATTATTACTTGTTAATAATTGCTATTATTAGTCATTACTTATACTTATTTCTTCTAAGTTATAATTGAATATTAATTATTAAAATTTAATTATTATGTATATGTTACTAGTTATTAACTATTGAATATGTAACGATAATAACTAAAAAACAACTGGCAAAAAGAAAGATTGTAATAGACATCTTTTACAACTGGAAAAATAAAAGAGTTGATAAAAATTTGTTTATTACAACTTTCAAAAAAAGACAGTTGTAAAAAAAAAATATTACAAGTGGCATTTTATAGCACTTGTAAATTTAAAGTTGTAATATGGTGTTTTTATTGTAGAAATACAATTCAAATTAAACTATTAAATGAACTTTTTTAATATTTTAAAATTTAGAAATTTTGGTTATTACGTGTCAAACAATAATTGTTTTTATAAACTTTATGATTTATTTCAAATTTATTCAAGATGATTTCAAATTTTAAATTTTTTTGAAATGTAAAATATAATTATCAACTATAATTATAAAATATAAGTCTCAACTATAATTATCAACTATAATTATTAAATACAATTATTTAAAATAAATTATTGAATACTAGATATCATTTCATAAGTATTAAATTTTATTATTAATTATTACAATAAACTGATATTTTCATTATTTAGGGGAATAAGTATAAAAGAACAATTTAAAATTTTGGGATTTAGCATAAAATATTATTTATTATTACATATAAATCATTAATTAGAACAAATTAATTGTTAATTATTGTATATGTTAATAATTATTAAAAAATAAAACTAAAGTATATTTTAGAAAAATAATACAAACATCTCTTGCAAATCTGTTGGAATTTTGCTGCAAAATAGCTTCGATAATTATTCGTCGGTATTCTGCTTGGATTTGCAGCGGAAAATAGCGGCATAAATTTTTTGTCGGTAATTTGATGCAATTTGCAATGGCTTAGTGAGGGATGACAAAAGATGATGGTAATAAATAAAGGAAAAAAAAGTTGGAAAAACAAAAAAACTATCCCTTGCAGATCACATGCAAAATCCGTCGCAAATTAGCGACGGAAATTTCCACTTCTAAATATTTGACGCTAAATTAGTGTTTTCTTGTAGTGTCAGCTCCATCACTTCGACTACTGGCAGTACTCTCCTCCTTCACCAGCACTTGATACCCTATATGCTGCTTACGTTTGGACCATCTGGCGGGAACGTAACAGTAGAAGTTTCAACGGTCACTACGCTAACCTTTTACAATTATCCAATAGAGTAGCTTACTTTTACCATATCTAGACAGGTACTCAAGTTCAACCATTCCTGCCATTCATCATGGGCACCATGCTCAACTGGGATGAATCCGTTGGTAGCATTCAGCCAGCATCGAACCTTCCCACGCCCATAATTTGTAATGAATTTGTATGGATTGTGTGTTTAACATTTGTAATTGACTGCGTAACACTGATTTCTGTTGATATATATTGGATTGTGGCATTAATTTCCCGTCTCTAAATTTTACGTGCCTAGAGGTTATGTATTGATTAAAATCAGTGACATGTTGTAAGTTGACAATGTGGCGTACTCAAGTTATGAAGTGAGCTAGTGGTGGTAGCATTGTGTAAATCGTGACTTCGACGAACCTCACACAACAGATTGATGGTAAATTGGCAGTTAGGTTGTGTATATATATCTCTATTGAAACATGAAAGCTTCGGTGGAGATCTACTTCGAAACCTGGGGAAAATAAAGGGTATGCTCGGTGTCCGTGTCTGGATGTTAACTGGCGATTTAACTGGTGTTTGGCGTCCGAGTCTGGATGTAAAGCATGAACCATGAGGTTGCACCTTTGTTCCCGATTGATCTTTCATGTCAGGAACCATCATATTGGAACCCAACATCCAATATGAGTCTTTCATTTTGTTTGTAAACTATGTACGTAACGCCCCAGAATTTCAGACCAGTCAAAATTGCCGAAAAACCCATGCGTCCAAAAACAAACAATGACAACTACCATCATATTGTATAATTACATCACTAAATGTGGAATAATTTAAATAAATTCCACTAAATCAATATTCATCTAATTCACAAGGTAGGCTCAAATACGAATTAAACTCAATTACCATAAATCGACTATTATGCGACTCTAGTGAGATGGTCATCGATATTCATTTCTGCACACTTGATAAACACGTTAGCATGACATAAATGATAACACATAAAAGATGCACCAACACAAGATGCTATAACAAGTAATAAAAAAAATATTTTTATTAATATAGCAGCTGCATCACTACCACTGGTGATTGCATACATACCTTTTCTAATTGGGTAAGCAATTAGATAAAGGATCAAGCCAACGTAGTTCTTCTTTACAAAACATTTAAAATCTTATTTGCTTTCAAAATACTCATTATATCATGTAGAGATTCTCAAAAGTAATCTTAAATTACTTTTCTTGAATATTAAATAAGACTCTAAATTATTTCTAAACTAAAATAATTTCAAATTAATCTTTGAATTAACCATCCCGTCCATCAGATCAGTTAGGGATAGCCAGGGAGAGTAGGAAACTAAATTTTCCAAACCCAAGCCTAGACACTATCCTCTTTGTCACCCTAGGACGTTCCAGTCTTCTATTTCGAAAGGCATCTATATATCTCTTGTAGAACATTCTTTCAAAAGACAAGCATCTTTTATTTTAAATACTAATCATCTCCATTATGCAAAAACTCCTCCATAATAAATTCTCAAACCACCATTATATTTCTTTACTATATGTTTGGAAAGATCTTCAAAGATTGAACTGAAATAGTTATGTTCAACACCATTCATTATCTTGTTAAAACAAAAACACACCTAATTTATACCTCGTTTAAAGCACTAATCATACCTCATTTAATCACATACTATTCATGCCTCGATTGAACAATACTCATACCTCATTTACACACTATTTATACCTTGTTCAAGCGCTAATCATTCCTTGTTTAAAACACTAATCATACGTCGGTTAACCCCATTTAAACATTAATCATAAATGTCCTCAATCATTAGTCGTATATGTTGATTGCTCGTCAAAGCAAAGATCACAACCAATATAGCATGTTAAAGTCAAGGGCATCTTTAAATTAAAACACAAGCTTATGAAATAATAATGAATTAAATGATAAGTATACTTGCTATCTTCATGTAAAGGTCTCGTAGAACATCATATAGTACTTATCAGCACTCCCAAGTAATCAATTATTTTCCTCGAAACATTGAAATTCTTCTACCTTCCTGATTCTCAATTTTCGACTCACTTTTACTTTGGTTTAACATCCTCAATTTTATCAGTTGGTTTATGATACTATAAGGAAACTCATGTCCAAATTCGAGAGGATTTTGGAATAGTTTACCATGATTTTATATTCATAACATCTATAACAGCGTTTAAGTCATGCTATGAAAAGTTCTGCTCGTTTTAAAATACATTATCGTCAATTCACAGAAAAGACAACGCTTCCAGAAGTGCTATGAAAAGTTCTGGGTGGTTTATAATGATTTTAGACTCAAATCAGCAACTACAACACTTCTGGGTGCTATAAAAAGATTCTGCTTGGTTCCGTGATTCATAAATAGAAAAGATAGCGTTTTAGAGTGCTATAAAAAGTTCCGAAAATCAGATTTCAGCCTGCTTTTGGGTAAAATGTTTGAGACTGCTTCGCTATGATAAAAATAGATGTTCAATAGAAGTTTTCTATAGTAAGAAGCTCTTTTAGTCTTCTTATTTATAATAAAAAGAAACTCTCAAAATTGTTTATCAATTTAATGTATAAATTCAAACATCATGAGGCATTTTTAACATGTCTATTTCGGACTGATTTTTACCCGACCTTACGTTCAGATTTTAGGTATGCAAACGACCGAATTAGAAAAAAACGACCGAGGATAAAGTTGTAGTTCTTTGAATTAGCTTTCCAAATTGATAGAGAAGTCGAAATTTCATTAAGAATTGCAAAATTTATGCCCAAAATACCGAACGTCATTTCAGGATTTCAAGTCCAATCATTCATTCATAAATTTCTCAACTTTTCTTCAAAATATGAAATTAATACATGAACTTAAATATTTTTTCTCACCTTGTACTTGCGCCTTGATCTTGTATTTATCCTCTAGGCTTCTCCCAAAACTCTCTTCTTTTTCTTATCTTGGTTTTATGTTTGTGAATGCATGAAAAAGAATGAACCTTTCCACCCTTTATATAGTAGTTTTCAAGGCTAGTTTGGTAATTTGGTTTTGGGATACTTGTCCTCCTTATCTTCATGCATGCTTTAGGATGAAGACACATGCCTACTTAGGTGTCTTTAGATGTTTCTACAAATAGACACCTAATGTGTGTATGTGTCTTAACCTTATTTACTTACAAGACATGTGTTCCTTTCATTTGATGACACGTGTCCCTATCATTTTAAGTCATTCATCATATTCTAGAACATGTACACATATACCATTTATATGTTACTTCTATGATATGTACATACACATATGTGTTCTTATGACATTACTACATGCACATGATATTCCATCAACTTTTAATAAACAAAACCTCGTTTATCGATAAAACTGTTTTCGGTCACATTAACGATTTTTCTTTGAACTACTTATCTTGGTAAAAGAAATTTCAACAACATGTTTTATCCTCACTAATTATTGTTTATAAAGGGATTTTATCAAGGTTATAAAACCAATAAATCCAAGTTTTAAATATTTAAGTAACCTCGATTTTAAACTTTTGTTGCTCGAAGTTTTAGGTTGTTACATTCTTTCCCCCTTAAAAGGAATTTCGTCCCCGAAATTGTATGTTTTACTTAATCAAAAGAATGACAAAAGTTCCACACATAAAAATCTAAGTATTCAAGGCAATTTCTTGAAAAGATACTTTCAAAATTACCTGAACCTTTCAATTTGTGACCAACATTCCATCAAATCTGCAAGCTATTACTGGATCAGGCACGCCATAGTTTCTTTTTATGCCCAAATTCAGGATCATGTTCTTTGCAATCCACATTGATAGCCGGTCTCCTTCTCTTTTTGTGTGGTACACATTGAAATGTACCAAAGATTCATTATGCTTCGGCTCATTCGACTCATCATCATCAAGTAAGGATGTATTATCCATATTGCGGTACTCATCAAAATGTACCAGAGAGTAATCTAGACATCTCATGTTAATATCTTCAAAACATGATTATATTCATCAAAGTCAACTCTTCAATTATGTTGTACTCTCCTTGTTACAGTACCCATCAAAATGTACCAGAGAGTAATATTTTGAAAATAGACTCTAATCAATATTTTTTAATTAAGCCAAATAAGTTCTTTTTTTTCTTTTATTAAAACTAGGATCATATTCATCAAAGTGGATCCACACTCAAATTAGGATATTTTATCCTATTGCGGCCGGCATCCCGTCATCAAATAGGATGTACTCTACTCGGCTTGATGCCAACATAGAGTAATAGTTGCACTATCCAAGATCTATTGTCTTATGCTGGCATCCCATCGTCAAATAGGATGTACTCTACTCGGCTCGATACCAACATAGAGTAATAGTGCACTACCCAAGATCTATTGTCTTATACCGCACATCGTCATCATCACCCGAAGGTATCCATCATTGATGAAATAATCCATAAAAAATCTTTTATAAGTTTAAACAAAGTATTCTTGCAAAACACTTTTATACTTTGTAATCATTGATTCCACATGGATAACCATTTCATTTTGGAAAATCCATTCTCCCAACTTCGAAAATCATCTTAAGTATAAACCCCCGTTTTTTGTCAAACACATAATCAGTTTGCAACAACGTTTTCAGATAGAAAATTTCCAAAATTTAATATGTGTACGATGTAAGTATTCTAGATAATTAATCTAGCTTCCCAACAAGATTAACTTCGACTAAACCCAAATCAAGGAATCAATAGTTATGACTGAATTGCTGAGAGATGTTTTAGTAGCTTTAAGCTAATATCGTTAGTGCTAAACAACTCTGATATCATACTACGTAATAATATAATTATTTAAATAAATTTTCTTACCATGGTTTTGCATGAGTGTAGTATTCAATTTACTCATTTTGATCTTCCTCAACTTTACTTGCCCAAGCTCATTTAATTCCTTCCTTGGCACGCTGTTAACCCACATTCCTTTTAAGCCACTCCATTGCATTGATTTCATGCTACCATATACCTTCCTTTATAACCTACTTCATTCCTTCGCTACTTTATAATTAATCATATGCAATTACAAATTCGTCATACCTCTTTATGTGGTGCTTGAAAATGAATCAACACATTATTAATATAAACACTAAACAAAAGTTAAACACACAAAATAAATATTACTCATAGCCCTGTTCAGAGGAATGGTGCCTTACTCTATCCAGTTACATTTATCAAATTAAGGTAACTTCATTTCAAAAAATTTAGGATGATTTTCTAATCTTATGTGAAATTTTATTTAGGCACCTAAAGTAAGCTCTGATACCACTTGTAACGCCCCGGAATTTCGGACCAGTCAAAATTGCCAAAAAACCCATACGTCCAAAAACAAACAATGACAACTACCATCATATTGTATAATTACATCACTAAATGCACTGGAATAATTTAAATAAATCTCATTTAATAAATATTCATCTAATTCACAAGGTAGGCTCAAATACGAATTAAACTCAATCACCATAAATTGACTATTATGCGACTCTAGTGAGATGGTCATCGATATTCATTACTGCACACTTGATAAACACGTTAGTATGACATAAATGATAACACATAAAAAGATGCACCAACACAAGATGCAATAACAAGTAATAGAAAAAATATTTTTATTAATATAGCAGCTGCATCACTACCACTGGTGACTGCCTATGTACCTTTTTCTAATTGGGTAAGCAATTAGATAAAGGATCAAGCCAACGTAGTTCTTCTTTACAAAATATTTAAAATCATAATTTGCTTTCAAAATACTCATTATATCATGTAGAGATTCTCAAAAGTAATCTTAAATTACTTTTCTTTAATATTAAATAAAACTCTAAATTATTTCTAAACTCAAATAATTTCAAATTAAACTTTGAATTAACCATCCCGTCCAACAGATCAGTTAGGGATATCCAGGGAGAGCAGGAAACTTAATTTTCCAAACCCAAGCCTAGACATTATCCTCTCTGTCACCCTAGGACGTTCCAGTCTTTTATTTCGAAAGGCATCTATATATCTCTTGTAGAACTTTCTTTCAAAAGATAAGCATCTTTTATTTTAAATACTAATCATCTTCATTATACAAAAACTCCTCCATAATGAATTCTCAAACCACCTTTATATTTCTCTAATATATGTTTGGAAAGATCTTCAAAGATTGAACTGAAATAATTAAGTTCAACACCATTCATTTTCTCGTTAAAACAAAAACACACCCAATTTATACCTCATTTAAAGCACTAATCATACCTCATTTAATCACATACTGTTCATGCCTCAATTGAACAGTATTCATACCTCATTTACACGTTATTTATACCTTGTTCAAGCACTAATCATTCCTTATTTAAAACACTAATCATACCTCAGTTAACCTCATTTAAACATTAATCATAAATGTCCTCAATCATCAGTCGTATATGTTGATTGCTTGTCAAAGCAAAGATCGCAACCAATATAGTATGTTAAAGTCATACGCATCTTTAAATTAAAACACAAGCTTATGAAATAATAATGAATTAAATGATAAGTATACTTATGATAAGTATACTTATGATAAGTATACTTTTAGTATTCCTTGCTTTCTTCATGCAAAAGTCTCGTACAACATCATATAGTACTTATCATCACTCCTAAGTAATCAGTTATTTTCCTCGAAACATCGAAATTCTTCTACCTTCCTTATTCTCAATTTTCGACTCAATTTTACTTTGATTTGACATCCTCAATTTTATCAGTTGGTTTATGATACTCTAAGGAAACTCATGTCCAAATTTAAGAGGATTTGGGAATAGTTTACCATGATTTTATACTCATAACATCTATAATAGCGTTTCAGTCATGCTATGAAAAGTTTTGCTCGTTTTAAAATACTTCATAGTCAATTCAGAGAAAAGACAACGCTTCCAGAAATGCTATGAAAAGTACTGGGTGGTTTATAATGATTTTAGACTTAAATCAGCTACTACAACACTTTTGGGCGCTATAAAAAGATTCTGCATGGTTCCATGCTTCATAAATAGAAAAGATAGTGTTTTAGAGTGCTATAAAAAGTTCCAAAGATCAGATTTTAGCCTGTTTTTGGGTAAAATGTTTGACGCTGTTTCTCCATAATAAAAATAGATTTTCAATCCAAATTTTCTAAAGTAAGAAGCTCTTTTAGTCTACTTATTTATCATCAAAAGAAACTCTCAAAATCATTTAACAATTTAATGTATAAATTCAAACATCATGAGGCATTTTTAACATGTCCATTTCGGGTTGATTTTTACCCGACCTTGCATTCAGTATTTAGGTATGCAAACGGATGAATTAGAAAAAAAATGGCCGAGAACAAAGTTGTAGCCCTTTGAATTAGCTTTACAAATTGATAGAGAAGTCGAAATTTCATTAAGAATTGCAAAATTTATGCCCAAAATACGAACGTCATTTCAGGATTTCAAGTCCAATCATTCATTCATAAATTTCTCAACTTTTCTTCAAAATATGAAATTAATACATGAACTTAAATAATTTTTCTCACCTTATACTTGTGCCTTGATCTTGTATTTATCTTCTAGGCTTATCCCAAAACTCTCTCCTTTTTCTTATCTTGGTTTTATGTTTGTGAATGCATGAAAAAGAATGAACCTTTCCACCCTTTATATAGTAGTTTTCAAGGCTAGTTTGGTAATTTAGTTTTGGGACACTTGTCCTCCTTATCTTCATGCATGCTTTAGGATGAAGACACATGCCTACTTAGGTGCTTTTAGATGTTTCTACAAATAGACACCTAATATGTGTATGTGTCTTAACCTTAGTTACTTACAAGACATGTGTTCCTTTCATTTGATGACACATGTCCCTATCATTTTAAGCCATTTATCATATTCCAGAACATGTACACATATACCATTTGTATGTTACTTCTATGATATGTGCATACACATATATGTGTTCTTGTGACGTTACTACATGCACATGATATTCCAACAACTTTTAATAAGCAAAACCTCGTTTATCGATAAAACTGCTTTCGGTCACATTAACGATTTTTCTTTGAACTACTTATCTTGGTAAACAAAATTTCAACATGTTTTCTCCTCACTAATTATTGTTTATAAAGGGATTTTATCAAGGTTATAAAACCAATAAATCCAAGTTTTAAATATTTAAATAACCTCGATATTTAAATGTTTACTGCTCGAAGTTTCAGGTTGTTACAATGTATGTGGGCATAGCCACTATGCTTACTAAGATTAATATGTTTATTTGCGAAATGGTTTTCAACATTATGCACTAATAATAGTATTAAAAGAAGATTTTCACGTATGAAAGCATGTTTGTTATCATGAGACAAAGCTCGCCTATCTGGTATGCGCTTGCATTGTGTGATGTGGGACGAGCTTATGATAGCTTTATTTTCCAAAATTCATTACGAATTTATATGCACGGGCATTCACATGGAGTAAACCCGTTCTGCATTAGCGGCATGGTCTGGTGAATCTCCCAACTTTAAATTAAATCCTAAAAATAACTGTTTTATGTTCTCACACCAGTCCCATGACTGACCTGGAATTTATTATTCCTTCCTAAACTCTGGGCGCCCACTAATTTTCACACGGACAGCTAGAGGTTTAGTTTTACAGTTATAGACCCTTGGAGCAAGAGTTCGAGCATTTTCTGAGTTGGAGCTTTGAGCTAAAGTTAGAGTTTCTGCTATATCACATCGCTTCTTCTGTTGAGAGTATATTTATGTCTCCACTGCTATATGTATGTAACTCTGATGAAACATTGTATCATGATATAAAAAGTTCTGTTGTTTTGTTCAATATATGTTGGTACCCATAACAATCCGCCTTTGTGAACGGTTTAAGTTGGTTTAATTACCAGCGAGAACCGGGAAGAAAGGCGGTATATTACAATGTGTATATAATGAACAGATCATAGCATGAGAGCTAAGAAGATGAATAAAATTGTATGCCCGACGGATAGGTACATGTTTACTATATTTATTGGGTTTTGATGATTTTATGAGCTGATTGGCAAGCGACTTGGCTTTTTCTTTTTCTTTTTGGTTGATGAGGGCCCTGTGAGGCAAGTTGTGGTTTTACCGATCGACCCGTACAAAGGAGGTTATGGCAAAAAAATTCGAAAATTTAAGGTGTCAGCCAAATTTTTGAGAAATTTGAAAATTCTTAGAAATTGAAAAATTGAAGAATGAAAGCCAGAATGAAGGTTGAGTTGGTTAGTTAAACAACTTTCAGCTCCATTCCTTTTCGAGGATGAAAAGATTTTAAGTAGTGGAGATTGTAACAACCCGGAATTTCTAAACCAATTTAAAATTTTATTTTAGTTATTTTAATGGGTTTTGAATATTCAAATTGATTTATTTTAAATAATAATGACTAAAAATTTATTTAAATTGAAGTTTGGGTCGTTATAGTTAATTAAGTAGAAGAGAGAGAAATGCTATAATTAAGTTGAGAGCAAGAAATTCTTCTGCTTTACTATTATTTAATAAATCAGAAAAGTCAAAATAAAGTGATCAAATATAGCATCATACAAATAACATAACCAGAAAAATAGCTTTGTCAACTTAAATGCAAAATGTCCATATTGTTTAACTAGTATAACCGCACAATGGTGGGAAAACCGACCGTTAAGTTGTAAACTATTGAAAAAAACAAAATTTTGATGAAAACATTCTTAAATTGATAATTAATGAAAAATCAAGTGCCTGATTTGGAAGAGGAAATGATTGGAAAAGTGTAAGTTCAGTTACATTAAAATTTGTACATGTAAGCCAATTTGATACTATAAATCTGGTATCTATGTGTTGATATGAGTTACTCATAGGCACATACATATATATGTCTTATATCAAAAATGATTAATATATTCTAGATAATAAGCTTCTTTGTAGTTCTAAATGATTACTGAATTCAAAAAATAAAAGGGTAAATCAGCCAAATATTAGCTTAAGACATATCTTTATTTCTGTAAATATTCAATTAAAGTATCAAAATTCAACATACAACCTTTCCCTGTATAATAAACATCAAAGTAATACAAGTTATAGTATTTCTCCTTACATATACATAAAAAGACCAAATAACTTCAAGTATCATAACCTAGAAACAATTCAATAAGATTACAACATAAAATTCAAGTATGACAACAAGGCTTCAACCATGAAAAGTGCAAAAACAACATAAACAAATCTTGAGAGAATTTTTATGTAAAATATTTAATGGGGATAGATGTCTTGAACTCATAAGTTAATCCATTTGCATGATACTAAAAGGATACGCTTAACCTGACGTAACATGTCTGGACTTGAGTTTTATATTAAAATCTCCATTGAAATTCTAAATAACGTCAGCTGAGTAAATTTGGACATGCAAGAAGAAACACACCAAATTTTCACTCATAATTTGAACAATAATGAACGTTAAAACTTAAAGATAACGCCTACAGTGATGTTATAAACTACTTAGAGTACCTCGAATTTTTAATCGCATCATTCAGTGTTAAAACTTCAAATTAGATATATAAAGGTTAACTTAATGCATACAAATGAATCAGTTAATGTTAAAACAAAAAATTACCCAAAATGCCTAAAACGTAAAATGATACTTGGAAGCGGACAAGAATAAAATTCAGTTTCATGTTCACAAATACTATTACAATGAAACAAATACCGAAGTTTTAACATTATTTATTGTTGAAAATATAACAAAGAGAACACAAAATTCATATAAAATTCTATATCCCTATGCTAGCAGGAGTCTGTCTTCATGTGATCTGCTTCCACAAACTGCCAATTTAATATATAATATAAATTAATGAATAGTAGTGAGAAGTTAAACAAGCATACAAATGATAACAATTGATATGGCATGATAATGATGAAATAACCAAGGATAACAGAAGGATAGCAATTGAACTTCAAACAAAAAATTCAAACAAGTCTAATCAATCGTTCTTAAGCATATAAAATATACAACACAGTAAATTCACAACATAGACATTGCAAACATTTTAAAGTCATAATTCAAGACTAATATTCATGTTCACATAGACATTGCAACATTGACTTGTATCCAAATTTTAGAAGTTAAAAAAAAAAATCAATATACAATTTTTTAACTAAAGCATTTTGAATTCCAATTTTTTTGCAGTATCCAAAATCAAAACTTTTGAGATTTGAAATTTCTGTAATTAAACAACTACAAAATCTCAATTTCTAAATTTAATAAGTACAATTCAAGAACTGAAAACTTCAAGTTTGAGATAACTAAATTTTAAGATAATGAAAAATCCAAACCATGAAATTCATGTTCTTAAAAGTCCAGTTATCTTATAAAATTAAAAAAAAAAAAAAAAAATCAAAACTCAAACTTCAAAATTCAAATATGTCCTAAGTATGATATGCTTCAAACTTTCAAAATCATAAGCTTTGAGAAATTCAACATCTGAAACTCAAAAATAAAGAAGCTAATAGTCAAATATTTCAGTATTCAATATTTCCATAACATAGTTTTCATCACAAATCCTAAGTTCTCAAGATTTTAAACATCCACAAAAAAAAAAGTCATAGTTTAAAAGTTTCAAATATTTGAACTCAGGAGTTCACATTCCAGTATATCAGAGATTACAAAATTTTATTCTGATCATGAATGACACAATGAATGAATAAAAATATTCTAACCATCTATGAGAAATATGCAGATATAAAACTGAAGCTAAGTTTAAAGAAGTAAGGGTGCGTTTGGTTTACTATTTTCAAATCATTTTCAGTTTTTAGTTTTGAAAAATGATGAAAACTTGTTCCTTTTGCCATTTTGAAAAACTGAGTTTGAAAAATTGTTATTTTTGAAAATGGGCCTACCAAAGAAAACTCAAAACAAGTTTATTTTATTTTCAGCCTTTTGAGGCCCGCTCAAAATTTCAAAACCCAAACTCCAAAATCCAACCAAACGCGTTCTTACAACGTAGCTTTTTTTTCTGGCCGCAAAAAATGGTTTCTCTCAAATTCGCCGATCATTCAACGTGAGGTAAAATCGCGATTTCTTATTTCGTTTATACTTCCGTTGTTTCGATTTCACTACCTCATCTAGATTTTTGCAATTTGTGACAGCGTTTCTCCCTTCTAGTGCGGATTAGGGTTTTGTGGACCACTTTTAATTTGGTGCTGTTCTAAGGTAAATTCTTTGATTTATTATATTGTAGTTTGGTCGAATGCTTCTGTTCTTTGATTCTTTGATTCAAAAATTGAGATAGTTGATCTGATTTATCAGAAGTCTGAGGTTGAATTTGCTTTCCCATACTTACTAACTGAACTGAATGTGGTTGCCTTTCGGTTACAAGCCATGTTATTGATTCTGTGCCTGAACCTGATCACCCACCTAAACTGATGGTAGCATTGATAGACGCATCATTTGGGCTATTTACAGTGAGAACTTATAACAATTTTTAATTTTGAAACAGCTAAAGTTGTAATGATCAATATTATTAATGGAAATTGCTAATCTACCAGAAATTAAACACACTCTAGTCTAAACACCTGAAGGTCAATCCATACGTTACTTTAGTTTTTGATAATTGAATCCCCAACTCCTCGCGTGAATTTTGCCACATTATACTTCTCATTTTTCCTTTACATAGCATCGTTCATTACAAAAAACATGCAATGTATACATTATATCTGTTACTCCATTTTAATGTTTTAATGACGTGCATGGACATGTTAATTAAAGTGCATTTGATTCTAGATATTTCTTTGCATATATATTACGAGTTAAACGTATCATTAATATATGATTATAATTAATTACATTAACTAAGCAATAAACACACTCATAAACTGAACTGCATATGGAATATCGCACCAAAGATAACAAATCAAGTCCTCTGAATGATGAAAAATCTCTGTTTGAGGATTTACGTTTTGGCTTTTGTATATATACTGTTCAGCTTCACATTTATTTTCAATTTTTTTGGTCTTACCCTGTAATGGGTCATTTTTCTTTAGTTATTGATTATGTATATAAACTTAATTGTTACTTTCCAAAAGAAAAAAAAACATACTACTGAACTCAGAGCAGGTTAATTGTTACTAACTGAACTAAATGAATTTTGAATAACATGAAAATCCCTATATTTCGGACCACATTTCGGTTGTTAATTGATAACATATTACCGAATGAAGTAAAAAAGATAATAAAATGATGGAGTGAGAGCTGCACAATGATGGGGGAGGGCATTGCGATGACAACAAGATAGTGCAAAGACATTTATGGAGAGAGAATTTTGTGAGAAAAAGAGTATTAATGGTAGAGTTTAGGGTCTTCTAAGGGAGATGATAAATTGAATAGCATGAAATAAAGTATGCGTGATATGCAGTATCCAACTAAACTATGCTGGATAAAATGAAGAGTGAATAAATTGTACTTCCTGATAGGATGTAAATAGCAGGACTCAAGTTCTTTTATACATATTCATAATTGCAGTTAGATTCTAGTTTATACCTGAAAACCATTGTATTTAATGGTATCTTTCAAGCGATCCAAAATGTACATATAACCATCCTGATCAAAATATGCAATATCTCCAGTTTTCAACCAACCATCTTCATCAATGGTTGATGAAGTAGCTTGATCATTGTTCAAATATCCTGTAATGTTGAGAATTAGCCTGTGCTGTTATTATATTAAGGAGGAAAAAAAAACTTGTGAATGAAAAATAGTCGTGCCATACATTGGTCCAACTAATAAACTTGTGAATGACACTGTCGTCTCTCCTCTCTCGGCTATTAACCCCAGTTACAATGAACTTAAAATCCTGTAGCAAGGTGAATGAAGGTGGAGATTCTCCATGACATGAACACTAACCAATGAAAGTGGAGGCTAGCTGTGTTTATGCTACAGAGTTTGGCTCTGTTTTTGGTCTCTTGACCGAAGAAACCATGTTTTGCTGCTATATTTTTGTATTGGAAGTGAACCACTGCTGCATGTTTGGTGATGATCTGTCGTATTTCAATTTTCATAGTATTTATATTGATGCTCTTACCTTGTAGCCAATACAGACCCTATTACTTCGGAATGAAGATTTATAACTCCATAAATACATGCTCGGCCACTTCTTCTTGTTTCAGCGAAATGTCATCGTTAAAAAAAATATAACTCCACCACCTAAATACTCTACATAAAAATCTAAAGTATATATGTATGAAATCATTACATGCTCTTTCTTCTGGGATATACATCTTCATGGAGACGCGGCCTTTTAGGAGATTGAAGCCTTCACAGCGAGCGTTAGGAGTATATGAAACAAAATGTGAAGAGGGATCGGTGTTGATGGGTACTGGGAGCAGTTTCTCCTTTTGCATGAAAATGGTATGGGGGTTCTGCCATGAAAAGCTATTGTGTCATCTGTTCTTGGAGGGAATGAAAACGTGAAGCATGGAAGGAGTTCTGATTCTTCATAACACTACTGGAAATGATTGTTCTATCACACACAGGAGTGGACATGAGGGTAATTATAGGTTTTGGCTATAGTGTTACTGTGTACAGAGGGTAAGGGAAGGGATTAATATTGGTAATAGTGAAGACACCACGTTGGGAATACTGTTCGAACTTGGGGTAAATGGGAAATACACACAATTTTTCTGTAAATAGGATATGGAGGATGTGTTACTGTCTTGGTAGTTTTGCGATGAGCTTCATGGCATGGCGTTGACAGGGAGGTCACATCGGTTTTCAAAACAATGGTGGAATTTGTTGAAATAAGTGTTCACAATTTGGCTTAGTTTCTTTTTTGCTTTTGTGTATGTTTCCTTAGTTTCTGTTTTGTTTTCGTTTGAATTGATGCATTGAGTTGCTTACAACTTCTTGTCTCAAGTTATGTTTGTCCAAGCACTATTTGCTTTAAATAAATACAAAAAAAAAAAAAAAAGGAATCTGTTATTGTTTCTCATTTTTCTTACACACAGTTTACACTTTTATGTTTTGCACAGTTGTCTTACACACAACAATCCATCCTGATAGTCCACATATCCACTCATTTCACTTGCATTTGCATTTGCTTTTCTGCCTATTGTGCTGCAGCACATGCATCATATGATATGCATATAACATATGGGATGCCTGTTTTATTCAGAACAACTGGTTTAATTCTTGTGTCTGCCTCAGTCTGAAAAATCGTTGATCTTTTGCTGTTCTGTCCCTTTCTAACTGTCCTTTTTGGTTCACATAAACAGTTGCTAGGCAGCACATTTTGAGAGAAGTTCTATCATGCATTGTTTGGTTTATTTGAACAATTATTCGTCTGTGAAGTACTGCTTATGTTAAATTGCCTACAATATCGAATAAAGAGTCAAACGTTATAAGTTGTTCTGAATCTTTCTTACTCATTGCATCATAATATTTCTTTATGCCCTCGAATAATTTTTATTATCATACACAATGCAGATAGAAGCAGGCATTCAGGGTTACATAACAAAAACTGAAGCAGTCAATTTAACTATTGATAACCAGGTATGAATACATTTACCATTGATGATACAAGCTCAATTTCGTAGCCAGAATTCTTTCAGATTATCTTATTTGAAGCAGCCGATTCTCTTCATCAATAACAACAAGTCATATGATTTGATTTTAACAGAATAGAAGTCAGACTAAAGCCATTAAAATTTGGGAATTATGTCATAGGATTCTTTCTTTACTAGCATATACGTGAACTATGTCATAGTTATATACGTATATCATAGTTATATACGTATATATATATATATATATATATATATATACTCCCCTCGTCCACAGACCATGGACGATATGTATTGGCTGTGATATTGTTTGGATTATTAGTTGATGTGAAATTTGGTGAATATCATGAATGGTTGATTTGAAATGATTGATTGTGATTGAAATCCCAATAGGATTAGTATATGGGAAAATTCGTCTGCGTACGAACTAGATATTGAAAATCCCCATTGTCAAAAGCTGCGAGGCTTTAAGGTAGAGCGAGGAGCCGTACTAGGGACGGTGCCGGTTTTAACTACCCTGCCGTTATGCTGCCGAAATTTTCAATAATATTCATGTGTTAGAATTATTTTCATGTGTTGAAACTAATTCAATAATATTCATGTGTTAGAGTCATTTTGAGGAACCACTTATAAAGTTGTTTTTTCTTAAAAAATAGAATATGGGAGGTGGAAAAACAAAAGAACCGATGTCATGGTCCGCAAAGAATGAGAAGATTTTCATTGATATACTTTATGAGAATGTGAAAGCGGGAAAATTACAATGTTCTACTTTCACAAAAGACGTTTGGGGTCAAATTAATCAGCAGATGATTCAGGCAACGCAATTAGACTACGGGATAGATAAGCTAAAAGGAAAATGGAATCGTCTTCGTTGTGAGCATCGTCTATTTTCTGATCTTTTAGCACATACGGGAGTTACATGGGATTCTAATACAAATCAAGTCAATGCCCCAGAAGAAGTTTGGCAACACTTCTATACGGTAATATACGTTATGAAAAAATGTACAATTAAACTAAAATTTATAATCCTTGTAAATATTGTAATTAAATAATATATAATATATTACTTTTGCAATTATAGAAAAACAAGACGGAGTACAAGAAATTTAGGAAGGAAGGATGTGAGCATTATGCAATTCTTGGAGAGATATTTGGTGGGACAACCGCCACAGGTGGATTGGGAAATGCTTCTACTCAGCAACCTCCTACTTCAGATGAAGAACGACAATTAGAAGAAAATTTCTTATCCAAAGGAGTGCACGTGCACGTGGAGACCGAAGATGATGATGGAGCAAGCTTCCGTATGAGTGATGATACGAGTACGAACGATCGTCGTCATAAGAAATTGAAAAGTAACAAGACAGACAAACTTGAAGCTTTTATGGAAAAGTGGATTAGCATACGTAGTGAAGAAGCTGAGTTGAAAAATGCATGCTTGAAAGAAAAGCTTGCACGCCTTCAGAGAAATTCGTCTACTTCGGAGAGCAGTGCCACTGATTTGGGCCCTTACTCACATATGGCTTGTTTAGACATATTGAATAGCATGACCGAGGTGACAAACGAAGTTTATGTCAAAGCAGTAAAAGCTTTTAAGGATCCAGCTTTTCGAGTGACATTTGTGAAGATGGCGGAGCATAGGCGCTTACCTGTTTTAGAGCTTCTTTGATTCACATAATGTTTATCTGAATTAAATCATGTTATTGTTGTATTTTGCTCTACTGTTCTTTTGTGCTAGGAGCTTAGCTAATTCTAAACTATGATACATTGTTATGTTGTTAGGATTATTTGTACGTTGTTATGTTTGGGTCTGGTGGTGTCTATGCCTTTTTCTGGTTTGAAGTTGCTGTCAATGCTATGCCTAATTTCACTTTGGATTGTTCCATGTATTGTTGATGTGAATGGCCTGTTGTGAATGTCAATTTATTTTTCATTGTGGTCTTTGTTTTTGGATGTCTTGTGATGATTTTTCCATGATATGAGCCTTTGATATTTTTGTTTAATGATAAAATTCTACCCATGGTTACAAATTTTATATTACATATAACACGTATTTGTTTGACATTTGCTCCGTTAACTTTATATTAGGTACTAAAGTTACTATAACATGGATGAAGAGAGCATAACGAATTCTACCAAGTAAGTTTATAATTTAAAACTTGTCTAATTTTTCAGTCAACCTTTTGAAAATTTATTATAAATGCAAAAGTTCATTAAATGATGAATTCATATTAAGTATTTTTCCAGTGAGATGCCTGTTGAGTTTAGTGAAATTTTAAACACATATAATGATGGTTCAAGCGACAATGGTTCAAGCGATGATGATTCCATAATAATGGATGACATTACATCAGATGACAGTGAAGATATAATGATGATTAATTTTTTGTTTGCTAACCGAAGAAGTGTCGTTAGTGGAAGGCCTTGTAGGACATCATCTCTTACCGGAAAAGGATTTATGCTTGAGATTTTAAATGGGCATCCATCTGTCTGTCATGAAATGTTTCGCATGCAAAAACATGTGTTTCTGAACTTTTGTAATGCTTTGAAAGAGAAGGGACTACTAAAAAATGGTAAAAAAGTGGATGTTGAGGAGGGTGTTGCTATGTTTTTGATGATTATAGGACACACAACACGCTATAGAGTGGTTGGTGATCGTTTTCAGCATTCCAATCATACAATCTCAAAATGGTTTCGTAAAGTTTTGCGAGCTGTTTGCTCGTTAGGCATGGAGGTTATTCAACCAAAAAATCATGATACTGTCCATCAGCGTCTTTTGCAAAAGTATCCTCATTTCAAGGTGATACAATCGAATACTTATGATATTTATCTAGTTAGAAATAGAATAATAGTAATATTGTCATTCAATATCATACAACAGAATTGTATTGGAGCAATAGATGGAACACATGTTTCAGCGTGGGCTCCTTCTTCAAGGCAAACATCCTTCCGTGGCAGGAAAAATGCCGTGACACAAAATGTGATGGTTGCATGTGACTTCGATATGAGATTCATATTTGTATATGCTGGATGGGAAGGTACCGCTAATGATTCTCGAGTATTTATCGATGCAGTTTCAAAACCAAGCAACAAATTTCCATTGCCACGAGGAGGTACTTTTAACTAGTTTTATTTGTGATAGATAACAAAAATTTATAAATATTTATAATTAACTTATTCAAAAGCATAATTCTTTCATATGATGGTTTTATAATTTATTTGTAGAACAATTCTATCTTGTTGATTCTGGATATCCAAACATACCTGGATTTCTTTCTCCTTATCGTGGACAAAGATATCATTTACGTGACTATAACGGACAAGGAAGACTACGTGGAAAGGAAGACTTATTTAACTATAGACATTCATCATGTCGGAACATTATTGAGCGTTGTATTGGAGTTCTAAAAGCAAGATTTCCTATTTTAAAGTTGATGACAAATTTCCCGCTTTCTAGACAAAGGCAAATTCCAATTGCATGTTGCACAATACACAACTTTATTCGGGAAGAACACACGATGGATACTCTATTTACTGAATATTCATCTGAAAACATGGTATTTCAACCCATATTGGAGTCAAGTCATGAACAAGAGGTTGTGCAGTTTAATGTTAGTCAATCGGCTCAAATGGGATATGTTAGAGATCAAATAGCCACAAGGATGTGGAACGAGTATGTAACAACTCGTCATTTATAGTTCAGGTACAATTTTATTTCAATTCCAATTTAATAAATCAATCCATCTTTATTTTAGTAACATATCTGAGTTGTTCAGGTACTCTTATTTTTATTTACTTTTATGTTGTGATTCAGTAGATATCTTACTTTTGTACTATCATTTGCAGATGTAACTTGGAAGACATCAGAAGCACGTTGCTTACAAAGTTTGTGGCTAATATAAATATCATATTGTTATAATAGATGCTTGAGTTGTTCTCTTTCAACTTTCTCTTTATCTAGCCTATCTCTTATGTTAAATTTAAAACCGTGTTATGAACTTTTTTATTGTAATTTTATTCATGTACTATTCGGCCTTATGTAATTTAAAATATTGTATTCTCTTTAATGTTTAATCATTATGTTTAGAATTCAGCTTATTATCTTTCATATATAATAGTTTTTAATTAGCAGCTTGATATATTTACAGTTGGTTTTATTCAACTTCTTTATGTTTGAATTCTTCATTTTGTTTTTTGTTCGATTTACAACATGTAGTATGTTCATGCAAACATGAAAAATGAACAGTATATATCATTGGGAGTGACTATTTGAATAATATATGTTTGAATTGCCAAAATGAAAACTCAAATTTTCAAAATTTGAAAACTATATTTCAAACCAAACGCATTTTCAATTTTTAGTTTTGAAAACTTGTTTTCGAAAAAAGGATAACCAAACGCATTTTGAGAAATAGTGAAAACATTCAAAATGGAAAATTGAAAACAACCATGAAAACTCAAAATTGAAAACTCAAAATTGAAACCAAACGGACCCTAAACTTTTTCCAATAATTAATCAGTCACTGCTTATGCATTGAAATACATATGAGCCCATAAATGCACAACACTGTTGCTTCTTATTATTCAGACAAGATGAGCTTCAAAGACAGAAATATCTTTGTGCTTAAAAATTAAGAAGCAAAGATTTGCCGACGTTCGATCTCCCAACAAGCACAAACTCAGGCAACCCATCAATCGAGGATTCCCCATTCTTCGTACTGCTCTTCACTAACTCTGCTGACTTAATCTGGGCATCGTCCCTTGCATACAAAACCATAGATCGGATGAATCTGAGCGAATGGTTTTGGAGGTGGATTGTTGTGGGAGCGTGGGTTGATGCAAATCCAATGACGAAGGATTGCGGAGAAGAAATAGATATAGATTACGGGGAAGAAATAGGTTACGAGAGAAAATAGGATCACGGAGAAAAACAGGAAGAAAAGTTGGTTTGGAGAAGAATAAGTCACCACGAGAAATTAAGGTTACATATATGGTGAGTATTTGTATACCAAATTTATATACCAAATTTAGCAACCTTTGCATTCTATTTCTAATAATTCTGATACGCAAAATTAAGGTTACATATGGTGAGTATTTGTATACTGTATATTAATGATCTTTGAAAACATAGAAACTATGTCAGTAATATATGTGGAGCAAATATATAAATATGATAAACCTCTAACTTCCTAATAAAGCCGACACTCAAATTGGAAAGTTTAAAAGGAAAAAAGAACATGCCTTTCTATTCATGTTTACATAACTGGAATGGATTTATAAGTTACAAACAAATATTATATCAACACTCGTTTTCAATAAATCAAATTTATATCAACTTATACATTTGGGCAACAAATATTCAGTTTGTATTTATATTTCTCGTATCATATCTTCTGTTATCTTACATGAAAGCTCAATCTTCTCCAGAGACCTTTCGGTTTCATTTTGCGCAAAAAATATACTTAGCTGACACATGTAATAGATCCATATCGAACGATTCACCATGGCTTGACGTTTCCTAATCAAACGTCACATTTTAGTTCCCACCTAGTCGTATCTATCTCCACCTATTCATATCTATCTATTAAGGACAACTTTTCAAAATAGGCTAGTTTTTGAAACTAATGGCACAAATAGACTAGTTCCAAAACTGTTTGCAAATTAGGCTAGTTTTGACCAGCTCAACTATGCCAACTTGTTTGTTTAAAAAATACGGGGCGCACTTGCCAAGTGCGCCAGTATGAATTTACACTAGCGCACTTGTCAAGGGAGCTAATACAAATTTACACGGGCACAGTTGGCAAGTGAGCGGTACAAATTTACACTGGCGCACTTGACAAGTGCATGCACCAGTGTATATTTAATCACTAATGATAGTTAGTAATTGCAAATATTATTTGCTATATATTTATTAGTGATTATTAGTAATATTCATTAATTAGTAATTTTAATTTATATTTTTTATTAATAATAATTTTTTAATTATTAATTATTAATATTAAATATTATTTATTATTAGTAATTATAAATTACATTATGTATTTAGCTATGACTAAGCAGTAATAACAATCAGCAGTTAATAATTAAAATTAATAACAAATAATAGTTTATGTATAATAATTAACTATTGTTAATTATTAACAATTAGTAAATAATATCAATTATTTGATAATTAATATTTACTATTGAATTATTAAGAAGTAATAATTAATAACTGATACTTAGCAATTAAGACTAATATTTAATATTAACCTTTTAGAAATTAATTTTTTATAGTTAACAATTACCATTAAATAATTACTTTTAATAATTACTTTAAAAAAATAACTAAAATGCAGTAATTAATATCTAATATTGCTTTTTTTAAAATTAATAAATGCTACTAAATAGCTAACTATTAATAATCAATATTTGATACTTAATATTTAATAATTAGTTTTTAAAAGCTATTAAATTATTATCATTAGCTAACTAATAGTTGATTGTGCTTTGAAATTAATACTTAATACATAATATAGTTTATAATTGCAAATAACAAATAATATTTAAAATTAATAATTACTAATTACGAATTAAAAAAATATAATTAATAAATAATATATAATTACAGTTACTAATTAATAAATAGTAGTAATAATCACTAATAAATATATAGCAAATAATATTTGTAATTACTAACTATCATAAATGATTAAATATACACTGGCGCACGAGTCAAGTGCGCCAGTGCAAATTTGTATTGGCTCACTTGCCAAATGCACCAGTGTAAATTTGTATCGGTTCACTTGGCAAGTGCGGCAGTGTAAATTTATACTGGCTCACTTAGCAAGTACGCCCCGTATTTTTTTTTTTTAAAAATTGATCAGCTCATTACTGAGCTGGACAAAACTAACCTATATCTGTAAATAGTTTTGAAACTAACTTATTTGTGTGATTACCTGTTTTCAAAATTTATTGTATCAATAGAAAGTCACAAACCCTAATGTTTACTTCCCTCTCACGCTCGTTTTAGCTACCCCCATTACTGCTCGGATCCTTCGGTTTCTATGAATCTCACCACTAATTCTTAATTGGAAGCATTTAAGAACACCAAAACTATCTTCTTCCCTGTCTGCCTTTGCTTCCTTCGCTTCCACTTCGATTATAGACTGGAGGATTGCGATGCTGCAACTACCAGCCAATTACGATTCCGGTTCCATGCTTCATCAACCAATTCTGATCTGCGACAAATGCTGGTATAACTTACATTATTTATAATTCCATCGATTTTATACTTCCACCTATTGATGCCAAATTTAGGGTTTGCGAATGCACTTTCCAGATGACTGTTGTCTTGGTTTATAAAAAATTGACTTTACCTTTGTTTGTCAAATTCGTTTCCAGATGACTATACATTAAGCTCATATGTGGACTAATTCATTCACAGATGTATTTTCTCAATTATTATTATTTATTTCTTCTTCTTAGTCTGCTAAGGGAATAGTATGGGCTTTGTTTTTACACTTTAGAATGGTCCACATTAAACAAGCATCCTACCTCTATAAACTCCTTTTAGCTGTCTTAGAATGATTATTTAATCAGCGATAGTATGGACGTCTCGAACCTTTTTACGTTTGTCTTTATCTTTTAACTGTGGTATTTTGACATGACCTTTTGATTTTATTTTCATTGTATAGATCATTGAACCTACTGATGGTATTTTTTAGCATGGTTCTATCAGTTCTGACCTCGAGGATGATCCATATATCAGCATACATACACATTTTCTAATGGTGGAAGTAATTACCGTATGTGTTCTAAGATGTTCACTGCAGTTTAACTATTCAGTTTTTACTACTTGATTTATTTCCTAAACCCATGATGCATGTCTATGTCTCGGCGATCTTTCATTTTCAATCTATTCAAAAATTCCTTGAGCTGCCACCTGTTTGCTAAAGCCATCCCTACCGTTGATTCCTTTATTGCCCCGCAAAAGAAAAGGGGAACAAATTCGCTCAACTCCAAATCCAATGAAATTTGGCTTCACACCGATATCTTTCCCCTCTCTAATGTCGATTTTGTTGGTGAAATGGCACCGCTTCTTCTATCTCTCATCCTCCCGCATTCAGTACTTCGAACTAACCGTTTCCAATAGGGCATAATCCGAAGGGTTGACCTGCATCTGTGCTTGCTTCTGCTAGCCACTGCTGGGTTTTGCTTCGCCCTGTGCTTTGTTCTCGGTTTCTCTATTTCCTTGCTAGGCTTTCCAATACTTGGTAAAATTTGCCATCCTTGTATTTGATTTAGCAATGTTCTGGTATTTAATTTCGGCAATGCATTGAATATTATAACCACTTATGTTCGGGAGGTAAGTCCTATTTTAAATAATTTACACATACACTTTTTCAACGTTTTAAATCCTTTTGTTAAAGCATGTTTTGTGCAAAACATAGTTATTGCCATTCCTTGAATGGAAGCTCCAATAGTGTATTTTAAATTGTTGCAATGATGCATTATACGTAAAAGGAATATGAGACTTCCCGACTTGAATATCAAATGTTCATTTAAACTTATGTATAAATAGTCCTACTGAATCAATTATGAAAAATTACTGTAGATTCAAAGAGTTGTTGAGGTTAAATAAGGCTAAATCCAATTCTATATTTTTGAGATAGGATTATCTTCACCTAGGTAATTGAATCATAATCAACAACTAAGAAAGGGTTAGTCGATCCAGGGATTACAGATATTGAGCGAGTACTGAAATATGGTATAACACTGCGTGTAAATAAATCATTACATGGATGATGGTTTTAAATCTAATTATATTATTTTGGCCTCCATTGTCGGGTTTGAGTTGTAAAAGCTGACATTTTATATAAATTCCTATTCTTTTGGACCGATTTTGTACATTTATTTGTTCCAAAGAGTAATTTTAACTTGCTTTTTGTTAGTTAGATTATGATTTACTAGGCAATTTCCTAACATCGGTGAATGGGTCATTTTTGTCAAATTGCAATAAACATGTGTATTCCTATTTTTTTTAATGTAATTTATATGTAGCTAACACGCTAAATGACCATAATCAAACTGTAGTTTTTCATAGCTTTAGGAATTTGAAAATAGTAAAACTCGATTAGCAAACTTATTGATGGACTTGCATATTTAACAAGTGTTTTAACTCAACTACATGTATTTCATTGTCCAATTACATGATGTGTGCTTTACCAGTTGATATTAGTGGATTATCGTTACAAATTTGAATTTTAATGACACTAGAGACGTTGAAAATTAATGTTTTTCCGTATATTAGTTTAATTTCCCTAAATTATTTTCCTCCCTAGTGCCATTGTCCCCTTTGGCAATATTGACATGTCACTTAAACTTTGTTTTTCAAAAAAGAAAAGCTGCTGATCAAAAGTGATACACTACTGAGATTTTATTTTTTGCAGGTACAAATAATAGTGTTTATGATGATCATGATCTGTTCAAGATTAAGATACAATGTACTCACTATTTTAGAATACCTATAGATAGTTGATTGTTTTAGGAGCATTTATCATACTTGACTTATGATTACATAAAAATGGTTAATATCTAAAGAACAATGTTAAAATGTATCTTGGTTTGATTCTATTAAGCTAAACTTAAAATTTAAAGTTGGCATGGGAATTGGCGATTTGCCAATTGAATTTTTTGTGGCAGGTGGATGCTGATGACGATGGACTATATTGTACAACAGGACAGTTTTAGAGCTATTAATTTGTAAGGCAATTTTTTTTATGTGCAGATAGTGTAAATCATTATGTGATAATGAAAATACGCCATAGCACATAAATACCGTGTTTTAATTTCATCTCACCCCTCTTATTACCTTTATGTGACCATGAATGCCTAAGTCCTTTTCTTATTAATTAATGATGATGGATATTAATATTCACACCGGAATATTAATAAACTACACGTAGAATTTGAGCTTCCTTTTTGGCGATTTGGCGTTAAGACATTTGTGATATTTGAATATACAACAAGCGTGAATACCATATTATGAATTGTGGGCCAAATTACTAATGCAAAAATATTAGAACTGATTATAAACAACTGATTGTAGAAAAAGGAGGTAGGGAATATCTTTTTTAAGTGTGAATCAAGGTTCGAACACTCGGTTTCGGTCTCGGTTTCGCTCGGTTGAAATTTTGTTGGTTTCGGTACATTTCGGAAGTTTCGGTTTTAGTTTCAGTTTCGGTCTCAATTAGCATGATATTAGTTTGATTTGTCATAATGTATCTAAAAGTTAAATATAAAGCTTTAAAAAATGATTAAATGTTATGACTTATTTGTTAACCAAAACTAGCTAAACAAAGCAAGTCAGATTAAGTAGGATGGACACTACTTTTATTTAATATATACAGTAAATAAACAGGGGCCAGTTACATTTTGAAGCAGGTCAGATTATGGATGGACATTTACTTCCTTTATTTAATATATACAGGGGCCCATTTATATTTGTTTTACCTTGTAGACCCAGTCAACATAACCTTAAAAGGCTAAAACCACGTTCTTTCTGAAACTCGACAAATTTTCGTTCTAAATTTGAGTCCATGTTTCCTTGATTTCTTAGCGGAGCATGTGGATTCCCAAAAAAAAAAAAATCTTTCTCTCGAATCAACTTCATCTCGGCTGATTATTTGAAATCAGACGCTACTTTCTCAACTTGTTCAATTCGATTTTAGGTAATTTAATTTGTTTAAGTAATTTTTGATTCAATTGCCTTGTTGCTTGCTTTCGATCGTGCTTGATTTGGATTTTTTTTGTTTGGCTGAGATTAGGCGGGACGAGTTTTTGCCCTAATTTCGTACCGCGTCAGGCCGGAACCGAGCCTGGATGGCCGGAATCTCAAACCATGGTGGGAATTCATTTTATGTTTACTTTAGCTAAATGTCGGATAGTACTTGATTAAATCTTCGATTTTTTTTTAAGGAAAAAATTGAACTTTTTCCACATTTATTCATCTGTTGGGTTTGGCCCGATCTTATGATAGAGATTTCATGAGCATCGGACTAATGAGTACCTCAATTATATCGATGTAAATTAGTATGGATAAAACGGAAAGAAAAGAACATAAAATATCCAAATCAAATTAAATTGCTAATTTTATTCATTTGAAAGTGCGATGGAAGAAGGGAATGATGGAGAAAAATATATTTAAAACCTTGATTGATCCAAATGCTCTGCACATTTTAATCATAAATTTATTATCTTCAATTTTGTTCTTTATGCTGGGTCTTTGATTTTCATGTTGATTTAACATACATTGGATGTCAGCAGCTTTAGAAGGTATATGTTTACAATGGTGTAACATCCATTATGGATTTCATTCCTTCTACACGTTGGTTTAAGATTTAGATTTGTTCAATTCTACAGTTTTACTTTTCTTTTGTTTTGCTTGCTTTCCATCATTACATTTTGTTATATTCATAACTAATATAGTCCAAACAATTAATATTTCCATGGTTTTTTAATATTTCTTACTTTAATTGAAGACTTTTACATAGTTTTGCTCATTGTTTCTCTTTATATTACTGCATCATTCATTTACCTTTTCACAAACTGACCGATGTTTATTTTAATGTGCTAAATATTGGATTGAAACTTTGAATTGAATATCCTACAACAATTTAATGTTAAGGTATACGCTCATAGGTGAGAACATATCTGACTCTATTGTCTAAATGCAACATCTATCCTCAAAAAAATGTTGAATTTTTTTGGGTGATATGTTCTTTTTACATGTTATTCGAGTTTTTGTTATATGGTTATTTAGAATATTGTGTTGAGAAACATTATGAAACACACCATTATTATGCATGCATGCTTTGGAATGGTTATAGTACTTATGCTACATTTCAACTATAGAGTTTGAGCTTAAGTCTTTTTTCCATAGTTTGAAATTCCGGCCGGAACCGCGAGATTCCGGCGAACTCGTACCGGTTCCGGCTGGCGACGGGACGAGATTAGGGCAAAATCTCGTCCCGTCCAAATAATTGAAGAAAAAAAAAAATTCGCAATCGTGAAATCAAAAGAAAAATCGAACTAGGACATCAAAACACACACGAAATCAGCAATCAAAAAGCAAAACAAAAGGAAACCCTAGAAGAGATTAGCCTGAGTTTGAAATTCGAGCATAAGCTCGCGCCTAGACGAGTCATGCTTCGAGTTCGCAAGAGAATTTGATTGCCGCCGCAGGTGAGTTTCCTCTCTTCTTTTTGACTTCCGCTTTTTTTTTTCTTTTTTGCTTTTCGTTTTTCACTGCGTGGTTATTTTTTGCCCGAAGGGTTTATTTCTGATGAGCATGTTAAGTGGGCTTTGGGCCAAATAGCAACTTTAGTACTGCTACAAATCCAAATAAGTAAACCTGAAACTGTTGCAACTTCACTTCTTCACTAAAAAATAGAGAAATCTGATATCAGGACCGAAACCGAAACAAAAACCGAAACTGCCGAAACCATCCGAAACCAGTAAATTTTCAAATGACCGAAATCGAAATCGAGTTTTCGAACCTTGCTTTTTTCCCATCCTTTCAAATATGGCTGAAACAAATGTCAAAATTCAATCATTTTGTTTAATAGAAATATAATAAAGAAAAAAAAATCATATATGCAATATTTCACCTGGGGATAATGCCTTATCTAGCCTATTGCCAACTTCCCCTCCTTTGTTGATAGGCTCTTTGGTTGGTTAACAAATGCACGTGAAATAATTTTGTCGTATTGTTTGTAAGTGAAATTTAAAGTAACCTTTATGACAAATAAATCGATGATTTTTTTTGGATCCACTGCCTTTTTATGTAGCTTTACCGAGGAAACACACATCACCTACTCCAGCCTTTTATAAATTGATAATATTGCCTAAATTTTTATTGTCCAAACTGACATTAATTGCTATGCTTTACACCAAATTTTATTCTTTTCATATACTAAACCATGCTAATGTGTATTATTGGACAGGAAAACAAATTTTTTTCTTTTCAGACATTAAACTAGCATATAATTTTTCTCTATTTTTGGTAATAGTAACTCATCTTAATGCAAAATTATTATTGTCAAAAAGCATTATAGCATAATGTGTGCACGAGTTTGCATTTCGACTGTTGCATAGCGTCCAAATATGTGGTTGTTTTCATTAAAACACTCTTCCATTCCTTATTTTTACTTTTGTACTTTGATATATTACAAATCCAATATATGATTGTCCTGGGTCTATTGTCCATTGTTTTTGCTTTCGAAGTCTTCCATTTTTCAACCTAGCTTATACTCATATCCCTGCATTATGACTTTGACTTATATCCCTACGGTCTTCAATCTTATATAATAAGTTATTGGATTTTCTCAAATTTTGAATCTATTTCTTTCGGTATAAGGCAACATTTATAGTAAGAACTATAAATTTTTGCTAGAATTTTACTTATGTTGAACAATTATGTTTTGCAGATTATGTACAAGCAAGCACCGACCACTAACAATTCTGATCTGCCCCCAAAGTGTTCGGCTGATGCTGCATCTCCTTGACAAAGTAAACATCAAACTTTTCTTCGGTTAAATTTTTGATTACTCGAAATGTTTTAGTTATAACTGTATTATGAACATTTTCGTATGTATCTTTTATTATTCACGTCTACATGTAGTGTGATTTTCTTTTGTTTAAAGTAGGCATCCTTCGTGATTGACTGCATGCACTATTTTTTTGTATAAATTTGTTTCTGACAGAATGTATCAAATGCAATAAATTCCTATCCTGTAATTTGTATGTTTTTTTTACCTATTCATTCAACATTTTCTTCTAAATTTGTCTTATGCTTAATCTACAAATGAGTCCATCAAGTTGAGATTGCTTTAAAATTTGCATATACAGTCCTAAAGTTGTGCATCCACAAATACCTGAAAATGGCTTTAAAATCACCACGTAACCAATAGTTGAAATATAAATGCATTTTCAGTAAAGGAAAATAATTATTAATAAAGAGAATTGTAAATATATTCTGCTACTTTGACGCATCTATAACAAGCTTTACAACAAAGTTAGTATTCCATTTAACTTCAACTGAGAAGATTTAAAGAATGTGGCAAAAACAAAGTACATTGCAAAATACACTCCAATCCGTGTGCGTAGCACAGGTTCACATTAGTACTCATAAATTGTCGACTTTCATAATTTAACTCAAGCTTACCTCATAATTTAACTCAGCCTTATTTAAGCGTCAACAATTAATAGTTTTTTTAATCACTTGCATATTTTTTTAGTTTTGAACTCATCCACTCAATTTCAATAGCAAAATGTCTCTTTTTAGGTTTTTAGATGCTTCAAAGATGTTGAAATAATCAAAAAAGTTGAGGAGAAAAGATTCTAAAAAGAGTACTAAAGTAATAATCAAGCATATATTTTGTTCTCAAGTTTTTTTATTTTTTATGATTCATGTAAAAGCAATGTAGTTTCAACTCTTAAATTAATGTGTTTTTATTATTATTATAGGCTGATCGGTTCAAAATTGCTCTTGAGCTCATCATTATTTTGAAATCATTATGCTTGGTACTTGGTTTAGATTTTAAGACCGTCGTACGTGGGGCACACCCTGCTTTTGATGAGAATTCCATGCCCAAAAACATCAGCAAAAAAGCAATCAAAAGGATGATTTTTTTGATGCATACACTGCATGATATTAAGATTCAAAGGGTGCATAAGGTGATTACGAAAATACACTATATAATGTTATGATATTAATCTGTTATATATGCACCGTTTTATGCTTTGATAGCTGCAAGAACTTGCAAAGGACCTATTAAAACTCTGCGATGTTATGATACTAATCTCTTTTATATGCATCATTTTATGCTTTGATAGCTGCAACAACTTGCAAGGACCTATTGAAATTATGGAACTTTATGAATTCACACACTGAAGAGAAACAACCATTTCAGAGTGTTAAGTGCCATGTTATTTCTTCAGAACACGAATTTACAAGCCCAATATTCCCTCTTTAGATTTTCTAAACAAAGTAAGTTAAAAGCTAGTATTTTATGTTGAGCCTAATTTTTTTTTTATAAATCAATTTTATTTACATTGTAGGTAGAGGCAGAGGTTTTAAGACTTGAAAGATTGAAATCGATAAAGGAATTGGTGCGTATGAAAAAGTTAAAGCTCGAGAAGCTTTGAAAACACATTAATTTGCATGTGAGCACAAATGATGAAATTGAGGAGCCTGGTTTGAACATACAGCCCCCTGTTATTAGTATCTTTGTTTGCATAGTTCACGTTATTAAATAAACAGATTTTGTTATATTTGGTACCATGGAGTGGGTATTTCAAAAAAAATTAAACGAACTATAATTTTAATATGATGGATTGTTTTTTTAATTGAATTTCATGTAGTAGTAACAACGAAGATTTACCATTTCGATAAACAAATAAATATAAGTTATTAAATGTTGGAGCTAAGTAACCCTTTCTTAACTGTCAAGCTTTTTATTTGAGACCTTTATTTTTTGTTAAGTTGGAGTTAAGTACTTTTTACTATACACAATAATACACGAGTTATCATTCCATGCAAGTCTAGGACAAGTCTACACAAAAATGGAATATTTTGAAAAATTAAGGTTTATAGAATATGGTGGAGTTGTTCACGACAAGACTTTTGCGATTTGATTTCTTTGCAACTTTGCAAAACATGCTGAATGTGTAGCGACATAATGAAAAACAACTACTTAGGTGTTCGATTAGGTCATACTTCGAATTTGGAATTTTATAAATTTACGTAGGCATAACAGAAATAATTCCAGAAAAGTTCCATTAGGTCATACTTAGGTGGTTCATTAGGTCATACTTAGGTATTCCATTAGATCATCCGATAAAGTTCCATTAGACGCATCCGTTGCACATGTGCAAAGGAAAGTATAAGCAAATTTATTGTAAAATAATGGCTATTAGCATGTATAACACTTGAACTAAATTGTTTTTATTGTGAAATGGTACAAGCAAATATGCCCAAAAAATAAACTAAATTATAAGAAAAAAGCTTGCTACTGTATTTTTTAACATCAGTTTAGTTTCTGTGTAAATATTGAATAATAAAAATATGCTATGCAGATCTAAACTAACAACTTTAAATATATGAACAAAAATTGTCCTTTCAAATTTAATGGACATGTGAGGAATAGAAATTGATTGAGGAATGAACGAAAGGTATGGAAATACAAAAATGACAACTATATCCTCCGACCTTTTTTGAGTAAGGGTATTCTCAAAAATTCAAAAGCTTCATTCAGATGTTTCCTTGTTATATATAGATAATTGCATTATATATATATATATATATATATATATAAATCTGGTTTACATGTGTTGATTAAAAAAAAAACAATTTGTTAGTTTTCATCTCTTGAACTTTACCAAGACTAAGGAAGATGATCAATGATAAATCTTGTAAAAAGACTCTGTACAAATATATCCTATAACATGAAATTTGTCACCAATTATTGCTTGACTTCATATTCCACAATATCTAACCGAACTGACACTTTCTGTTAACCCATAATTCAAGTTGTGGAAAACCAAATGAGCGTCCATGTTAGGAAATAATGAGACTACTTTTCCATGTTACCATTCCGCTTTCTTTCTCATATTGGATATACGGCCAATGAAAAGATTTGTAAGTCTTTGTTAAGTTTATTGGCATCTAAGCAAAAACTTATGTATCAGATTCTTTCTGCTATGCCTACATAAATTTATAAAATTCCAAATTCGAAGTATGACCTAATGGAACACCTGAGTAGTTATTTTTCATTATGTCGCTACATATTTAGCATGTTTTGCAAAGTTGCAAAGGAATCAAGTCGCAAATGTCTTCGTGCACAACTCCACTATATTATATAAACCTTATTTTTTTTTTAAATATTCCATTTTTGTGTGGATTTATCCTAGATTTGCATGGAATGATAACTTATATATTATTGTGTATAGTAAAAAGCCCTTCACTCCAACTTAACAAAAAATAAATGTCTAAAATAAAAATCTTGACAGCTAAGAAGGGATTAGTTAGTACCAACATTTAGTAACATATGTTTACCTGTTTATCGAAATGGTAAATCTTCGTTGTTACTACTACATGAAATTCAATTAAAAAAAAACAATCCATCATATTAAAATTATAGTTCGCTTAAAAAGTTTGAAATATCCACACTCCATGGTACCAAATACAACAAAACCTGGTTATTTAATAACGTGAACTATGCAAACAAAGATACTAACAACAGGGGATTGTATGTTCAAAACAGGCTCTTCAATTTCATCATTTGTGCCCATATGTAAATGAGTTTGTTTTCGAAGCTTCTCGAGCTTTATCTTATTCCTACGCACCAATTACTTAATCGGTTTCAATATTTCAATTCTTAAAACCTCTGCCGCTATCTACACAACGTAAATAAAATTGATTTATGAAGAAAAAGAAAAGCTAGGTTCAACATAAAATACTAGCTTTTGACTTACTTTGTTTAGAAAATATAAAGAGAGAATATCGGGTTTTGTAAATTCGTGTTCTGAAGAAGTAACAAGCACATAACACTCAGAAATGGTTGTTTCTCTTCAATGGGTGAATCCATCAAGTTCCATAATTTCAATAGGTCACAAGTTGTTGCAGCTATCAAAGCATAAAATGATGCATATAAAAGAGATTAATATCATAACATCGCAGAGTTTTAATAGTTCCCTTGCAAGTTCTTGCAGCTATCAAAGCATAAAATGGTGCATATATAAGAGATTAATATAATAACATTATATAGTGTATTTTCATAATCACTTTATGCACCCTTTGAATCTTAATATCATGCAATGTACGCATAAAAAAGGCCATCCTTTTGATTGTTTTTTTGCTGATGTTTTTGGACATCAATCGAATTCTCATCGAAAGCAGAGTGTGCCCCAAGTACGGTGGATTTAAAATCTAAACCAAATACCAAACATAATGTTTTCAAAATAATGATGAGCTCAAGAGAAATTTTAAACCGATCAGCCTATAATAATAAAAAAACACATCAATTTAAGAGTGAAAACTACATTGCTTTTAAATGAATCATAAAAAAGAAGAAACTTGAGAACAAAATATAAAATTGTTTATTACTTTAGTACTCTTTTTAGAATATTTTCTCAATATCTTTTTTGATGATTTCCACATCTTTGAAACCTCTAAAAAAACCAAAAAGAAACATTTTGCTATTGAAATTGGGTGGATGAGTTCAAAACTAAAAAAAATATGCGAGTGATAACAAACTATTAATTGTTGACGTTTAAACAAGGTTGAGTTAAATTATGAAAGTCGGCAATTTATGAGGATATGATACGAGAAATATAAATATAAACTGAATATTTTTGCCCAAATGTATAAGTTGATATAAATTTGATTTATTGAAAACGTGTGCGATAAGTTGATATAATATTTGTTGATATATTATGATTTATTCCAGTTATGTAAATATGAATAGGAAGGCATGTTCTTTTTTCTTTTTCTTTTTAATCTCTCCAATTTGAGTGTCGGCTTTATTAGAAAGTTAGAGGTTTATCATATTTATATATTTGCTCCACATATATTACTGACATAGTTTCTATGTTTTCAAAGATCATTAATATACAATATACAAATACTCACCATGTGTCACCTTAATTTGCGTATAAGTTTTATTAGGAATGGAATACAAAGGTTGCTAAATTTGGTATAGAATATATTCATAGCCTTAATTTTGCCCTTCGTGAAAAATTAATCTTCACTTTGACTGACTTTGATATGGCAATCTTGCACTGATGGAAGCTTTGATTTCGTAAGACTGAATGATTAATGGAAATACTCTATTTCTTCTATATAATGCTTAATTGATTAAACAATATTATGGACATTTTGCATTTAAGTTGTTGCACGAGCAAATAATGTTTCTCCAATTGTTACTGTTTTCGTCAGATTATTTATGTACAAATATTTTAGGGGAAGGTTATATATATTTCAGTAAGAGGTCATGATCATCGTGTGTTTAAACGTGTTGAAAGAGCTCGTGCAATAGTTTACATGATTCCAGGTTTGCATTACATTCATTATTAATTTCTAATATGGGTAGTTTTCATATGCACTTTCATTTGTATCTGCGTGAAGTTACTAACAACAATTTTCATTTGTATGCATTTAGCAATAGTGTTAGCTTTAGTTAGGAAAACAGTTGCATGGGAAAATGAGAGGGGAATCGAGTTCCAGTATGACGAGGTGAGCATTACTTATATTTTGTTGTTGTCGGTATTCATTAATTTCCGTATTTTAAAGTATGTAAGTATATGAGGGATGCACAGTTTACTGTTTATATTTTTCTGTTATTTTCGAATATTTATATAAAAACAAAGCTGAGAAATGGAATATTGTTTTACTAATTTCTTGCCAGCTTCGTCTTCTCTCAATACTTGATTACTATTGCATTTTGTGGGAGAAAAAAGAAAAGGAGAGGAAGAGGAAAATGGCACGTCTTTCTTTTTTATATTAACATTAATCCATAATTTTCTTTTACTGTTTTATTGGTTATTGATATGAACTTTACTGGATGAGCAGAAGACTTGAGGTGAATTAAAGCTGAACCGGACATTAAAGCGCAAAAATAAGAATGAAGCAGGTATGCAGCAGTAGTTTACTAATAATTTACACTAAATAAAAGTGTGTAGTGTGTACACATGCACACATACATATGTGTTTTTGTTATCTTTGTAGAATATGGCAACACACACAACATGCTGCAGTATACATACATTTCCTTCTGATTGCCAGAACCAAAGCGATCGTATTTATTATCTTTGACCAAAGAAATTCTATGAATTGCAAATATACATGCTGTTGCCATCATCTGCAGTTATTTATTATCGGTTGCTGTCGAAGAAGCTGCCTACTTGTTGCTAATATCTATCATATTATTATGCTCCAAGATAATAGTTCTTCAAGTGATCTAATGGTATCTTTTACTATTTGATCTCGAAACAGGAGGAGAACAAATTAGTTGGTTTTGGAACTCATGCTCGATTAGCGAATGCATACTGGGAGGATATGTATAACACATGAAGTGATCAAAATTAGCGAAGTCCAATGCTGCACATGTAAAAAATCATCCATTGTATTGATGTGCCAAGGCAGTCTGCTGAGTCTTTAGTTGGTTTGACAGGTAGTAGAACAGTTCCTTGCCTTGCTAAGTTAAGTGGTCTAGATATTGGATAGTATGTGTAGATCATAATGTGGAGGTGAGGAATCACAGGGTTGTGCTTCTCCCTATGCGTCTAACAGTGAAACCAGCAACATTATATTTTAATCTCTTAAACCGATAATGGTGGAACAGACCTCTACAGGAGAAACACTTGTACCCGATCCTCCACCTCAAAACCCCCTGACTAAGAAGGTGCTCCTAGGAAGACACTGGGCGAGACACGATTCCTGAGGAACTAGAATTTTAGGGCCATCTAAAATTCCAGTATGTTTGATAGCCCGTTCACTGAAAGGGGCGCTTCCTTCTACCAGTGAGAATGTAGCTTCGACAAAGGGGTGTGTCTATTTCCTCTGGGTCTGATCCATACAGCATGTGCCTACACAAGTCTCCAAGTCTGGTCATTTTCCAGAGGTTGCCGCACACTGAAATTTACACCAAATAAAGTTATTACAGAAGATGCCACTGATACTTGTAGTTCCGATGAATTATGCGACGAATATGCATATTCCAGAGGTTGTTGCAGTAATGGAGTTCTTGTTGGTGATCAGCGGTGTAGCAGAAGGTTTTAGATGTTCGTCGAGCAGCAAAAGGTTTGCAGGATTGCTTGCACAGGTTTTTCTAGTGTGTTGTGGGAGATATAGACTGGGTGAATGATAGTTATTGTTAAGTTTGAAATGAGGAGTCAGGAGGGTGGTTTTGGGGAGAGAAAAAATATTGAAAGTGCAGATGGTGGGTGACTGTTTGGCAGAGGCTATGGGGACTATGAATGGAGTTAGTGTGGACTATGAATGGAGTTAGTGTGAGTGGGCCTCGAAGGCTATTTGAGGTCTGAATGTGTTGTAGGATATTGTTTATGGCAGTATGTTTGTTAACGGCGATGAAGCGGATGGCTGCGTTGAGAGGAGTTTGCAATGAAGGAGATTGAAGTGTCGAGTTTGACTCTGTATTATGAGTTGAGGCATAAGAAGTTGATTATAGGGTGACTATAGTGCAAAAGTCTGCTGCAGATCGAGGCGAAGGGCGGTCCGTGCAGTAGTCTGGCCGAATATGACATATGAGCACGTGAGGATGTTGGATGTGACTAATGGTCTAACGGATAAGGTTGCGCACGAAGGCAAGCAGGGTATATTGAAGGCTGGTGGTTGATATGGTTATTTATTAGATGAAGTTGCCTTATGGAGTGTTTGGTTGACAGAGAATGGTGAGGTAAATGGAAGATAGCAAGGAAGATTTGTGATGAAGTGGAAATGCAATTGAATTTGAAATTGTAAATGAATATAAATAAACTTGAATTACTATTGTAGCATGTTAAAAATAAAAATAAAAACCTGCAGAAAGTTAAAACAAAAACAATGCTATATGATTTCTTCTTATACTATTTGTCAGCTTAAGTGATATTGCCATTGAGGCATAGCCATGAATTTTGGATGGAAGGATGAAAAAAGAAAAGAAAAAAAGAGACAAAACAAACAAAAACGAAGCTACTGTTTTTTCACTGGTTCATGTAAGCTTTGGTACAGGCAATTTTGTATTATAGGGAAGCTGCATGCGTGATATGCCTTTTAAAACAGGCAATTTTGAAATAGAAATACTTTGGTTTATAAATTAATGGTTGCTGGATGTTTTAAAGTAGGAATTTGGAATAATGCAAAGTATATATGTAAAGGGCGCCGGTGAACAAATTGGACCAATGGAGTAGCGCTCCGTTGGATATCGTACAACTCATATAATTAAGTGTTTGAGCTATATTAACAAACCAATTAGAGTATACTTGAATTCACCGGGTAGTATATATATTAGAATGAATATGGGAATAGTATTTATGAATGAAAACTTCTTTACGAAAAATGATGAATATTACAGATAACTCTATAAGTAAATCGAACTTGAAACTATTGACTTTATATGAACGGAGTTCGTATTAGGTATAATAACAAAATTCTTATGTAGAATTTATATGATAATGTTATTTGAGAGATGTTTGAAAATATCAAGAGCGAATGTTACTCGAATATGAAAAGAATCCATACTACTAACTCTAAAATGTTGGAATTTGGTAATGAATGATCCTGTACTTATATAAGTGTGCAACTGAGATACTTTTGGAGCCTATTGATTAGTATAATATTTGAATTCGACAAAGATTTGATATTGAATAAGTTTGATTCTTATATATAATGAAAAATATATAAATATGTAGTGCTACTGATATGAAAGAATTCAAATGGAAAACAAAGAAAACTTATGTAAATGCAATTTTGAAGTTACAAAATGAAAAATACTATATGTAGCATTATATGTTTTGAAATCGAAGATAAAAAGGGATGCCTTTCATCGTAAATCGCAATTCTACTCGATAGGATTGCGCTGAAACCATATTCGGTAGTTCTATATCAAATCGGGGGTCTTACTCTGTAGGAATGCGTCGGACTCTCACTCGGTGAGGTCACGTCAGAATCTCACTCGATGAGATCACTTCGGAATCCCACTCGGTGGGGTCACATCAGAGTCCACTCCGTGGATTTAACTTGAATTCATTATATTTATCTGATGTTGATAGCATAAATCGAGTGCAATGATTGTCTACAACACTTGGTTTCTGCTGGAATAGCATACGTAACCACTTGCGCGTTGCGATCTATGAGGTGATTTCATGGCGTAGTCGTGGGGTGTTGATGCCTACAGTTACAAGTGCTTCCATTAGGATAGTGGCGTAACCACCGCGTAACTGCAATCCGTGAAGGGTATGTTTTTCATATCTATTTTTAAATATTTTAAGTATTTTCAATGGATGTTGAAACAAGTCTGTTCAGTACTTAAAGATTTTTAGACATACACCTGATCAACAGATGCCTAAATTTTGTAAGTACAAAAATATACTTGTCAAGACATCGAGTTATAAGTACTTTGACTTAAAATAGCCAACCAACTAAATAAAATTATAATATTCCATAACTACAACATAATAAACTAAGAAAAACGTTTTAAATGTTTTTGGAAATTAACTGTTTTGAAATCAATTAAAATAATAATTTTTCGTTTTCACCCGACGAAAAGTTTTGAGTGGAGGAGATTGCAAAGAACCGAAATTTTGACTTGTTTTAGAATAATACATTTTATAAAATTTTGAATAAGATAGTATGAGATTTAAAATTTTAAGATGTGTCAATGAAGTAAGTTGTATTATTACTGAAATTTAGATTAAATTGAATATAGTATTTCGATCAAAAGAAACCAAAATTAAAATTCTTGCATATGTTGTTGTGTTAAATTAAAGTAGCGCTAATGAAATTAAAAGCAAAGTAAATTTTGTGTTTTCACTCTCAAGTTAAATATAATTTCACAAAAAGATTAAATTTTAATTCTCAAACAATATTTTTCGATCACTGGATAACACCCATAAATAATACGAAAACAATTTCGATATTAAACGCAAAATTTTAATTTTGAAAATTTAGTTTGGGTTGTGTATGTTTAGTTTAATTTAAATAAATAGATTTCGGGGTTACTAACGGAAATTTAATTTGGTTTTCAGCATAGATATTTTATATGAATTCGATTTAGAAATTTTATTAATGGAAACGTCGTGTTCCGTCAAATTCTGATTTCGCTAACTAAATTCAATTCGTTTTATATAAGTGATTAATGGTTACGGTAATTTATGAACCGTAAATAATGAAATTAAGCATGAATAATAAAATATAATGTAAGTTTCAATGTACTAATTTATTCGTATTGATAAACTGAACAAAGCGATATGTTATTTCATGTGTTAGTTGAAATTTTTAATCCTAAATAACCTGGATCGCCCGAAGTAATCAGCCAGCGTAAGTGAAACTGTGAAATTGTAAACCAAATAGCGTTGAATCCGTAGTCTTAAAGAATTGGCAGTCTCGTTAATATCTCGGTGATTCGAAATTAAAGATGATTCTAACTATATATGCATTTTCCCCCTTAACGTTCGTTCCTCTTCTTCAGAATTTTCTCATCATTGAAACCTTCAATTACTACAAAGGGGATCTCAACAATTTTTAACATGTAGACCTTCTGCTGCCCTTGCCTGTTTCACCTACCGCACCTCCTACTAGCTTGACCGAGAAGAAAAAGGCATATCAATAAGGAGATAGAAGCGTATGCCATGTAAAACTGATATGCATACATGCTACTGGCACAAAATAAGGGACAACTCCATTACATGCTACAAATGCAGATGCACATGAGAGGAGTGTTACACGTAAGAGTAAAGTCTGTGCTGTACAAAATGAAGAGAGCAACTCTTCTATGCTCAGCACCCCTGTCCCGGATGTGCCCACCAAAGCACCAATCAAATCTCCTCATTTTGGCTTTTTTTGCATTTAAGTCCATGGACAATTAAGGGATTTAACTGCAAAAGATGGAAATCAGGGGGCTGTGATTGGCTGGGGACACCGGGCACATAGAAAACGGGGACAGAAGAATTGGTGCCCAAAATAATTCCCAAAATGAATCGACCTTGGAACGTAGAGACTAGTTTTGATGATAGCTGTTTTCTGCGGCATAGAGCGTGTACAAAGTAGGTCTTGTTTCATAGTTTATATCATGTCTTTGTATCGTGGAAAATCCTCTGTTGGTCGGGAAGGTGAGTGTTTAACTCACGATTTATACATTCTTATGCTAATTAAATTACCGAATTCATGATAGATATGTTACTACGCTGTACTAGTTAGTTTATTAAACTATCTATTGAAGATTTAAATTAATTTGGACAATTAAGATTATTACTAGTTAATACGAGACATTAGAATCTAAACTGAATTGAATTGATTGTTGATTGATTTGTGGTTGATTTATATTTGATAATTAAATTACTTTGAGTTGTATTTATCGTGTTAAATTTAAAATGAATTAAACGAACCTTTTGGCCACTTCAATCAAATGTAGAAATTAGCTTGAATTGGATTTATTGACGTACAATATTAAATTGGAATGTATTGAATTTCACAAGATGGAGGTTTATTGAATTAAATTTTAATTACCTAATAAAATTTAATAGTACAGATTATCGAACACATTGATATATGATTGTTGTGTCGTTTGTTAGCTCGTAACTTGATTTTATGCTTGATTTGATTGATTGTTATGATGGTCGTTATTAGGATATATTCATGTTCATTATTTCATTGATTATCGAAATGATGTTGGCTTTGATTGGTCATACACCATACTCGGACCTGGAGTCCGAATTGAGTTGAAATCATATAGACTTGTTTATTTATACTATTTTTTAAATTTTATAGATTTGAATTTGATGACATGGATTTGTTAATGAAATTTGTTGAAATTTAATTTGAAACTTAATTTGGGATCCAAAGTCGATTTAATGAAAATTTGATATTTAAACTTGTTTTAAGTAAATAGGAAATTTAAGTCAGTTTAACTAATTCTAAGTAGTTTTGAATTACCTTTAATTGGATTTAATTTAATATACATTATTTTGTATTATTCTAAATAAGATTTGAATTATTTAGTTTAAATGAATTAGGTATACCTCGAATTTAAATTACTTTGAAGCAAAGTTTGAACTATTTCATCAAATATATTGTAACTCTATTGATGTCGAAATAGTTTCCATGATTCTGGAAAATAAACGACGTTAAAATTATGAATTCTTATGGATATTCTCTAAACGTTATAGTTTCAGGTAATAAATTGGACTTATATATTACCAACGATATGGATAACCCGTAATTGAAAAAGGGTTTTGTTTAAGCGTTCTTTAGAACCCAAGTACAATCTGTTGAGGATCAACTTCGATGGACTTATTAAATTCAATGGATCGTAACTCGTTGATCTTGTATTGGGAGGAATCTACCAATCAAATTTCCAATATTTGTATATGATTGTTCGTAATAATCAAATTCTAAATTTACCATAGTTTAAAATAATTTGGTTTAAATCTTGAGTATAAAATATGTTATGAAATTTAATTTATTATTATTCTAAGGATGTTGAAATAAACCGGTATTTGATTTGAAAGGATTATCATCGAAAGGACTATTAATTTAGAGAATTAATTTTCACTTGTGTTGAACTCGAAAGTATTGCATTTTTAATTCTTGATTTGATTTGATTGACATAAGAATATATAGTCCTGATCCGATTTTCTTGTTTGAATCGGATCAGACTGTGTATTTCGATTATCGACGACACTTGTTACTTGAAGACGAAGAGCGGTTGAAGACCATTTATACTATTATTATTCCGCTGCACATTTGTTATGTTCTAGTAAATGCGTAACTCTGATATATAGTAAAATGCGATCATGTATATTGTTTAACAGCTTCATGAACTGCTTATGTTAATATTATATTTTGTTGTTCCACTATGAGATTTTGTATATCATTTATTTCCTTCTCTTCTCATATTTTCTTTTCTCCTATTAAACCCTATTAATAATTCGTCATTTTTGGATGGTTTGAGTTAGACATGTATGGTTTATTGTTAGCTTGAATCGTCCTTGAGCAAATACTAAAGCTTGTTAGGGGTAAATTCATTAGAGATAGGGCTAGTAATACCCTAAAATGAGTTGAGAGTATTATATATAAGAGCATATTTGTAATTTTTATACAAAATAGATTTTAAAAGTTAACGATTTTAACTAATTTTATATATAAGTTTTTAAAATATTTTAAATTATAAATAGATGTTCTTATATAAATGATTGAAAGAAATATGGTTGATTTTATAAGAATGCATGTAAAGATATGAACTTAAATTTTAAATTGTTCTAGAATTATGTTTACAACTTAAAGTAAGTTGCAATGCAGTTTCCCCAATTGAATAACTTGTTTAGTTGACATGAGATGCAAACTAATGATTTAATGGAAACTTAATACCGACATGAGTGTGATGTTTCCATCCTTGGGTTATATGGAGTAATATGCAAGATTATAATTTAGTTGACAGTGTCTTCATCATAGAAGGAATAAACCACTTTATCAATTCCACTGAGTACGTTTCAAAACTCACTTAATTGTTATATTTTGTGGAGTGTAATTTAAGATTTTAATTTTAAAATGTAAAGTTCGGAAATGCTTAGAGAATACACATCTTGTTTCAATCTGCATTTAAAAAGCTGATTGTTTTATTAACATCAAAATAAGTAATATTCAGTATCAAATGGTGTTGTTAAGGGCCTTTCAGAACACCGATTACGTGAAAGGTATTAATGGTTTATTGTGCGTATGCAATGGGTGAGCAAAACAAAGGGTAGATGGTCAAACTAACTGATTCTATTTGTGGTACCTAGATATAAGTTGGCTTTTAGTTGCAAAGCTTTTAAAATCTCAAATGAAAAACAGGTGGATTTTCTTAGTTTGTGAAAACACTATTAACCCTACATTCTCTAGCATCTTTTTCTCTTCTCAGCTAGAAAATGTATGATTGAAGCTTCATTGTTGCTCTAGATCGTGCAATTGTTTTTTTCTATTTAAAGTCTAGTTGGCTGTTAAGATTAAGGAACTATAACCAAACCTTTATTTTGACTTGAATACTAGGCGATGAGGTCAAATGTAACACCCCACATTCCTTAATATCACCCATATGACGATTTCATTAAGAAAATATGGAGCGTTATTGGTATAAAGACATAAAAAATCACAGAGACTAAGATTTCACAAGACATAAAATAGTAAATTTATAACGGAAGAAGAAGCTTTTTTTGAAAGACAAAACCTTCTTTATTTTAATTAACCAAATAGTCACAAATGGTCATGTCTCAAAATCTTAGTCAAAATAACATCATGTACAAGATAATATTATCCCCCAAATAGCCAAAAAGATAAAATCTAACCTTGGAAAGAAATCAGGAAGTATTTTTTTTGTAGACATCCTTCAAGACAAAATCAATAAAGAAATCTAAACTATACACTTTCTCATTATAAGCCTGGGGGAAAGAAAAAAGAAAGGAAGAAAGGAAATGGGTTAGACATAAAGCCTGGTAAGCTCCTATGATAGTAGCACGACTGCTGAGTTAAGGAAAAATAGATAAACAGTAGTTCTAGTGTCATAAAAGGGTAAGCGTTTGTGCACACCCAAAAGTGAAAATTACCAATATGGATTTACATAAAGGATTGGTTATTCTTATCCAAAAGACAACGATGATAGTAATGATCATACAAATGTTGATTGACTGTTTTGCACTTCTACAACTTCGAACCGAAATAATTAATTAGGAAGGAATTTCCTAATACTACCCATCGATCGGCTCCTATATGTAACACCCTGAATTTGAACTAACACAAAAAGAGGATAAATTAAATAATAATTAATTTAATATTCAGAAGTAGAGGAAATGGACTGCACCATTGTGTCCAGCTCAAAATTCTGGTCAAGATAGACATTTGATTTGCATAAAACAGACACCATATGAGGAAGTTATGAGGGCTTTAAGTTTGTATACGTGCAGAAAAATTATATACATACGCATGAGTCAGAGATAAGTCAAAGCTGGGTCAGAATTCTATCCAGAATAGTTCGAATTTGAAAAATTCATCTGAACGACATAATTCCCACTCTAGGGGGTCCACCCCCTAGAGGGGTGTCGACTAAGGGGTCGACCCCCTAAAGGGGTGTCGACCTAGAGATCGACCCACCCACAGGGGTGTCGACACCCCTAGGGATGATGTGGTAGTCGGTTTCAGAGGGTTCTAAGCTATAAATATGTTGTTATTTCTCATATTTTCTTCATTGGAAGTCATGGAGGCCATATGCTGCCGGAGTGCGAACTGAACCGTTTTCTACAACAACATACTTTGCAAATCAAATCCAAAAATTCTAGATCCATTCTTTCTCAATTCTCTAAACCTAACGCTGTGAGTTTCTAGTTGTTTTTAGGTTTCGATAAATGAAAGTAAATTGTGAAAGACTATGACTTGGATATGTTGTAAAGTATGATTCTATGCAAATGTTAAATCATATACTATGTCACGATAGATCTAATTCCCTAGATCTAATACAACTGTGATTATTCTATTATGTTGTCTATGTAGATCTGAACTTGTAACTGTATTATGGTGAATGTACATCTATTGGACAGTTGTAACATTGGCTGTATCTAGTTCTTTGTGTAAATCACTTCTCACCTATCATATTGTGATTAGTTTAAATATGTTGTAAACTTGACATGTGAAACCATTTTTAGATCTAAACATGTTGCTATGTCACCCTAATTATGCTAGATCTAAATAGTTGGACTGGATCTCGTTATGTTGCTTTTACATCGTAGTTGCCACAAGTTCGTCAGTTTTATGTCCACCTTGTTATGATGAAAATTACATGTCCACTCACCTTGTTATCATGTTAAGTTTATGTGTATGCCAAAAAATGTTGAAAACTATCATCCTTTGTCATATTCCCTTTTTCATTGTGTGGCTAGGCTACTCTGTAGCCTAGATGCCACCAAAATACATGCAAATACGTTAGTTAAGAAATGGGGGAAAAAGGGTTTATAATTGGCATAATTTATGTAATATTGGACATTTAATTCAAATAGGGAAACACAAAAATAATTACCTATAATGACATAGGTAGATTTGAATAAAAATGGAATGTTTAGTAATTACAATTAGGAATTCTAATTGTGCTTATGACACGAGGTTAGGTTGCTTTAGTGGCGGAAGTTTGCCCGGACCCGACCGACATATCCAGCAGCCACTAATGCTGAACCTAATGTGGGAGGTCTAAGTACGTAAATACGAATCGGGCTATGACACGAGGTTAGGCCCAACTGCGGAATAAGTCTTCCCGGACCCGACCGGCATATCCAGCATCCACATGTTGTAGGCCTAATGTGGGAGGTCTAGCCCATTATAAAACCATAAATGGACATGGTAAAAAAAGTTGGACTACATAACCTAATTTAATCCATAAAGATTGTATGATTATGAACTTAATTTAGGGTTAAGTAAAATTGGATAGGTACTGGGTGGGTTAAGTAAATCAGAGGGGATGGGTAATAATATATATATATATATATATATATATATATATATATAGGCCCACGAACTTATCCCAATAAGGTTATGTAATTAAAGACACCTAGTGGTATACATAACCGGTGGATAATGTAATTAAAGACACCATTTAGGGTAAGCATAACTGGTATAGGTCTATGTAATTAAAGACACCTAAGTGTATACATAGTCAGTGGAAAACCTAGTGGGGATACAAGGCAAGTGGGAGAGCTAGTATCATATTGTGTGGGACCCATTTCAGTCAGTAACCCGGAGTAGGTATCCAATAAAGAAATCTGTATTAGGCGGAGAAGGGGCACGCTTACTGATTGATTGTAAGAGATCCAAATGAGACGGATGGTGTGGGCGTCGCACACCTACCGGGGACGTACGCGTGCATGTGCCGGGCAGTGGGGGTTAACACGACCGTGACACTAGTAGGTATGGTTGTGCACATCTTGGGTTGCCACTTTAGGAAGTGATACCTCCTACTGTGGGGCCAACACAGGATATCTACGGAGTAGGGAGCCGATCGATTAGGGTAGTGGTTAGGGTACACTCGGACGTATTCCCTAAGTCTACCAACTTATAATGGAAGGTATCATCTTATTTTAGTTATACTAGTAATAGTGCATAGTAATCATTAGTGAGGCACATACACCTTATCTTGCTTACCTTGTCACACCTGCCATTTATGTAGTGATCTCTCTCTTATCCACTTTATATGCCTATTATGTTGCTTTTATTTATCTACAGACTAAAAGTAACTAAACTCGCCAGACTTTACGTCTGACCCTGTTGTTTCTCCTTCTTTCTTCCGTTCTCCCCCTCCCCAGGTTCTCAGGGAGGAAACAATTAGACTTAATCAGGACTCAGATATCATCTTGCTAGGAGCTACTTTTGAAGTATGTCTCAAGTTCTTGTCTTTACTATGGCTTAACTCTTTCAATTGGGGAATTATGTTTTTCATATTATTATGTACTCTGATAATGCAATACATAAGTTTTATTGTAATGGTTTTTGTGATTTATGATATTATGGACCACGACATTATGATTTATGTTTGAAATAAAAATTTAAAATTTCTGCTGCTATCTTATTTATATCTGTCTTGTAATTATTCTGTGTCTGTTTACCTATAATGTTTCACGAAACTTAATGCATTCCCTTAGTGAGTGACATTAACGGGTGTGGGGTGTCACACTTAGTATCAGAGCTAGGTTACCAGATTAAATAAAAGTTTTTGGAAATTATTTTAAAAAGGTTTTAAAAGAAAGCATTTTTGAAAGAAAAGTCTGTTTTGAAAAATAATCCCCAAAAAGCCATATGTAGTATCCTTCGGTCCTTTATCTAAATTTCTTCCTTTTCCCTTTTTCAGCATGTCTGGGGAACAAAACATCCCTAATATCCCAGAGGGCGTCACAATACCCGGATGGTTTCGTAGGTATTTGGAGGCCACGGCGTCGGCCGAAGGCCAAAGAGACGTTCCTCCCCCAGCTGCACTAGTCATTCCTCCTCCCCCTCCAAGAGCTGAAAACTTTGCCAAGATCTGCAAAGACTTCCGGGCCATTGGAGGAAGGCCATTCCATGGGAACGAGACATTAGTAGAAGCTCGGAACTGGCTTAAGGGGAATGAGGACTTATTCGTAATCTTTGAAGTGAAGGACCGAAGAAAGATTCAGTTAGCTGCTTGGCTGTTAAAGGACGAAGCCTCATTTTGGTGGAAAATCACCCAAGCAGGGCGTCTAGTGGAAACTTGGGAAGATTTTAGATAGAGATTCGAAATGAAACTTCTTTCCCAAGCTGAGAGAAGTATACAGATGGAGAGGTTCTTAGCACTCGAACAAGGAAATTTGACGTTAAAGGAGTATGTGAAAAAGTTCGACCAGCTGGCAAGGTTCGGGCTAGAGTTGGTGGATACACCGTACAAAAAGGCTTTGCGGTTTGTTAAAGGGCTGAATGAGCCTCTGAATGGTTTATGTAACAACCCGTATTTTCAATAACCTGTTATAACATAAATGGAGGCAGAATTAAACTGTAAAATCTGAATCAAGGGAAACGGGCTATGCCATTGCGTTCGTCTCGGAAAAATACGCGAAATAGAGTCCGAGTTTTCAAAAATCGGAGTCCGTATGACAAAGATATGGCCTCGCGAAGTTTCACGAAAAATTCCCAAATTAAAGTATACTTAATTAAGTGAAATGGGTTGCGCAGAGAAATATATATATATTGATATATATATAATTGAAAATTAAATAAATAAATATGCAAAAATGTTCAAACAGCGAATTGGGAGAGGGGAATAACCGAACCGGCCGATTTTTGAGGTCGACCCGAGCTTGCTGGGTCGACTAGGGGCTAATCCAGGGTGTTTGGCTGTCAACCCGTGGGCCGATTTGCTCAAATGCAGATTTTGCATTTGGATGGTTCTCATGGTTCATCTTTAATCTAAAGGCCCTAGATGGTTTCTACACTTGACTTCTTCCCCAAGACATGCTTTGATGGCTTGGATTAAATATAGGTTTAATCCTATGGCCTAAAACACTTGCCTAATCTATAAATAAGACCCTAACCTATCCTAAATCCTCATTATTCATTCATGCAACTAAACTATGGCAAAAATTTACCTCTCATGGCCTCCACTCTCTTCATAAAATTTCTAAATGGTTTCTATGAGAGATTTTCCATGCATACAAGTGTTTTCAAGCTTGTATGAGTGTCATTAGCTTGCATTCAAGTCAAGTTTCTATCTTTGCATCATAAAGCAAGGGTTTTGATCATTTTGGCTCAAGGGTTTTTATGTTAGAGCTTGCATTTTGGGTCTATTTGATTGCATAAGGGCTTTGTCATATCTTTTGTGCCTTTATAGCAATGTAAGCCCTTTCCCTACTCTTAGATATTAACTATGAAGTTAAATGTTCATGTTGCAAGTTTGGGTTTGATCATTGAGTATGATACATGCTATCATGTCATGCAAGTTTATGAAGTCATTATCTTGATCTTGTGAGCTAAAAGCTACAACCTTTATGTTGAAATGTTGCATTAGGCAACATGAGAACCCTCATAACCTTTATGTCAACTTGCATATGAAGTCATAACCCTTATATGATGATATATGCGAGTTACTAGTCATCATTCCATATCTTTTGTCACCATGATTCGCTTATGTGCCAAGTTTGGGTTTATGCATGTTTTGAGGCTTAAGAATGTAACATGCAAGTTAATGAACACATTTGTGCCTCATTTGCCACCATGATTAACTTGTGGCTTAATATCCATTTTTGTCATGCCTTTGCCAAGTCTCTTCTTTTAATCCATTACGTTGTCACGAACGTATATGCGAGTTTAAAAGCGTTGGGTTATGTTATGGGTAATTTCTAATGACATGAAAATACAACTTGAAAACATGACTTGAAATATAACATGGAAGTTGACATGTAAGTATGCATAAAAACATAAGCTTGGGAATTTACCTATTAAGTTAGGTTTACCCTTTGGGAATTTACCTATTAAGTTAGGTCTACCCAAATGCTTGAAAACTTGTAACATGTTTTGGGAAACATGATGGACATGACACTTAGATAATATAAGTGTGGCCAACTCGAGGTTGGGTTGAGTTTGCAACGTAAAACTACCCGGAACCGACCGGCCTAACTAGTAGTTGCAAACAATAGGACCCAATGTGAGAAGTTGGTCATGTTGTGCTTGAACCCGAGGTTAGACCAAGTTGTGGTGTAAAGCTACCCGGAACCGACCGGCTTAACTAGTAACCACAACAAAGTCTAATGTGAGAGGTGAAGGTGCATTAAGTAATTAATGCCACATGATAGGGTTAAGTTAATTTGATTAATGACTCTTAACCAAATATGACATGGACAAATGGGTTAAGTAATTTGATTAGGCTAATGATACTTAACAAAACATGACAAGGTTGGGTAGGTTAAGTAACTTGATTTGCCTAATGACACTTAACCATTTTTATATGACTAGTGGATGGGGTTAAGTTAACCAACACTTAATCAATCCAACGCGATAACCTGGTAAGGTTAAGTAAGTTTTCTTAATGACGCTTAACCGAAAAATACGGTTAACGAATGGGGTTAAGATTAGACTCAACTAGTCTAAACATGGAAATCGGATGGGGTTAAGTTAGCCTAGACTTAATTAATCCCACTTGGTAGTTTAATGGGGTTAAGTTAAACACTTAACTAATCTAAACATGATGAATTGATGTGGTTAAGTGACCTATACTTATCCAATCTAACTCGTTAATTTATTGTGGTTAAGTTAACCAATACTTAACCAATATAACGTGAAAACATGATAAGGCTAAGTCACGAATCGCTTGAATACACTTGACCGATTTGACTAAGTAAATTGATAGGGTCAAGTTAATATATACTTAACCAATCTAGAATGATAATTGAACGATGTTAAGTCGTGAATTGCTTAATATACTTAACCAACTTGAGCATGGTTTGTAGGGTTAAGCCTTGAACTTGGATACTTAGCCAATTTTGACAGGATTTGTAGACGGGTTAAGTCATGAACTTAAGTGACACTTAATCCATTATGTAAACCCTAGTTCTGAGGATTAGGTGGATAATCGTAGGTAACAAGGATAACGGGAACAATGCTAAGTGGTAAACCTTAGTTGAAGAATAACTAAGTAATGATTCTTAGTCAAGGAAATTTAGACCAGTTCATAGATAGATGAGTAACCTGATACGGTAGGTCATCGTTTAAGTATACGAGTAGGAGCAAGTATCTGATTTAGATAAAGGCTCCAGCGAACTGGGTAACGAAGCAGCGGCTTCGGGGAACGTGAGGATATTCTTGGTATCCCTCTATGAGCTGCCAGGTGATTATACTAGGCTCATGAGAGGTTAAGGTCTGCGTTAGAAGAACCAAGAGTATGCCTTGGTTGCTATACGAGCGACCTAAAGACGGGGATGGATAGGGTATAGTCGACGATACACGGTCGTACCCTAGATAGCATTTCGTCAGGCTACCTACCATCTTTGGTCAAGCGTGTACGTACGGAAAGGCAGAGAACACCCAAAAGACCATAATTGCTATCTAATTATGGTTGCGGTAAGGCTTAGATGTGGGTTGGCCAGTGTTGTGTTCTCATACAGGATTTATCCTGTCTTGTCTTTCACTAGTTGAGGGAGTGGTCTCGTGGGACCATAGCCACGTATAAGAAAAACAGACTTTAGCATCTGCATCGGCAGATAAATCGAAAGCTCCCGACCGAGTCCTGTATTTCTTGATTTGCCCTGTGATAGGACTCGGATGGCACGATGTGATACATGTGCATACAGTCATGGAAAAGCGATTCACGATGAATGCATGGAAAAAAGGGCGCGGTTGGCGGTTAGCGTAATCCCTAGTGGCCCTAGGTGGTTGAACCCAAACCGAGATACGAAAACGTGCAATAGGTAAGCATAATCCCTAGCAGCCCTAGGTAGCATAAGTCCTAGTTGTACAAACAATAATTCATGTTGGAAGACCCTAGCTAGGTTTAGGGTAACAGTCCAAACCGATCTTAAGGATCATGGAACTATGTTAAAGTAATATAGAATCTCATGGGAAAGCCCGTATGGTCTACGGCAAGGGACTGAACATTTACATGGAATAAAACATACAAGTTGAGTAACCTATATATGCGATATATTAGGTTGACATGGACCATTACACGACTTTTGAGTGAGGGTCATTCTTGGTTAACACATGACACGGTGGGGATACTAGTACGGTAGGTGCAGAGCTAAAATACAGGATAGATATCACAGGGCGTTATACGTGACAGATATCTTGGGGATATTATACTTGATAGAAACCTGACGATGTGATACCTTGTTTTATCTTGACATCGTAATTTATCATGACACCTTAGTTTATCTGAGTTCAGTAGTTCATCCTGTTATTTTGATTTAGCTTATCTATCTTGTTATCATGCTTATGTTCATCTCAGTTTCTCATGTCAGTTAACTTTACTAGTTTTTATGCTAATAGTAGATAGGGCTTACTCAGTCTTTTTGACTGACCCGTTTTGTTTCGCCTCTTTTCTTCCGTTTCCCCCCCAGGTTACAGGGAGAAAATACTGTTGTTTAGTTCGGACTTCTTCTGCTTGAAGGTCATCATGGATGGCTTGGACTTTTCTTGGCTAATGGCTACTTTACTGTTTTTACTCGGGGAATAATTTATGAAAATGTCTTTATGCTTCTTTACTATTGCAAGACAGGTTTTGATGTACTCTGATGTAAAAGGCTTTAGACCTTATTTATTCATGTTATGAAAGTTTGATTTTACTTCCGCTATTTTATATGTTCTGTCTTGTGATATTTCTGTGCATGTTTACCAATAATGCCCCTCTAAAGCTAGTGCATTCCTTTGCGAGTGACCCTAGCGGAGGCGGGGTGTTACACATGGTATCAGAGCCAGGTTGTTACCAGACTGGGCAAAAGTTTTTAAAGACCTTCTGAAAACTATTTGAAAAAAAAACCGTTTACAAAGAAGCATTTTTCAAGAAAATTTTCTTTTAAAAGAAAAAGGCTATTCCCCAAAGGCCATTAGCACTATCCTTGTTTCCTTAATTGAGTCTCTTTTCCTTTCTTTCCTCCATCTGTAGTCACAGTAGTTTTAACTGCGACTAGTCTTTTCTACCTACGAAAGTGCTTTCCATACGATGGAGGTGGTTCTCGAGAGACCATTGGCCGCGTTATAAGAAAGGATCGTGAGAAAGAAGGATAAAGGATACGAGCTTAAGGATGAGCAACTTGTTGGTATGGCTTAGTCCTCAAAGGAGGGAGAAAGATGAACAATGAAACCCATGACGAGAGAGTACCTTTGGCATGGTAAAACGGGGCGGATAGTTAAGTATTATGGGACAAGGACAAGATCATCGGGAGGGCAGTAGTATGCTCTCATTTCTAGAGTACCTCGGAAGGAGGGTAACGATCTTGTTAAAGGTTTAGCTTTTCTTCTCTATCATCCCGTTAGGACTTCGTTGTTCGTATCATTTAAGTCTGCTTCGATAGTTGAGTCTCTGCACCTTAAGTACTAGCGTAATAGAGAATCCCATTTTTGTCTCAAAGTCCCATTAGAGAATCAATCCATTTATACATGACTTGTTTGGATTTGGGAATGTCTATGCCAAGTGTTGAGTTTGGAAATAATGCTTATGTTTATAAGCTATGGATGGATTCTAGGGATGAAGTGGTTATCCAGTAGGGGGTGCCACTCTCGGTTTTGATAGGAGGGTAGTTAGACCTTTTGACTAGCCTTGGTAATGCCCTCGAAGTATCGGGTAACCTTTTTGAGGTTCTGTCATGACTAGTTACTTAGAATCCCTTGATGCCTTTATTGGAAATTTGAAGCCCGATCGAGTGGTGTTCGCCAATAAGACGGATGGTTTACTTCATTTATGCATGGGTTATAGAGATCACCCTAGTAAGTGCGCATGATAACCTGATTGACATCTGTTTACTTTCAAGAGAAAGTTCTTCTACATGGAATGCCTTATGGTATATAAACGAGATCCAAGATTCACTAGTGAATTTTGGAAAGCTTGCATGAGATCATGAGTACGCAGTCATGTTTGCGTCAAGTATTCTAGGAAAAGGATAAGTGCAAGTGGAACGAGAGGCGACGAAGAAATGAGTTCCAGCTCATGTTATGGAAACAGGAATAAGAAGCTACAAAATCGCGAAGTTAAAAGACGACTTTGATGGTCAAAGATTAGATACGCGCATGATATCTCTTTTTGGGAGTATATCCTTGATCCCTGTTTTCTGTAGAGCTTACTTGTAGGCTATCTTTTGTGGACATCCTCTCGGTCCTATTCTCCGTTACAAACCCTGTAAGGAGTTTGTCCTGTTTATCTTCTCGACCCTGTTTCAGGGAATTCTAGGTAGAACCCTATGGATGTAAACATGTATTTGAAACATGTTATGATTGATATGGTTGCAAGTGGTTGCTCGTGGATGCGCGAATACACATTAGATACTAGCTCGACTCGGTCACATTTCATATTGCATATGCACGAGTATTTATACTTGTTTATGGATGAAATCGAATGTATTATCATGCGGTTGTTGCATATGAATGAATGATTGTGCACGCATATAGTATCTATATGACTAGGACTATTTGCATACATGTTGGATTCATGGCACTATACATATTTTGCATTAGAAAGATTATTCAGGCCTGATCATTAGCATTAGCTAAGGAACATGTACACACACGTTTTGCATATATTCATACAGCATTAGAAATCATCTAAGGACAATGGTTGCTTGTGGATGATGTTTTGAGTAGATGGATGATGGATGGTAGGATATGTTCTTCCTAACTTGGAGATTTCGGGGACGAAATCCTAAAAGGTGGGGAGAATGTAACAACCCGTATTTTCAATAACCTGTTATAACATAAATGGAGGCAGAATTAAACTGTAAAATCTGAATCAAGGGAAACGGGCTATGCCATTGCGTTCGCCTCAGAAAAATACGCGAAATAGAGTCCGAGTTTTCAAAAATCGGAGTCCGTATGACCAAGATATGGCCTCGCGAAGTTTCACGAAAAATTCCCAAATTAAAGTATACTTAATTAAGTGAAATGGGTTGCGCAGAGAAATATATATATATATTGATATATATATATATATAATTGAAAATTAAATAAATAAATATGCAAAAATGTTCAAAACAGCGAATTGGGAGAGGGGAATAACCGAACCGGCCGATTTTTGAGGTCGACCCGAGCGCGCTGGGTCGACTAGGGGTTAATCCAGGGTGTTTGGCTGTCAACCCGTGGGCCGATTCGCTCAAATGCAGATTTTGCATTTGGATGGTTCTCATGGTTCATCTTTAATCTAAAGGCCCTAGATGGTTCCTACACTTGACTTCTTCCCCAAGACATGCTTTGATGGCTTGGATTGAATCTAGGTTTAATCCTATGGCCTAAAACACTTGCCTAATCTATAAATAAGACCCTAACCTATCCTAAATCCTCATTATTCATTCATGCAACTAAACTATGGCAAAATTTTACCTCTCATGGCCTCCACTCTCTTCATAAAATTTCTAAATGGTTTCTATGAGAGATTTTCCATGCATACAAGTGTTTTCAAGCTTGTATGAGTGTCATTAGCTTGCATTCAAGTCAAGTTTCTATCTTTGCATCATAAAGCAAGGGTTTTGATCATTTTGGCTCAAGGGTTTTTATGTTAGAGCTTGCATTTTGGGTCTATTTGATTGCATAAGGGCTTTGTCATATCTTTTGTGCCTTTATAGCAATGTAAGCCCTTTCCCTACTCTTAGATATTAACTATGAAGTTAAATGTTCATGTTGCAAGTTTGGGTTTGATCATTGAGTATGATACATGCTATCATGTCATGCAAGTTTATGAAGTCATTATCTTGATCTTGTGAGCTAAAAGCTACAACCTTTATGTTGAAATGTTGCATTAGGCAACATGAGAACCCTCATAACCTTTATGTCAACTTGCATATGAAGTCATAACCCTTATATGATGATATATGCGAGTTACTAGTCATCATTCCATATCTTTTGTCACCATGATTCGATTATGTGCCAAGTTTGGGTTTATGCATGTTTTGAGGCTTAAGAATGTAACATGCAAGTTAATGAACACATTTGTGCCTCATTTGCCACCATGATTAACTTGTGGCTTAATATCCATTTTTGTCATGCCTTTGCCAAGTCTCTTCTTTTAATCCATTACGTTGTCGCGAACGTATATGCGAGTTTAAAAGCGTTGGGTTATGTTATGGGTAATTTCTAATGACATGAAAATACAACTTGAAAACATGACTTGAAATATAACATGGAAGTTGACATGTAAGTATGCATAAAAACATAAGCTTGGGAATTTACCTATTAAGTTAGGTCTACCCTTTGGGAATTTACCTATTAAGTTAGGTCTACCCAAATGCTTGAAAACTTGTAACATGTTTTGCGAAACATGATGGACATGACACTTAGATAATATAAGTGTGGCCAACTCGAGGTTGGGTTGAGTTTGCAACGTAAAACTACCCGGAACCGACCGGCCTAACTAGTAGTTGCAAACAATAGGACCCAATGTGAGAAGTTGGTCATGTTGTGCTTGAACCCGAGGTTAGACCAAGTTGTGGTGTAAAGCTACCCGGAACCGACCGGCTTAACTAGTAACCACAACAAAGTCTAATGTGAGAGGTGAAGGTGCATTAAGTAATTAATGCCACATGATAGGGTTAAGTTAATTTGATTAATGACTCTTAACCAAATATGACATGGAAAAATGGGTTAAGTAATTTGATTAGGCTAATGATACTTAACAAAACATGACAAGGTTGGGTAAGTTAAGTAACTTGATTTGCCTAATGACACTTAACCATTTTTATATGACTAGTGGATGGGGTTAAGTTAACCAACACTTAATCAATCCAACGCGATAACCTGGTAAGGTTAAGTAAGTTTTCTTAATGACGCTTAACCGAAAAATACGGTTAACGAATGGGGTTAAGATTAGACTCAACTAGTCTAAACATGGAAATCGGATGGGGTTAAGTTAGCCTAGACTTAATTAATCCCACTTGGTAGTTTAATGGGGTTAAGTTAAACACTTAACTAATCTAAACATGATGAATTGATGTGGTTAAGTGACCTATACTTATCCAATCTAACTCGTTAATTTATTGTGGTTAAGTTAACCAATACTTAACCAATATAACGTGAAAACATGATAAGGCTAAGTCACGAATCGCTTGAATACACTTGACCGATTTGACTAAGTAAATTGATAGGGTCAAGTTAATATATACTTAACCAATCTAGAATGATAATTGGACGAGGTTAAGTCGTGAATTGCTTAATATACTTAACCAACTTGAGCATGGTTTGTAGGGTTAATCCTTGAACTTGGATACTTAGCCAATTTTGACAGGATTTGTAGACGGCTTAAGTCATGAACTTAAGTGACACTTAATCCATTATGTAAACCCTAGTTCTGAGGATTAGGTGGATAACCGTAGGTAACAAGGATAACAGGAACAATGCTAAGTGGTAAACCTTAGTTGAAGAATAACTAAGTAATGATTCTTAGTTAAGGAAATTTAGACCAGTTCATAGATAGATGAGTAACCTGATACGGTAGGTCATCGTTTAAGTATACGAGTAGGAGCAAGTATCTGATTTAGATAAAGGCTCCAGCGAACTGGGTAACGAAGCAGCGGCTTCGGGGAACGTGAGGATATTCTTGGTATCCCTCTATGAGCTGCCAGGTGATTATACTAGGCTCATGAGAGGTTAAGGTCTGCGTTAGAAGAACCAAGAGTATGCCTTGGTTGCTATACGAGCGACCTAAAGACGGGGATGGATAGGGTATAGTCGACAATACACGGTCGTACCCTAGATAGCATTTCGTCAGGCTACCTACCATCTTTGGTCAAGCGTGTACGTACGGAAAGGCAGAGAACACCCAAAAGACCATAATTGCTATCTAATTATGGTTGCGGCAAGGCTTGGATGTGGGTTGGCCAGTGTTGTGTTCTCATACAGGATTTATCTTGTCTTGTCTTTCACTAGTTGAGGGAGTGGTCTCGTGGAACCATAGCCACGTATAAGAAAAACAGACCTTAGCATCTGCATCGGCAGATAAATCGAAAGCTCCCGACCGAGTCCTGTATTTCTTGATTTGCCCTGTGACAGGACTCGGATGGCACGATGTGATACATGTGCATACAGTCATGGAAAAGCGATTCACGATGAATGCGTGGGAAAAAGGGCGCGGTTGGCGGTTAGCGTAATCCCTAGTGGCCCTAGGTGGTTGAACCCAAACCGAGATACGAAAACGTGCAATAGGTAAGCATAATCCCTAGCAGCCCTAGGTAGCATAAGTCCTAGTTGTACAAACAATAATTCATGTTGGAAGACCCTAGCTAGGTTTAGGGTAACAGTCCAAACCGATCTTAAGGATCATGGAACTATGTTAAAGTAATATAGAATCTCATGGGAAAGCCCGTATGGTCTACGGCAAGGGACTGAACATTTACATGGAATAAAACATACAAGTTGAGTAACCTATATATGCGATATATTAGGTTGACATGGACCATTACACGACTTTTGAGTGAGGGTCATTCTTGGTTAACACATGACACGGTGGGGATACTAGTACGGTAGGTGCAGAGCTAAAATACAGGATAGATATCACAGGGCGTTATACGTGACAGATATCTTGGGGATATTATACTTGATAGAAACCTGACGATGTGATACCTTGTTTTATCTTGACATCGTAATTTATCATGACACCTTAGTTTATCTGAGTTCAGTAGTTCATCCTGTTATTTTGATTTAGCTTATCTATCTTGTTATCATGCTTATGTTCATCTCAGTTTCTCATGTCAGTTAACTTTACTAGTTTTTATGCTAATAGTAGATAGGGCTTACTCAGTCTTTTTGACTGACCCGTTTTGTTTCGCCTCTTTTCTTCCGTTTCCCCCCAGGTTACAGGGAGGAAATACTGTTGTTTAGTTCGGACTTCTTCTGCTTGAAGGTCATCATGGATGGCTTGGACTTTTCTTGGCTAATGGCTACTTTACTGTTTTTACTCGGGGAATAATTTATGAAAATGTCTTTATGCTTCTTTACTATTGCAAGACAGGTTTTGATGTACTCTGATGTAAAAGGCTTTAGACCTTATTTATTCATGTTATGAAAGTTTGATTTTACTTCCGCTATTTTATATGTTCTGTCTTGTGATATTTCTGTGCATGTTTACCAATAATGCCCCTCTAAAGCTAGTGCATTCCTTTGCGAGTGACCCTAGCGGAGGCGGGGTGTTACAGTTTAGCTATGTCCCATATTCCAATGGGGCCCACCTTTGAAAAGCTTGTTGATATGGCCCTAATGCATGAGGAGGACAAGGGAGAAAAGATGGAAACAAAAGCTGAGGGGACATCACAGAATAAGAAGGTGTGACCCAAGAAGGGGCAGCAACAACAGCAGAAGAAAGGAGGGAAAGATGATAAAGGAAAGGATAAGAGAAAGTGTCACAATTGTGGAAAGGAGGGTCACTTGATCAAAGATTGTAAGAGAAGGAAGACCAATTGCTTTAATTGCGGAGAAGTCGGACACTTCTCCAAAGAGTGCCCGAAGAAACAGTGATCGCAGGGACAAGGTCAAAGAGCAGGGACTTCTAGAGGGAAGGTGCATGCTCTCGCGATCATTGCTCCTGAAAGAGGTAGAAATATTTCCATAGAAAGTTTAGTTTCTTTTTCGAACCATCCAGTTAGAACACTTTTTTATTCTGGTGCTTCACACTCATTTATATCAAGTTCTGTAGTTGAAACTCTGTACTTAATTACTAGTATGGTAGTAGATCTCGTAGTTGTTCCAAACCCCATTGGTGGTTCGGCTCATTTATCGATGATTTGTCGGGGTTTGAAAATATATGTGTTAGGCGTCGAGTTTGAATGCAACGCATATGTGCTTGGGTTTATGGGCTACGGGTTGATTCTAGGAATGGATTGACTTACCACGTATGGGATCATTCTGGATTGTAAGAGGAGGGTTGTTAGACTCCTGACTTGTCATGGGAAGACCCTCAAAGTTTCTTGTGACCTCCGAGGGTCTGTTATGCTTAGCTTCCTAGAGTCTCTAGATGCATCCATAGATGATTTGCAATCTGTTCCAGTGGTTCGAGATTATTCCGATGATTTTGATGAGGTACGGGGTTTTACCTCCAAGGCGCGAGATTGAGTTCCGCATATATCTGGTGGACAACGCAAAGCCAGTTTCATTACCAGCACACCACATGGCTCCAAGGGAGAGGAGGGAGCTGAGTAAGCAAGTAGGGGAGCTAGTTGAGAAAGGGTTTATCAGATGAAGCATATCAGAATGGGGTGCTTCAGTAGTATTCGTAACTAAAGAGGATGGTTCACTTTGTTTGTGTGTTGACTATAGAGAATTGAATAAGCTCACCAAGAAGAATAGGCACCCGCTTCTGAGGATTGATGATTTATTTGATCAGCTTGTTGGTGCTTCGGTATTTTCTCAGTTGGACTTGGCTATAGGGTTCCATCAGTTAAGGGTGGCCAAGGACAACATATATAAGACTGCTTTCAGAACTATGGACGGTTTCTTTGAATGGCTAGTTATGCCTTTTGGGTTGACAAATGCACCCGCCTATTTTGTTGATTTGATGAGTAGGGTGTTTCGGGAGTTCCTAAACAGATTTGTCGTAGTCTTTGTTGATGATATTTTTGATCTTCTCCAACAATGAAGAAGAGCATGCCCAACATTTGGGGGAAGTTTGGAAAACCCTCCGTGCCCATCAGCTAAAAGAAAAGTTCTCCAAATGCCATTTCTGAAGAAAGGAGGTGAGATTCTTGGGGTATGTAGTCTCCAAAGAAGGGATAGTTGTAAATCCCGCAAAGGTGGTTGCAGTGCAAGATTGGCATATTCCTAAAAATGCAACCGAGGTGAGAAGCGTTCTTGGGTTTGCAGGTTATTGTAGGAAGTTCATTAAGGACTTCGTGGAGATATCAGCCCCTCTCACCAGGCTGACAAAGAAGAATTTGGCATTTTCATGGGACATAGACTGTGATGTTGCTTTCCAACGACTGAAAAGGGCTCTCACAACAGCCCCAGTCTAGACCTTACCTGATGGAAGTAAAGTGTTTACTGTTTACACTGATGCATGCGGTACAGGGCTTGGTGCAGTTCTGATGCAAGAAGGGAAAGTAATATGTTATGGGGGTAGACAATTGAGATTTCATGAGAAGAACTACCCCAACCATGATCTAGAGCTAGCTGCTATAGTATTCACGTTAAAGACATTGCGTCATTATTTACTTGGAGAAAAGTTCGAGTTATACACCGATCATAAATCTCTTAATTATCTATTCTCCCAAAAGGATCTCAATTAGACAACCGTGGATTGAGTTCTTAGCTTCATATGATTTTGAGACTGCTTATACCCCTGGCAATGGTAATGTGGTGGCAGACACACTAAGTAGGCAGAGGGCGGCCCTGAGTCCTCTGCTTGTGGAGAGAAAGAACTTGGAGTTCATATCAGCTTTTGATTTTAGACCCTTCGTCGAGGCTTTGCCTGATTTGTTTGCATCCTTGGAAATACAACCGACCCTTATGGACTAGATAAGAGCTTCGCAACAAGGTGACCCACAAATTCTAGACATCATGGATAAGCTCAAAAAAGGGGAGACTTCTAGTCGCCTCAGTAGATATGCCATAGATGAAAAAAGGTGGTTGCGGCGAAATGGAAGGCTTTGTGTTCCTCAAACTGGAAGCTTGATAAAGGCAGTCCTAGAAGAAGCCCACCATTCTAAGATGACTATTCATCCAGGTGGTGATAAGATGTATAGAGACATGAATAGGTTTTTCTTTTGGGCTGGGAAGAAGAAAGATGTGGTCGAATTTGTTTCTCAATGTTTAGTTTGCCAGCAAGTTAAAGCTGAGCAAAAGAAGCCCGATGGATTACTTCATCTATTAGAGGTTCCACAGTGGAAATGGGAGAGCGTCTCTATGGATTTCATAGATGGGTTGCCTAGATCGAAGAAAGGTAACACCAGTATTTGGGTGGTAGTGGGTAGACTCACTAAGAGCGCTCACTTTATTCCAGTTAAGAGTAAGAGGACAATATCATGGTTGGCAGCAATTTATGTTCGTGAGATAGTTCATCTTCATGGAGTACCTTCCAACATCGTGAGCGATCGTGACCCCATCTTTACCAGCGAATTTTGGAGGAGCTTGCAAGAAGCATTAGGTACACAGTTGTGTTTGAGCAGCGCTTATCATCCTTAGACCGATGTGCAGACGGAGAGGGTAAACAAAATTCTAGAAGATCTTTAAGACTGTGTGTCCTAGACTTCAGAGGGACTTAGGAAGAGCATCTTCCTTTAGTAGAGTTTGCCTATAATAACAGTTTTCAAGCTAGCATCGGCATGGCACCCTTCGAAGCATTGTATGGACGACCCTGTAGATCGCCAACTTGTTGGTGGGAGTCTACAGAAAGATTATTACTTGGACCAGATATGGTTAGGGAAACGTAAGAAAATATTGACCTTATTCGACGGCGGATGAAGACAGCTCAAGATAGGCAGAAATCCTTTGCAGACAAGAGAAGGACTGACATCGAATTTGAAGTGGGAGACTTAGTTTTTATCAAAGTATCGCCTTTAAGGAATGTGGTTCACTTCGGATCAGTAGGGAAGTTGGCACCTAGTCTTGTGGGACCAATTCCCATAACCGAGAGGATTAGCCAAATGGCCTACCGACTAAAGCTCCCAGAAAATCTATCCGGAGTTCACGATGTTTTCCACGTCTCTCATCTGCGGAAGTGCCTACATGACACCACATAAGTTGTTGAGTCGAGTATGTTGGAAGAAGTCGAAATGGAACAGGAGGCGATAGTCAGACGAGTCCCTACCCGTATTCTTGGGTCAAAAGTTAAGAAGCTGTGCAATAAGGAGATCAAGTTGCTAAAGGTCCAATGGGGAGATAACCCAGAAGATGCAACTCGGGAGACCGAAGACAAGATTCATGCTTCATACCCTTTTCTTTTCGAGGGTATGTACTTAACTCCTTTTCCTAAGTTTTATCAGTGCTTGTTTCTGTCAATAGAGTATATCTTATCCATTGTATTTTCGACCTTTAGATAGGAATCCTATGGATGTAAACATGTGTTTGAAACATGTTATGTTTGATGGATGCAAATGTTTCCTAGTGGTTTCCTGTGGATGCATATACACGCACATTAGGCACTAAGATCGGCTCAATCACTTTCATACTGCATATGGATGTGTGTGCATTTTTCTTTTCTTTTATGAATGGAAATGGATGTGCCAGTATATGGATGTTGCATTTGGACGAATGAATGTGCACACATATAGAGCTTCTGGGATACCATAGGTTTATTTGAATGCATATTGGATTCATGGCACTAACATACATTGCATTAAGGAGGTCAAATGAATCAGTAGACCGCCTGATCTTCGTATTAGTGTTGGGACATATACACACACTTTCGCATAAATTCATATAAGCATTAGAAATCTTTAAGGACAATGGATGCCAGTGGTTGGTGGACGAGTAGATGGATGATGGATGGTAAGATAGAGATTTCGAGACGAAATCCTTTGAGTAGGGGAGAATGTAACACCCCGAATTTGTACCGACACAAAAAGAGGATAAATTAAAAAATAGTTAATTTAATATTCAAAATTAAAGGAAATGGACTGCACTATTACATCCGTCTCGAAATTTTGGTCAAGATAGACATTTGGTTTGCGTAAAATGGACATCGTATGAGGAAGTTATGATGGTTTTAATTTTGTATTCATGCAGAAAAATTACATACATACGCATGAGTCAGAAATGAGTCAGAGCTGAGTCAGAATTCTATCCAGAACAGTTCGAATTTGAAAAATTCGTCTAAGTGGCAAAATTCCCGCTCTAGGCGGTCGACCCCCTTAGAGGGGTGTCGACTTAGGGGTCGACCCACCCACAGGGGTGTCGACACCCCTAGGGATGATATGGCAGTCGGTTTCAGAGGGTTCTACAACTATAAATATGTGGCTACTTCTCATATTTTCTTCATTGGAAGTCATGGAGGCCATATGCTGCTGGAGTGGGAACTGAACCGTTTTCTACAACAACACACTTTGCAAATCAAATTCAGAAATTCTAGATCCGTTCTTTCTCAATTCTCTAAACCTAACGCTGTGAGTTTCTAGTTGTTTTTAGGTTTAGATAAATGAAAGTAAATTGTGAAAGACTATGACTTGGATATGTTGTAAAGTATGATTCTATGCAAGTGTTAAATCATATACTATGTCATGATAGATCTAATTCCCCAGATCTAATACAATTGTTATTATTCTATTATGTTGTCTATGTGGATCTTAACTTGTAACTGTATTATGGTGAATGTACATCTATTGGATAGTTGTAACATTGGCTAGATCTAGTTCTTTGTGTAAATCACCTTTCACCTATCGTATTGTGATTAGTTTAAATATGTTGTAAACTTGACATGTGAATCCATTTTTAGATCTAAACATGTTTCTATGTCACCCTAATTAGGCTAGATCTAAATAGTTAGACTATATCTCATTACGTTGCTTTTACATCATAGTTGCCACAATTTCATCAGTTTTATGTCCACCTTGTTATGATGAAAATTACATGTCCACTCACCTTGTTATCATGTTAAGTTTATGTGTATGCCAAGACATGTTGAAAACTATCATCCTTTGTCATATTCCCTTTTTCATTGTGTGGCTAGGCTACTCTATAGCCTAGATGCCACCGAAATACGTGCGAATAAGTTAGTTAAGAAACAAGGGAAAAATGGGTTTATAATTAGCATAATTTATGTAATATTGGACATTTAATTCAAATGGGGAAGCATAAAAATAATTAACTATAATGACATATGTAGATTTGAATAAAAATGGAATGTTTAGTAATTACAATTAGGAATTGTAATTGTACGTATGACACGAGGTTAGGTTGCTTTAGTGGTGGAAGTCTGCCCGGACCCGACCGACATGTCCAGTAGCCACTAATGTTGAACCTAATGTGGGAGATCTAAGCACGTAAATAAGAATCGGGCTATGACACGAGGTTAAGCCCAACTGTGGAATAAGTCTGTCTGGACCCGACCGGCATATCTAAAATCCACATGTTGTAGGCCTAATGTGGGAGCTCTGGCCCATTACAAAACCATAAATGGACATAGTAAAAATAATTGGACTACTTAACCTAATTTAATCCATAAAGATTGTATGATTATGAACTTATGTTAGGGTTAAGTAAAATTGGATGGGTACTAGGTGGGTTAAGTAAATTAGAGGGGGTGGGTAATATATATAGGCCCACGAACTTAACCCAACAAGGTTATGTAATTAAAGACATCTAGTGGTATACATAACCGGTGGATAATGTAATAGAGTTATGTAATTAAAGACACCATTTAGGATAAGCATAACTGGTATAGGTCTATGTAATTAAAGACACCTCAGGGTATACATAGTCAGTGGAAAACCTAGTGGGGATACAAGACAAGGGGGAGCTTGTATCATATTGTGTGGGACCCATTTCAGTCAGTAACCCGGAGTAGATATCAAATAAAGAACTCCGTACTAGGCGAAGAAGGGGCACGCTTACTGATTGATTGTAAGAGATCCAAACGAGACGCACGGTGTGGGCAGCGCAAACCGACCGGGGTCATGTGCGTGCATGGGCCGGGCAGAGGAGGCTAAGACGACCGTGACACTAGTAGATAAGGTTGTGCACATATTGGATTGCCACTTTAGGAAGTGATTCCTCCTACTGTGGGGCCAGCACAAGATATCTATGGAGTAGGGAGCCGATCGATTAGGGTAGTGGTTAGGGTACACTCGGACGTATTCCCTAGGTCTCATTTTAGTTATACTAGTAATAGTGCAGAGTAATCATTAGTGAGGCACATACACCTTGTCTTGCTTAACTTGTCACACCTGCCATTTATGTAGTGATCTCTCTCTTATCCACTTTATATGCCTATCATGTTGCTTTTATTTATCTACTGGCTAAAAGTAACTAGACTCGCCAGACTTTATGTCTGACCCTGTTGTTTCTCCTTCTTTCTTCCATTCCCTCCCCCCAAGGTTCTTAGGGAGGAAACACTCAAACTTAATCAGGACTCAGATCTCATCTTGCTAGGAGCGACTTCTGAAGTATGGCTCAAGTTCTTGTCTCTACTATGGCTTAACTCTTTTAATTGGGAAATTATATTTTTCATATTATTGTGTACTCTGATGATGCAAGACAGAAGTTGTTTTATTGTAATGTTTTTTGTGACTTATGATATTACGGACCACGACATTATGATTTATGTTTGATATAAAAATTTAAAATTTCCGCTGCTATCTTATTTATATCTATCTTATTATTATTCTATGTCTGTTTACCTGTAACGCTTCACGAAACTTAATGCATTCCCTTAGTGAGTGACATTAACGGACTTGGGGTGTCACACTATACCCAAAATGTGAATAACCTATGCCAGCTATTGAATTCAGGGCTATCAATCCCAAACCCATCAACTAAAAGGACACAACACTAATCACAGGTGGTACAACGTCTTATCTTCCTCATTCGTAATGATGCATGTTCATCGTTCCTTCGGAACGCGCTCGTACCCACTTCGTTTGAACCACTTACTATTCAGTTTAGTAATGCGTGCCCTAGCCTCTACCTAGTGCGAGACTTCATGATAACCAAGGGATATTGACTGATACAAGTTCCCACTCAAAAATTCACTTGAGACAAGTCACCCTTAGACTTGGTCCCTGATTTATAACTAGGATTTCAACGAGCCCTTTATATCCCATTAGAACGGGCTCTCTCTATCTTAGCTTATTAATCTCACAATATTAAGTTAACATGCTTAACTTCATTAATAAGCCCAATATAACCACGTGTTATATTCCTAGGTTTTGTTAACATTTCTAATTTATGTTACCTTTTTACGCAACCCTTCCTCATGTCACTAAATGTCCAATTTATTACCGAGCCCTTTATATCCCATTGAAACGGACTCTCCTTATCTAATCTTATTAATCTCACAATTTTAACTTAACAAATTTAAGTTCATTAATAAACCCAATATAACCATGTGTTATATTCCTAGAAAGCAATTACCATTTCTAAATAACTGTAATTTTTTTGTATAACCCTTCCCAATTTCACTTAATGTCCAATTAAGTCCAATTTATTTGTTTGCATGTTTTTCAATTACATGTTACTTAATGTCCGATTAAGTGCAATTTATTCCAATTGAATATTCTTTAGTTAAGGTTTATCCCACTTTACAGTACATTATTTGCATATAATATTCATTAATTTCCAACATGTCCAAAATCTCCTTTTTATTCAATTTCATTATCTTCCAAATTACAGTTCATCTGTAGATTGCAATACTTGTCCAACTTCATCATCTTTCCAATATTACAGTTTGTTTGTTGATTACATCTTTTAATCAAATCTCAACATGCCTCTTTTATACCCATTTTCATTATTGTATAAATTTCACTAAGCCCCGGTTAATCCTTTTCATACATATTTCTTATTGTTATCTAATTATGCTATCATCGTTCCATCACATGGTTTAATCCAATTTGCTCGAAAATAAGAACAAATGAAAGGTTTAGGCTAAAAAAGGCCTAAACTCAACATCAGAAATTAAAAGGAAATGTCCTAGGCTCTTGCATGTCCTAGGCTCAGATGGATCAAAATAGATATAAATAAAAATATGGCTAATTACAGAACTGCAATAAAATTTCATACGAAGAACAAAGCTATAAATAACTGAAATAAACTAGAGTAATTGATTTATTGAAATAGACAAAAGGAAAAAGAACAAAAACAAAAATCAAATCTAAAAGAATTATTTACGCAGAAAAGAATTGGAGATAGTTGGATTTGTAAATAAACAACAAATGAACTAGATCTGTGTACAACTACAAAAGGATTTATATCTGAAATCACTGTAATAAATCTTGTATCAATTTTAAACTTTAACTTGGAAGAAATCTTGAAATCATAGAAATAATCACATAAAACTTGAGCAAATCCAATAAGCCTCTGTAGATCGCCTCTATCTATAAATATCCCCCAAAAATACGTATATAACCAAGCCTCAATACTCTATTAAAATTATATTTGAGAAGAGGGTAATTTGAGAGAGGTAGAGAAATGGAGTAACGAAGATTAGGTTAGGTTTTGGAGGCTATTTATAATAGAGTTAGGGTGTCCAGGTTCATTTGATTTTAGGCCATTAGATTAGAAGAAGGATCTAGAAGCAAAACCCAAAACATAGCTCAAACGGCCGAAATCTACCAGGCAAACATTGCCAGGCCACGTCCTAGATCGACCCACTTCTTTATGTGGGTCGACATAGGGGTCAACCCACTTGGGTCCTAGGTCAACCATGCTTGGGTCGTAATTTATTTTTTGAATTTCGTTTAATTTTTAAACAGTTATAACTTCTTTGTTTTAAGTCCGATTTCAGCAAACCAAATGTTTATCTTAAACAAAATTTCATAACGGACCCAATGGTGAAACCCCCGTTGCCCACTTCTTAATATTTTTCTATTTAATATATATTTTCCCTATTTATGCCTCAATTGATTAATTCAATAATTAATTATTTTTTGTTAAAAAATCAGTTTATTACATTCTCCTTTCCTTAAAGGATTCCATCCACGAAATCTCTAAGCCGGAAGAATAATACAAGTGTTTTCTGCATCCATCTACTCATCCATCATCCACTGGCAATCATAGCCCTTAATTTATTTCTAATGCAATTTATGTACGTATGCAACTGTGTAATGTGTGTGACCCTAACTAATGCGAAAGATTAGGCGGTCTACTAGTCCAGTCGACCTTCTTTTTATGCAATTATGTCTGTGTCATGCGTCCAAATGTATGCAACAATCCTAAGGATACTGATAATTCTATATGTGTGCATCAAACACCATCCACATGCGATAATCGTATGATAACATCCATATGTTTCATCCATAGAAATGACAATATAATGCACACACATCCATATGCATATGTAAGTGTCTTATGCAGCTGATCTTGGTGCTTAGTGTGCTTATATGCGTCCACTTGCAGCCATTTGCAACCATTAAACATAACACATCTCAAACACATATTTCAACCATATCCTATCATTTCTAAGCTCAAATCCTAAGATCTACACTTCCAAATGATATATGTAACACCCCGCCTCCGCTAGGGTCACTCGCAAAGGAATGCACTAGCTTTAGAGGGGCATTATTGGTAAACATGCACAGAAATATCACAAGACAGAACATATACAATAGCGGAAGTAAAATCAAACTTTCATAACATGAATAAATAAGGTCTAAAGCCTTTTACATCAGAGTACATCAAAACCTGTCTTGCAATAGTAAAGAAGCATAAAGACATTTTCATAAATTATTCCCCAAGTAAAAACAGTAAAGTAGCCATTAGCCAAGAAAAGTCCAAGCCATCCATGATGACCTTCAGAAGAAGTCCGAACTAAACAACAGTATTTCCTCCCTGTAACCTTGGGGGGGGGGGGGGGAAACGGAAGAAAAGAGGCGAAACAAAACGGGTCAGTCAAAAAGACTGAGTAAGCCCTATCTACTATTAGCATAAAAACTAGTAAAGTTAACTGACATGAGAAACTGAGATGAACATAAGCATGATAACAAGATAGATAAGCTAAATCAAAATAACAGGATGAACTACTGAACTCAGATAAACTAAGGTGTCATGATAAATTACGATGTCAAGATAAAACAAGGTATCACATCGTCAGGTTTCTATCAAGTATAATATCCCCAAGATATCTGTCACGTATAACGCCCCGTGATATCTATCCTGTATTTTAGCTCTGCACCTACCGTACTAGTATCCCCACCGTGTCATGTGTTAACTAAGAATGACCCTCACTCAAAAGTCGTTTAATGGTCCATGTCAACCTAATATTTTGCATATATAGGTTACTCAACTTGTATGTTTTATTCCACGTAAATGTTCAGTCCCTTGCCGTAGACCATACGGGCTTTCCCATGAGATTCTATATTACTTTAACATAGTTCCATGATCCTTAAGATCGGTTTGGACTGTTACCCTAAACCTAGCTAGGGTCTTCCAACATGAATTATCGTTTGTACAACTAGGACTTATGCTACCTAGGGCTACTAGGGATTATGCTTACCTATTGCACGTTTTCGTATCTCGGTTTTGGTTCAACCACCCAGGGCCACTGGGGATTACGCTAACCGTCAATCGCGCCCTTTTTCCCACGCATTCATCGTGAATCGTTTTTCCATGACTGTATGCACATGTATCACATCGTGCCATCCGAGTCCTGTCATAGGGCAGACCAGGAAATACAGGACTCGGTCGGGAGCTTTAGATTTATCTGCCGATGCAGATGCTAAGGTCTGTTTTTCCTATACGTGGCTATGGTCCCACGAGACCACTCCCTCAACTAGCGAAAGACAAGACAGGATAAATCCTGTATGAGAACACAACACTGGCCAACCCACATCCGAGCCTTACCGCACCCATAATTAGATAGCAATTATGGTCTATTGGGTGTTCTCTGCCTTTCCGTACGTACACGCTTGACCAAAGATGGTAGGTAGCCTGACGAAAATGCTATCTAGGGTACGACCGTGTATCGTCGACTATCCCCTATCCATCCCCGTCTTTAGGTTGCTCGTATAGCAACCAAGGCATACTCTTGGTTCTTCTAACGCAGACCTTAACCTCTCATGAGCCTAGTATAATCACCTGGCAGCTCATAGAGGGATACCAAGAATACCCTCACGTTCCCCGAAGCCGCTGCTTCGTTACCCAGTTCGCTGGAGCCTTTATCCAAATCAGATACTTGCTCCTACTCGTATATTTAAACGATGACCTACCGTATCAGGTTACTCATCTATCTATGAACTGGTCTAAATTTCCTTGACTAAGAATCATTACTTAGTTATCCTTCAACTAAGGTTTACCACTTAGCCTTATTCCCGTTATCCTTGTTAACTACGGTTATCCACCTAATTCTCCGAATTAGGGTTTATATAATAGATTAAGTGTCACTTAAGTTCATGACTTAATCCCGTCTACAAATCATGTCAAAATTGGCTAAGTATCCAAGTCCAAGACTTAACCCTACAAACCATGCTCAAGTTGGTTAAGTATGTATTAACTTGACCCCATCAAATTACTGAGTCAAACTGGTCAAGCGTATTCAAACGATTCGTGACTTAGCCTTATCATGTCTTCACGTTAGATTGGTTAAGTATAGGTTAACTTAACCTCAATAAATTCACGGGTTAGATTGGTTAAGTATAGGTCACTTAACCTCAATAAATTCACGGGTTAGATTGGTTAAGTATAGGTCACTTAACCACATCAAATCATCATGTTAGATTAGTTAAGCGTTTAACTTAACCCCATTAAACTGCCAAGTGGGATTAATTAAGTCTAGGCTAACTTAACCCCATCCGATTTCCCTGTTTAGACTAGTTGAGTCTAATCTTAACCCCATCCATTAACTGTATCTTTCGGTTAAGTGTCATTAAGAAAACTTACTTAACCTTACCAAATTATCGTGTTGGATTGATTAAGTGTTGGTTAACTTAACCCCGTCCACTAGTCGTATAAAAATGGTTAAGTGTCATTAGGCAAATCAAGTCCCTTAACCTTCCCAACCTTGTCATGTTTTGTTAAGTACCATTAGCCTAATCAAAATTACTTAACCCATTTGTCCATGTCATATTTGGTTAAGAGTCATTAATCAAATTAACTTAACCCTATCATGTGGCATTAATTACTTAATGCACCTTCACCTCTCACATTAGACTTTGTTGTGGTTACTAGTTAAGCCGGTCGGTTCCGGGTAGCTTTACACCACAACTTGGTCTAACCTCGGGTTCAAGCACAACATGACCAACTTCTCACATTGGGTCCTATTGTTTGCAACTACTAGTTAGGCCGGTCGGTTCCGGGTAGTTTTACGTTGCAAACTCAACCCAACCTCGAGTTGGCCACTTTCATGTTTAGTCTAGTGTCATGTTCATATTCAAGTTTTCAAGCAATTGGGTAGACCTAACTTAATAGGTAAATTCCCAATGGGTAGACCTAACTTAATAGGTAAATTCCCAAGCTTATGTTTTCAAGCATACTTACATGTCAACTTCCATGTTATGATTCAAGTCATGTTTTCAAGTTGTATTTTCATGTCATTAGAAATTACCCATAACATAACCCAACGCTTTTAAACTCGCATATACGTTCGCAACAACGTAATGGATTAAAAGAAGAGACTTGGCAAAGGCATGACAAAAATGGATATTAAGCCACAAGTTAATCATGGTGGCAAATGAGGCACAAATGTGTTCATTAGCTTGCATGTTACATTCTTAAGCCTCAAAATCATGCATAAACCCAAACTTGGCACATAAACGAATCATGGTGACAAAAGACATGGAATGATGACTAGAAACTCGCATGTATCATCATATAAGGGTTATGACTTCATATGCAAGTTGACATAAAGATTATGAAGGTTCTCATGTTGCATAATGCAACATTTCAACATAAAGGTTGTAGCTTTTAGCTCATAAGATCAAGATAATGACTTCATAAGCTTGCATGACATGATAGCATGTATCATTCTCAATGATCAAACCCAAACTTGCAACATGAACATTTAACTTCATAGTTAATATCTAAGAGTAGGGAAAGGGCTTACATTGTTATGAAGGCACAAATCGAAATGCAAAACAAAGATTGTGATGAAGCCTATGCATGCCATCATCAAAAACCCAAAGATGAACACTCCAAATCAATAAAAACCCCATCTTTATGAACAAAGATCAAAGCTTTAGCCTTGAGATCAACTTGAGAAGCTCTCATACTAACATAGGGACTCTCTAATACTTTCATGATCATGAAACCTCTCATAGAAATGAAGTGGAGGCTAGGATAGTTGAGTGGAGGCCATGAGAGTAGCAATTTTGCCATAGTTTAGTTGCATGAATGAATAATGAGGGTTTAGGATAGGTTAGGGTCTTATTTATAGATTAGGCAAGTGTTTTAGGCCATAGGATTAAACCTAGATTCAATCCAAGCCATCAAAGCATGTCTTGGGGAAGAAGTCAAGTGTAGGAACCATCTAGGGCCTTTAGATTGAAGATGAACCATGAGAACCATCCAAATGCAAAATCTGCATTTGAGCGAATCGGCCCACGGGTTGACAGCCAAACACCCTGGATTAACCCCTAGTTGACCCAGCGGGCTCGGGTCGACCTCAAAAATCGGCCGGTTTGGTTATTCCCCTCTCCCAATTCGCTGTTTTGAACATTTTTGCATATTTATTTATTAAATTTTCAATTATATATATATATCAATATATATATATTTCTCTGCGCAACCCATTTCACTTAATTAAGTATACTTTAATTTGGGAATTTTTCGTGAAACTTCGCGAGGCCATATCTTGGTCATACGGACTCCGATTTTCGAAAACTCGGACTCTATTTCGCGTATTTTTCCGAGACGAACGCAATGGCATAGCCCGTTTCCCTTGATTCAGATTTTACAGTTTAATTCTGCCTCCATTTATGTTATAACAGGTTATTGAAAATACGGGTTGTTACATTCTCCCCACCTTTTAGGATTTCGTCCCCGAAATCTCCAAGTTAGGAAGAACATATCCTACCATCCATCATCCATCTACTCAAAACATCATCCACAAGCAACCATTGTCCTTAGATGATTTCTAATGCTGTATGAATATATGCAAAACGTGTGTGTACATGTTCCTTAGCTAATGCTAATGATCAGGCCTGAATAATCTTTCTAATGCAAAAATATGTATAGTGCCATGAATCCAACATGTATGCAAATAGTCCTAGTCATATAGATACTATATGCGTGCACAATCATTCATTCATATGCAACAACCGCATGATAATACATTCGATTTCATCCATAAACAAGTATAAATACTCGTGCATATGCAATATGAAGTGTGACCGAGTCGAGCTATTATCTAATGTGTATTCGCGCATCCACGAGCAACCACTTGCAACCATATCAATCATAACATGTTTCAAATACATGTTTACATCCATAGGGTTCTACCTAGGATTCCCTGAAACAGGGTCGAGAAGATAAACAAGACAAACTCCTTACGGGGTTTGTAACAGAAAATAGGACCGAGGGGATGTCCACAAAAGATAGCCTACAAGCAAGCTCTACAGGAAAACAGGGATCAAGGATATACTCCCAAAAAGAGATATCATGCGCGTATCTAGTCTTTGACCATCAAAGTCGTCTTTTAACTTCGCGATTTTGTAGCTTCTTATTCCTGTTTCCATAACATGAGCTGGAACTCATTTCTTCGTCGCCTCTTGTTCCACTTGCACTTATCCTTTTCCTAGAATACTTGACGCAAACATGACTGCGTACTCATGATCTCATGCAAGCTTTCCAAAATTCACTAGTGAATCTTGGATCTCGTTTATATACTATAAGGCATTCCATGTAGAAGAACTTTCTCTTGAAAGTAAACATATGTCAATCAGGTTATCATGCGCACTTACTAGGGTGATCTCTATAACCCATGCATAAATGAAGTAAACCATCCGTCTTATTGACGAACACCACTCGATCGGGCTTCAAATTTCCAATAAAGGCATCAAGGGATTCTAAGTAACTAGTCATGACAGAACCTCAAAAAGGTTACCCGATACTTCGAGGGCATTACCAAGGCTAGTCAAAAGGTCTAACTACCCTCCTATCAAAACCGAGAGTGGCACCCCCTACTGGATAACCACTTCATCCCTAGAATCCATCCATAGCTTATAAACATAAGCATTATTTCCAAACTCAACACTTAGCATAGACATTCCCAAATCCAAACAAGTCATGTATAAATGGACTGATTCTCCAATAGGACTTTGAGACAAAAATGGGATTCTCTATTACGCTAGTACTTAAGGTGCAGAGACTCAACTATCGAAGCAGACTTAAATGATACGAACAACGAAGTCCTAACGGGATGATAGAGAAGAAAAGCTAAACCTTTAACAAGATCGTTACCCTCCTTCCGAGGTACTCTAGAAATGAGAGCATACTACTGCCCTCCCGATGATCTTGTCCTTGTCCCATAATACTTAACTATCCGCCCCGTTTTACCATGCCAAAGGTACTCTCTCGTCATGGGTTTCATTGTTCATCTTTCTCCCTCCTTTGAGGACTAAGCCATACCAACAAGTTGCTCATCCTTAAGCTCGTATCCTTTATCCTTCTTTCTCACGATCCTTTCTTATAACGCGGCCACTGGTCTCTCGAGAACCACCTCCATCGTATGGAAAGCACTTTCGTAGGTAGAAAAGACTAGTCGCAGTTAAAATTACTGTGACTACAGATGGAGGAAAGAAAGGAAAAGAGACTCAATTAAGGAAACAAGGATAGTGCTAATGGCCTTTGGGGAATAGCCTTTTTCTTTTAAAAGAAAATTTTCTTGAAAAATGCTTCTTTGTAAACGGCTTTTTTTTTCAAATAGTTTTCAGAAGGTCTTTAAAAACTTTTGCCCAGTCTAGTAACCTTCTGCTCTGATACCACGTGTAACACCCCGCCTCCGCTAGGGTCACTCGCAAAGGAATGCACTAGCTTTAGAGGGGCATTATTGGTAAACATGCACAGAAATATCACAAGACAGAACATATACAATAGCGGAAGTAAAATCAAACTTTCATAACATGAATAAATAAGGTCTAAAGCCTTTTACATCAGAGTACATCAAAACCTGTCTTGCAATAGTAAAGAAGCATAAAGACATTTTCATAAATTATTCCCCAAGTAAAAACAGTAAAGTAGCCATTAGCCAAGAAAAGTCCAAGCCATCCATGATGACCTTCAGAAGAAGTCCGAACTAAACAACAGTATTTCCTCCCTGTAACCTGGGGGGGGGGGAAACGGAAGAAAAGAGGCGAAACAAAACGGGTCAGTCAAAAAGACTGAGTAAGCCCTATCTACTATTAGCATAAAAACTAGTAAAGTTAACTGACATGAGAAACTGAGATGAACATAAGCATGATAACAAGATAGATAAGCTAAATCAAAATAACAGGATGAACTACTGAACTCAGATAAACTAAGGTGTCATGATAAATTACGATGTCAAGATAAAACAAGGTATCACATCGTCAGGTTTCTATCAAGTATAATATCCCCAAGATATCTGTCACGTATAACGCCCCGTGATATCTATCCTGTATTTTAGCTCTGCACCTATCGTACTAGTATCCCCACCGTGTCATGTGTTAACTAAGAATGACCCTCACTCAAAAGTCGTTTAATGGTCCATGTCAACCTAATATTTTGCATATATAGGTTACTCAACTTGTATGTTTTATTCCACGTAAATGTTCAGTCCCTTGCCGTAGACCATACGGGCTTTCCCATGAGATTCTATATTACTTTAACATAGTTCCATGATCCTTAAGATCGGTTTGGACTGTTACCCTAAACCTAGCTAGGGTCTTCCAACATGAATTATCGTTTGTACAACTAGGACTTATGCTACCTAGGGCTACTAGGGATTATGCTTACCTATTGCACGTTTTCGTATCTCGGTTTTGGTTCAACCACCCAGGGCCACTGGGGATTACGCTAACCGTCAATCGCGCCCTTTTTCCCACGCATTCATCGTGAATCGTTTTTCCATGACTGTATGCACATGTATCACATCGTGCCATCCGAGTCCTGTCATAGGGCAGACCAGGAAATACAGGACTCGGTCGGGAGCTTTAGATTTATCTGCCGATGCAGATGCTAAGGTCTGTTTTTCCTATACGTGGCTATGGTCCCACGAGACCACTCCCTCAACTAGCGAAAGACAAGACAGGATAAATCCTGTATGAGAACACAACACTGGCCAACCCACATCCGAGCCTTACCGCACCCATAATTAGATAGCAATTATGGTCTATTGGGTGTTCTCTGCCTTTCCGTACGTACACGCTTGACCAAAGATGGTAGGTAGCCTGACGAAAATGCTATCTAGGGTACGACCGTGTATCGTCGACTATCCCCTATCCATCCCCGTCTTTAGGTTGCTCGTATAGCAACCAAGGCATACTCTTGGTTCTTCTAACGCAGACCTTAACCTCTCATGAGTCTAGTATAATCACCTGGCAGCTCATAGAGGGATACCAAGAATACCCTCACGTTCCCCGAAGCCGCTGCTTCGTTACCCAGTTCGCTGGAGCCTTTATCCAAATCAGATACTTGCTCCTACTCGTATATTTAAACGATGACCTACCGTATCAGGTTACTCATCTATCTATGAACTGGTCTAAATTTCCTTGACTAAGAATCATTACTTAGTTATCCTTCAACTAAGGTTTACCACTTAGCCTTATTCCCGTTATCCTTGTTAACTACGGTTATCCACCTAATTCTCCGAATTAGGGTTTATATAATAGATTAAGTGTCACTTAAGTTCATGACTTAATCCCGTCTACAAATCATGTCAAAATTGGCTAAGTATCCAAGTCCAAGACTTAACCCTACAAACCATGCTCAAGTTGGTTAAGTATGTATTAACTTGACCCCATCAAATTACTGAGTCAAACTGGTCAAGCGTATTCAAACGATTCGTGACTTAGCCTTATCATGTCTTCACGTTAGATTGGTTAAGTATAGGTTAACTTAACCTCAATAAATTCACGGGTTAGATTGGTTAAGTATAGGTCACTTAACCTCAATAAATTCACGGGTTAGATTGGTTAAGTATAGGTCACTTAACCACATCAAATCATCATGTTAGATTAGTTAAGCGTTTAACTTAACCCCATTAAACTGCCAAGTGGGATTAATTAAGTCTAGGCTAACTTAACCCCATCCGATTTCCCTGTTTAGACTAGTTGAGTCTAATCTTAACCCCATCCATTAACTGTATCTTTCGGTTAAGTGTCATTAAGAAAACTTACTTAACCTTACCAAATTATCGTGTTGGATTGATTAAGTGTTGGTTAACTTAACCCCGTCCACTAGTCGTATAAAAATGGTTAAGTGTCATTAGGCAAATCAAGTCCCTTAACCTTCCCAACCTTGTCATGTTTTGTTAAGTACCATTAGCCTAATCAAAATTACTTAACCCATTTGTCCATGTCATATTTGGTTAAGAGTCATTAATCAAATTAACTTAACCCTATCATGTGGCATTAATTACTTAATGCACCTTCACCTCTCACATTAGACTTTGTTGTGGTTACTAGTTAAGCCGGTCGGTTCCGGGTAGCTTTACACCACAACTTGGTCTAACCTCGGGTTCAAGCACAACATGACCAACTTCTCACATTGGGTCCTATTGTTTGCAACTACTAGTTAGGCCGGTCGGTTCCGGGTAGTTTTACGTTGCAAACTCAACCCAACCTCGAGTTGGCCACTTTCATGTTTAGTCTAGTGTCATGTTCATATTCAAGTTTTCAAGCAATTGGGTAGACCTAACTTAATAGGTAAATTCCCAATGGGTAGACCTAACTTAATAGGTAAATTCCCAAGCTTATGTTTTCAAGCATACTTACATGTCAACTTCCATGTTATGATTCAAGTCATGTTTTCAAGTTGTATTTTCATGTCATTAGAAATTACCCATAACATAACCCAACGCTTTTAAACTCGCATATACGTTCGCAACAACGTAATGGATTAAAAGAAGAGACTTGGCAAAGGCATGACAAAAATGGATATTAAGCCACAAGTTAATCATGGTGGCAAATGAGGCACAAATGTGTTCATTAGCTTGCATGTTACATTCTTAAGCCTCAAAATCATGCATAAACCCAAACTTGGCACATAAACGAATCATGGTGACAAAAGACATGGAATGATGACTAGAAACTCGCATGTATCATCATATAAGGGTTATGACTTCATATGCAAGTTGACATAAAGATTATGAAGGTTCTCATGTTGCATAATGCAACATTTCAACATAAAGGTTGTAGCTTTTAGCTCATAAGATCAAGATAATGACTTCATAAGCTTGCATGACATGATAGCATGTATCATTCTCAATGATCAAACCCAAACTTGCAACATGAACATTTAACTTCATAGTTAATATCTAAGAGTAGGGAAAGGGCTTACATTGTTATGAAGGCAAAAATCGAAATGCAAAACAAAGATTGTGATGAAGCCTATGCATGCCATCATCAAAAACCCAAAGATGAACACTCCAAATCAATAAAAACCCCATCTTTATGAACAAAGATCAAAGCTTTAGCCTTGAGATCAACTTGAGAAGCTCTCATACTAACATAGGGACTCTCTAATACTCTCATGATCATGAAACCTCTCATAGAAATGAAGTGGAGGCTAGGATAGTTGAGTGGAGGCCATGAGAGTAGCAATTTTGCCATAGTTTAGTTGCATGAATGAATAATGAGGGTTTAGGATAGGTTAGGGTCTTATTTATAGATTAGGCAAGTGTTTTAGGCCATAGGATTAAACCTAGATTCAATCCAAGCCATCAAAGCATGTCTTGGGGAAGAAGTCAAGTGTAGGAACCATCTAGGGCCTTTAGATTAAAGATGAACCATGAGAACCATCCAAATGCAAAATCTGCATTTGAGCGAATCGGCCCACGGGTTGACAGCCAAACACCCTGGATTAACCCCTAGTTGACCCAGCGGGCTCGGGTCGACCTCAAAAATCGGCCGGTTCGGTTATTCCCCTCTCCCAATTCGCTGTTTTGAACATTTTTGCATATTTATTTATTAAATTTTCAATTATATATATATATATATATATCAATATATATATATTTCTCTGCGCAACCCATTTCACTTAATTAAGTATACTTTAATTTGGGAATTTTTCGTGAAACTTCGCGAGGCCATATCTTGGTCATACGGACTCCGATTTTCGAAAACTCGGACTCTATTTCGCGTATTTTTCCGAGACGAACGCAATGGCATAGCCCGTTTCCCTTGATTCAGATTTTACAGTTTAATTCTGCCTCCATTTATGTTATAACAGGTTATTGAAAATACGGGTTGTTACAATATATTAAAAGAAATTCCTTAATCAAAGGAAGAAGCTACTGATAGAATATCAAAGAGGAGATATTTTCCAAAAGAACACGATAAACAAACTTGAATTCTACGTATGAGATAAAAGATTTTATAACAGAGTATCACACCACTTTATTCTTTCCTACTAAATCGTACCCTTTCTAAATATTTTAAACCAGATAATTCCTCTTAAAAACGTTGAGTTGTTTTAACCAATCCCGCGGTATAGTTCTTCTATCTCATCCATCCTAGTTACTTCAGGGAGAAATACCACAAGTGAACTAATTCAAAAGCTTAGCTTAATCTTACAAGTAAAGTAACACTTTTCCTCCTTTCCACCCTCAAATTTCTAGTCTTTATTTTAGCCATCTTGTATTCCTTGGTTTATTCCACTTATATTGTCCAACCCCATAAAGACTTACCTACCACCACACTTTATATATAATTTTCCAAAACCTTACTTGAAAAATATGAATGAGAAAAATTTCCAGTTACAAAAATTTCTTTTTGAAATATATATATATATAGTTGCTTTTATGATATTCCCAAAATACAAATTTCGTATCAAAATACATTAGTCGCTCAACATTCCCGTTTCTAAAATTTTATACATATGGGGTTTCGACTCAAAGTGGTTCCGCAAGTTCTCATAAAACACTTCTTTGTTACACTCATGTCTTGGAACACAACTATCTAATTGAAATCTCTATATTTTCTCTATTCACCTATCTATTAACCAAACTTGTTACTTGACTTAGTTCTGTTGTCATATAAAGGTCAAGTCGGAACTCCTTAAATCTACCTCTTTTGACCACTGAACAAAATTCTGGTAAACATCAAATATTAATAATATATTTTAACAAATAGTGACTTCCTATCCAGTCTTAAGAGAAAATCTCGAGTAAAACCTTTTGGGCCTATAGAATATTCCCATTGATATTACCTGAAACCTTAAACTTTCAAAAAGCCAAAAATTGTTAACTACATCCTTATTATTTCTTTCAAGGAAATCTTAAAAATCATCAGACATTTAAATTTGATGCATTTTCCTTCTCTTAAAGCCCCAATTCCTAGTAAGGAAATAACTAGCAAACAACTTATGGGTTCTGAAAATTCTTACTTCTCTCATAGTAGGTAATGGTCCTCCCCCAAAACAAACTAATGGTGGTTAATTCTGAGATGACTACCTTTACATTTTTTCTTACGAATGTTACTTTAATAGAATTAATACCAAAGCATTAATCCGAAAAAAGATTTCCCATCTTAAACCAACATGTCACCAACACAGTCTTTACCAATCGCCCTATTACACAAGGCAATAACTAGGCTTAGGTACAAGTTAGCCAAAAAGGTATGGTAACTAGTTCAAAAATTAATTGGGCGTTCTGTAAACAAACTTTGATCCGATATTTCATTTTCCACTACTCATAAACTGTTTAAATCATAAGCAGAGAAATCTAATCGTGGGAAAATATGGCTCTTAGTTCTTTCCAAAAGACCATCAACGAGCGTCGAAGAGAAATGTTCCTTTCTAGATAATTCACTTTTGACTGCAACTAAACCAAGGGAACTATCCACCTTTGAAATATAGACGAATGACGTTCTAATCCAAAATGCTTACACTAATTAATCATTTTAAAAGAAATTCCATATTTGGCTTTTTCCTCGAAATCTTTTCAATATAACTGAAGTCCAACGACCTCCTTAAAATACATGTGAAAAGTTCCAACAAAAGCACCACACTATTCTTTTCAACAAATAGGGTTTAGGGAGTAAAATATTCCAGTCTAACTAATCCCTCATAGGTCAACACTAGGGTTCACCTACCATAGGTACCCTAAGAAAAAACCACTTTCCTTCCAATATCCGGGATGGCTCATTATACAGATAGCTTGTCTAAACTTCAAACCCTATCCATTGATGGCATAATTCTATAGCTAGAAAAGATTCTAATCAAAAGCATAGAACTCAATCCTTATTTTCAACCCCAAGACCATGTGCTTTATCTAAAATGTTACAAGTTTAGTGTAACACCCCGTATTTTCTGTGAACATAAAAATAACAAATCAAGGGATAATTAATTTTTAGAAAAATAATTAGGTGAAACGGGTTGCGCCGTTGCGTTCGTCTCGGAATTCTGCTTGACATAGAGTCCGAGTTTGCGTAAATTGGACTCCGTATGAAAAAGATATCCTTAAATTAAATATTGCAGCAAAACATGGAAAAAAAAGGAATGAGAAAGGAATAATGTTTAGCATTGTTCTAAGAATTTTAAGCAAAAGACATAATAGCTCATTTGGTTGGAACATGTGACTTGCATACAAGAGGTACAGAGTTCGATCCCTGCCAACGACATATTTTTTATTTTAGGGGAATGGCTAAAAAGCGGCTTAGTGTGAACGCGGTTCAAAAAATAAATAAATAAATAAAATAAAAATAGTTAAGTGAGAAAATGGTTAATTGAGAAGATAAATACAGTCAATTTATTTGGAGGGAAAGATTTATGCATAAGTAGATATGTATGTATGTAGGTAACTTCATTATGCATTGATTTTGCATGTTGCAAGGAAAGTAGAGAAAAAAAAAGGGGAAATTAAATTATATGCTCGATTTCCTTTTTTTTTCAGGCAAGCAATTAATTTGCATTATTTGAATTCATGAATAGGTGCGTGTGTATATATATATATATATATTTATATATATATGGACAGTTAATGTAAACATGAATAGAAGTTTATTAATTTGCTGAGTGTTTGCTGAGTCACTTCTGACTCATTGCTGAGTCAATAAGATAAACCCCATCTTGTCTGAACGGCTGCGGTTATTTCTAGGTTAAATCTAATGGCCTAAATGAATCCTAAATTCTATAAATAAGTGGGTAGTCTCTCATTCTAATTCATATGAAAAATTAGAGAAGCCGCCGTCATGCCGTCGCCATGGAACTCCGAGTAGCCGCCGCAAATCAAAGTAGAAGAAAGCTAATCTAATCCAATTCTAATCAATTCTAAAAGCAATCTAGACTCTCTCTTTCTTCTTAAATTGTGAGTATGATGATTCTCACAAGATTATTAGCAAACTAATTTGATTAAGATGTAAATGGAACATAAGAAAATGATGTGAATTGTCATATATGTTATTGTAAAATCTTATGTTATCATGTATGTTCTAAATGTTTTGTTATGCTATGTTGTAAATCATGCTATGTCATATGTTGTAAATCATGCTATGTCATATGTTGTAAATCATGTTATGTCATATGTTGTAAATCATGCTATGTCATATGTTGTAAATCATGCTATGTCATATGTTGTAAATCATGCTATGTCATATGCTATAAATCATGCTATGTCATATGTTTTAAATCATGCTATGTTATGTTGTAAATCATGCTATGCCATATGTTGTAAATCATGCTATGTCATTATATACATATGTTGTAAATCTTATGTTGTCATATATGTTTTAGATCTCATGCTATATTATCACATATGTTGTAATTCTTATGTTATGTGATAATGATGTCATATATGTGTAATTCTCTATGTTAAGTTGTGATGAATCATACATGTTACAAAATCATGATGTTATTATTTATGTGAATTAGTTCATGTTTAAAGTTGATGTTATTAAATTAAATGGATTTTGATTATGGGAATTTGCCTATTAAGTTAGGTGTACCCATATACATGAATCTACGATTTAAATGGATCTTGATTATGGGAATTTGTCTATTAAGTTAGATGTACCCATATATATGTGGACCCATATTGTTAAGTTAGATGATGTTGATTCACATGTGTACCTATACAAGTTTATGAAATTGGGTTAGGATCATATTATGTGAATTATGACAAACAAGTTGACACCTTTAGATCCATGACATGTATAATCTTATGCAAGTTGTATTTTTTTTGACATATGCAAGTTTCACCCCTTGTTATGATCTATTTAGTCACATATATATATGTTGTTTTTGTGATAATTTCTTTTATGCTATGAGTTAGACTATTCGAGTCTAACATATATCTTGCGTTAAACGAATGAACGTTCAAACGTGGGGTAGGGGTAATATTAAGTAATTAATAAATTGGGGTGCAATTGATATGATTCTGCATACCTTGAATGGATGCCCATAATTGAGTCAATTATGGGCATTATTAAAATTGGAATTAATTAATAATTCAAATAGGGAATTATTAAAATTGGGGAAAATGGATTATTAATAATAATCAATGCTTAGGACACGAGGTTGGACTCGTTTGTGACGTAAACCTGCCCGGACCCGCCCGGCAAATCCAGTAGTCACAAATGTCAGCCCAATGTGAGAGGTCCTAGGCCCAAACTAAAGCATAACAGTTGTAGAGACACGAGGTTAGACTCTTTTATGGTGTAAGACTGCCCGGACCCGCCCGGCAAATCCAGCTGCCATAAATGCCAGTTTAATGTGAGAGGTCTTTATGAGGTTATGGCCTGAATGAATTAAGAAATACTTAACCAGATAAACATGTAAAGTGGGACATGGGGGTTAAGTAGGTGCCTTGGGTGGCATAAGGAATGTAGGGGGGGGGTGCCCTTAGTGGCATATGAAATACGATTAGTAAGACTTAACCAAACACACATGTAAATGAACATGACTAAGAGGGTTAAGTGGGATATACTAGTGGTGACAAGCTTAGGTGGGTAGCTTGTGGGGGCTTATTTCAACCAGTATCCCAAACGTATCTTTGTGGGCTCGACCCAAGTCGAGGACGGGACACGCATACTGGGTTTGACTATAAGAGGCCAAAACGGGGAGCGGTGGCAACGCAAGTCCAACGGGTTTCATATGCGTGTGTGGACCCGGGCTGGTAGGTAAGACGTTGTTGCATCGTGTAGGTATAAGCCGTGTATTCTCAGTTGTATCGGGTTGCCACTTTAGGGGAGTGATACACCCCACTGTGGGGCCAGCACGGGTATCTACGAGTTAGGGAGCCGATCGAATGGGGTAGGGTAGTAGGTATACCTAGTGGAGATAGGAGCAGACAGCACCTATGTAGTCAGCTAGGGGTAAACGAAGCTACCATTATTAATCAGTTATCAAGGGGGTACACCTAGTGGAGATAGGAGCAGACGACACCTATGACGTCAACTAGGAGTACATGGAGTTACCATTATTAAGGGGGTACGTCTAGTGGGGATAGGTACACGTTGGGTACCTATGATAGCAACTAGAGATATACAGTCAAACATGGGGGATAGTGGGTACATCTAGTAGTACACGAAGCTATCATCATTCTATTTAGCCAAGGGGGATCAAATTCCAAGAGTGACTAGTAGGGGTGCAGTTAGTGCTAGTACAGTACGGTATGGTACAGTACGGTAGAGTATATTAATTATCCTATGTTGATTAGGAAGCGCCATTAACGTTAGTGTTAGTGGACGGGCGTGGTGCAGTGTAGTAATTATTCGTTAGTAATTAGGTGTGCCTTTACCATTATCTTTAACGTTATCTTGGTTCATCTCATTTCCTTTGTCTGCTCTGATACCACGTGTAACACCCCACGTCCATTAATGTCACTCACAAAAGGAATGCATTAACTTCCATGGAGGTTTTAAGTTAGTGCTAGTACAGTACAGCACGATACAGTATGGTAGAGTATAGTAATTATCCTATATTGATTAGGAAGCATCATTAACGTTAGTGATTAGTAACGGGTGTGGTGCAGCGTAGTAATTATTCTTTAGTAGGTATGCCTTTAATGTTACCATGGTTAACCTCATTTCCTTTGCCTGTTTTGTCACACCCAATAGTTCATAGGCATTTCCTTATTCTCCAGCTTATGCCTTAGTCTGATTACTTTGAAAATAGTATTGTTAGAATTGTCATACTCGCCAGACTTTATGTCTGACCCCCTCTATTTCTATCTTTTCCCCCCTCCAGGTCCCCAGGTTGGGCCCAGCTCTAGTGGTGTTTGATTGGATTGCTTATCTCTTTTGGAGAGCTTGGACTGCTAAAGTAAAGTCCAGCTTGTTATCTTTTGTTTAATGGCTATTTATGTAATGGGATTATGTATTTTGTTTTATCAAGATAGATATTGTACTTGACTCTGATTTATGGTATTATGATGTAATCAAACATGTTTTGACTTCTGCTGCAATGAAATAAAGTTTTAAATTTCCAAGTACTATTTTATATCTGTCTTGTTGTAATTTTACTGTTCTATACTCACTTAAAACCTCCATGGAAGTTAATGCATTCCTTTTGTGAGTGACATTAATGGACGTGGGGTGTTACATTTAGCCTCGTCACAAAAGAGATCCGAAAATCAATCTCTCTCTCTCCTAGAGATAATCTTTTAATCGCTTACTATATTCGAAATATGTAACACAAAGAGAACTGTATCGATATTTCGTAGAGATGCACTGAGGAAAATAGGAATATCAACATGATTGACCCTTCGGGTCCCAAGAAGTCTCATAAATTAGTCCATCGCATAACTTAGCCCGACCATTTTATTCATGCAGTCAAATAGCCCCAAATTGGCTAACTAATTCAGCCTCTGAATTTTCCTACCTCAAAACCTTAGAATATAAGCACCTCAGTCGAATTCTACTACTATTGCAGAAATCTAGGATAACCAATTATATGATTGATCAATCTAGACCTAGAACCAACCCATACCTGAAAATGCTTTTAACATCTCCTAAATCAATATTTCTATTTTAAACCCCAACTCACTATAAATAATCAAGCCTATCTTCCTACGGGTTCAGAAACTACTAGTGGGCCTAAGCGCAAAATAATCAGCTGGTGTTATCATCACACCCTCGGGGATTTGCTATATTTGTAAAGGACAGCTTCGTTAGGCCTACAATACAGACGATCCACATGATTCAAATCATCTCAACGTGGCTATGGTCCTACGCAGCCACCCCAACCAACACATCAAAGAAAAAAGGACAAAATAATTCTAGATCAAATACGAAAATTAGGAAGAAATAAAGATAGATAACCTTAGGCCTACAATGCAGACGATCCACATGATTCAAATCATCTCAACGTGGCTATAGTCCTATGCAGCCACCCCAACCAACACATCAAAGAAAAAAGGACAAAATAATTCTAGATCAAATATGAAAATTAGGAAGAAATAAAGATAGATAACACTCCTACAGGTTCAGAAACTACTACTGGGCTTAAGCGCAAAATATTCAGCTAGTGTTATCATTGCACCCTCGGGGATTTGCTATATTTGTAAAGGACAGCTTCGTTAGGCCTACAATACAGACGATCCATATGATTCAAATCATCTCAACGTGGCTATGGTCCTACGCAGCCACCCCAACCACCACATCAAAGAAAAAGGGACAAAATAATTCTAGATCAAATATGAAAACTAGGAAGAAATAAATATAGATAACATTAGGCCTACAATACAGATGATCCACACGATTCAAATCATCTCAACGTGGCTATGGTCCCACGTAGACACCCCAACCAACACATCAAAGAAATAAGGACAAAATAATTCTAGATCAAATATGAAAATTAGGAAGAAATAAAGATAGATAACATTTTTTCTTTCACCAACCCTTGCCTTTTATCATTTATCGATCATTCTGATCAACACCTTTCCATATAATGTTTTGGACATTAATATAACCATGTTGATCTTTCACTTGTCATCATTAAATTTACCTTTTTGGAAGTTCTGCTCATCCCTTACTGACTGGTTACCCAAAATGTATAAAAATCTGTTTCTATAGTATAAGACAATCTATTTTATAGAAATCAGTAATTGCAAGATATTTCTTTTTTGCGCAATACGGTTAAACCCCTATTTCGCACCAATCCATTCATTCTTACATTGACATTTTCTATGTAAATTTCAAACCGAACTAAGGAAATACATCCCTTTTTCTTAACCAATCAATCTAAGTTATTCTTAACTTCCAAACTATCCTTTTTTACTAAACTAATAAGGTTATTTGATCCATGATTAACTTTTTTAAATATCTATCTTGCAGCCAGTTCCTTTCTAGCCTCGACCTTTCCTAACTACTGAGCAAAACAGGTTTGTCCATTAATCAAAATTTTCACCTATAAAGAAAAGATTAGATAGAATGCCTTATAACTCAACTAAAAAGATAAGGATTTTGAATTTGAAAGAGTCAAAGGAAGGTTGCAACTGACTATATGGGATTATTTATTTTGAAAAGTAACTTTTGATTTCTTAAAAATGCGTGTTCTTTTGAAAACACTTCCTTGCAAAACAAAATTATAGTGATCTTGCAATCTTTGGCTCTGATACCAAATGTAACACCCCATGTTCCTTAATGTCACCCGTGTGAGGATTTCATTAAGAAAATATGGTGCGTTGCAGGTATAAAGACATAAAACATCACAAAGACTAAGATTTCATAAGACATAAAATAGTAAATTTACAACGGAAGAAGAAACTTTTATTTAAAAGACAAAACCACATTTATTTTAATTAACAAATTAGTTACAAAAATGTCATGTCTCAAAATCTCAATCAAAATAATATCAAAGTACAAAATAATATTATCCCCTAAATAGAAAAAATGATACAACCTAACCTTGGAGAGAAATCAGGAAGTAATTCATCTTTTGTAGACATCCTTCACGACAAAATCAATAAAGAAACCTGAACAATGTTCTTTCTCCCTGTAAGCCTGGGGGAAAGAAAGGAGACAAGAAGAACGGAAATGGGTCAGACATAAAGCTTGGTCAGCTGCTATGATTACTAGCATGACTGCTAAGTTAAAGAAAAATAGATAAATAGTAGCTCTAGTGTCATAAAAGGGTAAGTGCTTGTGCACACCTGAAAGAAAACAATTACTAATATGGATTGACATAAAAGATTGGCTATTCTTATCCAAAAGACAATGATAATAATAATAATCATACAAATGCCAATTGACTGTTTTACACTTCTACAACTTCGAATCAGGGCCGACCCTAAAGGATTGGTGGCCCAAGGAAAAAAAAACTGAGGCCCTACCTTCCTCTAAAAATAATAACTTTGGTTAAAGCAGCAGTTGTCCTAGTTAATCACTTGGTTTAACATGTTCAAAGAAAAGTAACATGGTTAAACATAATTAAAAACATGTTCAAAGCAAAGTAATACTGCAAAACATAAGTAAAAACATGTTCAAACACATTAGAATAATTGCACAAGTTGTGATTACAAAGATACAAAATGATATGGTCATGATTACATAGATAAGAAACAAGATACTTTCACATTTTACTTGACTGCCTAACATTTTGAGTGGTAAAATTACTAAGCAAAACAATTAAATCAGTTGATTATAAAATCTTTGTCTCAATAGAAATTGTGGCCAATCCATTTAATCTTTCTTGTGACATGGTCGTCCGTAGAAAATATCTGATTAGTTTCAATTTTGAAAAGCTTCTTTCAGCTGAGGCAACTGTCACTGGAACAGTTAATAATATTCTATAAGCAACCCATGCATTAACATATAAACAGCCCATCCTCTTGATATAATTTATAACATCAATAGCCCTTTTCGCATTTGTCGGTAACATCTCTCTAAGGATTTGCAACTCCGCAAATAACTCTACTCCATCTATATCGGAAATCGTCTCATGTTTCAAATAATTCTCAAGATTAGCACATGATGATTTCAAGCTATCATAAGAAGCATGTTTCAATCTCTCTACATCTTATAAAAATCCAAATATTTCATCATACTTTTTAATTTGTTCGAATCTACTCTCAAGAGATGACAAACCTTGATCCATAATGTACAAAAAGTAATTGACTCTAAAACTTTCTTCTGATGATTGCATTGTCTCTTCACTATTGTTTTCATCAAATTGTCTCTTTCTACGTTTTATGCGCTTTTCATTGAATAAAGGTTCACTTTCCATTTCGTTCGCAATTTTTTTGGCTTCAACCAAAGATGATTCAAACCCATTTTCTCTAAATTGTTTGAAAAAAAAATTTAGACCCTTTAGATGATCCATAAAAACATTAGTATGCATATCTTCTACTTGTAACTCTTTGCTTTCTCTATTGATGTTATTCAATAAAGTGTACCATATAACCATACCAAGTATAAATTCAAAGTTTTCAAGATCATATTTTGCTAAGAATTCAGCTTCACTTATGCACATAGGATCATCATTTACACTCGCCAATTGAAGCAATGCATCTTTAATTTGTGGAGCTTGTAACCAAATTGCTTTCACGCTTTCAACATGACTTTCCCGACGTGTTTGAGACAATGGTTTTAACGTAAGACCATGTACGTTATCTTTAAATATTTTCCATCTTTTAGTTGAAGATGAAAACAAAGTATATATGCATTGTACCACTCCAAAAAGAGAAACAGGTTTAGTGCAACATTTAACCATATCACAAAGTGCAAGATTGAGACTATGACAACTACAAGGTGTGTAAAATGCTCTAGGATTCACTTGTAGTACTCTATTTTGCACACCTTTATTTTTTCCTTTCATATTAGAACCATTATCATATCCTTGTCCTCTCATATTATTAATATCCAGTTCTAAAACATTCAAAATGTCAACAAGTTCATCAAAAAGGCCCTTACCGGAAGTGTCATCAACCACGACAAATCCTAAAAAAGACTCCTCCGTCTTCACTGTATTCTTTGAAATATCCACACATCGTAAAATTATAGTCATTTGTTCCCCGTGACTTACGTCCGGTGTACAATCAAGTACAATAGAAAAATACTTCGCTTCTTTGATTTTTCCAACCTCACTCGCGATTATAAGAATTAATTCATTTTGAATCTTGTGTATGAGATAATGATAATGAATTTCATTACTTTGAATTATCCGAATGTGCTCTTGCAAAATTGGATCAAATTTGGCAATCATTTCTATAATGCTTAAAAATATCCCATTATGCTCTTGATAAATTTTCTCATTGTCTCCACGAATTGCCAACTTATTTTTACCAAGAGTTGTTACAACCGATATTATTCTTATAAGAACTTGCATCCAAAGCTCCTTTTCTCTACTAATTTGTGATTGAGCGCTTTTGTCAATTGTTTCATTCTTTTCAAACCTAATTTCTAATTTGGTCCACTTCTCCATGCTAATGATGTGCTCAACACTAACTTCATGTGCTTTAAGCTTTTCACCAATATTTTTCCAATCATTTACTCCTTCATTTGCCAATTGAAACATCATTCCATCTTTTTTGAATAACTTGCAACAAAAACAAAACATTTTATCTAAAGCTTTAGAGTAGATTAGCCATTTTCTATCATGTTTCTCTCCATTTGATAATTGCCTAAAATATTGTGTGATAGAGAAACGTCGATTTGATGTATCTTTAGGAAAGTCGATATTATTATCTCTTGTAGGACCTCTCTGAATAATTAAATCTCTTAATTGGTGATTCATGTTTTCCCAATTTATCGGATCATTAACATCTAAAGAAAATGGTATGAACTCCGTAACGGTGTCTTTTGCCTTGGTCTCATTTTGTGGTTGAACAATCTCATTCTCATTTGCCACAACCTCATTAACTTCAACCTCATTCATCACATTCTCATTTACTTCAACCTCAAATTCCAATTGTTTTTTGCTAAAAAACTTATTAATTGATCCAGCTTGTTTTTTAGTATCACTTTCAATCACAAGTTTCCTTTTTCTTTTTGAAGCACCGGACACAAATTTTCTAGTAGACATGATATGATGATAATTTAAAAATGATGAAGTTGAATAAGAAACCTGCAAATATGGTAAAATTAAATTTAATTACATGATAAAACCTAATTAACATATCAATTACCAAATCAAATGAATCAGTTACCAAATCAATAACCAAATAAATTACCAAATCAAATGGATCAATTGCCAATTCAAATGAATCAATTGCCAAATCAAAAGAATCAATTATATGATAAAACTTGCAAATATGCTTTTCCTTTTCTATGGTATCACTCAAAATCAAATGAATCAATTACCAAATCATAAAATGATAAAACCTAATTAACAAATACCAATTAACTATTTAATTCAAATCAATTATCTAACCATTCTCTGCTAATTTCGAACTGATTTTTAGCCTTTTACAGACTAAACCTAATTTAATTAACCTATCAGTTTGTTCAAATTAGTTAGAGGATTAATAAACCATACCTGGTAAATGGTAATATGGTGATCTGGGAAGAATAAAAGAACTCCATCGGATGAAGGAGGCTTCGTGATCGTGATTTCAAGTAGGGACTCAGTATTCTTTTGCGATGAAAAGCAGTAAAACGATTTCTAAAGGGCGGAAGTGAGGAATCATTCTTTTATGTGGTAGTGGGCTGTTTCATTGTTTCTTCGTGGACTGCAGTTTTTTTTCTAAAATCGAGGCCCCTTATAATTACGAGGCCCTAGGCACTTGCCTGGTGTGCCTAGGTATAAGGCCGGGCCTGCTTCGAATCAAAATAATTTCTATGGAATGAATTTCCTAATACTACCCATCGATCGGCTCCTATACCCAAAATTTGAATAACTTGTGTTAGCTATAAAATGAGGGGTCATCAATCCTAAACACATCAACTAAAAAGCATAACATTAATCATATGTTTTGCAATGTCTTATCTTCTCCATCGTAACGATGCACGCTCATCATTCCACTGGAACGCGCCTGCACCCACTTCGTTTGAATCACTTACTATCCAGTTCGGTGACACATGCCCTAGCCTCTATCTAGTGCGAGACTCCATTATAATCAATGGATACTGACTGATACGGGTTCCCTTACAAAAATGCACTTGGCGCAAGTCACTTCTAGACTTGGTCCCCAATTTATAACTAGGATTTCTACGAGCCTCTTATGTACCACTGGAACAGACTCCCTCTAGCTTAGCTTATTAATCTCACAATTTTAACTTAACATGTTTAAGTTCATTAATAAGCCCAATATAACTACATGTTATATTCCAAGGTTGTATTAACATTTCTAATTAATATTACCTTTTTATACAACCCTTCCCCATGTCACTTAATGTCCAATTAAGTCCAATTTATTACTAAGCCCCTTATATCCCATTGGAACGAACTCTCTTTATCTTAGCTTATTAATCTCATGATTTAACACATTTGAGTTCATTAATAAGCTCAATATAACCACATGTTATAATCCTAGGATGTAATTAATATTTCTAAATAAATGTAATCTTTTTATACAGTCCTTCCCCATGTCACCTAAAGTCCAATTTATTACTATTTACATGTTATCTAATTACATGTTACTTATTGTTCAATTAAGCGCAATTTATTCCAATTGAACGTTCTTCAATTAAGGTTTATTCCACTTTATAGTTCATTATCTGCGTATAATATTCATTAATTTCCAACATGCCCTAAATCCCTTTTTTATTCAATTTTATTATCGTTCATTTGTAGATTGAAATACTTGTCCAACTTCATCACCTTTCACATATTGCAGTTCATTTTTTGATTACATCTTTTAATCAAATTTCAACATGCCTCTATTATACACATTTTCATTTTTGTATAAAGTTCACTAAGCCCCGATTAATCCTTTTTATACATATTTCTTATTGTTACCCAATAGCGCTATTACTGTCCCATCACATGGTTTAAGCCAATTTGCTCAAAAATAAGAACTAACAAATAAAAATTTTAGGATCAAAAAGTCCTAAACTCAACATTAGAAATTAAAATGGTATGTCTTAGGCTCTCACATGGCCTAGGCTCAGATGGGCAAAAAAAGTTTTGAAATAAAAATAGGGGTAATTACAGAACTGTAACAAAATTTCATACGAAGAGCAAAGTTGTTGATGATTGAAATAAACTACAATAATGGATTTACTGAAATAGACAAAAAGGGAAGCATAAGAAAATTAATCAGATCTAAAGAATTATTTATGGAGAAAATAATTAGAGATAGTTAGATCTATAAATAAAAAACAAATGAACTAGATCTGTGTATAACTACAGAGTGATTTAGATCTGGAATCACCATAATAACTATTGCACCAATCTTAAAAATCAACTTGGAAGAAATATTATAATCATAGAAATACTCACAAACAACTTGAGAAAATCCAATAATCCTCTGTAGATCTTCTCTATCTATGAATATCCCCTAGAAATACGTGTAGAACTAAGCCTCAATACTCTATTAAAAATATATTTAAGAAGAGGGTTATTTTAGAGAGGTAGGGAAATGGACTAGTGAAGGTTATGTTAGGATTTGGAGGTTATTTATAATAGAGTTAGGGTGTCAAGGTTCATTGGATTTTAGGTTTAGATTTTAGGCCATTAAACTGGAAGTTGGATCTGGAAGCAAAACCCAAAACAGAGCTTAAACGGTCAAAATCGTGCCTGGCAAACAACGTTGCTAGGCCAAGCCCTGGGTCGACCCAATCCCTTATATGGGTCGACACAGGGGTTGACCTAGTGTTCAACCTAGCTTGGATCATAATTTTTTTTTTGAATTTCGTCTAATTTATAAACAGATATAACTTCTTCATTTTAAGTCTGATTTCAACAAATAAAATATCTATCTTAACCAGAGTTTAGTAATGGACCCAATGGTGCAACCCTTGTTTTCCCATTCTTAATATTTTTTATTTAATATTTATTTTATCATTTTATTCTTTAATTAATTAATTTGATAATTAATTGTTGTTTGTTAAAAATTCAGGTTGTTACACCAAATCGCTAAATAAAGTCATGTTCTCTGGTCTATTTTATATCTATATATAAAGTGTCTAGATCCGATCTATTTTATCTATGTTTGAAATAAAAAAAGTTAAAAATAAATAAGTAAATGTGGGGTTAAATCACTTCAGTGATAATATTTTGACAACTTATATAATGCACTCATGGTTAGGTATATCAAATAATACATAAGTATGCACTTATGGGATATACGTGGATATACGAGCTACTGAAGGAAACAAAAATTTATTGCAGTTGTGATAAAGTATCTAAATGATCCTGATGTCAGCTGTTTCCCTACCATCCAAAATGCTAACGTGCACCAGCAACTTAGATTACAAATTTCTTATATTATCATAATTTATTTTCTATAAAGGCAGACTAATATAATGAAATTGAAAAAAATAAAATAATGCTTTTTGAAAATGTAAGAGAAATATGATAGTGTTTAGAGGGGAATTTCTAGTGATGTTTAGTTGTCATTGAATTGTGTAGTTACAGGGATTGAGAAAAGTGGATGCAAGAAGTTTTGCAGTGGTAATGGTCGATGAGGCAATTGGAAGGTGTACGCAAGAGAGAGTTGTGGATGTTTTGAGTGCTAAATTCACAAGGACTGATGAACGTGCACAGGTTGAAAGGTTTTTGAATGTGTTTGAATGTTTTATGATAGTAATGGAGTTCTTGTTAGTGATCAGCAGTGTAACAAAAGATTTTATATGTTTGGGGTGGTCGAGTAGCAAAAGTTTTGCAGGATTGCTTGCAAAGGTTTGTCTAGCATGTTATGGGAGATACAGACTGTGTAAATGAAGTTTAGTGTTAAGTTTGAAATGAGGAGTCACGAGGGTGGTATTGGGGAGAGAAAGTAAATGTTGAAGGTACAGATGGTGGGTAACTATTTGACAGAGGCTATAAGGGACTATGATTGGAGTTAGTGCGGAATATAAATGGAGTTAGTGTGAGTGGGCAGCGAAGGCTATTTGAGGTCAGAATGTGTTGCTAGATATTGTTTATGGCAGTATGTTTGTTAACGATGTTGAAGTGGATGCTGAGAGGAGTTTGCAATAAGGAAGATTGAAGTGTCGAGTTTGAGTCTGTATTATGAATTGAGGCATAATAGGTTGAATATAGGGTGACTGTGGTGCAACAGTTGTGCTGCTATAGATCGAGGCGAAGCGCGGTCCGTATAGTAATCTGGTCGGATATAAGCATGTGAGGATGTTGAATGTGACTAACGGTCAAACGAATGAGGTTATGCACAAGCAGACTCTATTGAAGGCTAGTGGTTGATATGGTCATTTGTTAGATGAAGTTGCCTTATGGAGTGTTTGGTTGATAGAGAATAGTGAGGTAAATGGGAGATAGGAAGGAAGATTTTGACGAAGTAGAAATGCAATTGAAATTGAAAATTTATATGAATATAAATAAACATGAATTGGCAGTTAAAACTAAAAACCTGCAACGAAAAGTTAAAACAAAAACAATGCAAAACGATTTCTTCATATATTACTTGTCAGCTTAGGTGTTATTACCATTGTGGCATAGCCATCAATTTTGGATGAAAGGATGAAAAATGACAAAACAAAAAAACGAAGCTATTGTTTTTTTACTGGTTCATGTAAGCCTTGGTACAAGCAATTTTGTATTATAGGGAAGTTGCATGCATGATATGCCTTTAAGAAAGCCAAGCACACATTATTTTGTACTATATGAGAGTTGCATGCCGGAATGCGTTTTGAGGAAGCTTGGCATACGTGCACTATTAAAGTAATGAGTAAGTATGGTTGTGACATTTGAATGTTATATCACTGTATACTTGACTTCACCGGGTAGTAATGAGTAACACTCTATTCGATATCATACAACTCATATAATTAAGCAATTGAGGTATATTTACAAACCGATTAGCGTATACTTGACTTCACCGGGCAGCATATATTAGAATGAATATGCGAATAGTATTTATAAATGAAAACTTCTTTATGAAAATTGAAGAATGTTGCAAATAACTTTATAAGTAAATCGAATTGAAACTATTGACTTGATGTAAACGGAGTTCGTATGAGGTACAGTGAAGTTCTTTTGTTGAATTTATATGATAAGTCCTTTAAGAGACGTTTGAAAATATCAAGAGCGAATGTTATTCAAATATGAAACAAATCCGTACTACTAATTCTAACATGTTGGAATTTCGAAATGAATGATCTTATACTTATATAAGTGTGAAACCGAAATAATTTTGGAACCTATTGATTAGTACAATCTTTGAATTCGGCAAAGATTCGATATTGAATAAATTTGATTCTTATATAAAATGGAAACTATATAAATATGTAGTGAATTCAATACTACTGATTTGAAAGAATTCGAATGGAAAAGAAAGAAATCATATATAAATGGAATTTTATACAAGTATGACATATGCGAAGTTATGGAATGAAAAATACTATATGTAGTATTATACATTTTGAAATCGAAGATATGGGATGTGTATCACCGGAAATTGCAATTATACTTGGTGGGATTGAGTTGGAACTTTATTCTGTAGTTCCATTGAAATTTGAGGTCTTACTTTGTTGGATCGCGTCGGACTCTCACTCGAAGAGGTCGCATTGGAATCTCACTCGGTAATATCACTTCAGAATCCCTCTCGGTGGGGGCATATCAGAGTCCACTCTGTGGATTCAACTTGAATTCATTATATTTATCTGATGTTGATAGCATAAATCGAGGGGAGTTATTGTCTAATGTACTATTGGTTTCTGCTGGGATAACAGACGTAACCACTTGCATGCTGCGATCTATGAGGTATTTTCATGGCATAAGTCGAGGGGTGTTAATGCCTACAGTTACAAGTGATTCCACTGGGATAGTGGCGTAACCATCGTGTAACTGCGATCCATGAAGGGTATGTTTTCCATATCTATTTTTAAATATTTTAATTATTTTCAATGGATGTTGAAACAAGTTTGTTAAGTACTTAGAGATTTTTAGACATGCGCTTGATCAACGAAAGCCTAAATTCTGTTAGTACGAAAACATACTTGATAAGACATTGATGTAAACGAATTTTGACTTAAAATAGCCAACCAACTAAATGAAATTTTAATTTTACATAACTACAGCATAATAAACCAAGAAAAGATTTTAAATGTTTTTGGAAATTAACTATTTTGAAATATATTAAAATATTTTTTTTTGTTTTTGCCCTATTCGGGTACGAAAAGTTTTGAGTGAGGGAGATTGTAACGAACCGAAATTTTGACTTCTTTTAGAATAATAAATTTTATGAAATTTTGATAAGAAAGTTTAAGATTTAAAATTCTAAGATGCCATAGTGGAAGTAAGCTGTAGTATTACTGAAATTTAAATAAATTGAATATAGTGTTTCGATCAAAAGAAACCAAGGTTTAAATTGTTGTGTATGTTATCGTGTTAAATTTAAGTAGCTTTAACTAAAATTAAAAGAGATGTAAATTTTATATTTTTCCACAGGTACAAAGTGGCAATTCTTTGCCACAAGTACCAAGTGACAAAGAAGACTGCAAAGAGAGCAGTGAGTGACGCAAGGGGACGAGCGTACGAAGATTTGTATCAAAGGCTAAGTACAAAGGAGGGTGAAAAAGTCGTTTACAGAATAGCTAGGCTACGCGAGAGGAGGACAAGGGACTTCAATCAGGTTAAATGCATTAAGGATGAGAATGATAGACTTTTGCTGAAGGACGATGAAATAAAGAATAGGTGGAGAGAATACTTTGATAAGCTTTTCAACGAAGAAAGTGATAGCTCTTCGATCAAGTTGGAAGACTTAGCCAACATCACCAATAGACATTTTCTGTGGAGATTTCAAGAAGCTGAGGTAAAGGGGGCGTTGAAACGTATGAAATCAGGCAAGTCGGTAGGACTTGATGACATTCCTATTGAGGTGTGGAGATGCTTTGGAGATGAAGTGATAAGATGGCTAACTAAGTTGTTCAATAATATTTTCAAATCAAACAAAATGCCAGATGAGTGGAGGAGAAGCATTTTAGTTCCAATCTTCAAGAATAAAGGAGATATTCAAAGTTGCACAAACTATAGAGGAATTAAGCTTATGAGTCATACAATGAAGCTTTGGGAGAGAGTTTGCGAGCAGCGTTTGAGGAGGTTGACAAGTGTCTCTAGGAATCAATTTGGTTTTATGCCTGGAAGGTCAACCACTGAGGAGAGTTTCTTGGTTAGGCGACTTATGGAGAGATACAGGGAGCAGAAGAAAGATCTCCACATGGTTTTTATTGACCTGGAGAAAGCTTATGACAGAGTGCCGAGGAGGGTTATGTGGTGGGCGCTAGAAAGGAAGAGAGTGCCATCAAAATATATTACCCTTATTAAGGATATGTACGAGGGGGTTGTGACTAGTGTTAGGGCATGCGATGGTGAGACCAGAGACTTACCAATTAACATAGGGTTACGTCAAGGTTCGGCTTTAAGCCCCTATATTTTTGCATTAGTGATGGATGAAATCACAAAAGATATATAAAGGGAGATTCTCTGGTGTATGCTCTTTGCCAATGATGTTGTGCTGATTGATGAAAGTAGAATAAGGGTTAATCGACAACTGGAGTTGTGGAGGGAGACCTTGGTATCAAAGGGTTTCAGGCTTAGTAGAACTAAAACAGAGTATATGAAGTGTGAGTTTAGCTGTGTCAGGTCAGATGACGGAGATGTTACCTTGGCCGGTAGAGTAGCACCCAAGAAGGAATCGTTTCGATACTTAGGATCTATGTTGCAGTTTGATGGAGAGATTGATAAGGATGTTAATTTTAGAATTAAAGCAGAATGGGTGAAATGGCGACTAGCATCTGGCATTCTCTGTGATCGGAAGATTCCTCAGAAGCTTAAAGGAAAGTTCTACAGGACAGCAATTAGGCCTGCAACGTTATATGGTGCAGAATGTTGGACTACTAAGAGGCAACACGTCCAGAAGATAAGCGTAGCAGAGATGCAGATGCTGTATTGGAGCTGTGGGCATACCAGACGAGATCGGATTAGAAATGACAATATTCGGGAAAAACTTGGAGTTGCACCTATTGAAGAGAAGTTAGTCCAATACCGCTTAAGATGGTTTGGACATATCCAACGTAGACCATACGATGCACCTGTACGTGTTGGAATTCTAGGCCGTGCCGAAGGCCCAAAGAGAGGTAGAGGTCGACCTAATATGACATGGGAGGAGATAATAAAGAGAGATTTAAGTAACTGGAGTTTATCGAAAGAGCTGGTAGTTGATAGGAGTGCACGGAAACTGGCAATCCATGTACCAGAACCTTAGGGTTTTTTTTATAGACTTTATTTCACGTTTACTGAACCTTTTTACTTTTTATTACTATTTTAGATTTTATTGAACCTTTTTACTTATTATTATATAAAAAAAACCTTTATCGGACGACTTTTTATTTTTTTGGTTATTTTAAACTATATATATATATTATTATCATCATTATTAATTTTATTTTATTTTAATTTTGGGTTCCACATCTAGCCAACCCCAACTTGTTTGGGATATATGGCTTTGTTGTTGTTGTTGTATTCTCATATTAAATACAATTTCTTAAAACGATCAAATTTGAATTTTGAAACAATATTTTTCGATCACTGGATAACAGTCGTAAACAATACGAAAACAATTTTTATATTAAACGTAATATTTTAATTTTGAAAATTTAATTTGGGTTGCATATGTTTAGTTTAATTTAAATAATGGATTCAGGGGTTACTAACAGAAATTTAGTTTAGTTTTCAGTATAAATATTTTATTTGAATTTGATTTAGAAATTTTATTAACGAAAACGTCTTTATTACATCAAATTCTGATTTCGCTAACTTTGTTCAAATCATTTTATATAAGTCAATAGTGGTTACGGTAACGTACCAAACGTAAATAATGAAATTAAACACAAATAATAAAATGTAAGTTTCAATTTTTTAATTTATTCATATCGATAAACTAAACATAATGATATGTTATTTATTTTGTTAGTTGAAATTTTTATTCCTGAATAATCGGGCTTTCCCATAATAATTAGCGAACATAAGCGAAATTGAAAACTAAATAGTGTTAAATCCATAGTCTTAATGAATCAACAATCTCGTTAATATCTCTGTGATTTGAAATTAAAGCTAACTCAAATAACCATATACGCATTTTTCCCCTTAACGTTTGTTCCTCCCCTTAAGTCTTTTTCCATCATTGAAACCTTCAATTACTAAAAAGGGGATCTCAACAATTTAAAACATTTAGAATTTGGCTCCTTCCTTCTTTTCCTTTTCCTGAATCGGAAGCACAACTCAAAATAAAAATGATAAACATTTTGAATCGACGGAACAAGCCAAGCTCCGATCCCCTTCGCCGTTACTTGTAGACAAACTCCTTCGACCTCCGTACCCTCCTATTTCAACCAAAAATGGTCAAACACCAAATGATGCTAGAAAAGCATGTCACCAAGTAAATGGTATGAAATTGTGAAGCCACGAACACAAAATAAAAGTAAAAGCAATAAGAAGACGAGATTTTTATAGTGGTTTGATTCAATATGAATCTACGTCCACTTTTCAATCATTCTTCATCATTATTGAGAGAATTACAAATTTTATCATTATGCATCGCATTAATTACACTTGACCACTTTTGTGATAATTCACCACTTTTGGCTCTCTTTACACTTTAGATCACACTTAGATTCGAGGAGGAACGGATTGGATTGTGTAATTATACACTTTTCCTTGATTCCATCATGAAAATGATTTTAGATCCGCGCAATGAGGAGGAGCTATGGATATCACTTGGAGTAGATCGGAGGGTGAATTAACGGAGCTTGGAGAAGATAAGATCCATCTCATGTTGGAGAAAGGAGGAGAGAAGTTTGGCGACCATTATTGAAGTTTATGGAAGCTTTAAAGTGGTGTAGGAATGGTTTAGGCAGCCCTTCGGGGTAGTGTTCATGGTCCCTAGAATTGTGAAGCAAGGGGCTATTTATAGAAGAAGTTTGAAAGTAATGGAAATCTTGTAATTATGGGGTATAGAGTTTAGATCGGGCATGTATTTGGATCGGGCATGAAATTGGATCGGGGTAGTACTGATCCGTTTTAAATACACAGGACTGATTCAATTGAAAGTACTACAGGTCGCTCCACCTTTTACATTGCAGACCGATCCATTATTTACTTCTTTGCCACCACATTTTGAGTGTCCCGATCCAAAATGAAGCGTGGACCGATTCAGCTACTTCCACGTGTACTATGAGTCATGCAGCGTTACACTTTCATGATGAGGCCGATCCAGTTTGTTCATATATTATAGGACCATCGCATGTACATTTCTGCAGGCCGATTCATGTCGCTTCTTCATTGGACCGATTCATTTTCATGCATTATTCAATAGGACCGATTCAACCTTTACACAACATTTGTCTCCACGTTACTTGAAGGACCGTGCTACCTTGCATGCCATTGCTTTGTTTTCATGCTGTGTATTCACATGTAATCCCACATGTTATCACATATGATGCAAGTCTAATGCATGTTCACTTTTGATCCAAGGTTAGTAGTGATGCCATTCCAGTAATGTCTGATCCACTTGAACATATTGAGGCCGATCCACCTTTGAGCAGCCTCCACGTGTATGTTTTGTATTTTTGTATGGCTTCACGTATGTTGGCTTCACTGTTGAAAGTGCCATGCAGTCTATTACTGTTAATCCATTCTTTTACTTGAATGGGACGATCCAGTAAAGAAACATTGCATGGCCGATCCAATAATTCACCATATTGCCATGTGTATCTCAAAGCACCGACCCAAATATTTATTAGCATCGACCCGGTCTGTTTTAACGTACCGATCCAATGTAATGTCTAATCCGGTGCTTTGATACTAGCCAACCCGGTTCATTAATTCTGACTGACCGAACCATATTATTAAGGCCTGTCCATATCTGCGACCGACCCGGTCCGTTGGAACCGACTGATCCAGTGCTTTAGCACGATTAACATTTTCCCCTCGAAGCTTGTATTTTTCATTTGCGGGAAATGCGTGCTTCGAATTAAACATTGCTATTGATATACTCTGCATTGAGATTCAGTTATAGCTTTTTGTCTGCTATGGCGAACCATTCTTTGAATTTGTATGCTTCGTATCACCTGTTTTGTAATCAAAACAAGCACTTTCACAATTTTGGACTTATACTTCACTATCGGTCGTCCATATCGATAGCGGGTTAGTTAATCATCAGAAAATGAATTATAGCAAATTTTATTTTGAATTGAATAAAGTGTCTGCATAGAATTATTCTACCTGACGGTTTAAAGCTCGCCAAATGTTATCTGTACAAACACGATATTCTAATTTGAATTCGCGTTGACGATTAAAATCAACTAATCGACTAAAGCCGACTGTGGATTTCAAACATTATCGTTATAATGATTCATCTTTGATGGTATTCTATATTCCACATCTGCGAAATATGTAACAACAATTTATTATCTGCTTCCCTTTGGAGAAGTTTTCAATTATTGGTGCCCCGGCTCTGGAGGTCATCACCAGTCTTCATTACGATAAGAATTTTTTCTATAGCTCAAATTTTTTTGCTTTTTTGATCAGTTTTGACAATGGAGATCCATTGAATGCCCTGTGTTTTGGAGAGGTCATTTTAATCCAACGTTGTGTCTTTCCCTGTCGACTGAGTCAACATGATGGAGCTCATTGGGCATTGTTGATTTTCCCTACAGAGAAATTGCTTTCTTTATGGAAATGATTTTTGGTTGTTGCATCGTTTTGCAGTGCGAACTCCCGCGAAGTTTGGGTGAGGGGTGAGGTTGCATCGATCCGCAGAGCGAACATCAGTCATTGGTCAGAGTCATTTAACTTGGTAAGTGATCGCTTCCCGACCGAGGTGCCCTGGACTCCCGCGAACCTTTGGGATAAGGTTAAGGTTGATTCACGGAGCGGTGATCAGTCATCGGTCGGAGTCACTTAACTCGCTAAGTGATCGCTGCCCGACTGAGGCATCCTGGACCTCCATGAAACATGAGGTAAGGTTGGATTGATTCATGGAGATGGCATCAGTCATCGATCGGAGTCACTTAACTTGGTAAGTGATCGCTGCCCGACTGAAGCATCCTGGACCTCCATGAACCATGAGGTAAGGTTAGGTTGATTCACGAAGCAGGCATCGGTCATCGATCGGAGTCACTTAACTTGGTAAGTGATCGATGCCCGACTGAAGCATCCTGGACCTCCATGAATCATGAGGTATAGGTTAAGGTTGCATCGATCCACAGAGCAAACATCCGTCATCGGTCAGAGTCACATAACTCGGTAAGTGATCGCTACCCGACTGAGGTGCCCTAGACTCCCGCAAACCTTTAAGGTTTTGGATCCATGGCTACTTGCTAACTTCCTGGGCGTTTGACTTATCGGGACTTTCTTGATCTACCATTGAATCGGTGTTATCGGGGTTGTCTCACTTGGTTGGATTGTGAGGAAGCAAGCGCTCCTTGGATAGCCTATAATGAGAGATCGTCTGTTAGCAAATTTTCGTATAAATTTGGCAAGACAGAGATTTATACAGGCAGGTAACACATCATTCATAATGCCATTGTTTGGTACAATGCATGTAAATCATTACAGAATATTTACAAGAAAGTAGAAGATAGCGGAAAGTAGAGTAATGCAGGAAGTAAAGTAAATATGATAGAGATCGCTTGTTTTAAGCTGCAGATATTGGATCATCATCATCAACAGTCATCAGTTGATTATCATCCTTGGCATAACGTGAGCATAAGCTACGTTGCTTGGACCATATTAGTCATTTGATTCCCCTTGCCTCTGGGTAGTCGCAGAAGGGTTTGCATCCTGAGAATTTTTCTCATACTGTTGCAGATGGTTCTTCTTAATCAGCTCTTCGATTAATGATCTTAGTTGTCTGCACTCGTTGGTGTTGTGGCCTGGCTGATTATGATACCGACAAAAATTCCCAGATTTGGTTAGATGGTCATTCATTCTCATTGGCCGAGGCTCTGGATAATCTTCTGCATCTTTTGTGGCAAGGTAAATGTTCTCAGGAGTATCATTCAGAGGTGTTAGATTAGACGAGTCAAGAGGACGAAACTTTTTATTAGCTTTGTTGTCGTTTCCATTGTTGGCTCGCTTATGCCCCTGCGTACTCTTCTGATTAGGTTGAATATCTACACTTTTAGGATCCTCAAGGAGTTGGTTACCACCAATGATCTGAAGAGGTATAGTATTATCGTCCATCCTCATGTACTCTTCTGCTTTCTTATAGAACTTGTCAAGCATAGTTGGTTCCTTTATCTTTATCCACTTCCCCAATTCGCTTGCTTTGTCTATAGCATCGAGTAAAGTCATGAGAATTATGCGTGGCTCTAGATTCCTCACTTCAGACAAGGCAAAATTGAATCGACTGAGGAAGGCTTTGATAGTTTCCCTGGATTCTACTTCATTGCTGAGAGAGTTATAGCGTCCTTGGCTTTGGTAGCATAAAAGCGGATCTGCTCCTTGAACTTTTTGGTTAGGTCGGAGAAACGATCTATGGATTTGGGTGGTAGCTTTGTGAACCATAATGATGCGGCACCTTCTAGATAAAGGGGAAAGTAGGTGCATCTCATTTCGTCAATTGCTTTAGCTGCGCTCATATGCCACTCATATTTGAATAGCAAGTAGTTGGGATCAACGAGGCCGTTGTATGGAGCCAAAGTCGGAGGATTAAATTTCTTTGGACATTCTACTTCGAGGATCCTTTCAGTGAATGGAGTCCTGTCTGGAGAGAAATCCCATTCTCTTTCATCGTATTTGCTAGCTTGATTCTTTTTCATGACTCATTCTATCATGTCCGAGATATATTCTTCAGTGTTATGGCGCTCTATGAAGCTGAGCTCTTTACCAAATGTCCGTCTAGGCTTATGATCTCGATTAGAGAGCTTAGGTGCTTTGCCTTATCGACAAGAGGATGCCCCCGTGATTGGGTTAGCGATCTTTTGAGCATCCACTTCGGAATGATTCTTAGCTTTTGATCTTAATTCTTCGATGTTAGCTTCGTCCCTATCACTTGCCCAATCATAATCGTTTACCATATTGTCGTTGAGGTTATGATCGGAAGCGGGCGATTTATCATTGTCTTTGAGATCCAGATGCATTTTCAGAGGGGTTGGATTTGATCGAGCGTTAATAATGGCGTCAAGTTTCTCCATCATCATTTTAGTAGAGGCATCCATTCAGTTGTTAACGTTGGCAATAGCGATTTTTAATTCATTTCTGGTCACACCGGCTACGCTTTCTGAATTTTCGCCAACTTCAGAGCGGTTTGCGAGCGGTGTTTCTTCATTAGCAACATCATCGGCTTCTACGATGGTTTTGCCAGCGGTCTACTTAGACTTGGCCATAATTTTGAAGAAGGATACAACTTAAAAATTTAATGGCAAAGCTTTTAACCTTGTGAGAGCGTGAGAGGAGGTAGGAGATGTGAACGCGGCCCCACGGTGGGCGCCAAATGTTTCAACCAAAAATGGTCAAACACCAAATGATGCTAGAAAAGCATGTCACCAAGTAAATGGTATGAAATTGTGAAGCCACGAACACAAAATAAAAGTAAAAGCAATAAGAAGACGAGATTTTTATAGTGGTTCGATTCAATATGAATCTACATCCACTTCAATCATTCTTCATCATTATGGAGAGAATTACAAATTTTATCATCATACATCACATTAATTACACTTGACCACTTTTGTGATAATTCACCACTTTTGGCTCTCTTTACACTTTAGATCACACTTAGATTCGAGGAGGAAAGGATTGGATTGTGTAATTATACACTTTTCCTTGATTCCATCATGAAAATGATTTTAGATCCGTGCAATGAGGAGGAGTTATGGCGATTGGAGATCACTTGGAGTAGATTGGAGCATGAATTAATGGTTCTTGGAGAAAATAAGATCCATCTTATGTTGGAGAAAGGAGGAGAGAAGTTTGGCGGCCATTAATGAAGTTTTTGGAAGCTTTAGATTGGTGTAGGAATGGTTTAGGCTGCCCTTCGGGGTAGTGTCCTCGATCCCTTGAATTGTGAAGCAAGGGGCTATTTATAGAAGAAGTTTGAAGGTAATGGCGGTTTCGTAATTATGGGTTACAGAGTTTGGATCGGGCATGTATTTGGATTAGGCACGAAATTGGATCGGGGTAGTACTGATCCGTTTTAAATACACATGACCGATTCAAGTGAAAGTACTACAGGTCGCTCCACCTTTTACATTGCAGACCAATCCATTATTTACTTCTTTGCCACCGCATTTTGAATGTCCCGATCCAAAATGAAGCATGGACCAATTCAACTACTTCCACGTGTACTGTGAGTCATGCAGCGTTACACTTTCATGATGAGGCCGATCCAGTTTGTTCATATATTATAGGACCATCGCATGTAAATTTCTGCAAGCCGATTCATGCCGCTTCTTCATTGGACCAATTCATTTCCATGCATTGTTCAATAGGACCGATTCAACCTTTACACAACATTAGCCTCCATGTTACTTGAAGGACCGTGCCACCTTGCATGCCATTACTTTGTTTTCATGCTGTGTATTCACATGTAATCCCACATGTTATCACGTATGATGCAAGTCTAATGCATGTTCACTTTTGATCCATGGTTAGTTGTGATGCCATTCCAGTAAGGTCCGATCCACTTGAACATATTGAGGCCGATTGTAACGAAATGGGATTTTCGACTCCGAAAATCAACATAAAACTACCATGTTGACTATTCAGACATCAGAAATACCTGATCATTAATAGGAAGAAGTTAGAGGGTGAGAATAGATAAGATAGAAAATTAGAATAGAAGAAGAAGAAGATCACCACAGCACAGAATCAGAGTAATATAAATCTCACAGAGGAATGAATAAAATATAGTATATAACATAACTTTGCAATAAAACAATATATATATAATAACATTATCAGAGTACAACACTTACACACAACGGAAATAACAATAGCTATATAATCCTGAAGCCTCCTGCTTCAAGCTCCTCCAAGTATATCTGTAAAGACCTGAACTACTTAACTGCCCGTACAAATTTGGGCACCCAAGAATTTAAGGAAAACAAAACAAAATAAACCCTGGGTCAGTCATTGGACTGATGTGAGTAAACTCAAATCATTTGGTTTAACTTTTCAAAATCCTTTTCAAAATAAAAGGTAATCGTAAGACCGATCCACACATAAATACAGACGGTTTTTACCTTATGATAACCCAAAACATTTTCAAATCAATACTTCTCTGATATTATAATAGTGTATAATTACAAATAAATAGAATCGAGCAAAACGCTTGCATCTCACGCTCCACATATATAGTATACAAACAAAACCGCAGGCGCTTATTGGAGATTGGATTCCGACAATGACAAGGTATGGGACCACCTGCCGATGGTGTATCTCTAGAGGCGAATAAAATGGGTTCAACAAGAACATCTTGCAACCCGGCCCACACATGACCGACCACTCATTTCTCTTGAGTGTATCGAATGTATATCACCAACGGTTGGGAGCTACCCACCGTTTCCTGAAAAGAGACAACATCAAAATAGATAAAAGAATGAAATGGATTTTCTCTAGATAGGTGATATACACCCTAATAGGAGCGACCCACCTAGCCATGCTGCCTGCCCGATTTTTGTCATTTCCCGGTTGATGAGGCTTGAGGTCATAACGTATCTTTTGGAACACCTGACCACCATTCACTTTGGATGCCACATCGTCATACCCGCCAAATCACAAATTGATTTCCCCAAAAATATCATGGGTATAAAGCTAAGAGAAATGAATTCCTCCGCCACCAAACGTAAGTATGTTTGAAGAGATCAACTTACGCGGTCCATTAGATATACTTTGTTAGACATTCATCCATTCACGTTGTCCTGGGACTGGAAAAACCGAAGGCACTATTCTGTAAACAGGATAGCCCTTGCATAACTCCATCTTTAATTATTTTCATCATATTTGATCGCAACGCTAACGTCCATACATAGTGGTTTTCAAAAAATGAATCTGATCCCGGTCTCTCCGTATTGACGACGGGAAAATGGTCAAAAACTTCGATAGTCGATGATTTAACTATCAAATAAAAATAGGTGTACAACCAACGATCTTCTTTCCATATAGGAATTCGATCGATCAATCATCAATCAACATTTATCTCTTTTAATTTAATTTATCATTAATTTATTCATTTCCCATTTCTATATATTTGTAAATTCTTATTTTCTAAATTTAGAAAATGTACTTTATTAATCATTTGAAAACAACTCCATATTTATTCCCATTTCTTATTTCCTATATTAGAAAACATTTCTGATTCTTATTTGGAAAACATTTCCAAACTCTTCCATTGGATTTAAACAGATGTTTAAATATAACGTCGCTATGCAAACTCAAACCATTTTCACTCATTAACTAGATTCACTTTACCAACCTTCACTATCGAACCTTAACCATTCCTTAGTTAAAAATGAAGTCAATCAAGTTGGGGTATAATTACCTCTCAGACCTTAACTGAATAACATTTCTAACCTCGAAATAGACAAAGTTCACATTTTAAATCCTTAACAACTTCCTTACGTAACTCTCAGATTCTATTTACAAATCCACTTATTTTACAGAAATTATTTGGATTATAACAATAGTGTTATAATCCCGTACCTTTGAAATATGATAACTTAAATATAACTTCTATTTCTAAATTTGAATAAACAAGCAAATAACTAATTTATAAATAAATAAATAATCTTGATTTAAAAACGAAAAGTAAATAGTACTTTCCCTAATTCGATATAATCGAATTTCAACTTATAATTCTCTCTCGAGTAATCTATATTCGGTAACTCCCTTTCGAATAACCATATTCGATTATCTCTTTCTTTCGAGTAATGTATATTCGATTATCCCTTTCTTCGAATAACTTATATTCAATTAACTTTCTTCTTCGAATAACTTATATTCGATTAACTCTCTTCTTCGAATAACTTATATTCGATTAACCTTCTTCTTCGAATAACTTATATTCGATTATCAAATATCGGTTTCCAACCGAATACTCATTATCTGGTCAAATCCTAATTTTTTTTATATACTTCCTTAAATAAATTATTTCATAACATCTAGCCTAGTTGAATTCTAATTACCAATCTTTATATATTTTATTTAATTCTATTCATATTTCGATCATCGAAATACATTCCATCCTTTCCTTTTTTAAACAACTCAACCTTCCCATTTACACCCACTTTTGGATTTGAAATCTCAATTATCCACTGATAATTATATTTTTAATTCATTTAAAAACATTATTTATCATAACCCTTGTCCTCATTTTTAAACAAGTTATTTATTTCTAACCATTTTAAATTCCATTTCTGTTAAAATTCTATTTCAAAAATCCACTTTCCTCTATAAATGGGTTTATTTGCAAAATCTTTGCTTAAATCCATTTTTCACACCAAATGTGAAAAATATTCCTTTTATATAATCTCTTTAGTTTGATTTCGTATTTCAAAACAATATCCCATTTTCTAACTTCTATTTACACTTCTATTTAGAATTATACATACGAAATCTCCTCTTTATTTCTAATACTTAAATCTCATTTAATTCCCTTTATAAATGCTGAGTTCACATTCTATTAGAAATATTGGTGTTAAAACCGATTTCTACTTCTCTATAGAAGTTCAGACTTATATATATTCCATTTATCAAAAGATAAATATTCTTTTTAATTTATAAACATTGTTTATAAATTTATTTGCTCAATTTATCTATTAAAACAGATTTCTATGTAAAATCTACTTTGAAACCATCTCCTCATTGTTCCTTTATATCTTCTCAATTCTCCTTTATAATTCTATTTACTTTTCCTAAATAATTTCTTTTATATTTCAATTTGATTTTCGAAATATTTGCTTTTAGTTCTATTTGTTTTCCCTAAATATTATATTTACTTCATAAAGTTCTTTATTTACTTCTTATTACTTTCATTTAGTATTTTAACCAAATCGGTCTTTCAAACTTCCATATAACTGTTGTTAACTTCATATAGAAGTCCTTTACTTAATTTCCAAATATCTCCTTTTAATAAGTCCATTTGATTTTATAAAATTCCAAAATCCCATATTCACTTCATACATTTCTTTTTATAAAATACTTTGATTTTATACGAATATTTTTACTTCAATATACACTTTGAAAATTTCCTTTTTATATAACATCCTTTGATTTTATGTAAATATTTTATTTCAAATTATTGTTTGAAGTTTCCCTTTTTACCCTCCAGTATTCCCTTTGGTATTTAAAAGTACCAAATAACAATGATCAACCACACATAATCAACAACAGATTATAAATCACATCATATATCACAACATATGAAAGAAAGTAAAATAAATGTTGAGGAACCCAGTTGGATTTCTCCGACCTGTTTCCATGCATCCATAGATGTTAATCACATGAATAACACGAATATGAAATATTCTGATAAACAGAATTAATATTCGATTAACGATTTATATCAATATTGTCATCTATATTTTCAACCAATTAACTAGCAGTTCAACCAAACAGCCAACATACAACAAACAACCATCATTTATAAATTCTAAAAATATTTTATAAAAATATAAATTGAGTAGAGTTAGTTAGATTTACTCACACTGGACAGTTATCGTTAAATAAAGATAATTGGTCATTGATTTGATTCAGACGTTTAATTTCACCATAAATCCAAATGAGCTCCATTCCACTCCCAGTCAGTTCCATTGGGTAGTGTCCGTCCATACGATCCTAACGGATCTTGTTTCGTCAGATTCTGATAATGTGTTATAAAGTTATACAATTTACAAGTTAATATACTATTTAAATTAACTTAACTTATTTATTTCACAACTTGGGCCTTCCTCCTTCACCATACCCGGCCCACTACCCAAAATAAAAACCTATACCGTGCCTTTCTTCTACTCCAGGCAAATGCCGCTCCCCCTCTTCACCATTAACGCTGCTTTCATCACCGAATTCCATTCCTCTTCTCCATTAACAAGCAAAACGACAACATCAAACTTCCTCTCATCGAATTCCCCTCAACCGCAAATCCTCAAAGTTGAACTTGCCTCCCTAGTTTATGTCACATTCGACTGGGTCTCGCCTGAAACCCACGACCTGAAATAGCACCGTACTCTCCAGAATTTGGCATACACAAGCCATTTTCCCCCTTAAGTACTAATACAACCCTTGTTCTTCAGTTTGATGCATAAATCACTCAACAACTTGAACCCTAGATTCGCTGGTTTATATACGGCGCTTGGAAAGGATGTCGAACCCAAGAAGATGGTTACAAGCTCGAAGACAATCACTCAACAAATCCATAAAAAATTGTTTCAAAAATTGTAGGAATTTATTTTGATTTGTTTGGATTTTTCTCACATGAGCGATTTTGGTTTGAGAGGAATTTGCTGACGGCGGAAACAACATTGACCAGGAACGAAAATGGATTAGGTTTAGGGTATGGTGAGGGTGTTATATAGGATAATAATATAATTTTTTTATTAATTATTATATTTTATTTTAAGGAAACGCTATTTTTATTTACTGTCAAAAATCCTATAATCACATATGATACCCAAAAATCACGAAATTGGACATGCAGCTACAGTTCGACATTACGGACCCAACAAAACCGGTTTCGTCGAATTCCGACTTCATTTGCTCATACAGCGTATTTTTAACCGCCAAAATACTGACTGTTTTTCACATTAGAAATCCGTATGGCCACACACTGGCTCCAAAAATCACGAAACTTGGAATCTAACAATTATTTAATATTGCACATCCAACAAAATTAGTTTCGTCGAAAACGGAGGTCGTACGCAAAACTGGCTATTTTTAAAGCTCTAAATAACCCTTTTAAATATGTAAATATATTTAAAAATATTTAAATTAAATATTTAAAAATAATTATTATCGTATATATTCACACTAGAATACCATACAGCTCCAACTGGATTTATAACCCGATATTTCAAAATTCCCAGTTATATCGATATTCGATTTATATATAAAATCCTTTTATAATATAAATATATATTTATAAATTTCAAAGGAATTCCATAGCGACTTTTCTAAAATTTGATTTGGACATAAATCAAAATCTACACAATGAAATCCCGATTTTTCTCTTTCATTAGAAAAATATACTTCACCAGCTCCGAACGTTTCTTGTTTCACAGAAATCCGATTTAAAACGGATTCTGTATATTCAATTGAAGTTCGAATCGCCAAATTGTGAACTGCCACGCCATTTCAAGCTCGATTTTAAATTATAATATAATTATACGTTCAAACTTCGTTTAAATAATATATTCGTTATTCTAATTCAATTCCAAACTGAATTATAGCTTATATATGATCCAATTCACATCGTATTGTGAATTCTACTATTTTCGACTATTTCACAAATTAAATATATTATTCTATTATTTAATTTAATTAAATATTCAATATTATTTAATTAAACGACCATATAAATCTCTAAACCATTATTTAAATAATTAAATAAATTTATTATTACATCATAAAAATATGGGACATTTCATTCTTTCCCCCTTAAAATAATTTCGTCCTCGAAATTGCTAAGGTAAAAAACAAACCCTATTTACTATTTAGAACTTATTTGTTTACTTCTTATCTTTAGTTTCAACTGAACCAAATAATTTCAAATAAAATATTAATTAATTCTTATCAACCAAAATTTTCAAAAATCCTGAAAATTTCTCAAACTGCCGAAATTTTCGAAAAATTTCGCCAGCACCTCCTTTGTATGGCTCAATCGGTACAACTGCAACTCGCCGCTCTGGGCCTTCTCCAACCAAAAAGAAAATCAAACAACCAAGCGGCTTGCCAAATCAGCTCATAAATCTCATGCTTTACCAAATATAAACTTGTACCTTTTTGTCGGGCATATCAACTTTATCACTTTCACCTGTTATCAATCCAACATATACCAATGTCATCTCAACCAATTTCCAATCAATATCTGTTCAATACAGCTATTCGCTTATATCCAAACAAAAATTCCTTTTCAATTCAAGTTTCATTCTTGATTCCAAACTCATAATCCCTTAATCGAGTTCTATTTAAAATTCTTATCTCCTAATACAATTGTATTCGATATCATTCTAATCTAATTCAATTTCAATTACCACTTAACTGATTTCAATTCAATTCCAGCTCGGTTTCACAAATTTCTATTTATTTATTTTTTTAATTCGAACAATCTCTTCTTGGGAGTTTTAAACAACTTACCTTTTCCAAAACAAAAACCAAATATTCACTTTTTGAAATCAAAACAACTTGTTTTCTCAAAACAATTCAAAAAACATTATCTTTGGTAGTAATCCGTCACTTACAACTCGAAAATGAATACCGATGACGTCATGATCATCATCGGAATTTATTTTCCAGTGATCGAAGTGAGTTCAATAATATATCACTTTCAAAACCATATCTAAATGCTTCCATTTTGAAATACATTTCAAAATATCATTCTCAATATTTGTAAAACAATTTAAAATCTCCAAGGATTTTAAAATTCTCTTATACTTAATTCAATTTCATTTACAAACACTTATCATGTTTTCAGCATTTTAATTCCAAATTCTGATTTTAATCCAGATTTAATTCCCTTCGTAACACTTATACGAAATTTGATTAGTTATTTATAACCATTTCACATTTTATAATCTTATTCGATTATAATCACAACCAACACATCCTATATACGATAATAATTTCAATATGAATCCTTTATATCAAAATATATTTGGATTAAATTATTTCATTTACCCTACTTTCAAAACATACCATGTCGGTTCATCGTATTCGAGTGTTTAGAAACTCCTACCGATACAGTGGATCAAACTGATCGACCAGAACTTATAAACAACTCAACCAATAAATCTCCACAATATAAAATAGTTTTTATATCAAATAACAAATACATTCACTCGTATATATACACTCAAATCAATCTAGGGTATTTCTAACCCCATCTCTACTGAGTCACGCCACAGAGCCAAGGTAATTACTTAACCTTAAGCTCTGATACCACTGTAACGAACTGGGATTTTCGACTCTGAAAATCAACATAAAACTACCATGTTGACTATTCAGACATCAGAAATACCTGATCATTAATAGAAATAAGTTAGTGGGTGATAATAGATAAGATAGAAAATTAGAATAGAAGAAGATCACCACAGCGCAGAATCAGAGTAATACGAATCTCACAGCGGAACGAATAAAATATAATATATAACATAATTTTGCAATAAAACAGTATATATATATACAATAACATTATCCGAGTACAACACTTACACACAGTGGAAATAACAATAGCTATATAATCCTGAAGCCTCCTGCTTCAAGCTCCTCCAAGTATAGCTGTAAAGACCTAAACTACTTGACTGCCTGTACTAATTTGGGCACCCAAGAGTTTAAGGAAAACTAAACAAAATAAACTCTGGGTCAGTCATGGGACTGGTGTGAGTAAACTCAAATCATTTGGTTTAACTTTTCAAAATCCTTTTCAAAAGAAAAGGTAATCGTAAGACCGACCCACACATAAATACGGACGGTTTTTACCTTACGATAACCCAAAACATTTTCAAATCAATACTTCTTTGATATTATAATAGTGTCTAATTACAAAGAAACAGAATCTAGCAGAACGCTTGCATCTCACGCTCCACATATATAGTATACAAACAAAATCGCAGGCGCTTATTGGAGATTGGATTCCGACTATGACAAGGTATGGGACTACCTGCCGATGGTGTATCTCTAGAGGTGAATACACTGGGTTCAACAAGAACAACTTGCAACCCATCCCACACAAGACCGACCACTCATTTCGCTTGAGTGTATCGAATGTATATCACCAACGGTTGAGAGTTACCCACCATTTTCCGAAAAGGGACAGCATCGAAATAGATAAAAGAATGAAATGGATTTTCTCTAGATAGGTGATATACACCCTAATGGGAGAGACCCACCTAGCCATGTTGCCTGCCCGATTTCTGTCATTTCCCGGTTGATGAGGCTTGAGGTCATAACGTATCTTTTGGAACACTTGACCACCATTCACTTTGAATGCCACATCGTCATACCCGCTAAATCACAAATTGATTTCCCCAAAAATACCATGGGTATAAAGCTAAGAGAAACGAATTCCTCCGCCACCAAACATAAGTACGTTTGAAGAGATAAACTTATGCGATCCGTTAGATATACTTTGTCAGACATTCATCCATTCACGTTGTCCTGGGATTGGACAAATCGAACGCACTATTCTGTAAACAGGATAGCCCTTGCATAACTCTGTCTTCAATTATTTTCGTCATATTTGATCGCAACGCTAACGTCTATACAGAGTGGTTTTCAGATAATGAATCCGATCCCAGTCTCTTCGTATTAACGACGGGAAAATGGTCAAAAACTTTGATAGTCGGTGATTTAACTGTCAAAGAAAAATAGGTGTACAACCAATGATCTTATTTCCAGATAGGAACTTGATCGATCAATCATCATTCATCATTTATCTCTTTTAATTTAATTTATCATTAATTTATTCATTTCCCATTTCTATATATTTTAAAATTCTTATTTTCTAATTTAGAAAATGTACTTTATTAATCATTTGAAAACATCTCCATATTTATTCCCATTTCTTATTTCCTATATCAGAAAACATTTCTGATTCTTATTTGGGAAACATTTCCAAACTCTTCCATTGGATTTAAATAGATGTTTAAATATAACGTCGCTATACGAACTCGAACCATTTTCACTCATTAACTAGATTCACTTAACTAACCTTCACTATCGAACCTTAACCATTCCTTTGTTAAAAACAAAGTCAATCAAGTTGGGGTATAATTACCTCTCAGTCCTTAACTGAACAACATTTCTAACCTCGAAATAGACAAAGTTCACCTTTTAAATCCTTAACAACTTCCTTACGTAACTCTCAGATCCACTTCTTTTACAAAAATCATTTGGATTATAACAATAGCGTTATAATCCCATACCTTCGAAATATGATAACTTAAATATAACGTCTATTTCTTAATTTGAATAAACAAACAAACAACTAATTTATAAATAAATAAGTAATCTTGATTTAAAAACGGAAAGTAAATAGTACTTTCCCTAATTCGATATAATCGAATTTCAACTTATAATTCTCTCTCTCGAATAATCTCTATTCGATAACTCCCTTTCGAATAACCATATTCGATTATCTCTTTCTTTCGAATAACCTATATTCGATTATCCCTTTCTTCAAATAACTTATATTCGATTAACTTTCTTCTTCGAATAACTTATATTCGATTAACACTCTTCTTTGAATAACTTATATTCGATTAACTCTCTTTTTCGATTAACTTATATTTGATTATCAAATATCGGTTTCCAACCGAATACTCATTATCTGGTTAAATCCTAATTTTTTTATATACTTTCTTAAATAAATGATTTCATAACATCTGGCCCAGTTGAATTCTAATTACCAATCTATATATATTTTATTTAATTCTATTCATATTTCGATCATCGAAATGCGTTCCATCCTTTCCTTTTTAAAACAACTCAACCTTCCCATTTTACACTCATTTTTGGATTTGAAATCTTAATTATCCACTGGTAATTATATTTTTAATTCATTTATAAACATTATTTATAAATCACCACACATGTCCTCATTTTTAAACAAGTTATTTATTTCTAACCATTTTAAATTCCATTTCTGTTAAAATTCTATTTCAAAAATCCACTTTCCTCTATAAATGGGTTTATTTGCAAAATCTGTTTATTTGCAAAATCTTTGCTTAAATCCATTTTTCATACCAAATGTGAAAAATATTCCTTTTATACAATCTCTTTAGTTTAATTTCGTATTTCAAAACAATATCCCATTTTCTGACTTTTATTTACACTTCTATTTAGAATTATACATATGAAATCTCCTTTTTATTTCTAATTCTTAAATCTCATGTAATTCCCTTTATAAATGCTGAGTTCACATTCTATTAGAAATATCGGTGTTAAAACTGATTTCTACTTCTCTATAGAAGTTTAGACTTATATATTACATTTATCAAAAGATAAATATTCTTTTTAATTTATAAACATTGTTTATAAATTTATTTTCTCAATTTATCTGTTAAAACATATTTCTATTTAAAATCTACTTTGAAACCATCTCCTGTTGTTCTTTTATATCTTCTCAATTCTCCTTTATAATTCTATTTATTTTTCCAAAATTATTTCTTTTATAATTCAATTTGATTTTCGGAATATTTCCTTTTAGTTCTATTTGTTTTCCCTACATATTATATTTACTCCATAAAGTTTTTTATTTACTTCTTATTACTTTCATTTAGTATTTTAACCAAATCGGTCTTTCAAACTTCCATATAACTTTTGTTAACTTCATACAGAAGTCCTTTATTTAATTTCCAAATATCTCCTTTTAATAAGTCCATTTGATTTTATAAAATTCCAAAATCCCATATTCACTTCATACATTTCTTTTTATAAAATACTTTGATTTTATACGAATATTTTTACTTCAATATACACTTTGAAAATTTTCTTTTTATATAAAAACCTTTGATTTTATATAAATATTTTATTTCAAATTATAATTTGAAATATACCTTTTCACCCTCCAGTATTCCCTTTGGTATTTAAAACTACCAAATAACAATGATCAACCACACATAATCAACAAAAGATTATAAATCATATCATATATCACAACATATGAAAGAAAGTAAAATAAATGTTGAGGAACCCAGTTGGATTCCTCCGTCCTGTTTCGTTGCATCCATAGATGTTAATCATATGAATAACACGAATATGAAATATTCTGGTAAACAAAATTAGTATTCGATTAATGATTTATATCTATATTGTTATCTATATTTTCAACCAATTAACTAGAAGTTCAACCAAACAACCAACACATAGCAAACAACCATCATTTATAAATTCTAAAAATATTTTATAAAAATATAAATTGAGTAGAGTTAGTGAGATTTACTCACATTGGACGGTTATCGTTAAATAACGATAATTGGTCATTGATTTGATTCAGACGTTTAATTTCACCATAAATCCAAGCGACCTCCAATCCACTCCTAGTCAGTTCCATTGGGTAGTGTCCGTCCATACGATCCTAATGGATCTTGTTTCGTTAGATTCTTATAATGTGTGATAAAGTTATACAACTTACAAGTTAAGATGCTATTTAAATTAACTTAACTTATTTATTTCATAACTTGGGCCTTCCTCCTTCACCATACCCAGCCCATTACCCAAAATAAAAACCCATACCGTGCCTTTCTTCTACTCCAGGCAAATGCCGCTCCCCCTCTTCACCATTAACATCGCTTTCATCACCGAATTCCATTCTTCTTCTCCATTAACAAGCAAACTGACATCACCAAACTTCCTCTCATCGAATTCCCCTCAACCGCAAATCCTCAAAGTTAAACTCGCCTCCCTAGTTTCTGTCGCGTTCGACTGGGTCTCGCCTGAAACCCGCGACCTGAAATAGCACCGTACTCTCCAGAATTTGGCATACACAAGAAATTTTCCCCCTTAAGTACTAATACAACCCTTGTTCTTCAGTTTGATGCTTAAATCACTCAACAACTTGAACCCTAAATTCGTTGATTTATATACGGCGCTTGGGAAGGACATCGAACCCAAGAAGATGGTTACAAGCTCGAAGACAATCACTCAACAAATCCATAGAAAATTGTTTCAAGAATTCTAAGAATTTATTTTGATTTGTTTGGATTTTTTTCACATGAACGATATTGGTTTGAGAGGAATTTGCTGGCGGCGGAAACGACATTGACCAGGAACGAAAGTGGATTACGTTTAGGGTATGGTGAGGGTATTATACAAGATAAAAATATAATTTTTTTATTGATTATTATATTTTATTTTAAGCAAACACTATTTTTATTTACTGTCACAAATTCCTATAATCACATATGATACCCAAAAATCACGAAACTGGACATGCAGCTATAGTTCGACATTACGGACCAAATGAAACTGGTTTCGTCGAATTCCGACTCCGTTTGCTCACACAACGTATTTTTAACCATCAAAATACTGACTGTTTTTCACATTAAAATTCCGTACGGCCACATACTGACTCCAAAAATCACAAAACTTGGAATCTAACAATTATTTAATATTGAGGATCCAAAAAAATTAGTTTCATTGAAAATAGAGGTCGTATGCAAAACTGGTTACTTTTAAAGCTCTAAATAACCCTTTTAAATATATAAAAATATTTAAAAATATTTAAATTAAATATTTAAAAATAAATATTATCGTATATATTCACACTAGAATACCATACAGCTCCAATTGGATTTATAACTCGATATTTCAAAATTCCCAGTTATATCGATATTTGATTTATATATAAAATCCTTTTATAATATAAATATATATTTATAAATTTAAAAGGAATTCCATAGCGACTTTTCTAAAATTTGATTTGGACATAAATCAAAATATACACAATCAAATCCCGATTTTTCTCTTTCATTAGAAAAATATACTTCACCAGCTCCGAACATTTCTTATTTCACAGAAATCCGATTTAAAACGGATTCTGTATATTCAATTGAAGTTCGAATCGCCAAATAGCGAACTGCCGCGCCATTTCAAGCTCGATTTTAAATTATAATATAATTATACATTCAAACTTCATTTAAATAATATATTCGTTATTCTAATTCAATTCAAAACTGAATTATAGCTTATATATGATCCAATTCACATCGTATTGTGAATTCTAATATTTTCGACTATTTCACAAATTGAATATATTATTCTATTATTTAATTTAATTTAATATTTAATATTATTTAATTAAACGACCATATAAATCTCTAAATCATTATTTAAATAAATAAAATTTATTATTACATCGTAAAAATATGAGACATTACACCGATCCACCTTTGAGCAGCCTCCACGTGTATGTTTTATATTTTTGTATGGCTTCACGTATGTTGGCTTCACTGTTGATAGTGCCATGCAGTTTATTACTGTCGATCCATTCTTTTACTTGAATTGGACGATCCAATTAAGAAACATTGCATGGTCGATCCAATAATTCACCATATTGCCACGTGTATCTCAAAGCACCGACCCAAATATTTATTAGCATCGACCCGGTCTGTTTTAATGTACCGATCCAATGTAATGTCCGATCCAATGCTTTGATACTAACCGACCTGGTTCATTAATTCTGACTGACCGAACCATATTATTAAGGCCGGTCCATATCTGCGACCGACTCGGTCCGTTGGAACTGACCGATCCGGTGCTTTAGCAGGGTTAACACCTCCTCCCTTCCTTCACCATCTCACGTGCGCCCCAGACCTGGAATCTCCATGACCGTGTCAGTTTCTCACACTAAACCTGACCTTATTAGAATCTCACCTCCTTCACCGATGGCTAACATCCCCACCACTGCCACAGCTTCTCCACATCACCGCCTCTCCACGCAGCTTGCCCATGGACCAACCTCCGTCCTTCCCCTCAGCGCAACACCCAGTCCCGCTGCTCCAACCACCTCCTTGCCACTGCCTCCCTTGTTCGGAACTACCACGCTGACCTCTGCCCTTGCCTGCTTCACCTGTCGCACCTCCTACCAGCTTGAGTGAGAAGAAAGAGTCATATTAATAAGAGATGGAAGTGTATGAAATGTAAAACTGATATGCGAACATGCTGCTGGCACAAAACAAGGGACAACTACACTACATGCTACAAATGCAGATGTACACGAGAGCATTGTTACGCGTAAGAGTATTATATGTGCTATACAAAATGAATCAACCTTAGAACATAGAGAGTAGTTTTGGTGATGACTGTTTTTGTGGAGTAGAGCATGTACAACGTAGATCCGGTTTCATAATTCATATCATGTCTTTGCAGCATGGAAAATCCTCTTCTCGTTGGCATGGTGAGTGGTTAACTCATGATTTATATATTCTTATGTTAATTAAATTGCCGAATTCATGATACATATATTGCTATACTAGTTGGTTTATTAAACTATCGATTGATGATTTAAATTAATTTAGACAATTAAGATTATTGCGAGTTGACATGTGACATTAGAATCAAAACTGAATTAAATTGATTTGTGGTTGATTTCTATTTGATAATTAAATTACTTTGAATTATATTTATCGTGTTGAATTTAAAATGAACTAAATGAATATTTTGGTCATTTTAATCAAATGTAGAAGTTAACCTGAATTGAAATTTATTGACATACAATACTAAATTGAAATACAGTGAATTTCACGTGATGGAGATTTATTAAATTAAATTTTAATTAAATAATAAATTTTTATAGTATCAATAATCGAACACATTGATATTTGATTGTTGTGTTATACGTTAGCTCGTATCTTGATTTTATGCTTGATTTGATTGATTGTTATGATGGTTGTTATTAGGACATATTCCTATCATTATATCATTGATTATCAAAATAATGTTGGCTTTGAATAGTTATACACCATACTCGGACCTGGAATTCAGATTAAGTAGAAATAATATAGACTTGTTTATTTATATTAATTTGCAAAATTTATAATTTTGAATTTGGTTACATGGATCTGTTAATGAAATTCATTGAAATTTAATTTGAATGTTAATTTAGGATTCAAAGTCAATTTAATGAAAATTTATTATTTAAACTTATTTTAAGTTAATAGGTTTAAATCAGTTTAACTAATTCTAAGTAGTTTTTAATTATTTTAAATTGGATTTAATTTAATATAAATTATTTCCTATTATTCTAAATAAGATTTGAATTATATAGTTTAAACGAATTTGGGGAAACACGAATTTAAATTACTTTGAAGTAGGTTTGAATTATTTCATCAAATCTGATGTAACTCTATTGAAGTAGAAAAAAATTCCAATGATTCTGGAAAATTAAAGACGTTAAAATTACGAATTCTTACGGATATTTTCAGAACATTGTAGTTTCAGGTAACAAATTGGACATATATATTACTAACGATATGGGTAACCCATAATTGAAAATGGGGTTTTGTTCAAGGGTTCTTTAAAACCCGAGTACAATCTGTTAAGGATATACTTCAATGGACTTATTAAATTCTATAGATCGTAACTCGCCGACCTTGCATTAAGAGGAATCTTCCAATTTAATTTCCTATATTTGTACATAATTGTTCGTAATACTCAAATTCAGAATTAACCCTAGTTTAAAAGAATTTGGTTTAAATCTTGAGTATTAAATATGTTATGAAATTTAATATATTATTATTCTAAGGATGTTGAAATAAACTGGTATTTAATTTAAAAGAATTATCATCGAAAGAACTATTAATTTGAAGAATTAAGTAGTTATATTTCACTTGTGTTGAACTCAAAAGTATTGCATTTTTAATCCTTGTTTCAATTTGACTGTCATAAGAATATATAGTCTTGATCTGAGTTTTTGTTTGACTCAGATTAGACTGAGTATTTCAGTTATCGAAGACACTTGTTACTTGAAGGCGAAGATGGCAGTTGATGGCCATTTATACTATTCTTATTTCGCTGCATATTTGGCATGTTCTAGTAAATGTGCAATTCTAATATATTATAAAATGAGATCTAATCTAATGTATATTGTTTAACAACTTTATGAACTGCTTATGTTATTATTATATTTTATCGTTCCGCTGTGAGATCTTGCATACTATTTAGTTCCTTCTCTTCTCTTATTTTTTTTCTCCAATTAAACCCTATTAATAATTCGTCATTTTTGGATGGTTTGAGTTGGACATGGGTGGTTTATTATCACTTGAACTGTTCTAAAATGCGGGTTGTTACCATGTTTCAGTGAGTTTTTTGGACTGTATTACTTAGTATATTATGTGTAAATTTGTTGATTCTGTTGGAAGAATGATATTATACAATGTGGAAGATGCTTTGCTTCTTTGCTTTAGATACACAGTGTGCATACCATGTGTATGATATGCTTTATTGAGAATGTACATAAGATTAGGCTACGACTCCAACATATTGGAAAGTAGAGTTGTAATGACCCGGATTTCGAGCGACTTTGGTTATCGGCATAAGCACGATGTCGATAACCAAAACGTCGAAAAATCCTGGTAATTAGTGAAAGAAATTAGAGGATGAGGAAAGATAAGATAGAAACTTAGAATAGAAGAAGAAGAAGACAACATCAGAGTAACACGAACCTCACAGCGGAACGAATAACATATAATATATATAACATAACTTGAAATATACATTTGTACTTGCATATACATATCATTATCAAAGTACAGCACTTACAACACAGCGGAAATAACTATAGCTATATGATCCTGAAGCCTCCTGCTCCAGCTCTTCCAGTATCTGTAAATCCCGACTACTTGACTGCCCGTACAAATTTAGGCACCCAAGAGTTTAGGGAAAACAACAAAGTAAACTCCGGGTCAGTCATGGGACTGGTATGAGTAAAGCAGTTTAAAAACAGTTCGAACAAGTAAACGATATCTCATAAGACCACGCCGCATAACGGAACGGGTTTTTCCCTTATGAGAATCCAAAATAACTTTATATCAAAAATCTTTTGATATTATAATAATGCCTATCAATCACAGTATATATAATCATCTAGCAGAAACGCTTTCATCTCACGTTCTACATATATAGTATACAATCAAAACCGCAAGCACGTATTGGGTAATGGGTTTCCAACTATGACAAGGTATGGAATCACCTTTCGCTAATGTACCTCTAGAGAGGAATACACTGGGTTCAACAAGAACATCTTGCAACCCGGCCACACATGACCGACCACTCATTTTGCTTGAGAGTATCGAATGTATATCACCAACGGTTGGGATCAGCAACCGTTTCCCGAATGGGACAGCATCAACAATAGATTTTTAGAAGTAAATGAAACTCTAGATCAGGTGATTATACACCCTACTTCGGTGCGACCGACTTAGCCATGCTGCCTGCCCGATTTCTGTCATTTACCGGATGATGAGGCTAGAAGCTACGCTTTATCATCATACCAGATTCACTTTGAATGCCACATCATCAAATCCATCCAAACACCGATTGACGTCCTCAACAATACATTATGTGTTAGCTAAAAGAAGTTTCCTTCCTCGCTTCCACTCTTGGCACGGTTGGAGAAATCAATATACGTGATCGTCTGGACATACTCTGTCAGACATCCGTCCATACAAGTCATCCAGGAACAGGATGATCCGAAGGCACTATTCTGTAAACAGGATAGCCCTTGCATAACTCCGTCTTCAATTTCCTTTGGCATATATGATTTGCAATGCTTATGCCAATACAGAGTGGTTCTTCGGATAATAATCCAACCGGTCTCTCCATATTAACAACGTTAAAATGGTCAAAACTTCGATAGTCTGTGATTTAACTATCGAATAAAAATAGGTGTGCAAACAATGATATTATTTCCAAATGGAAATTATATCGATCAAACATCATTCAACATTCATTTCTTTAATTCATTAATTTTACTTATCTCCTGTTTCCCTACGTTCAATATTCCTTATTTTCTAAATTGGGAAAATATACGTTATTAACAATGGAAAAACATTTCCATTTCTTTGTTTCTTTATTAGAAAACATTTCTGGTTTCTTATTTGGAAAACATTTCCAAAGCTTCTTCATTGGACTTAGACATATGTTTAAACAAACCATCGCGATGCCAACTCAAACCATTTCCTTTACTGTCGAACCTTAACTATTCCTTAGTTAAAAATGAAGTCAATCAAGTTGGGGTAGAACTACCTCTCAGACCTTAACTGAACAACATTTCTAACTTTGAAATAGACAAAGTTCACTTTATATTTCTCTAACAAACTTCCTTACTTAACCCTCCTTCGAATAACTATATTCGATTGACTCTTATCAATTAACTCTATTGGACTAACCCCTATCAATTAACTCTATTGGACTAACACTATTTGACTAACGCTATTTATTTACTCATTTCACTTACTCTTTTCGAATAAACTATATTCGATAATTCCTTTTACTTTCTATTCGAATAACTATATTCGATTTACTCATTTGCTTCTATTCGAATAACTATATTCGATTTAACTCATTTGCTTCTATTCTAATCGATTAAACTAACATCGATTATCTCCTTTCAACTTTATTCTCTAATCGATTAACTAACATCGATTAACTTCTTTTTAACTTTATTCTCTAATCGATTAACTAACATCGATTAACTTCTTTTTAACTTTATTCTCTAATCGATTAACTAACATCGATTAACTTCTTTTTAACTTTATTCTCTAATCGATTAACTAATATCGATTAACTTCTTTTTAACTTTATTCTCTAATCGATTAACTCCTTTTACTTTATCACTAATCGATTAACTAACATCGATTAACTTCTTTTTAACTTTATCACTAATCGATTAACTAACATCGATTAACTTCTTTTTAACTTTATCACTAATCGATTAACTAACATCGATTAGCTCCTTTCAACTTTATTCTCTAATCGATTAACTAACATCGATTAACTCCTTTTTAACTTTATCACTAATCGATTAACTAACATCGATTAACTTCTTTTAACTTTATCACTAATCGATTAACTAAAATCGATTAACTCCTTTTGATAAACTACGTTTTCCGTTACAACTATTTCCTTTTTATAACGTTTACTTACCGTTACAAATATTTCCTATTTATAACTTCTATTTACCGTTACAAATATTTCCTATTTATAACTTCTATTTACCGTTACAAATATTTCCTATTTATAACTTCTATTTACCCTCTAAATAAATATTCCTTTTCTATTTATATTTATTTTCTAAATAAATATCCCTTTTCTATTTCTATTTATTTTCTAAATAAATATCCCTTTTATAAAACCGTGTTCGTTTTATAAATATTTCCTTTTATAAAATCCTTTGATTTTATAAAATTCCTTTATTTCAATATACATTGAAATACTTCTTTTTTTACATCCCAGGGTTTCTTATGATATTTAAAATATCGAATAACAATGATCAATATCATTCCAACACCCATAATCCATAACAGATTATATAACACATCATATATCACAATATATGATAACAGTAAAATAAATGTTGTGGAATCCAGTTGGATTCCTCCAACCTGTTTCCCTGCATCACAGATGTTAAACAATATAGATAACATCACTTTCAGTTCCATATGATATATTCTGTTAAATAGAATCAATATAGAAATTAAATCAACTGACTAGCAGTTCAATCAAACAGTCAACATACAGTAAATCAGCCAATATCTAACAGTTCTAAAAATACAACATGAAATTATAAACTGTTCAGAGTTAGTGAGATTTACTCACATTGCGCGTTAACCGTTGAATAACGGTTTGCGTTATTTGATTCAGTCGGACAATTTATTTCTCCATAAATTGTAACGAGCTCGGATTCACTCCCCGTCAGTCCCATTGTGTTGCTCCCGTCCATACGGTCCCAATGTGACAAACGGTTCGTAAATCTAACACCGTACGACCAAGATATTACATTTACAAGTTAAATACGTTATTTGAATTAAAATAAAACTACATATTATTAACTATCGGGCCTAACCTTTTTTTGGCTCATCAGCCCAATACCAAACCCGCACCCATATTTGAAGCTTCTTCCCAAACAGTACAAAGTCATGGCCTGTCTCACGCACTCCCCTCTTCACTATTATAAGCATCATGATTACCACTCCGTTCCTTTTCATTTTTTGATTCCTACAACATTTACTTTTTAAACTGGGCTTTCATACCACAACCGCCCCAAATACCCATCCACCGTGTGGCGTCCATCTTCCCCAGTGCCCTCACCAGTATCTGCTCCTCACAAAATAAACCCGTACTGTATCGATGGCCATTTACCGATCTCCATCTCCTCATTTCTCCATCGTTTTCGAAATCAAATCCGGCTACGAACTTCGCTGCTCAAAAGCTCCCCTATCAACCACATCATAGAAAGCGCGACTGCCGAATCCACATTTCAAACTCCAAGAGCTCGTTCGCACCTCTTCAGGAACCCGCGACTTAGTGGATTTTCCGGTTCGTAAATATACCATCGAGTGGCACAAAACAGGTAGGAGCTTGCAGCTCTTCAGATGCCGCTCCTGAAGAAGTCTATTTCGAGATTTAGTTTGGATTTTATTTAGAATTTTTAGGTCGCCTTTTTGGTTTGAGGAAGAAAATACCGTGGCGGCTCATTTGTTTAGTTTCTACAGGATGGTTTTTATGTTGTGAGGATGGAGTAATTTGGTTTATAAGAGAGGACGTTTATGAACCATGACTTTGTAAAAATGAGTGAAGGACGTGCATACACCAATGTATATTAAGAGACCACCTAGTTTTTGAACGAGAGGACAAGTCATACAGTACGTGTATGTTAGGGGACCTCACTTTGTGTTGACAACGAGAGGACGGGGCATAGAGCATGTGTATGTGGTGTTGTTTCAAGTTCACACAATTCTTGTACTCTATTATACAAAATTTATACGATTGTACGGACTGCTATAGACAGAATTTAACATACCGTTGTGACGACCAACGTACCACGATCCCAAAGATATAATAATATCGGTAGATTAACTCATATTGTGAAACCCCAAAATGTTGACTACAGGGTGCAAAATACCTTAAATAAAAAGTTGCTTATTTAATTAATTAAAAATTACAGTAAAATTCTAAAAATTAAATTATCACTACGTCTCAAAAGGACCTTGTCTAAATTCAAACCCGATATTCAAATATATTGAAAACCCCTTTTATAACGTAAATAAAGCGTCGCAAATTATAAAGGAATTCCACAGCGACTTTTCTAGAATTTGATTTGGACGTAAATCAAAATCTACACGACGTAATCCCGATTTTTCTCTTCCACTAGAAAGATATACTCCACCAGCTCCACACGTTTCTTGTTTCACAGAAATCCGGTTTAAAACGAATCCTGTACATTCAGTTGAAGTTCGAATCACCAATTTACGAACTGCAGCGCCATTTCGAGCTCGATTAAAATTATATTATAAACTATACGTTCAACTGTCGACGATTGAATATATTCGTTATTCAAATTCAATTCCAAACTGAATTATATATCACCGATGATCTGGTTCACACCATATCGCCATTTCAGCTAATTCTGATTATTTCAGAATTTAATATATTATTTAATTTATTATTTCAATTAAATATTCACCATTATTTTATTCCACGACCGTTTAATTCACTATACCACCATTGATATAATAAAATAAATTAATCATAATACCTCTGCCAATGCGGGTCATTACAATCTTCCCCACTTAAAATAATTTCGTCCTCGAAATTGCTAAAAAGTAGAGGACGACCCTATCGACTGGTTAGAACATATTTGTTCACTTCTTAACTTCAGTTTCAACTGAACCAATTTAATTTCAATTAAATTATAAATTCTTATCAACGAAAATTTTCAAAAATCCTGAAAATTTTCTAACGCCTTAACTCTTTGAAAATTTTCGCCAGCATCTCCTTTGTACTGGTCAATCGGTCAAACTCCAACTCGCCTCTCTGGGCCATCTCCAACCCAAAAGAAAATCAAACAGCCAAGCGGCTTGCCCATTCGGCTCATAAATCTCTTGCTTATATCGAATATAAACTTGTACCTTTTCGTCGGGCATATCAACTCTATCACTTCCACCTGTTATTAAATTCAGCGGATACAAGGGTTATCCCAATCAAATTCCCATCTGCTTTTATCCACGACACAACCATTCGCTTATATCCTAAGTCGAATTTTATTTCAAATTCGAGTTTCATCTCGATTCCCAACTCTTAACTTGATTATCACATTACACTTCAAATTTGAGTCTCACAATCCAATTTGTCTTGATATCATTCTAATTCAATCTCAGTTACCACTTTACTGGCTTTACTTTAATTCAAATTTTGCTTTCACAAATTTCTGTTAAATTTGTTTTTAATTCAAACAGTCTTTCCCAGGGGAGTTTTCAAACAGTTTACTCTTTTCAAAAATCAATTTTCCTTTTTGAAATTCAACTGAGCCCTTAATTAATATTCCATTAGTTAAATCACTTCTCTATTCCTTTATCAATATTTGTTAACCAAATATTTTCAATAACCAAATTGTCCCTTTTATGTTATTGGGAAAACATTTCCGAATATCGCCTTCCTTTATTTTCTAAACTTTAGAAAATATATGCTATTTATAATTGGAACATATTCCAATTACTTATCTCTTTTCCGATCTCGTTTATTTCTATATTTAGGAAATATTCTTTATTCTATTTCCAAGCTTACACTTATTTGGGTTAAAACGGATGTTGTGTAAAACATCGTTACGACAATCCAAATACTATATTCAACTAACTCTTATTCAACATCGATCTTCGAGCCTGAAATCTTACTGTTTATTGGTTAATAATGAAATCAATCAAGTTGGGGCATAACTACCTCTCGGACCTTGACTGAATAACATTTATAGCGTCAAAACAGATATGACTACTTACTCGAATAATCAATATCATACAACTACTTCTTCACTTTTAAACACGTATACGCTTCCTCTTTCTATTCTTACTAGATTTTATTTTAGACTTCCTTTTTGATTTTACTATTCTATTTTTAAGTTCATTTTCTTATCGACTTCTATATATATCGATACGTTGATTTCTAACTATCAAATTATCTTAAAAATATTCTAACTCCTTAAATTCCCGGAAAAATTCGCCATAACCTCCTTTGTACTGGGAGCATCGGGATATTTCAAATAGCCTCCCATGGCTCCTACCAATCCAAAAAAAAGAAAAAGCCAAGTGGCTAGCCGATACGGCGCATAAAATCTCATATGTGAATTAAATACATACCTTTCGTCGAGCATTCTATTTATATACCTTGCATTATCCTTATCCATACCTATCTCATGTATATTTATACATTCCTAATTCATTTCAACTTAATCCAATCATTTTAACTTAGTTCGTTAAGTGATTTTCAAATTACTGGTTTGCCCATTTCACCTTTTTATTTGAGTATAACATGTTCAAATATATTTTAAATTGTTTATCAACTAATTGAATTCCTTTTCAATTCTATTTGAATTTCCTATATTCAAATTCCATTTCAATTCTCTTATTCAAATTCTATACTTGAATTTCATTTCAATTCTATTTGAATCTTCTATATTCAAATTTCATTTTCACTTTCGATATTCAAATCCAATATTTGAATTCCTTTATATTTTCTATATTCAAATTCTATATTTGAATTTCATTTGAATTTCTATATTCAAACTCTATTTCAAATCCATTGAATTTCATATATTCAAACTCCCTTTGAATTTCTATATTCAAATCCCCTTTGAATTTTCTACATTCAATTCTATGTTTGAACTTCCTTTATTCAAATTCCTTTAAATAAGTCTCGATTTCAATTCCTTTTGAAATCGATATTTCTACCTTTGGAAGATAGATTTCCCTTTCAATTTCACACTTGTACTTTATTTCTGAATTATCCAATGATAATTCTTTTCACTTCATTTATAAACTTCATTTATAAAGAACTATTTATAAACTTCGTTTATAAAGGGACTTCTCGTTTTATTTCCTTTAAAACAAGTTAATATTTCAAATCTATTTAAAAATTCAAATTCTATTTTTCAAATCCCATTTTGAAATTCTACACACCTTGTCTTTCCCAAAACAAATTCAAAACAGTATCTTTGGTAGTAATTCGTCACTTACAACTCGAAAATGAATACTGATGATGCAGCTGTCATCGTCAGAATTTATTTTCCAGCGATCGAAGTGAGTTCAATACTATAAAACCATTTCTAAACATTTCCACTTTGAAATTCATTTCAAAATATAATTCACACTGCTTGTAAAACAATTTAAAATCTCCCAGGATCTTTAAATTTTCCTTATTTTTAATCCCAATCCATTTACAAACACTTATCCAATTTTCCCGAATTTTAATTCAAATTCTGGTTTAAATTTCAGATTTAACTCATCTGATTTCACGTATTTCACTTATATGAATTTTGATTGGTTATTTACATAACCATTTTGCTTTATAATCTTACTCAATTATAATAACAACCAATATATCCAATATATATCAAAATATACGTTGGGTAAACTATTTCGTTTACCCTCTTTCAAAACATACCATGATGGTTCATCGTATTCAAGTGTTTAGTAACTCCTACCGATATAGTGGATCAAACTGATCGACCAGAACTCATAAACGACTCAACCAACAAATCTCCATAATAAAAAATTATTTTTATATCATATACAAATACGTTCACTCGTATATATACACTCAATCTCAGTCTAGGGTATTGCTAACCCTATCTCTACCAAGTCACGCCACAGAGCCAAGTAATTCTTAACTTAAGCTCTGATACCAACTGTAATGACCCGAATTTCGAGCGACTTTGGTTATCGGCATAAGCACGATGTCGATAACCAAAACGTCGAAAAATCCTGGTAATTAGTGAAAGAAATTAGAGGATGAGGAAAGATAAGATAGAAACTTAGAATAGAAGAAGAAGAAGACAACATCAGAGTAACACGAACCTCACAGCGGAACGAATAACATATAATATATATAACATAACTTGAAATATACATTTGTACTTGCATATACATATCATTATCAAAGTACAGCACTTACAACACAGCGGAAATAACTATAGCTATATGATCCTGAAGCCTCCTGCTCCAGCTCTTCCAGTATCTGTAAATCCCGACTACTTGACTGCCCGTACAAATTTAGGCACCCAAGAGTTTAGGGAAAACAACAAAGTAAACTCCGGGTCAGTCATGAGACTGGTATGAGTAAAGCAGTTTAAAAACAGTTCGAACAAGTAAACGATATCTCATAAGACCACACCGCATAACGGAACGGGTTTTTCCCTTATGAGAATCCAAAATAACTTTATATCAAAAATCTTTTGATATTATAATAATGCCTATCAATCACAGTATATATAATCATCTAGCAGAAACGCTTTCATCTCACGTTCTACATATATAGTATACAATCAAAACCGCAAGCACGTATTGGGTAATGGGTTTCCAACTATGACAAGGTATGGAATCACCTTTCGCTAATGTACCTCTAGAGAGGAATACACTGGGTTCAACAAGAACATCTTGCAACCCGGCCACACATGACCGACCACTCATTTTGCTTGAGAGTATCGAATGTATATCACCAACGGTTGGGATCAGCAACCGTTTCCCGAATGGGACAGCATCAACAATAGATTTTTAGAAGTAAATGAAACTCTAGATCAGGTGATTATACACCCTACTTCGGTGCGACCGACTTAGCCATGCTGCCTGCCCGATTTCTGTCATTTACCGGATGATGAGGCTAGAAGCTACGCTTTATCATCATACCAGATTCACTTTGAATGCCACATCATCAAATCCATCCAAACACCGATTGACGTCCTCAACAATACATTATGTGTTAGCTAAAAGAAGTTTCCTTCCTCGCTTCCACTCTTGGCACGGTTGGAGAAATCAATATACGTGATCGTCTGGACATACTCTGTCAGACATCCGTCCATACAAGTCATCCAGGAACAGGATGATCCGAAGGCACTATTCTGTAAACAGGATAGCCCTTGCATAACTCCGTCTTCAATTTCCTTTGGCATATATGATTCGCAATGCTTATGCCAATACAGAGTGGTTCTTCGGATAATAATCCAACCGGTCTCTCCATATTAACAATGTTAAAATGGTCAAAACTTCGATAGTCTGTGATTTAACTATCGAATAAAAATAGGTGTGCAAACAATGATATTATTTCCAAATGGAAATTATATCGATCAAACATCATTCAACATTCATCTCTTTAATTCATTAATTTTACTTAACTCCTGTTTCCCCACGTTCAATATTCCTTATTTTCTAAATTGGGAAAATATACGTTATTAACAATGGAAAAACATTTCCATTTCTTTGTTTCTTTATTAGAAAACATTTCTGGTTTCTTATTTGGAAAACATTTCCAAAGCTTCTTCATTGGACTTAGACATATGTTTAAACAAACCATCGCGATGCCAACTCAAACCATTTCCTTTACTGTCGAACCTTAACTATTCCTTAGTTAAAAATGAAGTCAATCAAGTTGGGGTAGAACTACCTCTCAGACCTTAACTGAACAACATTTCTAACTTTGAAATAGACAAAGTTCACTTTATATTTCTCTAACAAACTTCCTTACTTAACCCTCCTTCGAATAACTATATTCGATTGACTCTTATCAATTAACTCTATTGGACTAACCCCTATCAATTAACTCTATTGGACTAACACTATTTGACTAACGCTATTTATTTACTCATTTCACTTACTCTTTTCGAATAAACTATATTCGATAATTCCTTTTACTTTCTATTCGAATAACTATATTCGATTTACTCATTTGCTTCTATTCGAATAACTATATTCGATTTAACTCATTTGCTTCTATTCTAATCGATTAAACTAACATCGATTATCTCCTTTCAACTTTATGCTCTAATCGATTAACTAACATCGATTAACTTCTTTTTAACTTTATTCTCTAATCGATTAACTAACATCGATTAACTTCTTTTTAACTTTATTCTCTAATCGATTAACTAACATCGATTAACTTCTTTTTAACTTTATTCTCTAATCGATTAACTAACATCGATTAACTTCTTTTTAACTTTATTCTCTAATCGATTAACTCCTTTTACTTTATCACTAATCGATTAACTAACATCGATTAACTTCTTTTTAACTTTATCACTAATCGATTAACTAACATCGATTAACTTCTTTTTAACTTTATCACTAATCGATTAACTAACATCGATTAGCTCCTTTCAACTTTATTCTCTAATCGATTAACTAACATCGATTAACTCCTTTTTAACTTTATCACTAATCGATTAACTAACATCGATTAACTTCTTTTAACTTTATCACTAATCGATTAACTAACATCGATTAACTCCTTTTGATAAACTACGTTTTCCGTTACAACTATTTCCTTTTTATAACGTTTACTTACCGTTACAAATATTTCCTATTTATAACTTCTATTTACCGTTACAAATATTTCCTATTTATAACTTCTATTTACCGTTACAAATATTTCCTATTTATAACTTCTATTTACCGTTACAAATATTTCCTATTTATAACTTCTATTTACCCTCTAAATAAATATTCCTTTTCTATTTCTATTTATTTTCTAAATAAATATCCCTTTTCTATTTCTATTTATTTTCTAAATAAATATCCCTTTTATAAAACCGTGTTCGTTTTATAAATATTTCCTTTTATAAAATCCTGTGATTTTATAAAATTCCTTTATTTCAATATACATTGAAATACTTCTTTTTTTACATCCCAGGGTTTCTTATGATATTTAAAATATCGAATAACAATGATCAATATCATTCCAACACCCATAATCCATAACAGATTATATAACACATCATATATCACAATATATGATAACAGTAAAATAAATGTTGAGGAATCCAGTTGGATTCCTCCAACCTGTTTCCCTGCATCACAGATGTTAAACAATATAAATAACATCACTTTCAGTTCCATATGATATATTCTGTTAAACAGAATCAATATAGAAATTAAATCAACTGACTAGCAGTTCAATCAAACAGTCAACATACAGTAAATCAGCCAATATCTAACAGTTCTAAAAATACAACATGAAATTATAAATTGTTCAGAGTTAGTGAGATTTACTCACATTGCGCGTTAACCGTTGAATAACGGTTTGCGTTATTTGATTCAGTCGGACAATTTATTTCTCCATAAATTGTAACGAGATCGGATTCACTCCCCGTCAGTCCCATTGTGTTGCTCCCGTCCATACGGTCCCAATGTGACAAACGGTTCGTAAATCTAACACCGTACGACCAAGATATTACATTTACAAGTTAAATACGTTATTTGAATTAAAATAAAACTACATATTATTAACTATCGGGCCTAACCTTTTTTTGGCCCATCAGCCCAATACCAAACCCGCACCCATATTTGAAGCTTCTTCCCAAACAGTACAAAGTCATGGCCTGTCTCACGCACTCCCCTCTTCACTATTATAAGCATCATGATTACCACTCCGTTCCTTTTCATTTTTTGATTCCTACAACATTTACTTTTTAAACTGGGCTTTCATACCACAACCGCCCCAAATACCCATCCACCGTGTGGCGTCCATCTTCCCCAGTGCCCTCACCAGTATCTGCTCCTCACAAAATAAACCCGTACTGTATCGATGGCCATTTACCGATCTCCATCTCCTCATTTCTCCATCGTTTTCGAAATCAAATCCGGCTACGAACTTCGCTGCTCAAAAGCTCCCCTATCAACCACATCATAGCAAGCGCGACTGCCGAATCCACATTTCAAACTCCAAGAGCTCGTTCGCACCTCTTCAGGAACCCGCGACTTAGTGGATTTTCCGGTTCGTAAATATACCATCGAGTGGCACAAAACAGGTAGGAGCTTGCAGCTCTTCAGATGCCGCTCCTGAAGAAGTCTATTTCGAGATTTAGTTTGGATTTTATTTAGAATTTTTAGGTCGCCTTTTTGGTTTGAGGAAGAAAATACCGTGGCGGCTCATTTGTTTAGTTTCTACAGGATGGTTTTTATGTTGTGAGGATGGAGTAATTTGGTTTATAAGAGAGGACGTTTATGAACCATGACTTTGTAAAAATGAGTGAAGGACGTGCATACACCAATGTATATTAAGAGACCACCTAGTTTTTGAACGAGAGGACAAGTCATACAGTACGTGTATGTTAGGGGACCTCACTTTTTGTTGACAACGAGAGGACGGGGCATAGAGCATGTGTATGTGGTGTTGTTTCAAGTTCACACAATTCTTGTACTCTATTATACAAAATTTATACGATTGTATGGACTGCTATAGACAGAATTTAACATACCGTTGTGACGACCAACGTACCACGATCCCAAAGATATAATAATATCGGTAGATTAACTCATATTGTGAAACCCCAAAATGTTGACTACAGGGTGCAAAATACCCTAAATAAAAAGTTGCTTATTTAATTAATTAAAAATTACAGTAAAATTCTAAAAATTAAATTATCACTACGTCTCAAAAGGACCTTGTCTAAATTCAAACCCGATATTCAAATATATTGAAAACCCCTTTTATAACGTAAATAAAGCGTCGCAAATTATAAAGGAATTCCACAGCGACTTTTCTAGAATTTGATTTGGACGTAAATCAAAATCTACACGACGTAATCCCGATTTTTCTCTTCCACTAGAAAGATATACTCCACCAGCTCCACACGTTTCTTGTTTCACAGAAATCCGGTTTAAAACGAATCCTGTACATTCAGTTGAAGTTCGAATCACCAATTTACGAACTGCAGCGCCATTTCGAGCTCGATTAAAATTATATTATAAACTATACGTTCAACTGTCGACGATTGAATATATTCGTTATTCAAATTCAATTCCAAACTGAATTATATATCACCGATGATCTGGTTCACACCATATCGCCATTTCAGCTAATTCTGATTATTTCAGAATTTAATATATTATTTAATTTATTATTTTAATTAAATATTCACCATTATTTTATTCCACGACCGTTTAATTCACTATACCACCATTGATATAATAAAATAAATTAATCATAATACCTTTGCCAATGCGGGTCATTACAAGAGTAAACCTTAGTGTTAGGATGCTTGGTTAAGATAAGATAATGTTACTTAGTTTGGGGTTCTGCTTCATAAATCTTGGAAATAAAATAGGGAGAAGTACATCTCCTGTTTTTGTTGCTACTGACATAGGTACTGACAAGGGTTTCAAGTTGGTGTGTTTGCTCTAAGTTTCGGTCCCTTGAGCTCATGTAGTTTTATAAAGACCACTAGAGTGCATATATGTTTTCAGGCTTTTGGGGCCTAAAAGTTATAGGCATTTAGGTTTATTTATACTTTTCACCTTTTAGTGAATGGGCATGTTGTGGCAGTATAGAGATGCTATTGGGAAGGTGGGTGAAAGAGGAATGTATATTATTTGTACATTAGGTGTATTGTAATGTAATATGTCTATTTGGTTAGTTAATATAAAAATCCATTTTGAAAAAGAAAAGACTGGTTAAAACTTACATGCATCAACAATTTTCTGAGGAGTGTGAATAGGCTATAGAAGTGAAACATGAGTGCTGCTTCAGTTAGAAAAGGTTGCATTTTCCCTCTTCTTTTTTTTCTCTTTTTCTTTTCCAAGATTCCGCCGAGTAAGGGTTTGAGAGAATGCTATTTCACTGAGAAGAATGGTTGTGGTATGATGTTTGAAGTTAATAAACACCACGAATAGTTGAAATTAGAAAGTTTGACAGAGAAACAATATAGAATTACATTGATGCAACTCTAATTACTAATTAACGAGGAATTGTGGTGGCATGTACTATGATTATTACATTGAACTATTCTTTCCTTCTTGCAAATTAGGGGACCTACTCCAAATATATTAAAAGCTAGTATAGGCCCAATACAAGATGCAAGTATTAAAACAACAAATTCTAAAGGTTTTTAAACTTAGCTTTTAACTATTGTTGTTACTTTATTGTTGAAGTTGAATATATCACATGGTAGTTGAAGCTACAAGAGCGTAATCATGGTTATTAACTATCAACTTATAAAATGTTATGCGCAACGTGAAATTAAATGAAAAAGTATTACATTATTAGTAGTAATTTTGCATTTGTTGTCCTTAATATTAAAACAACACATCGATATGTTGAAGATCGGTTTCCATATATATTGTACTGTCCACGTCCACGTCCACATAGATAACAATATTTAATTATTGTATTACTCAAATGATGCCATCAACTATCTAAAAAATATCAATATTTTATCCTACGATATTTGAAGAAAATACCTCTTAGTTATCACTCAAATATTATCACTCAAAATCCGCCAGCATTCACTTATTTTAGATAATAATTATATTGTTTTCGCATAGCCTTGTAAAAGCTGTTTTATCATTATCGCCCAAAATTAGTAACAATGCTCATTTGAGTTTTTTAAAGGCTCAATATTACTGTTTATCTTAAACAATATCAATTTATCTTTAAATGGTATTACTTTTTATTTTTAATGTAATACTCAAAAATAATATCAGTTTACCAAAAGTCACATTATTATTTATTAAATCTCACCTGACTCTGCAGATAATCATGAATTTCTCTAATTTGATTCGAAGGTTAATTTTGGTAAATATTTATGTATTTTCACAAAAAATCACAAGCAACAACATTAACAAAAAAATTCACATAATCATCCATACAATTTATCAACTATAATTATTAGCAAAACCTTATTTTTCCAATCAATCAATTATTTTCTGGTATAATTTATCAACTATACTTATTAACATACACTTATTTTTCAATTCAATCAATTGTTTTCCCGAAGTTTGCTAAATAATTATATTTGATTCCTTGTAACCTACTTCCATTCGACCTAAATCAATAAAATATTTTCTTTAAATCTATAACTAATTATCACAAAATATTCAACATGCAACAATGATGTATTTTCATTAATGATTACTCATATCAAAACGTAAAATACTCAAAACATCCAAACAATGATAAAAATGATATAGTCATTCTCAATAGTTATAATTATATTAACAAATATTCATTTAAATTTTATAAAAACATACTTGCAATATTTGAATCATGTCAAGTCGTTTTCACAAATATGATAAATAATTAACGAACTGTCAAAATGTGTTGAATCTCATAATGAACCGAACACAACAAACTCTGTGCAAAGTGAAGGCTGCATGCAAAAGTTATATCGATCAATAGTTGAAGGATTTAATTTGTCGCTATCAAAAGTACAGAGGCTTACTTATGAAATTACTTTCACTTTGAGGAGACCAGACCGTGCACGAACTCCTGGCCATCAACTCCAACATAGGCCTTACCATACCACCATTGCTAGACCTAACTTTGAAATTGATTGTATTGTGTAATATGGCTTGCGTATATGTTACATGTGTATGCATATATAAGATGTATGCAACATAATATAATATGGAAAGTAAGAAGAAATATCCACATTAGAGTTTTTATACTGGTTTAGACAACCCGACGTACGTCTGGTTCTTAAGCTCCCCTTAGTTATTTCACTAAGCAAAAAAACTTTCACTTATCCTGTAGGAGTATGCTTATACAAACTTATTTCTTTGATATGATTGTATTCTAGATGACATAGATATAGACTGCCAATATAATTCTTTATATAGTCTCCACTGAATGTAGTAAGTGTAAGTATATGAATTTATAGGAAATATGTTCACCAAAATATTATTGTATAGATTTTGGTGATGTACAATAGAGAAAATTTAACTAATAATAACACAACAAAATATGTAAGCACTTAGAAAGAATAGAGAGTCGAAAGTTGAAAATAATCAAAAGTTTGATCTTATTTATTGATAACTTAGTGTGTTGTTTAAACGATATATCTCTTAGAATATGTTATTTGGATTGCATCGGTCAAGGAGGAGACACGATCGGAGAAGATGAAGAGAAGTGTCTTTTTGAATATGACAGTTAGACGGAATGTCAGAGATCCAGTGACATAGGTCAGACGTTTGATTAGTGTATAAATTATGGAAAAATGATTGATCAAACATATGGTTATCTAAATAAAAAATCTGGCTGTTAATATTAGTTAAACAATGTAAGTTTGATTAGACGTCAGGTTGCTAATATTATTTGAACAACGTATGTTTAATTAGACGTATGGTTATAAGGATCAGACTTCTGATTGAGTTCAGAAAAAAACCTAGGGTAATTTTTAGATTCCTAACCGTTAAACCTAGATATTTGATCTATAGGGGGTTGTACTTGTCAATCTTTTATTTGTTTTTGATTTTTTTTAATGATGTGACTATTGGTGCACATGTAAGCTCAAGGGAGATTTTACAAGATGTTCTAAGACCATAAAGTAAACAAATATCCATACTTTTAACAACAGTATTCCATTGGTCTTCATATGTGTCTCCAAGTTATGGTATCGTTATACTGCGTAGCCTCTTCCATTTGGTACATATAAATAGATAGTATATTTCTATATATACAATTTGTAACGACCCGCATTCTACGCATCATAGGATCGTGGAATATTTATTTCTTTCACATACGAAGTCGTATGGTCATGTAACTTTGGGAGACGATTATTGGGGTCATTTCCCATGTTCATGATTTTTGTCGATTTTTAAATGATCGTTTTGCCCCTAGTTGGTACTGTTTTGGCCATAACTTTTGACTGGAAAGGAATTTTGACCTGAAACCACTTCCATTGGCTTCGAATGATGGTTTCTCTTTCCGTAGAGTGGTTAGATTAGCCAAACGGACTTACCGTTTGGGAGATATTGCTGAAACAAGGTTTAGAAGGTGAAAAACAGCTTAATTGGGCTAAACCGGGTGATTAACAGCTAGGCCCAATGGGGGATTTCGGGTTTAGAGGTATTTGAGGGCTGCTAGGGTTTAGAAAACGATTTTTCATTCATCTTCCAGCCACCACAAACCTCCTTTGAGCTTTAGCCATGGCCTCCACCTTCTAATTTCATCCCAAATCGTCTCTAATCACTTTCTAATCGAAGATTAAGCAAAACTACATCAAATCAAGGGAAGGTAGCACCAAATCAGAGAGAGAGCTGCTGGAACACATAGGGATTGGATCCAAATCAGAGATTATTTCAAATCTAAAGTTTATTTGTGGCTAAGGTGAGTGATTTGCATTGTTTTTCACTAATTACGGCTAATTATGGTAATTAGCGAAGATTAGCGAAATTATGGCTCAGAAAAATCTAGAAAAATTCCTAAAATTCTAAAATACCATTTTATGCCTCTGATATGAATTTGGGTTAATTTCGACTAATTTTGCAAATCCCGGAATTTTGGGGATTAAGGGGTGATTAGTGATAATTAGCGAATTTATGCATGATTAAAATCTGGAAAAATATTCAGAAATTCTGAAATATTGTTTTAGACCTTTGTTAGAAAATTTGGCTAATTTGAATAAGTTTTGCTAATTATATGCTTAAACATGATTAAGAGGGATTAAGGGAAAACATGGGGTTTTTGGCTATGTTTGATCCGTTTTAACATACCATATTGTTGTTTTGCTGTTTGTGGATGGTTGTATATGTTGCTATGACTGTATGGTATGCTTTGTGATTGAATAGAATAGTTAGAATGATTGAAAACGCCGTCGAATGGCGTAAACAACTCGCTGGACAAAGTGCAGGAACTGCAGACAGGGACCGGATCGGATCCCCATTATCCGAACCGAACCACTCTCCACGATCCGACCCGATCCGCTTGTGGTGATGGAGACCGACCCGATCCGCCTGGAAGCTCGTGAACAGGTGGCCAAGGAGGTGCAATTCACGAACCGAACCGCCCGTGGAGTATTCTTCTCCGACCCGAACCCGATGGCATCCCCCGATCCGACCAGAGGAGGACAACATGCACTTGCACGCTCCGACCCGATCCACTTCAAAAGCCACGAACCGATGGTGCGACCCGATCCGATGGAGCTGGAGCGCCACGAGCTAGAAGGAGCACGACTCGATCCGTATGGCGCGACTGGATCCGATGGAGGGAGCACGACCGACCCGATCCGAGATGCTTGGACTTGAAGTGAAGACCACGATCCAACCGGAGCGAGGGTGATGACCACGATCTGAAGCAAGGTGAAGTGAAGACCGACCCGGATGAAGATGATGACTAAAACCCGAGATGCAAAGGTAGTCCAAATGGAAGTTAGAGCTCAGGATCCAGATGGGAACCAATGAGTTCACTTCGTGATTGGGCTTTACTGCGGGACGTGTGCAAAGGGGTTGTCGGTATTCATAACTTTGGTTCACCACTGAAAGATGGATGGTGGGCTTGTAGTGATAGTTACACGGGATTGGATTCCGTCATGGACCAAAGTATTAGGTGACCAAAGTAGTGGATATCGTATGCTTTACGCACTGAGTGAGGGATGTGAGGATGATTGCTATGCTTGATTGTTTGACACCACTATGACATGCACACCCCCACCCCCGTATCTCTTACACAGTATGTTAGTGGCACCTTAGAGTATTGTACAGTATGTAGTGCTAACTCTTTGGTTGCAGGTCCAGGTTCAGGTATGATTGGATTATACCTGTTATTATTCTGTTTAGATGCTTATCGCTCATACCAGGCTTTATGTCTGACCCAGAGTTTTATGTCTCCTCTTATTACTCTGGGTGCTCACACGAGCAGACTAGAGACAGGTCAGCTGGTGATGCGCGAGTAGCTGATTCGGAGGCGAGCAGGAGGCTTCCACGTATGATATATAGATATTCTCCCTGTGTCGCTGGTGGTCGCTACTTGGGCATTAGTAGTGTACCTCCTTTATCTTACTTTTGCTTTGAGACAGTTTGAAAAGTTGTAATAAGCTGTATTTTGGATTTCTGCTGCTATGATGCTTAGTTTTGGTTTTCAGCTTATGCACTGTCTCTCATGTTTTATGTCAAGTATGTTATTATTATATTTTGTTTTATGCGCTGTGAGACATTCTACAGGTTCCTTGTTAGTTCATTCTCTTCTTCTTTTTTTTCTTCTGATGACCCGTTCCGCGCTAACTGGACATGTGTACAGCGCACTTTTGGAGAAAAGGTCGGTTGGTGCGGGGCGGGCCGTCACACTTGGTATCAGAGCTCTAGGTTGCATAGTTAACCTAGGGAAAGACACTAGGGACAGATAGTACGTATACGAGAGCGCGTATTTGTGATTAATTTGGTTTTCAAAAGCTATATATATATACTATTAGTAGTATAAGGATGAAGTCGTACTGCACTAGCACCACTATGTGGTCGTTAATCGTTTCCCCTTTTACAGATTAACGATGAGCCGATATCCTAGAGGTGCTGGTAGAGGGACCAACCATGAGAATGCTCCTGACTTGAGGACAATGTTCACCAACTTCATGAGGGAGATGCTTAGGGATGTTCAAGGGGCAGTTCCCAATCCCGGAAATGGTGGTGGTCCAGTAGTGCAGGCGCCTGGGGCCGATTTCGCCAAGTTGTGCAAGGATTACACTAACCTTGGTGGGAAGCCGTTCCACGGAACGGAGTCGGCCACAGATGTTCAGGATTGGTTGGATAGCTTTGATCGTTTCTTCGACGACTTGGGTCTTGAGGATGCGATGAAGAGAAGGCTAGCGTCTCGTCAGCTGCAAGGGCGAGCGATGAATTGGTGGAATGCCATTAGAACAACTACTCCAGAAGATCAAGTTACTTGGAATCAGTTTAAGACTCGCTTTTGTGATAAGTTTATTCCAGCTGCTCATAAATCAAAACTGTTCAAGAAGTTCTTGGAGCTTAAGCAGAATGGTAGAGCAGTCTCGGAGTATATCGCTGAATTCGACACTTTATCGAAATATGGATGGTCCCTTATCGATACAGTCGAAAAGAAGAACGAGAAGATCATAACTGGCTTGGATGGGTACTTGGGGGAATGACTTATAAACCATATCGATGAGACGTTCGAGTCTATTGTAGGAAAGGCATTAAGGTCAGAGAGCCTTTTCCCTAAGTGGAAGACTGAGGTTGCTACAGCATCTGCAGAGGAGCCAAAGCCGCAAGCAGGCGATGAAGGCAAGAAGAATTCTCAGAACAAGAGGAAGCAGAACCCGACCAAGGATGGTCAGAATAAGAAAAAATAAGAAAGATGGCGAATGCTTTAGTTGTGGCAAGAAGGGCCATTACGCCAGAGATTGTCGAGAAAAGCCTAGGGAAAGGAAGTGCTTTAACTGCGGCTAGGCGGGACATCACAAGGATGATTGCCCACAACCTCCTCGGGAGAAGCAGATTGTGAAAGCGTATGCTATCAACGCTGTTCCTTCTTCGTCGAATGCCCCAACTGCGGCGCAGAAGGAAAAAGGTGTCGTTATTCGAGGTATGATTTCTATTTAAGATGTTTTGATCGGGTTTTGTTTGACAAACCTGAGTTAGTCGATAGACCTTTAGTAGTGACGAACCCGATTGGTGGTTCGACTAGTTTTGGCATGATTTGTTAATGTGGTCTTATCGAGTCATGGATGTATGTTTCCTTGTGATTGCTTTGTTTTGGGCTTTACTGGGTTTAGCATTATTTTGGGCTTTACTGGGTTTAGCATTATTTTGGGGAGTCGATCTACTCCAAAGGAATAGGGTGGTATTAGGTACCTACCTAGTGATGGCGATAGTAACTGGAGTTAAGGAAGCTAAGAGGTTATCGTTGTAATAAGTTCTAGTTGTCTCTGGGAGGCAAATGAGTACTCTAGTGCTAGATTGTTTTGCTAGTATCACCTCATGTGGATTGTCTGAACTCGGAGGAGACGTTCCTTGGGTGCTTGTCTGATATTGGTTTAGGCCTTTGGGGCTTGTGCTTGAAGAATGTCGATTTCGACTAGGATGGTTTGCGTGAGGGGTAAATGGTTGTTGTGATTTTTCATTGGATGATATCTTGGTTTACTCGAGGAGTGATGGGCAGACGGAACATGATGAGACTGTTCAATGGTATAGACTGCCCAGAGTTAGACTCGATAGGGTTATGAGATTGCTCGAGTGGGACTCGGGAAAGATGCAAAGTAATGGATTGTTTAGGACCCTATGTTGATGTTCTCTATTGGATAGTAGAACTTTGAAGGAATAGGATGTGTTCGTTGATCATGGAAGATACAACGAATATTAGAGCGGTTCAAGTTGGACTTGAACTCGTAAAAGAAAATAGGTGTTCGTTGATCTTGGAGATGCAACGAATAGGGAGACGACTCACGTTGGACTAGAGTTTGTCGGTACTCAAGACTGGGTCTGAGTTATAGACTGATTCGAGTTGGACTCTAGAAGGCTGCAAGGAATTGGATTCAGCTCGAGTTGGACTCGAGAGGGCAGCAAGATAATGGATAGACTTGGGTTGGACTCAAGTATTTTAGGAGGACTAAAAGCAGGGGTATCTGGGGACGCCCGTTACCTTGGATCCGTTGGACGTGATCTAGTTATCCTTGGAGGATAAACGTACGTTGGACGTACGGTAGTCCGATTGGAGGCTGGGCTTCCATTAGTTTAATTATCCTTGGAGGATAAACGTACGTTGGACGTACGGTAGTCCGAAGGGAGGCGGGGCTTCCATTGGCCTGGGATTGGTTGGACCAGTCAAGTAGGCATCGGTGTATGTATGGAGGCTGAGCTTCCATTAGTTATTGATGTTGGTTGGACCAGACATACTAGAATCGACATATTGGGATTGGTTAGACCAGTCATGTAGGTGTCGATGTGTTTATGAATTTAGCAGGTGATAGGTAGGACCTGTTTGATGGATGTTATGGTTGCTATGTTGTTCCTATTTTTCTTCCTTTGAGTAGACTATCACCTGTAGGGTTCCAGCGATGGGGAACAAAGTGATTGTAGTAGGACTATGAGCCAGTGCAGTAGAGTCGTCATGACTCGAGGGGAAAAGTGGACATAGTAAAGGATTAGTAAGGCTATGAGCCAGTGCAGTGGAGTTGTTATGACTTCATGGGGCAGAGTGGACATAGCAAAGGACTAGTGGCTATGGATCAGTGCAGTGGAGTCGCCATGACTCCATGGGGCAGAGTGATCATAGTAAGGGATTTGGGTGCGGTAATAGTTGCATTGAGTAGGAGACATGCCAGTTTAGGGGTTTTGTTTCTAGGATGGAAGCAACTAAAGTATATCACAGGATATGATTTCGGGCCCAAGAGTGAATTGGATTCAGAAACACTAGTAAGCTTGACGATTAGATCGATTTTGATTGAGTCGATTGGTTCCAGTTAGAAGGACGATCCTAATCTATTGGAAGTCATCTCTAGGGTAGAGATGGGTATCGATGGAAAGAGAATGATCAGGTAAGGATTTGATCGAGAAGGGTGGCTTCGAAAGAATAAGGGACTAGTTGTACCCAACGTAGATGGACTGAGAGGTGAAGTGCTTAGAGCATATCATCACTCGAAATTAACTATACATCCCAGTGGTAATAAGATGTATTGAGACATAGAGCAGATCTACTACTGGGAAGGGATAAAGATAGGCAGAAGGCTTATCTCGATAAGAAACGAAGAGATTTGGAATTCTTCGTTAACGACTTGGTGTTCGTCGAGATCTCTCCATAGAGAATGTGATTCGGATTGGTTGGAGAGGAAAGTTAGCACCAAGATTTGTTGGCCCATTCCCAGTCCTCGAGCAAGTTGGGAATTTGGCGTATGAAGTAGAGCTACCTGACAAGATGGCGGGAGTTCACAACGTATTTCATGTTTCCCAGTTAAGGAAATTCATGCACGACCCTAGTGTGGCTATTTCACCTGATCAGTTGGATAACATCGAAGTTGAACTCGAGGCGGTTGAGAACCGCAAGTCTATGCGTATTGTTGGGAACGATACGAAGTAGCTTCGAAGGAAGGCGGTGAAACTAGTCAAAGTCCAGTGGGGTGAGAATGAAAAAGACTGTACTTGGGAAACAGAGGAGGATATAAGGAAGAAGTATCCAGAACTCTTTGCCTAGTAAGGTTTTGGTAGTGATAGTTTCTTCCCTTGTTAGTAAACCGCATGCTAGGATAGACTTGTTTTGCATGTTGATTGTTGTTTATGGTTGATAGGCATGCGGAGCCCTTTTTGTGTGTTTTGGTTAGGGAATTTCGGGGGCAAAATTTCTTAAGGGGGGAAGAGTGTAACGACCCGCATTCTACGCATCATAGGATCGTGGAATATTTATTTCTTTCACATACGAAGTTTTATGGTCATGTAACTTTGGGAGATGATTATTGGGGTCATTTCCCATGTTCATGATTTTTGTCGATTTTTAAATGATCGTTTTGCCCCTAGTTGGTACTGTTTTGGCCATAACTTTTGACTGGAAAGGAATTTTGACCTGAAACCACTTCCGTTGACTTCGAATGATGGTTTCTCTTTCCGTAGAGTAGTTACATTAGCCAAACGGACTTACCGTTTGGGAGATATGGCTGAAACAAGGTTTAGAAGGTGAAAAACAGCTTAATTGGGCTAAACCGAGTGATTAACAGCTAGGCCCAATGGGGGATTTCGGGTTTAGAGGTATTTGAGGGCTGCTAGGGTTTAGAAAACGATTTTTCATTCATCTTCCAACCGCCACAAACCTCCTTTGAGCTCTAGCCATGGCCTCCACCTTCTAATTTCATCCCAAATCGTCTCTAATCACTTTCTAATCGAAGATTAAACAAAACTACATCAAATCAAGGGAAGGTAGCACCAAATCAGAGAGAGAGCTGCTGGAACACATAGGTATTGGATCCAAATCAGAGATTATTTCAGATCTAAAGTTTGTTTGTGGCTAAGGTGAGTGATTTGCATTGTTTTTCACTAATTACGGCTAATTATGGTAATTAGCGAAGATTAGCGAAATTATGGCTCAGAAAAATATAGAAAAATTCATAAAATTCTAAAACACCATTTTATGCCTCTGATATGAATTTGGGTTAATTTCGACTAATTTTTCAAATCCTGGAATTTTGGGGATTAAGGGGTGATTAGTGATAATTAGCAAATTTATGCATGATTAAAATCTGGAAAAATATTCAGAAATTCTGAAATATTGTTTTAGACCTCTGTTAGAAAATTTGGCTAATTTGAATAAGTTTTGCTAATTATATGCTTAAACATGATTAAGAGGGATTAAGGGAAAACATGGGGTTTTTGGCTATGTTTGATCCGTTTTAACATACCATATTGTTGTTTTGCTGTTTGTGGATGGTTGTATATGTTGCTATGACTGTATGGTATGCTTTGTGATTGAATAGAATAGTTAGAATGATCGAAAACGCCGTCGAATGGCGTAAACAACTCGTTGGACAAAGTGCAGGAACTGCAGACAGGGATCGGATCGGATCCCCAATATCCGAACCGAACCACTCTCCACGATCCGACCCGATCCGCTTGTGGTGATGGAGACCGACCCGATCCGCCTGGAAGCTCGTGGACAGGTGGCCAAGGAGGTGCAACTCGCGAACCGAACCGCCCGTGGGTATTCTTCTCCGACCCGAACCCGATGGCATCCCCCGATCCGACCAGAGGAGGACAACATGCACTTGCACGCTCCGACCCAATCCACTTCAAAAGCCACGAACCAATGGTGCGACCCGATCCGATGGAGCTGGAGCGCCACGAGCTAGAAGGAGCACGACCCGATCCGTATGGCGCGACTCGATCCGGTGGAGGGAGCACGACCGACCCGATCCGAGATGCTTGGACTTGAAGTGAAGACCACGATCCGACCGGAGCGAGGGTGATGACCACGATCTGAAGCAAGGTGAAGTGAAGACCGACCCGGATGAAGATGATGACTAAAACCCGAGATGCAAAGGTAGTCCAAATGGAAGTTAGAGCTCAGGATCCAGATGAGAACCAATGAGTTCACTTCGTGATTGGGCTTTGCTGCGGGACGTGTGCAAAGGGGTTGTCGGTATTCATAACTTTGGTTTACCACTGAAAGATGGATGGTGGAATTGTAGTGATAGTTACACGGGATTGGATTCCGTCATGGCCCAAAGTATTAGGTGACCAAAGTAGTGGATATCGTATGCTTTACGCACTGAGTGAGGGATGTGAGGATGATTGCTATGCTTGATTGTTTGACACCACTATGACATGCACACCCCCACCCCCGTATCTCTTACACAGTATGTTAGTGGCACTTTAGAGTATTGTACAGTATGTAGTGCTAACTCTTTGGTTGCAGGTCCAGGTTCAGGTATGATTAGATTATACCTGTTATTATTCTGTTTAGATGCTTATCGCTCATACCAGGCTTTATGTCTGACCCAGAGTTTTATGTCTCCTCTTATTACTCTGGGTGCTCACACGAGCAGACTAGAGACAGGTCAGCTGGTGATGCACGAGTAGCTGATTCGGAGGCGAGCAGGAGGCTTCCATGTATGATATATAGATATTCTCCCTGTGTCGCTGGTGGTCGCTACTTGGGCATTAGTAGTGTATCTCCTTTATCTTACTTTTGCTTTGAGACAGTTTGAAAAGTTGTAATAAGCTGTATTTTGGATTTCCGCTGCTATGATGCTTAGTTTTGGTTTTCAGCTTATGCACTCCTGTTTTATGTCAAGTATGTTATTATTATATTTTGTTCTATGCGCTGTGAGACATTCTACAGGTTCCTTGTTAGTTCATTCTCTTCTTCTTCTTTTTCTTCTGACGACCCGTTCCGCGCTAACTGGACATGTGTACAACGCACTTTTGGAGAAAAGGTCGGTTGGTGCGGGGCGGGCCGTCACACAATTAAACATTATCATCATTAAAATCCAAGAAGAAAGAATCTAACATTCCTCTTTTAATGATGGCAATTATACTATCATTTTAAACCAAATTTATAAAACAAGAAACAACTCGCCTTGAATATATTATATGCCCATATCTATATGCAAACCATATACTCTCCCCCTTTGTCACTACCAAAAAACAAAAAATGTAAACTGACAATGTGCATGGACAAAGTATAGGACCAGAATATCACAAAAATAGAAGTGGTGCCATTGCAAAATAGTACTTTAATGTTTACAACATTAAACCATTTTCCCGAACATAAAAAAAAAAAATCAACACAAGGGCAACAACAAAAATATGATGCAAAACATAAAAACAAAGTTTTTGTTATAAAAAAGAGCATAAAACAAACACGAAAAGAAAATTGTAATGCTCAATATGCCTATTGTAAGATAGGTCTCCATGTTCTCAAAATACATGGAATAGGATGATGGACTATTTTAATAATTAACCAACCGTTGATGATCAGTGGTACTATATTCCTCGTTGTCGTTAATAAATAACCCTTGAAATGGTGCACAATCTAAATTTTAACCCATTGGAGGACCGGACAATGACTCTACCTTTTTTCTTTCTTTTTCATATTGCTACTATATGATATTTTCCCTCTATCATGATGAGAAGTCTCTGCGCTATGGGAGGATTCATGAAGCTATGGTATAGGAATATTGGATGGAGGAGGAGCAGGAGGAGGAGAGAAAGATGATTTGGAGGAAGACCTATCCCAAAATAGATACCACTTTTTTCATTGTCTTTTCTTACTTAACCATTCATGTTGAAAAAGACTTTCTAAACAAATAATCTAAGGTTAAAAAATGGATTTTGACATATATGATGGTGATCTAATGTGATCTAACATGTAAACATGGTAAAAACTACAAATATAAGCATGAGAGATCTAAATCGCTCACCAAATCGATGGATCTAATGAAAATCAATGCTAAAATGATTTGTACAGCAAGGAAATGGATGCAAACAGCCCCTAAGTGATGCAGAGTTTGTAGATCAATAAATATCTCATCTCTTTAGAAGTTTAGAGGAGATTAGAAGTGATTTAAATGTATACTTTGAGGTTTTGGAGGAAGAACTGGAGAATCGTAGTTCTTTTGATTGTTGGGAAAATGAATGGAGAACCCTAACTAATCTCCCCCAGTCCCCTATTTATACTACTAGCCCTTAACCCAAATGGGCCTACCTAATTAACCCATTAATCTGCCTAATATTCTGCTCAGCAGTCCAAAAAACTTAAAACTGATGTATCTCCCTAACCCCTTCACCGAATTGTTAATAACCACTCTATGGAATGACCACCCATAAAATATTTCCAATGGCGCAGATTATAGCATCTAATTTTTCTCTAACAAAATATATGGCTAGAACAAGTTACTCAAGGGTAAAATGGTCACAAAGCAATCCTAAAAAATCATATATGTATACAATATCCTAACCAACCATATATCAAAATATGAGAATGACACGACTTCGAGCAAATAAAATAAAATTATTTTACGATCCTTCAATACGTAAAACAAGGGTCATTACATGAAGTTTGTTAGGGCATGCCGAGGATGACCCATCGAGGAATGAAAGTAATCTCAAATTGGCTCAGTTCAATATTCCACTTCAAAAGCCGCGCAGACGCCTCAGGTCGTTGAAAGGCCTATCATAATATCTTGTTAGTGTAAACTTTTATTAGATGAGACTGGAAGTATGGGCAAAGCTTTCGGGAAGAGATCAATAGGACATAAACAAGCTTTTCAAGTTTGGATAGTTCTTTCTGATGCCCGTCAGTCTCTTACTTATATGATAAACTGGCCTTTGGACACAATCTTCTTCGCGCAATAGCGCTGAGCTAACTAACTGCACAGAATCAGCCAAATAGATTATAAGTCTTCATGGTCCGTAGGTTTTGATAGGATAGGCAGTCATTCCAAGTGACGCAGGAGGTCCTGGAATGCGAAAATGCATTCTGGTGCCCACGCAAAGTTGTGCTTCCCTTTCCTGAGAAAGTAGAAGAGAGGAACGCACTTATCAGTTGCTTTTGAAATGAATCGACTTAGGATAGCCACTTTTCGATTTAAGCTTCAAACATCCTTGATACTCTATGGGGCCTGAATATCCCGGATAGCTTGGATTTTGTTCGAATTTGTCTCGATCCCCTATGGATTGATGATGGAATCCAAGTATATTCCCGATGCAATGTCGAAAGAGCATTTCAAGGGATTGAATTTCATGTAATATTTATGTGGAACATCGAAAATCTGTGCGACGTTGTTGATGTGGTCGATATCCTCGTTTTCACGAACATGTCATTCACATAGACCTCCATGGATCTCTCGATTTGGTCCTTGAACATTTGGTTGACTAGTCGTTGACAAATGGCTCCAGCATTTTTGAGACCAAATGGAATGACGACATAGCAATAGAGCCCTAGGTCGGTGATGAATGAAGTCTTTAATTACTAGAACTAAATCAGTGTCATCAAGAGATACATTAAGGAAATATAGGAAACATAACATGATTGGCTCTCTCAAGTCATAAGAAATCTCAACAGTTCGACCACTGAATGTCGCTAGCCTAACAAACCTCATCTAGCAGTCTAAAATAGACCAGTACATGGATAATTAATCCATCCCTAAAATAAATCCATATCCTAAAAATCCCTGTACATAAGCATCATAATCAGTATCATGACTTTCAAACCTTGACAAATCATCAATAGATGTGTCGAACCTCATATGGGGTTTTAAACAATGATAAGATCCATAACGGGGAGATATCTAGGTACAAATAGTCTACAAGAAAGCTAGAAATAAAATAATGTGATGCTCCAAAGTCAAAAGGGGTACAGATAGGAAACCCAAAAATGAAAATTAAACCTTCCAGAGTAATCTTCCTACTTCTATCTAGTACGCTGCTAGATGGAGTTGCATCCAACACTGAATATAAGCTAGCTATTTATCAGTCCTCTATGCTTTTCCAACTCTCCTGGGAAAGGTCATACGGAGATGTCTAGGTTGCCCACAAATATAACACTTACCTCTTCTTGAATCCTTCTTGTAGTACTTAACATAATGACCGGGTGATCCATAGTTATGGAAACTTATATCTTTCTTAACCTGACACTTTTTGGGTGCTCCCACTTTCTTCTGGTTATTTCCTTTCTTGGTTTTCCTCATTGGCTTCCTTGAACCTGTAGTTTACCTAGCCTCCTTAACCTCTTCTTTGGTGACCTCAGACATAAGAACCATGTGAAGACCCGTAACTTCCCCGGTAAGGAAAGAGCGGATACTTTGAGAACAACACAAAAGAACGCAGACGGAAGAACATTTCATTGTATATTACAACAATTCCATCAGAATACAAGAATATACAGAGTAAAAATAAATATTACACAGAAAATATCATAGATTTAAATTACATTTAAATACATCGCAGCGAAAAAAAATAAAATACACAACTAGAAGTAATACACGAATACAGAGCTTTCCGAGTATCGTTCCAGCTGTAAATCAGGATCCTGTGAATATAAATCTGCAAAACAAAAACTACTAGCTACCCGTGTCTTAATAAGGGCACCCAGAGTTTAGATTAAAACAATAAACTCCAGGTCAGTCATGTGACTGGTGTGAGAACTAAAACAGTTATTTATCTTTATTTTAAAGTTCGGCAAATCAAGGGACCACGCCGTATAACACGGAACGGGTTTCCTCCCAAGAACACCAGTGCATAAAACAAACAACGCAATGCTAAATAGGGAACAAAGAAGCTATTATAAGACCCATGTCCCATCACACAATGCAACGCAAACCGGAGGATATGGTTTTCCCTTATAATAGCCAAAGCATGCTTGATACGTTTAAAACAAGTAATTTGATACTATAATAAGTGTATAGTGTTTAAAACAATTTCAATCATAAATATCAATCATAGACGACATGGGTACCATATATCATGTCGCCATACTAGGCTCTACAATCAAAATCACAAATGTCACGTATTTGGAAGTTGGATTTCCATCCGTGAACCGAGGCAAAAGATAGTCCTCTACCGATTTGAGACGCTCTAGTCCGCCCCTCAGGTCAGAGCTCGAGTGACCTTTGGAACGTCAGGGCCGGTCCACCGATGTGGATTAAAATGCCTGAACACTGCGTTTCCCCACCCTTTGGGGGCGTAGGTGAGCCAACTAAATGACTCCATCGGTTCGAGAACGACCGATATATCCGAGGCGCCTCACAACAGCAACAACCACATAAGTCAAACTCGTCAGGGCGTGTAAAACCACTAACGCCACTTCTAACTAGAAAGAAACGCATGTCCTCCCTGAGGTCCTTCTCCCGTTTTTGGTTCACACCGGGGTGTGAGGCTCGCGAATCCACGCTACACAAATCTATGCCACACAGGCCGTGCTTTGATCATCAACCACAAGACTTTGCTTTTCAACAGAAGCCTTGATCATTTGTCACTTAGGCATGCCACACAGGCAATTCAACCCATGCGTTTGATATCCATCAATATATAACCCCTGAGCTCGTACGTCTCAGAGAAGGGCGTTAAGCAAGAGAATAAATTCGCCGTCGCCAAACAGATATTTAATAGAAATCAATCACACAGACTGAAATCCAATGTCAGACACACAGTCCATTTACAAGTTCGTTCTGGGTCTGAACGAAATCGGAGGCACCTAGTACCCCGCATATCCATCGATCTCCAAGTATGTCTGGACGATCACAAACTGATTCCCTCCTCTTGGGTGTACGGCCCAATCAAGATCATCAATAATTATCCAAACGACGTGAAGACCTCCGGTCTTCAACCACCGTCTTCATCTTCGTCTCATCGTCAAATCAGTTATTCAGAATGGGACAAACCCGGTCTTTCTGAATAACTCGCGTATATAATAAACAAGTGTTACAGAAACACAACATACGCCTCATTCCAGTTCATCAGTCACTAACCATAAATTAACAAGAGAATAATTCCCCAAATATTAACCCCGAAGGCCGAAACCAACATCAGATCAATACCCAGGAAACCGTTCTGCTTAGCTAACCTACAGTTAGTTTCTAAATTTCACATTCTTAGGGAAAGGTTCCCATTAATTTTATCAAAGATAAATTCCTTTAAATTTATTCTTTAATCATCCTTTGAAAATCAATTCAAACTAGTCGGGATTAGCGAACCACACCGAAGTAATCATTTATTTTATTTCCCAATCCCAACCTATTAATCCCATGAAGTAAAACTGGTCATACTTTATATCTAACACCAAGGTATTATCAGTAAATTCAATTACCATTTCACGTTCAAATCTAATTAAAGATTTAACTATCGTCTGGAGTAAAACTGGTGATACTCCATTCTCGATCTTTTCAATCTAATTAAAGATTCATTAAATCTCCACTTAGTTTTAATCTTTGACTGAGTTAAAGAATCAGTGTCATTTAAAACACGGTTCACGATAAAACCCCAAAATCACATCACGTTTCAATCAGTCCCTAACAGTAAATTAGCAAGTGAGAAATTCCCTAAGTATTAACCCCGAAGGCCGAAACTAACATCAGATCAATACCCCAGAAACCATTCAACTTAACTAATCTCCAGTTAGTTTCGGATTTTCTTAACTCCTTTGGGTCTAAGAACAGTATTATTGAAGATACCGTTCACGACAATCCAAAATCACATTCCATTAATTATCGGGTTAAAGAACAAGTGTTATTTAAAACACTGTTCACGATAAACCCAAAAATCAATATCAGTTCAATTCCAATTAAATATTATTTAATTGGTACATTTCATTAAATCTAAATAAAAAGATTTAATCTTTTTCTCAACTGGGCTTAAGAATAGTGTTAATGAAGACACCATTCACGACAAACCCAAATCACATTTGATATTAAATACAAGGCTCTGAATAGAAAATATATCGGCTTATATTCAATATCAAATTCTACGACCAACAAATATCGTATTGGAAATAATGATATAAATATATCTTTCAAATTCCCATAACAATATCTGTTTCATCACGAAATCCAACATCGAAATATTCCACAGACAATTTCGATTCAAATCTACTCAAATTCAATTATTGGAAATCCTAGTTAGTTTCAAAACCATTTCAAATCCAATTTATTTATTTAAAAATAAATAGAATTATAATTCTAGTTCAAAACTAGCTCATTTCGATAAAAATCTATTTTTATCTTTTCAAATATGGAGTTTTTCATCTCGATTTTTCCCAAATCATTTCTTATGATTTTACACAAATTATTTCTATTTTTAATAATTTTATCAAGGCTCGTACAGTCGATTTCCATCAACGGCAATCGAACTGCACTTACAGCGACCTTTTCCAAATTTGATTTGGACATAATTCCAAATCCAACCGTTAGATTTCAAATTACTAATATTCGTTAGAAAGCTCTTTTCGATACGAACCCAACGGTTCCGGTTTTAGGAGAATCCGAAGGTCGGATCTCCCGAAATATCCATTCGAAGTCAATGGTCGAAATTCGCGAACTACCGCGGCGCGTTCTATTCAGGCCATTATATTATATATATAATATATATTTCGCCGATTACCTTTTAAAACGTATTATATAAATCGTTTTAAATTCGTTTTCAAAACGATTTCAACTTCTTTTCAAATTCAAATCAAAATTGAATTTTTCCTTATAAATTCGTTTTAAATTCATTTCAAATTGATTTCAATTCAAATTGATTTCTAATTCAATCTCAGTTCATTTTCAATTTAATTCGATTTCAATTCGAATTCATTTCTATTCAATTTCAATTCTAATTTCATTTCAAAATATTCGATTTTGAAATCACTTTTCGATATTCATTATAAAAACGAATATAATTGATATAAATATCATTTGCGTCAAAATGGCGTCAATCTAATCAACACGGTTTCATATATTTCTATTTTCAAATATTCTATCTCAAATATTTCTATTTCAAATATTTCTATTTCAAATATTCTATTTCAAATATTCTATTTCAAATATTTCTTTTTCAAATATTTCTATTTCAAATATTCTACTTCAAATATTTCTATTTCAAATATTTCTATTTCAAATATTCTATTTCAAATATTTCTATTTCAAATATTTCTATTTCAAATATTCTATTTCAAATATTTCTTTTTTAAAACTGGAATGAGGCCCAATCAATTACCATAGATTTTATTTCTATGGATTTTCATACAACGCATGTATATATCAACAATGACAAATAATCAACCATCATCCAAAGTGCATTCTACATTGTATAAGCAGCAAATATAAATATTCAATGCTTATAACAGTTTGTCAATCAATCGATCGACATACACTAATTATTGGGGTTAGTGTATGTCATATATCACCCCAATACCCGCGTGGGGTTTTCAAACAATCAAACACAGATTTTATTTGTGCAGTTGAGCGATGTGTAAAATTTATCGTCCCAGTTAATATCAGTCAAATGTGTGTATATAAACAAATCGTCGATTTGTTTATAAATATTCATTTCATATACACGTAAAAAATTATATTTAACCATAAAATATTTTCCACTATCAAATATTTTATTTCATTTCACATCACATCACACAATCAATTACACATCAAAATCAAACAAACAAGCACAAAAGCCGTCCATGGTCTGTGGACGACGGGTGTCGGGTGCTACTAAATACCGTCTGCATCCTATTATATATTTTAACTAGAAAATTAAATTAAAGGTGAGGAGTTCTCACCGACTAGCTAAACCAACGCCACGACTCTTCATATGTAGGAATCTTTGTCGTGCCCGCCTTTCGTCACTTTCGTTGCCCGTATTCACTACATATATAAAAATCATATTTTTACTTCGCTATTCAATATATAAAAATCGAATTTTTACTTCGCTATTCAATGTATAAAAATTGATTTTTTACTTCTCTATTCAATGTATAAAAATCGAATTTTCACTTCGCTATTCAATGTATAAAAATCGATTTTTTACTTCGCTATTCAATGTATAAAAATCGAATTTTTACTTCGCTATTCAATGCATAAAAATCGAATTTTTACTTCGCTATTTAATGTATAAAAATCGAATTTTTACTTCGCTATTCAATGTATAAAAATCGAATTTTTACTTCGCTATTCAGTGAATAAAAATCGAATTTTTACTTCGCTATTCAATGTATAAAAATCGAATTTTCATCTCGCTATTCAATATATAAAAATTATATCTTTTATAAATAAAAAATCGAATCTTTTCATCGTTAGAAATCACAACCTATCATGTTCTAAAAATATTACCTTTCATGTTCTAAAGATCTAATATTTTTGTATTTAATAACATAATCCTTTCGATATAAAAATCCTAGCTTTTTCTATCATCATAAACCGAAAATCATCATCACTATAAACTGAAAACAAACATACCATTCACATTTAAACTGAAAATAAAAAAAGAAACCAATTAAAATTTACTTACTGTGCGAATTTGGGGAGAGGGGCTGCGTCGATTTCAGGGGGTGCGGTCGCGGATCCATGGCGCGGCGGGGCTGCGTGCCTCCTGAGGCGACGAGCTGGCTTGCGAGGCTAGGGGTGGGCTCGGCCAGAAAAGAAGAAGGGGAGGAGGAAGCGGCGGAGGGTGGGGGGCGAGGTTGAAGGAGGAGAAGGAGAAGCGGCGAGAGGAGGAGGAAGAAGAAGAGCGGCGGCGGCGACAACAGAGGGGGGGGCGACGCGATGGTGTTAGGTTTTTTTTTTCTGAACTGAAAAGTGAAAGAGAGGGATGGAGGGGCCTAGAGATAATAGAGGGGTTTTATTTTTAATTTTAATTATTTAATTTCCAAAAAGTTGACTTTTCATTCGATCTCAAAACGAGGTCCACCGCCTGTCGTCCATAGCTAATTACCCCCATTCCGAACACAATGCATCGTAGGCTGATTCGATCGTTTCGATCAGTTTCCGTCAAAATCAAAATATATCTCTATATATTGAATTTGAACGCGCATTTCAATTTACCGGGGTCACATTCTAACCCTACAAATTCCCAAAAAAAAATTCTAGCTTCGTATTGGCAATACGGTCCTAACAAAACTAGTTTCGTCAAATACTGAGACCGTTTGAAAAATGACCATTTTCCAGTCGATTAAAATCAACTAAAACTAGTCAAACGCGTTTTCCTTTGCCACGCTCACATATTGATTCGAAAAATTACGAAATTTGAAACCTAGCAATAACTTGAGATCACGGATCCCACAAAACTGGTTTCGTCGAAATCCGAGGACGTTTGCAAAATGGCTACTTTTAAGGGCCGAAATTCCATAGCGACTATTCTGCATTTTCAACTGGACATATCTTTTTATCCCCACTATGAAATTTCAATTTTTCAGATTCGTTGGAAAGATATTCTCAATTAGATTCAAATATTTTTGGTTTCGATAAAATCCGGTTTATTTTGAATCCTGTACAGTCATTTGAATTTTGAAATCAAATTATCGAACTACCGCGCCATTTTCAATTCCTTTTATAATTATAAATAAATATTTATATACTAACGACGACGAATATAAATATATACGTTCTAATCTATTCAAAATAAATTTCTCGTCGTTTTTATTTAAAATAATTCATTTTAAATAATCAAAATTCACTAAAATTGCCAAAATAAAAAATTTAAATTGGCTCAGATTTCCGGGTTATTACAATCTCCCCCACTTAAAACTTTTCGTCCCCGAAAAGGAACGAAGCCGAAAGTCGTTTAACTAATCAACTTAACTTTCATTATTTTCACTACGGCTTAAGTTCTTCAACTTTACAGTTTCTAAGAACTTTTCAAATTTTTCAAAAAATTTGGCTAACACCCTAAATTTTCGAAAAATTTCGCCATAACCTCCCCTGCACCGGGGACTTCGGGATATTTCACATAGCCTCCCATGGCCTTCTTCAATCTTAAAGAATAAGAAAAAGCCAAGCCGCTAGCTAATCGGCTCATAAAATCATCATCACCCAAACAAAACAGTAAATTATGGTAAACATGTACCTATTTGTCGGGCAAACAATTTTATTATTCTGCTCTAGCCACTTTGCTATGACCTGTTCAATGTAAGTACATGTATATGCATGCAAATGCGACTAATTTTTCCTTACAATTCACTATTTGATAAAATTTGGCTAAATGGTTCAACTTTAATAATCAAACAATAATCAAGCAACACAATCAGCAACCAATTAGTTGATTAGCTTTTCAAATTTATAACTTTGATATATAGTCTAAAAATCAGACTTTTGATGCAAAATCACAACAATAAGCCCTATCTAATTTTGGTTCTCACACCAGTCAATAGGAAATATATAGATATCACAGCTTCGAAACTCGAATACCAATTCTGATGATGTTCGAACTATCATTAGGATCATCTCCGGGCGACTAGAGTGTGATTCTATATCTATCCAATATATTAAAACTTCGAATATATGTTTGCAAGGCGTATATGCAAAATCTTTATATTTTGAATTGTCCAAATTCAATATAAAATAAATAATCAAATACGAATAATTGATTTAAATTTCAAAATAAAGGCTGTTTTCATTTTAAAATAATACTCTTCACACTCGTTCTAGGATACAACTGATCCTATCTCTAACGAGTCATTCTCATTGGATATTACTAATCCAATATCTGATGAATTCTTTCGTATGGTTCTAAGGTACCTTGTTCTCTGAGCTTTGTAAACCAAAGCTCTGATACCAACTGTGAAGACCCGTAACTTCCCTGGTAAGGAAAGAGCGGATACTTTGAGAACAACACAAAAGAACGCAGACGGAAGAACATTTCATTGTATATTACAACAATTCCATCAGAATACAAGAATATACAGAGTAAGAATAAATATTACACAGAAAATATCAGAGATTTAAATTACATTTAAATAGATCGCAGTGGAAAAAAATACAATACACAACTAGAAGTAATACACGGATACAGAGCTTTCCGAGTATCGTTCCAGCTGTAAATCAGGATCCTATGAATATAAATCTGCAAAACCAAAACTACTAGCTGCCCGTGTCTTAATAAGGGCACCCATAGTTTAGGTTAAAACAATAAACTCCAGGTCAGTCATGTGACTGGTGTGATAACTAAAATAGTTATTTTTCTTTATTTTACAGTTCGGCAAATCAAGGGACCACGCTGTATAACACGGAACGGGTTTCCTCCCAAGAACACATTGCATAAAATAAACAGCGCAATGCTAAATAAGGAACAATGAAACTATTATAAGACTCATGTCCCATCACACAATGCAACGCAAACCGGAGGATAGGGTTTTCCCTTATAATAGCCAAAGCATGCTTGATACGTTTAAAACAAGTAATTTGATACTATAATAAGTGTATAGTGTTTTAAACAATTTTAATCATAAATATCAATCATAGACGACATGGGTACCATATATCATGTCGCCATACTAGGCTCTACAATCAAAACCGCAAATGTCACGTATTTGGAAGTTGGATTTCCATCCGTGAACCGAGGCAAAAGATAGTCCTCTACCGATTCGAGATGCTCTAGTCCGCCCCTCAGGTCAGAGCTCGAGTGACCTTTGGAACGTCAGGGCCGGTCCACCGATGTGGATTAAAATGCCTGAACACTGCGTTTCCCCACCCTTTGGGGCGTAGGTGAGCCAACTAAATGACTCCATCGGTTCGAGAACGACCGATATATCCGAGGCGCCTCGCAACAGAAACAACCACATAAGTCAAACTCGTCAGGGCGTGTAAAACCACTGACGCCACTTCTAACTAGAAAGAAATGCATGTCCTCCCTGAGGTCCTTCTTTCGTTTTTGGTTCACACCGGGGTGTGAGGCTCGCGAATCCACGCTACACAAAGCTATGCCACACAGGCCGTGCTTTGATCATCAACCACAAGACTTTGCTTTTCAACAGAAGCCTTGATCATTTGCCACTTAGGCATGCCACACAGGTAATTCAACCCATGCGTTTGATATCCATCAATATATAACCCCTGAGCTCGTACGTCTCAGAGAAGGGCGTTAAGCAAGAGAATAAATTCTCCACCACCAAACATATATATATTTAATAGAAATCAATCACACAAATTGAAATCCAATGTCAGACACACAGTCCATTTACAAGTTCGTTCTGGGTCTGAACGAAATAGGAGGCACCTAGTACCCTGCATATCCATCGATCTCCAAGTATGTCTGGACGATCACCAACTGATTCCCTCCTCTTGGGTGTACGACCCAATCAAGATCATCAATAATTATCCAAACGACGTGAAGACCTCCGGTCTTCAACCACCGTCTTCATCTTCGACTCATCGTCGAATCATTTATTCAGAATGGGATAAACCCGGTATTAATGAATAACTCGCGTATATAATAAACAAGTGTTACAGAAACACAACATACGCCTCATTCCAATTCATCAGTCACTAACCGTAAATTAACAAGAGAATAATTCCCCAAATATTAACTCCGAAGGCCGCAACCAACATCAGATCAATACCCAGGAAACCGTTCTGCTTAGCTAACCTACAGTTAGTTTCTAAATTTCACATTCTTAGGGAAGGGTTCCCATTAATTTTATCAAAGATAAATTCCTTTAAATTTATTCTTTAATCATCCTTTGAAAATCAATTCAAACTAGTCGGGATTAGCGAACCACACCGAAGTAATCATTTATTTTATTTCCCAATCCCAACCCATTCATCCCATGAAGTAAAACTGGTCATACTTCATATCTAACACCAAGGTGTTATCGGTAAATTCAATTACCATTTCTCGTTCAAATCTAATTAAAGATTTAACTATCGTCTGGAGTAAAAATGGTGATACTCCATTCTCGATCTTTTCTATCTAATTAAAGATTCATTAAAACTCCACTTAGTTTCAATCTTTGACTGGGTTAAAGAATCAGTGTCATTTAAAACGCGGTTCACGATAAAACCCCAAAATCACATCACGTTTCAATCAGTCCCTAACCGTAAATTAGCTAGTGAGCAATTCCCTAAGTATTAACCCCGAAGGCCGAAACCAACATCAGACCAATACCCCAGAAACCATTCAACTTAACTAATCTCCAGTTAGTTTTAGATTTTCTTAACTCCTTTGGGTCTAAGAACAGTATTATTAAAGATACCGTTCACGACAACCCAAAATCATTCCATTAATTATCGGGTTAAAGAACAAGTGTTATTTAAAACACTGTTCACGATAAACCCAAAAATCAATACCAGTTCAATTCCAATTAAATATTATTTAATTGGTGCATTTCATCAAATCTAAATAAAAAGATTTAATCTTTTTCTCAACTAGGCTTAAGAATAGTGTTAATGAAGACGCCATTCACGACAAACCCAAATCATATTTGATATTAAATACAAGGCTCTGAATAGAAAATATATCGGCTTATATTCAATATCAAATTCTACGACCAACAAATATCGTATTGGAAATAACGATATAAATATATCTTTCAAATTCCCATAACAATATCTGTTTCATCACGAAATCCAACATCGAAATATTCCACAGACAATTTCAATTCAAATCTTCTCAAATTCAATTATTGGAAATCCTGGTTATTTTCAGAACCATTTTAAATCCAATTTATTTATTTAAAAATAAATAGAATTATAATTCTAGTTCAAAACTAGCTCATTTCGATAAAAATCTATTTTTATCTTTTCAAATATGGAGTTTTTCATCCCGATTTTTCCCAAATCATTTCTTATGATTTAACACAAATTATTTCTATTTTTAATAATTTTATCAAGGCCCGTACAGTCGATTTTCATCAACGGCCATCGAACTGCACTTACAGCGACCTTTTCCAAATATGATTTGGACATAATTCCAAATCCAACCGTTAGATTTCAAATTTCTAATATTCGTTAGAAATCTCTTTTCGATACGACCCAACGGTTCCGATTTTAGGAGAATCCGATGGTCGGATCTCCCGAAATATCAATTCGAAGTCAATGGTCGAAATTCGCGAACTGCCGCGGCGCGACGCGTTCTATTCAGACCATTATATTATATATATAACATATATAATATATATTTCGTCGATTACCTTTTAAAACGTATTATATAAATCGTTTTAAATTCGTTTTCAAAACGATTTCAACTTCTTTTCAAATTCAAATCAAAATTGAATTTTCCTTAAAATTCGTTTTAAATTCATTTCAAATTGATTTCAATTCAAATTGATTTCTAATTCAATCTCAGTTCATTTTCAATTCAATTCGATTTCAATTCAAATTCATTTCTATTCAATTTCAATTCTAATTTCATTTCAAAATATTCGATTTTGAAATCACTTTTTGATATTCATTATAAAAACGAATATAATCGATATAAATATCATTTGCGTCAAAATAGCGTCAATCTAATCAACACGGCTTCATATATTTCTATTCTCAAATATTCTATCTCAAATATTTCTATTCAAATTTTTCTATTTCAAATATTCTATTTCAAATATTCTATTTGAAATATTTCTTTTTCAAATATTTCTATTTCAAATATTCTATTTCAAATATTTCTATTTCAAATATTTCCATTTCAAATATTCTATTTCAAATATTTCTATTTCAAATATTTCTATTTCAATTATTCTATTTCAAATATTTCTTTTTTAAAACTGGAATGAGGCCCAATCAATTACCATAGATTTTATTTCTATGGATTTTCATACAACGCATGTATATATCAGCAATGACAAATAATCAACCATCATCCAAAGTGCATTCTACACTGTATAAGCATCAAATATAAATATTCAACGCTTATAACAGTTTTTCAATCAATCGATCGACATACAACTAATTATTGGGGTTAGTGTATGTCATATATCACCCCAATACCCATGTGGGGTTTTCAAACAATCAAACACAGATTTTATTTGTGCAGTTGGGCGATGTGTAAAATTTATCGTCCCAGTTAATATCAGTCAAATGTGTGTATGTAAACAAATCGTCGATTTGTTTATAAATATTCATTTCATATACACGTTAAAAATTATATTTTTAACTATCAAATATTTTCCACTATCAAATATTTTATTTCATTTCACATCACATCACACAATCAATTACACAACAAAATCAAACAAACAAGCATACAAGCCGTCCATGGTCTGTGGACGACGGGTGTCGGGTGCTACTAAACACCGTCTGCATCCTAGTATATATTTTAACTTAAAAATTAAATTAAAGGTGAGGAGTTCTCACCGACTAGCTAAACCAATGCCATGACTCTTCATATGTAGGAATCTTTGTTGTGCCCGCCTTTCGTCACTTTCGTTGCCCGTAATCACAACATATATAAAAATCACATTTTTACTTCGCAATTCAATATATAAAAATCGAATTTTTACTTCGCTATTCAATATATAAAAATCAAAATTTTACTTCGCTATTCAATGCATAAAAATCGAATTTTCACTTCGCTATTCAATGTATAAAAATCGAATTTTTACTTCGCTATTCAATGTATAAAAATCGAATTTTTACTTCGCTATTCAATGTATAAAAATCGAATTTTTACTTCGCTATTCAATGTATGAAAATCGAATTTTTATCCCGCTATTCAATATATAAAAATTATATCTTTTCTAAATTAAAAATTGAACCTTTTCATCGTTAGAAATCACAAACTCTCATGTTCTAAAAATCTTACCTTTCATGTTCTAAAGATCTAATATTTTTGTATTTAAAAATATAATCCTTTCGATATAAAAATCCTAACTTTTTCTATCATCATAAACCGAAAATCATCGTCACTATAAACTGAAAACAAACATAACATTCACATTTAAACTGAAAATAAAAATAGAAACTAATTTAAATTTACTTACAGTGCGAATTTGGGGAGAGGGGCTGCGTCGGTTTCAGGGGGGTGCGGTCGCAGATCCGTGGCGCGGTGCGGCTGCGTGCCTCCTGAGGCGGCGAGCTGGCTTGCGAGGCTAGGGGGTGGGCTCGGCCAGAAAAGAAGAAGGGGAGGAGGAAGCGACGGAGGGTGGGGGGAGAGGCTGGAGGAGGAGAAGGAGAAGCGGTGAGAGGGGGAGGAAGAAGAAGAGCGGCGGCGGCGGCAGCAGAGGGGGGGGGGGGCGATGTGATGGTGTTAGGGGGGCTTTTTTTTTCTTCTGAACTGAAAAGTGAAAGAGAGGGAGGGAGGGGCCTAGAGATAATAGAGGGGTTTTATTTTTAATTTTAATTATTTAATTTCCAAAAAGTTGACTTTTTATTCGATCTCAAAACGAGGCCCATCGCCTGTAGTCCATAGCTAATTACCCCTATTCCGAACACAATGGGACATGCATCGTAGGCTGGTTCAATCGTTTCGATCAGTTTCCGTCAAAATCAAAATATATCTCTATATATTGAATTTGAACGCGCATTTCAATTTACCGAGGTCACATACTAACCCTACAAATTCCCGAAAAATATTTTCTAGCTTCGTATTGACAATACGGTCCTAACAAAACTAGTTTCGTCAAATACTGAGAACGTTTGAAAAATGACCATTTTCCAGTCGATTAAAATCAACTGAAACTGGTCAAACGCATTTTCCTTTGCCACGCTCACATATTGATTCGAAAAATTACGAAATTTGAAACCTAGAAAAAACTTGACATCGCAGATCCAATAAAAGTGGTTTCGTCGAAATCCGAGGTCGTTTGCAAAATGGCTATTTTTAAGGGCCGAAATTCCATAGCGACTATTCTGCATTTTCAACTGGACATATCTTTTTATCCCCGCTATGAAATTTCAATTTTTTGGATTCGTTGGAAAGATATTCTCAATTAGATTCAAATATTGTTGGTTTCGCTAAAATCCGGTTTATTTTGAATCCTGTACAGTCATTTGAATTTTGAAATCGAATTATCGAACTACCGCGCCATTTTCAATTCCTTTTATAATTATAAATAAATATTTATATTCTAACGACGACGAATATAAATATATACGTTCTAATCTATTCAAAATAAATTTCTCGTTGTTTTTATTTAAAATAATTCATTTTAAATAATCAAAATTCACTAAAATTGCCAAAATAAAAATGTTAAATTGGCTCAAATTTCTGGGTTATTACAAACCATTTCCACCAGAGACTCAAATGTCGCTTCCATAGGTATGTGTATCAACGTCAACCGTTGGAGAGGTTGATTCAATCCCTTTGTGAACTTCAAAGCATTCTTACATTGTCAATTAACCAGATCCACTGTAAACCTCGACAACTCTTGTTTATGTACTCCTTTACTGAAAGATCTCCTTGCTTTGAATTAATGATTGTTTCCAATTGAATACCCTCTTCGACTTGCGATAGGAATCTCCACACTAATCTATGTCGGAATCCAGTCCAACATATCTCTCCCGCCTAAGCCTTCTCTATCTCCCACTAGTGTGAACCTCGTCCTTTAGCTGCCAAGTGGACAACTAAACTCTCGCACAGTTTCCCAATCTCATATGCTCAAATATCTCCTTTGTACTCCTTAACTAAGTACGTGTCTCAATAAAAGTCTTGATGTTCAAGAAAGATCTACCATCAAGATTAGAGAAATCTTTGCAAAGTCTGGAGAAGACAACTATCGTTGGTGGGTTAGAGGGAACTCCAACTACAGGTGTTGTAACTTGCACAGATTTCTATGCTTCTGTGAGCGCCATAGCTTGAACGTGCCTATGGATCCAAGCAGGGATTTGGAAACCCTCGGGAAGATTACGGCTATCCGCCATCCTACGCTAGAGAAGGGTAGAGATTTTTAGATTAAAGGGAATCAAATGAAAGTTTGACCAAACTTGAGGGGATTCCTATAAAAAAATTGCTTCTCTTTCAAAATAATTTTGTTTTTGTAAATTCATTTCTTTGAAAAGTTCTTTATGTAACAACCCTAAGTCACAGTAATTAATTAATAATAAAACAAGTTAATAAATTTGTCAAAACTAAGCCGCCATTGTGTCCACCACAATTTTTCGATCAATTTACATATAAAGTTTATAAAAATCAGAGCAAATATTAAGAAATTATAAAAGAAACAAGTTATAAGTAAAAAATTTAAACTAATAAAATAAAGGAAGAAAGAAGCTAAAAAGTTTTTTTTTAATGAATAGATTTGGTTACGGGGCCTTTTTCATTGCGTCTATTGTGATTTTCTAAATTATTTTCATACATAACTTTTCAAAGTTCGAGTTCCTATGGAAGTGATATTGCCGAAATAAGTACATAATATATATATATATATATTTGTTCATAACACCTTTTTGATGTAAACGTGAACTACCAAAAATGCCTTTATATATATCATAAACTCATTATTGCTGAAATATAAAATCTAGAAATTATTTCAATTACTAATTCAATATGTCAATCTAGAAATATTGTTAGATCATAATATCATTTAAAAATAAGATCATATATAAGAAATTTATTTATAAATTGAAAATATAAATCTATAAATATTAACAAGTCTTGGTATCGCTTAAAGATAGGATCTAACAAATAATCTTTATATACAAATTAATTTTTCATTAATGAACAATATAAGTGAAGGTTCACACTTAAAAATCATTAGATATAGTGACATAATTTTAAAAAACACATGGTTTTAATGTTATAATATACATGTAAATAATTTTATTTTGAAAATATAATCTTAAAGATAAACTTTATATACAAATTCGAAGAATCCATCAATAAATATTAACAACTCCTAATATTGCCTTAAAGTAGGATCTAACAGGTAGTCATATATACAAATTCATTTTTCATTAATTAATAAAAAAATGAAGATTAACACTTAAAAATAAGTTAATGCAACATTACAATAATAAACACATGATTTTAACATCAAAACATAAATATAAATCATCTTATTTTGAATGAGTTAAAAATATAATATTGATAGACAAATAAATCACGTTTGAAGCACATACCATAATGCTCATATATATATATATTTATCTTTACTCATAATACCAATACTTTTGTGTGGTGAAGCTTTTTTGGACTTCCCAATTTACCCATTCAGATGCATATCAAAGAATTAAACAGAGAAAAAGAAAGGTGGGCGTATATGTCATTTCTCTTACCCCATGTTCTGACTCCCACTACAACTTCGTCGGTTACTCAAAATATTCTCTCCATGTCTTATTTTTCCTGCTGTTCTAACTTTCTCCTCCCAATGTTTTCTTCTCCAGTGACATACTCCCATCATGTAAATCTCCTTCTACAAACTCTCCACTTACCTTTTTTCTTCAAACTAAATCTGTATGCTCTCCATATCCCAATATGATTGTTTAAAAGAGTGTATTTGTAGACCAAGCTCGGGAAACTTTGATAGCCAGAATGCGCTTTCTTCTTCTATGACGATGAAGCTTCATAGTAGAATTAGAACTATACCCCTAATCTATGGTGATTTTCTGACTGGATCTTCAATTCTGGGATTTGAGGCATAAATTGACGAGAGAAGTCAGGGCATAAATTGACGAGAGAATAATGTCGGTTAGGTAAACTAATATTTTTGGGTTTGAGATGATTTATTGGTTTAAAATACACACATATGTTTGTTTAACTGAATGCATCTTTGTTCGGCAAATTACTACTCGACTTGCGGATTCATGTTCTGATATTTCCTTTCTCTTAATGCGGTTTTTCCTCTTGAATATTTATGTTTTGTTGTAATACAACATGTGATGATGCATACATAACCTCAGTCTTCAAATGATGGTACAACGTGAATTTGGTTTTAGGTTGTAAAGGATGTATGTTGTTTGTGCATTAACCATGTTGTTGTCTGATGAGATTTTGCTTCACCTCGCGTATTTATCCTATTTGGTTTCAAATATCATTCTTTTTTTAAGTGTGTGATAGCTCTAGAATTGTTAAAATATATAAGAGCAAAGTTTTTTTATTATTGGAATGCACTACAATCCTGATTTGCAGCAGATTGATAGGAATACATCCAAATTTCCAAAATGATATGATCTATATATCGAAGGAAACACCCAAAAGATGAAGCAATAAAGAAATTTTATGCAACTAAAAGTAAAGCAATTCTTCAAGTAAGTTGATATAAGTCACATGTTGTGAAATATGTTTCTTGTACATAACTACAAACCTGCAACAAGAATTTAATAATTTAGATATAATATAATAAAAGTTTAGTTGAATTCTTCGATACCAGAAACAAAATTACTATTTTTCCTAAGTTTTACATTAGATTATTTATGTTCCATGTATAAGCTTTGGCAATGCTACAGGCAGGTACATTGGGGAACTACATGCCTGTAAGTGAACAAAATAATGTACGTCTGCTACTGTACCACTTCTCTGCTTTATTGTCCTTTACACATTCTGCCCAGATACCCAAACTTTCTCCATTTGTGATTTCATTCATGTTTTCGCTGCTAAAATATATATGACAAAACAAAACTGTTATACCTTTTTTCTTCTTCCAGCTGTTGCCTTTGCACATATTAACATTTCTACTGCAAAGGACTCTCTCCATTTTCCAGTATACTGTCTCCTTTATCTTTACTGCTGTACACATATACGACATCACCAAACTATAGCTGCGGACTAATGTTGGCTTACCAAACTGTACACCTTACCATTCTTTATTTCATTCTTTTGTAGTCAAATTCATCTATGCACACGCCCATCATATGTGCCTATTTACTGCTTTTCATTAGAAAAACAAACAAATGTAGTACACATGGTCTTTGCTTTTCAATTGAATGATAAGCGCTGGCTCCGATGAAATGTGAGGAAAACAACCTAATGCAGCTAGTGATGATTGGACGAAACTCTAATCTTCATGAGCCATGACATGGGTTTTGATAAGCGGTAGAGAAAAGTGCTACACGATCACGAAAAAGGTATATTCTTATAACGAACAGGAATTTTCGACCCCGAAAATCGACACCAAATACTGTGTCGACTATTCAGGCATCGATAATATTGGATCATTTATAGAAAGAAGTTAGAGGTTAGAAATAGAAAGAGAGAAAATTAGAATAGAAGATGAAGAAGAACGCAACAGAACGAAATCAGAGTAAACACGAATCTCACAGCGGAACGAATAAAATATATTATATAAAAAAATTTGAAACACAAAACTGCAACTGTATATACATACCATCACAGAGTACAACATATATCATTATAAGCAGAAATAAACTCTCTATATATCTAACTTTGAAGCCTCCTGCTCCGAGCTACTCCAAGTGTACCTGAAAAATCCCAACTACTTGACTACCTGTACAAAATTAGGCACCCAAGAGTTTAGGGAAAACAAAAACAAAATAAAGTCTAGGTCGGTCATGTGACTGGTGTAGGTAAGCTCTAATCACTTGGTTTAACTTCTAAAATCCTTTTAAAAAGAAATGATAATCGTAAGACCGATCCACGCATAAACATAGACGATTTTTACCTTACGATGGCCCAAAATATTTCTTTAGATCAGTATTTTCTGATATTATAAAAATGTCTAAATTAAGTAAATAGAAATCTAGCAGAACTCTTTCATCTCACGCTCTACATATATAATATACAATCAAAAACTACAGCCTCTTATGGGAAAATGTATTTCTCACTATGACAAGGAATGGAACCACCTTCCGATTAGTGTAATCTAGAAGCGATACACTGGATTTCAACAAGAACATCTTGTAACTCAGCCACACATGGCCGGCCATTCATTTCGCTTGAATGTTCCGAATATATTATCACCTTACGGTTGGTATACCAACATAACAGTTACCGAGAGATACAGAAGCGAAAGAAGTAACAAATATGAATATTCTCTAGATGGTGACAATGTACTAATTGGGTGCAACCCACTTAGCCATGCTGCCAGCCCAATTTTTGTCATTTCCTGGTTAATGAGGCTTGAGGTCATAACGTACTATTATACAGATCACATCTATATTTACTTTGAATGCCACATCGTCATACCTGCCAAATCACAAACTGATTTCCCTAAAAATATCATGGGTATAAAGCTAGGAGAAACGAATTTCTCCACCACCAACTTAAATACGTTTGAAGCGATCAACTTACACGATCTATTAGATATTTTATGTTGGGCAATTCATCAATACATGTTGTCCTGGGACTAGACAAACCGAAGGCACTATTCCATAAATCCATCTTACGCCATTTCTACTTAGGATCGCCACAATAGCCCTTGTATAAACTCCATCTTCAATTATCTTCATAATATTTGATTCGCAACGCAAATGCCCATATGCAAACAACGGTCGTACTTCCAAATGGAAATTACACCGATCAATCATTTGATTCAACATTCAGCCCCTTTAAATTAGTTTAGTATTAATTTATTCATTCCTTAATCTCCCATTTTCCATATTTCTTAAAACTATTTAGTCTCTCACGATTCACGGAAAAACATTTCCATATCCACAATTTCTTATTTTCTATATCTAGAAAATGTTAGGATTGCCTCGCATGTTGTTAAGGAGGATGATGGTTTGGATACAGTAGTCCCACATCATGGAATAAATTGAAGGAGTTGGGTACAAATATGAGTTGGAAGACATGTAACAACAGGGATTCCTTTTGTTATATGGGAGTTGTGTGTCAGCTCATATGCTTGCAAGGAAATGGGGCTTTGTTCCGACCGTCATTGCATAACAGTTGTATCAGAGCCGAAGGTTACGGACTAGGCCATGTAGGCAAGGTAGTGCTCACAAAAAGATACTCGTAGGATGCTTGTCAAGGGGAGACTGTTAAGGATTGCCTCGCATGTTGTTAAGGAGGAATGATGGTTTTGATACAGTAGTCCCACATCATGGAATAAATTGAAGGAGTTAGATACAAATATGAGTTGGTAGACATGTAACAACAGGGATTCCTTTTGTTATGTGGGAGTTGTGTGTCAGCTCATATGCGTGCAAGGAAGGGGACTTTGTTCCGACCGTCATTACATAACAGAAAATATATGCTAATTACATTTGGAAAACATTTCCATTTCTTATTCATGCATCGCTAACCTTCCACAACCATCAGTCCCTAACTGTAAATAAGTAAGAGAACAATTCTCTAAGTATAAACCCCAAAGGCCGAAACCAACATCAGATCGATACCCAGACAGCTATTCAACATAACTAATCTCCAGTCAGTTTCTAATTTCCTTGACTCTATTCTTAACTTCTTATTTACACAAATCATTTCCTTTTTATTACCATTTAAATCTTGTAAATCATTTGCTCTCAAATCATTATTCACTTTATAACATGAATATTATTCTTCAATAGAATCTTATCACAGTTTATTAAATCAAATCTTGATTTAAATAAATATTATCAGTATAGGTTAAAATCCCATCTATCTAGTTCTTTTATAAATTCATATTTGTATCCCACTTCATGAACTCCGTTTTCAAGTCAACAATTCATTAATTATATATATTATTTTTATAACTAAATCTTGATTTCATCTTTGATTATAAATTATTGGTTTTAAAACCAAATATGATTTCTGTTGTCCAACTCTGAATTATATAATATATAATCTCTAAAAATAAATTATTTTAATAACATTCGACAAAGTCGAATTATAACTACAAATCACATTTCAAATGTTGAAATAAATTTCGTCGTTTTCTTTGGTAACGATTCCTATTCCCTTTTCTAATATCCCTTTTTGAATTTACCTTCTTAAATTTATTGTATAATAGTTATCTCATCTCACTTCTATATATCCTTTATAACCCAAACTTCTTGTTTTAATGTAATTAAAACAAGTTATTATATTATTGTCCATTCGAACTTCAATCTCTATTTTCAAAAATAGATTTTCCCTTTTTAAAACTCAAATTATTTTCCAATATATTCGAATATATTTTACCGTATTTAAATAACAATTATTATCGGGGTCAAATGGTATTCAACATTTCAAACATACAACAATCAACACCCATTTATTTATCACATCATATAATATAATATATGAAAATCAACAATATAATTGTTGAGGAATCCAGTTGGATTCCTCCAACCTGATTCCCTGCATCCACAGACGTTAATCAACACAAATCACATTAATTCATATCAACGTGAGGTAAATAAAATCAGTATTAAATCAACTGTATATATATATATATAACTATAAATTATTCTAACTAATTAATTAGTAAACCATCCAAACAACTATCATACACAACAACCAATCATTTTTATCATTATTAAATAACTTTTATAAAATTATAAAACTGATCAAGGTTAGCGAGTTTACTCACATTGGTCGTTAATCGTTAAATAACGATTAACATTCGGTTGATCATATAAGGCGTTTAATTCCGCCATAAATTAAAATGATTTGCAAACAGTTCCGAACCAACTTCATAGCATATCATGTGATCCTACGATTTCAATGGATCAGACCATTCGAAATTCTGATATAGTATATGTAAAATACGATATTAATAAGTTTATACACTATTTTAAGTTAAACTAAACTTATTTTAATTAATAACTGAGCCTCACCATTTTTGAAACCGGACCATACCTGTACCATTTCTGCACCCGGTTCATATAGTTTCTTTCTTTCAAAATAAATAAGCTTCTTGTTTCTTTTCTTTATTTCTTTTTCCTCTCTTTAATGTAGGCTTCACATTTAAAAGATGGCCCGTGTCCCAAACGTTCAACCCACAATATTCCAATACCCGATCCAAACATCTCCCCTCTGGCTAACATGACAGCACACCACATACAGTAGAAAACTCCCTATCGTTCCAATTGGAATAATGCTCTACCCAAAAATATATAACCGACGAGCTTCTTTACTTTTTTTTTCATTTTCTATTTGGGCCTTAGTCTTAATTTGATCGGCCCACGCAAACAACTATCCGCCTCATATATCTTCTCCTCCCCTCGCAATTCTCTAACCAGCTCCTTATTATCGTAGTTACCATGCACACATTAATATCTCCCAATACTCCTCTTTCATCATATATTTTTTTTCTTCTTATTTTTCTCTTTTCAATATAAATCAGGTTATTATATTCTAATCCGTTTGAAATTCGATTCCTATTTTTAAAATAGAAATTCCTTTTTTAAAACCCCAATTTCTTTTCTAATATATTCAAATAAATCTTACGATATTTAAATACCAATTATTTTAGGTCGATGTTGTCCAAACATCCCAACACACAATAATCAATCACAGACTATTTGACACATTATACAATGTAATATATGAAAACAACAACAAAAATTGTTGAGGAATTCAGTTGGATTCTTCCAACCTATTTCCATGCATCCATAGATGTTAATCAATATAAATAATCCCAATTTCATATCAATATGGAGTATTAAATTAAATAGAATAGATATTCAACCAACAACTTCATATATGTAGCTATATATATTAATTCAACCAATTAATTAGCAAATCAAAAAAACAACCATCACACAAACACTAAATTATTTAAATAACGTTTATAAAATTATAAAACTGAATAGAGTCAGTGAGTTTACTCACCTTGTTCGTTTATTGTTAAATAATGATAAATGTTAGTTGATTCGAATCTACCGTTTTATTCCATCATAAATTCAAACAAGCTCCAAATACCTCCAAACCAGTTTCATTGTGTGATCTGCACCTATATGATTTCAGCATGACAGACGGCGTCCAATTCTGCTTACGCTAGAAGGAGTTACACCTTTTACAAGTTATACGGATACAACATTATTAAATAATTAAATTAGTCAACAAATAAATTCTTAGTTACTACCAAGCAAGTTTGGATGTCTTACTCGTTCCGTTTTCTACCAAGATTTGCTGTAAAAAAGAAAACCCACCTTGGTTCACAGCCATTTCGCCTAGCAACTTTCAAAAACCCCACCTTCACGTCCCGTGCTTCGTACTCCCCACGTTCTACATTCCCTATCCCTCACGTCCATTATTTCCTCCCCCATGTTTAACATTCTTTTTTTTTCTTAAATAATCTGGGCTTACCCTTTAGTTGCGGCCCAATGCCATGCTACCCACTATGAAAAGCTTCTTCTTCCTATACCAATAATACGGCTGCTCCATTTAAAATTTCCCCTGAATCCGTGAAAATAAAGAACTACCTCATCACCCACACAACAAAATTGGATGCTGCTCCATATACATGCACACGCAACTCCATATCTTGGCCGAACTCTCTCGTAGCGATGCACAGTAAACACAAGCTTTTCATGCGTGTTGCTCCACTAAAATGAAGAATGCCCCATTTTCTCCTTCAAGTCATGACTGGTACCACCCCATCTATACTCGCTAGCTTCCTCACCAAACTGTGACTTCACCCAAAAGTGCACCCTTGCCTAACGATCATCTCGCAATCCCTCACGTCATCGTTAAACCACCCAACTACGGCTACTGGCGTGCCCTAAGCCACGTTGGGCAGAACTTAGAGCAAAAGAATTTCATTCGGTCCTAATTGAAAGCTTACATGGATGCAACACGTACTTTAATGAATTCGATGAACCGAAAATCAATCGATTTGGCTACGTATTTTATTTGTCCTCGAATTTAGAAGTTTCGGTTTCATACGTTTTGATGAAGAAAATATTTTCTGTTCCTGCTCTTGAAACAAGGAAGTTTGCTCAGTATTTGAAGATGCGAACTCCTTGGCATGCACTACATTATAAGTAGTATTTTGTTATAGACTAGGTCTGCATTGATTTGTTGATTTCTATTCTTTCTTTTCAACGTTGCTGGCAAGGTACAGTGTTTGATTTGCCATGTGATGGAAACAATTCGAAGTTTGTAAGGCATTGAGGTTTGCAATGAGTTGCCATGGGGTAGTTTAGGGTAAGATACTCTTTTAACATTTCATAGCAGCAGTGTGATTTCTATACAAAGCTATTAAGCCTTAGGCATGCGAAAAACAAAATGCTAGATTAGATGCGCAATGGGATTTTACATGGCAGAGCAGATGGGTTGCATTGATTTGTAGGGATAAGAAAACACAATAAAGGGTACGTGAGTAAACTTAAGAATCAAGATATAAATTATATAGGTCTACTTGGATTTTTACTTAGAGTATAGACAGGTGTGAAGACTTATCTTTTGGAAACGATACAATGGCTAGCAGGAAATAGAGAATGTGCCTTTTAAAATACACCCCTTTTATTTAGTTTTAAAAGATGAAGTTTAATGGTACGTTGTTTACGTAAAACTCCATTCATATGAGTTGCTATGGACAAAAATAAATATGAAGTTGTATCGAGTAATCTACCAAGATTCTAGAATTATAATCATATAGACAAGATAACTTATTCTGTGGAATTCCAAAACGCCGATATAGGGTGTTAAATACTCCAAATAAAAAGTTGCTTATTTCCAAATCAAAAGTTACAATAAAATTATAAAAATCAAATTATAACTATGTCACAAAGATCTTATCCAAATTCGAAATCAATAATTTATTATATTTAATAAATCATTATGGCTTATAAACGATTCCATTGTGACTATTTGAAAACTTGATTTGGATATAACTCACCATATATAAGACAAAATCTCCATTTTGCACTTCCATTAGGAAAATACAATTAATTAGATTCGAACGTTTTTTGTTTCGAAGAAATCCGACTTATAATGAATCATGTATACTCAGTTGAAGTTTAAAATTCAATATTACAAACTACCGTGACATTACGAGCTCGACTATAATTAAATTATAATTAATACGTTCAACTATTGTATATAAATATATTCGTTAATATAATTCAATTCTAAACTGAATTAAATCTCATATATTATCCAATTCATAACTATTGCGAATTCAACTTATTTTCGACTATTCGGATTTGAATTATTATTCCATTTTTAATATTAATTAAATATTCCACTTTATTTAATTCAAATCATTAAATTGCCACATTACAATTCAAATAAATTAATAAAATAATAATTTAAATCGTTTAAAATACGGGACATTGCATTCCTTCCCCCCTTAAAAGAATTTCGTCCCCGAAAATACTAAGCCTGAAAAATGTTACAAGTCTATTAACTACTAGGTAAAAATCTTTTATTTTACTTCTAACCTTCAGTTTCAACTGAACCGAATTTATTTTAATTAAAACATTAATTTATTCCTATTAACGAATATTTTCAAAAATTCTTGAAAATTTTCTAATACTCTAAACTCCCAAAAATATTAGCCAGCGTCTCCTTCATGCGGCTAAATCTGTACAACTGCAACTCGCCTCTCTAGGCCTTCTCCAATCCAAAAGAAAATCAATAGCCAAACGGCTTGCCAAAATTGCTCATAAATCTCATACTCAAATATAATATAAACTTGTACCTTTTTGTTGGGCATTCAACTCTATCACTTCCATCTGCTATTAATTCAGCATAAACCAATGTCATTCCAATAAATCTCCAATCAATTTATCCTCAAATCCAAACATTCGCTTATATCCAAGTCGAATCACATTTCAAAATCTAGTTCCAATCTTAGTCCCAAATTCTTAACCTTGTTCGGTTCTATTATGACATTCAATTTACTGATTTACTTCTGAAATCAGTTATCTGCATATCCAAATTCAAAATTCGATTCTTATTTTCTAAGAATCAATCCATTCTAATAACTTGAATCTCCAATATTTCTCTTTTACAAATTTCATTCTGGATTATCCCAATTTCAGTCAAATTTTATTTAACTTAGTTTAAGTTAAATTTTATTAATCCACTTTTACCCTTTCAATATATTTGACCTCATAATTTAAATATAAATTTCAAAAATCCAAATTCTTGGGTTTATATTCTAAACCAGTATGAAATCATGTAAATTTACATGTAATAATAACGTTAAAACATTTGAATTTTTGAACTACTTGTTTCTTCAACAATTCAAAAACAAAATATTTGGTTGTAATCTGTCACTTAGAAACTCGAAAATGAACGCTGATGATGCGGCCGTCATCATCAGAGTTATTTCCCAGTGATCGAAGTGAGTTCAATAGTATATCAATTCAAAAATCATTCTCAATCACTTCCATTTTGAAATTAATTCAAAATATCTATTACGATGTTTAAAAAACATTTCAAATCACCCAGGACTATAAATTTTCCTTATTTAAAATCAAATTTCAAATACCTTTTCCAGTTTTTGAGATTTTAATTCCAGATTTAATCCATATTATTTTATATATATTATACTTGAACGAATTCTAATTGGCTATTTATAACCATTTCATTTATAATCTTATTTGATTATAATAAAAACTAACACATCCAATATATAACAATTCCAATATAAATATTTCCTTTATATCAAAATATATTTTAGGTAAATTATTTCATTTACCCTCTTTTCAAAACAATACTATGTTGAATTACTATGTTTAAGAGTTTAGAAAAACTTTTCGATATAGTGTGCACAACCATATCGACCCGAATTTTTAAACCACTCGACAAACCAATCAACACCATATAAAACCATTTTTAATCAATTTACAAATACGCTCTCTTATATATATACACTAAAACTCAATCTAGGGTATTACTAACCCCATATCTATTGAGTCACACCAAAGTGCCAAGGTAATCACTTAACCTTCGGCTCTGATACCACTGTAACGAACTGGGATTTTCGATCCTGAAAATCAACACAAAACACCATGTCGACTATTCAAGCATCGGAAATACTAGATCATTAATAGAAAGAAGTCAGAAGGGAGAAATAGAAATAAAGAAAGTTAGAATAGAACAAGAAGAAGGTCACAATAGAACAGAATCAGAGTAAATATGAATCTCACAGCGGAACGAATAAAATATACTATATAACATGACTTAAAAACACAAATTGTATTTGTGCTTACATATATCATCAGAGTACATCACACGTATATCACAGCGGAAGTAAACTCTATATATAACTGGTGTTAAAGCCTCCTGCTTCAAGCTCCTCCAAGTATCTGTAAAATCCTAACTACTTAACTGCCCGTACAAATTTGGGCACCTAAGAGTTTAGGGAAAACAAAACAAATAAACTCTGGGTCAGTCATAGGACTGGTGTGAGTAAACTCCAACCATTCGGTTTAACTTTTCAAAATCCTTTTTAGAGAAATGATAATCGTAAGACCGATCCACACATAAACACGGTTGGTTTTTACCTTACGATAACCCAAAACATTTTCAAAATCAATACTTTTCTGATATAATAATAGTGTCTAATCACAAGTAAATAACAATCTAGCATAACGCTTGCATCTCACGCTCCACATATATAATATACAATCAAAACCGCGGGCTCTTATTGGAGATCGGATTCCAACTATGACAAGGTATAGATCCACCTTCCGATTAGTGTAATCTTGAGGGGATACGCTGGAGTTCAACTGAAACATCTTGCAACTCGGCCCACACATGATTGACCATTCATTTCGCTTGAATGTTTCGAATATATTGTCACCTTACGGTTGATATACCAACATAACTGTTCCCGAGAGATACAGAAATGAAAAGAAGCAACAAATACGAATATTCTCTAGATGGTGACAATATACCATAATTGGGAGCGACCCACTTAGCCATGCTGCCTGCCCGATTTTTGTCATTTCCCGGTTGAAGAGGCTTGAGGTCATAACGTATCCTTGACAGATCATACCTTCATTTACTTTGAATGCCACATCATCCTACCCGCCAAATCACAAATTGATTTCCCCAAAAATACCACGGGTATAAAGCTAAGAGAAGAGAATTCCTCCGCCACCAACGTAAATACGTTTAAAGAGATCAAATTACGCGATCTATTAGGTATACTCTGTCAGACATTTGTCCATTCAAGTTGTCTTGCATCTGGACAAACCGAAAGCGCTATTCTGTAAATCCATCTTAGGCAATTTCTACCTAGGATCGCCAAAACAGCCCTTATATAAACTCTATCTTCAATTATCTTCATCATATTGGATTGGCAACGCTAATGCCCATGCGGAGTGGTTTTCAAATAACAAATCTGATCCCTATCTCTTCGTATTAACAATGGAAAAATAATCATAAACTTTGATAGTCGGTGATTTAACTATCAAAGGAAAACAACCATACACACAAAATATTACCGATCAAACATCAATCGATATTGAGCTCCTTTAACAATTATTTTTTCATTTCCCAATCTTCCCTTTTCCATATTTCTCCAGATATTTCTTAAAACTCGTTTAACCTTTCACGACTCTAAGAAAAACATTTCCATATATCCCTAATTTCTTATTTTCTATATGTAGCAAATATATGTTATCAATATTGGAAAACATTCCCAATTCTATTCACGCAACACTATCCTTCCACCTTCATTAGTCCCCAACTGTATAGTAGTAAGAGAACAACTCCCTAAGTATCAATCCCGAAGGCTGAAACCAACATCAGATCGATACTCATGAAGCTATTCAACTTAACTAATTTCCAGTCAGTTTCTGATTTCCAATCTCATTTCTTAATTTCCTATCAACGAATTTCATTTTTCTATGCTTAAAGCATTTATGGTTTTATTTGGAAACGTATCCGAGATATTCCAATTTAAAAATATAACTTGATTCTTTATCTTACATAAATAATGATATCTAATTAGATAAATAACTCTTGATTAAAAACGGAAAGTAAATAGTACTTTCCTGAATTCGATATAATCGAGTTTCAACGTATAGCTCTATTTCGAATAAATCTTTATTCGATTAGCTTTCGAACTCCGGAATAATCCACCGTACACGTCAAATAAATTTCCAAATTCTCCTTTGGAATTTTTCACTTCCCATTTACCCATTCCCTTTTATAACCATTTAAATCTGGCAACTTGTTTGTTTAAAATCATTATTCACTTTATAACGTGAATGATATTCTTCTATAGAAATCTAGACTCATTTTATTAAATCAAATCTTCATTTTTATTTAAAAATACTCTTACAGCTTAAAGTCCAATTTACCTAGTTATTTTATAAATTCATGTTCATAATTCACTTTATAAATTCTATTTTTAAACCAACATTAATTATATGTTAAGTTTATACTTAATCTCGATCACATATTAGATTATACATTATTGGTTTAAAACCCAATATTAATTATCTTCTTACATTCTGAATTATATAATATATAATTTCTAAAAATAATTTATTTTACTAATATCCGACGCAGTCAAATTTTCATTATCACTTCTCATGGACTTGTTTCCATTCAATTTACATTTCAAACCTCAAAATATTCTCATCATTTTCTTTTGAAAAAGAATTCCATTTCCCTTTATATTCATTCCTAAATTTATAATTCCAATAATTTAACAATATATTTTTCTTTCTCCTTTATAAATACCGCTTATAAATCAAACTACTTATTTTGATAAAATTAAATCAGGTTATTATATTCTAATCCGTTTGAAATTCAATTTCTGTTTTTATAATAGAATTCCTTTGTTAAAACCCAGTTTCTTTTCTTTTTTTCTTTTTAAAACAAAAATGTGTGATCTTCTAAGAAGAAGAGAACACACATATACAATAAAAACAAAAAGGATACAAAATCCAACTACATACCCAAAAAGAGACAAAAGAAAAACTTATACAGCAATAAGAATGTGAAGGAAAGTAGATGGATGAGCTCTGGATAAACCACCGCCCATCATACTTCAATATCGAATTCCGGGAAAGCCACCACCCGATATTGAAGTATATCTACTCCAATACAAGAGCTAGACACTCCAAGTAAAATACGACAAAAAAGGGTAACAAAACACCCAAAAAACCCCAATTTCTTTTCTAATATACTCGAATAAATCTTACGGTATTTAAATACCAATTATTTCAGGTCGATGTTGTCCAAACATCCCAACACACAATAATCAATGACAGACTATTTGGCACATCATATAATGTAATATATGAAAAAAAAACCATATTTGTTAGGAATCCAGTTGGATTCCTCTAACCTGTTTCCTTGCATCCACGGATGTTAATCAATATAAATAATCCCAATTTCATATCAATATGGAGTATAAAATAAATTGAATCAGTATTTAACCAATAACTTCATATATATAACTATACATATTAATTCAACCAATTAATTAGCCAATCAATCAAAAAACCATCACACAAACACTCAATTATTTAAATAATGTTTATAAAATTATAAAATTGAACAGAGTTAGCGAGTTTACTCACCTTGTTCGTTTATCGTTAAATAACGATTAACGTCAGTTGACTCGAATTCGCCATTTTATTCTGTCATAAATTCAAACAAGCTCCAAATGGCTCCAAACCAGTTTCATTGCATGATCTGCACCAATACGATTTCAGCGTGATGGACGGCATCCAATTCAGCTTACGTTAGAAGGAGTTACAACTTTTACAAGTTATACGGATTTAATGTTATTAAATAATTAAATTAGTCAACATATAAATTCTTAGTTACTACCAAGCAAGTTTGTATGTCTTACTTGTTTCGTTTTCTACCAGGATTTGCTGTAAAAATGAAAACCTAACTTGGTTCACAACCATAACACCTAGCAACTTTCAAAAACCCCAACTTCAGGTTCCATGCTTTTGACTCCCCACGTTCTACATTCCCTACCCTTCATGTCCATTATTTCCTCCCCTATGTGTAACATTCTTTTTTTTCTTAAATAATTTGGGCTTACCCTTTAAATGCGGCCCAATGCCACGCTACCCACTGTGAAAATCTTCTTCTTCCTATACCAATAATATGCCTACTTCGTTTAAACTTTCCTCTGAATCCGTGAAAATAAAGAACTCCCCCATCACCCATACAGCAAAATCGGCTGCTGCTCCGTATACATGCACACGCAACTCCACATCGTGGCTAAAATCTCCCTAGCCATGCACAGTAAACACAAGCTTTTCATGCATGCTGCTCCACTAAAATGAAGAATGCCCCATTTTCTCCTTCAAGTCACGACTGATACCACCCCGGTAATACTTGCTAGCTTCCTCACCAAACCGCGAGTTCATCCAAAAGTGCGCGATTGCCCACCGATCATCTCGCAATCCTTCACGTCGTACTTAAACCACCCAGCTACGGCTACTGGCGTGCCCTAAGCCACGCTGGGAAGAACTTAAAGCAAAATAATTTCGTTCGGTCCTAACTGAAAGCATATAACGATGCAGAGCGGGCTTTAATGAGTCCGATGGATCAAAAATCAGTCGATTTGGCTACGTATTTTATTTGTTCCCGAATTTAGAAGTTTCGGTTTCATACGTTTTGATGAGGAAAATGTTTTATGTTCTTGCTCTTGAAAATAGAAAGTTTGCTCAGTATTTAAAGGTGCGAACTCCTTGGCATGCATGACATTATAGGTAGTATTTTATTATAAACTAATTCAACATTGATTTGTTGATTTCTATTCTTTCATTTTGACATTGCTGGCAAGGTATTGTGTTTAATTTGCCGCATGATGGAAACAATTCGAAGTTTGTAAGGCGTTGAGGTCTGTAGTGAGTTGTCATAGGGTAGTTTAGGGCAGGATAATCTTTTAACATTTCATAGCAGCAGCGTGATTTCTATACAAAGCATACTAAGGCTTAGGCATGTGAAAAAAAATGCTAGATTAGCTGCTCGATTGGATTTAACATGGCAGAGGAGATGGGTTGCATTGATTTGCAAGGATTAGAAAAGACAACGGAGGGTACGCGAGTAAACTTAAGAATGAAGATATAAATTATATAGGTCTGCTTGGATTTTTACTTAGAGTATATACTGGTGTGAAGACTTATCTTTTGGAAATGATACAATGGCTAGCAGGAAATAGAGAACGTGCCTTTTAAAATACACCCCTTTTATTTAGTTTTAAAAGATGAAGTTTAACGGTACGTCGTTACATAAAACTACGTTCATATGAGTTGCTATGGACAGAAATAAAAATGCAGTCGTATCGAGTAATGTGCCGCGATTCCAGAATTATAATCATATATACAAGATAGCTTATTCTGTGGAATTCCAAAATGCCGATATAGGGTGTTAAATACTCCAAATAAAAAGTTGCTTATTTTCCAAATCAAAAATTATAATAAAATTCTAAAAATTAAATTATAACTACGTCTCAAAGATTTTATCCAAAATCGGAACCAATAGTTTATTATATTAAATAAATCCAAAATCGGAACCAATAGTTTATTATATTAAATAAATCGTTACGGATTATAAGCGATTCCATAACGAATATTTGAAAATTTGATTTGGACATAACTCACCATATATAAGACGAAATCTCCATTTTTCACTTCCATTAGAAAAATACAGTTAATTAGATTTGGAAGTTTTTTGTTCCGAAGAAATCCATCTTATAATGAATCCTATATACTCTGTTGAAGTTCAAAATTCAATATTACGAACTACCACGAAATTACGAGCTTGATTATAATTATATTATAATTAATATGTTCATCTGTCGTATATAAGTATATTCGTTAATATAATTCAATTCTAAACTGAATTAAATCTCATATATTATCCAATTCACACACTATTGCGAATTCAACTTATTTCTGACTATTCAGAAATGAATTATTATTCCATTATTAATATTAATTAAATGTTCCACTTTATTTAATTCAAATCATTAAATTGCCACATGAAAATTCAAATAAATTAATATATTAATTATTTAAATCATTTAAAATACGGGGACATTACAGCTAGTCGTAGAGCAAAACTTAGGTGTATCTTTGTTAGCTTGATGGTTAGTGAGTGTTTTGTTTACGTGAGAGCTTTGATTGAAATTTCTCTAGATATATCACTCCCTCAACAAATTAAGGTTAGTTTAGATGGTAATAATCGTTATATTGATGTTATATATAGTTAGAAGCCCAATATTTTCCCTAAATTGCAATTTATTTGGTCAAATATCTGATGATTGTGAACTTATAGTGATATGCCTATCGTGTAAAAGCTTCCCCTTTATCATTTGCTTTTTGGGATGTGGGTTCCAAAATATGCTCAATCTCATCTAATTGCATGTTATACGCTCATTATTTCTGATATTCCCATTGATGTTACTACTGATCCCACTTATGTGCAAATGATAACTTTTGAGATTTAATCCCTCTATTAATCCTTTGGTTGAGCCTCCAATTTCTGCTGAGATACATGCTTCCACTGCATAGCCTCCTACTAGTATAGTGTTTCCCCACCTATTTTTTGGAATGCCCTTAATCAGCCTAGCAACACGGTTCTTCTACGGAAGAAGACTAGTCATGTCACATAGTATTCTTGGCCCTTTTGCCATGTCCATGTATTTGTTTGTAGTTGTCTCTTTCTTCTTGTTTTTTTATTTTGTTTAGTTTCTTCTATGAATGTACATAGAACATATTCTTTAGTTTAGTAATAAAAGTTGTACGAACACTATAAAACCAGTTTGCTATACCAAAAAGAAACCTTTTTGTAATAATTTTCACATTAGCTTTTATAATAGGAAAGGTATTGGAAGTACCCAAATGTTATTGAGCATTACTAAACCAAATAGGGTTTCTAATTTCATAGATCAAAGTATCAAATTAGTGAACAAACTGTTAAATTAAGTAACTAAAACTTTGTACCTTCAACTGTAATTATGGTTTCTTTCATGCTTGGATTTTAAGACATTAGAGACAAGTAGATAAATTTTACATGAAAAGAATCAAACCTAGGAGGTAGAAGAATAAATAAAAGAAATTAAATGAGGGCTTCGAACATAGAAAAAGGGACCTTTAGATACGATGGAAGTTTGTAGTAAGAACGGGCTAATAAGTCTGAATTAATAGGCTCGGAAGATTCCAGTTTTGGATAAAATAGAACATGAGAGAAGGAAGAAATTAATAGGGTATTTTGTTTTTTTGTTGTTGAAGGAATTAAAAGATAAACGTGAGACTATGGAAGTTTATTACAACATAAAGTGAAGGGCATTATAATTCAAAATATGATTAAGGGCTAAAAAACAAAGTTCACCTCAAAATAAGGAGAGGTGCATATTTAAGTTTAGAATTGATGTGGTAACATGATTCTAATAATCTCACACTCTACTTTATACATAATAGAATAGATTTAAATTATGTGATTAGTTAAGTGTCTAATTATATTTAGCTAATCTGAAGTCATATAAATCAAATAAATTTTTAGTACAAGGTCCAAGTCAAGCACAGTCAATCTATTTACACTCGAAGGAATTGTATCTTCATTTTAGAATTGAAATGGTAAAATTTTGAGTTTCTTGGAATTTGTGCTAAAAATGAATGCCTATTCGGTTTTATTTCAAACTGAATGCTTTGGTGATGACTAGAATCTTGATAAGTTAACTTACATTCAAATTATTTTATATAATTTTTGTGCAGCAATAAATCACTTTTAGATATTTATCTTGGATATTATACTATTGCTCAAATAATTGTTTGAATTGAATTTCCCGTTCAAAACGGATGACATAAATAACTATTTTGTTATATGAGAAAAAATAATGAGGAAATCAGAATGAACGTAGTAAAGTAGGTTATGATGGAACACTCCGAAATATTCACATTTAAGTGCTATTTACATAAAAATTTCATTTATGTACTTACATTCATATGTGTATGCTATTTTAATTTACTTATTCATTTCCATATGCTGCTTTATCTATTAAATCATATTTGTATGGTGACCTTATTGAATAGCACATTCTAATATATTTCTTATATTACCGTTGTTCAGAATAATTATGTCATATTGTTTGACTCGAGCTTGAGCTTTAACAAAAAAAATAGAATTCAGTTATTTTTTTAGTAAAGATATTTGAAAATCCATTGAGTATTTTAATTAATCAAATTAAATTTAATTGTTCATTTTGAATAATGATAATTGAATTTAATTTTATATTTTAATATATGAAAATTATATATATTAATTATTTTGGTTAATAATTTCAACTTCATTTAATCATTTTAGTTAATGATTTTTAATTAATTAATCATTTTAACTAATGACCTTGTAATCAAATAATCATTTTAATTAATGATTTTATGATCTAATAATCATTTTAATTAATTATTTTGTAACTAAAAAATCATTTTAGTTAGTGATCTTAAATTTATTTGATCATTTAAATAAATGATATTAAAATTTAAACTTTCATTTTTAGTCGATGATGATTGAAATTATCTAAATAATTTAGTTGGAGATGTCTCAATCTAGTTACAACTTTTAACAAGTGTAATCTGAATATAACTAATCTATTTCATTTTGGTGGATTAAAGAACACACAGCGGTTATTAAAAACAATTAAAATTATTAACTAGTTTAATAAAAGATTTTAAATGAAATAGATTAATTTAATAAAAGTGTATTTAAAATTTATCCTTTTGGATGATAAATGTTGACCTAAATTTATAAGAATTTTTAAATGGATATAATATCTTCTTGGATAATAAATATCACTTCTTTATTTTTATAAACAATTGCTTATAAATGAAAAGACCTTCTAAAGGGAATTGTTTCAAATAAAGCTAGGTATATATTATTTGGTTTAGTAGTGTACAATATTTTAACAATAATTGCTTAACCCTTGCTTCAACATAATTAGAAAATATAGTTTGCACTTTTGAATTAGTATTTCTAGAAAAATATACTATAAAGCGACTTGCAAATATTTGTGATATGAAACTCAAACATGAGTAAGAATCAAATGTTGTAAGATTTTGATTCATTTATTTAAGATAAGTGTGTTGATCTAACTTTGCTCTACAAACTATTTTTCACTTTTGATGGTTATTTTCTTAATGAATTATTCGATTTCATTCTTCATGCTTCATCATTCTTAGACGATTTGTCGCTTAATTCGAGCTATGAAATTCAATACTGGAAATTAAAACCAAACAATGAGGGCAAGATAGACCATGTGGGTCGCACACATTGGGATATATTTACATTTATTGAGTGGTTTGGTTTAGTTTGCTGTAAAGACCCAGAAATCGAACACATAATCTCTGAATATTGTTACTATTTGGAATATTGTTAAATGTTATAAATATGACTTTATAACCTTATCAAACATCTTTTCATTAATAATCAATGATCCTAGACTCATTTCAGAAAAGTGTCCTCAAAATATATTTTTTGGAAAAATGTCGAAAATGTGACCAAAAACTATTTTATCCATATATAGTAATTTTCTTAATAAATTCTGTTGAAAATTTAAATGAATTTCTAATTAATCACTGGGAAAGTAATTAGCAAATAAAATTATTTTTCATATTTATGGCTAACTATAGTGATGATGTCATCAATTTAAAAAATGAGCATTAAAGGAAAGTTTTTGTATTTTGGGTATTTATATATTCAAATAAGTGCTTTATAATTTTAATATGCTTGTTTTAATTTTTTAATTAAGTTAATGAATTTATTTCCAAGTTTTGTTTACGTAAATAAATCATTTGATAAAGAACTAAAAATATGATCGAGGTTCAACTTCCAGATTCACATCCTATCATTGGATAGAAGTTTTTTCATATCGTTGCAACATTGTTTGATATATTTATATATATGCACATACACATATATATGTAAGCATAATTAGTCTCATAAAAGGTTTTAAAAAATATATACTAAGTGTATGTATACAAGCTTCTTATATGTACGTAAATGGAAGCTAAATCTTTAAGCTTTGAAAATGCAAACTTACCGACACTTACACATCTTTCACATCACTTACACACCATCCCATCTATCATAATTACTATTAGGGTTTTAAGGGCATTTTGGTCTTTTCCCATTCACCTTCCTTTTCCTATACAAGGAGGGGGTATGCCTTCTTCTTTCTTACACAAAAATTCCATAGCAAAATCGAAGCTTTTAATGGATTATCTTCATTTTCTTCCTCTTCCATACTAACTTTCTCAAACTGTACTTACACCAACTCCAAATCAACTCAAATTTTTAATGAAGCCTTCCTACACCATTTGTAATGACCCGCATTTTCCAGGGTTATAATTAATTAATTTAATTATATAAATAGTGATTTAGGGAATTAAATCGTCGTTAATTAAAGTATAGTGAATATTGAATTAAATTAAATAATTAAATAATATATTTAATTTAGAAATAATCAAAAATATTGGAAATCAAAATATTCTGTGAACGGGGTCGTCCATTAGATATAATTCAGCTTAGAGTTGAATTATATTGATGAATATATTCAATCGACATCAGTTTGAACGTAGAATTATAATATAATTAAAATAGAGCTCGAAATGGCGCGGCAGTTCGCAAATTGGCGATTTGAACTTCAACTGAATATACAGGATTCGTTTTAAGCCGGATTTCTGTGAAACAAGAAACGTGTGGAGCTGGTGGAGTATATCTTTCTAGTGGAAGAGAAAAATCGGGATTTCGTCATGTAGATTTTGATTTACGTCCAAATCAAATTTTAGAAAAGTCACTGTGGAATTCCTTTATAATTTATAAAGGAATTATTTATATTTTAAAAAGGAAATTCAATATAAATCGGATATCGGGTTGACCCAGAAGCGAATATCGAGTTAGAAATTCATATAGGAATATTCTAGAGCTGTATGGTATTCCACTGTGAATATATACGATAATATAAATTTATTTATATTTAATTTTATTTTATTTAAATATATTTATATATTTAAATGGTCATTCAGAGCTTTAAAAATAGCCGGTTTTGCAAACGAAGTCGGAATTCGACGAAACTAATTTTGTTGGATCCGCAACATCAAATTATTGTTAGATGTCAAGTTTCGTGATTTTTAGAGTTAGTATGTGGCCGTACCGATTTTTAGAGTGAAAAACAGTCAATAAATTGACCTTTAAAAATACGTTGTGTGAGAAAACGAAGTCGGAATTCGACGAAACCAGTTTCGTTGGGACCGTAATGTCGAACTCTAGTAACATGTCCAGTTTGGTGATTTTTGGGTGTCGAATGTGATCATGGGGATTTTTAAAGCCACACAGAAGTAGCGTTGACTTAAATATTAATATAAAAATATTATCACTACATATAAATAACACTCAACAATTCTCTAAACCTAATACACTTTGCTTCCTAGTCAAAATGCGCAACCACCACAAAAAAAAGTCATACAGTGAAAAATCCCAAAAGAAAATCAAAGTAAAATCCTAGAGAAATCTATAAATCTCGAGACCACTATATTTGGATTCCTGGTGCGAAGCTCTTCGATCTGATGTGACCCTTGAGTGGTGCGACGCAGGATTTGGCCATCCAGTTTTCAAGCAGTGACGTTAGGGCAAGGGTTTTCGGGAGATTGAGGCTTGGATTGGTGAAATCGAGTTCATAGATGGATCGAGGAGGTGGAGTAGGAGTTGTCGGCCAAGTATTGGGGCATTCGTTGTGATTAGGGTCGCCGTTTTCCCTGTAGCCGATGCAAATGCAGAACGATGGGGCGACGGAGGGTGCTGCGAGTTGATCGAAGTGGGTAGGGGTAGATGGTGATTGAGAAGGGAATGAAGTTGGTGGCAGTTTCAATTGTTTCGGTGGTGTATTAATGGAGGACTGGGCGATCGAAGTTCGGTTGTGGCATTGGGGGACTTACTGGAGATCGACGGGTTCAATATTAGATTTGGGGAAGATGATTACAGTGGGTATGGGTTGGGCTTGAGGGATGTGTTCATGGGCCGGTTTTGCTAATGTGGGGTGAGGCCCAATATAAAATAGAAATTCTAAGTCTTTAATTAATATATAATTGTGTGCTAACTTCGAACTATCGTAACTATCTCGTACGAGGTCGAATGGACGAACCGTAAGTTGCGTTGGGATCGTATGGACGAGAGCTTCACAATGAAGCTGACTGGAAGTGGATTGGGGCTCGTATGAATTTACGGCGAAATAAATTTGTTTGATTCAAATCAAATAATGGTTTATCGTTCTTTAACGATGAACTGCAAATGTGAGTAAAACTCACCAACTCTGAACAGTTATATTTTTATAATGTATTTTTAGAACTGTTAATCATCTGTTGATTGTTGTGTGTTGGTTGATTGATTGAACTGCTAGTCAGTTAGTGAAAATTATATATATATGTAATTATATATATATAAACCGTTAAATATTTATATATTGATTCTGCTATTAGAATAATTTATATTGAACTGAAAGTGATGATAATCATATTGTGTAACATCTGTGGATGCAGGGAGACAGGTTGGAGGATTCCGACTGGATTCCTCAACAGTTATTTAATTGTTTTTCATATATTGTTATATGATGTGATATAAAATCTGTGGGCGATTATATGTGCTTGGACGATATTGAACATCGTGATTTGATATGATTGAATACCATAACATACCGAAATGTTGATAACGGGATTTTCAAAGTGATATTGAAAATAGAATATTTATAAAATGGGATATTTATAAATAAGAGATATTTATAAAGTGGAATATTTATAAATAAGAAATGTTTATAAACTGGAATATTTATAAATATGAGATATTCAAAAAGGAAATAATTACAAACCATTTTCTTTTTGAATGAAAAGGCCTATGTGGCGGGTTTGGGGATTTTCCCGATGCTCCCGTTACAAAGGAGGTTATGGCGAATTTTTCAGAGAATTTAAGGAGTTAGAATATTTCAAGAATAAATTTGAAAAGGAAATATTTGTAAACCATTTACAAATAGAATAGAAAAGGAAACGTTATAAAAAGGAAATCATTTTTAAAGTGTAGAACCGTTATTTAAAAGTAAATCTTTTCAAATGAATAAAACGTTGTTAAAAAAGGAAATCTTTATAAAGTGAATAAAGTAAATCGAATATGGTATTCGAAAGGAGTTAAATCGAATATGGTATTCGAAGGGTGTAAATCGAATATGGTATTCAAAAGTAAGTAAAACGAATATGCTATTCGAAAGGGGTTAGTCGAGTTGAGTTAGTTGAATAGAGTTAACTAGTTCAGTAGAGTTAACCAGTTCAGTAGAGTTAGCCAGTTCAGTAGAGTTAACCAGTTCAATAGAGTGAACCAGTTGGGTTATGTAAGTCAAGTTAACTAGTTGGGTTAAGTAAGTCAAGTTAACCAGTGAGTTAAGTAAGTTAAGTTAACCAGTGAGTTAAGTAAGTCAAGTTAACCAGTGAGTTAAGTAAGTCAAGTTAACCAGTTGAGTTAAGTAAGTCGAGTTAATCAAGTCGAGTTGATCGAGTTAGAGTTACTCAGTTAGAGTTAATCGATTAGATTTAAAACGAACTAGAGTTAATCAAATATAGTTATTTGAGACAGATTTAGTCAAACATAGTATTCAGGGTATGTTGCCATCTCGTACGACTGCTAGCGTAATTCGCAGTGCTGTAAATAGCCTAAGGCGGTCGGATGTTGCCTAAGGGAATCAGGCGTAACCATTGTGATCGTTGCGATCTAGAGTCAAGCGAATGGAGTTAAATCGAATCTAGTTATTCGATAGGAGTAAATCAAGATGAGTTAAATAAGTTAAGTTGATCGAATATAGTTTATTCGATAGTAGTTAATCAGGTTAAGTTAAATAAGTTAAGTTAATCGAATCTAGTTATCCGAGAGGAGATTATCGAATATAGTTTATTCGAAGGAGTTATCAATTATTAGTTATTCGAAGTGAGTAGTCGAATATTGGTTATTTGAAGTGAGTTAATCGAATATTGGTTATTCGAAAAGGGGAGTTATCAAATCGAATAGATTAAAGGAGTTAATCGAATATAGTTTATTCGAGTAGAGTTAGAGGAGTTATCGAATATGGTTTATTCGACAGGAGTTAAGTGAATAGTTAGATTAATCAAAGTGAATTAGTTAAGTTAAACTAAGTGAATTGGTTAAGTTAACCAAAGTGAATTTGTCGAGTTAATCAAAGTGATTAGTTCAGTTAATCGAGTTGAATTTGTCAGTCGAGTTAATAAAAGGAGTTAGTCAAACCAAGTAAAACCAGTTAGAGTTAATTAATTAAGGTTGACCAATTAGAGTTAATCAATCAGAGTTAATCAAATAGAGTTAAGTAAAATTAGAACTGACTAGAGATTAGTAAATTGAATGGTTTTCTAAGTGTCTATCTGATGTTGGTTTCGGCCTTTGGGATTTATACTTAGGGAATTGTTCTCATACTAGTTCACAGTCAGGGACTGATAGTTGTAGAAGAATAGTGATGTGTAGATAACATGGAAATGTTTTCCAATGGTAATAATGTATATTTTCTAAACATAGAAATTAAGGAAATAGAATATATATATATATATACAGTATATGTTGATGATTGATCGATAGAATTTCCATTTGGAAATAAGATCGTTGTTTGCACACTTGTTTTTCTTTGATAGTTAAATCATAGACTATCGAAGTTTTGACCCTTTTAAAGTTGTTAATATGGAGAGACCGGTTGGATTTTTATCCAAAGAACCACTCTGTATTGGCATAAGCATTGCGAATCATATATGCCAAGGATAATTGAAGATGGAGTAAAGTGCAAGGGCTATCCTGTTTACAGAATAGTGCCTTCGGTTTGTCCAGTCGTAGGACAACTTGTATGGACGAAGGTCTGACAGAGTATATCCAATGCATCGCGTAAGTTGATCTGTTCAAACATATTCACGTTTGGTGGTGGAGGAATTCGTTTCTCTTAGTTGTATACCCGTGTTATTTTTGGATAAGTCAATTTGTGATTTGGCGGGTATGACGATGTGACATTCTAAGTGAATGAGGATGACTTGTATGAATGAATGTCTGACAGAGTATTTCCAGAAAGGTCACGTACATTGATTTCTTCAACCGTACCAAGAGTGGAAGCAGAGAAGGAAACTTCTTTTAGCTGACACGTAATGTATGGTTGTAGACGTCAAATTAGTGATTTCGATGGACCTGACAATGTGGCATTCGAAGTGAATCTGATGTGATGATAAAGCGTAGCTTCTAGCCTCATCAACCAGTAAATGATAGAAATCGGGCAGGTAGCATGGCTAAGTCGGTCGCACCGAAGTAGGGTGTATAATCACCTATCTAGAGAATATTAATTTGTTTCTTAAATCTATCAATACTGTCCCATATATATACGGGAACGGTTGCTGATCCCAACCGTTGGTGATGTACATTCGATACACTCAAGCGAAATGAGTGGTCGGTCATGTGTGGCTGAGTTGCAAGATGTTCTTGTTGAACTCCAGTGTATCGTTCCTAGAGTACACTGATCGGAAGGTGGTTCCATACCTTGTCATAGTTGGAAATCCATTATCCAATACGTGCTTGCGATTTTGATTGTGTACTATATATGTAGAACGTGAGATGAAAGCGTTTCTGCTAGTCGATATCTATTTGTACATAGACATTATTATAATATCAAAAGGTTTTTGATATAAAGATATTTTGGATTCTCATAAGGGAAAAATCCGTTCTGTTCTGCGGCGTGGTCTTATGAGATATCGTTTACTTGTTCATATACCTGTTTAAACTGTTTTACTCACACCAGTCCCATGACTGACCTGGAGTTTACTTTGTTGTTTTCCCTAAACTCTTTGGTGTCCAATTTTGTACGTGCAGTCAAGTAGTCAGGATTTTACAGATATACTTGGAGAGCTTGGAGCAGGAGGCTTCAAGATCATATAGCTATAGTTATTTCCGTTGTGTTGTAAGTGCTGTACTATGATAAGTGCTATTGTATACATAACTGTTATATTTCAAAGTTATGTTATCTATTATATGTTATTCGTTCCGCTGTGAGGTTCGTGTTACTCTGATGTTGTGTTCTTCTTCTTCTTCTATTCTAAGTTTCTATCTTATCTATTCTCACCTTCTAATTTCTTTCATTAATTACGGGGATTTTTCGATGTTTTGGTTATCGACATCGTGCTTATGTCAATAACCAAAGTCACCAAAAATCCGGGTCGTTACAGTTGGTATCAGAGCTTAAGTTAAGAATAACCATGGCTCTGTGGCGTGACTCGGTAGAGATAGGGTTATTAATACCCTAGATTGAGTTTGAGTGTACATATACGAGTGCGTATTTGTATTTGATATAAAAATAGGTTTTATATTGTGGAAATTCATTGGCTGAGTTGTTTATGAGTTCTGGTCGATCAGTTTGATCCACTGTATCGGTAGGAGTTACTAAACACTTGAATACGATGGGTCGTCACGATATGTTTTGAAAAGTGGGTAAATTAAAATAAGTTTACCCAAGGTATATCTTGATATAGGCAAGATATATATATATCAAAATTTTAATATATTGGATATATTGGTTGTTATTATAATCGAGTAAGATTATAAAGTGAAATGGTTATATATAACCAACCAGAATTCATATAAGTGGAATCAAATGAAGTAAATCAGAATTTGGAATTAAAATAAGGAAATTTTAAGTTCTTGGGAGATTTTGAAAGTGTTTTTCAATATGAAAGTGATATAGTATTAAACTCACGTTGATAGCTGGAAAATAGATTCTGATGATGAATCGCGACATCATCAGTGTTCATTTTCGAGTTTCGAAGTGACGGATTACTACCAAAGGTTTTGTTTTTGAATTGTTTTGAGGAAAAACAAGCTGTTTAGAAATTCAAAGGTTTTGGATTGGTATTATGATTTCAAATTTGATTTGAAATAAAACCAGGAATTTAAGTTCTAGAAATTAAAATTTAACTTGTGAAGTTAATTCGAATGGGATGGTAAAAGTAAATAATAAACCAGAATTGAACTTGAGATGATAGGTTAAGAAAAACTGGAAGTGATTAGAGAATAATCTGGATTTGGATTTGAAATGATAAGTTGAGAGTTTGGAATTTGAAACTCGAATTTGAAATTGAATTCAGCTTGAATAAGCGAATGGTTGTGTTAAGAATAAATTGGTTGGAGTTGATTGGGATGGCATTTGTATATGCCGAATTGATAACAGATGGTAGGGATATAATGATATGCCCAACAAAAAGGTACAAGTTTATATTTTATATGAGTTTGGAATTTATGAGCCGAATTGGCAAGCCGCTTTGCTGTTTGATTTTCTTTTGGGTTGGAGATGGCCTAGAGAGGCGAGTTGTGGTTTTACCGATAGGGCTGTACAAAGGAGGTTATGGCAAAATTTTCCGAAAATTCAAAGTGTTAGAAAATTTTCAAATTTTTGAAAATTTTAGTTAGTCGGAAGGAATTAATATTGAAATCGATATTAATTGGTTCAGTTAAAATCAAAAATAAGGGGTAAACAAATCTTAGGAATTCCAATAGATAGGGTCGTCCTCTAACTTAGCAATTTCGAGGACGAAATTATTTTAAGTGGGGAAGAATGTAATGACCCGCATTTTCCAGGGTTATAATTAATTTATTTAATTATATAAATAGTGATTTAGGGAATTAAATTGTCATTAATTAAATTATAGTGAATATTTAATTAAATTAAATAATTAAATAATATATATAATTTAGAAATAATCAAAAATATTGGAAATCAAAATATTCTGTGAACGGGGTCGTCCTTTAAATTTAATTCAGCTTAGAGTTGAATTATATTGACGAATATATTCAATCGACGTCAGTTTGAACGTAGAATTATAATATAATTAAAATAGAGCTCGAAATGGCGCGGCAGTTCGCAAATTGGCGATTTGAACTTCAACTGAATATACAGGATTCGTTTTAAGCCGGATTTCTGTGAAACAAGAAACGTGTGGAGCTGGTGGAGTGTATCTTTCTAGTGGAAGAGAAAAATCGGGATTTCGTCATGTAGAATTTGATTTACGTCCAAATCAAATTTCAGAAAAGTCGCTGTGGAATTCCTTTATAATTTATAAAGGAATTATTTATATTTTAAAAAGGAAATTCAATATAAATCGGATATCGGGTTGACCCAGAAGCGAATATCGAGTTAGAAATTCATATAGGAATATTCTAGAGCTGTATGGTATTCCACTGTGAATATATACGATAATATAAATTTATTTATATTTAATTTAATTTATTTAAATATATTTATATATTTAAATGGTCATTTAGAGCTTTAAAAATAGCCGGTTTTGCAAACGAAGTCGGAATTCGACGAAACTAATTTTTTTGGATCCGCAACATCAAATTATTGTTAGATTTCAAGTTTCGTGATTTTTAGAGTTAGTATGTGGCCGTACCGATTTTTAGAGTGAAAAACAATTGATAAATTGACCTTTAAAAATACGCTGTGTGAGCAAACGGAGTCGGAATTCGACGAAACCAGTTTCGTTGGGACCGTAATGTCGAACTCTAGTTACATGTCCAGTTTGGTGATTTTTGGGTGTCGAATGTGATCATAGGGATTTTTAAAGCCACACAGAAGTAGCGTTGACTTAAATATTAATATAAAAATATTATCACTACTTATAAATAACACTCAACAATTCTCTAAACCTAATACACTTTGCTTCCTAGTCAAAATGCGCAGCCACCACAAAAACAAAGTCATACAGTGAAAAATCCCAAAAGAAAATCAAAGTAAAATCCTAGAGAAATCTATAAATCTTGAGACCATTATATTTGGATTCCTGGTGCGAAGCTCTTCGATCTGATGTGACCCTTGAGTGGTGCGACGCAGGATTTGGCTGTCCAGTTTTCAAGCAGCGATGTTAGGGCAAGGGTTTTCGGGAGATTGAGGCTTGGATTGGTGAAATCGAGTTCATAGATGGATCGAGGAGGTGGAGTAGGAGTTGTCGGCCAAGTATTGGGGCATTCAGTTGTGATTAGGGTCGCCGTTTTCCCTGTAGCCGACGCAAGTGCTGAACGATGGGGCGGCGGAGGGTGCTGCGAGTTGATCGAAGTGGGTAGGGTTAGATGGCGATTGAGAAGGGGATGAAGTTAGTGGAAATTTCAATTGTTTCGGTGGTGTATTGATGGAGGACGGGGCGATCGAAGTTCGGTTGTGGCATTGGGGGACTTACTAGAGATCGACGGGTTCAATATTAGATTTGGGGAAGATGATTACAGCGGGTACGGGTTGGGCTTGAGGGATGTGTTCATGGGCCGGTTTTGCTAATGTGGGGTGAGGCCCAATATAAAATAGAAATTCTAAGTCTTTAATTAATATATAATTGTGTGCTAACTTCGAACTATCGTAACTATCTCGTACGAGGTCGAATGGACGAACCGTAAGTTGCGTTGGGATCGTATGGACGAGAGCTTCACAATGAAGCTGACTGGAAGTGGATTGGGGCTCGTATGAATTTATGGAAAAATAAATTTGTTTGATTCAAATCAAATAATGGTTTATCGTTCTTTAACGATGAACTGCAAATGTGAGTAAAACTCACCAACTCTGAATAGTTATATTTTTATAATGTATTTTTAGAACTGTTAATCATCTATTGATTGTTGTGTGTTGGTTGATTGATTGAACTGCTAGTCAGTTAGTGAAAATTATATATATATATATAAACCGTTAAATATTTATATATTGATTCTGCTATCAGAATAATTTATATTGAACTGAAAGTGATGATAATCATATTGTGTAACATCTGTGGATGCAGGGAGACAGGTTGGAGGAATCCGATTGGATTCCTCAACAGTTATTTTATTGTTTTTCATATATTGTTATATGATGTGATATAAAATCTGTGGGCGATTATATGTGCTTGGACGATATTGAACATCGTGATTTGATATGATTGAATACAATAACATACCGAAATGTTGATAAGGGGATTTTCAAAGTGATATTGAAAATAGAATATTTATAAAATGGGATATTTATAAATAAGAGATATTTATAAAGTGGAATATTTATAAATAAGAAATGTTTATAAATTGGAATATTTATAAATAGGAGATATTCAAAAAGGAAATAATTACAAACCATTTTCTTTTTGAATGAAAAGGCCTATGTGGCGGGTTTGGGGATTTTCCCGATGCTCCCGTTACAAAGGAGGTTATGGCGAATTTTTCAGAGAATTTAAGGAGTTAGAATATTTCAAGAATAAATTTGAAAAGGAAATATTTGTAAACCATTTACAAATAGAATAGAAAAGGAAACGTTATAAAAAGGAAATCATTTTTAAAGTGTAGAACTGTTATTTAAAAGTAAATCTTTTCAAATGAATAAAACGTTGTTAAAAAAGGAAATCTTTATAAAGTGAATAAAGTAAATCGAATATGGTATTCGAAAGGAGTTAAATCGAATATGGTATTCGAAGGGAGTAAATCGAATATGGTATTCGAAAGTTAGTAAATTGAATATGATATTCGAAAGGGGTTAGTCCAGTCGAGTTAGTTGAATAGAGTTAACTAGTTCAGTAGAGTTAACCAGTTCAGTAGAGTTAACCAGTTCAGTAGAGTTAACCAGTTCAGTAGAGTTAACCAGTTCAGTAGAGTTAACCAGTTGGGTTATGTAAGTCAAGTTAACCAGTTGGGTTAAGTAAGTCAAGTTAACCAGTGAGTTAAGTAAGTCAAGTTAACCAGTGAGTTAAGTAAGTCAAGTTAACCAGTGAGTTAAGTAAGTCAAGTTAACCAGTTGAGTTAAGTACGTCGAGTTAATCAAGTCGAGTTGATCGAGTTAGAGTTACTCAGTTAGAGTTAATCGATTAGAGTTAAAACGAACTAGAGTTAATCAAATATAGTTATTTGAGACAGAGTTAGTTAAACATAGTATTCAGGGTAAGTTGCCATCTCGTACGACTGCTAGCGTAATTCGCAGGGCTGTAAATAGCCTAAGGCGGTCGGATGTTGCCTAAGGGAATCAGGCGTAACCATTGTGATCGTTGCGATCTAGAGTCAAGCGAATGGAGTTAAATCGAATCTAGTTATTCGATAGGAGTAAATCAATATGAGTTAAATAAGTTAAGTTGATCGAATATAGTTTATTCGATAGGAGTTAATCAAGTTAAGTTAAATAAGTTAAGTTAATCGAATCTAGTTATTCGAGAGGAGATTATCGAATATAGTTTATTCAAAGGAGTTATCAATTATTAGTTATTCGAAGTGAGTAGTCGAATATTGATTATTCAAAGTGAGTTAATCGATTATTGGTTATTCGAAAAGGGGAGTTATCAAATCGAATAGATTAAAGGAGTTAATCGAATATAGTTTATTCGAGTAGAGTTAGAGGAGTTATCGAATATGGTTTATTCGACAGGAGTTAAGTGAATAGTTAGATTAATCAAAGTGAATTAGTTAAGTTAAACTAAGTTAATTAGTTAAGTGAATTGGTTAAGTTAACCAAAGTGAATTTGTCGAGTTAATAAAAGTTATTAGTTCAGTTAATCGAGTTGAATTTGTCAGTCGAGTTAATAAATGGAGTTAGTCAAACCAAGTAAAACCAGTTAGAGTTAATTAATTAAGGTTGGCCAGTTAGAGTTAATCAATCAGAGTTAATCAAATAGAGTTAAGTAAAATTAGAACTGACTAGAGATTAGTAAATTGAATGGTTTTCTAAGTGTCTATCTGATGTTGGTTTCGGCCTTCGGGATTTATACTTAGGGAATTGTTCTCATACTAGTTCACAGTTAGGGACTGATAGTTGTAGAAGAATAGTGATGTGTAGATAACATGGAAATGTTTTCCAATGTTAATCACGTATATTTTCTAAACATAGAAATTAAGGAAATAGAATATATATATACAGTATATGATGATGATTGATCAATAGAATTTCCATTTGGAAATAAGATCGTTGTTTGCACACTTGTTTTTCTTTGATAGTTAAATCACAGACTATCGAAGTTTTGACCCTTTTAACGTTGTTAATTTGGAGATACCGGTTGGATTATTATCCAAAGAAGCACTCTGTATTGGCATAAGCATTGCGAATCATATATGCCAAGGATAATTGAAGATGGAGTAAAGTGCAAGGGCTGTCCTGTTTACAGAATAGTGCCTTCGGTTTGTCCAGTCCCAGGACAACTTGTATGGACGAAGGTCTGACAGAGTATATCCAATGCATCGCGTAAGTTGATCTGTTCAAACGTAATCACGTTTGGTGGCGGTGGAATTCGTTTCTCTTAGCTGTATACCCATGTTATTTTTGGATAAGTCAATTTGTGATTTGGCGGGTATGACGATGTGACATTCTAAGTGAATGAGGATGACTTGTATGAATGAATGTCTGACAGAGTATTTCCAGAAAGGTCACGTACATTGATTTCTTCAACTATACCAAGAGTGGAAGCGGAGAAGGAAACTTCTTTTATCTGACATGTAATGTATGGTTGTAGACGTCAAATTAGTGATTTCGATGGACCTGCCAATGTGGCATTCGAAGTGAATCTGATGTGATGATAAAGCGTAGCTTCTAGCCTCATCAACCGGTAAATGACAGAAATCGGGCAGGCAACATGGCTAAGTCGGTCGCACCGAAGTAGGGTGTATAATCACCTATCTAGAGAATATTCATTTGTTTCTTAAATCTATCAATGTTGTCCCATATATATATGGGAACGGTTGCTGATCCCAACCGTTGGTGATGTACATTCGATACATTCAAGCGAAATGAGTGGTCGGTCATGTGTGGCTGAGTTGCAAGATGTTCTTGTTGAACTCCAGTGTATCGTTCCTAGAGTACACTGATCGGAAGGTGGTTCCATACCTTGTCATAGTTGGAAATCCATTATCCAATACGTGCTTGCGATTTTAATTGTATACTATATATGTAGAACGTGAGATAAAAGCGTTTCTGCTAGTCGATATCTATTTGTACATGGACATTATTATAATATCAAAAGGTTTTTGATATAAAGATATTTTGGATTCTCATAAGGGAAAAACCCGTTCCGTTCTGCGGCGTGGTCTTATGAGATATCGTTTACTTGTTCATATACCTGTTTAAACTGTTTTACTCACACCAGTCCCATGACTGACCCGGAGTTTACTTTGTTGTTTTCCCTAAACTCTTGGGTGTCCAATTTTGTACGGGCAGTCAAGTAGTCAGGATTTTACAGATATACTTGGAGAGCTTGGAGCAGGAGGCTTCAAGATCATATAGCTATAGTTATTTCCGCTGTGTTGTAAGTGCTGTACTCTGATAAGTGCTATTGTATACATAACTATTATATTTCAAAGTTATGTTATCTATTATATGTTATTCGTTCCGCTGTGAGGTTCGTGTTACTCTGATGTTGTGTTCTTCTTCTTCTTCTATTCTAAGTTTCTATCTTATCTATTCTCACCTTCTAATTTCTTTCATTAATTACCAGGATTTTTCGATGTTTTGGTTATCGACATCGTGCTTATGTCGATAACCAAAGTCGCCAAAAATCCGAGTCGTTACACCATTACAGGACCTTCTAGCAAGTTAGAAGTTGAAAATTCCAAGCCTTTCTCCATTTTCCATTAGAGGTCGTGAGCTTTATAAGGAAGAAAAGAAAGTAAAGGAAGGAGGTTGCTAGCTTGGATCTTTATTCTTATTCTTGGATCTTGGATTAGCTAAGGATTAAGGTGAGTTTACTCACTATTTAGGACAGCAAACATAAACCCTTTGCATGTGTTTAACTATGCTTAAAGCTGCCTGAATGTTGGTAACTAATGTCAAAAACGTTAACTTGATTCTTACTTGAAAAGTAAGTAACATATGTGATCCATGTTAATGGATTTGAATGGACTTGGAATTGGACTTGAATTGACTTGTATAACAAATGGAATGACTTGAAACAAAGAACATAAGGATTAGTAGGGAATTGACATATTGTGGACTTGAACTTGAAAGTGCACTTATAGCAATAGTCACTATAGATACAGTTTGAATTGTTGTGTTTTCAACACTTTGTATGGAATTTTGTAATGACATCCTTAGGGATTTCATATCATATTAAATCTTGTTTTACTTTTATGTTTACTACCTTGAAGTTATTGAATAGTAAAATGCTAAGTGACCCATCAAAAATGACCAAAACTTCACTAGTGCAAAAGTACCCATTTAACCTTATTTTTAGATTTTAAAGTTTTGTAAAGGCACTTTAAGCTTATGTAAACTATCTTATCTTTTTAATATAATTTCTTTATTCTTACTAGAGTATTTTAAAGTATAAAATATCTTCTCTCTAAAATATTTTCTTTTTAAAATATCTTCTTTTAAAAATATCTTCTTTTCAACATATCTTTTTTCTAAAATATCTTCTTTCTAAAAATATCTTCTTTCTAAAATATCTTTTCATATAAAACAAAGGTTAGAAAAGGTTATGAATTGCTAAACCTTGTCATGGTTAAGTCGCTGGATTAAAAGGAAATTGATAACGCTTAACACTAATAAGCCAACGAAGTAGGGTTATCTATTTGTGAGAGTTAAGATTGATGTCGAGTGGGGACGGAGCAATAGAGCTCTAACCTACCAGCTTCCCTCTTAGCTGAGGAAAAGATAGGTTGGGAATGTTGGAAACGTGTTAATCATATTGATTACTTACCTGTTTATTGAATATCATGGATACTGTGCTTAATTCTAATAAGCCGACAAGTAGGCTTATCTATCTGTGAGTGTCAAGAATGGGGTGTCTAAGAAAGGGGTGTCCTGGCCTTGCTCTTGACCGAGGGATAGTTAAGTTGATAATGTTGGAAATGAGTTAAGTGTACGAACCGTGGTTTCTATAAGCTATTGTTTTGACTAGATAGTCGACTATTGAACTATACCATTATAACTTAAGAAGTACTGGGAAAGCTTCACGTTCTATACAAATGAGGACCCCCGGGAAGGAGTGTTGGTATGAAACGTCTCTTGATTTCACTTACTTTTGAAAGAACCGGAATTGATATAACTGGAAATTCATCGATTAGTTTTGAAGAGACCGAGAATGATAAGTGTTTTACTTATCGAATACCACTTCAAAACTAGAAATGAGTTCTATGTTTTGGAAGTGGTTATGAATCTACATGAAGATTTGGAATCTTATTGTAATGCGCGGATCTAAGTAGTGATTCGTGATTTGTTCGAGTAATGAAGACTCTTGTGAAAGGTGTCGAACGAAACCTCGACATCGTATATGGCTAAAGACAGAGTAGGATGCGTGATCTGGGGTTTAGCTAACCCATAGCAGGATATATTGACTCCATATCTAGAGTATGCTTATAGATGTTGCGCGTGGGAGTTGGATATATTTGGTTCCACATAGTGCACATCGATATTTTCGTGCGTGGGCCAGTCATGCTTGCCTTTGGTATATTTTATCCAGAGACATACGACGCTCAGTAGGTAACTTCTAACCCTTATGCATGGAGTTCGGATCCGGCTTAACCCGTAGAGATTTCCGATGGAAAATCCAATATGTGAACATGCCTCAGCGGTTTTGTTTATATTCTTAATAGTTGTCGAATGTAACCAATGTAACCATTCCAGCTATGTGATTTATTTATATTCTACACCCTAGAAATTATATATTATACAACTATTAGTAAACTAAATAAATACATTATATATTATACAACTATAGTAAATTAAATAAATGGTTGGTTTATTTGAGGGAAAAAGCGGAGTGGTAATCTACACGGTCCCCTTAGTATTGTTACATGCAATGTGTATCTTGAGTTTCTCATACTAGACTGAAGTTTGACGCTTGGTTTTTTCCCTAAAATCCTCACGTACTCCTTCGGGTAGGCTGAGTATGGCAGGTTTTACTTTGTATGCTTTCGAGTTCAGAAGACGAGCTGGAGGCTTCCATTATCTATATGCCTATTTCTATTTCTGTTGTACTGTATTATTTTTGTATATATCAGCATTGTGAGGACAAGTAATTATAACTATTCAAGCTGGTGATGGTACTTAGGCTATTATAACTCTGAAATTTCTTTGTTCAAAGTAACCCTTGTACTATATTGATATTATATATTTTCGATCCGCTGTGAGATTATGATGTTTTGTTCTTTCTTCTCGTTCTACTTCTTTTTTTACCCAACAATTCGATTTTCCGGCACTTGGTTGTTAGGCACATGAATACCGTGGATGTATTTAGTGTAGACTTTCGAGGTTCAAAAAGTCGGGTCATTACATTTGGTACCAGAGCTCAAGGTCGAGCGAACACGTTGGTTTTGGTTGGGCATGACTCATTAGAGATGAGGTAAGTAACACCCTAGAATGAGTCGAGTGTATTATACATATGAGAGAGTATTTGTATTTTGAAAGATAGATTTTAATAAAATTCCTTTGGAATGTCTATATCTTGCAACCCTTTCTTGATTAAGTTCTTTCTTAGCAGTAAACCTTTTTTTGTATCGTTTCCATGAAATAATTCTATCCGCAAGTATTATAAAGATGTTTTCTATAATTCAGGTAGTAAACTATGAGTTCTCGTACTGCAAATACGAGAGGAGGCAGAGGTAGAGGTGATCGAGCTAATACTGTCACTAATGGTGAGAATCGTGCATTGAGGAATGCAACTGCTATGGAGGATCCATGTAACGTCCCAAATTTTTCTACTATTTAAATTTGAATATTTAAATCTGATTTAAATATTATAATGGAATTACAATTGGATTTTTATAATTTCTTTATTAAATGGAGTTTAAAATGTTTATAATTTATAATTTAATTAAAACGAGCCCGAAACGTCTTGGTAGTTCGTAATTTACGATTTGAATTTCAATTGAATATTCATAATCCATTTTAAGTCAGAATTCTGTGAAATAAGAAACGTTTGAATCTATTTGATTATAATTTTCTAGTGAAAGAGAAAAATGGAGATTTCAGCTTATATATTGTGTGTTATGTCCAATTCGAAATTTTCAAATAGTCGCTATTGAATTTCGTTAATAAATGATAACTTTTATTTAATAAATATAAAGGAATTTTTATATATTTGGATATCATTTCAAATCGAATTTTTGAATATTGAGTTTAATATATATATTGGTTATTCCATTTGGATATATATGATAATAATGATTTATTATTATTTAGAATTGAATTGTTTTGGAATTAAATTATTCTATCGATATTATAGGCTTAGAAATAATTTTCTTTTTAAACGATCCCTGTTTCCAACAAAACGAGTTTTATTGGAATGCATATAATTAATTTTTACGACATTTCCAATTTGGTTCCGATCGAAGTCGCTTTATCGGTATGTGTGATTTAAAGGTGAACCAATAAATTGAAAATAAAGTCATTGTGCAAACGGGGTCCATTTTTAACGAAATAAATTTCACTGAAACCGGAACGTCAAGATGTAGGCAGAAATTTTCATTTCGTTTAGCAGTTGTTTGTGTCGGTACGAATATTAAACTTAGAACATAAATAATGGTAAGTAGCGATAGATTATATCCACCGAATAAAAAAATAGAAGCGCTCCTAGCAGCAATAAAGCACTAGTTCAAAATTCCAATTAGCATAGCCTTCTCGCATTACAACTTTTCTGTAACACCCCACCTCCGCCAGGGTGACTCTTGCAAGCACTCTGACTTTGGAGGGGCGTTTGAATCAGGTAAACATGCATAATGATATATCAAGGCAGAACAAGAACATATGTATATATGTAAACAGAGTAAATAACATAGATAAAACAGCGGAAGATTTTCAAACCATTTCAAAACAAGTCTGGTACAACATAGTGTTAACTTTCCAAATACACAAGTCTAGGTAAAAACAACATTACTGAAAAACTGAAATACATAAGTACTATCCCCAAAATAAGTGATAACCATAGCTAGCTTCATGTCAAGACCGTACATGAGCTAAAATCCCATAAGCAAGCGATCAGAAATCCAGCTAAGCTCCAATATTCCCTCCCTGAGAACCTGGGGGGGGGGGGGGGGGGGGACGGAAGAAAAGAGGCGAAAGAAAACAGGTCAGTCAAAAAGACTGAGTAAGCCCTACTACAATCAATGTAAACTGATAAAGTTAACTGTCATGAGCAGCAGGGATGAACATAAGGATAACAATATACTAGCATGATGATTAACTAACAAGGTAGATAAAGGTGTCATCGCATAATCAGGTTTAAGGGTTTGCACCACAGGTGTACTAGCAAACTAACATGACTGGAGTAAACAAGTACTGATCCCTTGGCCCAAGCTTTGGCCCAATAACATGAAATGACCCTAATACAAGGTCCAACCAAACGGTCTAGTCGATCGGCTCCCTAAGCCTAACTCGTCACGTGTTGGTGTCAATACGGCCCAAACATAATTGTAGTCGAACTGTGCCGGGTCCACCCTTCGGGTGTATCAAGCCCTAGGGTGCCAACCCCTGGACACCATAAACATGAGTGCACAGTCTCGATCTACTGGTACCCATGGGTGACTTCTCCAAATACGGACTACGTGCACGACCATAGTCCGTCCGGAACTACATCGGCGTACCACCCGGCCGTCGTTTATTGGGTCACTTACCTCCAGCCCAGTAATCGTGCCCCCTCCCTAGCCTAGTCCCTAGGGCCTTAATGATACCAATTTTTGGGATTACTGCGGAGTGGCCCCCCCCATTGCTAGGATTTTCTAGTGGGTTAAGTACGGTTTAACCCTCTTGCTAATCATGGATTAACTTGGTTAAGTGTAACGATGAGTTCACGACTTAACCCTGATTAATCTACCGAGCCCAAATTGGTTAAGTATTAAGTGGACCATGACTTAACCCTAATCACGAGGCATTAATTAATTTAATGCGCCTTAACCTCTCACATTAGACCTTGTTGTGGTTACTAGTTAAGCCGGGCGGGTCCGGGTATGTGACGGCCCGCTCCGCACCAGCCTGCATTTCCTCCGAAAGTGCGCTGTACACATGCCCGACTAGCACGGGACGGTCGTCAGAAGAAAGGAAAGAAGGAAATTAACTAACGAGAAACCTGTAGAATGTCTCACAGCGCATGGAATAAAATATAATAATGATAACATACTTGACATAAAACAGGTGAGACAGTGCATAAGCTGATAACTAAAATCAACATCAACATCAGAGCAGCGGAAATCCAAATACAGCTTATTACAACTTTTCAAAATCTACTGTCTCTAAACAAAAGAAAGTCAAAGTAGAAGATACACCACCAATGCCCAAGCAGTGATCTTCAACAACACAGGGAGAATACTATGTATATGTATTACGTGGAAGCCTCCTGCTCGTCTCCGGATCATCTACCCGTGCATCACTAGCTAACCTGTCTCTAGTCTGCTCGTGTGAGCACCCAGAGTAATAAGAGGAGACATAAAACTCTGGGTCAGACATAAAGCCTGGTATGAGCGATAAGCATCTAAACAAAATAATAACAGGTATACTAAACCATACCTGAACCTGGACCTGCAACCAAAGAGTTAGTACCACATACCGTACAGTACTCTAAGGTGCCATAATAAATAGTGTAAAGAATACGGGGGTGGTGTGTGCATGTCATAATGATAGCAAACAAATCATCCATAGCAACCATCCTCACATTTCTCACTCAGTGCGTAAAGCATACGATATCTACCACTTTGGAACACTAGACAAATTGAAGTAACGACGGATCCCGACTTGTAGAAACCCTGCTGTGACCAAGCCAAACACTTAGAGTCATGACCAAACATTTCAATGACCCACTTCATTGGTCGTAGCCCTTGGTTCTACCGATGCCATAATGGCCCTGAATCCGCCTTCGTACCTCCTACCATAGTGGTCCAAAGCTATAGACGTCGATAACCCCTTGGCACGCGTCCCGCAGCAAAGCCCAACTCATGAAGTGAACTCATTGGTTCCCATCTGGATCCTGAGCTCTAACTTTAAACTTGGACTACCTTTGCATCTCGGGTTTTAGTCTTCTCATATCCAAGCACCTTGTCTTCCTCACGGTCGCGGTGTGCGGATCGTGGTCTTCCTCACGGTCGCGGTGTGCGGATCGTGGTCTTCCTCACGGTCGCGGTGTGCGGATCGTGGTCTTTCTCACAGTCGCGGTGTGCGGATCGTGGTCTTCCTCACGCTTCAGGTGTGCGGATCGTGCTCCATCTCCACGCTCCAAGTGTGCGGATCGCTATACTTCATCACGCTCCAGGTGTGCGGATCGCTATACTTCGTCACGCTCCAGGTGTGCGGATCGCTATACTTCGTCACGCTCCAGGTGTGCGGTTCGTGGTCATACCCCACGATTCGAGTGTGGGATCGTGGTCATACCCCACGGTCCGAGTGTGGGGGCGATCCGATCTGGTCCAAATTCCTGCAACTCTTCCAGCAAGCTATTTACGCCATACGACGACGTTTTTGACCAATCTAACTTTTCTAATCAATCATAAATCATTCCAAACAGTCATGGCAACATATAAAATCGACCATAAACACCAAAACAACAATATAACATGTAAAAATGGATCAAACGTACCCAAAACCCATGTTTTCCCCTTAAGCATGTTTAAGCAAATCTAATGGTACGATTAGCAGAACTTAACCAAATCATCACAAACTTCTAACAGAGGTCTAAAATAACATTTTAGAATTTTAGAATATTTTTCCAGAATTTTATAGTGTAAGAATTTACTAATTATCACTAATCACCCTGATTAACTGTAATTAGTGTCAAAACAATGCTAATCACTCACCTTTGCCACAATAAAACTTTCAGATCTGAAGTGAACCTCTGATTTGCACGAATTCCAATATATAACAGCAGCTCTACCTTGGTCCTTGTGCTAATCCTCCTTGATTTGATGCCTCTAAGCCTTAATCCTTGATTAGGGAGTGATTTTGGGTGTTTTTGGAGAGATTTAAAGAGTGGAGGTCATGGTTAGGTTAAGAGGAATGAAAGTGGCGGCTGGAAAATGTCTAAAGAAATGTTTTCTAACCCTAATCAGCCCCTATATACTCCTAAACCCGAAATTCCCCTCTGGGCCTAGCTGCTAATCACCCGGATAAGCCCAATTAAGCTGTTTTTCACCATCTGAAACTTGTTTCAGCCATATCTCCCAAACGGTAAGTCCGTTTGGCTAATGTGACCACTCTACGGAAAGAGAAACCATCATCCGGAGCCAATGGAAGTAGTTTCAGGTCAAAATTCCTTTCCAGTCAAAAGTTATGGCCAAAACAGTGCCAACTAGGGGTAAAATGGTCATTTAAAAATCGGGAAAAATCATGAACATGGGAAATGACCCCAATAGCCGTCCCCCAAAGTTACATGACCATACGACTTCGTATGAGAAAGAAATAAATATTCTATGATCCTATGATGCGTAGAATGCGGGTCGTTACACTCTCCCCCCCTTAAGAAATTTCGCCCCCGAAATTCCTTAACCCAAAACATACAAAGGATCCCGCATGCCTAACAACCACATACAACAATCAATCATGCAAAACAAGCAAACAAGTCTATCCTAGCATGCGGAAAAACTAAATCGAAGCCAAAATCTTACCAGGCAAAGAGTTCTGGGTGTGAGTTCTTAATGTTCTCCTCTGACTCCCAAGTACAATCATTCTCGTCCTCGCTCCACTGTACCTTGACTAGCTTCACTGCCTTCCTTCGAAGTTGCTTCATGTCGTACTTGACAATACGGGCCGGCTTGCGGTTCCCAACCGCCTCGGGTTCTACTTCGAAGTCCTCTAACTGATCAGGTGAAATAGTCATATCTGAGTCGTGAACGAACTTCCTTAGTTGGGAAACATGAAATACGTTGTGAACTCCTGCCATCTTCTCTGGTAAGTCAATTCTATATGCCAAATTCCCGACTAGTTCAAGAACAGGGAATGGGCCAACAAATCTTGGTGCCAACTTGCCTCTCCTGCCAAATCGTATTACGCTCTTCAACGGAGAAATCTTGACAAACACCAAGTCGCCAACGGAGAATTTTAAGTCTCTTCTCCTCTTATCAGCATAACTCTTCTGCCTATCTTGGGCAGCTTTCATTCGTTGTTGAATGATCTTAATCTTATCTGAAGTTTCCCTCACCACATCTGGTCCAAGCATAAACTTCTCGCCAGTCTCTACCCAACATGATGGTGAGTTGCACGGTCTTCCGTACAAAGCTTCAAACGGAGCCATACCGATACTGGATTGGTAGCTATTATTATATGCAAACTCTACTAGATGCAAATGGTCATCCCATGATCCACCAAAATCCAATATACATGCTCTCAAGAGATCTTCCAAAATACGGTTCACCCTCTCCGTCTGACCGTCGGTCTGAGGATGATAGGCGGTACTGAGATGTAACTCTGACCATAGAGCCTCTTGTAAGCTCTTCCAAAACCCACTAGTGAACAACGGGTCTCGGTCGCTCACAATGCCTTTAGGTACTCCATGAAATCTCACTACCCACTTCATATACAATTCTGCTAACTTAGCTGCCGTTCTGGTCGATTTGACTGGTATAAACCTTGCACTTTTAGTCAGTCGATCTACAATTACCCAAATGATGTCATATCCCGATCTAGTCCTTGGTAAACCATCGATGAAATCCATCGAGACTTGCTCCCATTTCCATTCGGGAATTTCTAAGGGCTGTAACAACCCACTAGGCTTCTTTTGCTCGGCTTTAACTAGCTGGCAATTCATGCACTTGGATATAAACTTCCCAACGTCTCTTTTCATCCCTTCCCAGTAGTAAGTCTGCTTCATATCTCGATACATCTTGTTACCACCGGGGTGTATAGTCAGCTTTGAGTGATGACATTCTCTAAGCACTTCATCCCTCAATCCATTGACATTGGGTACAACAAGCTTTCCATTCTTTCTAAGCCATCTATCTCGATCAAGCCCATACTTGTTCATCTCCTCATCGATACCCATCTCTAACTTGGACATGATTTCCAATAGGTTAGGATCGTCCCTCTGACTAGAGCCGATCCGCTCAATTAAAGTGGGTCTGATCATCAAACTTGCTAACATTTCTGGATCCAATTCGCACTTCGGTCTGAATTCAAACCCCGCGATAAACTCCAGTTGCTTCCATTCAAGGAACATAGCCCCTAAGCTGGCATGTCTTCTACTCAATGCATCAGCCACCGCATTGCCCTTTCCCGGTGTATATGCGATGTCAAAATCGTAGGAAGCTAAGAACTCTAACCATCTCTGCTGACGGAGATTCAGATCTTTCTGAGAGAAGAGATACTTTAACGACTTATGATCTGTAAACAGCTCAAATCTTTCTCCCAAGAGATAGTGTCTCCACATCTTTAACGCGAACACGATCGCTGCCAATTCTAAATCATGGGTAGGGTATCTTCTCTCGTGCGGTTTCAATTGCCGACTTGCGTAAGCTACAACCCTACCGCCTTGCATCAATACAGCACCCAGTCCGGTACCACAGGCATCTGTGTATACCGTCATCTCTTCATCCCCCTTAGGAATGACTAACACTGGTGCGCTTGTCAACTTGTCCTTTAGACTTCTGAATGCATTCTCGCACCTTTCATCCCAGACAAAAGCTTGATTCTTCTTGGTCAACTGGGTCAATGGTGCTGCTATCTTGGAGAAACCTTGAATAAACTTACGATAATATCCAGCTAATCCCAAGAAACTTCTTACATCTGTTGCGTTCTTGGGCGTAGGCCAATCCTGTACCGTGGCCACCTTCGCCGGGTCCACGGCAATACCATTCTCTGATACAACATGGCCCAAGAACCTCACTTCCCTCTTCCAGAAGTGACACTTAGAAAACTTTGCTTTCAATTGGTGTTTTCTCAACACCTCCATCGCTACTCTTAAATGTTCCTTGTGTTCTTCCTCTGTCCTCGAATAGACCAAAATATCATCAACGAACACAAGGACAGACTTATTCAACTGATCTCTGAATACCCTATTCATAAGATCCACAAAATATGCCGGGGCATTAGTCAGCCCAAATGGCATGACCAACCATTCATAAAATCCAGACGACGTTCGAAATGCCGTTTTAGCTATACTCTCAGCTTCCACTCTAAGCTGATGAAAACCTGTCGCGAGATCCAACTGAGAAAATATTCTCGCGCCACTCAACTGATCGAACAAATCATCTATCCGCGGTAGAGGATACTTATTCTTCCTCGTCACTTTATTCAACTCGCGGTAGTCTACACACAAACGAAGGGAACCATCCGCCTTGGTAGCAAACACAACTGGTGCTCCCCATTCAGAAACACTCCTTCTGATAAATCCCTTCTTCAAAAGATCGCTGACTTGCACCTCGAGCTCTCGCTGCTCCCTTGGTGCCATACGACGAAGTGGCATCACTATAGGTCTGGCATCTTTTACCAAATCAATACGAAACTCAATCTCTCGGTGTGGTGGAAGTCCGGTCACTTCTTCGAAAACATCCGGATACTGGCCAACCACGGGCAAACCTGACAACTCACTATGCGGAATGTCAAGGGAGTTTAGAAAACTAGCCAATACCCCCTTACTGGGTAGACCACCAAACACTATCCTCCGCCCATCATCCGCTCTAGCTATCACCAAAAAGCCCTCACAGTCTACCACCACCCCGTATCTTTGGAGCCAATCTACTCCCAAAATAATGCCAAACCCAGTAAAGCCCAAAACAAAGCAATCACAAACAAACATGCATCCATGACTCGATAAGACCACATTACGACAAATCATGCTAAGGCTAGTCGAACCACCAATCGGGTTCGTCACTACTAAAGGTCTATCGACAATCTCGGGCTCCAATCCCAACCTATCTACCAGGTCACTAGATATGAAAGAACTGGAAGCTCCGGTATCAAACAAAACTCTAACAGGAACATCATAAACAGAAAGCATACCTTGAATGACGACATTCTTTCCCTTCTCCGCCGTTGTTGGGGCATTCGACGAAGAAGGAATAACATTAAGAGCGTAGGCTTTCACCATTTGCTTTTCTTTAGGGGGCTGCGGACACTTGTCCTTGTGATGTCCCATTTGGCCACAGTTGAAGCACTTCCTATCCGCTGGCTTGGCCTGACAATTACTAGCATAATGGCCCTTCTTACCACAGCTGAAGCACTCCACATCTTGCTTATTCTTTTTCTTCTGGCCATCCTTAGCTTGGTTCTGCTTTCTCTTATTCTGGGAACCACCCTTGCCTCCACCACTTGCTTGTGGTTTTGGCTCTTCTGCAGATGCAACCTCAGTCTTCGACCTAGGGTAGAGACTTTCTGATCTTAACGCTTTCCCCACAATCGATTCAAACGTCTCATCGATGTGGTTAATAAGTTTTTCCCCCAAGTACTGATCCAAACCAGTTATGAATTTCTCATTCTTTTTCTCGGCAGTATCAATAAGAGATAACCCATATTTTGACAAGGTGTCAAATTCAGCAATATACTCCGAGACAGCTCTGCCATTCTGCTTGAGCTCCAAGAATTTCTTAAACAGCACTGACTTCTGAGCAGCTGGAATGAACTTCTCGCTAAAGCGAGCCTTAAACTGCTCCCAAGTGATCTGATCTTCGGGAGTAGCTTCCTTTATAGCATTCCACCAATTCATTGCCCGCCCTTGCAGCTGACGGGACGCTAGCTTTCTCTTCATTGCATCCTCGATACCCAAATCCTCGAATATACGTTCGCAACTATCCAACCAATCCTGAACATCTGTGGCCGACTTCGTTCCGTGGAACGGTTTCCCACCAAGGCTAGTATAATCCTTATTCAGCTTGGCGAAGTCGACTCTTGGCGCCTGCACTATTGGACCACCTCCATTTCCACCATTGGGAACTGCCCTCTGTACGTCTCCAAGCATCTCTCTCATGAGGTCAGTAAACATCGTCCTCATGTCAGCAGCATTCCCATTATTGGCTCCCCTACCAGCACCTCTAGTATATCGGCTCATCGTCAATCTGAAAAAGGAAACGATTAACGACTCCATAGTGGTGCTAGTGCAGTACGACTTCATCCTTATAATACTAATAGTATATATATATATATAGCTTTTAAAAATCAAAATAATCACAAATACGCTCTCTCGTATACGTATATTATCTCTCCCTGATAACTTCCCTAGGTTAACTACGCAACCTAGAGCTCTGATACCAAGTGTGACGGCCCGCTCCGCACCAGCCTGCATTTCCTCCGGAAGTGCGCTGTACACATGCCCGACTAGCACGGGACGGTCGTCAGAAGAAAGGAAAGAAGGAAATTAACTAACGAGAAACCTGTAGAATGTCTCACAGCGCATGGAATAAAATATAATAATGATAACATACTTGACATAAAACAGGTGAGACAGTGCATAAGCTGATAACTAAAATCAACATCAACATCAGAGCAGCGGAAATCCAAATACAGCTTATTACAACTTTTCAAAATCTACTGTCTCTAAACAAAAGAAAGTCAAAGTAGAAGATACACCACCAATGCCCAAGCAGTGATCTTCAACAACACAGGGAGAATACTATGTATATGTATTACGTGGAAGCCTCCTGCTCGTCTCCGGATCATCTACCCGTGCATCACTAGCTAACCTGTCTCTAGTCTGCTCGTGTGAGCACCCAGAGTAATAAGAGGAGACATAAAACTCTGGGTCAGACATAAAGCCTGGTATGAGCGATAAGCATCTAAACAAAATAATAACAGGTATACTAAACCATACCTGAACCTGGACCTACAACCAAAGAGTTAGTACCACATACCGTACAGTACTCTAAGGTGCCATAATAAATAGTGTAAAGAATACGGGGGTGGTGTGTGCATGTCATAATGATAGCAAACAAATCATCCATAGCAACCATCCTCACATTTCTCACTCAGTGCGTAAAGCATACGATATCTACCACTTTGGAACACTAGACAAATTGAAGTAACGATGGATCCCGACTTGTAGAAACCCTGCTGTGACCAAGCCAAACACTTAGAGTCATGACCAAACATTTCAATGACCCACTTCATTGGTCGTAGCCCTTGGTTCTACCGATGCCATAATGGCCCTGAATCCGCCTTCGTACCTCCTATTATAGTGGTCCAAAGCTATAGACGTCGATAACCCCTTGGCACGCGTCCCGCAGCAAAGCCCAACTCATGAAGTGAACTCATTGGTTCCCATCTGGATCCTGAGCTCTAACTTTAAACTTGGACTATCTTTGCATCTCGGGTTTTAGTCTTCTCATATCCAAGCTCCTTGTCTTCCTCACGGTCGCGGTGTGCGGATCGTGGTCTTCCTCACGGTCGCGGTGTGCGGATCGTGGTCTTCCTCACGGTCGCGGTGTGCGGATCGTGGTCTTTCTCACAGTCGCGGTGTGCGGATCGTGGTCTTCCTCACGCTTCAGGTGTGCGGATCGTGCTCCATCTCCACGCTCCAAGTGTGCGGATCGCTATACTTCATCACGCTCCAGGTGTGCGGATCGCTATACTTCGTCACGCTCCAGGTGTGCGGTTCGTGGTCATACCCCATGATTCGAGTGTGGGATCGTGGCCATACCCCACGGTCCGAGTGTGGGGGCGATCCGATCTGGTCCAAATTCCTGCAACTCTTCCAGAAAGCTATTTACGCCATACGACGACGTTTTTGACCAATCTAACTTTTCTAATCAATCATAAATCATTCCAAACAGTCATGGCAACATATAAAATCGACCATAAACACCAAAACAACAATATAACATGTAAAAATGGATCAAACGTACCCAAAACCCATGTTTTCCCCTTAAGCATGTTTAAGCAAATCTAATGGTACGATTAGCAGAACTTAACCAAATCATCACAAACTTCTAACAGAGGTCTAAAATAACATTTTAGAATTTTAGAATATTTTTCCCGAATTTTATAGTGTAAGAATTTACTAATTATCACTAATCACCCTGATTAACTGTAATTAGTGTCAAAACAATGCTAATCACTCACCTTTGCCACAATAAAACTTTCAGATCTAAAGTGAACCTCTGATTTGCACGAATTCCAATATATAACAGCAGCTCTACCTTGGTCATTGTGCTAATCCTCCTTGATTTGATGCCTCTAAGCCTTAATCCTTGATTAGGGAGTGATTTTGGGTGTTTTTGGAGAGATTTAAAGAGTGGAGGCCATGGCTAGGTTAAGAGGAATGAAAGTGGCGGCTGGAAAATGTCTAAAGAAATGTTTTCTAACCCTAATCAGCCCCTATATACTCCTAAACCCGAAATTCCCCTCTGGGCCTAGCTGCTAATCACCCGGATAAGCCCAATTAAGCTGTTTTTCACCATCTGAAAATTGTTTCAGCCATATCTCCCAAACGGTAAGTCCGTTTGGCTAATGTGACCACTCTACGGAAAGAGAAACCATCATCCGGAGCCAATGGAAGTGGTTTCAGGTCAAAATTCCTTTCCAGTCAAAAGCTATGGCCAAAACAGTGCCAACTAGGGGTAAAATGGTCATTTAAAAATCGGGAAAAATCATGAACATGGGAAATGACCCCAATAGCCGTCCCCCAAAGTTACATGACCATACGACTTCGTATGAGAAAGAAATAAATATTCTACGATCCTATGATGCGTAGAATGCTGGTCGTTACAGGGTAGCTTTACACCACAACTTGGTTTAACCTCGGGTTCAAGGTACAACATGGCCAACTTCTCACATTGGGTCCTATTGTTTGTAGCAACTAGTTAAGCCGGTCGGTTCCAGGTAGGTTTATGCTACAAACTCAACCCAACCTCGAGTTGGTCACACTTATCTTTTCTAAGTGTCATGTCCATCATGTTTCCAAAACATGTTACAAATTTTCAAGCAATTGGGTAGACCTAACTTAATAGGTAAATTCCCAATGGGTAGACCTAACTTAATAGGTAAATTGCCAAGCTTATGTTTTTATGTCTTTTACTTTTACCCAACCCCAAACGCAATCCCATCGCTTACATATCGCAATAGCGCATAAAGGATAGAAAGAGGGAACTTGGCATAATCATGACATAAAAGGTGTTGAAGCCACAAGTTCAACATGGTGGCATATGAAATGTACATATGTTCATATACTTGCATATTGCATTTTTAGGCCTCAAAAGCATGCATAAAACCAAACTTGGCATATTGGTGATACATGGTGCTAAATGACATGTAGACATGGCCATAAGTTCGCATTTAGCCTCACATGCAAGTTATCATAAGAGATATGATAACTTACATGTTGCCAAAATGCAACCTTTAGCATAAGGCTTGAAGCTTTATGCTCATAAACCCAAGATAAGCTTGCATAACATGATAACATGAACAAAAGGATCAACCCAAACTTGCATAACATAACTTGCATATCATATGACAAACTTGCATATCAAACTTGCATAACATGACATGATGAACTTGCATATCATAGCATGGCATACTTGCATATAAACTTGCATATTACAACATGATAAACTTGCATATTACAACATGATAAACTTGCATATCATAGCATAGTAAACTTGCATATCATACATTTAACTTTAGAGTTTAAGTATGAAAGTAGAATAGGGCTTATAATGCCAAAGCCCTTATGAAATCAAATAAACCCAAAATGCAAGCAAAACCCTTGAGCCAAAATGATCAAAACTCTTTCTTTATGATGCAAATATAGAAACTTGACTTGAATGCAAGCTAATGATGCTCATACAAGCTTGAAAACACTTGTATGCATGGAAAATCTCTTAAAAATTTATTTAGGAATTTATGAAGAGAGTGGAGGCCATGAGAGGATTGATTTTGCCATAGTTTTGTTGTAGGATTGATTAATGATGGTTTAGGGCTAGCTTAGGGTCTTATTTATAGATTAGGCAAGTGTTTTAGGCCATAGGATTAACCCTAGTTTAGATCTAAACCATCAAAAATCGTCATAGGCCAGCAGAACAGACCAGAGAACCAAAACAGGTGCACCAAGCCAGCCAGGGTCAAGCCAGAAAGCTGTGCAGGTTTCTGGCTCGACACGGGCGCACTTCCCAAGTGCGCCAGTGTATTTTTGTGCTGGCGCACTTCACAAGTGCGCCAGTGCAAACTGGCTTGTTTTCGGTTTTTCTGCCTAACTTCGTTCGTCCATATCTTCTTCATACGGACTCCGATTTTCGAAAACTTAGACTCTATTTCGCGTATTTTTCCGAGACGAACGCAATGGCATAGCCCGTTTCCCTTGATTCAGAATTTAGAATTTGATTCTGCCTCGATTTACATTATAACAGGATATTGAAAATACGGGTTGTTACATTCTCCCCTCCTTAAAGGATTTCGTCCCCAAAATCTTCAAGTTAGGAAGAACGTATCCTACCATCCAACATCCATCTACTCAAAACATCATCCACGAGCAATCATTGTCCTTACAAGATTCTAAATGTTGCATGAACATATGCAAAGGTGTGTGTATATGTACTTATCTAATGCAAATATCATCAATGCAAATTATGTTAGTGAAATGAATCCATATGTATGCAATTCCTAACATAATGTATAACATCTATATGTGTGCACATAACATACATCCATATGAAACATCCATGTGATAACACAAAAATTTCCATCCATGAATAAGCGTAAACACTCATGCATATGCAATATGAGGAGTGTGTGAGTCGATCTAGTGCCTAATGTGTATAATGCATCCACGAGTAACCACTTGCAAACACTTGCAACCACTTGCAACCATCAAGCATAACATGTTTCAAACACATGTTTCATCCAAAGGGTTTCTACCTAAGGTTCTCATGACAAGATTAACACGATAAACTAGATAACCATGGATAGCAAAGAGAAAGATATGCTAATAAAGAAAAGAGATTGAGAGTGTACCCTCAAAAAGGAATGGATAAAGCCCACGCATCTTCTCCTCTGTTTCCCAAGTTGCGTCCTCTTCGGCTTCACCCCATTGAACCTTCACCAACTTGACATCTCGATTCCTTAGCTTCTTGGTCTCCGTCCCCAAGATACGAATCGGAGCTCTCCTCAAGGTAGCTTCTTTCTCTACTTCCACATCTTTCAGGACACTTGGCTCAACAACCTCTGCTGATTCATGCAAACACTTCCGGAGATGCGAGACATGAAAAACATCGTGTACTCCGGCAAGCTTCTCGGGCAACTCCACTCTATAAGCCATCTGCCCGATCCTCTCTATAATAGGGAATGGTCCAACAAACCTCGGTGCTAACTTCCCAACGGCTCCAAATCGGACCACATTCCGCAAAGGAGAAACCTTCATGAAAACCATATCCCCAACATCAAACTCCAAATCAGTTCTTCGCTTATCAGCATAGGATTTCTGTCGGTCTTGGGCCGCTTTCATCCGTCTCCGAATCAACTCGACCTTCTCGGATGTATCTCTGATCATATCAGGCCCAAGTATAAGCTCATCTGTAGTCTCCCACCAACATGTAGGCAACTTGCACGGTCTCCCATATAAAGCTTCAAATGGTGCCATCCCTATGCTTGCCTGATAACTGTTATTATATGCAAACTCAACAAGAGGAAGATGGTCTTCCCAAGTACCACCAAAATCCAGAATACAAAGCCTCAACAGATCCTCGAGTACCCTATTCACCCTTTCGGTTTGACCGTCCGTCTGTGGGTGATAAGCCGTACTTAGATTCAACCTCGTACCCATAGCTTCTTGCAAGCTATTCCAGAATTGACTTGTAAAGATTGGGTCACGGTCACTGACAATACTAGAAGGGACTCCATGAAGTCTCACAATCTCACGAAGATATACAGACGCTAGCCAAGATACGGTCCTCTTGCTCTTCATCGGAATGAAATGAGCACTCTTCGTAAGTCTATCCACAATAACCCAAATGCTCGTATTCCCTTTCCTTGACCTTGGTAGCCCATCGATAAAATCCATGGAAATACTCTCCCACTTCCAAAGTGGAACGTCTAGAGGATGTAATAGCCCACCGGGCTTCTTTGACTCGGCCTTAACTTGCTGGCAAATGATACATCTAGAGACAAACTCTGCCACATCCTTCTTCATCCCAGGCCAAAAGAAAATGCGCTTCATATCTTTATACATCTTATCTCCGCCTGGATGTATAGTCAACTTAGAGCGATGCGCTTCCTCAAGAACTTTTCTTACTAAATCTTCTACCATTGGAACACATAACCTTCCGTCTCTCCTCAGCCAACCCTTGTCATCAATAGAATATCGAGCGAGATGACTAGACGTCTCTCCTCGAATCAGCTTATCCATAATCTCAACTATCTGAGGGTCTTCTCTCTGCGAAGCCCTAACTTGATCAAGAAGGGTGGGTCTGAGTTCCAGAGATGCTAAAGAACCGGTCATCGACTCAACCGCCAAAGAGAAATCAAAGGTTGCCACATACTCTAAATTCTTCATCTCAACGAATAGAGGACTCAGAGTCAACCTTTTTCTACTCAATGCATCTGCTACCACATTCCCCTTGCCAGGGGTATAGGCTATCTCAAAATCGTAGGACGCCAAGAATTCAATCCATCTTTGTTGCCTCAGATTCAGATCCTTCTGAGAAAAGAGATACTTCAATGACTTGTGATCGGTATAAAGCTCAAATCTTTCTCCCAGAAGATAATGGCGCCAAGCCTTGAGTGCATATACTATTGCTGCCAACTCTAAGTCATGAGTGGGATAATTCTTCTCATGCACTTTGAGTTGTCTACCGCCAAAGCATATCACTCTTCCTTCTTGCATCAGAACAGCTCCTAACCCCGTGCCACATGCATTGGTGTATACTGTAAATAACTTCCCTCCATCGGGCAAAGCTAGAACAGGTGCTGATGTGAGGGCTCTCTTGAGCTTCTGAAAAGCAAGCTCGCATTCTATGCTCCAAGCAAAAACTAAATTCTTCTTCGTCAATTTAGTGAGAGGAGCAGAAATCTTCGCGAAGTCCTTGATGAACTTCCGGTAAAAACCCGCAAGACCTAGAAAACTTCTCACTTCGGTTGCATTCCTTGGAGTCTTCCAATCCTGAACTGCAACTACCTTAGCGGGATCCACCGCTAAGCCTTGCTTAGACACTATATGCCCAAGGAATCTAACTTCCCTTCTCCAAAAGTGACACTTGGAGAACTTGGCCTTCAACTGATGCGCTCTAAGCGTATCCATCACCTCCACGAGATGCCTTGCGTGCTCTTCCTCATCCTTGGAGAAGATCAGAATATCATCTACGAAGACCACGACAAACTTGTTCAAGAACTCCCTGAACACCCTACTCATCAAGTCCACGAAATATGCGGGTGCATTAGTCAAGCCGAACGGCATGACAAGCCATTCGAAGAATCCATCTGGAGTTCTGAACGCAGTCTTGTCTATACTATCTTCAGCTACCCTGAGCTGATGAAATCCCGTAGCAAGATCAAGCTGAGAGAAAACAGAAGCACCGACAAGCTGGTCGAAGAGATCATCAATCCTCGGTAATGGGTGTCTGTTCTTCTTAGTCAGCTTATTCAACTCTCGATAGTCAACACAAAGTCGGAGAGAACCATCTGCCTTGGTAGCAAATACCACAGGCGCTCCCCATTCAGATATACTTCGTCTAATGAAGTTCTTTTCAAGCAACTCCTTCACTTGCTTACTTAGCTCCCGCCTTTCACGCGGAGCCATGTGCCGAACGGGCAAAGAAACCGGCTTTGCATTATCCACCAGATAAATGCGGAAATCAATCTCTCGCTTAGGGGGCAACCCCCTAACTTCATCAAAAACATCCGGATACTCACGAACCATTCTCACAGACTGAAGAGTTTCCATTGACGAGTCGAGTGATTCAAGATAGCACAACATAACGGGACCTCTCGGATTAGAAGAATTTTCTAGGGTGTTTCCGAGGCGAGTCATGAGCCTCACAACCCTATGCTCACAATCAAGAATGGCTCCATATCTGGACAGCCAATCCATGCCCAATATCAATCCGTATCCCCTAAAACCAAGAACATAAGCACTGCACAAGAACTCTACACTCAGTATAGAGATCCTCAAATCCCCACATATCATAGACAAATGGGCGGAACCCCCAATAGGATTTGAGACATAGACGGGATCATCTACCAAGCTAGTACTAAGGTGCAAACTATCAACAAGATCAGATGAGATAAAGCTATGCGATGCACCAGAATCAAACAAGGTACGAACTGGAAAATCAGAAATATATACAAGGCTCTCAACAGAAATACTACCTCGATCGGGAACTGGAGCAGTATTGAGAGCATGAACTTGCCCTCCTGAAGGTCCAGCACGCTGAGTCTGACCCTGGCCTTGCCCTTGCTTCTTCGGGCAATCCCTACTGAAATGTCCAGTCTTACCGCAGAAAAAGCATTCACCATTCTTCCTTTTCCTCTTCTTACAATCCTTAATAAGATGCCCAACTGAACCGCAATAATGGCACTTCTCCTTGTTGTTCTTGCCCTTGTTGTTGTTCCCCTTGTTGCCTTGACCCTTGTTCTTGTTCCGATTGCCTTGACTGCTTTGACCACTTGGATTACCCTGATTTCCTTTTCCCTGGGAATCAGTCTTCTTGGCTTGAGTATCATTCATCTTGGTCTCTTTCTTGACATCTCCCTGAAGTAACGCCATATCAAACAAACTCTCAAACGTGGCCCCATGGGGAATATGTGACATAGCTAATCCCTGCAACGGCTCATTCAATCCTCTAGCAAAACGAAGAGCCTTCTTCTGAGGAGTATTCACCATATCCAAGCCAAAACGAGCTAACTGATTGAACTTGTTCACATATTCTTTGACAGACATATCTCCTTGTTTCAACGTTATGAACCTCTCCATTTGTAGATTCTCCTCAGCAGAAGATAGAAACTTAAGCATGAACCTTGCCCTTAAATCGGCCCAAGTCTCAACAGGCCTAGTACCATTGGTGACTTCCCACCAATAAGCGGCTTCATCCTTCATAAGCCAAACCGCCAACAAGATCTTCCTCTGATCGTCTAACCCAAAGATGGCAAATAAATCCTCGGTCTCTTTCAACCAATTTCTGGCCTCTACAAAAGTCTCAGTGCCTTGAAAGTTCTTGCCACCCATTGCTTTGAAATCTTTGCAAGTCTTTGCGAAGTCGGCTTGAGGATGCTGAGGGGGAGGAGGAAGAGGAACCTCAGCGACAGGAGGAGGAGGAACATTAACTACCGGAGGAGGAGGAGGAGGAACATCTGCGGGGCCGGCTTCGGTCGCCCTAGCCTCCAAAAGTCTCCTATACCAAACATGTACGTGCACTCCCTCCGGAATTGCAAAGTTATCGGCCATACTGAAAACGAAGAAAAAGATAGATTCAGAATGGAGAAAAACGAAGGAATTTTGCTAATGGCTTTTTGGGGAATAGCCTTTAAAATAAACTAGACTTTTCTTTGAAAAATACTTTATACTTGATTTTGAAAATAGTTTTCAAAAAGTTTTCTAAAAACCTTTTTGTTCCTTCTCGTAAACCATATGCCCTGATACCAAATGTAACACCCCACCTCCGCCAGGGTGACTCTTGCAAGCACTCTGACTTTGGAGGGGCGTTTGAATCAGGTAAACATGCATAATGATATATCAAGGCAGAACAAGAACATATGTATATATGTAAACAGAGTAAATAACATAGATAAAACAGCGGAAGATTTTCAAACCATTTCAAAACAAGTCTGGTACAACATAGTGTTAACTTTCCAAATACACAAGTCTAGGTAAAAACAACATTACTGAAAAACTGAAATACATAAGTACTATCCCCAAAATAAGTGATAACCATAGCTAGCTTCATGTCAAGACCGTACATGAGCTAAAATCCCACAAGCAAGCGATCAGAAATCCAGCTAAGCTCCAATATTCCCTCCCTGAGAACCTGGGGGGGGGGGGAACGGAAGAAAAGAGGCGAAAGAAAACAGGTCAGTCAAAAAGACTGAGTAAGCCCTACTACAATCAATGTAAACTGATAAAGTTAACTGTCATGAGCAGCAGGGATGAACATAAGGATAACAATATACTAGCATGATGATTAACTAACAAGGTAGATAAAGGTGTCATCGCATAATCAGGTTTAAGGGTTTGCACCACAGGTGTACTAGCAAACTAACATGACTGGAGTAAACAAGTACTGATCCCTTAGCCCAAGCTTTGGCCCAATAACATGAAATGACCCTAATACAAGGTCCAACCAAACGGTCTAGTCGATCGGCTCCCTAAGCCTAACTCGTCAGGTGTTGGTGTCAATACGGCCCAAACATAATTGTAGTCGAACTGTGCCGGGTCCACCCTTCGGGTGTATCAAGCCCTAGGGTGCCAACCCCTGGACACCATAAACATGAGTGCACAGTCTCGATCTACTGGTACCCATGGGTGACTTCTCCAAATACGGACTACGTGCACGACCATAGTCCGTCCGGAACTACATCGGCGTACCACCCGGCCGTCGTTTATTGGGTCGCTTACCTCCCGCCCAGTAATCGTGCCCCCTCCCTAGCCTAGTCCCTAGGGCCTTAATGATACCAATTTTTGGGATTACTGCGGAGTGGGCCCCCCCATTGCTAGGATTTTCTAGTGGGTTAAGTATGGTTTAACCCTCTTGCTAATCATGGATTAACTTGGTTAAGTGTAACGATGAGTTCACGACTTAACCCTGATTAATCTACCGAGCCCAAATTGGTTAAGTATTAAGTGGACCATGACTTAACCCTAATCACGAGGCATTAATTAATTTAATGCGCCTTAACCTCTCACATTAGACCTTGTTGTGGTTACTAGTTAAGCCGGGCGGGTCCGGGTAGCTTTACACCACAACTTGGTCTAACCTCCGGTTCAAGGTACAACATGGCCAACTTCTCATATTGGGTCCTATTGTTTGTAGCAACTAGTTAAGCCGGTCGGTTCCGGGTAGGTTTATGCTACAAACTCAACCCAACCTCGAGTTGGTCACACTTATCTTTTCTAAGTGTCATGTCCATCATGTTTCCAAAACATGTTACAAATTTTCAAGCAATTGGGTAGACCTAACTTAATAGGTAAATTCTCAATGGGTAGACCTAACTTAATAGGTAAATTCCCAAGCTTATGTTTTTATGTCTTTTACTTTTACCCAACCCCAAACGCAATCCCATCGCTTACATATCGCAATAGCGCATAAAGGATAGAAAGAGGGAACTTGGCATAATCATGACATAAAAGGTGTTGAAGCCACAAGTTCAACATGGTGGCATATGAAATGTACATATGTTCATATACTTGCATATTGCATTTTTAGGCCTCAAAAGCATGCATAAAACCAAACTTGGCATATTGGTGATACATGGTGCTAAATGACATGTAGACATGGCCATAAGTTCGCATTTAGCCTCACATGCAAGTTATCATAAGAGATATGATAACTTACATGTTGCCAAAATGCAACCTTTAGCATAAGGCTTGAAGCTTTATGCTCATAAACCCAAGATAAGCTTGCATAACATGATAACATGAACAAAAGGATCAACCCAAACTTGCATAACATAACTTGCATATCATATGACAAACTTGCATATCAAACTTGCATAACATGACATGATGAACTTGCATATCATAGCATGGCATACTTGCATATAAACTTGCATATTACAACATGATAAACTTGCATATTACAACATGATAAACTTGCATATCATAGCATAGTAAACTTGCATATCATACATTTAACTTTAGAGTTTAAGTATGAAAGTAGAATAGGGCTTACAATGCCAAAGCCCTTATGAAATCAAATAAACCCAAAATGCAAGCAAAACCCTTGAGCCAAAATGATCAAAACTCTTTCTTTATGATGCAAATATAGAAACTTGACTTGAATGCAAGCTAATGATGCTCATACAAGCTTGAAAACACTTGTATGCATGGAAAATCTCTTAAAAATTTATTTAGGAATTTATGAAGAGAGTGGAGGCCATGAGAGGATTGATTTTGCCATAGTTTTGTTGTAGGATTGATTAATGATGGTTTAGGGCTAGCTTAGGGTCTTATTTATAGATTAGGCAAGTGTTTTAGGCCATAGGATTAACCCTAGTTTAGATCTAAACCATCAAAAATCGTCATAGGCCAGCAGAACAGACCAAAGAACCAAAACAGGTGCACCAAGCCAGCCAGGGTCAAGCCAGAAAGCTGTGCAGGTTTCTGGCTCGACACGGGCGCACTTCCCAAGTGCGTCAGTGTATTTTTGTGCTGGCGCACTTCACAAGTGCGCCAGTGCAAACTGGCTTGTTTTCGGTTTTTCTGCCTAACTTCGTTCGTCCATATCTTCTTCATACGGACTCCGATTTTCGAAAACTCGGACTCTATTTCGCGTATTTTTCCGAGACGAACACAATGGCATAGCCCGTTTCCCTTGATTCAGATTTTAGAATTTAATTCTGCCTCGATTTACATTATAACAGGATATTGAAAATACGGGTTGTTACATTTTCCTTTTATAACAGCCTGAATCCAACGCATTTGCATGTAGAAAGCGTGATACCCGCACACCATCAGAAAGCTTTGCACTAGCATACGCTATCTAATTGCTTCATTATACCATTGTGGTGGCATCCATGCTTTTGTAACCAAGACAATACAAATGTGCACCTATAAATTAAACGGACACAGGTGCCTCACGCATAACTCTACGTTATCCCTACCTCTCTAGGTATGCAGACGCACATCGTTCATCTAATTTCTATTCAGCCAGTCCTTATCATGCACATGCAACTAGCTGGAAACCGACATAGTAGCTTAAGTAGGTTCTTCCTACCCTGTCTATATTCACACAGGCAAACCATACAAAAATAGTGCCAATTATGTACAGATATTTTCATGGCCATTAAATGAATATGCAGCTACTCTCAGCTACGCTATACCTACCTTGTATGCTCGAAACGACGTTGTTCTTATCTGTTTAATTTGTCTCTTATATATACAATGGTCTCAATTCATTTCAGCTGTGTGAATAAAGAAGCGAGCCATTCTCCTCAAAATAAATACAGTATTCCTTTTCAAGACAAATTCCCATTTTCCATTCTCGTTTCAGTAAAAATTAAACCGCATATCCTCGTTCGTATATAACTATAAACTTCTCTCCCACGGAATCGATAACTCTACAACTGTGATAGGCCATAGTTCGAAAAAGGAGTGGTGTACTAGTGGTGTAGGGTCAACGGCTCTAGTTGGGGGCACTCGCAAGTCTGTAGGACAATCTGTAAGAGGTTGGCAGGTGGTTGCATAAATGCGGGACTCTATAATAGCATTTTCTGAGGGGTTGATGGAGCTTGTATTCTGTGTAACAGCAGTACAGGGAGGGAGGCATTGCATGGGTATGGGGTTGATATCGTTGCTTGACTACGGAGATATTGAGTGGGGAGGATCATGAAGCAGTGTAGGTTGATGGAGTGTTCTTAGACAGGGGCTTCAAACATAGGAAGATGGAAGAAGTAATGAGGAGATGAAGTTGGTGATATTTGTTATTGGGTTTTAAAGATGGATAAGGCGCTTTGGAGACTGTGCAAGTTGCAGCGGACAAACAACGAACTGCTAACATAGTAGCAGGGTCTGAAGCTTGCGACGGGTACATGAAAGGACACACTGTGTAAACCGCAAAAAGAAAATAAGGAGAAAGGTGTGAAAAGTGTATAATATATAAGAGTTGTAGCAGGAAGGTATAAAGGGGAAGCATGTTAAGTTTCATGATGGAAGAACAAATGGAAATAGTTGAGGGGAGAGCAACATTCGTGAGTAAGGAAATAATGTATGAGATGGGGAATAACAGTATAAGGATGGAGAACGAGCATTGGTAGTGATCAATTCAATGGTGAGGCGGATCCGTCAGAGATTGGTGATGTGGTGTATGGGTGTGGATGGTCTCATGGATAAAGGAGGGAGTCTGGAACAGGTGCGGGCATGTGGTGGAAGAGGTATAAAACATGGAAGAGATGAACAGTAAGTGGCGATAGCCTAATCATTTTACATTTGTGCCATTTTAAAACTTTCAACGTGATTTATATATGCTAACACATGTTCAAACGTGCCAAATCACTTCTCAAACCAACCAGCCGAGTGTGTGTGTGTGTGTATATATATATAATTACGTTGCCGAACCATGTTATATATGTACACTGAACCTTTATATGTATGAAACATTTTATAATAGCTGGGTATACTTCCAATTATAACGCCTGGTATATATTTTGTGCCAAATGAAAATAACAATATGCCCAACAAGTTTAGATACACCTAAGCCTGAACATGTTACACGTGCCTAACAATGTTTGAATTGGGCCTAATTAAGTAGATACGAGCCTAATTATTTATACTAAAGTGCCTAGTTGTTTCAATTGAAACCGCCCTATTGCTTGAGCGTGCTTAATTACACATGTGAACCAAGCCCAGATTAAATTTTAAAAGCCTAACTATGCTTAATTAACATGGTCGTTTACTTAATAATTAAATGCTTAACCATGTTTTAATATGAAAATTTTATATATAAAGGTACTGTAAATTTATGAACTTAAAATTTAGTTAAAGATTAGTTAATTTAATTTAAACCATATAAATTCTGTAATTTATATGTTATCAGAATTCCATAAGGACCAGAAACATCGGAACCATATCTTTGAACATGGCATACTGGAGTTGTTTTGGATAAGGGTGGAAGCAGCTAGCTGTTTAATTTAACTATACTGAACCATGTTAACGACGAGCGAAATCAAGGTGAGTTTAACTCACTCAGTTATCCCGTTTATATTTTATAAGACAGGTTTTATTTTGTGTGCACTGTTTGCTAACGATTGATGTTGGATGATTGTTTGTATGCATGTTGAATATTTTTAGTATTCATTGATTAAATTAAAAGTTTGTTTAATTTAATCAAATTAAATCGTTATTTTAATGATTATATTCCAAACGAGGTAATTTACCTTATTGGTTACGTTTATAATATAAACGTATTAAATAAATAATTGGATGATTGGTTGGATGTTATAAATTATGTGTTGACCATTATTAGCTGAACTGTTTATTTTTGGTTATCATAATGAATAGATACATTGTTGCACTAAACGTGAGGTAACCCATTTTGATGAAGGGAAGGACAGGTTGGAGGGATTCAACCGAATTCCTCAAATATGTTGTTTACTTATATGAACTGTTTAAAAATTTGATTGATTGTTGATTGTTGAAACCAAATCCAACGCTTTTTTAATATTAACCAATGGGCGATATTGGTTGATAAACTATTGGCATATGGCCTGTAAATAAATAAATCATTTTATAGAGATTGATTTATCGTCAGGTGAATCAATAGAAAGAAAATTATAATTTTTTTTATAACTAACTACAGGTTTCGAAATCTATTTTATATAGATTATTTTTAAATAAAATTATTTGAGAAAATTAATAATTATTTTTATCTTGTAATTATAAAATGAGTATGTAGATTGATGAGTTTTGTAAGCAAGTGAGCAGCGATTAACCAAATGGTTAAAGGTTGAATTAATTGTTTTTCAATAAACATTTAAATGAGATTATTTAATTTAATTAGATTGTTAAATGAAATTTTCTAAATTAGGTTTAACTTTAAAGGAAATAACTAAGTGGAGATGGTTAACAAAATAACCTTGTTTGAGATACCAAGTCGATTACATGAATGTGATTTGATTTTTAAAAACTATTATTTGATTTGTTAATTATTATTGAAGTTAAATATCATTTTAAAATAACCCCTTAAGAAAGATTAATTATTTTATTTATAAATGATAATGAAGTAAACTATTTGATGTAAAGGATGTTAATAATTAACAAGGAATTGAACTGTAAACAAGATTTTTAAAGTATAGTATGAATATGAATTCATAAAGCGACTCGATAGACAAGATTTGAATATATAATAGTGTTTTCAAATGGAACCAAGTTATTTTTAATATATCGAGTCCAGTTTTCTATAAAAAGTATAATATTAACTTTAAAGTGAATAATGTTGAAAGAAACCATGTTGAAATGGAAATGGTGATAAAGGGAATTAGTTGACTAAGACCTTGTTTATAATTAAAAAGGATTTTTAATAAATTTCACTCATATTTATATGAGTTAGATTTTGGATTTATTTCCGGAAAGGAAATATATAAAAGGAAAGTTTTAAACAATATTGATGTGAGTTGAAATCGAGCGGAAACTTTAGTGGATTGAACTTGGTTGTAAAGTAAGAATCTAACTAGAGATGAATATTTTTGATGTAATAGGACTTTATTTAAATAAAACTAAGATATGTGGTAATTTAAAAAAAAAAGGATTCTAAAATAAATAGAAGTGCTGGGATATTATTTGAATGAGATTTCATTATAAACTTCTATATATTCTGAAGATAAGAATGTTGTCGACTCAAGGTCCGAGAGGTAAATAAAATACCCCAACTTGAACGACTTCATGATTTTCCAAGGATGATATTAGTTTAGAAATGATGGTGTTTTAGGGGATTAAATTAATAATTTTATAAAGAATATTATAAACTATAATTCGAAGTATTATAAGTGGAATAAATTGATTTGGCAAGAAGAATGAAAGGGCGATATTCCAAATGTTGGGAGATTTAGAAATTAAATTAACAAATGTGTAACTAAAGAGGCTAAGTGACGCTATATCTTGAACCAATGAATCCATTTTATTTTCTATGGACGATGGTTGTTTATCTTGATAGTTAAATCACCGACTATCAAAAGCTGGCCAAAGCGGTTGTTGGTATGGAAAGACTGGAATCAAATTCATATTCGAAAACCATTCCGACCAGCAAATACATAAACATTGGAGATACCAGAAGATGGTCAAGGTGGAGCAATTAAAGACCGTGGATCTTCATAAGCGGAAGGATTGCTGTAGAATTTCTTTGGCAAGCTACCAGAGGTTTTTAAACTGTGATTCGGTCGTGGTTGAGATTTTACGGATTGCAAGGACTTCTCGCTACTGATCCTTTGGGTGATTCCTAGGATGCGGTAGGAGGGTGCCTTCGGTTCATCCTATCCCTGGATTTCTTGTATGGACGAGTGTCTGACAAAGTATTTCTAGATGGTCACGTACATTGATTTGTTCAAACGTGCCAGTGTTTTTTTGAGGACGCTAATTAGTGATTTGACGGATCTGGCAGTGTGGCATTCAAAGTAATTTGCTGATCTAAAAACGTAGGTAATCATAGCCTCAAACCTCATCAACCGGGAAATGATAAAAATCGGGCAAGCAACATGGCTATGTGGGTCGCTCCCATTAGGGTGTATAATCACCTATCTAGAGAAAATCCACTTCCTTCTTAAATCTACTTCGATGTTGTCCCTTTCGGGAAACAGTGGTTTGAGCCCAACCGTTAGTGATACACATTCGATACACTCAAGCGAAATGAGTGGTCGGTCATGTTTGGGCCGGGTTGCAAGACATTTTTGTTGAACCTAGTGTATTCACCTCTAGAGATACACTATTGTCTGGTGGTTCCATAAATTGTCATAGTCGGAATCCAATCTCCAATAAGCGCCCGCGGTTTTGGTCGTATACTATATATGTGGAGCGTGTGATGCAAGTGTTCCGCTAGATTGTTATTTATTTATATTTAGACACTATCGTAATATCAGAATTTATATATGATTTCAAAAATGTTTTGGGTTATCGTAAGGTAAAAACCATCCATGTTTATGTGTGGATCGGTCTTACGATTATCCTTTTATTTCAGAAAACGTTTGTTAGCTTTAAAATCAAGTTGGATGTTGCTTGTAAACTTAGTGGGTTTCTCAACCCAGTTCACCCGACTGACCCGGTGTTTGAAATGCTCGGGTTAGACCGGGTTGTACAGGGCCAGGTTATCGGATGCGGCGAAGTGCAAAGACGAGCTAGATGAGTTAGGACGTATGATATTATATAACATTTATTCCGCTGTGGGTTGTTTTTGAGGATGGGTTGTCATAACTGTCTAGATTTATCCGTTGTACTCTGATGTATGTAAGTATATTACTTCAAGCTTTCAATAAAAGTTTTTCTGTATTATATTTTATTCCGCTGCGATGTGAGACTCTGATTCTGTTGTGTTATTCTTCTTCTTCTATTCTAATATTTCTTTCTTTCTTATCTCACCCTCTAAATTCTTTCTACTAACATATAGGTTTCCAGTATATTTTGGGTTGGACTGATGTTGTTTGGTCAGCTCAAAAGGTACTGGAAATTCGGGTCGTCACACTTGGTATCAGATCTATTAGTTGAGCAGTGACCTTGGCTCTGTGGCATAAATCTGTAGAGATAGGGTTAGTAACGCCTTAGATTGAGTTTGAGTGTGTATATGAGAGAGCGTATTTGTAGATTTTTCTATAAAATGTTTTGTATTGATCAATCAATTCATGTGTTGGGAAGCCATACTGAACTGGAAATTGGCACAATATTGTTTTATAAAGAGGGTAAATGAAAATTTTTTAACCAAATTATATTTTTATATTGAAAATGGAAATAATTTTCTATAGTATAGCAATTTTGGTTGTTCGGTTGTTTTGATTGATTTGATTGGAATTAATTCAAATTGAATTGGATATGAAATTAAAACTTAACCTAGTTAAGTAGAATTAATTTAAGAAATGGAATCGAATAAATAAAATTTGGAATTTGGAAATCGAATGAATAATAATGAAAATCAATCGGATATTAATCGATTGATATTAATGTGTGTTAAACCAAAGTGGAAACAGACCAGTAAGCATCTTTGTTGAATATAATTCAATATTTGGTTGTTTGTTATTTGGATGTTGGATTTTTTGAATAAAATGCATCAAACAGGTCAATATAGAAGCTGAATGATTTGAAACTAAATTCCAATATAATGAATTGGGAATAAAATTGTTTATGAAATGGAACAAAATCATTTAACCTTGGATTGTTTTTTGCATGGGAAGTTGAGTTTAGTGCAGATTTCAAAAGGCTATGGAGTTGATTTGGATGTAAAGATTGGAAAATGAAGAGCAGCTAGTTGATTTTCCTTGAAATTGAAATTGAGTTGCCCAACAAATTGTTAAACCTTAATATTATTGGTTGATGATTGATTTTATCCCCCTGAGTTGGTGAGCATTTGGCTTTAGGTTTTCTTTTGGAGAAGTTGTTCCCGGAGTGGCATTTATAGTTGTGATCGAGCCTTGTAGAGGAGATACTAGCAACATTTTCGAAAATTTTAAAGAGTTTGAATTTATTTTGATGATAACTCAAAAATAATTATTTTAAAACAATTGGGTCCGGAGCATTCTTCTTACCTTGTTATTTCGAGGATGAAATTGTTTTAAGGGGGAAGAGTGTAACATCCCAGATTTATCTGCCATTTATATTTGAATATTTAAATCAGTTTTAAATATTATATTTGAATTATAGTTGGATTTTTTTAAACTTCTTTATTAAATGGAGTTTAAAACATTTATAATTTATAATATAATTAAAACGAGCCTAAAACGTCGCGGTAGTTTGTAATTTACGATTTGAATATCAATTAAATATACATAATCCATTTTAAGTCGGAATTCTGTGAAACAAGAAACGTTTGAATCTATTTGATTATAGTTTTCTAGGGGAAGAGAAAAATGGAGATTTCAGCTTATATATTGTGTGTTATGTCTAATTCAAAATTTTCAAGTAGTCGCTATGGAATATCGTTAATAAATGATAGCGTTTAATAAATATAAAGGAATTTCTATATATTTGGGTATCGTTTTAAATTGGATTTCTGAATTTTGAGTTTAAAATATATATTGGTTATTCCGTTTAGATATATACGATAATAATGATATATTATTATTTAAAATTGAACTAATTTGGAATTAAATTATTTTACCGATATTATAGGCCTTAGAAATAGTTTTCTTTTTAAATAATCCCTATTTTCAATAAAACGAGTTTAATTGAAATGTGTACAATTAATTTTTGCTACGTTTCGAGTTTGGGTCCAATCGGAGTTGTTTTAGTGGTAAGCGATTTAAAGGTGAATCGGTAAACTTAAAATAAAGCTGTTGTGCAAACGGAGTCCGTTTTAAACGAAATAAATATCATTGAAACTGGAACGTCAAGGCGTAGCGGTGCACAAATTTTCATTATGTTTAGCAGTTGTTTGTGTCAGTACAAATATTAAACTCATAACGTAAATAACGGTAAGTAGCGGTATATTATCAACCGAATAAAAAAAATAGAAGCGCTCCTAGCAGCAACAAAGCACTAGTTCAAAATCACAATCAGCATAGCCTTCTCGCATTATAACTTTTCCTTTTATAACAGCTTGAATCCAACGCATTTGCATGTAGAAAGGATGAGACCCACACGCCATCAGAAAGCTTTGCACTAGCATACTATATCTAATTGTTTCATTATACCATGTGGTAGCATCCATGCTTTTGTAACCAAGACAATACAAACGTGCACCTATAAATTAAATGAAAACAGGTGCCTCACGCATAACTCTAGGCTACCCCTACCTCTCTAAGTATGCAAACACACATGGTTCGTCCAATTTTCTATTCAGCAAATCCTTATCATGCACATGCAACTAGCTGGAAACCGACATAGTAGCTTAAGTAGGTTCTTCCAACCATGTCTATATTCACACAGGCAAACCGTGCAAAATCAATTCTAATTATGTACAGATATTTTCATGGCCATTAAATGAATACACACGCAGCTACTCTAAGCTATGCTATACCTACCTTGTATGCTCGAAACGGTGTTGTTCTTATCTGTTTAATTTTTCTCCTATATATAGCATGGTCTCAATTCATTTCAGTTGTGTGAATAAAGAAGCGAGCCATCCTCCTCAAAACAGTCTTCCTTTTCAAGACAAATTCCCATTTTCCATTCTCGTTTCAGTAAAAATCAAACCGCATATTCTTGTTCGTATATAACTGTAAACTTCTCTCCAATGGAATCGATAACCCCACGACTGTGATAGGCCATTATGGGAAAGAGGAGTGGCGTACTAGTGGTGCAGGGTCGGCGACTCTAGTTGGGAGCACTCGCAAGTCTGTAGGATGATATGGAGAGGTTGGCAGTAGGTTGCATGAATGCGAGACTCATTGCTGGACCGTGGAGATATTAAGTGGGGAGGATCATGAAGCAGTGTAGGTTGATGGAGTGTTCATAGGAAGAGGCTTCAAACAAATGAAGATGGAAGAAGTAATGAGGATATGAAGTTGGTGATATTTATTATTGGGTTTTAAAGATGGATAAGGCGCTTGGGGGACTGTGTGAGTTGTAGTGGGCAAACAACGAACTGCTAACGTTGTGGCATGGCCTGAAGCTTGCGATTGGTACATGAAAGGAAGCACTGTGTAAACCGCAAAAAGAAAATAAGGAGAAGGGTGTGATAAGTGTATAATATATAGGAGTTGTAGCAGGATGGTATAAAGGGGAAGCATGTTAAGTTTCATGATGGAAGAACAAATGGAAATAGTTGAGGGGAGAGCAGCATTCGTGAGCAAAAAAAATAATGTATGAGAGGGGAATAACAGTATAAGGATGGAGGCCGAGCGTTGGTAGTGATCAGTTCAACGGTGAGGCGGATCCATCGAAGATTGGTGAGGCGGTGTATGGTTGTGGGTGGTCACGTGGATAAATGAGGGTGTCTGGAACAGGTGCGGGCAGGTGGTGGAAGAGAAGAACAGTAAGTGGCAATAGCCAAATGATTTTATATGTGTGCCATTTTAAAACTTTCAACATGATTTATATACGCTAACCCATGTTCAGACGTGCCAAATCACTTCTTAAACCAACCAGCCGATTAGATAAATATATGATTTACATTGCCAAACCATGTTATATATGTACACTGAACCTTTATATGTGTAAAACGTTTTATAATAGCTGGGTATACTTCCAATTATAACACCTGGTATATATTTTGTGCCAAACGAAAATAACAATATGCCCAGCAAGTTTAAATATACCTAAACCTGAACATGTTACATGTGCCCAACAATGTTTGAATTGGGCCTAATTAAGTAGACAAGAGCCTAATTATTTATACTTAAGTGCCTAGCTGTTTCAAATGAAACCAGCCTATTGTTTTAGCGTACCTAATTACACATGTGAACCAAGCCCAGATTAGATTTTAAAACCCTAACTATGTTTAATAAACATGGCCGTTTACTTAATAATTAAATGCCTAACCATGCTTTAATCTGAAAATTTTATATATAAAGGTACTGTAAGTACACAAACTTAAAATTTTGTTAAAGATTAGTTAATTTAATTTAAACCATATAAATTTTGTAACGTTCATATGTCATTAGAATTCCACAAGGACCAGAAACATTGGAACCGTATCGTCGAACATGGCATACTAAAGTTGTATTAGACAACGGTGGAAGCAACTAGCTGTTTAATTTAACTATAACGAACCATGTTAAGGATGAACGAAATCAAGGTGAGTTTAACTCACTTTGTTATCCCGTTTATATTTTATAAATTGGGTTTTATTCTGTGTGCACTATTTGCTAATGGTTGATGATTGGATCACTGTTTGTATGTATGCTGAATATTTTTAATATTCGTTGACTAAATTAAACGTTTGTTTAACTTAATCAAATTAAAACGTTATTTTAATGATTATATTCCAAATGAGGTAATTTACCTTGTTGGTTGTGTTTATAATATGAACGTATTAAATAAATAATTAGATGGTTGGTTGAATGTTATAAATTGTTTGTTGACCGTTATTAGCCGAACTGTTTATTTCTGGTTATCATAATGAATAGATATATTGTTGTATTAAATGTGAGGTAACCCATTTTGATGTATGGAAGGACAAGTTAGAGAGATCCAACTGGATTCTTCAAATATGTTATTTACTTATATGAACTATTTAAAAATCTGATTGATTATTGATTGTGTAAACCAAATCCAACTCTTGTTTAATATTAACCAATGGGTGATATTGTTTGATAAATTATTGGCAGATGGCCTGTAAAAAAATGGTTTTATAGAGATTGATTTATTGTCAGGTGAATCAATAGAAAGAAAGTTATAAAATTTGTTTTATAACTAACTACAGATTTTGAAATCTATTTTATATAGATTATTTTTAAATAAAGTTATTTCAGAAAATTAATAATTATTTTTATCTTGTAATTATAAAATGAGTATATAAAACGAGATTTGTAAATTAATGAGTTTTGTAAGCAAGTGAGCAGCGATTAACCAAATGGTTAAATGTTGAATTAATTGTCTTTCAATAAACAATTAAATGAGATTATTTAATTTAATTAGATTGTTAAATAAAAACTTTCTAAATTAGTTTTAATTTTAAAGGAAATAACTAGAGATGGTTAACAAAGTAACCTTGTTTGAGATAACCAAGTCGACTACTTGAATGGGATTTGATTTTTAAAATCTATTATTTGATTTCTTAATTATTATTGAAGTTAAATATCATTTTAAAATAACCCTTTTAGAAAGATTAATTATTTTATTTATAATTGATAACGAAGTAAACTATTTGATGTAAAGGGTGTTAAACAATTAACAAGGAATTGAACTGTAAACGAGATTTTTAAAGTATAATATGAATAAGAATTCATAAAGCGACTCGATAGACAAGATTTGAATACATAATAGTGTTTTCAAATGAAACCAAGTTGTTTTAATATATCGAGTCCAGATTTCTATAAAAAGTATAATATTAACTTTAAAGTGAATAATATTGAAAGAAACCAAGTTGAAATGGGAATGGTGATAAAGGGAATTAGTTGAGTAAGACCTTTTTTACAATTAAAAATGATTTTTAATAAGTTTTACTCATATTTATATGAGTTATATTTTGGATTTATTTCCGGAAAGGAATTATACAAAAGGAAAGTTCTAAACAAGATTGATGTGAGTTGAAATCGAATGGAAACTTTAGTGGACTGAACTTGGTTATAAAGTAAGAATCTAACGATAATGACCAAGAGATGAATATTTTGATGTAATTGGAGTTTGGTTGAATAAAGCTAAGATACATGGTTGTTTAAAAAAAGGATTCTAAAATAAATAGAAGTGCTAGGATATTATTTGAATGAGACTTCGTTATAAACTTCTATTTACTCTGATAAGAACGTTGTCGAATTAAGGTCTGAGAGGTATATAAAATACCCTAACTTGAACAATTTCATGATTTTCCAAGGATGATATTAGTTTAGAAATGATGGTGTTTGAGGGGATTAAACTAATATTTCTATTAAGAATATTATAAACTATAATTCGAAGTATTATAAGTGGAATAAATTGATTTGGCAATAAGAATGAAAGGGCGATATTCCGAATGTTGGGAGATTTAGAAATTGAATTAACAAGTGTGTAACTAAAGAGGCCAAGTGATGCTGTATATTGAACCAATGAATCCACTTTAATTTCTATGGATGATGATTGTTTATTTTGATAGTTAAATCACCGACTATCAAAATCAGGCCAAAGCGATTGTTGGTATGAAAAGACTAGGATCGAATGTATATTGGAAAACCATTCCCACCAGCAAATACGTAAACATTGGAGATATCAGAAGATGGTCAAGGTGGAGCAATTGAATATCGTGGATCTTCATAAGCGGAAGGATTGCTGTTGAATTTCTCTAGCTAGCTACCAGAGGTTTCTTAACTATGATTCGGTTGTGGTTGAGATTTTACGGATTATAGGGACTTCGTGCTATTGATCCTTTGGGTGATTCCTAGGATGCGGTAGGAGGGTGCCTTCAGTTCATCCTGTCCCTGGATGACTTGTATGGACGAGTGCCTGACAGAGTATTTCTAGATGGTCATGTACATTGATTTCTTCAAATGCACCAGTGTATTTTTTAGGACTTCAATTAGCGATTTGGTGGATCTGACGATGTGGCATTCAAAGTGATGTGCTGATTTAAAAAGGTAGGTAATCGTAGCCTCAAGCCTCATAAACTGGAAAATGATAAAAGTCGAGCAGGTAGCATGGCTATGCGGGTCGCCCCCATTAGGGCGTATAATCACCTATCTACAGGAAATCCATTTCCTTCTTTAATCTATTTCGATGTTGTCCCTTTTGGGAAATCATGGTTTGAGCCCAGCCGTTAGTGATATACATTTAATACACTCAAGTGAAATGAGTGGTTGGTCATGTATGGGTCAGGTTGCAATATGTTCTTATTGAACCCATTGTATTCCCCTCTAGAGATACGCTATCGAAAGGTGGTTCCATACCTTGTCATAGTCAGAATCCAATCTCCAATAAGCGCCCACGGTTTTGATGTATACTATATATGTGGAGCGTGAGATGCAAGTGTTCTACCAGATTGTTATTTATTTGTATTTAGACACTATCATAATATCAGAATATATATATATATATATATGATTTCAAAAATGTTTTGGGTTATCGTAAGGTAAATACCATCAATGTTTATGTGTGGATCGGTCTTACGATTATCCTTTTATTTCAGTAAAGGTTTGTTAACTTTAAAATCAAGTTAGATGTTGCTTGTGAACTTAGTGGGTTTCTCACTCTGGTTCACCAGACTGACCCGGTGTTTAAAATTCTTGAGTTAGACCGGGTTGTACAGGTCCAGGTTATCGGATGTTGCGAAACCAAGAAACGAGCTGGATAAGTTCAGACATATGATACTATATAACATTTATTCCGCTGTGGGTTGTATTTAAGGACAAATTGTTATAACTGTCTAGATTTGTCTGTTGTACTCTAATGTATGTTAGTATATTACTTCGAGCTTTCAAGAAAGTTATTTCTGTATTATAATTTGTTCCGTTGCTATATGTGACTCTGATTCTGTTGTGTTATTCTTCCTCTTTTATTTTAATATTTCTTTCTTTATTATCCAACCCTTTAAATTCTTTCTACGGGCATCTGAGTTTCCGGTACAGTTTGGATTGGACTGGTGTTGTTTGGTCAGCTCAAAAGGTACCGGAAATTCGGGTCATCACAATCCAATAGTGGGTGTTGTAGAGGAGGTCGTGCAAGTCAGGCCTCAGTTGGAATTTTCTTCACTTTTCCTTGACTATGGGAGACTTAAGGGAAAGAGGTTTAGTGGCTCGGAGTCAATCATAGAATTTCAAACTTGTGTCAAACTATGTGACCATATATTTGGGGTTATAGAGCTTGATGATGCAATAAAGCGTCGATTGGCATCACGATATTTAACTGATACAGCTGTGGATTGGTGGAATCTGATTACTTTGGATGTCCAAGAGAATGGCTTTTGTTGGGCCAAATTTAAGGAGGAATTTGAAAAGAAATTTGTTTTGGAAGTTGGAAGGACCTTATTATAAAAGAGTTTCATGGACTTGAAGCAGGGAGCTATGACGGTAGCAGAGTACGAAAAGAAATTCACTGCGTTGTCTTTGTTTGGACCAGGTTTGATTGATACGCCACTGAAGAAGAATGATAAGTTCATTATAGGAATGCGTCTAGATTTTCATCGAGACATGACAAACCATGTCATTCCATCCTTTTTGGATTTAGTAAGAGTGGGGTTGAGATTTGAAGGTTTAATTCGGAAATCAGCTAATTCGGCACCAAATGGAGAGAATAAGAGGAAGTTTCAACCAAATAGGGTTATGTCCACATTTAGTTGTCATAAGTTCGAGAAGATGGGGCATTATGTTAGGAACTGTACGAAGGTTGGAGGGAGACAGGTGGCAAAGGCACCAGGGTTAGGGTACCGGTTGCTAAGGTTCCGAAGGTGGAGCCACCAACGATCAAGACTCAATTTGCTCCAAGGCAGTGTTGTTGCAACTATCATCAGCAATGTCATTTTGCTAAGGAGTGTCCGTTGCTACAGAAGGGGTAACAACCTCAAGCTTTTGCTTTAGCTTTAGCACCTTCCGCTTCTGCAGCAACAAAGGGGATGCAAGTTATGGAAGGTATTATGTCTATTTTTAGCATTCCTATTCATGTCTTATTTGATACTAATGCTTCTCTTAGTTTCATTTCTCGTACTCTTGTTGATAAATTGAAACTTGAGCTAGTAGTGGCTTTAGAATATATTTGCGTGTCGAACCCTGTAGGGGGCTCGGCAAACATTAGTATGGGATATTTAGAAGTCCTTATTTCTTCTTTTGGTTATCTGTTTCCTTTCGATTTATATGTTTTAGGATTTTTGGGCTTTGATGTTATACTTGGGATGGATTGGTTATCTCGGAATAATGCAGTCTTAGATTATGATAAATAAACGGTTACATTGAAGAAAGGATTGAAAATTCTCATTGTATATTTCGAAGAACATAGCTTGCTTATGACTAGTTTCCTTTATTCCTTGGATGCGGTGGAGGAAGAATTCGGTTCTATTCCTATTGTTCGAGATTTTGCAGATGTCTTTGAGGCGGTGTCAGGTTTACCACCTGATCGGGAGAGAGTTTCGAATTGATTTGGTTAAAGATGCAAAATTTGTTGTGTTGCATGTTCGAAGGTTAGCACCGAAGGAGAAGTTGGAGCTATCTATTCAGGTGGATGATCTATTATAGAAGGGCTTGATCTGACCAAGTCGATCGAGTTGGGGAGCACCTGTTGTCTTTGCTACAAAGGAAGACGGCTCTTTAAGATTATGTGTCGATTATCACGAGCTCAACGAACGAACTATTAGGAACAAGTATCCTTTACCAAGGATAGATGATTTGCTCGACCGGCTTCATGGAGCTCAAGTGTTTTCTTAGCTTGATCTTGCTACAGGATTCCATCGGTTAAGGGTAGCAGAGGAGAGTGTACCCTTAAGTGCTTTTAGGTCAAACTAATTTTATGAGTGGTTAATTATGTCGTTCGGTCTAATTAATGCTCCAACATATTTTGTAGACTTAATGAATCGCATTTTTCGAGATGTTTTAAATAAGTTTGTTCTCGTATTCATTAATGATATACTAGTCTACTCCAAGACAGAGGAAGAACATACACGCCATTTGAGAATAGTTTTGGAAACATTAAGGGAAAATGTGTTAAAGGAAAAATTCTCAAAGTGTCATTTTTGGAATTCGGAAGTTAGATTTTTAGGCCGTGTTGTTTCTACCTAAGGTATTTCATTGATCATGCGAAGGTTGTATCTATTCAGGACTGGAAGAGGCCGGAAAGCTCTATGGATATTAGAAGCTTTTTGGGTCTAGTAGGCTATTATAGAAGGTTTATCAAGGATTTTGCAAAGATCACTTCTTGTTTAACGAAACTGACGAAGAAAGATATCAAATTTGTTTGGATAGAGAAGTGCGAGCAAGCCTTTATAAAGCTTAAGGAGAAGTCCTTAAGATGACTAGTGCTCCTGTTCTTACTGTGCCGGATGGAGGTGACGGTTTGACTGTGTACATCGATGCGTGTGGAATAGGGTTGGGTGCTGTGCTGATGCAACATGGAAGAGTTATTTCTTATGCGAGCCGGCAGCTCAAACCACATAAAATGAGGTATGCGACTCATGATTTGGAGTTATTAGCAGTCGTGTTTGCATTAAAAATGTGGAGGCATCGTTTGTTAGGTGAGAAGTTCGAGTTATATATGGACCACAAATTCCTGAAGTATCTTTTTACGCAAATGGACTTGAGCATGAGGCAACAAAGATGGTTGGAGTATCTTGTGGCCTATAATCTAGACATTATGTATACCTCAGGAAAGGCTAATGTTGTATCTAATGTGCTCAATACAAGATATGTTGTTATGGAAAATGTAGAGGTTCGACCGACCCTAATTAGTCGTATCGAAGAGAATCAGCTTAGAGATCTTCATTTTGATAGGACTTCTAAGTTGGTAAGTGAGAATATTGCTCTGGAGAAATGGTCGTGATTCGAAGTAGGTAACCGTGGAATTTTGAGGATGAATGGTAGGTTATGTGTTCCAAATGTTGACGAAATCAGGCAGGAGGTTATAATAGAAAGTCATCGTTCACGATTGACGATACATCTAGGTGTAACTAAAATGTATCAAGACATGAAGCGGATATTCTGGTGGGAGGGCATGAAGAGGGATGTTCCTATATTTGTAAGCAGGTGTGCTAACTGTCAGCAAATAAAGGGTAGTCATCAAAAGACGGTCGGGTTGCTTCCGCCACTCAAGATTCCTTAGTGGAAATTGGAGAAGATTTCTATGGATTTCATAGACATGTTACCTAAGATGAGGAGAGGTGACGAAGGCGTATGGGTTATTGTAGATCGATTAACCAAGAGCATACACTTCTTTCTAGTAAACACAACAAGGACTACTTCAAGTTTGACATTGTTATATATTAAAGAGATAGTTAGGCTTCATGGAATCCGGAACAGTATTGTAAGTGATAGAGATCCAATCTTCACAAGTAATTTTTGGAAGGGGTTGCGTGATGCATTGGGGACCGAACTTAGTTTGAGTACCGCTTACCATCCATAGACAGATGGACAAACAGAAAGGGAGAACTGAGTATTAGAAGACTTACTTCCAGTATGCATTTTAGATTTTGGAGGTTCATGGGAAGAGCACTTACAACTTGTTGAGTTTCATACAACAATAGTTATCAAACCAGTATTGGAACGGCACCTTTTGAAGTGTAACACACCGCTTTTTAACTCAAGATAATAAAATAAGAATAATTTAATTAAATATTTATAATTAAGTGAAATGGACTGTGCCATTGCGTTCGTCTCGGAATTCTGGTCAAAATAGACACCTGGTTTGCATAAAACGGACACCACATGAAGAAGTTATTAAGGTTTAAAGTTTGTACACGCATAAGAAGAGTATATATGAATAAAATAAGTCCAGAATTTTAAAATAGTTCAAATTCACGAGGAAAAAGGGGAGCGGGAAAATTCCCGCCCAAGGGTGTCGACCCCTGGGTCGACCCCATAAGAGGGTGTCGACCCGTGGGCCGACCCCATAAAGGGGGTGCCGACCCGTGGGCCGACCCCATAAAGGGGGTGCCGACCCCCATATGGCAGATCTGGGCGGATTATTTCTGAGCGAACATGGACTATTTCTTTTACCAAATACGTTGCTGAACACCTATAAATAAGCCTGTAGAGCCTACCCTATGTCTCGTATTTCTGAGACAACGCAAAAGCTCTTCCATTCCTCTCCCTCCTCAAATCTATTTAGAAAATTAAGATTATTAGTTTAGGAAAAATTCTGAATCTAGATCTGAAGGAAAGGAACGTATGTTTGTAAATAAGTGTTCAGATCTCTTATCGAAGTGAGGTAATTCTTAGATCTGGTCTATTTTCCATTCTCTTCTCTTTCTTCTTTTTCTTTCTTTCTTTTAGTAAAAATTATGAATCCATGGTTGTTAGGTTCTAAATCCAATTAGGGGAAAAACCATGGAATGATAGATCTGGACCAGATCCAGGATTGGAAAGCATATGAGGTGAGTGGATTTAAGTTATATCATTTTAGATAATGATGTATTATCGTTTAACATTCCCCGTTATTGTACAATATGAATTGGATAGAATAATTAAAAGTATTAAAACGGTATAATGACATGTTTAAATATGATATGTCAAAATGTTTAAACATGTGTTAAAAGGATTAAAGTGATGAATATGACATGTTGGAATATTGATATGCTAGGATATTAATATGTTGGAAATTTTGCCAAAGTATGCGTAGCGATTACTGTTGTTTCAATTCCATGTTAACTTGTGACATTTATATACATGGACCATTAACGGTAGAAATTAAGAAAAATTACATGAATTGGCAATCACATTTTATTGTTAAATTTGAACAATTATCTGATTAATTGATTACATGATGGAATAGAATTGATTATATGTTAGAAAGAATGTATGACATAAAATAGGAATAATATGACGACATATAAAATATAAATTATAGTGGAAATTTGAAAGAATAGACATGCCTAGAATATATAGAAGATTACGGTAAATGAGAAACTGTAACCGCGCTTAGACACGAGGTTAGATTACACTTATGGTAGAAGTCTACCTGGAACCGCCTGGCGCATCCAACATCCATAAGTGGTAAATCTAATGTGAGGGGTCTAAGTGCATAAATAAAACATGTAATGGTTCTAATACACTAGGTTAAGTCAATGTAACGAACCAAAAATTTCGAATGATAATATATGCTAAATTTCAATTTTTCCAAATATCAAATGAATTTAATAAGATAAACACCAAGGCATAAAAATACGCCCAGAAATCATTCCGGGTTGCCACTTTCAGGATATTTTTGAATGACCAAACAATATCCGAATGGTCTAAAATTTTATATACACAAACTAGAAATACGTGGCTTTCAAAAGAAAATGAATTCGCTAAATTTTTATATCGCACGAAAAAGTTATAAGGCTCCAAACTTGGACTTCAGACTTAATTTCAGCTTCAGCTGAAATCACTTCCGGGTCCAACTTTGGGACCAAGTTTGAACAAACAAACGACTTCGGACTTGACCAAAAATTTGCAAGAATGTAGAAAGAGTCTCAGGATTTATATAAGAAAAAGTGCTGTCCCAAAGTGATCAAGGATGATGAAGTTACAACAGCCCAAAGTTGCACTTTGGCTGTGATTTCAGCAATTATAACAAAATGAACAACAACCACGACGAAACCCCAATTTTAGTAACATGTTTGCCCATCCAAATCAACCCAGAACTTAAGGAAATTTGGTATGAAATAACTAGAGAATACTATGAACAAAATGCAAAAAGAATCTAGCAAAAATACTTAACGATCATAAAGTTATTAAGTCTCGAAGTTAGGGTTTTGCTGTGTTTCAGCACAGCAGTAACAATAATATGAATAAATATTTTGATAAAATCTTAAGTAATATATTTCACATTCATAAACATTGGAAACTTCTTACATTTATAAACATCACTTAAATGTAGCTAAAAATATAAATTTAACAAAATAAAAATATATTAGTAATTTATATTGGCATGCATTGGTTAATTTTTATGACAAGGATTAGGTGTCTACATTGCATGTATAGAATTCATGGGAAAAGTACAAGTGTCTTAAGTTAATATTAACAATAAAAAATCTGTTAAATCCATGTATAAGGGCATGTTTTCTCTTCTAGTCAAAGCTATAGCAGAAGTTATCCCACGACATCTTTCTTCTTCCTTCTCTGTACAACTTCCTGTTTATGTGAAAACCCATTCCTACTCCATTTAAAAATCAATAACTTCCGATCTATTCACTTCTAGCCAATATAATTCACACGAATGTTGTTCAGTTTTTCATTTTTGATTTTTAGAAGTTAATGGATCTTAATTTCAACAACTATCAAAAGAGGATTTCTCGATTTACAGTAAAAATGAAAATTTCCAAAGAGAGATTTGAAAAATCATTTCTCCCAATCCGCTTCAAATTAAATCACGCCGTCACCGCCGTTGAGATCAGTGAAGCATGTAGTATTTTTGGTGTGAGTTTGAGGTGATTCCGTATCGACGATTTCGAAAGTTGAAAATTAGGTTTTGGTTTAATCAGAGATTCAGGCAACGATGTTCGAATCGGAGAGTGACGTTGTTCTCAGCATGGAAAGAGCTTTGATGTTGAGTTTTTCTGTGAATTTTGGGGAAGATAAGTGTCGATGTTCTTTGTGCTTGCGTGAGGTTCCAGGGCGCGGTCTACAGGCGGATTTAAATGCGAGGGTTTGGTGCTCGGCGAGCGAGTGCAAGACGTAGAGTGGGTGAAAAGAAGTTTGTGCGTGTTTTCGATTGGTGGTTCGATAGAGAAACGGGCGTGTACAGGTGCGGTTTGGTGCATGTTCGAATGGGTTCCTGTACGTGAGAGGAGGAGAACGTGAAAGAGAAGAAGGAGTAGGTGCGGACTTGCTTGGATCGGTGCTTTTGGGCCTTGGGCCAAATTGTTGAGGGTATAATTTCTTTTATTTGCTTAAGTTGAATTCAAAACTTTGTCAACTAATATTTCATTTGTTATTGATCCGATTAACCCGCTGTTATTGGCATTAGAAGCATATCGAAAAATAAGAACACACACACACACACACACACACACACACACATATATATATATATATATAAGTAAGTTTAGTAAGTTGGAATTTTGATAAAATAAAATTGAAACATCCTTATATTTATGACAAAATATAATCAACGATGTTATTAATTCAAATTCCAACATGTATAATTAGCAGAACTCACCAACTGCTAATGGATAAGGACTGGAAAGCAGTACGTGTAGCGGGGTTATGTCCATAAGCTTATCCGTCTTGGTTATGAAGTCGTGGAGCTATTTCGGTGAGAACTTCTAATTAAATTATTTATTTAACTTTGTAGTGATTAAATAATTAGTTGTGATAAATCAATGATTATTGGTTGGATTTGGATGTTATTGTGTGAATGGATGTGCATGTAATTAGATAAAACATTGAACACTGAAAAGCGTTATCGACAGTAACGCTTGTGCACAGCTGAATTGTTTGATGTTGATGATAATCCATTATCATCTGATGTATATGGTTGATTTTTTTCCTGTTGTATGATGCACACACAATACCATGGTTGTGGAATTATATAGACGATCAATTTAAATTTTCCTTCCATATAAATGAAGATTTTTTTTTTCAAATATTAAAATATTATTCTTTTAAGTCAAATTTAAAATTGAAGGAGATTTGGAAATTTAAAATATAATATTTTATAATATTATACCAGACCATTCTAGGATGACAGAGAGGATGGTGTCCAGGCTTGGGTTTGGAAATCTAGTTTCCTGCTCTCCCTGGCTATCCCTAACTGGTCCGACGGACGGAACGGTTAATTCAAATATAATTTGAATTTGAAGTTGAAGTTTTAAAACTTAGAAAACCGATTTGAAATTAAAATAAATAAGGACCATTTATGATCAAAAAGGGTTTTTGAATTCATATAGTTTTCACTTATTTAAATTTAAATTTTATTTGGAAATTTTGAAATGATTTTTGGATTTAACTTAATAATCGGTTTTGAAATTTAGTTACTTTGAAATTTTAAATTCAAATTCGAAAGATTTGAAGGAATTATATTTGAATTGTTTATAACGCGCTGCGACGCGACAGTTCGTAAATATCGATTTAAATTTTCAAACGATTATGACTTAACCATTTGAATTCGGTTTGGCTTGAACAAGAAGCGTTGATTTTCAAATATTAACAATTTTTGAATAGAAAAGAAATTTTCAAATTTCAACGTACGATTTTCAAGTTATGTTCAAAACAAATTTGGAAAAGGTCGCTAAATGTGTAGTTCGGCGACCATAACGAAATTTCAAATAAAACCAGATTTAAATTTAGAGAGAATTCATAAAAATCTTACTTTATTAACTTAAAGTAATTAGAAATGAATTATTTGAATTTTTGAATTGATTTGAAATCGATTTGAATTAAATGGTTATTGCAGCGCTTTTAATAACGTTTAAACATTATTATCTATATTCCAAAGATAAACGGGTTTTGAAATTTGTATTGTAAACCATTATTTAAATGGTTAAAAGATTTAAAAATGGTTCTGAAGGATTTAAATATTTGAACTTGGAATTATTTATTTATTCTAAATATTAGAATTTAAAAAGGAAATGAGTTGGATGGAGTTTGTGGCAGATATTCGATATGCGATTCCAAAGTTGAACAAATACTATCAGAAGCATTAGAAATATTTACCTCCTTGTTCTGATAGTATTTGATTGAGTGGTGAATTTATATCGAATATAAGTTGATTCAACTCTATCAAACTTATGTTCGAATATAAATGGTTTGGATTATCTTATATGAAATTTTAATCCAAATAGAGATTTGGTAAATTGAATGACTTGAGGAAATGAATAAAGAAATATGGGAATTGAAAGGCATGCTTTGAAATATAAGGTTGGTAAACCGAATCTTTGATTCGAAATAAAGAGTTAAGATGAAAACTGAATTTATGACAAATCCCAACCTTGACATTATAAAAAATTGAAATGATTGGAAGGAAATTGAATTGAAAGGCCCGTACAATCTATGACCATCGATTTAAGAATACGCTTATTACTTGGGAAGTCCGGGATCGGATTTCAATCCGAAACCATTCCAAGTAATTATACGACGTATGAAGAAAATTCAATAATTGGAATCGATGAATGAAGATCGTGGTTCTTCACAATCGAACGGATTGCCGGCTGATTGGTTTCTTTACTGAATAGCTACGGTAGTGAGATGCCCCTATTACCGGAGTGGCAGAAAGTCCGAACGTGTTGGGAGAACTTTCAGATTTCGTTCCGTTCAGACCCAGGATGTACTTGTATGGATGGTGTGTCTGACATTGAAATTCACCGCATAGCATTGATTTCCGTTAATGTATATCAGATTTGTGGCAATATATATTATCCCCGTCTCTAAGTCATATGAACTTAGAGGGTGTGCATTGATTTAAATCAGAGATATGTCGTAAATTGTAAATATGGCATACCCGAGTTATGAAACGAGCTAGTGATGATCAAAGAATGGCTTATCGGAGCATCGCTTTGTGTATGACATGACATCGACAAACCTCACACCCCGGATTGATGAGAAACTGACGGTTAGGTTTCATACTTATATATGAATTGATGATGATGCTGCGCAGCAGTGGGAAACCACTTATGAACCTGGCGAAGTTGGGTATGTTCGGGGGGCCGTGTCTGGTCGAAAACCATTGATCTGCCCTGACGATGTGTAGTTGGTGTCAGCGTATGGACGAAAAAGCCATTGAGGCACTTCGTTTTGTATCCCTGATTTATCTTTTGTGCCAGGAATCATCAAGTTGGAAATCCAATCCCCAATACGAGCCATACGGTTTTGGTTTGTATATATATATGGCGACATAATATTGATGGTATTATGCTGCCTAAGATTAATACATTTATTTGCGAAATTGTTTTCCACAATATATGATAGTATTGAAAGAGGATTTTACGTATGAAGGCATTTTTGGTTAACATAAGATAAAACTCGCCCATTTGGTGTGCGCTTTTATTGTGTGATGTGGGACAAGCTTATGATAGCTTCATTTTCAAAGGGTCATTGCGTATTTATATGCACAGGTGTTCACATGGAGTAAACCCGTTCCGCATTAGCGGCGTGGTCCGGTGAAATTCCCAACTTTAAAATAAACCTTAAGAAAATGTTTTATGTTCTCACACCAGTCCCATGACTGACCCGAAGTTTATTATTCCTTCCTAAACTCTGGGTGCCCATTAATTTCCACATGGGCTGCTAGTAGTTTAGTTTGCAGTTATAGATCATTGGAGCAGGATCCAGAGCGCTTTCAGAGCTGGAGTCCACGATAGAGTTGAAGCTTCCGCTGTATGTTTTGTTCTTCCGCTGAGAGTGTGGTTATATATTTCTTCCACTGTGTAAATATCGATATACTCTGATGCATTCCTGGTAACTCTGATGTAATATTTTGTAATGAAATAAAATGTTCTGTTGTTTTGTTCAATGTACGTATGTACCCATAACAATTCGTCTTTCTGAACGATTTAAATCAGTTTAATTACCGCCGAAATTCGAGCAAAAAGATGGGTCGTTTCATTTGTGGTATCAGAGCTTTGGTTTATACAAAGCTTAGGGTACGACATATTTTGAACAAAAGATAGGACTCATCAGAGTTATAACGTCTCATTAGAGATAGGGTTAGAAATGCCCTAGAATGAGATTTTGGAATATTATGTGGAGAGAACGTATTTGGAAATCCATATAAAGTATTTTGAACTAAGTAAATTGTTTTGAAAGTATGATTATTTTAGAAATATAATTAAGGATAAGGGAATCTTGAGAATTATGTTCAACGTCGCGATTGGACTATCGAGTATATAGGGATTTTGAATATACGCCTAGCTAACATATATACGAAGTCAAGTGTATACTGGATTGATATAGAATCACATTCTAGTCGCTCGAGGATGGATTTACTGATGACCTTGGCACCATCAGTAGTGATTTTCGAGTTTTGAAAGTGGGATGACTATATGATTCCGGCGTCGAGAAATACTTAAATTATTTCGATATGTTGGAAATATTAAAGGATTTTAATATGTTATAAATGCAAACAAACCATTTTGCTAACAACCAAAGAAGACATTTTAGAGGTAAAGCTTATGTAAAGATTTGAAAACGCACGTAAGTGAGATAATTCATTAAGGGATAATATTAAAATATCAACCCATATTTCAAAAAGGATCAACAAGTATGAATTTTGAGATCTAATAAGTGTAATCAGGGGAGATATTATACTCCTCGATGAGTGTTAAGCAATAGAGTTGAACCTATATCTAGTATGAGTTGTAATGGTAAAATGTAAATTAAACTGTTTGCTTAGAAGATGATTTTAGCAATCAAACTTTCCTAAGGAATTTGAAGGTAATTTTGGCTTAAGTTAAGAACTTGTTTAAAGAAGGAAAAAAATGGTTTAAATTGTAGCAAATATTCTAAGTGGGGGAGAAAACTATCTTTCCTTGTTGAAACTGTATGAGCAATCCAAATAGAAGTATTAAAGAGTAATTGCTACGATACAATGGAAGATGAAATTTGAAGTAAGATTTACTCAAGAGGTAGTTAATGCAAAAAAGAATATCCCAAGAAACTACTTATGCATATATCCTTAGGTGCGCTCGTTTTTCATAGATTGGCCTAAGATAGTTACATTATTTAATTCGAACAGTTGAGTAGCATCATTCATCCCCTTTTATTTAAGCTTGGTTGAATATCTTCGAAATCAAGTTTTAGTGTTGGGACAAATTGTTTGAAATATGTATACGTTAAATCAGAGTTGTGCAGCGAAAGCGTAGTGGTCATTTGAAAGGAATGTTTCAAAGATTTTCGCCAGACTTGTTGAATAAAGTAACTTTCCAAACAAGATTGGAATTTGAAACAAGAATGAAAAATGTTGTAGATCTCGAAATACATGTTTGATTTTATGAATATGACTTCTAAATTATGGAATTAGACCCTTGGAAAATATTATATAAAAATTTTGAAATGTTGAAGCAATATTGAATTTTAAAAGGAGTTAATGGCATGTATGAAGTTAAAACGGTTGGATTGTAACTTTCAATTTGCGTAAGACCACTTTATGATAATATGAGTCGATAAGAAAAAAATAAAAAAATTCAACTTATGTAAAGAATGGAAAATTTGCAATTCACAAAGTTTGGTATGAATTTGAAATTTGAGAGGTTAATATCGACATAAGTTGCTTGGAAATTTATTTTTCAACTGCTTTAGATATGATAAATAGGTTATAAACTGTTTATAATAAATAGTGGTTTCGACGACTAGAATCCCGATATTTTGGGATGTTTGAAAACAATAAGTGTAAACTATGATTTTGAAATGATTTACAACTTCGGGATATGAAATGATTTGGTTGTTCAAGCAACCATGACTAAAACCGGCTTGAGATGAAAGATTGGATTTTGTGCGATGGGTGATACTCAGTGCCCTGTCATGAGAATGAACTTCTCGAATTAATAACATGAAGATTTCATCACTGTATATATTTGAAATTTTGAAAGCAAATTTGGGTTTGGAAATCCCGAAGTGAAGTATGATTTCCCATATGAAAGGAATATGTGGTATTTAAATGGAAATTGGGATTCTAAGTCTGAGAGATCATTTTTAGATTTCAGATGCATACGAATTATTATTAAAACTCAAACTCACCTTGAGATTTCTAAATTTGAAATTATAGGTAAGATTTATTTCACTCATGTATAATTTTACGAACTCTCCTTTTCGAGGACGATAAGTCTTAAGTGAGGGAGATTGTAACGAATCAAAAATTTCGAATGATAATATATGCTAAATTTCAATTTTTCCGAATATCAAATGAATTTAATAAGATAAACACCAAGGCATAAAAATACGCCCAGAAATCAATCCGGGTTGCCACTTTCAGGATATTTTTGAATGACCAAACAATCTCCGAATGGTCTACAGTTTTATATACACAAACTAGAAATACATGGCTTTCAAAAGAAAATGAATTCGCTTAATTTGGATATCACACGAAAAAGTTATAAGGCTCCAAACTTGGACTTCAGACTTAATTTCAGCCTCAGCTGAAATCACTTCCGGGTCCAACTTTGGGACCAAGTTTGAACAAACAAACGACTTTGGACTTGACTAAAAATTTGCAAGAATGTAGAAAGAGTCTCAGGATTTATATAAGAAAAATAGTCGTCCCAAAGTGATCAAGGATCATGAAGTTACAACAGCCCAAAGTTGCACTTTGGCTATGATTTCAGCAATTATAACAAAATGAACAACAGCCACGACGAAACCCCAACTTTAGCAACATGTTTGCCATCCAAATCAACCCAGAACTTAAGGAAATTTGGTATGAAATAACTAGAGAATACTATGAACAAAATGCAAAAAGAATCTAGCAAAAATACTTAATGATCAGAAAGTTATTAAGTCTCGAAGTTAGGGTTTTGCTGTGTTTCAGCACAGCAGCAACAATAATATGAATATATATTTTGATAAAATCTTAAGTAATATATTTCACATTCATAAACATTGGAAACTTCTTACATTTATAAACATCACTTAAGTGTAGCTAAAATATAAATTTAACAAAATAAAAATATATTACTAATTTATATTGGCATGCATTGTAATTTTTATGATAAGGATTAGGTGTCTACATTGCATGTATAGAATTCATGGGATAAGTACAAGTGTCTTAAGTAGTTAATAACAATAATAATAAAAAATCTTTTAAATCCATGTATAAGGGCATGTTTTCTCTTCTAGTCAAAGCTATAGCAGAAGTTATCCCACGACATCTTTCTTCTTCCTTCTCTGTAAAACTTCCTGTATATGTGAAAACCCATTCCTACTCCATTTAAAAATCAATAACTTCCGTTCTATTCGCTTCTAGCCAATATAATTCACATGAATGTTGTTCAGTTTTTCATTTTTGATTTTTAGAAGTTAATGGATCTTGATTTCAACAACTATCAAAAGAGGATTTCTCGATTTACAGTAAAAATGAAAATTTGCAAAGAGTGCTTTGAAAAATCATTTCTCCCAATCCGCTTCAAATTAAATCGCGCCGTCTCCGCCGTTGAGATCAGTGAAGCGTGTAGTATTTTTGGTGTGAGTTTGAGGCGATTCCGTGTCGACGATTTCGAAAGTTGAAAATTAGGTTTTGGTTTAATCGGAGATTCAGGCAACGATGTTCGAATCGTAGAGTGACGTTGTTCTCAGCATGGAAAGAACTTCGATGTGGAGTTTTTCTGTGAATTTCGGGGAAGATAAGTGTCGATGTTCTTTGTGCTTGCGTGAGGTTCCAGGGCGCGGTCTACAGGCGGATTTAGATGTGAGGGTTTGGTGCTCGGCGAGCGAGTGCAAGACGTAGAGTGGGTGAAAAGAAGTTTGTGCGTGTTTTCGATTGGTGGTTCGGTGGAGAAAGGGCATGTACAGGTGTAGTTTGGTGCATGTTCGAATGGGTTCCTGTACGTGAGAGGGGGCGAACGTGAAAGAGAAGAAGGAGAAGGAGTAGGTGCGGGCTTGCTTGGATCGGTGCTTTTGGGCCTTGGGCCAAATTGTTGAGGGTATAATTTCTTTTATTATCTTAAGTTGAATTCAAAACTTTGTCAGCTAATATTTCATTTGTTATTGATCCGATTAACCCGCCGTTATTGGCATTAGAAGCATATCGAGAAATAAGAACACACACACATATATATATATATATTAGTAAGTTTAGCAAGTTGGAATTTTGATAAAATAAAATTGAAACATCCTTATATTTATGACAAAATATAATCAACGATGCTATTAATTCAAATTCCAACATGTATAATTAGCAGAACTCACCAACTGCTAATGGATAAGGACTGGAAAGCAATACGTGTAGCGGGGTTATGTCCATAAGCTTATCCGTCTTGGTTATGAAGTCGTGGAGCTATTTCGGTGATAACTTCTAATTAAATTATTTATTTAACTTAGTAGTGATTAAATAATTAGTTGTGATAAATCAATGATTATTGGTTGGATATGGATGCTATTGTGTGAATGGATGTGCATGTAATAAGATAAAACACTGAACACTGAAAAGCGTTATCGACAGTAACGCTTGTGCATAGCTGAATTGTTTGATGTTGATGATGATGATAATCCATTATCATCTGATGTATATGGTGGATTTTTTTCTGTTGTATGATGCACACACAATACCATGGTTGTGGAATTATATAAACGATCAATTTAAATATTCCTTCCATACAAATGAAGATTTTTTTTCCAACTATTAAAATATTATTCTTTTAAGTCAAATTTAAAATTGAAGGAGATTTGGAAATTTAAAATATAATATTTTATAATATTATACCAGACCATTCTAGGATGACAGAGAGGATGGTGTCTAGGCTTGGGTTTGGAAATCCAGTTTCCTGCTCTCCCTAGCTATCCATAACTGGTCCGACGGACGGAACGGTTAATTCAAATATAATTTGAATTTGAAGTTGTTTTAAAACTTAGAAAACCAATTTGAAATTAAAATAAATAAGGACCATTTACGATTATAAAGGGTTTTTGAATTCATATAGTTTTCACTTATTTAAATTTAAATTTTATTTGGAAATTTTGAAATGATTTTTGGATTTAACTTAATAATCGGTTTTGAAATTTAGTTACTTTGAAATTTTAAATTCAAATTCGAAAGATTTGAAGGAATTATATTTGAATTGTTTATAACGCGCAGCGACGCGACAGTTCGTAAATATCGATTTAAATTTTCAAACGATTGTAACTTAACCATTTCAAATCGGTTTGGCTTGAACAAGAAGCGTTGATTTTCAAATATTAACAATTTTTGAATAGAAAAGAAATTTTCAAATTTCAGCGTACGATTTTCAAGTTATGTTCAAAAAAAAATTGGAAAAGGTCGCTAAACGTGCAGTTCGACGACCATAACGAAATTTCAAATAAAACCAGATTTAAATTTAGAGGGAATTCATAAAAATCTTACTTTATTAACTTAAAGTAATTAGAAATGAATTATTTGAATTTTTGAATTGATTTGAAATCGATTTGAATTAAATGGCTATTGCAGCGCTTTTAATAACGTTTAAACATTATTATCTATATTCCAAAGATAAACGGGTTTCGAAATTTGTATTGTAAACCATTATTTAAATGGTTAAAAGATTTAAAAATGGTTCTGAAGGATTTAAATATTTGAACTTGGAATTATTTATTAATTCTAAATATTAGAATTTAAAAAGGAAATGAGTTGGATGGAGTTTGTGGCAGATATTCGATATGTGATTCCAAAGTTGAACAAATACTATCAGAAGCATTAGAAATATTTACCTCCTTGTTCTGAAAGTATTTGATTGAGTGGTGAATTTATATCGCATATAAGTTGATTCAACTCTATCAAACTTATGTTCGAATATAAATGGTTTGGATTATCATATATGAAATTTTAATCCAAATAGATTTTTGGTAAATTGAATGACTTGAGGAAATGAATAAAGAAATATGAGAATTGAAAGGCATGTTTTGAAATATAAGGTTGGTAAAGCGAATCTTTGATTCGAAATAAAGAGTTAAGATGAAAACTGAATGTACGAAAAATCCCAACCTTGACATTATAACAAATTGAAATGATTGGAAGGAAATTGAATTGAACGGCCCGTATGATCCATGACCATCAATTTAAGAATACACTTATTACTTGGGAAGTCCGGGATCGGATTTCAGTCCGAAACCATTCCAAGTAATTATATGACGTATGAAGCAAATTCAATAATTGGAATTGATGAATGAAGACCGTGGTTCTTCACAATCGAACGGATTGCCTACTGATTGGTTTCTTTACTGAATAGCTACAGTAGTGAGATGCCCCTATTACCGGAGTGGCAGAAAGTCCGAACGTGTTGGGAGAACTTTCGGATTTCGTTCCGTTCAAATCCAGGACGGACTTGTATGGATGGTGTGTCTGACATTGAAATTCACCGCATAGCACTAATTTCTGTTAATGTATATCAGATTTGTGGCAATATATATTATCCCCGTCTCTAAGTCATATGAACTTAGAGGGTGTGCATTGATTTAAATCAGTGATATGTCGTGAATTGTCAATATGGCATACCCGAGTTACGAAACGAGCTAGTGATGATCAAAGAATGGCTTATCAGAGCATCGCTTTGTGTATGACATGACATCGACAAACCTCACACCCCGTATTGACGAGAAAATGATGGTTAGATTTTATACTTATATGTGAATTGATGATGAAGCTGCGCAGCAGTGGGAAACCACTTATGAACCTAGGGAAGTTGGGTATGTTCGGGGGGCCGTGTTTGGTCGAAAACCGTTGATCTGCCCTGACGATGTGTAGTTGGTGTCCGCGTATGGACGAAAAAGCCATTGAGGCACTTCGTTTTGTATCCCTGATTTATCTTTCGTGCCAAGAATCATCAAGTTGGAAATCCAATCTCCAATACGAGCCATACGGTTTTGGTTTGTATATATATATATGGCGACATAATATTAATGGTATTATGTTGCCTAGGATTAATACATTTATTTGCAAAATTGTTTTCCACACTATATGATAGTATTGAAAGATGATTTTACGTATGAAGGCATTTTTGGTTATCATAAGATAAAAATCGCCCATTTGGTGTGCGCTTGCATTGTGTGATGTGGGACGAGCTTATGATAGCTTCATTTTCAAAGGGTCAGTGCGTATTTATATGCACAAGTGTTCACATGGAGTAAACCCGTCCCGCATTAGCGGCGTGGTCCGGTGAAATTCCCAACTTTAAAATAAACCTTAAGCAAATGTTTTATGTTCTCACACCAGTCCCATGACTGACCCGGAGTTTATTGTTCCTTCCTAAACTCTGGGTGCCCATTACTTTCCAAACGGGCAGCTAGTAGTTTTGTTTGCAGTTATAGATCGTTGGAGAAGGATCCAGAGCGCTTTCAGCGCTGGAGTCCACGATAGAGTTGAAGCTTCCGATGTATGTTTTGTTCTTCCGCTGAGAGTATGGTTATATATTTCTTCTGCTGTGTAAATATCGATATACTCTGATGCATTCCTGGTAACTCTGATGTAATATTTTGTAATGAAATAAAAAGTTCTGTTGTTTTGTTCAATATACGTATGTACCCATAACAATTCGTCTTTCTGAACAATTTAAATCGGTTTAATTACCGCCGAAAATCGGGCAAAAAGATGGGTTGTTACAGTCAACTTGCGGAAGAAGTCTGCCCGAATCCGCTTGGTAAATCCAGCATCCACAAGTGTAGGCTTAATGTGAGAGGTCTAGTACATAAACACACACTCACACATGTAAATGGCCGGACTGATAAACATCATTAATTTTAATTAGTAGAAATAAATGGAATTGAATGAAAGATAATTACAACAGTAAAGGGAATGGAATGAACGGGGAATGATAATAACCTATTATAAATAAATTACATTAATAAGAATGTTGTATATAGGTAGGCTTGTCCTTGGGACGAGTGAAGATTATAACTTAGGTTATAATAAACTAGTAAGGACATGAAATAACTGGTGAAATGATGTAAGTGGCACTTAGCTATAAATTAAGTAATTAGTAAATGGGGAAAACTGAAACCAGTTGTTTGTAATAAGTAAAGAAAAGGGGTAAGTTTATGAAATGTAAGAAATTGCACTTAATTATAAATTAAGTAACTTGTAAACTTGGAAGTATGAAATTTGCTGATAAGAATAACATGTCTAGGCTTATCCTAAGGACAAGTAGAAATTATAACTTAAGATATAATAGACGATAAATGGGACGGAATAACTTATGTAAGGAGATAAGATGTACTTAATTATAAATTAAGCTATTTATAAGAACAAGAATCTGAGATCTGCGGATGAGGACAACATAAGTTATATTTACGGGAAGAGAAACTTATTAGTGGACCTTATTTAAGAGAACTGAGTTAATAAGTAAACAATGATAAGTTGTAGTGACAATGTAACACGGAATAAGGTTTAAATAAGAAAGAGTGAGACAAACTTATATGAAATAAGTTATATTTAATCATAAATAATGAATGACTGACATGTTAAAGAGATAACATGTGAATTGAGATATACTTAGTTACATATTAAGTAAAACATGTTGTTATTACTATGAAATTTAAAAAGAATATGAAGAGATTGTGGATTACAAACCTTGGACCAAAATCTAGAGAATAACATGTTGTGGGCTTATTAATAAACTTAAATGGGTTAAGTTATATGACTTAAATTAATAAGCAAGAGAAACTTGGTAACTTGAATAAGAAGTCAATGTGAACGAGGTTAACCAAGTTAAATGGAAACCTGGTGAGGTAAAGTAAGCGCATAAAAAATGTTTAGACATAGGGTCCAATAACACAATAAAAGGAGGAGCTTGGACCAGTCTGCACGTTTGGGGGTGAATAACCCAACGGGGTAGATCATCATGGTGACATGAGGCACGAGGGGAGTGCACATTCATATGAGTATTCTGACGGCTTTGAAGGACTGGAAGGGGAAGCACGCGGCTTCCTGAGATACGTAAGGTTCTCCTGGTATCCCACTGTGCGCTGGCAGATGTTTAGGCTGTGCCCCGCAGAGGTTGGGTTTGCGCATAACTTCCAGGTGGGTGGGCCTTGACTACAAAAGTAGCACTGCAGTGAGAATGTTGTGACGTGGTGACACTAGGGTGATTCGGTGGTCGCCTCAATGGTGAGGCAGAGGTCAGGGCTAATAGAGATAGTAGATCGTCGGGTACCCGTCATCGGCAGCCAGTGGGATGCGAAAAGACTAGAGCTAAAACTGATACACCGTTCACCTTTCACTATCGAGGTACGGTGGTTAAGGGAAGACGCCAACTTGATGTTTAGATTGCATGATAGGGGAAGTCATTTAACTCTTGTAGTCTTTACTAGCTGAGGGACGGGACGAGGTGGGGCCATAGCCACCATGAAAAATAGACCCTAGGAATATCTGTATTTAGAGGCTCTTAAAGACGGGCCTGTACGGATATGGAAAAGCTCCCGACCGTGTTCCGTGTTTCTTGTATAGCCCTGCCACGGAACCCAGTGCACATTACGTGCGATTAAGGCATCAAATATGATTGACGATACGTACGTTGGACAATCTAGATACATGCATGTCGGCTCTGGGTGGTGTATCGTATATATGAGGGCATTACTCCGGTATGAAAACTGATTCGATTGACGGTGGCAGTCTGTACGCTTATGTAGCATAGTAATGAAAAATATATGCGGAACATAACATTGTTATATACAAATCCATACATCACTCCGGCATAGGATGTGGGACTGTGCACATTTCTATACATCATGGTGGAGAACGTGCGAGTAGGCTACCATGGGGTGTACCTTAATATTGGGGGTAGCTATATATATAATATTAGGTTAATCAACTAGGAAGTAAATAGGCACGACGTGTGTGTAAGTCTTGAGTGTTGTTAACCCAAGTAACCTAATAAATAAGAAAATGTGACTGAACGGTATATGTAGGATTATCCAAAGTGTATAGTTTAAATCTAGTTACCAGAACTTGTGTTCTGACCCCCTCCTCATAACATATTTGCAGTTTAGATTTGTGGCAGTGACATGATAGCTTTGGATGCTAGTTAGCCAGTATTATTAATATGGTAAGGCAATATTTTGATTACATTATATTTTATCCATTCCACTGTGAGATATTTTCTGAGTTCTGACATATTTTATGTCTCTGTCTTTTCTACAAGATACCAGAGCAAACCAACAGGAGTTTCGATAGATTGAAATTTTGAAAAAAAAATTCGGTCTGTCGGAATTCAGGTTGTTTGTAATAACCTGGAAATCCGAGCCAATTAAAATTTTTTATTTTGGCAATTTAATGAATTTTGAATATTTAAAATGAATTATTTTAAATAATAACGACGAGAAATTTATTTTGAATAGAATTAGAAGTATATATTTATTTGAATCGACGTTCGAATATAAATATTTTATTTTAATTATAAAAGGAATTGAAAATGGCGCGGTAGTTCGAAAATTCGATTTCAAATTTCAAATGGATGTACAGGATTCAAAATAAACCGGATTTTAGCGAAAGCAAAAATATTAGAATCTATTTGAGAATATCTTTCCAACGAATCCGAAAAATTGAAATTTCATAGCAGGGATAAAAAGTTATGCCCAGTTGAAAATTTAGGATAATCGCTATGGAATTCTGGCCCTTAAAAATGGAAATTTTGCAAACGACCTCGGTTTTCGATGAAACCACTTTTGTTGGATCTGTGATGTCAAGTTATTGCTAGGTTTCAAAATTCGTAATTTTCTAAATCAATATGTGAGCGTGGCAAAGGAAAACGCGTTTGACCAATTTAAGTTGATTTTAACCAACTGGAAAATGACCATTTTTCAAACAGTCTTCAAATTTGACGAAATGAGTTTTGTTCGGACCGTACCGTCAATTCGAAGCAAGAAATAATTTTTCTAGAATTTTAAGAGTCCATATGTGGGCCCGGTAAATTAAAATGTGCATTAAATTCAAGTCTAACTATTATATTAATTTATATGTTCAATTTGACGGAAACTGATCATAATAGTTGAATTGGCTCACGAAACATATCCCATTGTGTTCGGATTGAGGGTAATTAGCTAGGGGCGATAGTCGTTGTGTCTTGTTTGGAGATCGAATGAAAAAGTTACTTCGTGGAGATAAATTAAAAATAATATTATATATTCTATCATATGGCCTCACCTCTCATTCTCTCTTCCCTTACAGTCAAACCCGACCTTTTAAAAAAAAAATTGGCCTGAAGCCCTAACCACCCGACGATGCCCTAGCATCACGCCCCTCCCCCCAGAGGCTGCTCCACCACCGCCGCGCCTCCCTAGGCGGCGCCCCCTTCCACTCCCCTCTCTCTCTCTCCTCGCCTGATTGAAGTCCCTCTCCGCGCCCAAACCCTCCACCGCGATGCTGACCGCCGCCCCCTGGAACCCCATCCGCTGCGCCACTGACCTGCGCGCACTCCCTCCCTGCCTCCGACGACCTGCACGACCGCGAGGCACCACTCCAGGCGCGCATCACCCCTCCTCTGAACAATGAAGATTAAAAGTGAGTTTTCAGACTTAAAATATAGGAAATATAATCTGATTTTCTTTATTTATTTAAAGTTAAGATTTTGATTTATTTAATGTTAAGATTTTTATTTTAGATAAAGTTAGATTTTTCTATATAAAAAGATTCGATTGTTACATGGAATGTAGCAAAGTGAAATTACGATTTTTATGAATATAAAGTTTAGATCTTTATTCATATAAAGTACATATTTTTATTCATATAAAGCTAGGATTTTTATACGTATAAAGTTTTGATTTTTATAGCGAAAGGATTCAATTTTTAATTATAGAAAGATTCGATTTTTGGTTATAGAAAAATATGAACTTTCTTATATATGAAGCGATAGAAAAATATGAACTTTTTATATTATAGAGAAAATAAAAATATAATTTTTATATTGAAAATAAAATATATGGAAAACTTAATTATAAAAATATAATTTTTATAATATAAACTTAAACATAAAAATATGATTTTTATGTATGAGGTAACAGTATAAGAATATGATTTTTTAATAATTGACTGCGTGAAACAGAGGGCGATGGAACAGATTGAAATCAAAAAGGAATTCAAACGGTTCAGAAGTTCAGAAATAGAGAACGGCGGAGTGGAACCCAAGGTGAGAACTCCTCACTTTTATTTCTATTTCTGGTTTGAAATATATACTAGGATGCAGACGGTGCTTAGCAGCACCCGACACACGTCGTCCACAGACAATGGATGACTTGTTTGTTTGATTGCTTTGTTGTGAGATTCGATTGTGTAGTGTGGAATGAAATAAAATATTTTATCATTATAAATATTTTATAGTTAAAAATATAATTTTTAACGTGTATATAAAATAAATATTTATAAAGAAATCGGACGATTTGTTTATGTACACCCATTTGACTGATATTGATTGGGACGATAAATTTTACACATCGCCCAACTGCACAAATAAAAATCTGTGTTTGTTGATTTGAAACCCCACATGGGTATTAGGATTATATTTGACGTACACTAATCCTGATTGTTTAGTTGTATGTCAATCGATGGGTTGACAAACTGTGTAAGCGTTAATTATTTATATTTAATGCTTACGCAGTTGTGTGGTGCACTCTGGATGATGGTTGATTATTTATCGTTGCTATTATATACATGTGTTGTATGGAATCCATATAATTAACATTATATGGTAATTGATTGGGCCTCATTCAAATTTGGAAAATAGAAGAAAATTCATGTGTTGAATAAAATATATTCATGTGTTGAATAAAAGAAAATTCATGTGTTGAATAAAATATATATTCATGTGTTGAATAAAAGAAAATTCATGTGTTGAATAAAATATATATTCATGTGTTGAATAGAAGAAAATTCATGTGTTGAATAAAATATGTATTCATGTGTTGAATAAAAGAATATTCATGTGTTGAATAAAAGAAAATTCATGTGTTGAAACTTATCATGTGTTGAACGAAATATTTTAACAATAAAATTTACATCTTTATCATATATGAAATTAGAAACTAACTGGAAACTAGATAAGATGAGTGGTTTCCTGGGTATTGATCTGATGTTGGTTTCGACCTTCGGGGTTAATACTTAGAGAATCGTTCTCTTACTAATTTACGGTTGGAGTTTGATTAAGAATTAAACGATAGAAATCACAATTTTATAAAATATATTAGATAACAAAAATAGTCAAGTGTTGACGATACTCATGTATTGAGAATATTCATGTGTTGAAAGAAATATATATTCATGTGTTGAAGAAAATATTCATTTGTTGAATAGAATAACAAAGTTATTGAAATATATAAAGCCATGTTGGTTAGATATGCGCCATTTTACGCGAACGATACTTATATCGATTTTATTCATTTTTATAATGAATATCGAACAGGAATTGATTTCAAAATATAATGTTTTGAAAATATTATCATTTATAGATTAATGATATGGAATATTCAATTTTGATTTGAAATTGAATGTGAAGTTGAAATCGTTATGAAAACGAATTTAAAACGATATATAAAATACGTTTTGAAAGGAAATCGACAAAAAATATATAATATAATATAATATATATATATATATATTACATATAATGGCCAGAATAGAATGCGCCGCGCCGCGGCAGTTCGCGAATTTCGACCATTGACTTCGAATGGATATTACGGGAGATCCGACCGTCGGATTCTCCTAAAACCGGAACCGATGGGTTTGTATCGAAAAGAGATTTCTAACGAATATTAGAGATTTGAAATCTAACGGTTGGATTTGGAATTATGTCCAAATCAAATTTGGAAAAGGTCGCTGTAAGTGCAGTTCGATGGCCGTTGATGGTAATCGACTGTACAAGCCTTGATAAAATTGTTAAAAATATCAATAATTTGTGTAAAATCATAAGAAATGATTTGGAAAGAATCAGGATGAAGAATTCCATATTTGAAAAGATAAAAATAGATTTTTATCGAAATGAACTAGTTTTGAACTAGGGTTATAATCCATTTATTTTTGAAATAAATAAATTGGAATGGAATGGAATTCGATTTGGTAATAATCGAAGTGAATTTATGTGGAGGAAGACTGCTAATATATCTGGAATTTAGAAGGCGTTGCCGTTATTCCATTTATATTATTAGTCGGATATGAAAGTTTATATCGGTTATATATATCGATTTGTTTTCCATGAAGATTCCATTGTAAATGGAATGTGATTTTGGGTTGTCGTGAATGGTATCTTTAATAATACCGTTCTTAGACTCAACGGAGTTAAGAAAATCAGAAACTAACTGGAGGTTAGTTAAGTTGAATGGTTTCTTTGGTATTGATCCGATGTTGGTTTCGGCCTTCGGGGTAATTACTTATGGAATTGTTCACTTGCTAATTTACGGTAAAGGCTGATGGAATAGAATGTGATTTTGGGTTTATCGTGAATCGTGTTTTAAATGACATTGGTTCTTTAACCCAGTTAAAGATCGGATATGATTTCCCAAGTTAAATAATCATTAATAGTGATTTTTGGGAAGATTAAAATCAAGTGGAGTTTTAATGAATCTTTAATTAGATTGAAATGATTGAGAATGGAGTATCACTAGTTTTGCTCCTGGCGATAGTTAAATCTTTAATTAGATTTGAACATGAAATGGTAATTAAATTTACCGATAACACCGTGGTGTTAGATATGAATTATGACCAGTTTTACTTCATGGGATGAATAGGTTGGGATTGGGAAATAAAATAAATGATTACTTCGGTGTGGTTTGCTAATCCCAACTAATTTGAATTGATATTCAAAAGAAGATTAAAGAATAAATTTAAAGAATTTATCTTTGATAAAATTTATGGGAACCTTTCCCAAAGTATAAGAATATTTGAATAAAAGAATATTCTGAATTGGAATGAGGCGTATGTTTATTATATACGCGAGTTATTCAGAAAGATTAGGTTTATCCCATTCTGAATAATTGATTCGACGATGTGTTGAGGATGAAGACGGTGGTCAAAGACCGGAGGTCTTCACATCGTTTGGATAATTACTGATGATCTTGATTGGGCTATACACCCAAGAGGAGGGAATCAGTTGGTGATCGTCCAGACGTACTTGGAGATCGATGGATATGCGAGGTACAAGGTGCCTTCGGTTTCGTTCAGACCCAGAATGAACTTGTAAATGGACTGTGTGTCTGACATTGGATTTTATTCTGTGTGATTGATTTCTATTAAATATATATCTATTTTACGGCGGAGAATTTATTCTCTTACTTAACGCCCTTCTCTGAGACGTACGAGCTCAGAGGTTATATATTAATGGATATCAATCGCATGGAGTGAATTGCCTGTGTGGCATGCCTAAGTGGCAAATGATCAAGGCTTTTGTTGAAAAGCAAAGTCTTGTGGTTGACGATCAAAGCACAATATGTGTGGCATAGCTTTGTGTAGCGTTAATTCACGAGCCTCACAACCCGGTTGTGAACCAGAAACGGGAGAAGGATCCAGGGAGGACATGCGTTTCCTTCTAGCTAGGGTGGTGTCAGTGACCTACCATCCCTGACATTTATATTATTTTCACCTGTGTGGTTGTTGGATTGCGAGGCGCCTCGGATTATATCGATGACTATGTGGAGCCGATGGAGGCATAGGACTCATTTACGCCCCAAAGGGTGGGGAAACGCAGTGTTCAAACATTTTAATCCACATCGGTGGAACAACACTGTGGCTCCTAAGGCTTGACAGAGTACTTGCCTGAGGCTCGGGCTAGAGAGTCTCGAATTTGGTAGAGGACGATCCCTTGCCTCGGTTCACAGATGGAAATCCAACTTCCAATACGTGACTTTAAGGTTTTGATTGTAGAGCCTAGTATGGCGACATGATATATGGTACCCATGCCATCTATGATTGATATTTATGATGGAAATTGTTTTGACACTATACACTTATAATAGTATCAAATGATTTGTTTTTAACGTACCAAGCATGTTTGGCTATTATAAGGAAAAACCCTATCCTCTGGCTTGTGTTGCATTGTGTGATGGGACCCGGGTCTTATAATAGCTTCATTTTTCCAAAAAGCATTGCGTTGTTTTGTTATATGCACTGGTATTCTTGGGAGGAAACCAGTTCTGTGTTATACGGCGTGGTACCATGATATATCTGATTTAAAGTAAAATTTTAAATAATTGTTTTAGTTCTCACACCAGTCACATGACTGACCTGGAGTTTATTGTTTTAACCTAAACTCTGGGTGCCCTTATTTTGACACGGGCAGCTAGTAGTTTTGGTTTGCAGATTTATATTCACAGGAACTTGGTTTACAGCTGGAATGATATTCGGAAAGCTCTGTATCCTTATATCTCTTTCAGTTGTGTATTGTATTATTTTTCCGCTGTAGTAATGTATTTAAACTCTGATATTTATCGAATGTGTAATATTTATTCATACTCTGTATATTCTTGTATTCTGATGGAATTGTTGTAATAAACAATAAAATGTTCTTATGTTTGTGTTCCGATGTGGCTTGTTCTCAAAGAAATCCGCTCTTTCCTTCTCGGGGAAGTTACGGGTTCTTACATTGTTACATGAAGCGCTGTACGGAAGGCCTTGCAACTCCCCGTCTTGTTGGGTACAATATGGAGATAACTTGTAATTGGACTAGATATGATTCGAGAAGCATCAGGTACGGTCTCAGAGATTCAAAGGAGAATCCAGGAAGCACAGAATCGATAGAAGAGCTATGTAGATGAGAGATGAAGAGAATTGGAATTTACAGTTGGAGACTTTGTATTTATTTATGTTTCCCCGATGAGAAGTGTAGTTCGGTTTGGAAGGGCTGGGAAGTTGGCTCCTTGCTATATTGGACCATTCTCGATTCTAGAGAGGATTGTTACACTCGCATATAGAGTCGAGTTACCAATTAGGTTATCAGGTGTGCACGATGTATTTCATGTATCGCGTTTGCGTAAGTATGTGCAGGATCTCCCTCGGTGATAGTAGAAGCGTCGCAGCAGGAAGACTTGGGAATGGAGCCAAATCTGACTATATTGAGATAGCCGGTTAGATTTGTTGATAGAGATATAAATAAATTTAGGACTAAGGTTGTGAAGTTAGTCAAGGTACAATGGAGCAAGGATGCTCGAGACTGTACTGGGGAAACAAAGGATAATCTGAGGAAGACTTATCCAGACTTGATCTTAGACTGGGGATTTCTTATCTTAGTATCGTGTTTCTTTTGTTGTTTAGTTTGTATATAGTTTTCGGAAGTAATCTATATATGCATCTTGTTCTTCTATCTTCTTTGATTTTCATTCTTGTTTGAATTTCGAGGACGAAATGCTTTAAGTGGAGGAGAATGTAAAGACCCAGAAATCGAACACTTAATCTCTGAATATTGTAACTATTTGGAATATTGTTAAATGTTATAAATATGATTTTATAACCATGTCAAATATCTTTTCATTAATAATTAATGATCCTAGACTCGTTTCAGAAAAATGTCCTCAAAAATATATTTTTTGGAAAAATGTCGAAAATGTGACCGAAAGCCATTTTATCCATATATAGTAATCTTCTTAATAAATGTTGTTGAAAATTTAAATGAATTTATAATTATTCATTCAGAAAGTAATTAGTGAATAAAAATATTTCTCATATTTATGGTTAACAATAATGATGATCTCGTCAATTTAAAAAATGAGCAATTAAGGAAAGTTTTTGTATTTTGGGTATTTAAATATTCAAATAAGTGCTTCATAATTTTAAAATTCTTGTTTTAATTGTTTAATTGATTTAATGAATTTATTTCCAAGTTTTTTTCTTAAATAAATCATTTGATAAAGAAATAAAAATATGATTGAGGTTCAACTTCCAAATTCGCATCCTATCGTTGAATAGAAGTTGTTTCATATCGTTGCAACGTTGTTTGATATATTTATATATATGCACATACATCCATATACACACACACACATATATATATATATAAGCATAATTAGTCACATAAAGGGTTTAAGAAAAAATATCCTAAGTGTATATATACAAGCTTCTTATATGTAGATAAATGGAAGCTTTATCTTTAAGCTTTGAAAAAACAAACTTACCATCACTTACACATTTTTCACATCACTTACACACCTTTCACATCACTTACACACCATCCCATCTATCATAATTACTATTAGGGGTTAAGGGCCTTTTAGTCTTTGCCCATTCCCCTTCCTTTTCCTATATACGGAGGGGTATGCCTTCTTCTTTCTTACACAAAAATTCCTAAGCAAAAGTGAAGCTTTTAATGGCTTATCTTCATTTTCTTCCTCTTCCTTATTAACTTTCTGAAACTATACTCAAACCAACTCCAAATCAACTCAAACGTTGAGTGAAGCCTTCCTACATGATTACAAGACCTTCTAGCAAGTTAGAAGTTGAAAAATCCAAGCTTTTCTCCATTTTCCATTAGAGGTCGTGAGCTTTATAAGGAAGAAAAGCAAGGAAAAACAAGTAAAGAAAGGAGGTTGCTAGCTTGGATCTTTATTCTTATTCTTGGATCATGGATTTTCTAAGGATTAAGGTGAGTTTACACACTATTTAGGACAACAAACATAAACCCTTTTGCATGTTCTTAACTATGCTTAAAGTTGCTTGAAAGTTGGTAACTATGGTTGAAAACGTTAACTTGATTCTTACTTTAAAAGTAAGTAACATATATGATCCATTTTAATGGATTTGAATGGACTTGGAATTGGACTTGAATTGACTTGTATAATAAATGGAATGACTTGAAACAAAGCACATAAGGATTAGTAGGGAATTGACATACAGTGGACTTGAACTTGAAAGTGCACTTATAGCTATAGTCACTATAGTTACAGTTTGAATTGTTGTGTTTTCAACACTTTGTATGCAACTTTGTAGTGACATCCTTAGTGATTTCTTATCATACTAAATCTTGTTTTACTTGTATGTTTACTACCTTGAAGTTACTGAATAGTAAAATGCTAAGTAACCCATCAAAAATGACCAAAACTTCACAAGTGCAAAAGTACCCGTTTGACCTTATTTTTAGATTTTAAAGTTTTGTAAAGGCACTTTAAGCTTATGTAAATTATCTTATCTTTCTAATAATATTTCTTAATTCTTACTAGAGTATTTTAAAGTATAAAATATCTTCTTTCTAAAATATCTTCTTTTTAAAATATCTTCTTTTTAAAATGTCTTCTTTTCAAAATATCTTCTTTCTAAAATATCTTCTTTCTAAAAATATCTTCTTTCTAAAATATTTTTTCATATAAAACAAATGTTAGAAAGGGTTATGAATTGCTAAAATTTGTCATGATTAAGTTACTAGATTAAAACGTAATTGATAACGCTTAATAGTAATAAGCCAACGAAGTAGGCTTATCTATTTGTGAGAGTTAAGATTGATGTCGAGTAGGGACTGAGAAATAGAGCTTTAATCTACCGGCTTCCCTTTTAGTCGAGGAATATATAGGTTGGGAATGTTGGAAACTTGTTAATCATACTGATTACTTACGTGTTTATTGAATATCATGGATACCGTGCTTAATTTTAATAAGCCGACAAGTAGCCTTATCTATCTGTGAGTGTCAAGAATGGTGTGTCTAGACAAGGGTGGTATGCAACCAATGTTCTATCTATCCTGGCCTCACTCGTGACCGAGGGATAGTTAAGTTCATAATGTCGGAAATGAGTTAAGTTTTTATAAATCGTGGTTTCTATAAGCTATTGTTTTGACTAGATTGTCGACTATTGAACTATACCATTATAACTTAAGAAGTATCAGGAAAGCTTCATGATTCTATACAAATGAGAACCCCCGGGAGGGGTGTTGGTATGAAACGTCCCTTGCTTTCACTTACTTTTGAATGAATTGGAATGGAGTTAACCGGTAATTCATCAATTAGTTTTAAAGAGACCGAGATCGATAAGTGTTTTATTTATTGCATACCACTACAAAACTAGAAACGAGTTCTACGTTTTTGAAGTGGTCATGAATCTGTATGAAGATCTGGAATCTTATTGTAATGCGCGGATCTAAGAAGTGAATCGTGATTTGTTCGAGTAATGAAGACTCGTGTGAAAGGTGCCGAACGAAACCTCAACATCGGATATGGCTAAAGACAGAGTAGGATGCGTGATCTGGGGTTTAGCTAACCTATGGAAGAATATATTGACTCCATATCGAGAGTATGCTTATAGATATTGCGCGCGGGAATTGGATATATTTGGTTCCATGCGGTGCACATCCGTGTTTTCGAGCGTGGGCCAGTCATGCTTGCCTTTGGTATATTTTATCTAGAGATATACGATGCTCGGAAGGTAAATTCTGACCCTTGTGCACGGAGTTTGCACGGAGTTCGGATCCGGCTTGATCTGGAGAGATCTCCGATGGAAAATCCAATATGCGAACATGCCTTAGCGTTTTTGTTTGTACACTTAATAGTTGTTGAATGTAACCAATGTAACCATTCCAGTTATGTGATTTATTTATATTCTACACCCTAGACATTATATATTATACAACTATAGTAAATTTAATAAATGGTTGATTTCTTTGAGGGAAAAACCGAAGTGGTAATCTATACGGTCCCCTTAGTATTGTTACATGCAATGCATATCTTGAGTTTCTCATACCAGACTGATGTCTGACGCTTGGATTTTGCTTTTCCTAAAATTGTCACGTACTCCTTTGAGTATGCTGAGTATGGCAGGTTTTACTTTGGATGCTTTATAGTTCATAAGATGAACTGGAGGCTTCCATTATCTGTCTACCTATTTCAATTTCTGTTGTACTAAATTAGTTATGTACATATCAGCATTGTGAGGACAGGCAGTTAGAACTGTCCAGGCTGATGATGGTACTTAGGCGATTATAACTACGAAATTTCTTTGTTCAGAGTAACCCTTTGTACTATATTGATATTATATATTTCGATTCCGCTGTGAGATTTTGACAGATTTTTCTTTCTTCTTGTTTTACTTCTTTTTTTACCCAACAATTCGACTTTCCGGTACTTGGATGATTGGCACATGAATACCATGGATGTATTTAGTGTAGACTTTCGAGGTTCAAAAAGTCGGGTCGTTACTTGCATACATTGATGTATGTACATTTGGATACTTGAGGTCTCTGGGTCCAGCTTGGAAGTTCCCATGAGTGGTGCATGTGCTGTTAAGTATATTTTATTTAGAGTTACACTTTTATCGTAAGGGAACATTTTCCTAATTATGTTGGATAAATTCATCCTTCTTATTTCAATTTGAAACATAGAATCAACCTATTCTTCTTCATGTTCCATCAATCCAAGATGATTCATATTTCATTTGAGAATATTTATCCTTTTGTAGGAAAAGAATAAAACAGGAGAGTGGATCTGGCACGACCTTATAGGAGACGTAGAATGAAACTCCCAATTACATTCTAAAGGCATTTTTTTGTCAAGAGGGGCACTCTCCTACTCGTTTGAAGGAAATCCCTTTTCATTATTGATTCAAATCTTTGAATCCTTATATATATATCGAGAAATGTCATATGCTTATCACTGTATTTAATTATTACATATGTTCCTTTAAGTCTAAATTTTACATTATTCATGATATTTCTTTTCTATTATATCATTATTCTATTTTTTGACTATGTTTATGTATGGATGCTATTCTTATAAGGTAAAAACTTGTTTCACATTACAAGCATGGTCTCACAAAATAAATGTACGCTACACTTTGCTCCAGTTTTCTCATGTTGATTTTCCAAACTGACTTGTGTTTTATTTCATTATAATGCTTGAGCAGACCTAACATTTTTCTATGTTGTTGTTGACTAGACATGGAACTCATAGGGTTGAGCTAGATGTTTATATATTGTAGCACTTTATTTTTCGTTGTATTGTATTTACGTATATAGTTGTAAAGTCTCATAATTTGATAATTGCCGAGTTGATGAGATTCCTTTTAAATTAGATATACTTTGTATCTTAAGATGCATTTCATTTCTCCTTATTATTATGATAGGTTGTTTCCACTGTGAGATTATATTTTCTGCTATTCTCTTTCATTTTCCATTTCTTTAACTTTGTATCATTACAATCTACTTCCAGATGATTGAACGCTAAGCATTTGAATACCGTAGATGTATTTAATTTCGCCTTTCAATGGTCAAAAGTGGGAATCACTACATGCGGTATCAGAGCTGAAGGTTGAGCATGAAGCTTGGCTTTAGTTGGTCAACTTATTGAGATAAGGTAATCGAGATATTGAAGTGAGGTTGAGAGCACATACATATATGAGAATGTAATTGTTATTTTTGTAAATAAAATATATTATGTTAATTAGTCTATTGAGTCGTTTATGGATTTAGATCAAGCAGTGGGACGCCACAGTGTCGATAAATATTTCTAAACACTTGCATAAGGTAAGTAGATATGATATGGATTTCTAAAAAGTTGGTAAATGGATTATTTTACCTAGGATGTATCATATATATAAAGAAATTAATTTCAAATTTATATACTTATCTATATGTTATTTGTTTATTGATGATAGTATATAACAATTATCATTATTGCACATTTGCCATGCTCAAATAGTTTGAGAGCTTATGTAACGACCCATGTTTTTGGCCGTCAAATATTTAATTTAATTTATTTTTTTAAATTTTATATTTGGAGTACTAAAGGATTTTAATATTTAATTCGTTATTAAAACGAAGTTTGAACGTTATAATTTATTTATAATATAAATCGAGCTTGAAATCGCGCGACAGTTCGTAATATTGAATTTTCAACTTCAATTGGATATACAGGATCCGATATAAGTCGGATTTCTGTGAAATAAGAAATGTTGGGACCGTGTTGATGATAATTTTCATATGAAAGAGAAAAATCCAGATTTTTTGTTATAGATTTGAAGTTATGGCCAAATCAAATTTTGAAATAGTCGCTATGGAAATCGTTATTTAAAATATACACGTTAAAATGGCCGTTTTGCAAACGGACTCAGTTTTCGACGAAACTAGTTTCATTAGAACCGTATCGTTAAATTATTGGACGATGTTGAATGGCATGGAAAACCGATGTCGTATGTGACCACGACAGCCATAAACGCTCATTCAATTTCTATAGTGCGTATTTAATTGAATAGAGAGATATTTGAGTATAACTTGAGCAGACGATCGAATTAAGCCATGAAACCTGTTCCGTTGAGTTCGTATCGTCGATCAGATTTGGGATAGGTATATAATTTGTTATTTTTGAAGACCGGATAATTTGGTGACCAAAAGGGCATTGCGGTGCGCATAAAAAATAGCCTACCGGGGAAACAGTCTCAGAATGCGACGAAACTGGTGCCGTTGGGTTCGTATTGAAGAATTATTATAGGATTGCAAGGTTTCAAGTTGATTTGATTTATCTGGTGATCATGAAAAAATTAAACGCGTATTTATTTCTGGTTTTATAAAGGAAATTTTTCCATACGACCTCGGATTTCGACGAAACTTGTCCCATTGGGTTTGTAATACCTTTTTACACTAAGATTAGTTTTTATCAGTAAATGAAAGTCATTTGGGGTGGTTTCTGTGTGTTACTTCACGGCGAAGTTTCATATAATATTAATTAAATCCACATCCTTACTATAAATAGCTTGGAAAACCCTATTCTCCGCGTCAAAGACCTTCTCGTGGTCAATTGTTAAGGCCGCCGCCACCAATATAAAGAACGGCTGAAAATCTGTGGTTTTCCTCCCTCATAGTTCAAAATCCACTCATTGAAATCAAAACATTTCAGTTGCAAAAACATCGAGCTCTTTGAGCTTTTCATTTTGAACAGCGGCGATGGAGTTTAGAGCACCGTAGCGGTCGGGAAAGAGGCCCGAAGGCGATGCAGTTTTTGGGTTCCGGTCAGTGATTTATGAAGTCGAGGAGGCGGAGGCTTGGAGCGAGGCTAGGGGGTCAGGCCGCTAGAAGGGGTGACGTTGGATGGACGAGGAGCGGAAGGCAGAGTGAGAACGGAAGTGTTATGGGCAGCGTGATCCGTTTTGTGCTGAAGCAAAACGCGAGAAGCAGAAAACCAACTGAAGAAGAACACTAAAGTCAGCCGTAAAATCCTCCAAATCAAACGAAATTAGCTAAACGTTGTTATATACTTATCTATTAAGTTATAATCAAGGATTTAGCGGGGTAATCATGTATTATTTTGACGCTGGATCTTCAATAGTAGTGGGACGTGAGCTTAAGGAAATGATGCTGAAACCTTAGAGAAAAGGGTCGGCCGATATTTCTATCAACCCATATAATTAGCAATTTAATTAACTTAATTGGGAATTAAGTAGTAAATTAATGGGTTAATCTAAACTATGAATTGGTGCAGGTAAATAACATGGGAAAATTAGTGAACAAGCCTGCTGGAATAATGATACATAAAGTATCGGCCTTGACACTGGAAATGAAATAGATGTAATCTAACCCTAAGTACCAACTCAGACTAATATGTTTAAGAAATAAATTAATTTAACTAGTGTTGATCGATGCAGGTATAAACAAAACAGGGGAGAGAGCAAGAAGGTTGGGCTATTCTTTTTGGGACGGAACTCGACCGTCATATATTGATATCCATGTAATTAATTAGTTTCATTTGTGGGAAAATTAGCGATTAAAAATAATTAATTTAATTAAAAACCGTATAACTAAAATAACTTCTAACTTATATGTGAGCAGAACTGGGCAAACATGGTGACGCTGAAATCGTATTGACGAGCATGGTGTCATTGAACTAATCCGAACAGAAATAGAGACGACTGGTGTTTATAGTTAAATTAAACCACTGTTTAATTTAATGGTAATCCAACCGTTCAGAAACAAGAAATCAAGGTGAGTTAAACTCACTCAGTTCTTCCCCAGTTTTTTTTATAAATTGGGTTTTTAATTTGTGTGCTCTGCTTGCTAATGATTGATTGTTTGCTTGTTATATATTCATTTGTTGATTTAACTGATGAAATTAAACCGTCGTTTAATTTCAGTGAAATACCAAATCGTTATTCTAACGATTGGTTCCAATAAAGGTAACTTACCTTGTTGGTCATGTTTATAAAATAAACGTGTCTAATTGGCTGAATTGTTTGAATTGCTTGTGATTGGGTTAAATGGTTGTTATTTATTTTTATCAGTTAAATAATTGAACGATCTGTTTGGAAATAACCATTTGTATAAAGAGAAGAACAGGTTGGAGGGATCCAACCGGATTCCTCAAATATATTATTTATTTTCATATTACCGTATATAAACTGTCATGATTGGGTAATTGATTTTGGTAGTGACCATTGACTGAAAAGCCAACCTGTGTTGTGTTTTAACTAATGGGCAGTATTGGTTGAGTAATCGGTAGTAAATGGCCTAAAAGTAATTTGTTTTATTTATATCAATTCACTATTAGGTAAGTTGACAGAATTGAAGTTATAAAAATTTATTTTATAACTAAAGATAGATTTGAATATATATATATATATATATTCTGAATAAAGGTTTGTTAAAAGGAAATAGATAATTATTATTAATTATTTAAGCTTATAATTAATCGATTTAACAAAGTAAATTCTGATACTAATCAAAATTATAAACAAGTGATTTGAGATTGACTTAACGATCTAAATTTGGATAATTGCCTTATTAGGAATAACTAAATGGAATTATTTTAAATTAATTATATTATTAATTAATTTAAAAGGGAAAACAAATTGAAATCGATTAACGAGATAACCGTGTTTAGAGTTGACTAAATTGACCATTTTTAACTGGAATTATCATTGTTTCAGTTTATTTGGATTAATCTAATAAAATTATTTAAAAGAATATTTGTTTAGAATTAATGAATTTTTAAAAAGGGATTTACTATTTATTTCAATAAATAAAGGAATTAACTACTTTTACAGCAGTTAATGATTAAAGTAAATTATTATCCTGATTAATAGTGATTTGGGAAATTAGTTTTAACCGAAGAAATAATCGAGGTTGAAATGAAATCAAATTGAAAGGTGAAAGAAGTCTATGAACGGCTTTTATATTTTAAAAACCGAATTTGTATAACAATATATAAAAGGAATTTAAGTGACCATGATAGCTTAAATTAGATTGATTCAATATTTGAATCAAGTAAAAAGGGAATTGTAAACAGAAAGGGTTTAGACTAAACCAGAATGGATTTTAACAAGGTTTATAAACGATGAGGCGTTATATCGTTAATTCCAAATTAACGTTACTTAATAATGTGGTCAAGTAAAGGTGGGGAATTGAAATAAGAGATTCAAAGCGGGAAATGACCGAAAGGATTTGAAAAGGAATTTGTGAATCTAAATGTGGTAAAGGAAGTAGGATTTTGTAAGCAAATCCGAATGGTGAAATGAAATTGTTTAAAAAGGGTAAAGGTTTAAAAGCGGTGTTCATAAGGAATTGCTTAATTATTAAATTAAGGAATAGCGATATATTCGAGAAGGAGATTCTCAAAGAGGTAAGAAGGTTTTATAAAAACATATTTTGAATAATAGTGAAATGGAATTTAAAGTGATATTGAAATAAAGTATCGGGTGGATTACATCGTGTATTATCTTTAGATATGAACGTTGTTGATCAAGGTCTGAGAGGTAATTTAAAATACCCTAACTTGAACGACTTCAGGATTATCTTAGGATGATATTAGTTGTAATGGTAAAAGGAGTTAGCCAAATTTATTATTTCATTAGAGAAATAACAACGCAACCTTTTGGGAAGGATTTGAAATATATGTATATATAATAAGGATTTCCAAGGTAAAGAGAATTAAAAAGGGAAATTGCGTAAATTATAAAGATATTGTCGAGATTTGAAAAGGGAATGTAAAGATGAGTTTATTCTATAAGAATAAGCAGGAATTCTCGTTTTCAAGTAAATAAATAAAAGACATGTCGTAGCTTTGTTTAGGGTATATGAATAAGTCGATTTATCTCCCAATATTTGACAATGATGTGAATAATGTTTTTGAAAGTGAAATAGAAATCTGGATATGTATAGAACTTTCTTAAGTAATAAATTGAATCGGGTTAAAGAGAAATATTATGATAAATAAGAAGTGAAAATATATTTACAAGATCGAAATACATAAGAGTTTCAAATCTACATTTGTTTAAATTGAAAGGCCAAGTGGTGCTGAATGTTGAACCAGTAAACCCATTGGATTGTCATGATTGAAACACTGATTATTTTGATAGTTAAATCACCGACTATCAAGTCTGCCCAATACGATTGTTGGTAAGGAAAGACCGGGATCGAACATAGGTTCGAAAACCATTCCGACCAACAAATATGTCAAGATATCAGAAGACGGTCGAGATGGAGCATTGAAGAACGTGGATCTTCATAAGCGGAAGGATTACTTAAAATCTCTGGCTTAGCGGCTCGAGATACACTGTGATTCTGTCGTGGTTGTAATCCACGGGTTGCAAGGACTTCTCGCTACTAATCCATGGGGTGATTCATATATGAAAAGCAGTTGGAGAGTGCCTTCGGTTCATCCTGTTCCTGGATGACTTGTATGGACGAGTGTCCGATAGAGTATTTCCAAAGGATCACGTACGTTGATTTCTTCTAACGTACCATAGTTGGTTAGCTCCCAACTAGAGTATTTTTGTGGACATTAATTAGTGATATCTGGAAGATCTGACGATGTGGCATTCAAAGTGAATGGTGACCAATTGTTCCAAACGGAACTTCAAACCTCAAGCCTCACAAACGGGGAGATGACAAAAATCGGGCAGGCAGCATGGTTATGTGGGTCGCTCCCATTAGGGTGTATAATCACCTATCTAGAGAAATTCCTTTTGCTTATTTAATCTATTTTGATGCTGTCCCTTTTCGGGAAACGGTGGTTTGAGCCCAACCGTTGGTCCCATACCTTATCAAGGTGGGAATCCAATCTCCAATAAGTGCCCGCGGTTTTGTTTGTATACTATATATGTGGATCGTGACACTATCAGGTTTGGAAATATTGAAGGCAAAATAATACTACCTCTATTAATCAAACTAAGGGCAAAAAATATACTAATTTGCCCTTATAATCAATGAGCGGCAAATTAGAAACAGCCCTCAAAAGAGGCGTCTTTGATACTAACTGGAGGCCAATTGTGCAAATAATTTGCCTCAATTACTCCACATGCCACGTAGGGCAGATAAAATACAAACTATAACAAAGACGCTAACAACCGCCCCTACTATTATATATATTTATTGAGTACACTCCATATTTAAGGCAGCTGTGAGTATATTCTATAATTGAGGCAGCCGCCATTACCCTTAGCATGTTAAAACCGAAATATAATACGCCGTTAGAAAAACCAAAAATGTATTCAAGCAAGATTCCTTCATTATAATAAATCTGACAAAACACAGATCTCACTAGCACTAACAGCAGATAAACTATAATAAATGAACATCTGTTACAAGTTGTCTAAAAAGAAACAAACATCAACAACATTTTATAAAATCAAGCTTTTCAGTGAAAATTTTAACCTACGTACAACACTATTACCACAAACATCAAAATTTCAAACAGGAGTTCGTTACATACTCAATGGAAAATGGACTTGATAACTTGTGGGAACGGCATATCGCTAAAAGCTCAGTTGTAGACTCTCAAAGTTGTACATCAAATTATTTTGAAATCACCCCTTTAAACCATAAACCTGGAACAAAAATATAGACATTATAATGATATGATAAATGTGTAGACATCTTAAAGTTGAACATTGAATCTCCATTTCAGGTCTGATTTGCAAAATAGTAAACTGATCATAAATGAGTAAACATAACATCAAAAGTGAAAGCTACACAATAATTCCTTTTTTAATACTAAAGTTCCAAAAGTCTGTAACATGTACTATGGAAATATCCTTCAGATCTCATTGATCATCATTTCCCATTTAATTTTCTCCTTAACAGGTTCTTGACTCAACCGGACAAAGTTTACTGGCTGGTCCTTAATTCTAGGATGTGCAGCACATGAATAAAACTCATGATACATTATGATCTGACAAAAATTGCACCCTTAAATTAAAAGATGATGAAAGCTTTTACAAAATTTCAAATGGAAGTGTACATATATGTCGCAACACGTTGAGAAATATTAAAGCATCAAGCATATCAATTCGTTTCTGAACTCTAAATGTACAAAAATACTAGGAATCAATACACACAAATGGAACATTGTGAACATCAGACCCGATCATTGCCAAAGGCCTATCAGGCTTTAGCCTTGGGTAACCCTCCGTGAGGGGCAACAAAATTAAAAAGAAGTCCCAAAATTCAATGCCGTCAATAAAAAACGCAGCTTCTCAAATCAAAAAGAAAAAAAAACAATAACGACGTTTCTGCTAATAAAAAACGCAGCTCCCCAAATCAAATCGGCATAGGCGCTCGCGTTTCAGCCCTAATCAAATATCGTGAAGTTTCAAGAATCCGATTGATTTTTTCTCCATCTCTATTGCTTCAGTCGTTCCCAGCGGTGCTTCAGTAGATTGACACCGGAATTTGGGAATCCGATTCTCCAACTCCGAACGTTTTTTTTTTAATTTGTATAATTGTTGTATTATTTGAAAGTTTGAAACAATACAATGGAAGCAGTAATTTTTATTGAAGAATAAGTGCTTGCTTTTCAGCTTTGCCTGCCTGTAGGAACTAGGATATAGTATTTTTTATTGAAGAATGAGTGTATTGAATTTTTGTTTTAAATTACAATGGAAGTTGTGGTCAGTTTTTATTGCCCGCCTGTAGGATTTGAGGTCATTTTAGCTTCTATAAGGATTTTTGAGAGTTAGGTATAGCTTTGGCCGGTTGTACAGTAGTAATTGCTATAGAAATATATAATTTTTCTTCAAAATAACTTTCTCTACTTAGACAGATGGAATCAAGAAGTGTCCCTTATTTGCAGTGGTCAATTTACTGCCCTTTAATCCTTGTTTGTAGTTGTCAGTTTACAGTAAATAATTTGTAGTCATAAATTGGTTGCTTTTATTTAATTGTGGTTACGAATAATTTTGTTTGAAAAACAAAAAATACTTTCAACGCTAAATAAAATGTTCTTATTTCAAAGGTAAGTTTATGTCATTCTTTAAAAGTATAGGAATTATGACGAAGAACGAAGATTATAAAAACAGAAATCGATTTCGAAAACAAAACTCCGGAGCTCACAATAGATAAGTTAAACAAAAAAGGGATGTGCTTGCAAAATCACTCGTTGGTTCAATTTCAACTTTGTTTCAAGCAAAAATGCAAAATTCATAACCTTCAACTTCATGTATGGTTGGGCAAATCTAACGACAAATATGAAGACATTGAAGAGAATATCGAGTCTTAAGAATTGTTAGTAGATGAGATTGTCGAGGCTCATGAATTGTTAGTAAGTGAAAATTTTGATGTGTTAAATGAAGATATTGTTGAAATCAACAAAAAAGGTAATGATAATGAAGCTATGGATACTACGGTTGAAGTTGTTTGTAATACAGTTCAGCTTAATCTTGAGAAAGACGTTGATGTTAGCTATGATCCTGGATTATGGTGAAGAATTACTGATAGCAAAAGAGCAATGTTAGTTCAAAATAGGCCTATTAAAATCTTGAAAGAGAATGACGAATTTCCTAAATACGAAGATGATGGAAGACATTTCTCTTCTAAATATTATATTGGTAATTATCCAGCGTGGACAAAAGTATGAAAGAAAGTGACTTGTTTACTCAAATGAGGTAAATAAAGTTTTTTTTCTTTTGTTGCAAGTTGTTTAAAAATGCACAAAAACATTCTAATTAGCAGACGAAGGATTCAATGATTGGCATAATATAATAGCTAAACTTCGAGAGCATGAGGGTAACCCAGAACATATGGCGAATCTTATCAAATGGGTGAATTTGCATTGAGGTCTTCAACTAAAAGAAACAATAAACAAAGGAATGGAATCACTAATTGATCAAGAGAGACAACGATGAAAAAAAAATATTAGTTTGTATTATTGGTGTTGTGAAAACTCTCATCCGGAATAATTCACCATTTCACGAATCTAATGAAAAGATCTATGTGAAGAACAATGGGCTTTTTTTGTCAACTTATAGAATTTATTGCCGAATTTGTTCCAATCATGGAAGAACATCTTAGACGCGTGGTAAATAATGAAGTACACAATCATTATCTTAGCCATAGTACAAAATGAATTAATTCTTTTATTGGCAAAAAAGATTTAAGAGATGTTGCTTGCAAAAATATTGAAAGAAAAATTCTATTCGGTTGTACTTCGGATTTAAGCCACAAAGAACAAATGTCAATGATTATGAGATGAGTGGAATTTGAAAATGCAAATACCACCAAGGTGGAGGAATTTTTTTCTTGATTTATAGAAGTCAATGACATATCGGGATTGGTCTTTTCAAAAAACTTGAAGATGTTCTAGGTGGCCTTAAACTGAACATCGATGATATAAGGAGACAAAGTTATGATAATGGATTAAATATGAAAAGTATGATATTTAAAAACATACTAATAATTGCTTTTTGATCTCATTTAATGTAAGGAATCTTATATTCTTATACGTAAACATCAACGCATACAAAAGAGGCTACTTGACATCAATCCTAGAGCATTTCACATTTCATGTGGATGTCATAGCTTGAATCTTGCATTGTGCGACAAGGCCAAACATGTGTTAATGCTAGAATTTTTTTTGCTTATGTGCAAATGATATATACTTTATTTTCCAGTTCAACACATCGATGGAAAATACTTAGAAGATATGTAAAAGGCTTGACTCCTAAGGCATTGTCCGAAACTCATTGGAAATCCATATAGAATGTGTTAAGGAAACAAGATCTCAACCATCTGAATTTAGAGATACTTTAATTGACATTGCTAACAATTCTAACGATGATATGGCAAGAGTGAGAGCTAAAAGCTTATGCCAAAAAGCTTTGGAGGATTCTGAAATTTTGATTAGTTTATGCATGAGGTACATTATGTTGGATAATACTAACAGAGTTAGCAAAATACTTCAAGGAGAGGAAATGGATATTCAGGACGCAATTTCTAAAGTTAACTTATAACGTGTTTTGAAACATATAGAGAATTTGGATTTGATGAATTGATGAGTGAAGCTAAAGATCTTGTGGAAGAAGTTGACATTGAACCTAAATTTCCAAAAAAATAATTGCTCGTAGAAATAAGCAATTTGATGAAGATATAGGAGTTGATGCTAATGAAAGTCAATCTTTGATGGATTAATTTAGAATCACTTATTTTCTTTGCATAATTGATCATGCTCTTACTTCACTTAAGGATCGATTTGAATAATTTCGGCTTTTCGAAAGTATTTTTGGTTTCTTAATGAATGCAAAATTTAAAACCATTGATGATAAGCAATTGAGTGAGCAATGCATGAAGCTTAAAAGCTTTTTGGAGCATAACCAAGAGAGTGATATTTGGGGAAGACTTATTTCTTGAACTTAAAAAATTAAAAAGAATTTTACTGTTGGAAATAACAAAATCAAGTAGCATTCTTAGTTTCTTAAAATCCTATCTTGATGCTTGTGGATTTTTAAATGCATGGATTGCATATCATATATTGTTAACTATTCTGATGACGGTTGCTTCGCCGGAAAGAAGGTTTTCAAATTGAAGTTGATTAAAAATTATATTCGAAGCATAATGTCGCAAGAAAGATTAAGCGGACTAGCAATGATTTCGACCGAAAAAGAGTATTTGAATATGTTAAAATATGATGAAATTATTGAAGAGTTTGCTTAAAGAATGCAAGGAGTTGTTTTCGGTGAAGTTTGATGTATAATGATGCTAGAATACTTGACATATATGATGATTTATCATTATGTTTTTGTCATAATATATTTTGTACTTGAATCTTTATTTTATTTTTGAATGTGAACAATGAAAAATATTTTTAATGGTATTTTTTATTTCATATACGATTAAGGGAGCAACAAATAATGCAGTCGCCTTGGGCAACCCAATTCATTGGACCGGCCCTGGTGAACATACTATTTGATGCATGTACATACAAAGGCAATAGATAAATTTGTAATGCGACGGAAGCTATAAGCTTTCACATCCAAAATTTATACGTTGATACTCCTAAATTGAAAAGCTATATCATATACATCATATAACATTTACTAACAATAGAAATATATTGAAGTTAAATTAATTTTTTATATACTTGTTTTTTATAAATACTACTTCGAGTATAAAAAGCTATATAACAATATAAACGAAAACGAATATGGGATTATATTGCTGATTATCATTGGCTAAATTTAATTTCAAGATGTTTCGATCATGTATTAGTCTAATTTATTTATTTTTTAAAAAACAAATTGGCAGGTTAACAAGTGTTTTGGAACTTTACTCATTGTGTATTTCCAAATTATAAAATTGATAAATAATTCTCCCATCTCAAGCTTATTTGTAAAGTTAAGGATAACCAAATATGCGTCAATCAGTAAAACTATGAATAACGGAATGTGAGAATTATTGTACAAATTTGGTTTCTAATGCATTATACTTACAAATCAGAGAAAATTGAGTACATCATATAAGCTAATTGAAGAAGAAAAATCATGATAAAAAAATTAAATAGTTCGAAAACTGGTTGGAAATCCATATCATAATGGCTAATACCACCACGTAATTCTATATTATGCAAACCACTAACCATAATGTTTATGCAAGCAATGATCTTTGCAAAACCACTAATTTTGCAATTCTATGCGATAAATATGCAAACTCATTTAATTGATGAATGCTTTTTTGAAAAAAGAGTTACATTCATTTGCATTTAATGTCCTTTCTAATTTGTATATCAATTTAATTGTATAAGAATTTTGAACAATACTGATAATCATTAATGTTACAAAATTAATAATTTTAATCGTTGATAATTTATATAAACAACTGTTTATTCACGTCGCTACCTAGGAAACATAATTCTTATAAATACTTAAAGATAACATAACCATGAATACGTCATACCTTTAAACAGCTTATGCATGATTAGGAGCCTTCATACCAACATCAATGATTTTCCTCCATAACAAATTCTATCATAATTCCACATCGATTGAAGTTTCTCTTCAAACCCATGCAAGATAGATCAATATCCCACTCGAAACTGATGGTGGAACCCAGTACACATATCAATATGAACAATGAGAGAATGAAAAGAAAAAGTATGGGGCGTTACATCAAAAGCCAAGATCTGCATCGATTGGAGGTACCCATTTCTGCATGATGACGGGCGGATCAATATCCTGTCAGAAATGAAGAACAAATGAAGTTGGGAAATTCATTCTTAATAAAAATTGAAAAGTGGAACTTTCAAGAAGGTAAAACAGAAAAAGAAAATTAAGACTAATAAAGATGGACAAAAAATGGAATAAAATAAAATCATTTTATGCTGGATGGAACACAACAATTTATTCAATTAATATTTAATATGATAATATTTATGTTGATAAACGGTAAACCTAGTGGAATGTTCCAGTTACAGGATTTTCACTCAGTGGGCTTCTTAATTTAGGGAAATAAGTTTTAGACAACACATTTAAATAATTAGTCCAATGACAACTTATAATGAAATGATAGATGGAAACAATAATAATAAAATTATTATTATTATTATTTTATTATTATTTTGGTAAGGCCAACCGATTTTTATAATGATCTGTAACACTGTAGAAATTATTATTTTCCATTGTACAAAAAAAAAATGAATTTATCATTTTTCTTTATAACTTAAAATGTTAATGGAATTTGTCATGTTCCTGTAAATTGTCCTTTATTAATGATTCAGTAATGTTAACTTTAAAACTTATTACCCTTAAATGAGTAGTCGTTCAACTAATTTCCACATCAATTACAGTGCTGAACGATGAAATAAATACCAATACAATACCAATTGCAGACATCATATAAATACATAGTCATCCAAATCAAAAGCTTCTATACAAATTATGATCCTTTTTGAATAACCATTTGGAAGTGGAATTATCAACTCTCTTGCTATGGGACACTAACAAAAAAGGTTACATGCAGGCAGTACCATCCATTTAGATGCAAGTCCAACTATATACCGCTTTTTTCATTATAGATACAATATCGAAATAGAACAAGGATCATAACTGCTAAAAATCTTCATGAACTTCCTTATATTTCAAAATCACTTTTTTTATTTTACATATTCATAAAATTGTTCTATAGTATACATCGCATCATGCAATTAAAAAAAATCGTGTAGGAAAGTTATGTGCATAAGAGGTATGAAAAACACGCTTCTAACACAATAGACTAACATACTACACATTTCATTAACTAAGTTTAAAATTAGTAAGCGACTCAACATTTAATAATTCAACAATGTCATATTCTTGAAATAACAAAGCATTCTTCCTAAAAAAAGTAACAGCGTGCAATTTGTTAATGATTCTTTGCATAGTTACCGTTTTGTAATCAAAAAATAAAAAAATTATTTGCATAAATTTTGATTTAATTGGTTTTAAATTACCAAGATATGCTATAAAGAAATCTGACAAAATAGAGAAAGCCATTAGTCTTTATTCATATACCTAAAATGTAAGCTTCCTTAGTTCATTGTTTGAATTAAAAAGTATATAAATATAAAATCATCACACTTACGTAAATTGACTATAATGCAATCAAATAAGTATGGTTAAAAATCAAACCACAAACATGGTTTCAGTATGAGCTTGACCGAGGAAAAAAAAACAATTTGACTGCCTTATTACGAGAAAACAAAAAGGGTTTTGAGAAAGATAATGATTTATAAGATCAGAATACTCCAACCTATCAGCTTTGAAGTATAGGAATATTGATTTAAAATTTAATGTACTCATCATTCCGTGTTTACATTAACTAAACAAGAAAATAAGAGTCCTAACTTTGAATTCTTTACTTCATTAACACATTATCTCAAATTTAGTCAGTTAATTAGAAAATATGAAATTGTAATAAAAAAATATAACATACAAACAATAAATTACCTTTAGATACTTCAGATCTGGAATAATACTAGTCGAATTAGCCAGATTTCAGATGGATTGATAGAACCTAGTCATCGATTTTCAATTCTCTACATCTAGAGAAGAAGAAGGGCTTTCAATATAAGATTGGAGGATGATAATAGATATCCACGCTGTTTGGCTGCAATTCAGTAATAATTAGGGCAGAAGTCTTCTAGGATTTTTTGCTGGCTGCGACGAGAAGGATGAAGTCATTTGAAGAATTTTTGCAGTAAGAAGTGGCCCGCACCAAAAGAAACGGAAAAAGTAAATTTACATTGGACGCATATGCTTTTGCCTTAATTGATGGGAAGTAGAAGCAAAAGGCTTTTCTGCCCCTGTTTACAAAGGAATAAGGACGGTACGTTTTTTTTTCCTGTAAACCACTGCCGCTAATACCAACAATTTTGGTAGTGTGAGATGCAAGCGTTCCACTAGATTGTTATTTACTTGTATTTAGACATTATTATAATATCAGAAAAAATATTAATTTCAATCATGGTTTGGATTATCGTAAGGTAAAAACCGTCCGTGTTTATGTGTGGATTTGATCTTACTATTACCCTTTACTTTTGAAGAGATTTTGACTTAAAAATCAAGTTGTGTGATACTCTTAATACTGTGCGAGTTTTTTTTCTCAATCTGGTTCACCAGACTGACCCGGTGTTTTGTAAATGCTCGGGTTAGCCCGGGGTGTACAGGTTCAGGTTGTCGAATGCTGTGAAGTCCAGAGACGAGTTGGACATGTTCAGACGTAGGATATTATGTAGCTACTATTTCGTTGTGTATTGTATATAGGAACAGGTCATTATAACTGTCCTGTTGTGTGATGTACTCTAATATTGTAAGTATTTTTAAAAGCTCTCGGTAAAGATTTCTTTTTTTGTATTATATTTTGTTCCGCTACGATGTGAGACTCTGTGTTGTGTTGGTTCTTCTTCTTCTATTCTAATATTTCTTTCTTTCTTGTCTCACCCTCTAAATTCTTTCTAATAACATCCAGTGTTTTCGGTGTTTGGAAGTTCGGCATGAGTTATGGTAAAGGTATTTATGTCGATTTTCGGGGCCGAAAACCCTTGTTCGTTACAGTGGTATCAGAGCTATTGGTTTAGTAATAACCTTGGCTCTGTGGTGTTACTCGATAGAGATAGGGTGCGTGATACCCTAGATCGAAATTGAATGTATATATATGAGAGCGTATTTGTAAATTTTATATACAAATGTTTTATACTGTGTTGTTAATCGGTTCAAGTGTTGAGAAGCGTTGAACTGGCAATGGATACAATATTGTTTTGAGAAGAAGGTAAATGAAATAATTTTACCCAAATTATATTTTTGTATATAAAGAAAAAATTTATCAAATTATTGAGGTAGTAGTGTATTTGAACGACTTGAATGTGATTCAAATCGGATTGAAATTTGAATTGAAACTTAACTTTGTTAAGTGTAATTAAACGAAGAATGATATCGAAATTAAATAAAACATATATGGAAATTGGAATTTTGAATAGATAATAATCGAATAGAAACCAATCAAATATTAATCGATAGGTGTTCAAATATGAGAAACCAAAATGAAAAATTGATATTGAATGTGAATTCAATTAATTTGATTGATTGTCGTGTATCAGTTGTTGTTTGTGATTGTTTGTTATTAGATGATAGTTGTTTGAATGGAAATAATCAACAAATTTAATAGAGTTGAATGAATTATAAACTAAAGAATAAATTCCAGTATAGTATAAAACTGAGCTGGACAACATATGAATTGAAATTATGATTTAACCTTGTGTTTGATAATGAATTGATGTGGTGTGTTTGATTCTAGAATTGGTATAGTCATACCAGATGATTAGTGAACTATTACCTTAGAATTTCATATAATTGTTACTGATATGTGAATTGAGTTAAGTACAGGTGCCAGGTGGCTAGGCAGATTGATAGTGGTTGATTAAATCGCATATACGTTGAGCAGATATGCTCAATAGCGCTCGCAAAAAGGTACGCCTACAGAAAAAATAAAATTTTGAATTTTGGGGTTCTGATTTTTGTTTTCCGACCAAGTGGGTCGATGTATAAATATTATTTGTTCCTGCGATATCGCAGATGTCACTCCGTGCAGGGGAGATTCTGCCGAATTTTCCCGAGAATTTAAAATGTTAGAAAATTTTCGATATTTTTGAAAATTTATATTGATGGTTTTGATTTAAAAGAAAATGGATTTAGAAATTAATGGGTTTGTAATGTTCTTTCTTACCTTAGCAATTTCGAGGACGAAATTATTTTAACGGGGGAAGAATGTAACGACCAGTGTTTTTGGCCGTCAAATATTTAATTTAATTTATTTTTTAAAATATTATATTTGGAATACTAAAGGATTTTAATATTTAATTCGATATTAAAACGAAGTTTGAACTTTATAATTTATTTATAATATAAATCGAGCTTCAAATCGCACGGCAGTTCGTAATATTGAATTTTCAACTTCAATTGGATATACATGATCCGATATAAGTCGGATTTCTGTGAAACAAGAAACGTTGGGACCGTGTTGATGATAATTTTCATATGAAAGAGAAAAATACAGATTTCGTGTTATAGATTTGAAGTTATGGCCAAATCAAATTTTGAAATAGCCGCTATGGAAATCATTATTTAAAATATACGCGTTAAAATGGCCGTTTTGCAAATGGACTCAGTTTTCGATGAAATAGTTTCATTAGAACCGTATCGTTAAATTATTGGACGGTGTTGAATGGCATGGCAAACCGATGTCGTATGTGACCACGACAGCCATAAACGCTCGTTCAATTTCTATAGCGCGTATTTAATTTAATAGAGAGATATTTGAGTATAACTTGAGCAGACGATCGAATTAAGCCGCGAAACACGTTCTGTTGAGTTCGTATCGTCGATTAGATTCAGGATAGGTATATAGTTTGTTATTTTTGAAGAACGGATAATTTGGGGCCTAAAAGGGCATTGTAGTGCGCGTAAAAAATAGTCTACCGGGGAAACAGTCTCAGAATGCGATGAAACTGGTGCCGTTGGGTTCGTGTTAAAGAATTATTATAGGATTGCAAGGTTTCAAGTTGATTATTAAACGCATGTTTATTTCTGGTTTTATAAAGGAAAATTTTCCATACGACCTCGGATTTCGACGAAACTTGTCCCATTGGGTCCGGAATACCTTTTTACACTAAGATTAGCTTTTTATCAGCAAATGAAAGTCATTTGTGGTGGTTTCTGCGTGTTACTTTATGGCGAAGTTTCATATAATATTAATTAAATCCACACCCTTATTATAAATAGCCTGGAAAACCCAATTCTCCGTGTCAAAGACCTTCTCGTGGTCAATTATTAAGGCCGCCGCCACCAATATAAAGAATGGCTGAAAAGCTGTGGTTTTCCTCCCTCATAGTTCAAAATCTACTCATTAAAATCAAAACATTTCAGTTGCAAAAACATCGAGCTCTTTGAGCTCTTCATTTTGAACGGTAGCGATGGAGTTTAGAGCACCGTGGTGGTCGGGAAAGAGGCCCGAAGGCGCTGCAGTTTTTGGGTTCCGGTCAGCGATTTGTGAAGTCGAGGAGGCGGAAACTTGGAGCGAAGCTGGTGGGGTCAGGCCGCTTGAAGGGGTGACGCTGGATGGACTCCAGGAGGAGCAGATGGCAGAGTGAGGACGGAAGTGTTATGGGCAATGTGATCCGTTTTGTGCTGAAGCAAAATGCGAGAAGCAGAAAACCAACTGCAGAAGAACACTAAAGTCAGCCGTAAAATCCTCCAAATCAAACATAATTAGCTAAAACGTCGTTATATACTTATCTATTAAGTTATAATCAAGGATTTAGCGGGGTAATCATGTATTATTTTGACGCAGGATCTTCAGTAGTAGTGGGACGTGAGCTAAAGGAAATGATGCTGAAACCTTAGAGAAAAGGGTCGGCCGATATTTCTATCAACCCATATAATTAACAATTTAATTAACTTAATTGGGAATTAAGTAGTAAATTAATGGGTTAACCTAAACTATGAATTGGTGCAGGTAAATGACTTGGGAAAATTAGTGAAGAAGCCTACTGGAATAATGATACATAAAGTATCAGCCTTGGCGCTGGAAATGAAATAGATGTAATCTAACCCTAAGTACCTATTCAGACTAATATGTTTAAGAAATAAATTAATTTAACCAGTGTTGATCGATGCAGATATAAACAAAACAGGGGAGAGAGCAAGAAAGTTGGGCTATTCTATTTGGGACGGACTCGACCATCAAATATTGATATCCATGTAATTAATTATTTTCATTTGTGGGGAAATTAGCGATTAAAAATAATTAATTTAATTTAAAACCGCATAAATAAAATAACTTCTAACTTATATTTGACCAGAACTGGGCAAACCAAGTGACGCTGAAATCGTATTGACGAGCACAGTGTCATGGAACTAATTCGAACAGAAATAGAGACGACTGGTGTTTACAGTTAAATTAAACCACTGTTTAATTTAATGGTAATCCAACCGTTCAGAAACGAGAAATCAAGGTGAGTTAAACTCACTCAGTTCTTCCCCATTTATATTTTTTTTATAAATTGGGTTTTTATTTTGTGTGCTCTGCTTGCTAATGGTTGACTGTTTGCTTGTTATATATTCATTTTCTGATTTAACTGATGAAATTAAACTATCGTTTAATTTCAGTGAAATACCAAATCGTTATTCTAACGATTGGTTCCAATAAAGGTAACTTACCTTGTTGGTCATGTTTATAAAATAAACGTGTTTAATTGGTTGAATTGTTTGAATTGCTTGTGATTGGATTAAATTGTTGTTATTTATTTATATCAGTTAAATAATTGAATGATCTGTTTGGAGATAACCATTTGTATACAGAGAAGAACAGGTTGGAGGGATCCAACCGGATTCCTCAAATATATTATTTATTTTCATATTATCGAATATGAACTGTCATGATTGGGTAATTGATTTTGATAGTGACCATTGACTGAAAAGCCAACCTGTGTTGTGTTTTAGCTAATGGGCAGTATTGGTTGAGTAATCGGCAGTAAATGGCCTAAAAGTAATTTGTTTTATTTATATCAATTCACCGTCAGCTAAGTTGATAGAATTGAAATTATAAAAATTTATTTTATAACTAAAGATAGATTTGATTATACATATATATTCTGAATAAAGGTTTGTTAAAGGAAATAGATAATTATTATTAATTATTTAAGTTTGTAATTAATCGATTTAACAAAGTAAATTCTGATACTAATCAGAATTACAAACAAGTGATTTGAGATTGACCTAACGATCTAAATTTGGAAAATTGCCTTGTTAGGAATAATTAAATGGAATTATTTTAAATTAATTATACTATTAATTAGTTTAAAAGGGAAAACAAATTAAAATCGATTAACGAGATAACTGTGTTTAGAGTTGACTAAATTGACCATTTTTAACTGGAATTATCATTATTTCAGTTAATCTGGTTTAATCTAATAAAATTGTTTAAAATAATATTTGTTTAGATTTAATGAAGTTTTAAAAAGGGATTTACTATTTATTTCAATAAATAAAGGAATTAACTACTTTTACAGCAGTTGATGATTAAACTAAATTATTATCCTAATTAATAGTGATTTGGGAAATTAGTGGATCTTCATAAGCGGAAGGATTACTTATAATCTCTGGCTTAGCAGCTCGAGATACACTGTGATTCTGTCGTGGTTGTAATCCACGGGTTGCAAGGACTTCTCGCTACCGATCCATGGGGTGATTACTTTATGAGATGCAGTAGGAGGGTGCCTTCGGTTCATCCTGTTCCTGGATGACTTGTATGGACGAGTGTTTGACAGAGTATTTCCAAAGGATCACGTACGTTGATTTCTTCAAATGTACCATAGTTGGTTAGCTCCCAACTAGAGTATTTTTGTGGACGTCAATTAGTGATATCGGCGGATCTGACGATGTGGCATTCAAAGTGAATGTTGACCAAGTGTTCCAAAAGAAAATTCAAACCTCAAGCCTCACAAACGGGGGGATGACAAAAATCAAGCAGGCAGCATGGTTATGTGGGTCGCTCCCATTAGGGTGTATAATCACCTATCTAGAAAAATTCCTTTTGCTTCTTTAATCTATTTTGATGTTGTCCCTTTTCGGGAAACGGTGGTTTGAGCCCAACCGTTGGTGATATACATTCGATACACTTAAGTGAAATGAGTGGTCAGTCATGTGAGGGCCGGGCTGCAAGACGTTCTTGTTGAACCCAGTGTATTCGCCTATAGAGATACACTATCGGCAGGTGGTCCCATACCTTGTCAAGGTCGGAATCCAATCTCCAATAAGTGCCCGCGGTTTTGTTTGTATACTATATATGTGGAGCGTGAGATGCAAGCGTTCCACTAGATTGTTATTTACTTGTATTTAGACATTATTATAATATCAGAAAAGATATTAATTTCAACAATGGTTTGGATTATCGTAAGGTAAAAACCGTCCGTGTTTATGTGTGGATTTGGCTTACGATTACCCTTTCCTTTTGAATAAATTTTGAATTAAAAATAAAGTTGTGTGATACTCTTAATATTGTGTGTGTTTTTTCTCACTCTGGTTCACCAGACTAACCTGGTGTTTTGTAAATGCTCGGGTTAGCCCGGGGTGTACAGGTTCAGGTTGTCGAATGCTGTGAAGTCTAGAGACGAGTTGGAGATGTTCAGACGTAGGATACTATGTAGCTACTATTCCGCTGTGTGTTGTATATGAGAACTGGTCATTATAACTGTCATGTTGTGTGATTTACTCTAATATTGTAAGTATTTTTAAAAGCTCTCAGTAAAGATTTCTTTTTTTGTATTATATTCTATTCCGCTATGATGTGAGACTCTTTGTTGTGTTGTTTCTTCTTCTTCTTGTATTCTAATATTTCTTTCTTTCTTATCTCACCCTCTAAATTCTTTCTAATAACGTCCAGTGTTTTCGGTGTTTGGAAGTTCGGCATGAGTTACGGTAAAGGTATTTATGTCGATTTTCGGGGCCGAAAACCCTTGTTCGTTATAGCTTAGGCTGTTTTTGTTGGTTGTAAATATATGTTATGTCCATATCTGAGAATTTATTTGCAATTTTAAGTGCATTAAAATTGAACCCCTTGTGAATTAATTTCAATTATTCGGTTATGAGGTGTTCGGTAATAAAGTTAATTTAAAAATCATCAGTTAATAAAGATTGTTTAATATAATATAAATGGGAAGATAAGATAAGACATTTGGAAAAAATATTTAATTTTTTTTTACAATAAGTCAAAATTATTATAATATAAAAAGTGATTATAAATTATTGGGAATTTTAAATAAAACATGACTTATAAATAACATTTCAAAAGGATTTTTGATCATTCGAGTCTTAATATTGTTTAGAATAATTTTGAAAAGACTTTGAGAAAAGAAATAGTGATGGTGGTTAATTTTTTTTTTTAAGTTCAACTATTTCAAAAAAAATTAAGAGAAATATATTTTTATTGGTTTAGTACAGGGGAATATATCTTGGTTAGTTTTGTGATATTCCAAATAAATTTCTAACTACTGATTAGATGTTGCTTAGGTTGACATCGTAGTGTACTTAGTAAATTATTCTCTTTATCGTTGCGCGATCGAGAAGAGTTTAAATCGGAATAAACCAAAGACGAGTGTGGGAAAAAATTATTTAATTTAGTACATACATAAATGTATACTTAGAAATAAATGAAGTTTAATTATCATTTTTTTAACAAAAAGGATAATGAAGTATTAAGTTTTCTTAAATGAAATTGATTTAAAATAAAAGGCATTTAAAATAGTAAATTGGTAATTAGAAAATCAAAATCTTTATAACTCAAGTTTTCAAATGAGTTAAATTAGATAAGAAGGTTTTAATAGGACAAGATTTATCAAAACCAAATATTTGTTTAATTATCCATGTCTTTTGAATATTTGATGTTGTTAAGGCCAATACATCGACAACTTTTTCTAGGATACCCTATGGTTAAAAATTCGAAAGGTTGACTTAATTTATAACCCATAATTCTAGTGGGTAACACAGTTGAATCTTGAAATAAAATAAATAAATTATAGGTAAGTAAAATTAAAATTACTATTTATATACCCTAAGAATCTAGGAGAATTTTATATAACATAAATCAAATTGGAATAGGTTATAATTTGATATTTGTAGAGATTTGTAAACTTAGTTGTAATTCACAGATAGAATGAAATACTATTTATAAAAGTGAAAGTGATTTGGAAATATTGGTATAATTAAGAAACAAGTCAAATTAAGTAGTTGGGATATATGTGTACGTTTTATTCACATGATTCTAGATCATGAGTTTGAATACTTAACCTTGAGTTGTTTGCACTGGTCCAAAAAAAGGAATCATGATTGATATTGACATTGGACATTTGATTTAGATTAAATGTTTGATTGTGAAGTTTTCTATCATTGTATTAGTTTATGTAAGGAATATGGATGTTTTAATCGAGGAAGCAATTCAACATGACAAGCAAAAGGTAAAAGCTTAGATCTCTAGCCTTGAAGATTTTCTTTAATATTATCAACAAGTTTGACACATTCAACATCAGAGGCTATAATGTTTGAAAGTGAGACCTCTAAATACTTAACAGGAAAACATCCTTTAGTAACCCAAGCCTTTTCAGGAAGGTCTGGTTGTTAATGCAAAATTTGTTAATGAAATAACATTTTGTTCCCATTCAATTCGAGAATAGCCAACTTCTCTAGATTTTTGAAACCATAAATTTGAATGTTATAGACGAGACTGATAAAAATGTTATCGCAAGAAAATTACATATCTAAGAAAAACCATTCCATTGCATATTAGAAAAATGAGAGAAAGAGATGTAACAGAATTTGTTGTATTGAATATTTGCTAAATTGTATACAAATAACTTAAGAAGTAAGTCTTATATAGACTTTACAATGTAAGTGGGCTTTGGCCCAATAAGCAAGATAATGTACACAACATTATAATGTTTGCTGCTATAGATAATAAAGACATTTATTCATTTTATTTCTCTAATTCTCCCCCTCAAACCCTAGGTAGCGCTAGGGTTTGCTTTAAAATGGTTCGATTGATGTCTGGAACCCATGAGAAATTGCTGGAGATGTTGAATCAGGCTCAAAAGGAAGGAAATGAATGAGGCCCATCCATGGAGGCGGTCGATTGTAGGCAGATTTGTGATCTATGATGCAAATATGTTTAGTCTTCGATGCACATGCTGGATCTGTCTTATCTGCTCTCTGATTTCTAAGCTTGTTCTTGGATTTTGGCTTGAGTTGAGAGGTATCCACTTCTTCTTCTTCTGATTGTGGATTTACAATGCATGGTTTTTCTCTAAAGCAAGTTAAATTGTGCCTCGACGGTGGCTTTGTAATCACATTGCTATCTGGTAGGCCGGGTATGTGATTACACAGATATTTCCTTTGCTTACTTGTTCTCTCACAAAGTATATATCAAATTCTATGTGCTTAGTTCTTGAGTGAATCATTGGGTTAGCAGTGAGTGTTATTGCACCCATATTATCACAGCAGATAGTAGCACATTTTGCAAATGTTATATGCAGTTCACTCAATAATGATAGATTCTGCACGATTTCAGCAGTAGTATTAGTTATGCGTATGTACTCTTCTTCTGTACTGGACCTCAACACCATTGCTTGCAATTTTTTACACCAAGATATAGGTTTATTACCCAAGTATGTATAGTATCCTGAGGTTGATTTCCTATCGTCACTGAAATTTTCCTAACCCAAGTCTGAATAGGCACTAATATTGAGTGAGTTGCTTGCTTTCTATCTCAACTTGTAGTTGGTAGTACCTTTTAAATATCGTGGTATTCTCTTGACTGCCTTCCAATGATCACTTATAGGTTGTTGCATGAACTGCATGACCTTATTCACACTATAAGAGATATCAGGCCTTTTTATTGTTACATATTGAAATGCTCCAACCATGCTTCTGTATTGGTTTTCATTTGTTATGTGTCCACCTTTGACAAATGTGAGTTACTTATCATGGGAGTAAATATTGGATTGGCTTTTTCTATGTTACTTTTGAGGAGAAGTTCTGAAATTTATTTTTTCTGACTTAAGTACATTTTAGAACTTGAGACTCTAGCAACTTTAATTCCAAGGAAATATGTCAGATTTCTCAGGTATTTTAAGGATAATTCTGCACTTAGACACTGAGTTACCTTCATGATATCCCCCCCACTGTTACCAGTAATTATAAAATCATCAACATATATCAGTATATAGGTGACATTGTTGTGGAGAAATTTTGTAGATAAAGAGTTTTTAGATTTTGTTGATTGATATCCCAGTCTTTTTAGGGTTGACTTAGCTTTTCGACCCAGACTCTGGGTGCTTGTTTTAGTCCATAGATAGTTTTGCTTAGTTTGCACACAAGTGTCTCTTTTGCTTTCTTTCTGAACCCTTCAGGCTGCTCTGTATAGACTTCTTCCTACAATTCAACATTTAAAAAAGTATTATTAACATCCAATTGCTTGATGGTCCAGTTTCTATTTATTGCAATTGTTAGCCAATTCTGGTAGATGAGGGATTTACAACAAGTGAGAAAGTTTCTTAAAAATCAAACCCACGCTGTAGTGGATAGCTCTTGGCTACCAATCTTGCTTTATATTTATAAACTGTGCCATCAATGTTTGTTTTAACCCTGAAAATCCATTTACAATCAATAATAATTTTATTTTTTGACTTTGCAACACGTTCCTTAGTGTTGATTTTAATTAAACATTATAATCATCCCATATGGCTATTTTCCATTCCTTGCTTTGAATAGCTTGATTATATGATGTTGGTTCAGCTATGACACTGTACACCTTTGGCTTGAAGATGCCGCTTTTTATTCTAGTGATCGTTTGATGTCTTTTGGGTTCATTTGCTTATTGTGGTACATTGTCCCTTGCGTTAGTGTATCCATCATCACTTCCCTGACCTATGACAGTAGCTGGCCGATCATGAGTTGGTCGACTTGAGTTTTCACTCATATTTTGAGTTGACTCTTGAATTAGTGTAACAACCCGAATTTTTGTCAAACAATAATTAATTAAAGAATAAATTGAGAAAATAAATATTAGTCTGAAAAATATTGAGAATTGAGCGAACTGGATTTCACCGTTGCATAAATTTATGGTTCAGATAGACTTGTAGTTTTCGTAAATCGAACGAGAAATGAATAAACAATGATTAATCAAAGTTTGAAGTTAAAATAAATAAGTAAATAAATTAATTAATAAAATCAGAATAGTGCAACGGTAAATAGGGACCTATCCCTTAACTGGGTCGACACGTGTGTCGTCCTAAAGGTCGACACATGGGTTGGCCTATGACTAAGGAGGATCCGCCCAGCTTCGAACCTTGCTTATGTGTAAAAATACAATGAATCTGGGCATAAAATCCAATGAACCTAGACACCTAAATCTAATATAAATATATCCAAAACATAAGCTAATCTTCACTACTCCGTTCCTTTACCTCTTTCAAATAACCTTCTTCTCAAAGATAATTTTAATGGAGTATTGGGGCTTGGTTCTACACATTTTTAGGGAATATTCATAGATTGGAAAGATCTACCAAAGCTTATTGGATTTGCTCTAATTTTATGTGAGTATTACTGTAATTATCTGATTTCTTCCAAGTTAATGTTAAAATAGATATGATAGTTGTTACAGTGATTAGCAATCTAAATAAAAAGGATTTAGACAATAAAATATATTGGATCTGAAAGTTTGACAATTACAGTGTTTATAAGTTTACCTTTTACATGTTATTGTTTATTTTAATTACTATCTATTACTTACTCATTTTCAGTTATTATTTGTTTACAAGAATATTCTTCTTCTTGATCCCCTTCTCTGTAATAACCCGGAAATCTGGGCCAATTTAAAATTTTTATTTTTGCAATTTTAATGAATTTTGAATATTTAAACGGAATATTTTAAATAATAACGACGAGAAATTTGTTTTGAATAGAATAAGAATGTATATATTTATATACGCCGTCGTTCGAATATAAATATTTATTTTAATTATAAAAGGAATTGAAAATGGCGCGGTAGTTCGTTAATCCGATTTCAAATGAATGTATAGGATTCAATATAAACTGGATTTTAGCAAAACCAAAAATATTAGTATCTAATTGATAATATCTTTCCAACGAATCCGAAAAATCGAAATTTCATAGCGGGAATCAAAAGTTATGTCCAAATGAAAATTCAGAATAGTCGCTATGAAATTTCGGCCCTTAAAAATGGCCATTTTGCAAACAACCTCGGTTTTCGACGAAACCACTTTTGTTGGATCAGAGATATCAAATTATTGCAAGGTTTCAAATTTCGTAATTTTTCGAATCGATATGTGAGCGTGGCAAAGGAAAACGCGTTTGACCAGTTTTAGTTGATTTTAATTGGCTAGAAAATGACCATTTTTCAAACTGTCTCAGAATTTGACGAAACTAGTTTTATTAGGACCGTATCGTCAATACGAAGCTAGAAAATATTTTTTTGGAATTTTTAGAGTTCGTATGTGGCCCAAGTAAATTGAAATGTGCGTTCAAATTCAATATATAGAGTTATATGTTGATTTTGAAGAAAACTGATCGAAACGATCGAATTAGCCTGCGATACATATCCCATTGTGTTCGGAATGGGGGTATAATGCTATGGGCGACAGTCGTTGGGCCTCGTTTAGAGCTCGGGATTAAAAGTCAACTATGGTGGATATAAAATTAAAAATAATTAAATTATATTTATATAAGCCCTCACCCTCCTTTTCCTCCTTTTCTCTCTCCCCGCAGTTCGTTCTAAAAAATAGAAATAAAATAAAAAAAAGGGCCGATCTCATTCCAGACCCGCACCCTCCCCCAAATCGCCAGACGCCGGAGGTTGATGACCCTCCTCCACCTCAACGATGGCCCCAGGCACCGCCTCCCCATCTCCCCCGTTTTCCAACATCACCGCGAAGACCCCCTCGAACCGCGACGCCTCCCTCGCAGCTGCCACCGACCGCACCGTGCCCAGACCGGACCTCCGCCACCTCGAGCCAGACCGCCAACACCCCACAAATCTCCTCCAACCACCGATAAAACTGAAAAACTGTGAGTTTTTAATTATATTAATTTTAATTTTAGTTTTAAATATGTATATAGCAAGTAAAAGGTCAGATTTTTATCAGTAAAAGGTTTAGAGTTTTATTGAAGGAAAAGTATGATTTTATTTAATAAAAAGAATTGATTTTTATTCATATTTTAATGTAGAAAGAATTGATTTTTATTTATATTTTTAGTTAAGAAAGATTTGATTTTCGTATATGAATGACAAAAATATAAAAAGGTGAGATTTTTTAATATGGAAAGGTTAGATTTTTATAATTGTAAAAATATGATTTTTATATAATAAAGAGATTAAAAATATAATTTTTATATAATGTAGAAGTTAAAAATATGATTTTTATATAATGTAGAAGTTAAAAATATGATTTTTATATGAGTGGCGTTATAAAAATACAACCTTTATATAGGAAGTAGCGTTGTTAAAAATAAAAATTTTAACATATACTTCGTGAAACAGACTGCGTTGGAAGAACGACGAAGGTTTCCTGCATATGAAGAGCCGTGGCGTTTGGTTTAGCTAGTCAGTGAGAACTTCTCACTTTTAATTTTATTTCTAGTTAAAAATATATACTAGGATGCAAACTGTAATGACCCGCATTTTCCAGGGATATAATTAATTTATTTAATTATATAAATAGTGATATAGTGAATTAAATAGAGGTTTAATTAAATAATATGGAATAATTAATAAATTTAAATAATTAAATAATATATTTAATTCAGAAATAACCAGAAATAGTGAATTGACAATATAATGTGAACTGGGTCGTCCCCATAATTTAATTCATCTTAGAGTTGAATTATATTGACGAATATATTCAATCGACGACAGTTTGAACGTTGAATTATAATATAATTATAATCGAGCTCGAAATGGCGCGACAGTTCGCTATTTGGCGATTTGAACTTCAACTGAAGGTACACGATTCGTTTTAAGCCGGATTTCTATGAAACAAGAAACGTGTGGTGCTGGTGGAGTATATCTTTTTAGTGGAAGAGAAAAATCGGGATTTCGTCATGTAAATTTTGAGTTACGTCCAAATCAAATTTCAGAAAAGTCGCTATGGAATTCCTTTATAATTCGTAACGCTTTATATACGTTATAAAAGGATTTTTCAATGTAAATTGAATATCGATTCAATCTGGACTCAGAATAGAGAGTATATAATTTTTCTGGAGCTGTATGGTATCCCACTGTGAATATATACGATAATATAAATTCATTTATATTTAATTTAATAATATTTAAATATATTTATATATTTAAATGGGTCATCCAGAGCTTTAAAAATAGCCACTTTTGCAAACAAATTCGGAATTCGACGAAACTAATTTTGTTGGATCCGCAATGTCAAATGGTTGCTAGATGTCAGTTTCCGTGATTTTTAGAGTCACTGTGTGGTCGTATGGATTTTTAGAGTGAGAAACAGTCAGTATTTTGACGGTTAAAAATACGTTGTGTGAGCATACGAAGTCGGAATTCGACGAAACCAGTTTCGTTGGGACCGTAATGTCGGACTCTAGCTACATGTCCAGTTTCGTGATTTTTGGGCATCGTGTGTGATCACACGGATTTTTAGAAGTCAGAAATGAATATAAAGGATTAAATAAAAATATTAAAATATTAATATAAAAATATCTAGATATTTTTGTGGCTTATAAATACCCCCCCTAACCAACCCTTAAGACCTAATTCCTCATTCTCTCAAAGTCAACACAGCAAAAATTACCACCGCTGTGTTCTTTCTTCCCACAGCAAAACAAAGTCTTCAAGAAATTCACAAACAAATCAATAAAACTCCTATAAATTATAAAACCGATATATTTAAGTCCCTTGAGTGATTATCTTCAAGTCTGCAATCGTTTTCACTTGTTCGACGTCAGTTTTTGAGGGTGCCGAGTTTCAAAAGGGATCTAGGGTTTTCGATTTTGGCTTTTGGGGTGATTAATTGAGGAAGTGGAGGTTTGTTTGGGGTTCACGAGGTCGAGTGGCGGCTCGAGGCAAAAATTTGGGCGGTTCGGTGATGCTTGGCGTCGCGGGTTCCCTGTAGCGGACCATTTCGAATGAACGACGGATTCTGTTCAGTGAGGGCGAGTTGAACACTGTGTATATGGAAAGGAAGTCGGATCGAAGTGAAGTCCGATGGTGGTGGTTTCACTGGATTCGGTTTTGAAATGGATGAGGGGTTTGAGCTTGAATGTTCGGTAATGGTTTGAGAAAAAAGGAGCACGGGTTGGAGAAAATACGAAGGGGAAGAAGACCGGTTTTTTGGGTCAGTGGAAATGCTTAGAAATGGGCCGTTCGAATTTAATGGTAAAAGCCCACTAAAGGAATTTAATTAAGTTATTTCAATTTTTTTGTATATAAACTTGTTAACACTATATCTTGGCCATACGATATCAGAATTTCGAACCGTAAGTTGCGTTGGGATCGTATGGACGGGAGCAACACAACGAGACTGACTGGAAGTGAATCCGAGCTCGTTACAATTTATGGCGAAATAAATTGTCCGTCACAGTCAAATAAACGCAAACCATTATTTAACGGCTAACGCGCAAATGTGAGTAAAACTCACCAACTCTGAACAGTTTATATTTTCATGTTGTATTTTTAGAACTGTTAGATATTAACTGATTAACTGTGTGTTGACTGTTTGATTGAACTACTAGTCAGTTAGTTGAATTTCTATATTGATTCTGTTTATCAGAATATATCATATGGAACTGCAAGTGATGTAAATTTTATTGTGTAACATCTGTGGATGCAGGAGAACAGGTTGGAGGAATCCGACTGGATTCCTCAACAGTTATTTTATTGTTTTTCATATATTGTTATATGATGTGATATAAAATCTATGGGCGATTATATGTGCTTGGACGATATTGAACATCGTGATTAGATATGATTGAATACCATAACATACCGGAATGTAGATAAGGGAATTTTCAAAGTGATATTGAAAATAGCATATTTATAAAATGGGATATTTATAAATAAGAGATATTTATAAAGTGGAATATTTATAAATAAGAAATGTTTATAAATTGGAATATTTATAAATAGGAGAAATTTGAAAAGGAAATAAATTCAAAACATTTCTTTTTGAATGGAAAGGCCTGTGTGGCGAGTTTGGGGATTTTCCCGATGCTCCCGATACAAAGGAGGTTATGGCGAATTTTCCCGGGAATTTAAGGAGTTAGAATATTTCAAGAATAAATTTGAAAAGGAAATATTTGTAAACCATTTACAAATAGAATTGGAAAGGGAACGTTATAAAAGGGAAATCATTTTTAAAGTGTAGAACCGTTATTTAAAAGTAAATCTTTTCAAATGAATAAAGCGTTGTTAAAAAGGAAATCTTTATAAAGTGAATAAAATAAATCGAATATGGTATTCGAAAGGAGTTAAATCGAATATGGTATTCGAAGGGAGTAAATCGAATATGGTATTCGAAAGGAGTTAAATCGAATATAGACATTCGAAAGGAGTTAATCGAATATGGTATTCGAAGTTAGTTAATCGAATATGGTATTCAAAAGTTAGTTAATCGAATATGTTATTCGAAAGGGGTTAGTCAAGTCGAGTTAGTCAAATAGAGTTAACCAGTTAGAGTTAATCAGTTAGAGTTAACCAGTTGGAGTTAATTAGTTAGAGTTAATCGATTAGAGATAAAATAAACTAGAGTTAATCAAATATAGTTATTTGAGACAGAATTAGTCAAACATAGTATTCAGGGTAAGTTGCCATCTTGTACGACTGCTAGCGTAATTCGCAGGGCTGTAAATAGCCTTAGGCGGTCGGATGTTTCCTGAGGGAGTCAGGCGTAACCATTGTGATCGCTGTGATCTAGAGTCAAGCGAATGGAGTTTAATCAAATATTAGTTATTCGATAGGAGTTAATCGAGTTGATCGAGTTGAGAAATAAGTTAAGTTAAATAAGTTGAGTTGATCAGGTGGTTCGACCAAGTTAGTCGAGCCTAGTTAATTGAATCGAATTGGTCGAACCAAGTAAGTCGAGTTAAGTTAGTCAAGTTAGTCGAGCCTAGTTAATCGAATCGAATCGGTCGAACCAAGTAAGTTAAGATAGTCGAGTTAGTCGAGTTAAGTTCGTCAAGTTAAATTAATCGATGTTAGTTTCATCGAAAGGAGTTATCGATGTTAGTTTCATCGAAAGGAGTTATCGATGTCAGTTTCATCGAAAGGAGTTATCGATGTTAGTTTCATCGAAAGGAGTTATCGATGTTAGTTTCATCGAAAGGAGTTATCGATGTTAGTTTCATCGAAAGGAGTTATCGATGTAAGTTTCATCGAAGGGAGTTATCGATTATAGTTTAATCGAAGTGAGATTTTCAAATATGAGATATTTGAAAAGGGAGAGTTATCGAATATTAGTTATTCAAAGAGATATTATCGAATATCGTTTATTCGAGAAGAAGTTAATCGAATATAGGTTATTCGAAGAAGAGTTAATCAAATAGAGATTTCTCGAAGAGAGTTAATCGGCAAATTCGATTATATCGAATTCGGGAAAGTACTTATACTTTTCCAGTGTTTAAATAGAGATTTATTTATTTATAAATAAATAAGTGTTAGGTTAATTATTCACTAATAAGAATAGAAGTTATAATTAAAGTTAGATAATTCGAAAGTAGGGATAATAACGTTATCGTTATAACCAATGTTTTAAATATAGAAGTGGATTAGTAAAATTGAATCCGAGAAAGGCGTAAAGAAGTTGTTAAAGATTAAAAGATAAACTTTGACCATTTCGAAGTTATAACGTTGTTCAGTTAAGGTCTGAGAGGTAATTATACCCCAACTTGAGTGACTTCCTTCTTGACTAAGAAATGGTAAGGTTTGATTGTAAAGAAGTTTTGGAAATGTTTTCCAAACGAGAATCAGAAATGTTTTCTGATAAAAGAAAAATAAGAATTTAGAATATAGGGAAACAGGAGATAAGTAAATAAATGAACTAAAGAGATTTATGTTAAATGATGTTTGTTCGATATAATTTCCATTTGGAAATAATATCGTTGTTTGCACACTTGTTTTTCTTTGATAGTTAACTCACCGACTATCGAAGTTTTGACCATTTTAACGTTGTTAATATGGAGAGACCGGTTGGATTATTATCCATAGAACCACTCTATATTGCCATAAGCGTCGCGAATCATATATGCCAAAGATAATTGAAGACGGAGTAAAATGCAAGGGCTATTGTATAAGTCTTAGATAACAGTGACTAAGATGGATATACGGAATAGTGCCTTCGGTTTGTCCGGTCCTAGGACAACTTGTATGGACGAAGGTCTGACAGAGTATATCCAATGAACCGCGTAAGTTGATCTTTTCAAACGTATTCACGTTTGGTGGCGGAGGAATTCGTTTCTCTTAGCTGTATACCCGTGTTATTTTTGGATAAGTCAATTTGTGATTTGGCGGGTATGACGATGTGACATTCTAAGTGAATGATGATGATTTGTATGAATGAATGTCTGACAGAGTATTTCCAGAAAGGTCACGTACCTTGATTTCTTCAACCGTACCAAGAGTGGAAGCGGAGAAGGAAACTTCTTTAGCTAACACGTAATGTACTGTTATAGACGTCAATTAGCGATTTTCGATGGATCTAACAATGTGGCATTTGAAGTGAATTTGATGTGATGATAACGCATAACTTCTAGCCTCATCATCCGGTAAATGACAGAAATCGGGCAGGCAGCATGGCTAAGTCGGTCGCACTGAAGTAGGGTGTATAATCACCTATCTAGAGAATATTCATTTGTTTCTTAAATCTATCAATGTTGTCCCATATGTATACGGGAACGGTTGCTGATCCCAACCGTTGGTGATGTACATTCGATACACTCAAGCGAAATGTGTGGTCGGTCATGTGTGGCTGAGTTACAAGATGTTCTTGTTGAACTCCAGTGTATCGTTCCTAGAGTACACTGATCGGAAGGTGGTTCCATACCTTGTCATAGTTGGAAATCCATTATCCAATACGTGCTTGCGATTTTGATTGTATACTGTGTAGAACGTGAGATGAAAGCGTTTCTGCTAGTTGATATCTATTTGTACATAGACATTATTATAATATCAAAAGGTTTTTGATATAAAGATATTTTGGATTCTCATAAGGGAAAAACCCGTTCCGTTCTGCGGCGTGGTCTTATGAGATATCGTTTACTTGTTCATATACTTGTTTAAACTGTTTTACTCATACCAGTCCCATGACTGACCCGGAGTTTACTTTGTTGTTTTCCCTAAACTCTTCGGTGCCTAAATTTGTACGTGCAGTCAAGTAGTTGGGATTTGCAGATACATTGAAGAGCTGGAGCAGGAGGCTTCAGAATCATATAGCTATAGTTTATTTCCGCTGTGTTGTAAGTGTTGTACTCTGATAAGTGCTATTGTATACATAACTGTTATATTTCCAAGTCATGTTATCTATTATATGTTATTCGTTCCGCTGTGAGGTTCGTGTTATTCTGATGTTGTGTTCTTCTTCTTCTATTCTAAGTTTCTATCTTATCTATTCTCACCCTCTAAGTTCTTTCATTAATTACCGGGATTTTTCGATGTTTTGGTTATCGACATCGTGCTTATGTCGATAACCAAAGTCGCTCAAAATCTGGGTCGTTACAGTTGGTATCAGAGCTTAGGTTAAGAATTACTTGGCTCTGTGGCATGACTCGGTAGAGATAGGGTTAGTAATACCCTAGATTGAGTTGAGTGTATATATACGAGTGCGTATTTGTATTTGATATAAAAATAGTTTTATATTGTGGAGATTCATTGGCTGAGTTGTTTAAGAGTTCTGGTCGATCAGTTTGATCCACTGTATCGGTAGGAGTAAATAATCACTTGAATACGATGGACCGACACAGTATGGATATGTGATATATTATCATATATAGGATGTGTTGGTAATGATTTTAATCAGATAAGATTATAAAATGTGAAACGGTTATATATAACCAATCAGAATCATATAAGTAAAGTATATGAAATAAGATGAATTAAATGTGAATTTAAATCAGATTTGGAATTTAAATAAGGAAATTTTAAGTTCCTGGGAGATTTTGAAATGTTTTCAAATGGAAGTATTTAGTAATGGTTTTGAAAATGATATATTATTGAAAATCACTTGGGTCGCTGGAAAATAATTCCGATGATGACTGCGCAGTATCATCGGTGTGATTTTCGAGTTCTAAGTGGTGGATTACTACCAGAGATTTTGATTTGAATTGTTTTGAGAAAACAAGTGTTTAGAAATTCAAAGGTTTTGAATTGGCAGTATGATTTAAAATTGATTTGAAATTTACCCAGGAATTTAAGTTCTAGAAATTAAAATTTAACTAATGAAGTTAAATAAAATGAGATGGTAAAAATAAATTGAAATTTAACTTGAACTAAGTTAAATAGAACTGAATGTGGTTATAGAATAATCCTGAATGAAATTTATTTGATAAGTTGAGAGTTTGGATTGTGAGATTGGAGTTGAATGGAATTCGACTTAGATATAACCAAATGATTCAGTTTGAGATAAACGTGATTTGAGTTTGATTGGGATAACATTGGTATATGCTGAGCTGATAGCATATGGAAGTAATAGAGTTGATATGTCCGACAAAAAGGTACCAGTTTATATTATATATGGGTTTGAGATTTTTATGAGCCGATTTGGCAAGCCGCTTGGCTATTTGATTTTCTTTTGGATTGGAGAGGGCCTGTGTGGCAAGGTTTGAATTTTTCCGGTAACCCCGTACAAAGGAAACGCTGGCGAAATTTTCCGAAAAGTTAAGGTGTTAGAAAATTTTCAGGATTTTTGAAAATTTAGTTAGTCGGAATGAATAAATATTTTAGTCAATATTAATTGGTTCAGTTGAAATCAGAAATAAGAGGTAAACAAATCTTAGGAGTTCCAATAGATAGGGTCGTCCTCTAACTTAGCAATTTCGAGGACGAAATTATTTTAAGTGGGGAAGATTGTAATGACCCGCATTTTCCAGGGATATAATTAATTTATTTAATTATATAAATAGTGATATAGTGAATTAAATAGAGGTTTAATTAAATAATATGGAATAATTAATTGATTTAAATAATTAAATAATATATTTAATTCAGAAATAACCAGAAATAGTGAATTGACAATATAATGTGAACTGGGTCGTCCCCAGAATTTAATTCAGCTTAGAGTTGAATTATATTGACGAATATATTCAATCGACGACAGTTTGAACGTAGAATTATAATATAATTATAATCGAGCTCGAAATGGCGCGACAGTTCGCTATTTGGTGATTTGAACTTCAACTGAAGGTATAGGATTCGTTTTAAGCCGGATTTCAGTGAAACAAGAAACGTGTGGAGCTGGTGGAGTATATCTTTCTAGTGGAAGAGAAAAATCGTGATTTCGTCGTGTAAATTTTGAGTTACGTCCAAATCAAATTTCAGAAAAGTCGCTATGGAATTCCTTTATAATTCGTAACGCTTTATATACGTTATAAAAGGATTTTTCAATGTAAATTGAATATCGATTCAATCTGGACTCAGAATAGAGAGTATATAATTTTTCTGGAGTTGTATGGTATCCCACTTGAATATATACGATAATATAAATTTATTTATATTTAATTTAATAATATTTAAATATATTTATATAATTAAATGGGTCATCCAGAGCTTTAAAAATAGCCACTTTTGCAAACGAAGTCGGAATTCGACAAAACTAATTTTTTTGGATCCGCAATGTCAAATGGTTGCTAGATGTCAGTTTCCGTGATTTTTAGAGTCACTGTGTGGTCGTACGGATTTTTAGAGTGAGAAACAGTCAGTATTTTGATAGTTAAAAATACGTTGTGTGAGCATACGAAGTCGGAATTCGACGAAACCAGTTTCGTTGGGACCGTAATGTCGAACTCTAGCTACATGTCTAGTTTCATGATTTTTGGGCATCGTGTGTGATCATACGGATTTTTAGAAGTCAGAAATGAATATAAAGGATTAAATAAAAATATTAAAATATTAATATAAAAATATCTAGATATTTTTGTGGCTTATAAATACCCCCCCTAACCAACCCTTAAGACCTAATTCCTCATTCTCTCAAAGTCAACCCAGCAAAAATTACCGCCGCTGTGTTCTTTCTTCCAACAGCAAAACAAAGTCCTTAAGAAATTCACAAACAAATCAATAAAACTCCTATAAATTATAAAACCGATATATTTAAGTCCCTTGAGTGATTATCTTCAAGTCTGTAATCGTTTTCACTTGTTCGACGTCAGTTTTTGAGGGTGCCGAGTTTCAACAGGGATCTAGGGCTTTCGATTTTGGCTTTTGGGGTGATTAATTGAGGAAGTGGAGGTTTGTTTGGTGTTCACGAGGTCGAGGGGCGGCTCGAGGCAAAAATTGGGGCGGTTCAGTGATGCTTGGCGTCGTGGGTTCCCTGTAGCGGACCATTTCGAATGAACGACGGATTCTGTTCAGTGAGGGCGAGTTGAACACTGTGTATATGGAAAGGAAGAGGGATCGAAGTGAAGTCCGATGGTGGTGGTTTCACTGGATTCAGTTTTGAAATGGATGAGGGGTTTGAGCTTGAATGTTCAGTAATGGTTTGAGAAAAGAGGAGCACGGGTTGGAGAAAGTACGAAGGGGAAGAAGACCGGTTTTTGGGTCAGTGGAAATGCTTAGAAATGGGCCGTTCGAATTTAATGGTAAAAGCCCACTAAAGGAATTTAATTAAGTTATTTCAATTTGTTTGTATATAAACTTGTTAACAATATATCTTGGCCATACGATATCGGAATTTCGAACCGTAAGTTGCGTTAGGAACGTATGGACGGGAGAAACACAACGAGACTGACTGGAAGTGAATCCGAGCTCGTTACAATTTATGGCGAAATAAATTGTCCGTCGCAGTCATATAAACGCAAACCGTTATTTAACGGCTAACGCGCAAATGTGAGTAAAACTCACCAACTCTGAACAGTTTATATTTTCATGTTGTATTTTTAGAACCGTAAGATATTGACTGATTGATTGTGTGTTGACCGTTTGATTGAACTGCTAGTCAGTTAGTTGAATTTCTATATTGATTCTGTTTATCAGAATATATCATACGGAACTGCAAGTGACGTAAATTTTATTGTGTAACATCTGTGGATGCAGGAGAACAGGTTGGAGGAATCCGACTGGATTCCTCAACAGTTATTTTATTGTTTTTCATATATTGTTATATGATGTGATATAAAATCTGTGGGCGATTATATGTGCTTGGACGATATTGAACATCGTGATTTGATATGATTTAATACCATAACATACCGAAATGTAGATAAGGGAATTTTCAAAGTGATATTGAAAATAGCATATTTATAAAATGGGATATTTATAAATAAGAGATATTTATAAAGTGGAATATTTATGAATAAGAAATGTTTATAAATTGGAATATTTATAAATAGGAGAAATTTGAAAAGGAAATAAATTCAAAACATTTCTTTTTGAATGGAAAGGCCTGTGTGGCGAGTTTGGGGATTTTCCCGATGCTCCCGATACAAAGGAGGTTATGGCGAATTTTCCCGGGAATTTAAGGAGTTAGAATATTTCAAGAATAAATTTGAAAAGGAAATATTTGTAAACCATTTACAAATAGAATTGGAAAGGGAACGTTATAAAAGGGAAATCATTTTTAAAGTGTAGAACCGTTATTTAAAAGTAAATCTTTTCAAATGAATAAAGCGTTGTTAAAAAGGAAATCTTTATAAAGTGAATAAAGTAAATCGAATATGGTATTCGAAAGGAGTTAAATCGAATATGGTATTCGAAGGGAGTAAATCGAATATGGTATTCGAAAGGAGTTAAATCGAATATAGACATTCGAAAGGAGTTAATCGAATATGGTATTCGAAGTTAGTTAATCGAATATGGTATTCAAAAGTTAGTTAATCGAATATGTTATTCAAAAGGGGTTAGTCAAGTCGAGTTAGTCAAATAGAGTTAACCAGTTAGAGTTAATCAGTTAGAGTTAACCAGTTGGAGTTAATTAGCTAGAGTTAATCGATTAGAGTTAAAACGAACTAGAGTTAATCAAATATAGTTATTTGAGACAGAATTAGTCAAACATAGTATTCAGGGTAAGTGGCCATCTTGTACGACTGCTAGCGTAATTTGCAGGGCTGTAAATAGCCTTAGGCGGTCGGATGTTTCCTGAGGGAGTCAGGCGTATCCATTGTGATCGCTGCGATCTAGAGTCAAGCGAATGGAGTTTAATCAAATATTAGTTATTCGATAGGAGTTAATCGAGTTGATCGAGTTGAGAAATAAGTTAAGTTAAATAAGTTGAGTTGATCGGGTGGTTCGACCAAGTTAGTCGAGCCTAGTTAATCGAATCGAATTGGTCGAACCAAGTAAGTCGAGTTAAGTTAGTCAAGTTAGTCGAGCCTAGTTAATCGAATCGAATCGGTCGAACCAAGTAAGTTAAGATAGTCGGGTTAGTCGAGTTAAGTTCGTCGAGTTAAATTAATCGATGTTAGTTTCATCGAAAGGAGTTATCGATGTTAGTTTCATCAAAAGGAGTTATCGATGTTAGTTTCATCGAAAGGAGTTATCGATGTTAGTTTCATCGAAAGGAGTTATCGATGTTAGTTTCATCGAAAGGAGTTATCGATGTTAGTTTCATCAAAAGGAGTTATCGATGTTAGTTTCATCGAAAGGAGTTATCGATGTTAGTTTCATCGAAGGGAGTTATCGATTGTAGTTTAATTGAAGTGAGATTTTATAATATGAGATATTTGAAAAGGAAGAGTTATCGAATATTAGTTATTCGAAGAGAGATTATCGAATATCGTTTATTTGAGAAGAAGTTAATCGAATATAGGTTATTCGAAGAAGAGTTAATCAAATAGAGATTTCTCGAAGAGAGTTAGTCGGCAAATTCGATTATATCGAATTCGGGAAAGTACTTATACTTTTCCAGTGTTTAAATAGAGATTTATTTATTTATAAATAAATAAGTGTTAGGTTAATTATTCACTAATAAGAATAGAAGTTATAATTAAAGTTAGATAATTCGAAAGTAGGGATTATAACGTTATCGTTATAACCAATGTTTTAAATATAGAAGTGGATTAGTAAAATTGAATTCGAGAAAGGCGTAAAGAAGTTGTTAAAGATTAAAAGATAAACTTTGACCATTTCGAAGTTATAACGTTGTTCAGTTAAGGTCTGAGAGGTAATTATACCCCAACTTGAGCGACTTCCTTCTTGACTAAGAAATGGTAAGGTTTGATCGTAAAGGAGTTTTGGAAATGTTTTCCAAACGAGAATCAGAAATGTTTTCTGATAAAAGAAAAATAAGAATTTAGAATATAGGGAAACAGGAGATAAATAAATAAATGAACTAAAGAGATTTATGTTAAATGATGTTTGTTCGATATAATTTCCATTTGGAAATAATATCGTTGTTTGCACACTTGTTTTTCTTTGATAGTTAACTCACCGACTATCGAAGTTTTGACCATTTTAACGTTGTTAATATGGAGAGACCGGTTGGATTATTATCCATAGAACCACTCTGTATTGGATTAAGGGTCGCGAACCATATATGCCAAAGATAATTGAAGACGGAGTAAAATGTAAGGGCTGTTGTATAAGTCTTAGATAACAGTGACTAAGATGGATATACGGAATAGTGCCTTCGGTTTGTCCAGTCCCAGGACAACTTGTATGGACGAAGGTCTGACAGAGTATATCCAATGAACCGCGTAAGTTGATCTGTTCAAACGTATTCACGTTTGGTGGCGGAGGAATTCGTTTCTCTTAGCTGTATACCCGTGTTATTTTTGGATAAGTCAATTTGTGATTTGGCGGGTATGACGATGTGAAATTCTAAGTGAATGATGATGATTTGTATGAATGAATGTCTGACAGAGTATTTCCAGAAAGGTCACGTACCTTGATTTCTTCAACCGTACCAAGAGTGGAAGCGGAGAAGGAAACTTCTTTAGCTAACACGTAATGTACTGTTGTAGATGTCAATTAGCGATTTTCGATGGATCTAACAATGTGGCATTTGAAGTGAATCTGATGTGATGATAACGCGTAACTTCTATCCTCATCATCCGGTAAATGACAGAAATCGGGCAGGCAGCATGGCTAAGTCGGTCGCACCGAAGTAGGGTGTATAATCACCTATCTAGAGAATATTCATTTGTTTCTTAAATCTATCAATGCTGTCCCATATATATACGGGAACGGTTGCTGATCCCAACCGTTGGTGATGTACATTCGATACACTCAAGCGAAATGAGTGGTCGGTCATGTGTGGATGAGTTACAAGATGTTCTTGTTGAACTCCAGTGTATCGTTCCTAGAGTACACTGATCGGAAGGTGGTTCCATACCTTGACATAGTTGGAAATCCATTATCCAATACGTGCTTGCGATTTTGATTGTATACTATATATGTAGAACGTGAGATGAAAGCGTTTCTGCTAGTTGATATCTATTTGTACATAGACATTATTATAATATCAAAAGGTTTTTGATATAAAGATATTTTGGATTCTCATAAGGGAAAAACCCGTTCCGTTCTGCTGCGTGGTCTTATGAGATATCGTTTACTTGTTCATATACTTGTTTAAACTGTTTTACTCATACCAGTCCCATGACTGACCCGGAGTTTACTTTGTTGTTTTCCCTAAACTCTTCGGTTCCTAAATTTGTACGGGCAGTCACGTAGTCGGGATTTGCAGATACATTGAAGAGCTGGAGCAGGAGGCTTCAGAATCATATAGCTATAGTTTATTTCCGCTGTGTTGTAAGTGCTGTACTCTGATAAGTGCTATTGTATACATAACTGTTATATTTCCAAGTTATGTTATCTATTATATGTTATTCGTTCCGCTGTGAGGTTCGTGTTACTCTGATGTTATGTTCTTCTTCTTCTATTCTAAGTTTCTATCTTATTTATTCTCACCCTCTAAGTTATTTCATTAATTACCGGGATTTTTCGATGTTTTGGTTATCGACATCGTGCTTATGTCGATAACCAAAGTCGCTCAAAATCCGGGTCGTTACACAGACGGTGTTTAGTAGCACCCAACACCCGTCGTCCACAGACCATGGACAGCTTGTATGCTTGTTTGTTTGATTTTGATGTGTAGTTGATTGTGTGATGTGATGTGAAATGAAATAAAATATTTTAGAGTGGAAAATAAAATATAGTTAAAAATAGAATTTTTAACGTGTATTTAAAATGAAATGAAATAAAAATAAACAAATCGGACGATTTGTTTATATGCACACATTTGACTGATATTGATTGGGATGATAAATTTTACACATCGCCCAACTGCACAAATAAAATCTGTGTTTGATTGTTTGAAAATCCCACACGGGTATTGGGGTGATATATGACATACACTAATCCCAATAATTAGTTGTGTGTCGATCGATTGATTGACAGACTGTTATAAGCGTTGAATATTTATATTTGATGCTTATACAGTGTAGAATGCACTTTGGATGATGGTTGATTATTTGTCATTGTTGATATATACATGCGTTGTATGGAAATCCATAGAAATAAAATCTATGGTAACTGATTGGGCCTCGTTCCAGTTTTGAAAAAGAAATATTTAAAAAAGAAATATTTGAAATAGAATATTTGAAAATAGAAATATATGAAGCCGTGTTGATTAGATTAACGCCATTGTGACGCAAACGATATTTATATCGATTATATTCGTTTTTATAATGAATATTGAAAAGTGATTTCAAAATCGAATATTTTGAAATGAAATTTGAATTGAATTGAAACGAATTAGAATTCTAATTGAAATTGAATAGAATTGAAATTGAATAGAAATGAATTCGAATTGAAATTGAATTGAATTGAAAACGAACTGAAATTGAATTAAAAATCGATTTAAATTGAAATCAATTTGAGATGAATTTAAAACGAATTTATATTGAAAAATTCAATCTTGATTTGAATTTGAAAATGAAGTTGAAATCGTTTCGAAAACAAATTTAAAACGATTTATGAAATACGTTTTAAAAGGAAATCGACGAAGTATATATTATATATATATATAATATAATGGCCCGAATAGAATGCGCCGCGCTGCGTTCGTTTGTGTATTTCGACCATTGACTTCGAGTGGATATTGCGGGAGATCCAACCGTCGGATTCTCCTAAAACCGGAACCGTTGGGTTCGTATCGAAAAGAGCTTTCAAAGAATATTAGAAATCTAACGGTTGGGTTTGGAATTATGTCCAAATCAAATTAGAAAAAGGTCGCGGTAAGTGCGGTTCGATGGCCATTGATGGAAATCGACTGTACGGGCCTTGAAAAAATTATTAAAAATAGTAATAATTTTTGTAAAATCATAAGAAATGATTTGGGAAGAATTGGGATGAAAATCTCCATATTTGAGGAGATAAAAATAGATTTTTATCGAAATGAACTAGTTTTGAACTAGAATTATAATTCTATTTATTTTTAAAATAAATAAATTGGATTTGAAATGGTTTTGAAAATAACCAAGATTTCCAATAATTGAATTGGAAGGGATTTGAATCGAAATTGTTTTTGGAATATTTCGATGTTGGATTTCGTGATGATACAGGTATTGTTATAGGAATTTGAAAGATATATTTATATCGTTATTTCCAATACGATATTTGTTGGTCGTAGAATTTGATATTGAATATAAGCCGATATATTTTCCATTCAGAGCCTTGTATTTAATATCAAATGTGATTTGGGTTTGTCGTGAATGATGTCTTCATTAACACTGTTCTTAAGCCCAGTTAAGAAAAAGATTACATCTTTTTATTCAGATTTAATGAAGTGTACCAATTAAATAATATTTAATTGGAATTGAATTGGTATTGATTTTTGGGTTTATCGTGAATAGTGTTTTAAATAACACTTGTTCTTTAACCCAATAATTAATGCAATGTGATTTTGGGTTTATCGTGAACTGTGTTTTAAATGACACTGATTCTTTAATCCAGTTAAAGATTAAAACTAAGTGGAGTTTTAATGAATCTTTAATTAGATTGAAAAGATTGAGAATGGAGTATCACCAGTTTTACTCCATGCGATAGTTAAATCTTTAATTAGATTTGAACGTGAAATGGTAATTGAATTGACCGATAACACCGTGGTGTTAGATATGAAGTATTACCATTTTTACTTCATGGGATGAATAGGTTGGGATTGGGAAATAAATGATTACTTCGGTGTGGTTCGCTAATCCCGTCTAGTTTGAATTGATATTCAAAGAAGATTAAAGAATAAATTTAAAGAATTTATCTTTGATAAAATTAATGGGAACCTATCCCAACGTATAAGAATATTTGAATAAAAGAATATTCTGAATAGGAATGAGGCGTATGTTGTGTTTGTGTAACACTTATTTATTATATACTCGAGTTATTCAGAAAGACCGGGTCTATCCCATTCTGAATAACTGATTCGACGTGGTGTCGAAGATGAAGACGGTGGTTGAAGACCGGAGGTCTTCACGCCATTTGGGTGATTACTGATGATCTTGATTTGGCTGTACACCCAAGAGGAGGGAATCAATTAGTGGTCGTCCAGACGTACTTGGAGATCGATGGATATGCGAGGTACAAGGTGCCTCCGGTTTCGTTCAGATCCAGAACGGACTTGTAAATGGACTGTGTGTCTGACATTGGATTTTATTCTATGTGATTGATTTCTCTTGAAAATATATATCTGCTTGGCGGTGGAGAATTTATTCTCTTGCTTAATGCCCTTCTCTGAGACGTATGGGCTCAGAGGTTATATATTAATGGATATCAAACGCATGGAGTGAATTGCCTGTATGGCATGCCTAAGAGGTAATATGATCAAGGCTTCTGTTGAAAAGAAGAGTCTTGTGGTTAATGATCAAAGCACGGCCTGTGTGGCATAGCTTTGTGTAGCGTTGATTCGCGAGCCTCACACCCCGGTAGTGAACCAGAAACGGGAGAAGGACCTCAGGGAGGGCATGCGTTTCCTTCTAGCTAGAAGTGGCGTCAGTGGTTTTACACGCCCTGACGAGTTTGACTTATGTGGTTGTTGCTATTGCGAGGCGCCTCGGATATATCGGTCAATCCGGGACCGATGGAGTCATTGGACTCATTGACACCCCATAGGGTGGGGAAAAGCAGTGTTCAGGCATTTTAATCTACATCGGTGGACCGGCCCTGACGATCCAAAGGCTTGACTGAGTACTTGCCTGAGGGGCGGGCTAGAGCGTCTCGAATTCGGTGGAGGACGATCTCTTGCCTCGGTTCATAGATGGAAATCCAATTTCCAAATACGTTGACTTTGCGGTTTTATTTGTAGAGCGTAGTATTGGCGACATGATATATGGTACCCATGCCGCCTATGATTGATACTTATGATTTGAAGTTGTTTTATACACTATGCACTTATAATAGTATCAAATTATTTGTTTAAACGTACTAAGCATGTTTGGCTATTATAAGGGAAAACCCTATCCCCCGGCTTGCATTGCATTGTGTGATAGGACCTGGGTCTTATAATAGCTTCATTTTTTCAAAAAGCATTGCGCTGTTTTGTTATATGCAATGGTATTCTTGGGAGAAAATCCATTCCGTGTTATACGGCGTGGTCCCTTGATATATTCGATTTAAAGTAAAGTTTTAAATAACTATTTTAGTTCTCACACCAGTCACATGACTGACCTGGAGTTTATTGTTTTAACCTAAACTCTAGGTGCCCTTATTTTGTCATGGGCAGCTAGTAGTTTTGGTTTTGCAGAGTTATATTCACAGTATCCTGATTTACAGCTGGAACGATACTCGGAAAGCTCTGTATCCGTGTATTACTTCTAGTTGTGTATTGCATTATTTTCTGCTGCTATGTAATGTATTGTAATCTCTGATATTTTTCTGATGCATATTATTTGTTTATACTTTGTATATTCTTGTATTATGATGAATTGTTGTAATTAACAATCAAAAGTTCTTCTGTTTGTGTTCTTTTGTGTGTTGTTCCCGCGCTTTCCTTACCGGGGAAGTTACGGGTTCTTACAGTGGTATCAGAGCTTTGGTTTACAAAGCTCAGAGAACAAGACACATTGGAACCATACGAAAGAATTCATCAGATATTGGATTAGTAATATCCAATTAGAATGACTCGTTAGAGATAGGATCAGTAGTATCCTAGAACGAGTGTGAAGAGTATATTTTTAAAAATGAAAACAATTTGTTTTGGAAATTTAAATCAATTATTCGTATTTGATTATTTATTTTATATTGATTTGGACAATCCAGTATATATAGATTTTGCATATACGTCTGATCCGCGTGTATTTGAAGTTTTAATATACTGGATAGATATAGAATCACTCTAGTCGCTTGGAGATGATTCTGATGATGCCGCGGCGTCATCAGCATTTATATTCGAGGGTCGAAGGTGAGATATCTATATATTTCCATTAGACTGGTGTGAGAACCCAAAATTAGATAGGGCTTATTGTTGCGATTTGGCATCAAAAATCTGATTTTTAGACTATGTATCAAAGTTATGAATTTGAAAAGCTAATCAACTAATTGATTGCTGATTGTGTTGTTTGATTAATTAAAATTTGAACCTTTAGCCAAATTGAACCAAATAGTGAGTTGTATTGAAAATTTGTCGCATTTGCTTGCATATACATGTACTTACATTGAACAGGTCATTGCAAGGAGGCTAGAGCAGAGAATAAAAATTGTTTGCCCGACAAATAGGTACTTGTTTACCATAATTTACTATTTTGTTTGGGTGATGATGATTTTATGAGCCGATTGGCTAGCCGCTTGGCTTTTTCTTTTTCTTTTGGATTGAATATGGCCATGGGAGGCTATATGAAATATCCCGAAGTCCCCGGTGCAGGGGAGGTTATGGAGAATTTTTTCGAAAATTTAGGGTGTTAGCCAAATTTTTGAAAAATTTGAAAAGTTCTTAGAAACTGAAAAGTTGAAGAACTTAAGCCGTAGTGAAAATAATGGAAGTTGAATTGGTTTGTTAAACAACTTTCGGCTTCGTTCCTTTTCGGGGACGAAAAGTTTTAAGTGGGGTAGATTTTAATAACCCGGAAATCTGGGCCAATTTAAAATTTTTATTTTGGCAATTTTAATGAATTTTGAATATTTAAAAGGAATATTTTAAATAATAATGATGAGAAACTTATTTTGAATAGAATTAGAACGTATATATTTATATATGTCGTCGTTCGAATATAAATATTTATTTTAATTATAAAAGGAACTGAAAATGGCGCAGTAGTTCGATAATTCGATTTCAAATTTCAAATGAATGTATAGGATTCAATATAAACCGTATTTTAGCGAAACCAAAAAATTAGAATCTAATTGAGAATATCTTTCCAACGAATCAGAAAAATCGAAATTTCATAACGGGAATCAAAAGTTATGTCCAAATGAAAATTCAGAATAGTCGCTATGGAATTTCAACCCTTAAAAATGGCCATTTTGCAAACGACCTCGGTTTTCGATGAAACCACTTTTGTTTGATCCGCGATGTCAAATTATTGCTAGGTTTCAAATTTCGTAATTTTTCGAATCGATATGTGAGCGTGGCAAAGGAAAACGCATTTGACCAGTTTTAGTTGATTTTAATCGACTAGAAAATGACCATTTTTCAAACGATCTCTGAATTTTACGAAACTAGTTTTGTTAGGACCGTATCGTCAATACGAAGCTAGAAAATATTTTTCTGGAATTTTTAGAGTTCGTATGTGTCCCCGGTAAATTGAAATGGGCGTTCAAATTCAATATATAGAGTTATATGTTGATTTTGACGAAACTGATCGAAACGATCGAATCAGCCTGCGATACATATCCCATTGTGTTTGGAATGGGGGTATAATGCTATGGGAGACAGTCGTTGGGCCTCGTTTAGAGCTCGGGATTAAAAGTCAACTTTGGTGGATATAAAATTAAAAATAATTAAATTATATTTATATAAGCCCTCACCCTCCTTTTCCTCCTTTTCTCTCTCCCCGCAGTTCGTTCTGAAAAATAGAAATAAAATAAAAAAGGGACGGGTCTCGTTCCAGACCCGCACCCTCCCCCAAATCGCCAGACGCCGGAGGTTGATGACCCTCCTCCACCTCAACGATTGCCCCGGGCACCACCTCCCCATCTCCCCCGTTTTCCAACATCACCGCGAAGATCCCCTCGAACCGCGACGCCTCCCTCGCAGCTGCCACCGACCCCACCGCGCCCAGACCGGACCTCCGCCACCTCGAGCCAGACCGCCAGCACCCCAGAAACCTCCTCCAACCACCGATAAAATTGAAAAACTATGAGTTTTTTATTATATTAATTTTAATTTCAGTTTTAATTATGTATAATAGCAAGTAAAAGGTCAGATTTTTATCAGTAAAAGGTTTAGAGTTTTATTGAAGGAAAAGTATGATTTTATTTAATAAAAAGAATTGATTTTTATTCATATTTTAATGTAGAAAGAATTGATTTTTATTTATATTTTTATTTAAGAAAGATTTGATTTTTGTATATGAATGATAAAAATATAAAAAAGTGAGATTTTTTAATATGGAAAGGTTAGATTTTTGTAATTGTAAAAATATGATTTTTATATAATGAAGAGATTAAAAATATGATTTTTATATAATGAAGAGATTAGAAATATAATTTTTATATAATGTAGAAGTAAAAAATATGATTTTTATATAATGTAGAAGTTAAAAATATGATTTTTATATGAGTGGCGTTATAAAAATACAACCTTTATATAGGAAGTAGCGTTGTTAAAAATATAATTTTTAACATATACTTCGTGAAACAGACTGCGTTGGAAGAACGACGAAGGTTTCCTACATATGAAGAGCCATGGCGTTTAGTTTAGCTAGTCGGTGAGAACTTCTCACTTTTAATTTTATTTCTAGTTAAATATATACTAGGATGCAGATGGTGTTTAGTAGCACCCGACACCCGTCGTCCACAGACCATGGACGGCTTGTATGCTTGTTTGTTTGATTTTGATGTGTAGTTGATTGTGTGATGTGAAATGAAATAAAATATTTTATAGTGGAAAATAAAATATAGTTAAAAATAGAATTTTTAACGTGTATTTAAAATGAAATAAAAATAAACAAATCGGACGATTTGTTTATATACACACATTTGACAGATATTGATTGAGACGATAAATTTTACACATCGCCCGACTGCACAAATAAAATATGTGTTTGATTGTTTGAAAACCCCACACGGGTATTGGGGTGATATATGGCATACACTAATCCCAATAATTAGTTGTATGTCGATCGATTGATTGACAGACTGTTATAAGCGTTGAATATTTATATTTGATGCTTATACAGTGTAGAATGCACTTTGGATTATGGTTGATTATTTGTCATTGTTGATATATACATGCGTTGAATGGAAATCCATATAAATAAAATCTATGGTAATTGATTGGGCCTCGTTCCAGTTTTGAAAAAGAAATATTTAAAAAAGAAATTTTTGAAATAGAATATTTGAAAATAGAAATATATGAAGCCGTGTTGATTAGATTAACGCCATTTTGACGCAAAAGATATTTATATCGATTATATTCATTTTTATAATGAATATTGAAAAGTAATTTCAAAATCGAATATTTTGAAATGAAATTCAAATTGAATTGAAACGAATTAGAATTCGAATTGAAATTGAATAGAAATGAATCCGAATTGAAATTTAATTGAAAACGAACTGAAACTGAATTAAAAATCGATTTAAATTGAAATCAATTTGAGATGAATTTAAAACGAATTTATATTGAAAAATTCAAGCTTGATTTGAATTTGAAAATGAAGTTGAAATCGTTTCGAAAACGAATTTAAAATGATTTATGAAATACGTTTTAAAAGGAAATCAACGAAGTATATATTATATATATTATATTTATAGTATAATGGCCCGAATAGAACGCGCCGCGCTGCGGTAGTTCGTGTATTTTGACCATTGACTTCGAGTGGATATTGCGGGAGATCCGACCGTCGGATTCTCCTAAAACTGGAACAGTTGGGTTCGTATCGAAAAGAGATTTCTCAAGAATATTAGAAATTAGAAATCTAACGGTTGGATTTGGAATTATGTCCAAATCAAATTTGAAAAAGGTCGTTGTAAGTGAAGTTCGATGGCCATTGATGGAAATCGACTGTACAGGCCTTGACAAAATTATTAAAAATAGTAATAATTTGTGTAAAATCATAAGAAATGATTTGGGAAGAATTGGGATGAAAAACTCCATATTTGAAAAGATAAAAATAGATTTTTATCGAAATGAACTAGTTTTGAACTAGAATTATAATTCTATTTATTTTTAAAATAAATAAATTGGATTTGAAATGGTTTTGAAAATAACCAAGATTTCCAATAATTGAATTGGAAGGGATTTGAATCGAAATTGTATTTGGAATATTTTGATGTTGGATTTCGTGATGATACAGGTATTTTTATGGGAATTTGAAAGATATATTTATATCGTTAATTCCAATACGATATTTTTTGGTCGTAGAATTTGATATTGAATATAAGCCGATATATTTTCTATTCAGAGCCTGGTATTTAATATCAAATGTGATTTGGGTTTGTCGTGAATGGTGTCTTCATTAACACTGTTCTTAAGCCCAGTTAAGAAAAAGATTAATTCTTTTTATTTATATTTAATGAAGTGTACCAATTAAATAATATTTAATTGGAATTGAATTGGTATTGATTTTTGGGTTTATCGTGAATAGTGTTTTAAATAACACTTGTTCTTTAACCCGATAATTAATGGAATGTGATTTTGGGTTTACCGTGAACCGTGTTTTAAATGACACTGATTCTTTAATCCAGTTAAAGATTAAAACTAAGTGGAGTTTTAATGAATCTTTAATTAGATTGAAAAGATTGAGAATGGAGTATCACCAGTTTTACTCCAGGCGATAGTTAAATCTTTAATTAGATTTAAATGTGAAATGGTAATTGAATTTACCGATAACACCATGGTGTTAGATATAAAGTATTACCATTTTTACTTCATGGGATGAATAGGTTGGGTTGGGAAATAAATGATTACTTCGGTGTGGTTCGCTAATCCCGTCTAGTTTGAATTGATATTCAAAGAAGATTAAAGAATAAATTTAAAGAAATTATCTTTGATAAAATTAATGGGAACCTTTCCCAAAGTATAAGAATATTTGAATAAAAGAATATTCTGAATTGGAATGAGGCGTATGTTGTGTTTGTGTAACACTTGTTTATTATATACGCGAGTTATTCAGAAAGACCGGGTCTATCCCATTCTGAATAACTGATTCGACGTGGTGTCGAAGATAAAGACGGTGGTTGAAGACCGGAGGTCTTCACATCGTTTGGGTGATTACTGATGATCTTGGTTGGGCCGTACACCCAAGAGGAGGGAATCAGCTAGTGGTCGTCCAGACGTACTTGGAGATCGATGGATATGCGAGGTACAAGGTGCCTCCGGTTTCGTTCAGACCCGGAATGGACTTGTAAATGGACTATGTGTCTGACATTGGATTTTATTCTGTGTGATTGATTTCTCTTGAATATATGTCTATTTGGCGGTGGAGAATTTATTCTCTTGCTTAACGCCCTTCTCTGAGACGTATGAGCTCAGAGGTTATATATTGATGGATATCAAACGCATGGAGTGAATTGCCTGTGTGGCATGCCTAAGAGGAAATATGATCAAGGCTTCTGTTGAAAAGCAGATTCTTGTGGTTGATGATTAAAGCACGGCCTGTGTGGCATAGCTTTGTGTAGCGTTGATTCGCGAGCCTCACACCCCAGTAGTGAACCAAAAATGGGAGAAGGACCGCAGGGAGGGCATGCGTTTCCATCTAGCTAGAAGTGGCATCAGTGGTTTTACACGCCCTGAAGAGTTTGACATATGTGGTTGTTGCTGTTGCGAGGTGCCTTGGATATATCGGTCGATCCGGGACCGATGGAGCCATTGGACTCATTGACACCCCATAGGGTGGGGAAACGCAGTGTTCAGGCATTTTAATCCACATCAGTGGACCGGCCCTGACGATCCAAAGGCTTGACTGAGTACTTGCCTGAGGGGCGGGCTAGAGCCTCTCGAATTCGGTGGAGGACGATCCCTTGCTTCATCTCTCAGATGGAAATCCAATTTCCAAATACGTTGACTTTGTGGTTTTATTTGTAGAGCCTAGTATTGGCGACATGATATATGGTACCCATGCCGCCTATGATTGATACTTATGATTTGAAGTTGTTTTATACTCTATGCACTTATAATAGTATCAAATGATTTGTTTAAAACGTACTAAGCATGTTTGGCTATTATAAGGGAAAACCCTAGCCCCCGGCTTGCGTTGTGTGATAGGACCTGGGTCTTGTAATAGCTTCATTTTTTCAAAAAGCATTGCGTTGTTTTGTTATATGCACTGGTATTCTTGGGAGGAAACCCGTTCCGTGTTATACGGCATGGTCCCTTGATATATCTGATTTAAAGTAAAGTTTTAAATAACTGTTTTAGTTCTCACACCAGTCACATGACTGACCTGGAGTTTATTATTTTAACCTAAACTCTGGGTGCCTGATCGACACATAAAAATCACGAAAAACCATGGTCAAAACATCCACCGATCACCCTGGCAAAATTGGCAAAATCCTGGATTCGACACATTTGCCATTCTGGAAATGCCTAAGAAACACGCGAAAACTTCCCAAATTTGCATGCGAAACAAGGACTGACAAATTGGAAAAAGTGTTAAAGTTGGAAAATTTGGCGCATTCAAAAACTGTGGATTAACACGGTGGATCCATCAAATTCGCCATGTGCAACACGAGAAAACAGCCTTGGCGGATTGGGCTTGGCATTTGGCAGATTACACCCCCACCGCATCGCATCACTTCCAGGATGCGAGATTTTGGCTTGATTAGCATGATGCGATGCAGCTTTTCACTGGTGCGGATACGTGATGTGATACGAGGCTTGTCGTGGCAAAGGAGGCGGCTCCGGTTTTATCTTTTGGGATGCGATGCGATATTTCGTGTGATCGCATCAGCGTGGAGGTGATTCCACCATGTTGGATACAATGATCTGGATGCGAGATTTGGCAACTTGGCAAATGCCAAAAATTTTGGTACAACCCGAATGTTGTGCGGATCATTGCAATTCGGAGGACTGGCCCAGTTTTTTGGATGTGAGTTTTCCAAGAGTGGGATGCGATATTTTATACTTCGGCTATGCAAATGTATACAATTATTTGGAATGCGATACGGGGGATGCAAAATTTCGCATCTCGCCTTCCAAGGATGCGAAATGTCGTATTGTGGTCCCCAAATCTCACCTAATCCTACCTAACCCACTACCTAATACCCCCAAGCTTGGCATTCAAATGGGTTGGATTCTAATTGGATTTTTGGACTTCTTGAAGCTCCCAAGCACCATTAATGGCTTCCATCTTCTTCTACATGACCATTGGATATAGCTTGGACCTTAAAATATTGTATAAAACTTTTCCATCAACTTTTGGACATTGAAAAGAACAATTACACTTCTTGAACTGTTTTGGACATTTCTTGGATTTCTTGGATATTGAAGCTATAATTTGGAAACCGTTGACCAAATCAACATTTTTTTTTCACTTAATGAAGATGACAAAGGGAATTTTGGCCAAAGTTTAGAATTACAGTTATTTTGTTGTTCTATTGTAACGCTTTGTGCTCAAATATTATTTGAACTTGATCAACAACTATAATGAGATATTATATGATGAATGGTTACTATGAAGTGGACGTAGGCGTTAGAGCCGGACCACTATAAAAAGATTTGATCTCCCTGCATTTACATATATCACTTTAGATTATTGTATTTCCGCTACACTACACTTGAGGGTTGGCGTGTGTCGAATCGACAACAATTCCCTACATCAACATTTGACATTAAATTGGAAAATAGGCTCATTTGGCATTTATTTGGGGAAAACATGTTAATTTATCATTTATGTTCATTTAACAATACGAACATTTGATATTAAATTGGAAAATATTTCCATCATTTATTTGGGAAAAACATGTTAATTTGTCGTTTATGATCGTTTGATATTAAAATGGAAAATATGTTCATTTAACATTAATTTTGGAAAACATGTTCATTTGGCATTTATTTGGAAAGCATGTTAATTTGATGTTAATTTGGAAAACGTGTTAATCAGAATGAGTTATACTTAATTTGGCATTAAGCAATCTGTATTGGAAAATATGTTAATTGGAAATAATGGTACTTAATTGGACATTAACATGCAAGTTGAAAATATCTGAATTGGGTTAACTTAATTATAAGTTAAGTAAAAATTGTTATTGTAACTTGTAACTTGACAATAACTGACATGATAATAAAAAGGGGTTATAGATTACTTTTGTTAACTACAATATAGAGGAAAGAGGTTGTAGATTACTTTAGTTAATTAGATACATGGGATAAAAGGTTGTAGATTACTTCCATTAATTACAATCTAAGAAATAACACGTTATGTCACTGGGCTTATTAATGAATACAAATCTGTATGATTAATAAGCGATAAAGGTTATGTCACTTGGCTTATTAATGAACTTAAATCTGTACGTACAAATGAGTGAGAAGGTTTATGTCACTGGGCTTATTACTAAACTTAAATCAAGTTAAGTTAAACTTGTATGATTAATAAACGAGAAAGGTTATATCACTAAGGTTATTAATGAACTTGAATCATGTTAAGTTAAATTAGTATGATTAATAAGCGAGAAAGGCTATGTCACTGGGATTGTTAATGAACTTAAATCATGTTAAGTTAAACCTGCATGATTAATAAGCGAGAGAAGTTATATCACTGGGCTTATTAATGAACTTAAATCATGTTAAGTTATACCTGTATGATTAATAAGCGAGAAAGGTTATGTCACTAGGATTATTAATGAACTTAAATTATGTTATGTTAAACTTGTATGATTAATAAGCGAGAAAGGTTATGTCACTGGGCTTTTTAATGAACTTAAATCATGTTAGGTTAAACGTGTATGATTCATAAGCCAGAGGGGTCCATTCCTTTGAGATATAAGGGGCTTGTAGAAATCCTAGTTAACTTGGGGACCAAGTCTTAGGGAGACTTGTGTCATATGCATTTTGGGTGGGATCCATATCAGTCAGTATTCCTTGGTTATTAATAGGGCATCACACTAGGTAGGATCAAGGCATGCTTATACTAAACTGGGTAGTAAGAGGTTCAAACGAGAGGTGGGTACGGGTGCATTCCGGTGGAGTCATGAGAGTGCATGGATCCGAAAGTGGAAGATAAAACGCTGTAACGCCTAGGGTTAAGGCTGTGTCTTTAGTTGATGGGTTCGGGAACTGATAACCCGGAATGCCATAATTGGCACATATTATTCACATTTAGAAAGCCGATTGATGGGTGGCATTAGGAAATTCCTTCCTAATTTACTTATTTTTGTCTAAATCTGTTGAAGTGCAAAACAGTCAATCAGATTTAATATGATTGTTATCATCATTGTCTCTTAGATAAGAATAGTCAAATCCTTTTTGTCAATTCATATCAGTCACTGTTCACCTTTAGATACGCATAGACACTTATCTTTTCCAGATACTAGAACCACTATTTATCTGTTTTACTTATTATAGCTAGGATGGTAATCATAACAGCTCACCAGGCTTTATGTCTGACCCATTTCTTTTCTTCCTTTCTCTTTTCTTTCCCCTAGGCTTGCAGGGTGAAAGTGTATGGCTTAGATTTCTTTGTTACTTTTATCATGATGGATTTCTGCATAAGATGGATCACTTCCTGTTCTCTTTCCAAGCTGAGGTTGTATCTTTTTGACTATTTGGGAGAGAATATTATTTTACTCTGATGTTGTTTTTGACTAAGATTTTGATACATGGCATTTTGCAACCATTTGGTGAATTGAAGAAAAGATGGTTTTGCATTTATAAAATGAAAGTTTCTTCTTCTGTTGTACATTTATATTTTTTATGTCTTGTGAAATCTTAGTCTCTATTATGTTTATGTCTTTATACCTACAATGCTCCATAATTTCTTAGTGAAATCCTCATATGGTGACATTAAGTAATGTGGGGTGTTACATTTGGTATTAGAGTCTAAGGTTACCAAGATCACTAAAGTTTTGTTTTAAAAGGAAATATTTTCGAAAGAAACCACACTTTTGCAAAATCAAAAGTTACTTTTGAAAATAAAATATCCCCTATAGTAAGTCACAAACTTCCTTGACTCTTTCTAAAACTTTATCTTTTCAATTGAGTTATAAGGCATTCTATCTAAGCTTTCCTTTATAGGTTGAAAATTTGATTAATGGACAAACTCGTTTAGTTTAGTAGTAGGGAAGGGTCGAGGTTAGAAAGGAACTTGCTGCTTGGCAAATATTAAAAAGTGTTACTCACGGATGGAATAACCTTATTATTTTAGTGATAAAAGGATAATTTGGAAGTTAAGAATAAACTGGATTGATTGATTAAGAATAAGGAATGTATCTCCATAGCTTGGTTTGAAATTAACATAGAAAACATCATTGCAAGAATGAGCGGATTGGTGCAAAATAGGGGTTTTATCGTATTGCGCACTAACTGCCAATTTAAAGATAATTAAACATCTTGAAAGCACGAATTATTATAAAAATAGGTTATGATACTATGGAAACAGATTTTTATATGTTTTCGAAAACCAGTAAATTGCGGAACTTTCAATAAGGAAAATTTAAGGATGGCAAGTGAGAGATCAACATGAGTATATTAATGTCGAAAGGATTATGAGGAAAGGTATTGATCAAAAGTGGTTGAGGGACGATAGAAGGCAAGGATTGGTGGAGGAAAGAATGTTATCTATCTTTTATTCTTGCTAGTTTTCCTATTTTGTTTAGGAATATTTTGTCCTTTTTCCCTTGATGTGTTGACAGTATGGAGCCATAGCCACAGTAAGACAAGTTGAGCATCTGTATCATAGGATAAATAGAGCGATTCTTTTGCAAATATGGTAAATCCCCTAGGATGCGGTGATAGCACCAGTGATTATTTTGCACTTATGCCTAGTTGTAATTTCTAAACCCTATAGGGTTCGGCTTGATAATCTATGGTGAGTTGGGGTTGAAACTAAAATCTTAATTTAGAAGATGTTTAAGGAACTTCCAGGTATGGGCTGGTTTTTGATTTAGATGGATCAACCATATAATTGGTTATCTCATATTTTTGCACTAGTAGTAGAGTTTGATCGAGATGCTTATATTCTAAGGTGTTAAAATATGATAATTTGAAGGATGGATTAGTTAGCCAATAGGACTAATTTGACTGAAAAAGGAGATGGCTGGACTAAGTCATGCGATGGACCAATTTTTAGAACTTCTTATTTTCCTTAGTGTATCTCTAGGTGGTATCGATTCAGTTCCCTTTGTACTGTATATTCCAAATTTAATAAGTCATTGAAGGATTATCTCTTGTAGAGAGATTGATTTTTGTATCTATATTTGTGATGACGCTGAAACTATAGCATTTTGGATAAAGCACATGGTGTAAGTAAGAATTGAGTTTCATAATTTTGACCGGAATCTTTCCTAGCTATGGGAATATGCCATCAATGGATGGGTTTGAAGTTTAGGCAAGCTATCCGTATAATAAGTCATATCGGATATTGGAAGGAAAGTGGGTTTTCTTAGGTGTACGTGAAGCCGAGCGTTGACCTATGAAGGATTAGATGGATTAGAATTTTTACTCCCTTAACCCTATCTTCCGAAAAGAATGGTGTGACTCTTATGTTGGAACCTTCCACATGTGTTTTAAGGAAGTAATTGGACTTCCGTTGTATTTTGAAATAATTGTGTTTCTAGACAAGAGTGTAATAAGGAGGTTTTTTATGGAAATTTGTGAAATCACATTGAGTCAAAACCCCATATGTATAACATTTTAAAGAAATGATTTTTTTGAAAGACTAACGTATTTTGATATGGCATTTGTATTTTGGAATTTTTATAACAGCAACTATATATGTATATATTTCAAAAAGAAATTTTTGCGAGTAAAATTTGGCCTCATTGAGATTTTTTTCATATAAGGTTTTGGAAAATTATATGTTTATAAAAAGTGGGGCGATATGTAAATCACTATGATGATAGACGATACAAGTGGAATGGACCAAGGAACACAAAGTGGATAGGATGGAGACTAGAAATTTGAGGACGGAAATGAGGAAATGTGTAACTTTACTTGTAAAATTAAGTTAAGCTTTTGGATTAGTTCACTTAGAAAAAATTCCTAAAATAACCAGGATGGATGAGCTGAAAGGACTGCACCGAGTGATTCATGTTTCTTACATGTATTCTTTTGATAACTATTTTCCTCTTTGATGTTCTATCATCAACTTCTTCCTTTGGCAAGGAACTTCCTTCTAGTATATCTTGGGAAGTGTAGATCTTTGGATTTGAGCTTAAAAATGATAGGATATGGACGAAACATGTGTTTAAGACATGTTATGTTTGATGGTTGCAAGTGGATGCAAGTGTTTGGTAGTGGATGCATATACACACACAAGGCACTAGATTTGTGATTGTCCGAACTAGGACACTTACATATTGCATATAGGGTGTGTGCGCATTTCAATTTACTTTAAAAATGGGAGAAAAATGGTGGAATCATCACTTGAATGTTTCATTTTTGTGAGTGGTTATTGCACACGTATATAATTTTATATGTATCACTAGGATTCTTTTGCATACATATTGGATACATGGCACAGACATAAATTGCATTAAGGAAGTCAACTGAATCAATAGACCGCTTGATTTTTGCGTTTGCCTATAGACATATACATGACACCTTTGCATATGTTCATACAAAGCACTAGAAATTCTGAGGACAATGGATGCCAATGGATGATGGTTGAGCAGATGGGTGTTAGCATTCATAATATTGTTATAGACTTAGAGATTTCGGGAATGAAATCCTTTAAGGAAGGGAGAATGTAACAACCCGAATTTTTTACAATCAATAATTAATTAAGAAAATCAGAATAGTGCAATGGTAAATGGGAGACCCAGCGCTTGACTGGGTCAACACCTGCGTCGACCTAGAGGTCGACATGGGTCGACCCATGACTAAGGTGGGTCGACTCAACTTCGAACCTTGTTGATGTATTGTTGATGTGTAAAATACAAAGAACCTGGACACCTAACTTTATTATAAATAAACCCCAAAAATAACCGAATCTTCACAACTCCATTTCTCTACATCTCTCAAATAACCTTCTTCCCAAAGATAATTTTGATGGAGTATTGGAACTTGGTTCTACACATATTTTTAGGGGATATTCGTAGATAGAGAAGATCAACCAAAGTTTATTGGATATGCTCTAATTTTATGTGAGTATAAGTGCGATTATCATATTTCTTCTAAGTTAATGTTAAAATAGGTATAACAGTTGTTACAGTGATTAGCAATTTATATAAAAAAGATTTAAAAAGTAAAATGTATTGTATCTGAAAGTTTGACAATTACAGTGTTTATAAGTTTATCTTTTACATGTTATTGTTCATTTTAATTATTGTCTATTACTTACCCCTTCTCAGTTGTTATTTGTTTATAAGTATTTTCTTCCTCCTAATCTCTTTCTCTGTCATTATTTTATTTACAGTCTTGTAATGCCTAATTATTCATTGTCCCCATTTATGAGTTTAGATCAGTTTCTCCTTTTTCCTTTGTCTTACGTTGAGCTTAAGCCAACGAGAGCCTAGGCCTTTGCCATTTAGTTTGCGTAAAATTGGATTAATCTGAAATAATACTAATAAGGAGAGTTTAGGCATATTAAGAATTGATAAAATATGGGTTGTAAATGGCATAAGTTCTAAAGAAAGAATATTCAAACATGTAAATTAGGATAAGCCGTATTTAATTATACATTAATTTGGAAAACATGTTATTTGACATTAATTTGTAAACATGTTAATTCGGAAAACATGTTATTTGACATTAATTTGTAAACATGTTAATTTGGAAAACATGTTATTTGACTTAATTTGTAAACATGTTAATATGGAAAACATGTTATTTGACAAATATGTTCAATTGATATTTATCTTGGGAAAACATGTTAATTTGTCATTAATGTTCATTTGACAAATATGTTCATTTGATTTTAAATTGGAAAATATGTTTATTTGACATTTATTTTGGGAAAACATGTTAATTTGTCATTTATGTTCACTTGACATTAAAATGGAAAATATATTCATTTGACGTTAAATTGGAAAATACATTCATTTGACATTTATTTAGGGAAAGTGTATTAATTTGTCATTTATGTTCATTTGACATTAAATTGGAAAATATGTTCATTTGACATTTATTTAGGGAAAAAATGTTAATTTGTCATTTATGTTCATTTGACATTAAAATGGAAAATATATTCATTTGACATTAATTTTGGAAAGCATGTTTGTTTGACGTTAATTTGGAAAGCATGTTAATTTGACGTTAATTTGGAAAACGTTTTAATCAGAATGAATTATACTTAACTTGACATTAAGTAATCTTTATTGGAAAACATGTTAGTCGGAATTAATGGTACATAATTAAACATTAACATGCAAATGGAAAACACGTGAATTGGGGTAAGAGATACTTAATTATACATTAAGTAAAACATGTTGTTGTAACTTAACAATAAGTGACAAGGTAACAAAAAAGGATTATATATTACTTTCGTTAATTACAATCTAGCGGTAAAGGGTTGTAGATTACTTCCGTTAATTAAAGTCTGAGGATGAAATGTTGTAGATTATTTCCATTAATTACAATCTAAGAAATAACAAGTTATATCACTAGGCTTATTAATGAACTTAAACCTGTATGATTAATAACCGAGAAAGGTTATGTCAATGAGCTTATTAATGAACTTAAACCTTTATGATTAATAACCGAGAAAGGTTATGTCATTGGGCTTATTAATGAGCTTAATTCATGTAAAGTTAAACTTTATGATTAATAAGCGAGAAAGGTTATGGCACTGGGATTATTACTGAACTTAATTCATGCTAAGTTAAACCTGTAGGATTGACAAACGAGAAAGGTTATGTCACTGGGATTATTAATGAACATAAATCATGTTAACTTAAACCTGTATGATTAATACATGAGAAATGTTATGTCATTGGGATTATTAATGAATTTAAATCATTTTAAGTTAAATGAGTATAATTAATAAGGGAGAGGGGTCCATTCCTTTGAGATATAAGGGGCTCGTAGAAATCCTCGTTAACTTGAGGGCCAAATCTCTGGGGGACTTGTATCATATGCATTTTGTGTAGGACCCATATCAGTCAGTATTCCTTGGTTATCAACAGGGCCTCGCACTAGCTACGAGTCAAGGGACACTTATACTGAAATGGGTAGTAAAGGGTTCAAATGAGAGGTCGGTACAGGTGCATGGTGGCGGAGTCATGAGCGTGCATGATTCCGAAAGTGGAAGATAAGACGTCGTAATGCATATGATTAAGGCTGTGTCTTTTTAATTGATGGGTTCGGGAACTGATAACCCCGAATGTCGTAGCTGGCACAGATTATTCACATTTGGAAAGCTGATCGATGGGTAGCATTTGTAAATTCCTTCCTACGTTACTTGTTTTTTTATAATCTGTTGAAGTGCAAAAAAGTCAATCAGTTTTAGTATGATCATTATTATCATCATTGTCTCTTGTATAAGAATAGTCAATTTTCTTATATCAATTCATGTTAGTCACTGTTCACCTTTAGATATGTACATACACTTACCCTTTTATGACACTAGAACCATTATTTATCTGTTTTACTTAAATTAGTGAATAGGTTGTTAATCATAGCAACACACCAGGCTTTATGTCTGACTCAGTTTCTCCCTTTCACTTTTCTTTCCCCTAGGCTCACAGGGAGAAAGTGTATAGTTCAGATTTCTTTGTTGCTTTTATCATGATAGATTTCAGCAAAAGATGGATTACTTCTTGTTCTCTTTCCAAGGTTAGGTTGTATCTTTTTTACTATTCGGGGGATAATATTATTTTTCTCTAATGTTGTTTTTGACTGAGATTTTGAGACATAGCATATTGTAACCATTTGGCGAATTTGAGCAAAGATGGTTTTGTATTTATAAAATGAAAGTTTCTTCTTCCACTGTAAATTTACATTTTTTATATATTGTGAATTTTAGCTTCTATGATGTTTATGTCTTTATACCTACAATGCTCCATAATTTCTTAATGAAATCATCATACGAGTGACATTAAAGAATTTGGGATGTTACACCTGGCCTACGTGTTTGCATCATGTGTTGAGTGTCTCTCTGGCTTTCATCATTTAGCACGTCTACACCTACTTTCTCTAGAATAGGTATTACGATTTTTGGACTACAACTTATATTTGGTATATAGTGCTTTGGGTTGTAAACTTTGCTTGTAGCTTTTATTTGTTCCTTGTCAAATGGAAATTCATGTTCATAAAACATCTAAATCCACTAAGCATAACCCAGAAAGGTACATGGAGAGGATCTAAATTGTAATTTGTGTGTATTATAAGGTCTTAGATAGGAAAACATACACACCCAATTTTTTTTTAGTTTTTGTAGTTAGTTTGACATTTGTAGGAACTTCCAAAGGATTTTTATATTCTAGTTTTTTTGTTGGCAGTCTATTTATTAAATAACCTGCACTTGTAAATGCTTCAGGCTAAAACTTGAGAGGCATTGAAGCTTGAGCAAGCAATGTTAACCCTGTTTCTACTATGTATCTATGCTTATTTTGAATAAGACCATTTTGTTCAAAAGTATTGGACATGTAAATTTGTGTAGTATACCTTTATTTTGGAAAAAAGTTTCTAAGTGGTATAAATTCTTTTCCCCCATCAGTTTGTATGATTTTGACTTGACAATTAGTTTGCCTTTCAGCACTAGCGATAAACTGTAACACAACATTATATGCTTTAGATTTTCTTTGAGCAAATATATCCATACATATATTGACTAAGCATATAAAAAAGATATGTAATATTTATAACCATAATCAGTGTATATTGGAGCAGGACCCCATAAATCAATTGCAATAAGTTCAAGAGGTTTGGTATATTTTGTTCCAAAATCTGGAAATGCAAGTTTTTGACTTTTTCCAATTTGACAATAGGTGCATATTTGAGAGGGAATTTTACTGATATCAATATTAATACTACTTAATATTCTCTTTACAACATTCATACTAAGATGACTTAGTTTGCTATGCCATACATCAAAGTCGCTATTACCTTCAATGGTGTTAACTTGATACAGGTTGGTATTGTTCCCTTTTGAACTTCTTGAATTATAATCCTTACCCCTGCAACAGAGTTTATTTAGTTAGTAAGCCTTTAACTAAGCAGTATTTGAGGTAAAATTCAAAAAACACTCTGCTGTCTTTGGCAAATTGGAAGACACTTAAACAAATTTTTTCTAATCATTGGTGTTGGAGAATGGAGTTTTGATGACAATAACCTTATTTCAATTATCAATTATTATAAAATATATACTAACATCTTTATCTAGAATATATACACACACACGCACATATGCAGGATTTGTATACAGGAATTAATATTGAAGACTGTACAGTTTAAGAGCTTTTAGAGATTCAGAATTCAGAGTAGATTCAAGGCTAATGAGTAATCAAGATTTCAAGATTAATATAGTTATAGAGTCTAGATTTTGTAAGACTCTAAATAGCACTCCAGGTTCAAATCCAAAATCAAATTCAAATTCTGATTTTTCATTTCTTTTCTCAATACACTCTATTTTGTTTTTCTATTTTATTCTCAATCCTCTCTATTTTGTTTTTATATTCGTTTCTATTATTATTCTTCTTTGTTTTTCAAACTTAAGTTTTTATGTATACTTTATTTATATTTTATATAGTTTAAAACCTTATAATTTTATATATATATTTATATAGTTTAAAAATATGTTTTCATATGTTTTTATATCATATAATATTGATTTACAACATTATAATTTTACTCAAGAATTTTCAGAATTAATTATAAATCAAAATACATGAAAAATGCTTTGAAAATGAAAATTACATTTGATTATGTCGACATATAACAACTATTATTCTAATTTTGTAGGGAAGTGTCTTTCCACTATTTGAAACGCTTCAGAACCATTGCAACCCTTCATACTCTATAAAAAGAGGTTAAAATTGAATTTTTTAACATCTCTTCTTCTCCATCTTCATCCTCTTTCATCCTACCATTATTCTTAATCACTTTATGGTTTTTACCCTTATACTCTAACGATTTCACTTCTGATTTGATCAAACTTCTTCTCTCTACACTCTCTACTCTCTGAATCAAGTGCTATTGAAGAGTTATAGGGTTGTTTTGTAATTGCTTCGGTTGAATAAACCCTGTTTGTAAGTCAAAAAGTAATCCGTGTATCCTTGTAGCCGTGAAATCAAGGAATAGGAGTTGGTGTGCCCTTGTTGAGCTGCGAATCAAGGGAAAGGAGTTGGTATCTCCTTGTTGAGTCGTGAAATCAAGGAGGTTGTATTTGGCTATTTGAAAATAGTAATAAAACTCTACACAATCCAGCGTTGTGTGGGACGGACGTAGGGGTGATCTGAACTAGTATAAAATCTGACGTGTTCTTTCCTTTTATGCACTTTTATTTCTGTTTATTTTGCATCTGTGTTTGAATCTGTGTCTGTGATTGTGTTTGTGGTGTTTGATTCATCCCATAGTTCTCTCTAGTTTTTAGTTTTGTTTAAATTCTTACAAACACTATTCACCCCGTCTCTAGTGTTTGCTTTGCCTGAACGATCTATTCCGCAGTCCCTAACAATTGGTATTAGAGCAAGGTCTTTCAAAAAGTTCATAATCTGATTTTTGAAAATTTGATAAAATGGAAAATTTTGGAATATCTGATAATACTAGTGTCAATTCATGCTTTTCATCAATGTTAAAAGAGTCTGCATATGTTAATGTTAAAGAAGCATATGAGCTACGGAAATATTGTTCAATACATAAAAGGACGAGTCATATGACTTTTGAAAACTCAAAAGTTGAAAAGATGGGTGAAGTGGCTATTGGCAATTCAAATTCTGAAAAGGTGGCTATTGGAAATTCAAAACTTGAACTAGTGTGTTACATAGCTATTGAAAATTCAAATAATGGAAAGCAACTGGTGGAAATGAAAAAGGACAAATGGATATTGGATAGTGATTGTTCGAGATATATGACTGGAAATCCATAACTACTCAATAATCTGAAGTATGAAGATGGTGGATTGGTAAACTTCGTAGATAATTCTAAAGGATACATCATTGGAATCGACAATGTCGGTAATTTTGAAACTCCTACTATTTCTGATGTTTTATTAGTTAGGAATTTAAAGCACAATTTACTAAGTATAAGCCAACTTTGCGATAAAGGATATAAAACAAAATTTGAAAAGAATAAATGTTTCATATAAGATAGGAATTCAGAAGTTATGTTCGAACTAGATAGAAAGAAAAATATTTATATATTAAGTATGAAAATTTCCAACGATAATTTATGTCTTGTGGCTAATTCAAGTGATCCCTGGATTTGGCATAAGAGATTCGGTCATACAAATTTCAAACATTTCTCTAGAATTTCCAAATTAGATTCGGTTAGAGGAATACCAAAAATAAAATTCAAAGTTAATAACTTATGCGATGCTTATCAATTCGGAAAATTAAAGAATAGTTCATTTAAATCAAAGGAAGAAATCACTACTTCAAAACAATTAGAGTTAATACACATGGATTTATTTGGTCCATCTCAAACTCAATCAATAAATCATAACATATAAGTATTTGTAATAGTTGACGATTTTTCTAGATACACTTGGACTTTGTTTCTTAAAAATAAAAGTGATGCTTTCGATCAATTCAAAACTTTTTCTAAAAAGATTCAAAATTTATTATCACTAAAAATTAAAATAATACATAGCGACCATGGTGGAGAATTCAAAAATGAAAATTTTGAAAAATATTGTAATAAAAAGGGAATAACCCACAAATTTTCAATTCCAAAACTCCTCAACAAAACGGAGTAGTCGAATGTAAAAATAGAACGATACAAGAATGTGCAAGAACTATGTTATCCGATAGTAACTTACCAAGGAATTTATGGGCTGAGGCAGTAGCAACAGCTTGTTATATTATTGATAGAATTTCAATTAGACCTTTGACTCATAAAACTCCTAATGGACTTTTATATAATAAGAGACCAAAAGTATCATATTTTAAAATATTTGGAAGTTAATGTTTTATACTTAATACAAAGGATAATTTAGACAAATTTGATTCAAAATCAGATAAAGGAATTTTTATTGGATATTCAGAAAGAAGCAAGGCTTATAAAAAATTTTAATACTTGAACCAACACTATAGAAGAAGCGTTAAACGTATCTTTCAATGAAAACTATAAAAGTATAACTCAAAACGATAAAGATGATTGTGAGGATGAAATTAATGAAATAAATAATGAAGATAACCAACCAAATAAAAGAATTAGATTGCTTAGAGATCATCCTGTAGAAAATATCTTAGGGGATATTGAATCCGTTGTTAGAACCTGTAATCAATTAAATAATATGAGTAATACTGCATTTATATCAACTATAGAACACAAAAATCCAAAGGAAGCTTCTTCTGATGATTCATGGATACATGTTGTGCAAGAAGAATTGAATCAACTTACTAGGAATGAAGTATGGGAACTTGTTCCTAGACCAGAGGATAAAACAATTATAGGAACCAAATGGGTCTATAAAAATAAAATGAATGAACATGGTGAGGTAGTAAGAAATAAGGCATGACTAGTAGCACAAGGATATACTCTTGAAGAAGGAATAGATTATGATGAAACTTTTGCCCCCATAGCAAGACTAGAAGCTATTAGAATTTTACTAGCTTTTGCAAATTATAATAATTTTAAATTAAATCAAATGGATGTCAAAAGTGCATTTCTAAATGGATTTGTCAAAGAAGACGTATATGTAGAGCAACCACCCCTATTTGAAGATGGAAAAATTACCAGATCGCGTATATAAACCAAAGAAAGCATTATGTGGATTAAAATAGGCTCCTAGAGCTTGGTATGATAAATTACGAAATTATTTATTACAATCAAACTTTGAAATAGGAAAACCAGATAATACGTTGTTTATTAAGAAAAATGACAAAGATATACAATTAGTAAAAATATATGTTGATGACATAATCTTTGGGTCAACAAATGAAAAAATGAACAAAGAATTTTCAGATATTATGACCAAAGAATTTGAAATGAGTCATATGGGAGAATTATCATTCTTTTGAGGTTTACAAATTCAACAACTAAAGAATGGAATATTTATTAATCAAGAAAAATATGCGAGAGATCTAATTAATAAGTACAATTTAACAACAACTAATGGTAGACCAACACCTATGGCAACTAATATTGCTTTAAGTAAAGATGATATATCAAAAGACATTGATCAAAAACTATATAGAGGAATGATAAGATCATTATTATATATAACCGCCAGTAGACCAAATATAATGCATAGTGTATGTCTCTGTGCAAGATATCTATCACAACCTAAGGAAACTCATTTAACAGCCGTAAAACGTATTCTGAGATATGTAAAGCATACATTAGATTTTGGATTATTTTATCCTAAAAATGATTCGTTCGATCTAGTTTTGTACTGTGACGCTGATTACGCAGGATGTAAATCTGATCAGAAAAGTACAAGTGGAAAAATGTCATTTTCTAGGAAATTCCCTTGTATCTTGGTTTAGTAAGAAACAAGATTCCGTATCTTTGTCAACAACTGAAGCAGAATATATATCTGTTGCTTTGGCGTGTTCACAAGTAATTTATATGCAACAAACTTTAAATGATTTTGTTTAAACATAAGTAAATCACCTATATACTACGATAATACAAGTGATATAAATATTTCTAAAAATCCTACTCATCATTCGAGAACTAAACATATTGATGTGCGACATCATTTTCTAAGAGATAGTGTAAGTAAAGAAAAGATTTCACTTGAATTCATAGAAACAGATAAACAAATAGTTGTTATATTAACCAAATCATTAAATGAAGCAACATTCACTAAATTTAGGAGAGAAATAGGTATAGGTTCATTAAGTGAATTAGAAAAATTAAAGTAATAACATATATATGTACATATATAAAAATATAATAAGGAATTAAAATAATAAAATTTAAAATAACACTACGTCGACATGAATTTTATGTTAAGTCGACATATAACTGAATTTTTTTAAAATTAATTCCCACCAAAAGTTAGTTATTCCAACTGTATAAATCCTTTAGTTCGAATTCTTTTCTTCATTCTCATACTTCTTCTCTGTAAAAACTCTAAATTAAAAATTACAATGGCTTCCACTAATCCAAATACTCAAAACAACTCTGATTCATACGCTGGACCATCCGAGGGTCCATTTCAATGATCTACGCTCTCTAGAGTGATCAAAATTGAAGAGAAAATGCAGTATTTACTGCAAATGGTGGCTGAGATATAAGTGCTTCAAATTAGACCAAGTCAAGAGTAAAAAAACAAGGAAAAGTGACGAGAAGTCTCTTAAAGTTTAGAATGGATAACGAGACTAATATGATTATCATCAATGATGATAATCAACCAATGGAAGAAGAGGAAGAACCAGAAGAAGAACCGGAAGAGGAAGAAATAATGGAGAAGGAAGAACAACAAGAGACTCAACCAACGATTGCAGACGAAGACAATAATGTTGAGTGCGTAGGAGAAGTTATCTTTGATGAAAATGGGAATGTGATTGAAAATAATGGAGAATTCTGTCTCCATTATCCAAATTGTCCAATTCACAAATCTCCTATTATCAAATAATTTAATGTTTAAGGGTTGTCCAAATTTCGCTTTATTACGTTCTTATGGTGTGTCATATATGTATAAATCCATGTATATATACATGTGTTTCTTTAATAAAATTGTCGTTTATGATTAATATTGTTCTAACCTTATATAACGTAAATATATGATTATCATATTAAGATGGAGTAATCTAATTAGAAATTGTTATTAAATTTAGGGGGAGTATTTTTAGGAATATTACTTAGATTCTACAGTTGTTTAACTTATGGGGAGTATCTTTAATCTTTCTTTTTGATAATGCCAAAGGGGAGAAATTATAAAATATAGGCATAGTTTTATAGAATTCTTATAGACAGAGGGAGTATAAGAGGATCATCATCAAACAGGTATATATAGGTATGATATTTTATAAACTAAGGTTGCCATCATCAAAAATGGGGAGATTGTTGGAGAATGAAGTTTTGATGACAACAACTTTATTTCAATTACCATTGATTATAAAATATATACTAACATCTTTATCTAGAATATATATATACATATGCAGAATTTGTATACAGGAATTAATACTGAAGATTGTACAGTTTAAGAGCTTTTAGAGATTCAAAATTCAAAGTAGATTAAAGACTCATGAGTAATCAAGATCAAGAGTTCAATATTAATATAATTATAGAGTTTAGATTTTGTAAGACTCTAAATAGCACTCTAGTTTCAAATCCAAATCCAAATTCTGATTTTTCAATTCTTTTCTCAATCCTCTCTATTTTGTTTTCTATTTTATTCTCAATCCTCTCTATTTTGTTTTTATATTTGTTTCTATTATTTTTCTTCTTTGTTTTTCAAACTTAAGTTTTTATATATAGTTTATTTATATTTTATATAGTTTAAAACCTTATAATTTTATAAATATATTTATATAGTTCAAAATTATGTTTTCATATGTTTTTCTATCATATAATATTGATTTAAAACATTAGAATTTTACTCAAGAATTTTTAGAATTAATTTTATAACAAAATACTTGAAAAATGCTTTGAAAATGAAAATTACATATGACTATGTCGACATAGCAAAATATGTATGTCGACATATAATAGATATTTTCTAATTTTGAAGGCAAGTGTCTTTTCACTATTTGAAATGCATCAGAACCGTTGCAACCCTTCAAACTCAGGTTAAAACCAAATTTTTTAACATATCTTCTTCTCCATCTTCATCCTCTTTCATCCTACCATTATTCTTAATCATTTTAATGGTTTTTACATTTATACTCTGCCGAATTCACTTCTGATTTGATCAAACTTCTTCTCTCTACACGCTCTACTCTCTACTCTATGAATCAAGTGCTATTGAAGAGTTATAGGGCTGTTTTATAATTGCTTCGGTTGAATAAACTTCGTTTGTAAGTCAAAGAATAATCGGTGTATCCTTGTAGCCGTGAAATCAAGGAATAGTGTTGAGCCGTGAAATCAAGGAATAGGAGTCGGTGTCTCCTTGTTGAGCTGTAAAATCAAGGAGGTTGTATTTGGCTATTTGAAAATAGTAATAAAACTCTGCCCAATCCAGTGTTTTGTAGGACTGGACGTTGGGGTGATCCGAACCAGTATAAAATCTAGTATGTTCTTTCCTTTTCTGCACTTTTATTTCTGTTTACTTTGCATCTGTGTTTGAATCTGTGTCTATGACTGTGCTTGTGGTATGATTCATCTCATAGTTCTCTCTGTTTTTTAGTTTTGTTTAAATACTTACAAACACTATTCACTCCCCTCTAGTGTTTGCTTTGCCTGAACGATCCATTCCGCACTCCCTAACAATTGGTACATTGAGCAAGTTATTCAAATAAAGCTTTCTTGTACTATTAAATCTTGCATTTCCAGTGTGAGATATGTGTAACACCCCGCATTTTTAATATAATAAGAAATGTTTATATGCATGGAAATATCAATAATGGTGATGTGCAATTTAAATTAGTGGAAGAGAAGGAAAAATTAATACGTTAACGATATATGTAACAGAAGAGGTAATAAAATAAATATACTTAATTTAAATATCAGAAATTAAGTAAAACGCACATCACCATTGCGTTCGTCTTGGAATTCTGCTTGGGATAGAGTCCAAGTTTGCGTAAAACAGATAACGTATGAAAAAGTTAAGAGCTTTAGATGTTTGTATACATATAAGGCTCATATATATATACAAAATATCTCCAGAATTCAAAAATATTCAAAAACAGTCAAAAGCGGGTGAGTGGGAAAAATCCCGCTCAAAGGGTGTCGACCCCCTTATAGGGGTGTCGACATAGGTGTCGGCCCCCTATAGGGGGGAAGACACAGGTGTCGACCCCCCTGTAGGTGTAGACCCCCTCCCAGATCCGAGCGAAATACATCGTTTTGTATGTAGGCACGTTTTCTAACCAGGTTCATTGGCTTAAAAGCTATATAATGGACCCTAACCCTATTGTTTTCTTGACCTAAACTAATGGCGATGCCATGATCCTGCTCCAACCTAAAATAATTTAGATTCTTCTTCTTCCCCAAGCAATTCTTAGATCTATCTCTTCTCTTCCTCTCCAAATCTGTTCTTAAAGTAAAAAGATAGATCTAGGATTCCTCACTCCAAAATAAGAGAAAATAATTCAGATGCCTGGATCTATAATGCGCAAAAAGGGAGAAAACCATATCTAGAATTGGAAAGCATACAAGTGAGTGGATTTAAAATACATTTTTTGTGTAATAATGGATCTATCGTTCGCCATTCCCCATTTACACACGTAATAAACCTATAGAAAGATCTAATCTGATAAAGTTCACCTATGCCTAATATTGTTGTCATATGCTTAATTATGATCAGTCATTTTATGCTTACGTTGGGTTTCCTCCTTTTTATTCTTCCCTTTTTATATACCTAGGCTATCTTCAAGACTATGCATATTGTGGATTTATGAGATTGAACGATATTAAGAATAAAAGGGAAAAGGTTGATCTGGGTATTATATGTGATTGGGAGGTTTGGGGGCATAACTTATAATGGGGTTTTGGGAATAACTTTGATTGGAATCATAAATATAACTATGGGTATATGAATCAAATTGTAATTATGAATGTAAATTGGGATTATAAGTTGAATTGGGATTATGGGTATAACTATACTTGGAATTATGAATAAAACTATGGTGGGATTTATGTATATAAATCAAATTGAGAATACAAACTGTAATTTAAGGCAAAAACTGATGGTCGGAATTTAGGGCATTATTGCAATAAAATATGAACAATTGGAAAAGTTTGGGAAAATATGTAGTAAAATGAAAGTTGGCATAAATTGTGGAAATTGATTTGGGCATAATTGGGCGTAACTTGTATACGTAGGATTATAGGTATAAATTGGATTAGAATTATAAGCATAAATTTAAATTGGAATTTATGGGTAATTGGAAATCATAATAATCCAAGACTTGAAATTGGGCATGAATTAAGAAAAAGATATTGAACGCCTAAGACGCGAGGTTAGATTTGGTTTGCAGTAGAAGTCTGCTCGGAACTGCCCGGCATATTCAGCAATCGCAAACGGTAATCTAATGTGAGAGGTCTTAGGTGGAAATTGGACCTGTAATGGTGTCAAGACATGAGGTTAGATTCGGATGTGGTAGAAGTATGCCCGGAACCGCCCGGCATATCCAACAACCGCAAACGGTAATCTAATGTGAGAGGTCTTGTGCGTTTATGGACATCATAAATAATAATGAACACTTGACCAGGACGACACATGTAAGGTCGATATGGATATAATAAAGGGGTTAAGTGGGCAAGATAGGTAGCATGGATAATTTGATAACTTAGAATAGTTAACCCAATTAAATCTGTAGTGGTGTTACGAACCAGTTAAATTGAGTAGGGGTTAAGTAATCGTGTTAAAGAAGTGGGGAGGGTTAAGTTAATCTTAATTAATGCCAAAATGGGGAATGATAATAATAACCTATTATGAATGAACTTAAGAAAAGGAAACGATAATAGGTAGGCTTGTCCTAGGGACAAGTGGGAATTATAACTTATGGAACAAGGTAAGTTATAATAAATAATGGAGAAAACAGAATAACTTATGGAACAAGGTAAGTTATAAGGAGCGGTAAGGGAAGTGAAATAACTTATGTAATAAGGAAAGTTGTACTTAATTGAAGATTAAGTAATCTGTAAAGGCAAGAATAAATCTACAAATGAAGATAACATAAGTTGTATGAATAACATAACAGAAGATTGGTTTAGTTGAGTAATTCTCTGAGTGTCAATCTAATGTTGATTTCGGTCTTCAGGGTTGATACTTAGGGAGTTATTCTCTTAACCAATGTATATGTGAATTAATATGTACTTAATTATAAATTAAGTAAAATATGTTATTATAACCATAAGAGGGATAGTTATTAGATTATGAGAATAACATGTCGTAGGCTTATTAATGAACTTAAATGGATTAAGTTATAAATGGAATTAATAAGCAAGGATAACTTGGTAAACTTAGAAAGGAAGTAAATGTGAATAACCAAGTTAAATGAGAAAAACTGACGAGGGGGCGCAAGCGCATAATTAATGATTAGACGTAGGGTCTAATGACAGATAAAACTAAGGCGCTTGAAGCAGTCCGTACGTTATAGGATGAATAGCCCAACGAGGTAGATCATCACGGTGTCATAAGGCACGAGGGGAGCGCACGTTCATTATTCTGGCGGCTCCAACGGACTGGAAGGGGAGGCATGCGGCTTCCTGAGACGTTAAAGGTGCTCCTGGTAGTCCTCTATGGTGGTTTAGCTTCGGGCTAGGATTACAGAGGTTGGGTCTGCGTGGAACTACCAGGTGGGTGGGCCCTGACTGCACAAGTAGGGGAAGTCAGAATGTTATACGCGGTGGCATTAAGGGTGGTTCGGCGGTTGCCTCAGGTGGAGGTGGAGGGCCAAGACCAAACGATAGCAAGATCGTCGGACACCTGTCACAGCAGCCTAAGGAATGCAAAAAGACAAGAGCTAACCCCTAGAGATCGTTAACCTTTGCTATCAAGGGACAGGTGCGGGGAGACCCTACATGGATGTTTAGATTGTTTGCTTGTTAGGGGTGGTCGCTTAGCTCGTGCATTCTTTACTAGTTGAGGAAGGGGCTAAGGTGGGGCCATAGCCACCATAGAAAAACCAGACCCGAGGGATATATGTACATTGGACACTCTTAGAGGCAGGCCCGTACAGATATAGAAAAGCTCCCGACCAAGTTCCGTGTTTCTGGTGTAGCCCTGCCAAGGAACTCGGGTGCACAAGTAGAGGTTATGTGCAGTAGAAACATCGAGTACGATTGATGATACGTACATGGGAAAGTCTAGGTACAACCATGTCTGCTCTGGGTGGTGTATCATAGACTAGAGGGCATTATTCGGTGATGGAACCAAACTCGATCGAATAGTTCGAGGATAGCAGTCAGTACGCTTATGTAGAACAGCGATAGTGATTCTATGCGGATGTAGCGTTGTACATTACTATGGCATAGAATGAGAGACTGCACATATTACTGTGGCGATATGGAGGAGGTCGTGCGAGTGTGGTACCACGGGGTGTACCTCAGTTTAGGGGTAGCTACATCTACATTATATTAGGTTAATCTACTGGGGGTAGATGGGTGCGATGTGTGTGTGAAATCCTTAAGTGCTAATAACACATATAACCTAATAAATGAAAAAAATGTAATTAAACAGTATATGTAGGATCAAGAGGTGTACTTTAAATTCATTCACACAGAACTTATGTTCTGACCCCCTCCTCAAAACATTCGCAGGTTAGGTTCATGAAAAAGACTGTATAGCTTTGGATACTGGTTTAGCAGTATTGTTATTAAGGTAAAGCTATGTTTTAATTATATTATATTTTGTTCCTTCGGCTGTGAGATGTTTTCCGAACTCTAACATGTTTTATGTCTCTGTCTTTTCTGCAGGATACTAGAGTAAAACAACATGGGTTTCGATGGATTGGGTTTTTGAAAAAAAAAATCGGTCCGTCGGAACGCGGGTTGTTACAATATATGTATAGATTTACCAATGCAAACAATTAATTTTTTTAAATCTTTGTATTGCTTGTGGATCTTGAATCTGATACCACCCATCATCAAGTAAGCATTCAATCTTTGCAATATCGTTTTCTCTTGCTTCTGCGTTGCTTTTACTGTCCTGCTGTGAGTCAACTATGTTAGCACTTGAGTTTCTTCAACTACTGCCTTGTTGATTTGAGTTGTAGTTTATGTCAAATCTGAAGTAGTATTTGTTTGCAGTATGTCGAACCCTTTCACAGATTTGACATTTGGGTCTACTACTTTTATTTCTATTATATCTTCATCCTTTACCACTTAATCTCAAACTACCTCTTTGACTTGCACTTTCCTGGTTTCTATTGTTGCCAGTATTTCTTCCTTGGTTTTTGTTCTTGCTATTGACAATGTAGTTAGTTGTGTAGTCATTAGTAGCTTTCTTTTGCTCCAACCTTGCTTCATGAGATAATAGTGTGTACTGTACAAATTATAGAGAAGGGAAATTTTCTGTAGTAGATAGGACAACTATAATGGCTTCATATTCATCATCTAGCCTATTCAGTGAGAATACTATCTATTCATAACCAGTAACCTTGTGGCCAGATGTGGCAAGTTGATCACACAATGTTTTGTTCTTTAGTGTATATTTTCTAATGCACATTTCACCTTTTATGATATTTTGTAGTTGCCTTCTATAGTTTATAACTTTGACTGTAGATTGAGAACTTAAAATTTGTTCAATAGTTTGTCAAATATCGTGAGCGGTTTTACAAAATACTAGCAGTTCCAAAGTGCTTGATCCCACGAAGGAGAGAAGCCAAGAACTAATGAGATTTTCTTGTCTTTGATACGTGATGTATTCATTATTATTAATTAGCTTTCCTTCACATACAGTGATGTATGCAGGAACTGCAATGGTGCTAAACACATACTATTTAAGGCCATACCCCTTGGCGGCAGTTTCAATTTGAATTTTCAACATTAACTAGTTTGGTTCATCGAGTTGTGTTGCTATAATCTGACTTTGTGGTTTGTTAATAGCTTTCAGCATTTCTTGGCTAACTGGTTTTTTTGTTGGTGCGGATCTTGTAGTGGAGATTGGTAAAGTTCTATTTCCAGCCATTGCAGAGATATGATGAATATGAATAGTTGCAAAGACAGAATGATAACAGGGAAAAGAAAGTGCATACATGTATTAAAATTGTCTCTCCAAGAAATATGATGAACAAATAGCCAGTAGCGACCAATTCTTGATGAAAGGTAATTTCTAAACTGAGTTAAGGAGGCTCTGACTGATTTCTGATTTCGTGAGTGAAATAGTTTTGATTTCCGTATTGGTGACTTTGATATCTACGATTGTTTGATGATTGGAATTGATGTGCAGTCAAAAAATTGCAACGTTGTTTGGCATGGCACTTGAATGCTATTGTAAAACAGTCTCTACCTCCTAAAGGATGGTAATATACTCTGATGGGAGAAACTATAATTGAATCAACTGTTGTTTCGGTTTGTATGCGATATCTCTGATGAATTTTTGACAGGAGAAGTTGCTGATCGATTACTGTGAAACAAATACTAATCTGATACCATATAAAGAAAATGTGAGAAAGATATGTAACATAATTTGTTGTATTGAATATTTGCGAAATTGTATATAAATAACATAAGATATAAGTCTTATACGGGCTTTATATTGGAGACTTTGCAATAGAAACAGTAGGAAACCATTACATTGATCTAGAAAGGTTTAAAGCATTGGTAATATTGTTTCAATGCTGTTGTAATTCTCAACAACAAGGAACAATCACAGATTTACACCAAAATCGTCTAAAACAGTAATATGTAGCCAAATTTCTGGAAAGAAAGTTAAGTATACCGATTAATGTACGAGTCCAACGAGTGTGGTTTCCCTGAAATGAAATTACTCCCTTTATGATGCTTTAATTTTCTTAAGAAATCATTTCCCAAGGATGATACAGATCCCTCTGTGATGCTACGTAACAATCACAGAGCGACGACGAACGCAAGAAGTTTATTTGCACAGAATAGCATAATGAAGGAAGAAGATGCAGAGGAGAGAGAACAGATTAAAAAGTATATTCTGCCTTGTTTTCTGAGTGCCTATACATAGACTGGAATGAGATATCTATTCAGGAAGAGGCTTGACTGTATGATTTCTAACGGTGGTAACTATTAGAAAGATTGTGACCCTTTACAACCAGATGCTACCATTAGCATTTTAAAAGCATGCGGCCAGATTCAAAAAATAGTTATTTTTAGCGCAATAAGCCCAGCGGCAATCGGAGGCCCAATTAATCACGAGACCCCAAGATCCCTAAGGCCTTATCTTTGACCTTTAATATTAATTATAAAAGCTTTGTTCATGCCATTGTTCATGCCATTTCTCCAATTAAGCCACCTCCTCTTTCTGTTGATACAGTATATCATAAAATTATATATATAGTTGATAAGTTTCATTATTTCTCAATGTGGGACTTAAAACTTCCCCAAACCACTTGTACATTTCCAATAATCCCCCACATGAATGAGTGGTTATCTATTCTGTTTTTCAAACCGCGAAACATTTATTATATCGATAAAAGTAGCACAAAGGCCTTTAACTTTTCCTAGTGTTTTTCCTTATAACTAACTGGTGAACCATTGGACTAGACTGCCTTTGAACTGTAATCCCTTTGTGTAAGTCTATAAAGATAACACATGATAAATGTTCTTTAACTCGTTGGTTCTCTGTTTTTGTTCGTTTTTGCCCTGAACACCGCCTTAGTTTCATGAATTCTTGAAGAATTTGACCTTACAATTCTTCTTGAAGCGGCGCCTTTGCACTCACATATGTGATTCTATAAAGAGTATCCCATAATACTCCACTTGGTTCTTTATAACACCATAGTACATTAAAAGCTAAGCTTATCCTATTCTCCGACGGGTTGTGCACTGACTTATCTTAGGAATGGTTGTAATGTTTCATTCAGTGCTACCAAGTTTTATCCTTAATTTAGTTACCCCTTTGAACCTAGATCTTTGGATTCCCAGTCAGCTAAGTTGGGTTTCCTTTGAGGAAAATATTTTAGTTTATAGGTCTTAAGCCCATTATCATCGATAAGGTTTGAACTTTCTCTCTAGGCAAGCATTTAGCTTGCGGATCAGCTATGTTATCCTTTGACTTACATAGTCTGTATTGATAACTCCAATAGAGAGAAGTTGTCTTATGGTTTTATGTCTACTACGAATATGTATAGATTTACCATTGTACAATCTACTATTAGCTCTTCCAATAACAGATTGACAATCACAATGTATACATATTGGAGATACTAGTTTTTCCCAATTCAGAATGTCTTCCAAAAACTCTAAAGCCAATATGCTTCCTATGCAGCTTTATCTAGAGCAATGAACTATGATTCCATCATTGAACTAGCTATACAAGTGTATTTGGATGATTTCCACGAAATTGTTCCATTTCCTATGTAAATACATATCCATTCATAGATTTTTTAATCTTTCGAACCAGTTATCCAATTTTCATCGCTATATCCTTCTATTACAGAAGGATACTTTTCATATTGTAACATATAGTTTTTGTGTTCTTTAGATATCCTTGGACCCTGATTATTGCTTTCCAGGGATGTTTACCAGGATTACTTGTATATTTACTCAGCTTGCTTATAGTGTATGCAATATCAGGCCTAGTGCAGTTCATGACATAAATAATACTTCCTAGTATACGACAGTATTCAAGCTGATATATACCATCACCAGTGTTCTTTACCCAATTTTGGTTCATATCTACTGGTGATTTTGCAATGGTTATATTATGCTGCTTGAATCTTTCAAGTATTTTGGCAATGTAATGTGATTGAGATAACGCATATCCTTGTGATGTTTTCATAATCTTTATACTCAAGATTACATCATCCACTCCTAGGTCTTTCGTGTCAAATCTAGAGGATGACATATCCTTTCTATATTTTATTATGGCTTTATTGTTCCCTAAGATCAACAAATCATCAATATAAAGACAAACAATGACATATCCAATATCCTATATCTTACATAGACGCGTTAATCTGACTCATTTATTTGGAATCCATTTGATAACATATATTCATCAAATTTCTTATGCCATTGATTTGGTGCTTTTTAAGGCCGTAAATTTATTTTACTAACTTGCACACCTAATTTTAATTTCTTTGGCTTAGAAACCCTTCAAGTTTCTGCGTATATATTTATATATTTCTTCTTCTAGTTCACCATTTAAAAAAGCAGTTTTCACATCCATTTTGTGTATATCCAAATTTAGTATGAATGTGACTGCAATAAATACCTAATTGATGTTATTCTAGTTACTAGGGCGTAAGTATCGAAGTAATCTAGATCTTCCTTCTGTCTAAATCTTTTTATTACTGGTCTTTCTTTATACTTGTTTATTGAGTCATCTGCCTTTAATTTTTTTTCTTAAATATCCATTTATATCCTAGTGGTTTTGGTCCTTTGGGTAGACCCACTAGTTCCCACGTATGATTTTGTAAAATAGATTCTATTTCTCTATTGATAACCTCCTTCCAGTATGGAGCGTCGGGATGATATTGCTTGTTGGTAAATTAGAGGTTCATTTTCTATCATATATGCGTAGAAATCAGGTCCAAATATTTTAGAGGTCCTTTGTCGTTTTCTCTTTTTGGGTTCCTCTACCTCTGTTTCAACATTTCTTTCATTTGAGTTTTGATTAACATTATCCTCCAGGGTATCTGTATCTCTTGATCTCTTTTGAACAATTGTTTTAATAGAAGATTTTAGAGGATAAGTGTGTTAAAAGAATCTAGCATTTCGAGACTTGATAATGGTATTTTCATGAATGTCATCAACTTCGGATTTGTACACAAAAATTGATATGCATTACTATTCCGAGCATATCCAATGTATATGAAATCTATAGTCTTTGGTCCAATTTTGGCCTTTTTCGCTTTTGGTATTTCTACTTTGGCAAGACACCCCGCACTTTCAAGTATTTATAGGATGGTGAATGTTTTTCCAAAGTTCTTCGGGAGATTTATATGTTTTATTTCGTGGTATTTTATTCAAAATGTGATTTTCCGAAAGAATAGCTTCTCCCCAAAAGTTATATGGCAGGCCGGAACTAATTAGTAAGGCATTCATCATTTCTTTAAGACTTCTTTTTTTCCATTCGGCTATACTATTGGCTTTAAGTGAATAGGGGGCTGTAGTTTGATGCATAATTCCATGAACACAAAATTCCTCAAATGGAGACTCATATTCTTCTCCTTTGTTACCTCTTAAAGAATTTATTTTCTTGTTGAGTTGATTCTTTACCTCTGCTTTATACTGTTTAGCCATGTAAAGTGCTTCGTCCTGGCTTCTAAGGAGATACACATGAGAATACCATTGTACAATCACAAATGAATGTAATAAATTACCTTTTTCCACCTCTAGTTTGACACATTTTCGAATGACATACATTATTTTGTATTAAGTCTACAGGTACAGTTTCTCATTCGACATGATGAAACGAGGTTCTTGTCAAATTTGCTTCTGCACAAACTTAACAATTATGGTTGGAATCTATGTTGCATTTTGGTATAAATTTTAGATTAATCAATCTTCGCAATATCAGAATTTACATGTCCTAAACAAGAATTCCATATCTTAGAAGACTCAACAATATAAGTAGAAGATTCACTTTTATTCATATCATCGTTTGGTACAACTGTGGTAACATTTGCCTTAAACAAACCACACACACATATCCTCCTACGACATACACTTCATTCTTTGATATTTCAAATTTATCTGCAACAAAAATCAGTTAGTTTGAAACTATGTTTGCCAAGCAACGATCCCGAAATCAGGTTCTTGCGGATTTCTAGAACGTGGAGAACATCATTCAATGTAAGTTCCTTTCCAGAAGTTAATTTCAATACAATTGTTAATCCATAAAAATTGAAACAAGGTTGGACCAACCTGTGATGACTGCCCATAACCCCCGCACAAAACCAGAGGAATAATGCACTGAGGGCCGTGCAAGTCAGCTATGGATGATCATCAGAGTAGGAAAGCGACATCGAAACCTATCGTAGAACTCACAGTGCAAGGTTAAATATAGTAGAACATATACAACAGGTAATAGTAATGAGGCATCATATAGCAAACCTTAGAAAAATTTCTCAACATCATGTAAGGTTATCCAACTAATACCAAAGTTTGTACATAAGTCCTCACTACAACATGCATATAGCACTCAAATAGCGGAAACATAAATACTAGATAGTGATAAAACTAGTACGTCAGCCTCCTTCTCGCCACCGCACAGCAGCGTCGTCCTCCCTAATAACCTGTAAACTGCTACTTAGTCTGCCCATCCACAACCGGATGAACATCCCAAGGTAATAAGAGGAGACATAAAACCTTGAGTCAGACAACAGTCTTAGTGAGCGATAAAACAGCAAACAAACTTCAACAACAAAGTGTATGAGACTGGATAGATAAACATACTAATCTACCCACAACACTAGAGAAGAACTCAACCTTATCTTCCCCACATCGGACAGTGATAGCCTTTACTTTAAATAATTCAACCATTCATCCATGAAAACCAGAACACCCATTTAATCATGGTAAAACAATCAAAACATCCAAATTATATGTATCTCATGTAAACCATCCTAATCGAAATTAATTGTAATGATACGATTTCGCTCAGACCTAATCAATCGCTAAATCGACCAAGACCATTCGAATCCCGCATATGCTAACTCTGGGCATACAACACATCAGAACAAATAATAGAAGACTTTTATAAACATCATAATAATGTTACATCAGAGTACCGAATATATCAGAGTATATCAAAAAATAATAAAACAGGGAAGATTTATTTACAATAAATGTAATACAATGTACAACGGAAATAAATAAAATAACACAGCGGATGTATGCAATTATAAACAATTTTCTATTTAGTTCAATATTTGATTCAGTTTGGCTAAATTTGCCTTACTCCTTTTCCATTGGTTTTATTAGTCCAATATTTTAATTAGTTAAACAAATAATCAAACAACACAACCAGTAATCAATTTGTTGATTAATTTTTCAAATTCATATAACTCTTATATATTTAAAATCATATTTTTAAAACCAGATTATATATATAATCAAAAATACGATATTTATAAACAAATAACTCTCAACTCATTCTGAGGCATTACTAACCCCATCTCTAATGAGTTACTCATTCTAGAATGCTACTGATTCTATCTCTAATGAGGATTCTTTCATAGGATATTACTAATACAATCTTTGATGAGTCTTTTATTCTGTTCTAAATAGTTGTACCCCATCGTATATATATATATATATATATATATATATATATATATATATATTTTCCATTTTTAAGGGCTATATTTCCATAGAGACTATTCTGAATTTTCAACTGGACATAACTTTTTATTCCCGATATGAAATTTTGATTTTTCGGATTCATTGGAAAGATATTTTCAAATAGATTCAAATATTTTTGGTTTTGTAGATTTATATTCACAGGATCCTGGTTTACAGCTGGAACGATATTCGGAAAGCTCTGTATCCGTTTATCTCTTTCAGTTGTGTTTTGTATTATTTTCCGCTGCTATGTAATGTATTTTAATCTCTGATGTGTAATATTTATTCATACTCTGTATATTCTTGTACTCTGATGTGAATTGTTGCAATAAGCAATGAAACGTTTTTCTGGTTGTCCTCTGATTTGTCTTGTCCTCAAGGCAATCCGGGCTTTCATTCATGGGGAAGTTCGGGTCATCACATTAACATCCCTCAAGCACAAGCCCCAAAGGCCTAAACCAATATCAGACAAGCACCCAAGGAGGATCTCCTTCGACGTTGGATAACCTACATGAGACGGTACAAGCAGAACAACCAATCATCCTTGACTGACTCTGGCTATCACCGCCAATCCTTCTTTGAAACCATCGTTAATCGTATGACGTCCAACCTTGCTATATGTCAAGGACTAATGGTAACCCCAGCTCTAGCATAAATCCATATGCCTTTTAACGATACGTATGTATGTCCAACCTTGACAACTTAGCCTTTCAACGATACCCAAGGTACTCGACCTACAACCGGTCTTTTGGGTGCCCCCATTGTACCTTTGCTTTGAGCCTGCTAGAACTTACGACAACAATAATCTCTCGACCTTCTTATCTCTAGTCATCCATCTCGACAACTTTTCATAGCTCAAGCAACCTTCTCGAGCAACCATTATCCACCAAATCACGACCTTTGAGTTGTCACGTCATTCGATGTTCTACACCGATCAATGAACAACTTTCAACACTTTGATCCTTCCAACTTGAATTTACTTTGAAGTCACATCATCACCGAGCCAATTACTTCAGTGCTGCGGCTAGGGTTTGGGGGGTTGCCCCCGAAAAATATTTTTTTAGACCTTTTTCTCCAAATCTGAGTCGTATGCAAAAAAACATACTTTTTTAGAAAATGACCCTATTGCAAACAAACCATAGCACAACCACCATCGGTCACAGCGTTTAAAAGCACTGTTGAAAACATGAGCGATCAGCCTCTTCAGACCACCCGACTCAAACTAGGCCGACCCGACCCAGCTCCCTTTTGGATTCAGAACTCGACTGATCCACTATAGACCGACCCACTCGATGGCCGATCCAATTCATATAACAACCAATCGACCCGATCCAGTCTAGCCCGACCCGACTCGGTTGCACCATCATGAATATGAACTTCAATCCAACCGACCCAGTTACAACAAACCGACCCGATCCAAGATGACTGATCCGATCCCCTAAATGACTAACTCAATCCAACTTTTGACTTTCTCCCAAAGTCATGACTTAACCGACCCGACCCACATCTGGCCGACCCGATCCACTTCCTGCGCATCTCCAATTATATTCCGATTTCGACCAAATATTCGTCCAATGACAAATCCGACGAAACCAACTCAACCAAATCATTATACACAATCATAAACATGTCATAACATTTCTAATAACATAAATATGACGATTATCATTAAATTGATGTAAATCTCACCAAAAACCATTAAAATGAACATATGATCAAAATTAGAGATCTAACTTACACAAACATATGAAACGACATGGAATTAACGGGTAAAACTTGCTAAATTAGATCATAGGGTGATTCATATGAAAATGGATATATAATGGTGTAGATCTATGGGAAAACACTATAATTTGATTAGAAACATGCACAAACACTCATACTTCATTGCATTCACGTGAGAGATGTAATTCACTCACCGATTATCCCAAACAAGCAAAAATCAAAGGAATATGAATCTGGACAGCAGCACCTTGCACCAAACACCTTGATCCGATGTATCCTTGCCTCAATTGATATAGATCTAGCCTCCAATGGTATAGATCTATGATTTCCCTCTTTGGATTTGGATTTTTAATGGTGGAAAGGCGTTAAAGGAAGGAGGAGCACAAGACAACCAAATGAGGAAATGAAAAACTAAGCCATTTCCCATATCCCTCACCCCTTATTTATACCCTCCCATCAGAACACTAATGGGCCTCTCCAATTCAGCCCATTATGGCTTACCAAATATAGACAACCAACTGAAAAACCTTAAAACAACCATTTCTCCCAAATCGCTAAGCCAAATCTTTAATGTAACCCTCTACGGAAAAGAAACCATCAATTCCTTTCAAATGGCACAGGTCTCACCCTTTGATTCGACCTGTGTCAAAAGTTATTCCCTATACAAGACTGACAGGGGAAAAGGGTCACAACCAAATCGGTAAAAACTATGGACATGTCTCACATTCCCATAAGCAACATATTAAAAGATGAGAATGATCAAACCCTGAGGGAATAAAACAAAAATATTTTACGATCTTCCGATACGTAAAATGCGGGTTGTTACATTCCCTCCCCTCCCCCTTCCTTAAGAATTTCGCCCCCAAAATTCCAAACAAACAAAAGTAACCACAATAACTACGCATGCCTATCATCCATAAGAAGCCAATTCTATCACCCAAATTAGCAACCATCAAGCCATGCATCCATAGCCATATCCTAACATGTGGAATTCTATCAAACAACAACAAGATATAACGATGATACAATATTAAAGGGTCCTATTGACGAAGAGTTCTGGATGAGTAGCCTTCATACTCTCTTCCGTCTCCCAAGTACAGTCGTCGCCATCTTCACTCCATTGCACCTTTACGAGTTTAACTGTATTATGAGGTATCACAACTGCGGTCTCTACTTTTAGGTCTTCGTACTGCTCTGGAGATACCACCACATTCGAATCATGCACGAACTTCCGTAGAAATGACACATGGAACACATTATGCACACTTGACACCTTCTCGGATAACTCCAATCTATATGCGAGCTTTCCAATTCGCTCGACGAACAGAAATGGTCCAATGAACCTAGGAGCCAACTTTCCTTTATTTCTGAATCGATCCATCTGTTTCAACGGCGAAATCTTCATGAAAACCATATTGCCTACATCGAATTCGAAGTCTTTCTGACGTATATCTGTATAACTCTTCCGACGATCTTGGTCCTCTTTCATTCATTGCCGAATGATCTCGATACAATCCGAGGTCTCTCTAATCATCTCTGGCCCAAGTACAAACTTATCTCCAGTTTCTAACCAATAAGTTGGAGAATTGCACGGCCTCCCATACAATGCCTCGTATGGTGCCATCTCAATGCTAGACTAGTAGTTATTATTATATGCAAACTCAACTAGATATAGATGATTTTCCCATGATCCTCCAAAATCCAACACACAAGCTCTTAAGAGATCTTCCAAAACACGATTGACTCTCTCGGTCTGACCATCAGTTTGGGGATGATATGCCGTACTCAAGCATAACTCGGTTCCCAGAGCTTCTTACAAACTTCTCCAAAATCCACTCGTAAATAATGGGTCTCAGTCGCTCACTCTACTCTTTGGGACACCATGGAATTGAACTATCATTTTACATAAAGTTCAGCCAATTTCGACACCATCCTATTTGGTTTGACAGGAATGAACCTTGCACTTTTGGTCAAACGATCTACAATGACCCAAATCCCTTCATTCCCTACTCCGATTCTAGGTAGTCCATCGATAAAATCCATCGATACTTGCTCCCACTTCCACATAGGAACTTCCATTGGCTGAAGCAAACCACTCGGCTTCTTCAGTTCATCTTTCACTAACTGACAGTTCATGCACTTGGAAATAAACTTTCCAATATCTCTTTTCATCCCCTTCCAGTAGTAGACTCGCTTCATGTCCTGATACATCTTGTTACCACTGGGATGAATCGTCAACTTTGAATGATGGCATTCCCTTAGAACCTCATCTCTCAATCCGTTGATATCAGGAACAACTAATCGCCCTTGCTTCCGAAGCCACCTTCTTTATCGACCGCAAACTCTTTATCCTCTGATTCCAATCCCTGGATAAACTCGACAAGCTTTGCATCTTTCTTTTGTCTCTCGCCAATCCTTTCGATAAGAGTAGGTCTTATCAACAAGCTTGCCAACATTTCAGGTTCCAACTCACACCTTGGCCTGAAATCAAATCTTGCCAAATACTTGAGGCTCTTCCATTCTGAAAACATTGCTCCCAAACTCGCGTGTCTTCGAGTCAACGCGTCTGCAACTGCGTTGCCTTTGCCAGGAGTATAGGCTATACCAAAATCATATGATGCCAGAAACTTTAACCATCGTTGTTGTCGAAGATTCAAATCCTTTTGGGAGAAAAGATACTTCAATGACTTGTGGTCTGTAAACCACTCGAACCGAACCCCAAATAGGTAATGTATCTACATCTTCAGAGCAAACACAATCGCCGCTAACTCCAAATCATGAGTTGGGTAATTTTTCTCATGCAGCTTCAGCTGTCGACTCGCGTAAGCCGCACCTTATCCTTTTGCATTAGTACTGCTCCAAGTCCAGTACCTCATGGACCAATATACACCACCATCTCTTCATTCCCGCTTGGAATGGTTAACACTGGTGCACTTGTCAGTCCCTCTTTCAGGATTCCGCATGCTTGTTCACACTTTACATCCCATGTGAACATTTGGTTCTTCCTCGTTAATCCCGTTAACGATGCAACTACCTTGGAGAAATCCTTGATAAACCATCGGTAATAACCAGCCAACCCAAGGAAACTTCTCACATCTGTTGCATTCTTAGATCTATCACATTCCTGGATTGCCGCCACTTTAGCGGGATCAACCGCTATCCCATTTCCAGAAACTACATGGCCTAAGAACCTCACTTCACTCTTCCAAAATTGACACTTTGAAAACTTAGCTCTCAGCTGATGTTTTCTTAAGATTTCTAACACGATCCTCAAGTGCTTCTTATGCTCTTCCTCCTTCCATTAGTAGACCAAAATGTCATCCACAAACACAAGTACGAACTTATTCGGCTGATCTTTGAATACCCAATTCATAAGATCCACAAAATATGCTGGCGCGTTAGTCACCCCAAATGGCATCACCAACCATTCGAAGAACCTGGATGGTGTCCTAAAAGTAGTATTTGGCACACTATCCTTAGCCACCCTCAACAGTGGAATCCCGTTGCCAGATCCATATGAGAAAACACTTTGGCTTCATGAAGCTGATTGAACAAATCATCAATCCTTGGCAACAGATACTTATTTTTCTTAGTCACCTTGTTCAGCTGACGATAGTCCGCACACAATCTTAACGAGCCATCCGCCTTAGTCGCAAATACGATCGGTGCACCCTATTTGGATACACTACTCCGAATAAATCCTTTTCCCCAAAGGTCACGAACTTGCACCTCCAACTCTCGGTGTTCCTTAGGCGCCATCCTCCTAAGAGGCATAACGATTGTTCAAGTACCTTCGAATAAATCGATCCTAAACTCGATCTCATGATATGCCGGTAACCCTATGACCTCATTAAAGACATCTACATACTCATTTGCGATCAGCACTGATGACAGATCTTCTTGTGAAATCCCAAGCGAATATAGATAACTCACGAAAACCCCGTCTTCGTGCTTACATCTAATCAACCCCTTTCGTTGTTCCACATCCTCGACCCTCACCTCTAGCTTCTCGCAATTCACCCTTGCCACATACCTATTGAGCCAGTCCATGCCCAAGATGATCCCATACCCAGCGAAGTTAAGAACAAAGCAATCACACACAAAAGAGCAACCATGACTCGACAACACTAGACCACGAAAAATCATGCACAAACTGGACGAGCCCCCAACTGGATTAGTCACGATTAATGGTTTATCACAAATCTCAGATTACAAACCCAAGCGACAAACAAGCTCATTGCAAATGAATGAATGCGATGCTCCAGTATCAAAAAGCACACGAACTGAAACTGTAACACCCCACCACCGCCAGGGCCACTCACGAGTGATTGCACTAGCTTTGGGGGGGAGGTGTTGTCTAGGTAAACATGCACAGAGATATCACAAGACAGAACATAGATAAATAAATAAGTAAAGCAGCGGTAGAAATTTAAAAACCATAGTTAACCTTTTCAAAACCAAAGTCAACTTACATCAAAATACTTAGTCATTATTTTCCAACTACCACAAGTCTAGAAAACATAAACTGAAAATAACATAAGGTAGACTATCCCCAAAATAGATGTGGTGAAGCCATAGCAAGCTCAAGTCCAAACCATACATGAGCTGTCAAGAAAGCAAGCCAAGTGTCCAAGCTAAGCACTAGTGTTCCCTCCCTGAGAACCTAGGGGGGAACGGAAGAAAAGAGGCGAAAGAAAAAGGGTCAGTCATAAAGACTGGTAAGTCCTACCTACTATTAGTATAAAAACTAATGAAGTTAACTAAACATGACAAACTAAGATGAAACATAAAGATGGTAACTAACTGGCATGATAAATAGATAACAAGGTAGATCAAGTGTGGCATCGCATATACAAGGTTTAGTTTTTGCACCAATAGTACTAGTATTCTAACCCATGTCAAGTATAAACAAGAAATGATCCCTTGGCCCAATATCATGAGATGACCCTAGTCAAGGTCCAACTATACGGTCTAGTCGATCGGCTCCCTATAAGCCTAACTCGTCGAGTGTCGGTGTCATCCGGCCTAATCACGGAATGTAGTCAACTGTGCTAGGTTCACCCTAGGGTGTATCAAGCCCTAGGGTGCCAACCACTGATACAAATCAAGCACGCACAGTCTAAACCAACTGGTGCCTAAGTTTTTTTTTTCAACTCCGGACTATGTGCACGACCATAGCCCGCTTGAACCTACACTGGAGCACCTACTCAGCCGTCTTTTCGGTCACTTACAATCAGCCCAGTAATCGTGCCCCACCCTAGCATAGTCCCTAGGGTATCGTGATACATCCAAGAGGGTTACTGCTGAAAGGGACCACGTAACTAGGGTTTCTAACGGGTTAAGTGTGGTTAACCCTATCCAATCATGTTTTCAAGTTAGTTAAGTGTATCCAAGGGGTTCATGACTTAACCCTATCATGTGGCATTAATTAACTTAATGCGCCCAACCTCTCACATTAGACTTTGTTGTGGTTACTGGATGTGTCGGGCGGGTCCGGGCAGATTTACACCATAACCTAGTCTAACCTCGGGTTTCAAGCGCGATATGACCAACTACTCACATTGGATCCTATTGTTTGTAGCCACTGGATTTGCCGGGCGGTTCCGGGTAGATTTACGCTACAAACTCAACCCAACCTCGAGTTGGCCACTTTATGGTTTTCTACATGTCATGACCACATTCAAGTTTTCAAGCATAATCAATTTTCATGTCACATTTCAAGTCATGTTTTTCATGTCCTTTCAAGTTCGCCTAACTACCCATAACGTGTTCCCATCGCAGTAAATTCGCATCAATACAAATAGATCAAGAAGGGGAACATAACAACATGACAAAGATAGGCATAAGGTGATAAAGTTGGTCATAAGTTAAACATGATGATATTTGAGGCAAAGGTGTTCATCGCAACTAGCATATAGGATTATTGGCCTTTAAACATGTATGACATCAAACTTAGCAAGTAGGGTGATAACATGATAATAGTTGACATAGAGTGATAAACTTGTGACTAGAATGTAGTTCAACATCATAGGCAAGTTAACATCAAGGTTATGAGGGGTTCTATGTTGCATTATGCATAATCCCCAAATAAAGCTCATAGCTTTCTACCCAAAAATCAATATGAACGGTACTAGGTTCATGATAGTTCCCCAATTATAGATCAAAAGAGTCATAAATGGATCTATGCATACAATGATAGACCAAAGACAAGTATTACACAAGAATCCCATTTCAACTTGATACATGTTCATATTAATTTCATAGTTTAAATCTAAGAGTAGAGTGGGGCTTACAAATCGTGGCTATGAGAACTAGAACAAAATAGAACAAGATAGAGATGTTGTAGAAGCTCTAGGAATGATGTAACAACGCTAGAAGCCTTGAGAAATAAGCAGCTCCTTTGATTTGATGGAGAAAGATTGCTCCTTTGCCTTAACTTTAGTTTAGAACTCTCAAGCTCTCTTTGATGAAGATGGAGGCCATGATTAGGAGCATTTTGGCAGCACTTAGTTGTTAGGATGATTTGTGGTGGTTTAGGCTAGGTCTTAGGGTGTTTTTATAGTTTTAGAGACAAGTTTAGGCCATAGGATTTACCCTAGTTTAGATCTGAACCATCAAATCCCGTCACAGGCCAACTGAACAGACCCAAAGGAGCAAATAGGTGCACTAGGCAAACATGGCCGACCAGGGAAGTCGACCCCCAGGTCGACACCCAAGTCGACTGGGCAGTCGACCTGGGCTGGGGCAGGTCGACTCCCTAGTCGACCTGGGGCTGGGCGGGAAATTTTCCCGCCCAGTCTGTTTCGGGCTGAATTCGAATTTCGAGCTGAATTTTGAATTTTCTGAAATCTTCTATGGGCCATATCTTGGTCATACGGACTCCGATTTATGAAATTTCGGACTCGTTTTCAAGCAGAATTTCGAGACGAACGCAATGGCGTAACCCGTTCCCATTGATTCTTAACTTATGATTTAATTCTGCCCTGATTTCTTGTTTTAACATGTTATAAAAATTCGGGTTGTTACATTCTCCCCACCTTAAAGGATTTCGTCCTCGAAATCTCCAAATTAGGAAGAACGTATCCTACCATCCATCATCCATCTACTCAAAACATCATCCACAAGTAATCATTGTCCTTAAAAGATTTCTAATGCTGTATGAATATATGCAAAAGTGTGTGTATATGCACCTATCTAATGCGAAAATCAGGCGGTTACTGACTCAGTAAACCTCCTTAATGCAGAATATGTTAGTGCAATGAGTCCAAATGTATGCAAATTCCTAACATAATTTATAATCTCTACATGAGTGCACATAACATTCATCCATATGCAACATCCACGTGATAGCATAACATGTTTCATCCATGAATAAGCATAAACACTCACGCATATGCAATATGGAAGTGTGTGAGCCGATCTAGTGCCTAACGTGTATCATGCATCCACGAGTAACCACTTGCAAACACTTGCAACCATTTGCAACCATCAAGCATAACATGTTTCAAATACATGTTTCATCCAAAGGGTTTCTACCTAAGGTTCTCATTACAAGATTAACGAAATAACAAGACAAACATGGATAGCAAAAGAAAGATATGCTGACTAGGAAAAGAGATTGAGAGTGTACCCTTAAAAAGAAATGGATAAAGCCCACGCATCTTCTCCTCGGTTTCCCAAGTTGCATCTTCATCGGCTTCACTCCACTGAACCTTTACTAACTTGACTTCTCGATTCCTCAACTTCTTGATCTCCGTTCCTAAGATACGAATCGGAGCTCGCCTCAGGGTTGCCTCTTTCTCTTCCTCCACGTCTTCAAGAATGTTAGGCTCAACTACTTCGGCTGATTCATGTAGGCATTTTCGGAGATGCGAGACATGAAAGACATTGTGCACTCCAGCCAGCTTCTCGGGCAATTCCACCCTATAATCCATTTGCCCAATCTTCTCGATGATAGGGAAGGGTCCTACGAACCTTGGTGCTAGCTTCCCAACTGCTCCAAAACGAACCACATTTCGCAAGGGAGAAACCTTCACAAAGATCATATCTCCAAATTTAAACTCTAAGTCTGTCCTTCGCTTGTCTGCATAAGATTTCTGTCTGTCTTGGGCTGCTTTCATCCACCTTCGAATCAACTCAACCTTCTCGGATGTGTCCCTTATCATGTTGGGCCCAAGTATAAGCTTATCCGTCGTCTCCCACCAACATGTTGGTGACTTGCACGGCCTCCCATACAAAGCTTCGAATGGTGCCATCCCTATGCTTGCTTGGTAGCTGTTATTATATGCAAACTCTACGAGAGGAAGGTGGTCTTCCCAAGTGCCACCAAAGTCGAGAATGCATAGCCTCAACAGATCTTCTAGTACCCTATTCACCCTTTCGGTCTGACCATCCGTCTGTGGGTGATAGGCTGTACTTAGATTCAATTGCGTACCCATCGCTTCTTGCAAACTATTCCAAAATTGGCTAGTGAAGATTGGGTCACGATCGCTAACTATGCTAGAAGGAACTCCATGCAATCGCACTATCTCTCGAAGATAAAAAGATGCTAGCCATGATGCGGTCCTCTTGCTCTTCACTGGAATGAAATGAGCGCTTTTCGTGAGTCTATCCACTATGACCCATATGCTAGTATTCCCCTTCCTTGATCTCGGCAATCCATCCACAAAATCCATAGAGATACTTTCCCACTTCCATTGCGGGACCTCCAATGGATGCAGTAGCCCACCGGGCTTCTTCGACTCGGCCTTTACTTGTTGGCAAACAATGCATCTAGAAACAAACTCTGCAACATCCTTTTTCATCCCATTCCAAAAGAAAATGCACTTCATATCCCGGTACATCTTATCCCCTCCGGGATGTATGGTCATCCTCGAGTGATGCGCCTCCTCAAGAACTTTATTTACTAAGTCTCCCACTTGTGGGACACATAGTCTTCCATCACGCCTTAGCCACCCCTTGTCATCAATAGTATATCTAGCGAGGTGACTTGACGTCTCACCACGAATCAACTTGTCCATGATCTCAACTATCTGTGGGTCTTCCCTCTGTGAAGTCCCAACTTGATCAAGAAGTGTATGTCTAAGCTCAAGGGATGCTAATGAACCAGCCATCGACCCAACAGCGGATGTAAAATCAAAGGTTGCCAAGAACTCTAGGCTCTTCATCTCAACAAACAAGGGACTCAAAGTCAACCTTTTTCTACTTAGCGCATCCGCCACAACATTACCATTGCCAGGGGTATAAGCTATATCGAAGTCATATGATGCCAAGAATTCCATCCACCTCTGCTGCCTTAGATTCAAATCTTTCTGCAAGAAGGGGTACTTGAACGACTTGTGATCAGTATATAACTTAAACCTTTCACCTAGAAGATAACGGCGCCAAGATTTGAGTGCAAAGACGATCGCCGCCAACTCCAAATCATGAGTGGGATAGTTCTTCTCATGACTTTGAGTTGCCTACTCCCAAAGCATATCACTCTCCCTTCTTGCATCAGGACAGCGCCTAATCCCGTGCCACATACATCGGTGTACACGGTAAACAACTTCCCTCCATTGGGTAATGCTAGAACTGGAGCTATGGTAAGGGCTTTCTTGAGCCTTTGAAAAGCAAGCTCACACTCTATGTCCCATGCAAAGACTAAGTTCTTCTTCGTTAACTTAGTAAGAGGGGCTGAAATCTTAGCGAAGTCCTTAATGAACTTCCTATAAAATCCCGCCAGACCGAGAAAGCTCCTCACTTCAGTTGCATTCTTCGGAACTTTCAAGTCTTGTACCGCCACTACTTTAGCGGGATCCACAGCTATGCCCTGCTTAGAAACTATATGCCCAAGGAACCGAACTTCCCTTCTCCAAAAATGGCATTTGGAGAACTTGGCTTTTAACTGATGAGCTCTAAGTGTATCCATAACCTCCTTGAGATGTGTAGCATGCTCTTCCTTGTCCTTAGAGAAGATCAGAATATCATCCACGAAGACAACCACAAACTTGTTAAGGAACTCCCTAAACACCCTACTCATCAAATCAACGAAGTATGAGGGTCCATTAGTCAAACCGAACGGCATGACGAGCCATTCAAAGAATCCATCTGGAGTCCTAAACGCAGTCTTGTCAATACTATTCTCAGCCACTCTAAGCTGATGAAATCCGGTGGCTAGATCGAGTTGAGAGAAAACAGAAGCACCTACAAGCTGGTCAAAGAGATCATCAATCCTCGGTAACGGGTGCCTATTCTTCTTTGTCATCTTGTTTAACTCACGATAATCAACACATAGACGAAGCGAACCATCCGCCTTAGTAGCGAATACCACAGGAGCACCCCATTCAGAAATGCTTCGCCTAATGAAATTTTTCTCAAGCAACTCCTTGACTTGCTTGCTAAGCTCTCTTCTTTCTCGCGGGGCCATGTGCCTAACAGGCAATGAAACTGGCTTGGCATTATCAACAAGATAAATACGGAAGTCTATCTCGCGTTTAGGGGGTAACCCCTTCACCTCATCAAAGACATCAGGATATTCTCGGACCACCTCACAGATTGAAGATTGTCAATAGACGAGTCGAGGAATTCAAGATAACATAACATGACGGGATCCATAGGGTTACAAGAAATCTCTAGGGTATTGCCAAGGCGAGTCATAAGCCTCACTACCCTATGCTCACAATCGAGAATGGCTCCATAACTGGACAACCAATCCATGCCCAAAATCAACCCGTATCCCATGAACCCGAGAACATAAGCATTACATGTGAATTCTACGGTCAAGATAGAAATCCTCAAATCCATACAAATCATAGATAGATGGGCGGAACCCCCAATTGGATTTGAAACACTAATGGGATCCTCAACTAGACTAGTACTTAGGTGCAAACTTTCAACAATGTCAGAAGAAATAAAGGTATGCGATGCGCCAGAATCAAATAAAGTTCGAACAGGAAAACCAGAAATGTAAACAAGGCTTTCTACAGAAATACTACCTCGGTCCGGAGCTGGAGTAGTGTTGAGAGCATGCATCTGCCCTCTAGAAGGTCCTGCTTGCTGAGTCTGTCCTTGCCCCTGTCCATGCTTCTTTGGGCAATCCTTACTGTAGTGTCCAGACTCTCCGAAATGAAAGCATTCTCCCAACTTCCTCTTCTTCTTCATAAAATCTTTGGCTATGTGTCCAGTGATCCCACAGAAGTTGCACTTCCTTGTCTCCCTTGCCTTGTTGTTGTTGGCCTTGTTACCCTTGTTGTTCTTGTTGTTCTGGTTGCCTCCCCACTTGGAGTCCACCTTCTTGGTTTGAGTCTCATTAATCTTAACTTCTTTCTTGTCATTCTTATCATCTCCTTGAAGCAAGGCCATATACACTAAGCTCTCAAAAGTGGCCCCCATGGGTATATGAGACATGGCCAAACCTTGCAATGGCTCATTCACTCCTCGAGCAAAGCGTAGAGCCTTCTTCTGTGGTGTGTTAACCATGTCTAAACCGAATCGAGCAAGCTGGTTAAACTTATTCACATACTCCCTCACGGTCATGTCCCCTTGCTTCAAAGATATAAACCTCTCCATTTGCAGATTCTCCTCAGCAGATGATAGAAACTTAAGCCCAAACCTCATTCTAAAGTCGGCCCAAGTCTCTATAGGCCTAGTAGCGTTGGTGACTTCCCAACAATAAGCAGCTTCCTCTTTCAATAGCCATACTGCCAACAGAACTTTCCTACGATCTTCTACATCAAAGATAGCAAAAAGGTCTTCAGTTTCCCTTAACCAGTTTCTTACTTCAACAAAAGTCTCTGTCCCAACAAAATTCTTACCACTAATCGCCTTAAAGTCTTTGCAAATCTTCGCAAAATCCGCTTGTGGACGCTGAGGAGGAGGAGGAGGAACCTCAGGTACGGGAGGAGGAGTGGGAGTGTTTGCTGGGCCGGCTCCATTTGCCCTAGCCTCCATGTACCTCCTAAACCAAAGAGGTACCGGTATTCCCTCCGGGATGATAAAGTTATCGGCCATACTGAAACGAAGTAAAAGATAGATTTAGAACGAGGAAACAAAGGATAGTGCTAATGGCTTTTGGGGAATAGCCTTTTAAAATAAACTAGACTTTCCTTGGAAAAATACTTAATTGGTTTTGAAAATAGTTTTCCAAAAGGGTTTTTAAAACTTTTTGTCCGGTCTAGTAAACCTCGCTCTGATACCAAATGTAACACCCCACCTCCGCCAGGGCCACTCACGAGTGATTGCACTAGCTTTGGAGGGGTGTTGTCTAGGTAAACATGCACAGAGATATCACAAGACAGAACATAGATAAATAAATAAGTAAAGCAGCGGTAGAAATTTAACAACCATAGTTAACCTTTTCAAAACCAAAGTCAACTTACATCAAAATACTTAGTCATTATTTTCCAACTACCACAAGTCTAGAAAACATAAACTAAAAATAACATAAGGTAAACTATCCCCAAAATAGATGTGGTGAAGCCATAGCAAGCCCAAGTCCAAACTGTACATGAGCTGTCAAGAAAGCAAGCCAAGTGTCCAAGCTAAGCACTAGTGTTCCCTCCCTGAGAACCTGGGGGGGGAGGGGGGAAGGAAGAAAAGAGGCGAAAGAAAAAGGGTCAGTCATAAAGACTGGTAAGTCCTACCTACTATTAGTATAAAAATTAATGAAGTTAACTAAACATGAGAAACTGAGATGAAACATAAAGATGGTAACTAACTGGCATGATAAATAGATAACAAGGTAGATCAAGTGTGGCATCGCATATACAAGGTTTAGTTTTTGCACCAATAGTACTAGTATTCTAACCCATGTCAAGTATAAACAAGAAATGATCCCTTGGCCTAATATCATGAGATGACCCAAGTCAAGGTCCAACTATACGGTCTAGTCGATCGGCTCCCTATAAGCCTAACTCGTCGAGTGTCGGTGTCATACGGCCCAATCACGGAATGTAGTCAACTGTGCTAGGTCCACCCTAGGGTGTATCAAGCCCTAGGGTGCCAACCACTGACACAAATCAAGCACGCACAGTCTAAACCTACTGGTGCCCATGTCTGTTTTTTTTTTCAACTCCGGACTATGTGCATGACCATAGCTCGCCTGAACCTACACTGGCGCACCTACTCAGCCGTCTTTCTGGTCGCTTACAATCAGCCCAGTAATCGTGCCCCACCCTAGCCTAGTCCCTAGGGTATCGTGATACATCCAAGAGGGTTACTGCTGAAAGGGACCACGTAACTAGGGATTCTAACGGGTTAAATGTGGTTAACCCTGTCCAATCATGTTTTCAAGTTGGTTAAGTGTATCCAAGTGGTTCATGACTTAACCCTATCATGTGGCACTAAATAAATTAATGCGCCCAACCTCTCACATTAGACTTTATTGTGGTTACTGGATGTGCCGGGCGGGTCCGGGCAGATTTACACCACAACCTAGTCAAACCTCGGGTTTCAAGCGCGATATGACAAACTACTCACATTGGATCCTATTGTTTGTAGCCACTGGATTTGCCGGGCGGTTCCGGGCAGATTTACGCTACAAACTCAACCCAACCTCGAGTTGGCCACTTTATGGTTTTCTACTTGTCATGACCACATTCAAGTTTTCAAGCATAATCAATTTTCATGTCACATTTCAAGTCATGTTTTTCATGTCATTTCAAGTTCGCCTAACTACCCATAACGTATTCCCATTGCACGTAAATTCACATCAATACAAATAGATCAAGAAGGGGAACATAACAACATGACAAAGATGGGCATAAGGTGATAAAGTTGGTCATAAGTTAAACATGATGATATTTGAGGCAAAGGTGTTAATCACAACTAGCATATAGGATTATTGGCCTCAAAACATGTATGACATCAAACTTAGCAAATAGGGTGATAACATGATAATAGTTAACATAGAGTGATAAACTTGTGACTAGCATGTAGTTCAACATCATAGGCAAGTTAACATTAAGGTTATGAGGGGTTCTATGTTGCATTATGCATAATCCCCAAATAAAGCTCATAGCTTTCTACCTAAAAATCAAGATGAACGGTACTAGGTTCATGATAGTTCCCCAATCATAGATCAAAAGAGTCATAAATGGATCTATGCATACAATGATAGACCAAAGACAAGTATTACACAATAATCCCATTTCAACTTGCTACATGTTCATATTAATTTCATAGTTTAAATCTAAGAGTAGAGTGGGGCTTACAAATCGTGGCTATGAGAACTAGAAAAAAATAGAACAAGATAGTGACGTTGTAGAAGCTCTAGGAATGATGTAGCAACACTAGAAGCCTTGAGAAATAGGTAGCTCCTTTGATTTGATGGAGAAAGATTGCTCCTTTGCCTTAGCTTTAGTTTAGAACTCTCAAGCTCTCTTTGATGAAGATGGAGGCCATGATTAGGAGCATTTTGGAAGCACTTAGTTATTAGGATGTGGTGGTTTAGGCTAGGTCTTAGGGTGTTTTTATAGGTGTAGAGACAAGTTTTGGCCATAGGATTAACCCTAGTTTAGATCTGAACCATCAAATCCCGTCACAGGCCAACTGAACAGACCCAAAGGAGCAAATAGGTGCACCAGGCAAACATGGCCGACCAGGGAAGTCAACCCCCAGGTCGACACCCAAGTCGACTAGGCAGTCGACCTGGGCTGGGGCAGGTCGACTCCCCAGACGACCTGGGGCTGGGCGGGAAATTTTCCCGCCCAATCTGTTTCGGGCTGAATTCGAATTTCGAGCTAAATTTTGAATTTTCTAAAATCTTCTATGGGCTATATCTTGGTCATACGGACTCCGATTTACGAAATTTCGGACTCGTTTTCAAGCAGAATTTCGAGATGAACGCAATGGCGTAACCCGTTCCCATTGATTCTTAACTTATGATATAATTCTTCCCTGATTTCTTGTTTTAACATGTTATAAAAATTCGGGTTGTTACAGAAACACTATTAACAGGAATAGTACCTTGCACCACGACACCTTTTCCCTTTTCCTTAGCAGTAGGAGCCCTCGAAGAAGTTGGCATGGCTTCCAAAGAATATGCCTTCACAACCTGCTTTCCCTTAGCTGATTATGGACAATCTTTCTTCTCATGCCCAGGCTTCCCACACTTGAAGCACTTCTTCTTAGCTTTGGGATTCTTGCACTCACTAGCAACTCACTCTTTGGTTTCTTTTGGCTATCTTTTCCTTTCTGCTGTAGCTGCTTCCTCTTCTTATTATTACCACCTTGTTGTGGTATTTGAGCTTCTTTGGTTGCAGCAATAACATTTGCTTCCTTGGGTAACAAGCTCTCATGACGAATAGCATTTTCCATAATCTTCTCAAATGAATCATCAAGATGGTCCACTAACGGCTTTCCGATATAAGCATCCAAACCCAAGACTAACTTCTCGTTCTTCTGAAAGGGCGTATCAATGTATGAACGAGCATATCTTGACAAGGCTTCAAAGTCAGAAATGTAGTCAAGCACAGAACGACCATTCTGTTTTAGCTCTACGAACTTCTTGAATAGAGCAAATTTCTGAGCTGTGGAGATAAACTTTGCTTCAAACTTAGCTTGGAATTGTTCCCGTGAAATCTCCTCTTCCGGAGTCTCGAGGATGGTAGAATTCCACCACTCCACGACCCTTCCCAGCAGCTGTCTTGATGCAAGCTTTCTCTTTATTGCATCCTCAATACCCAAGTCTCCAAAGATTGACACATGAATCCATCCACCTCTGAACCTCTTCAGTTGGTTCGGTTCCCTTGAATTGTTTCCCTTCTAGAGATGTAAAATCTCTGCACAGCTTTGCAAAATCTACTACTCTAGGAACTCACACACCTACATCTACTGTTGCTGCCACTGGAGCGGGTACCCTTCGCATAATTGCCTCTGCTATGGCTTCAAACATAGTCGGGTAATTTAGTTCACCGCCATTTCCCCCTCCAGTATTAGCTCCCCTAGCAGTGTGTCTTGATGGTCATCTACTCATTCTAAATCTGCAATTTAGAATAATTAGCCACTTCCAAGAAAACTGCTAAAGAGATACAACCGCTACTACTATATATGCTAATATATATAGTAAGAATCTAACTGAAATCTACAAGTACGTCTCTCATACGTAATTACGTCTTAGAACTTTATCCACAATCGTTGACCAGAGCTCTGATACCAAATGTGACGACTGCCCATAACCCTCGCACTAAACAAGAGGAATAATGCGCTGAAGGTCATGTCAGGTAGCTATGGATGATCATCAAAGTAGGAAAGCGACAACGAAACCTGTCGTAGAACTCACAGTGCAAGGATAAATATAATAGAACATATACAATAGGTAATAGTAATGAGGCATCATATAGAAAACCTTAGAAAACTTTCTCAACATCATGAAAGGTTATCCAACTAATACCAAAGTTTCTACATAAGTCCTTACTACAACACACATATAACACTCAAACAGCAGAAACAGAAATACTAGATAGTAATAAAACTGGTATGCCAGCCTCCTGCTCGCCTCCGCATAGCAGCATCGTCCCCACTAATAACTTGTAACCTGCTACTTAGTCTGCCCATCCACAACCGGATGAACAACCCAAGGTAACAAGAGGAGACATAAAACCTTGAGTCAGACAACAGTCTTAGTGAGCGATAAAACAGCTAATAAACTTCAACAATAAAGTGTATGAGAATGGATAGATAAACATACTAATCTGCCCATAATATCAGAGAAGAACTCAACATAACTTCCCCACATCAGACAGTGATAGCCTTTACTTTAAACAATTCAACTATTCATCCACAGAAACTAGAACACCCATTTAATCATGGTAAAACACTCAAAACATCCAAATTATATGTGTCTCTCATGTAAACCATCCTAATTGAAATTAACATCCCTCGAGCATAAGCCCCCAAAGGCCTAAACCAATATCAGACAAGCACCAAAGAACTATCCCCTTCGACGTTGGACAACCTATATGAGACGGTACAAGAAGAACAACCAATCATCCATGACTGACTCTGGCTATCACCGCCAATCCTGCTTTGAAACCATCGTTAATCGTATGATGACCAAACTTGCCATATGTCAAGGGCTAATGGTAACCCCAACTCTGGCATAAACTCCATATGCCTTTCAACGATATGTATGTATGTCCAAACTTGACAACTAGGTCTTTCAACGATACCCAAGGTACTCGACTTACAACCGGTCTTTTGGGTTCCCCCATCGTACTTTTGCTTTAAACCTGTTAGAACTAATGACAACAATAATCTCTCGACCTTCTCATCTCTAGTCATCCAACTCGACGACTTTTCATAGCTCAGGCAACCTTCTCGAGCAACCATTATCCACCAACTCACGACCTTTGAATTGTCACCTCATTCGTTGTTATACACCGATCAACGAACACCTTTCAACACTTTAAACCTTCCAACTTGAATTTACTTCGAAGTCACATCATCACCGAGCCAATTACTTCACTGTGCTGCGGCTAAGGTTCAGGTGGTTGCCTCCAAAAATATTTTTTTCAAACCTTTTTCTCCAAATCTGAGTCGTACCCGAAAAACATACTTTTTCAGAAAATGACCCTATTGGAAACAAACCATAGCACTGCCACCATTGGTCACAACGTTTAGAAGCACTGTTGAAAACATGACTGATCAGCCTCTTCAGACCGACCCGACCCAAACCAGGCCGACCTGACCCAGTTCCCTTCTGGCTTCAGAATTCGACCAATCCACTATAGGCCGACCCACTCGATGGCCAGTCCAACTCATATAACAACCAACCGACCTAATCCAGTCTAGCCCGACCTAACCTGGTTGCACCATCACAAATATGAACTTCAATCCGATCGACCCAGTTACAACCAACCGACCCAATCCAAGATGGCCAATCTGATCTCCTAAATGACCGACCCAATCCAACTTTTGACTTTCTCCCCAAGTCATAACTTAACCGACCCGACCCACATCTGGCCGACCCGATCCATTTCCTGCACATCTCCAATTCTATTCAGATTTTGACCAAATCTTCGTCAAATGACAAATCCGACGAAACCAACTCAACCAAATCATTAAACACAATCATAAACATGCCATAACATTGCTAATAACATGAATATGATGATTATCGTTAAATTGATGTAAATCTCACCAAAAACCATTAAAATGAACATATGATCAGAATGAGAGATCTAACTTACATAAACATATGAAACGACATGGAATTAACGGGTAAAACTTGCTTAATTAGATCATAGGGTGATTCATATGAAAATGGACATATAATGGCATAGATCTATTGGAAAACACTAGAATTTGATTAGAAACATGCACAAACGCTCATATACTTTATTACATTCATGTGAGAGATGTAATTCACTCACTGATTATCCTAAACAAGTAAAAATCAAAGGAATATGAATTCGGATAGCAAGCACCTCGCACCAAACACCTTGATCCGATGAATCCTTGCTTCAATTAATATAGATCTAGCCTCCAATGGTGTAGATCTATGATTTCCCTCCTTGGATTTGGATTTTTAATAATGGAAAGGTGTTAGAGGAAGGAGGAGCACAAGACCACCCAATGAGGAAATGAAAAACTAAGCCATTTCCCATATCACTCATCCTCTATTTATACCCTCCCATCAGCCCACTAATGGGCCTCTCCAATTCATCCCATTATGGCTTACCAAATTTGGACAGCCAACTGAAAAAAACCTTTAAAACAGCGATTTCTCCCAAACCGCTAAGCCAAATGTTTAATATAACCACTCTATGGAAAGGCAACCATCAATTCCTTTCCAATGGCACAGGTCTTACCGTCTGATTCGACCTGAGTCAAAAGTTATGCCCTGTACAAGACTGATAGGGGTAAAATGGTCACAAACAAAATCGGTAAAAATTATGGACAAGTCTCACATCCGCAAAAAAGCATATTAAAAGATGAGAATGATCCAACCCTCTGGGAATAAAATTACAAAAATTATGATCTTCCGATACATAAAATGTGGGCTGTTACACAGCTAGTATACAATATAATGGGTCAGTGATATTCATGCTCTATGCATCGGTCGACACCAAGAACTATGGGTCGGTCACTAAGTGGTTCTATGGATCGGTCGGCACCAGGAGCTATAGTTCGGTCGGTCGGCTTCATCAGTTATGGGACAATCAGTCTCACCTCCTATGGATCAGTCAGAGATAAAGGAGCGGTCGGTCGGTCTCTCCCTCAAAGTGGGCAGTCGGTCTCTTTCTCAACATGGTCGATCGAGACATAACAGCTGGACACAACTGTATGGACTGGTCAGTGGCATTTTCGTAAATAAGTTTGTGACCAGTCCATAGTCTGCATATAAGATATCAGCCTCTTCATTTCACTCTCTCCACACCGATAAATACCTCATAGCTTCCATATTTTGGGGGATCGATTCCTAGTTCCACGAAGTGCTGCTCAATTTTTTTCTCAACTGTTCTAATCCATTCTAACCCGCATTAAAGTTCATTCAAGCTCCATTAAAGTTCATTCAACTGGTCTAAGCCATTCTAACCTCCATTAAAGTTCATTCAAGCTCCAGAGATCTAAGATGATTTTCGTATCAAGTTCCAGAAATCGAAGAGATTAGAGTGAAATGTATATAGTTGAGAGAAACATGTATTTTGTAATCCCTGTGATAATAATGAAATGTATTTTAATAGTGGATGTAGGTCAAATTTAGGACCAAACCACTCTAAATCGCTTGCACTTTACTTTTCCCCGCCTTACTTAGCTTTGTGTTTGATTACATTTTGAAGTGTAGATAAGCATTTTGGGGTGCTAGTGCCAATTTTTGCATTAACATTTTGGCGTAGGGCAGTGGGGATCGAACCCACAACCAAAGGTTAGGAGCCTTGGTGGGGGTTTGCTAAAGTGTTTTGCGAAAGCCTACTTTTTACGATAGGCTCCAAAAGTCCAAAAAGTGGGCCCGTTGAAGAATTTTCTTCAAAGTTTAAGAAATTGTCAGAATTAATGGTTGCTTTTAAGAAGAATAACAAGTCTGCTAGAGCTTCTGCAAGTGATAATAATGACGCGGTTACACCACGAACTTTGAATCAGGAAGTTGGTCAATCTTCAAGGCCAGGCGTAACTCGAGAAGAGTTGAATGTGGTCGTAACTGTCCTAAATGAAAGAATGAATGATACAACCAAGATGTTGATGGAGAAGCTTGGTGCTCTGCTCAATGCTCAAGCTAATCCTCCACCTCTAAAGGTTATGGTTAATATTGAGGAGAAAGATGACTGTTCTACCTCGGACCCTAGTCGTTCTCATTTTGAAGTGGAAGTCAATGATGGAGGGAATGACAAGGAGGAAGGGTTGAAGACTTCAAAGTTAAAGCACGACAGTATGTCGAGAAGCAAACTACTTCCGAGCACTGCTAGTCCCCACAAAGGGCACCTCCCAAGTGAGATTCAGGGCACTAGGACTCAAACCATGATCATTCTGGTAATAGGATCGCCGCCTGCTCCTTGGAGCGAACCAGTGATGAGCAGTATATCTCAGACAAGGTCAAGCGAATAATGAAAGAGAGCATGGAGAATTTTCTCCAAGTAAGATTCCGTCAGGTGAAATTCACTAAAAAATTTACACCTCCAACGATAGCAGCTTATGGGGGACTGGGGAACCGAACATCTTTTTGTTCAAGTACGATCAGCATATGAACGGAGCTAGAGCCACCGACGAAATAAAGTGCTTGTACTTCCCCGTATGGTTGGAAGGTGTAGCTGCATTATGGTTCACTAGGCTTCTGCCAGTGTTTGTTGACCAATTTGCTGATTTGTCAAAGAAATTCCAAGAACAGTTTTGACTGAAATCTACGAAAGTGAGGGATGTAATGTCACTCAACGATATGGAGCAGGAGCCGAGAGAGACAGTTAAGGATTTCCTCACATGATTTCATGCTACAGCAGCAGAGGTTACAGATCCATAACCTCGGTTTGTATTGATGGCGTTAAAGCGTGCTATAGATAAAAGGATCGAGTTCGGGAGGTGGGTCAAAATAAAGAAGCCTAAGACTTTGAGGAAATTCTATAAAAAAGCAAAGGAATACATGAGTGTGGAGGATGACCCTCATCTTGTACGAAATGTTGCGGAAAGTAGTGCTACTGGTGAAGGGAAAAGTGGTGAAGTCCAACCTGAGCAGAAGGATAGTTCTTGGCAGAAGAGAGGGAATGAAGGGAAGGACACCATATCTTATAAGAAGGTGTGATTCTTCGAGCATTCGGAGTTGACCCCTCTGAACGAAACTCCAGAAAAGATCAACTTCACTACCAAGGACTCAGGTATCTTTCCCGAAGTGAAGCCATAGAAAGTCACGGAGCAAAATGCCAAGTCTGGGAAGTTATGTCCCTTCCATAATCAACTGGGGAATAATACTAACGAGTGGAACCACCTAAAGAGTCTGATTGAAGAGAAAATCAGGAAAAACAAGCTTCAGCAATATGTAAGAAATTAGCAAAATGCTCAAGCTGCTCAGGGGAAGAATACATCCACAAATCAATCTGGATCAGGAGAGAAAGCTCCTACACCCAATACTATCTCGGGAGGACCTCACCTAACTGGAAAGAACCGGGGAGACATCAAGAGGTATGCTAGCGAGTTAAAGAATGCTTCGAAGAAGAGAAATGCTTTGTTCTAAGTAATTCATTTCCAGTGAAGATACCAAAGACTTCATATGAAGATGTGGTGTTCAAAGACAGTGATTCTGATGGAGTGGTTACACCAACGGTCGATCCTATGGTTGTCACAATCGGCATCAGCACGGCAATAGTGAGGAGGGTATTGGTTGACTGTGGTGCTTATGTCAATGTGCTCTTCAAGAATACATTCAATAGAATGAAGCTCTCCATGTTAGATGTACGGGCATGCCAAAACAAAATATGTGGGTTCACTGGTGAACCGAAGCAGCTAATTAGCGTGATTGACTTGCTCATGGTGCTTCGATATGGAGAGCAGAAAGTGGCCATGATGCAAACATTCGTCTTAGTGGATGAGCTCTCGGCTTATAATGCATTATTGAAAAGGTCGACTTTAGCTGGTTTTAACAATGCATTGGCTCTATGGTGCCTAACCATGAAGTTCCCAACAGAGAACGAAATAGATGTAATCACAGGTGATCAAGACATAGCTAGGGAGTGCTACATGGCAGAGTTGCGTGATGCTAGGAAGAGAAACTTGGGAAAGAATGTGGAGGTTCCCCTCGGCATTCATGATGTCGCCGTATAGCGATTAAGGCGGGGCCCCTGTACTGGCAAGCATAGCGGAGCACAAAAAGAGATGGATCCAAGAAAGGCCAGTACATGGGAGGGAAGAGTGATTTTTACATTGAGACCACAATTCCCGTTGTGGTTCATTCTAAAGACCCCGATCAAGTGCTAAACATAGGATCTCAGCTGATTTGCAAATTGCAGAGTGAGTTGATTGTTTTCTTGAAATCGAATTTGGATGTGTTCGCGTGGAGCCACTCGGATATGTGCTAAATATCTCCAGAAGTTGCAGTCCATAAGCTCAATATTGACCCACGTGTTCCATCCGTGAAGCAAAAGAGGAGAATCCAAGGTACGGAAAGATTAAGAGCTCTGAAAGAAGAAGTTGATAGACTAATGGAAAATGGCTTCATCAGAGAATCCACTTATCAGAATTGGGTTTCCAACCCCGTGCTTGTAAAGAAATCGAACGACAAGTGGCGTGTTTGTATAGACTACTCTGTTCTTAGCAAAGCCTATCCTAAAGATAATTTTCCTCTTCCTAGGGTAGATCAGCTTGTGCATTCTATAGCTGGGCATGAGTTGCTTTCGTTTTTGGACGCTTATTCAGGGTATAATCAGATTATGATGTACGCCCCAGATTAGGAAATTATAAGCTTCATCACGAATGTTGGCTTATATTGTTATAAGATGATGTTGTTTGGTTTGAAGAATGCCGGAGCGACTTACCAGCGACTAGCTAATGCTATGTTCAAAGCTCAAATCGGTAAAACAATGGAAGTGTATGTTGATGATATGTTGGTCAAGTCAAAAAGGGCCACTGATCACTTAGAAAATTTGGCCGAGATGTTCAATATTTTACGCAAGTTTGGTATGAAGTTGAATCCTTTGAAGGGTTCATTTAGGGTCGCATCAGGGAATTTTTTGGGCTTCATGGTAAATGCCAGAGGTATAGAAGCCAACCCAGCTCAAATTTCAGCTCTGAGAGAGATGTGAGCTCCTAGAATCAAGAGAGAACTTTAATGCTTAAATGGAAAGATTGCTGCACTAAACTGCTTCATATCAAGAGCAACCGATAGGTATATTTCTTTCTTTTACGCTCTAAGAAGAGGAAAGAAAGATATTCAGTGGACTCATGAATGTCAGAAAGCATTTGAGGATTTAATCCAGCACATGGCAACACCACCAATGTTATCCAAGCCCAATGATGGGGAATACTTATTCTGGTACTTGGCGGTGTCTGCTCATGCACTAAGTGCTACTTTGGTAAGGGAGGAACCGAAGGTTCAAAGTCCAATGTACTATATCAGTAAGAGATTAATCGGGGCAGAGTTGAACTACCCAAAGCTCGAAAAGCTCGCTTATTGTCTACTCATAGCCTCAAAGAAGCTGAGGCCATACTTTCAAGCACATTTAGTTAAAGTCGTTACCGATCAGCCATTAAAGCAAGTTCTGTTCTGCTCAAAGACGTCGGGGAGATTATTGAAATGGAATATTGAGCTTAGTCAGTATGACATTACCTATCACCCTCAGAGAGCGATCAATGGACAGGCACTAGCGGATTTTATGGAAGAGTTCACAGACCACAGAGAGGAGAAGGAAGAACCTGTCAGATTGTTAATTCAATGGAAGTTGTTTGTCGATGGGGCATCAAACAATTATTGTTCTGTGGCAGGGTTAATTCTAGAAACTCCTGAAGGAAGATCAATTTGTTATGCGCTAAGGTGTGAGTTCCCATCAACAAACAACGAAGCTGAATATGAAGCCCTTATCACCGGATTAAGGCTGGCAAAAGAATTATAGTTGAAGACTTTGCAAATATTTAGCGATTCGCAATTGGTGGTGTAACACTCCACCTCCGTTAAGATCACTCACAAAGGGAATGCCCTAGCTTCGGTTGAATGTTTTAGGTAAATGATGCAGATAAATTACAAGGCAGACAAATAAAGCAGCGGAAAATAAAGTCATTTTATAAACAATGTGGTTCAGTCAAGCTATTACAACAATTTATCTCAATCATACTTAAAAATAATACATAGAACTTCTGTCTTGATTCAAAAACTTCCAAGTATAAAAGAAGCATAAAAATAACAATGATATTCCCCAATAAAGCATGAACCGGCCAAGACAGTGGAAGAGAGAGTCCAAAGCATTACATCGTCTATCTTCGAGCTTGGAAAGAAAACTGTGCTAAGTGGTAACATATCCTCCCTGTGAACCTGGGGGGCGGGGAGTCGAAGAAAAGAGGCGAAACAAACTAGGTCAGACATAATTCTGGTAAGTCCAGTGATTTCAGCATATAAATAGGCAAAAGCATTATGACGTGAATAAACTGAATATAAGACAATACTTAGATAAGAAGGATAACAAGATAACATTCAATTAGCGTAGATATGAAAGAACAAGATAAACTGAATGCGCTTCTGCTCTTTCTCTACTTCGCTACTACCTGGTTATTCTGATTTCTATATCTCTACACCCCCTAACTAGTGTCCCAACTAGAAATCTGTGTAAAATGATAATATGATAACGTGATCCAAATCCCCGCAATTATGGTAGCCTTCAGGTGTACATCTAGTAAGAGTATCTTACCTCAATCAACCTAATTGCCATGAAGATGTTAGATGTACCCTTACTACCCTATTAATCGGCTCCCTACTTATATTAATGTTTCGTGTGTCTGTGTCAATCGACCCTCTCTTGCGTGTAGATACCCTGTGCTGGTCCCACCATAAGGTGTATCAATCCTTATGATAGCAACCCGACACGATTCAAGATGCACAGTGTATAACTACTGGTACCCAATGCCTGCTTTTTCCCACTCCGGAGTACGTGCATGCCCGTAAACCATCGGAACCTACACTGACGTACCCCCTGCCGCTATTTTGACCGCTTATAATCAACCCAGTAACCTTGCCCCACCCTGCCTAGTTTTATGGTACCATAATACATCTATGTGGGTTACTGCTGAAATAGGTCTTCGTTACTAGGGTTTCTTACTGGTTAAGTTTGTGGGCCTATATTTACTAATATTACACACCAACCCGATATGTACTTAACCCTCCCACTGATTCAAACATGTTTACTTAATGGTTAAGTTTGCGGGCCTATATTTACTAATATTACCCACTAACCCAATATGTACTTAACCCTCCCACACATTACGTCACATTGGTTAAGTATTGGCCATTCATGTTAACTTAACCCACCTGCTCATCATGTCATGTTGGTTAAGTGTTTCTTATTAACCCTTCTCATTCGTCATGTTGGATTGGTTAAGTGTTTCCTATTAACTTAACCGTGTTCATTCATCATGTTATATTGGTTAAGTATTTCCCATTGACTTAACCCCATTCGTTCATCAGATTACATTGGTTAAGTGTATCTTATTAACTTAACCCCACGCGTTCATCATCTGTATTGGTTAAGTGTCATCAACTAATTCAAGTTAACTTAACCCACCCACTTGCCGTGTTACGTTGGTTGAGTGTTGTAACACCCCACCTCCGCTAGGGTCACTCACAAAGGGAATGCACTAGTTTTGGAGGAGCGTTATCAAGGTAAACAAACACAGAAATATTACAAGACAGAACATAGACAAAATAGCGGAAGAATCAAAAGCTAAATTTCATTACTTTCAAAAAGAGTCAAAACCTTTTACATCAAATAGCCAAGGTCATTAGTATCCATTACAACAAATTCTGTCTTGCATAAATAAAAAAGCATAATCTTAAAACAACAAAAGTAGCTTAATTCCCCAAAGGTAGCAAAAATGCAGGCATAGCATAGCTCAAGATCAAACCGTACATGAGCTGAACCGAAAGCAAGCGAAATCCAAGCTAAGTGCTAGAGTTTCCTCCTTGAGAACCTTGGGGGGGAAACGAAAGGAAAAGAGGTGAAAGAAAACGGGTCAGTCATAAAGAGTGGTAAGTCCTAGTGACTTTCAGCATAAAAACAGGTAAAGGTAACATGACATGTACAAACTGAAAGTAAACATAAGGATGATGACAAGATGGGCAAGATAGACTAAGATAACATGATAAATCAAGTATAAATCAAGTATAGTATCACATATTCAAGGTTCTCTGCATCAACTGTACTAGAATCCCAAACCCATGTCTTGTATTCATCATGAAATGATCCCTTGGCCCAATATCATGAAATGACTCATTACTAGGTCCAACAGAATGATCCACTAATCGATCGGCTCCCTACAAGTTCTAGCTCGTCATGTATCTGTGTCATACGGCCCTATCACGAATGTAGTCACCTGTGCTAGGTCCACCATAGGGTGTATCAAGCCCTAGGGTGCCAACCACGGACACGAATCAAGCATGCATAGATAAACCTACTGATGCCCAATGCCTGCTTTTTCAACTCCAGACCATGTGCACGACCATAGCCCACCTGAACCTACACTGGCGCACCAACACAGCCGTCGTTCTGGTCGCTTACAATCAGCCCAGTAATCGTGCCCCACCCTGCCTATTTTCAGGGTACCATGATACATCTAGTGGGTTACTGCTGAAATGGACTGCGTAACTAGGGTTTTCGTCCAATAGGTAAAGTGTTGTCATTTAAATTCATGACTTAACCCTTATCAGTCTAGCATGTCAATTTGGTTAAGTGTTGTCATTCAAGTTCGGGACTTAATCCGCCTACGAAACATGTCAAATTGGCTAAGTGTTGTCGTTCAAGTTCACGACTTAGCCCTACGAATCCTGTATCAAGTTGGTTAAGTGTTGTCTTTCATGTTCATGACTTAACCCTATCATGTGGCATTAATTCATTAATGCACCCCAACCTCTCACATCAGACCTGTTGTTGTGGTCACTTGATATGCCGGGCGGTTCCCTGCAGAATTACACCACAACTCAGTCTGACCTCGGGTTTTCAAGTGTGATATGACCAACTACCCACATTGGATCCTATTGTTTGCAGTAACTGGATTTGCCAGGCGGTTCCGGGCAGAATTACACTGCAAACTCAACCCAACCTCGAGTTGGCCATTTTCAAGTTCATTCTAGTGTCATGTCCATGTTCAAGATTCATGTCAAGTTTCATGGCGAGTTTCATACCAAGTTTCCTATAATTACCGATTTTTCCCAATGTTACTCCATCTAAATATTAGGCTAACAATCTTAGCCTAATTTTCCGTCCGTATGATTTTTGACATATACTATTTGGCTAAAAACTTAGCCTAATTTAACTTACACAAAATCTGCATAAAGAAATTCATTAACATAAACATGACATAGGTGTAAACTTGGCATTCTCGGCATAGTCAATATGAACACCATAGGTGTGTACTTGCAAAATAATCAACATGAATATCATAGGTGTGATCTTGCAACGTAGTCTAAATCAACATACATATATGTGAATTTGCAACATAGACTAAATAAACCTACATATATGTGAACTTGCAAATCAATCACGAGCATATGAATAAGTGTGATCTTGAAATATGACATTGGTTTAACATATACACATAAACATGTAGATCTAACATGTGGTCACATATGTGTTATGATTTTACAATCTAAAACTTGCATAACATGATAAACTACACAACTTGTCATAGCAGGTTATACTCCAATATACATATGAACAGACTTATTCATTAATTCCCAATTCAACATGATAATAAAATAGAATATCATTCAATTTCACATATAACATAATAAACGTTGTTCTATTATCAATTTATTTCCAAGGCATAACATAACTGAATAAATTGAGTAAAACATTGCAGGCATATAGATCTGATAACATTATGAACATGAAAAGGTTTGAATAATAATCTAGGTAAGAACATGGATAGATCTAACTTAAATAGAAAAATCCCCAAAATCAAGATCCAAGGACAAATAAAGAAAATAGGTCTGAATAGAAAATCAAGCTTAGATCCAATTTTACAGTCATAATCCTAGACAATAACCTCATGGCCATGAATCATAGGTGATTAGCCACAATTGTCCTTGTCATAGTCATAGGCAATGGTCTTATGTTCATAGTCATAGGCATAGGCATAGTCTTATGTTCACAGCCATAGGCATAGGCATAGTCTTATGAAAGAGTTTGATTTACAACGTGAATAGGCCCAAACTGATTTCAAAACGATATTCCCAAAAAGTCAAGATCCAAGATGAACAAGAATAGATATGAATCAATTATCATACATAGATCCAATTCCAATTTACAACATGTCCATATTAAGTTTATAGTTTTTATGTATAGGTAACTCGAACTTACATATCGTGGTCTAAGAAATTTAGATGCAGAATTCAAGTCTAGAAATTTGTCGTTGAATTGTTGAATCGTTGAATCTTGCTTTAATTGTAGAAGCAAATCCCCAATATGAAATTCCTAGCCGTAGTCTTCATGAAATAATCTTCGCGTTTTAATTTAATTTAATTTAGAGGAAGAAGAAGAAGCCATGATCATCAAGAGTTTGTACAGCATAAGGTTAGAGAAGAATGGTGTAAAGAGAATGAGGCTAGGGGGCTGTTTATATAGGGTTAGGCGGATGAATCTGGTCACGAAACGAGTCTAAATATATCAGAATGCATCAGGTTCAAAAACTGGGTTCGGGAGGCAGGTCGACCCCCAGGTCGACACTATGGTCGACCTGGTCCCTGGGAGGTCGACACTATGGTCGACCCCCAGGTCGACCTGGTCCTGGGCGGGAAATTTCCCGCCCAGCTTGTTCTGGGTTTTGAATTCGAATTTGAATCCGAATTTTCGAGCTGTTTTTGATTCTGAAATTTTCTGAAACTTCGGAGGGTCATATCTCCCTCATACGGACTCCGATTCTCGCAAACTCGGACTCGTTTCCAAGCAGAATTTCGAGACGAACGCAATGGCGCAACCCGTTTTCCTTGATTCATATTTTTAAAAATTAATTCTGCCTTGATTTATGGTTTTAACATGTTATTAAAATACGGGTTGTTACATTCTCCCCTCCTTAAAGGATTTCGTCCCCGAAATCTTCACGTTAAGAAGAATGAATCCTATCATCCAATCAACCATCTACTCAACCATCATCCACAAGCAACCATTGTCCTTAAAAGATTTCTAATGCTATATGAACATATGCAGAAAGTGTGTGTATATGTTCCTTATCTAGTGCAAATGATCAGACCTGATTGATCTTCTTAATGCAAAATATGTTTAGTGCCATAAATCCAACATGTATGCAAATAGTCCTAGTCACATAAACACTATATGTGTGAACAAACATCCATCCATATGCAACATTCACATGATAACACATTCAATTTCATTCATAAACAAGTATAAACACTCATGCATATGCAATATGAAAATGTGTCTGAGCCGATCTAGTGCCTAATGTGTGTTATGCAACCACGAGCAACCACTTGCGACCACTTGCAACCATTTGCAAACATCAACCATAACATGTTTCAATCACATGTTTACATCCAAAAGGGTTCTACCTAAGGTTCTCAAGATAGGATTGAGAAGATAAGCAAGATAAAACAAAGCATAAAGGAGAAGAAGTTAAAGATGTACCCCTAGAAGATCCTGTTGGCGGGGCTTGCCCTTGCTTCTTAGGGCAGTTCTTGCTGATATGTCCAATATCACCACACTGAAAGCATGCTCCCATCATCATCTTCTTTTTTCTACAATCCTGGAGTATAGGCCCCTCAATACCACAGAAGTGGCATTTTCTTTTTTCATGTATCTTGTTATCATTATTGATGTTGTTTTTCTTGTCGCCTTTCTTGGAGTCTACCTTCTTGTTTGGAGACTCATTCACCTTGACCTACTTCTTACCATTCTTGTCTTCTTCATTTAAGAGCGCCATGTCTACTAGCTTTTCGTAAGTAGCCCCTATAGGTATATGGGTCATAGCCAAGCTGTGAAGTGGCTCATTCAATCCTTGCTTAAGAGATAAGAATTTTTCCAGCTGTAAACTTCGTTCAGCATGCAAGAGGAATTTCATCTCAAACCTTACTCTGAAATCTATTCATGTTTAAACCGGCCTCTCGGCGTTAGTGACTTCCCACCAATAGGAAGCTTCGTCTTTGAGCAACCATACCGCCAACTGTACTTTCTGCCTATCGTCCACCTCAAAGATAACGAACAAATCCTCAGTTTCTTTGAGCCAGTTCCTTGCTTCTATGAATGATTCAGTTCCCTTGAATCCTTTCCACCCATGGCCCTAAAATCTTTACAGATCTTTGAGAAAGCAATTGCACTAGGAGAGGGCGGAGGAGGAGGAATCGCTACAGCTGGACGGGGAATATCCGCTAGGGCTTGCATCGTTTGCCCAAGCCTCTAAGTACCTCCTGAACCAGCCAGGTATTGGCATGCCCTCTGGAAAGTTAAGATTCCCAGACATGCTGAAATGAAAAAGAAGAGACTCAACGAGGAAACAAAGGATAGTGCTAATGGCTTTTGTGGAATAGCCTTCAAATAAAACAAGACTTTTCTTGAAAAGTGCTTCTTTGTAAACGGTTTTGAAAATAGTCTTAGAAGGTTTTTTTTAAAAAAAACTTTTGCCTAGTCCGGTAACCTTCTGCTCTGATACCAAATGTAACACCCCACCTCCGCCAGGGTCACTCACAAAGGGAATGCACTAGTTTTGGAGGAGCATTATCGAGGTAAACAAACACAGAAATATTACAAGACAGAACATAGATAAAACAGCGGAAGAATCAAAAGATAAATTTCAATACTTTCAAAAAGAGTCAAAAACTTTTACATCAAATAGCCAAGGTCATTATTTTCCATTACAACAAATTCTGTCTTGCATAAATAAAAAAGCATAATCTTAAAACAACAAAAGTAGCTTAATCCCCCAAAGGTAGCAGAAATGAAGCCATAGCATAGCTCAAGATCAAACCGTACATGAGCTGAACCGATAGCAAGCGAAATCCAAGCTAAGTGCTAGAGTTTTCTCCCTGAGAACCTGGGGGGGGAACGAAAGGAAAAGAGGCGAAAGAAAATGGGTCATGTGACGGCCCGCCCCGCACCAGCCTGCATTTCCTCCGGGAGTGCGCTGTACACATGCCCGACTAGCACGAAACGGTCGCCAAAGAAAGGAAAGAAGGGAATGAACTAATCAGAGAACCTGTAGCATGTCTCACAGCGCATGGGATAAAATATAGTAATAACATACTTGACATAAAACAGGCGAGACAGTGCATAAGCTGATAACTAATAATCAATGTCAACATCAAAGCAGCGGAAATCCAAATACAGCTTATTACAACTTTCCAAATTTACTGTCTCTAAACAAAAGAAAGCTAAAATAGAAGATACACCAACAATGCCCAAGCAGTGATCTTCAACAACACAGGGAGAATACTATATATATTACGTGGAAGCCTCCTGCTCGTCTCCGGATCATCTACCCGTGCATCACCAGCTAACCTGTCTCTAGTCTGCTCGTGTGAGCACCCAGAGTAATAAGAAGAGACATAAAACTCTGGGTCAGACATAAAGTCTGGTATGAGCGATAAACATCTAAACAGAATGATAACAGGTATACTAAACCATACCTGAACCTGGACCTGCAACCAAAGAGTTAGTACCACATACCGTACAATACTCCAAGGTGCCATAATAAATAATGTAAGAATACGGGGGTGGGGTGTGCATGTCGCAATGATAGCAAACAAATCATCCATAGCAACCATCCTCACATCTCTCACTCAGTGCGTAAAGCGTACGACATCTACCACTTTGGAACACTAGACAAACTGAGGTAACAACGAATCCCGACTTGTAGAAACCCTGCTGTGACCAAGACAACACTTGGAGTCATGACCAAACATTTCAATGACCCACTTCATTGGTCGTAGCCCTTGGTTCTACCGATGCCATAATGGCCCTGAATCCGCCTTCGTACCTCCTACCATAGTGGTCCAAAGCTATAGACGTCGATAACTCCTTGGCACGCGTCCCGCAGCAAAGCCCAATCATGAAGTGAACTCGTTGATTCCCATCTGAATCTTAAGCTCTAACTTCTCATTTGGACTTCCTTTGCATCTCGGGTTTGGTCGAATTGGAGTGGGTCTTCAGAAAAGTTGTCGTGCAGTAGCAGCTCTAGAATTCGGTTCGGTTCGGTCACCCATGCTCGGTTCGGTTCGGAGTGCCACCTTCCTCTGGGTTCGGGTCCTTCTCCTTGTCTTCTTTCATTCGATTCGGGTAGGGTACTTCGCTCCGGGTCGGGTCGGGGTCCTCCTCCAGGTCGGGTCGGGTGTCCTTCCCTCCAGCGCTCCAATCCCTAGCTTATTTCTTCACGTGTTCCGATCCGATCCCTCCTTGCCATCTGATCCGCGTGGCCTTCCCTCTTGCTAGTTCTCCCGAGTGTTTGCTTCCGATCCGAGCTCTGCATCTCAATCGATCCGATCTGGCCTCCAATCACTCTTCCGATCCGATCCGCTCCCTAGCTTACTCCGATCCGATCCCCTTGTCCACCCCAACTCTAAGTGAACAGTCTTCCTTTTTGCCAAGCCTTCTCCAGCGACAAGTTCCAATCCAGTTCGAATCCCCTTGGTCAGTTCACAAATCCGATCCGACCCCCTTTCTCCGATCCGAACCGGTTCGGAACCTGCACACTTCTGCAATTTTCCAGCAAGCTTTCTACGCCATTCGACGACGTTTTCGAGCAATTTAACTATTCTAATCAATCATGAAACATACCACAGAGTCATAGCAACATGTAATAGCAACCACAAACAACAACCAACAATTCAAATGAATCAAAATGGATCAAAAGTAGCTAAAACCTCATATTTTCCCTTAAGCACTCTTAATCGTGCTTAAGCATACAATTAGCAAAAAAACATCGAAATTATCTCAAATTTCTAACAGAGGCTTAAAACATTATTTTAGAATTTTAAGAATTTTTCCAGAATTTATTTACGTATAAATTCGCTAATCTTCACTAATTACCCTTAATTAACTGTAATTAGTGTCAAAATGATGCTATCACTCACCTTGGCCACAAATGAAATTCTCAGAACTGAAACTCCTCTGATTTGGGGCGAATACTGATGTCTAACAGCAGCTCCAACCTTGCTTTGGTGCTTTTTCTCCTTAATTTGGTGTTGCTAAGCCTAATCTTCAATTAGAGAGTGATTTGGGGTGTTTTAGATGTAGGAAGCCATTACTAAGGTCTCAAGGAGGTTTGTGGCGGCTCAAAACTGAAATGAAAGTGACAACCTAACCCTAATCAGACCTCCTATACCTCTAAACCCGAAATTCCCCTTGGGCCTAGCTGCTAATCACCCGGTTAAGCCCAATTAAGCTGTCTTTCACCATCTGAAACCTGTTTCAGCCATATCTCCCAAACGGTAAGTCCGTTTGGCTAATGTGACCACTCTACGGAAAGAGAAACCATCATCCGAAGCCAATGGAAGTGGTTTCAGGTCAAAATTCCTTTCCAGTCAAAAGTTATGGCCAAAACAGTGCCAACTAGGGGTAAAATGGTCATTTAAAAATCGGGAAAAATCATGAACATGGGAAATGACCCCAATAGTCGTCTCCCAAAGTTACATGACCATACAACTTCGTATGTGAAAGAAATAAATATCCTACGATCCTATGATGCGTAGAACGCGGGTCGTTACACTCTCCCCCCCCTTAAGAAATTTCGCCCCCGAAATTCCTTAACCCAAAACATACAAAGGATCCCGCATGCCTAACAACCACATATAACAATCAAACATGCAAAACAAGCAAACAAGCCTATCCTAGCATGCGGAAAAACTAAATCGAAGTCAAAATCTTACCAGACAAAGAGTTCTGGATACTTCTTCCTTACGTCCTCCTCTGTTTCCCAAGTACAATCACTCTCGTCCTCGCTCCACTGTACCTTGACTAGCTTCACCGACTTCCTTCGAAGTTGCTTCATGTCGTGTGCGACAATACGGGCCGGCTTGCGGTTCCCAACCGCCTCGGGTTCTACTTCGAAGTCCTCTAACTGATCAGGTGAAATAGTCATATCTGAGTCGTGAACGAACTTCCTTAGTTGGGAAACATGAAATACGTTATGAACTCCCGCCATCTTCTCTGGTAAGTCAATTCTATATGCCAAATTCCCGACTAATTCAAGAACAGGGAATGGGCCAACAAATCTTGGTGCCAACTTGCCTCTCCTGCCAAATCGTATTACGCTCTTCAACGGAGAAATCTTGACAAACACCAAGTCGCCAACGGAGAATTTTAAGTCCCTTCGCCTCTTATCAGCATAACTCTTCTGTCTATCTTGGGCAACCTTCATTCGTTGTTGAATGGTCTTGATTTTATCTGAAGTTTCCCTCACCACATCTGGTCCAAGCATAAACTTCTCGCCAGTCTCTATCCAACATGATGGTGAGTTGCACGGTCTTCCATACAAAGCTTCAAATGGAGCCATACCGATGCTGGATTGGTAGCTATTATTATATGCAAACTCTACTAGATGCAAATGGTCATCCCATGATCCACCAAAATCCAATATACATGCTCTCAAGAGATCTTCCAAAATACGGTTCACCCTCTCCGTCTGACCGTCGGTCTGAGGATGATATGCGGTACTGAGATGTAACTCTGACCCTAGCGCCTCTTGTAAGCTCTTCCAAAACCCACTAGTAAACAACGGGTCTCGGTCGCTCACAATGCCTTTAGGTACTCCATGAAATCTCACTACCCACTTCATATACAATTCTGCTAACTTAGCTGCCGTTCTTGACGATTTGACTGGTATAAACCTTGCACTTTTAGTCAGTCGGTCTACAATTACCCAAATGCTGTCATATCCCGATCTAGTTCTTGGTAAACCATCGATGAAATCCATCGAGACTTGTTCCCATTTCCATTCGGGAATTTCTAAGGGCTGTAACAACCCACTAGGCTTCTTTTGCTCAGCTTTAACTAGCTGGCAATTCATGCACTTGGATATAAACTTCCCAACGTCTCTTTTCATCCCTTCCCAGTAGTAAGTCTGCTTCATATCTCGATACATCTTATTACCACCGGGGTGTATAGTCAGCTTTGAGTGATGACATTCTCTAAGCACTTCATCCCTTAATCCACTGACATTGGGTACAACAAGCTTTCCATTCTTTCTAAGCCATCTATCTCGATCAAGCCCATACTTGTTCACCTCCTCATCGATACCCATCTCTAACTTGGAGATGATTTCCAATAGGTTAGGATCGTCCCTCTGACTAGAGCCGATCCGCTCAATCAAAGTGGGTCTGATCGTCAAACTTGCTAACATTTCTGGATCCAATTCGCACTTTGGTCTGAAATCAAACCCCGCGATAAACTCCAGTTGCTTCCATTCAAGGAACATAGCCCCTAAGCTGGCATGTCTTCTACTCAATGCATCAGCCACCGCATTGCCCTTTCCTGGTGTGTATGCGATGTCAAAATCATAGGAAGCTAAGAACTCTAACCATCTCTGCTGACGGAGATTTAAATCCTTCTGGGAGAATAGATACTTCAACGACTTATGATCTGTAAACAGCTCAAATCTTTCTCCCAAGAGATAGTGTCTCCACATCTTTAACGCGAACACGATCGCTGCCAATTCTAAATCATGGGTAGGGTATCTTCTCTCGTGCGGTTTCAATTGCCGACTTGCATAAGCTACAACCCTACCGCCTTGCATCAATACAGCACCCAATCCGGTACCACATGCATCCGTGTATACCGTCATCTCTTCATCCCCCTCAGGAATGACTAACACCGGTGCGCTTGTCAACTTGTCCTTTAGACTTCTGAACGCATTCTCGCACCTTTCATCCCAGACAAAAGCTTGATTCTTCTTGGTCAACTGGGTCAACGGTGCTGCTATCTTGGAGAAACCTTGGATAAACTTACGATAATATCCCGCTAACCCCAAGAAACTCCTTACATCTGTTGCATTCTTGGGCGTAGGCCAATCCTGTACCGTAGCCACCTTCGCCGGGTCCACGGCAATACCATTCTCTGATACAACATGACCCAAGAACCTCACTTCCCTCTTCCAGAAGTGACACTTAGAAAACTTTGCTTTCAATTGGTGTTTTCTCAACACCTCCATCGCTACTCTTAAATGTTCCTTGTGTTCTTCCTCTGTCCTCGAATAGACCAAAATATCATCAACGAACACAAGGACAGACTTATTCAGCTGATCTCTGAATACCCTATTCATAAGGTCCACAAAATATGCCGGGGCATTAGTCAGCCCAAATGGCATAACCAACCATTCATAAAATCCAGACGGCGTCCGAAATGCCGTTTTAGCTATACTCTCAGCTTCCACTCTAAGCTGATGAAAACCTGTCGCGAGATCCAACTGAGAAAATACTCTCGCGCCACTCAACTGATCAAACAAATCATCTATCCGCGGTAGAGGATACTTGTTCTTCCTCGTCACTTTATTCAACTCGCGGTAGTCTACACACAAACGAAGGGAACCATCCGCCTTGGTAGCAAACACAACTGGTGCTCCCCATTCAGAAACACTCCTTCTGATAAATCCCTTCTTCAAAAGATCGCTGACTTGCACCTCGAGCTCTCGCTGCTCCCTTGGTGCCATACGACGAAGTGGCATCACTATTGGTCTGGCATCTTTTACCAAATCAATACGGAACTCAATCTCTCGGTGTGGTGGAAGTCCGGTCACTTCTTCGAAAACATCCGGATACTGGCCAACCACGGGCAAACCTGACAACTCACTATGCGGAATGTCGAGGGAGTTTAGAAAACTAGCCAATACCCCCTTACTGGGTAGACCACCAAACGCTATCCTCCGCCCATCATCCGCTCTAGCTGTCACCAACAAGCCCTCACAGTCTACCACCACCCCGTATCTTTGGAGCCAATCTACTCCCAAAATAATGCCAAACCCAGTAAAGCCCAAAACAAAGCAATCACAAACAAACATGCATCCATGACTCGATAGAACCACATTACGACAAATCATGCTAAGGCTAGTCGAACCGCCAATCGGGTTCGTCACTACTAAAGGTCTATCGACAATCTCGGGCTCCAATCCCAACCTATCTACCAGGTCACTAGATATGAAAGAACTGGAAGCTCCGGTATCAAACAAAACTCTAATAGGAACATCATAAACAGAAAGCATACCTTGAATGACGACACTCTTTCCCTTCTCCACCGCAGTTGGGGCATTCGACGAAGAAGGAATAGCATTAAGAGCATATGCTTTCACCATTTGCTTTTCTTTAGGGGGCTGTGGACACTTGTCCTTGTGATGTCCCAATTGGCCACAATTGAAGCACTTCCTATCCGCTGGCTTGGCCCGACAATTACTAGCATAATGGCCCTTCTTACCACAGCTGAAGCACTCCACATCTTGCTTATTCTTTTTCTTCTGGCCATCCTTAGCCTGATTCTGCTTTCTCTTATTCTGCGAACCACCTTTGCCTCCACCACTAGCTTGTGGCTTTGGCTCTTCTGCAGATGCAACTTCAGTCTTCGGCTTAGGGTAGAGACTTTCTGACCTTAACGCTTTCCCCACAATCGATTCAAACGTCTCATCGATGTGGTTAATAAGTTTTTCCCCCAAGTATTGATCCAAACCAGTTATGAATTTCTCATTCTTTTTCTCGGCAGTATCTATAAGAGATAACCCATATTTTGACAAAGTGTCAAATTCAGCAATATACTCCGAGACAACCCTGCCATTCTGCTTGAGCTCCAAGAATTTCTTAAACAACATTGACTTCTGAGCAGCTGGAATGAACTTCTCACTAAAGCGAGCCTTAAACTGCTCCCAAGTAATCTGATCTTCGGGAGTAGCTGCCTTTATAGCATTCCACCAGTTCATTGCCCGCCCTTGCAGCTGACGGGACGCTAGCTTTCTCTTCATCGCATCCTCGATACCCAAATCCTCGAAGATACGTTCGCAACTATCCAACCAATCTTGAACATCCGTAGCCGACTCCGTTCCGTGGAACGGCTTCCCACCAAGACTAGTATAGTCCTTATTCAGCTTGGCGAAGTCGACTCTTGGCGCCTGCACTATTGGACCACCACCATTTCCACCATTGGGAGCTGCCCTCTGAACATCTCTAAGCATCTCTCTCATGAGGTCAGTAAACATCGTCCTCATGTCAGCAGCATTCCCATTATTGGTTCCCCTACCAGCACCTCTAGTATCTCGGCTCATCGTCAATCTGAAAAAGGAAATGATTAACGACTCCATAGTGGTGCTAGTGCAGTACGACTCCATCCTTATACTACTAATAGTATATATATATAGCTTTTGAAAACCAAAATAATCACAAATACGCTCTCTCGTATACGTATACTATCTCTCCCTGATAATTTCCCTAGGTTAACTACGCAACCTAGAGCTCTGATACCAAGTGTGACGGCCCGCCCCGCACCAGCCTGCATTTCCTCCGGGAGTGCGCTGTACACATGCCCGACTAGCACGAAACGGTCGCCAAAGAAAGGAAAGAAGGGAATGAACTAATCAGAGAACCTGTAGCATGTCTCACAGCGCATGGGATAAAATATAGTAATAACATACTTGACATAAAACAGGCGAGACAGTGCATAAGCTGATAACTAATAATCAATGTCAACATCAAAGCAGCGGAAATCCAAATACAGCTTATTACAACTTTCCAAATTTACTGTCTCTAAACAAAAGAAAGCTAAAATAGAAGATACACCAACAATGCCCAAGCAGTGATCTTCAACAACACAGGGAGAATACTATATATATTACGTGGAAGCCTCCTGCTCGTCTCCGGATCATCTACCCGTGCATCACCAGCTAACCTGTCTCTAGTCTGCTCGTGTGAGCACCCAGAGTAATAAGAAGAGACATAAAACTCTGGGTCAGACATAAAGTCTGGTATGAGCGATAAACATCTAAACAGAATGATAACAGGTATACTAAACCATACCTGAACCTGGACCTGCAACCAAAGAGTTAGTACCACATACCGTACAATACTCCAAGGTGCCATAATAAATAATGTAAGAATACGGGGGTGGGGTGTGCATGTCGCAATGATAGCAAACAAATCATCCATAGCAACCATCCTCACATCTCTCACTCAGTGCGTAAAGCGTACGACATCTACCACTTTGGAACACTAGACAAACTGAGGTAACAACGAATCCCGACTTGTAGAAACCCTGCTGTGACCAAGACAACACTTGGAGTCATGACCAAACATTTCAATGACCCACTTCATTGGTCGTAGCCCTTGGTTCTACCGATGCCATAATGGCCCTGAATCCGCCTTCGTACCTCCTACCATAGTGGTCCAAAGCTATAGACGTCGATAACTCCTTGGCACGCGTCCCGCAGCAAATCCCAATCATGAAGTGAACTCGTTGATTCCCATCTGAATCTTAAGCTCTAACTTCTCATTTGGACTTCCTTTGCATCTCGGGTTTGGTCGAATTGGAGTGGGTCTTCAGAAAAGTTGTCGTGCAGTAGCAGCTCTAGAATTCGGTTCGGTTCGGTCACCCATGCTCGGTTCGGTTCGGAGTGCCACCTTCCTCTGGGTTCGGGTCCTTCTCCTTGTCTTCTTTCATTCGATTCGGGTCGGGTACTTCGCTCCGGGTCGGGTCGGGGTCCTCCTCCAGGTCGGGTCGGGTGTCCTTCCCTCCAGCGCTCCAATCCCTAGCTTATTTCTTCACGTGTTCCGATCCGATCCCTCCTTGCCATCTGATCCGCGTGGCCTTCCCTCTTGCTAGTTCTCCCGAGTGTTTGCTTCCGATCCGAGCTCTGCATCTCAATCGATCCGATCTGGCCTCCAATCACTCTTCCGATCCGATCCGCTCCCTAGCTTACTCCGATCCGATCCCCTTGTCCACCCCAACTCTAAGTGAACAGTCTTCCTTTTTGCCAAGCCTTCTCCAGCGACAAGTTCCAATCCAGTTCGAATCCCCTTGGTCAGTTCACAAATCCGATCCGACCCCCTTTCTCCGATCCGAACCGGTTCGGAACCTGCACACTTCTGCAATTTTCCAGCAAGCTTTCTACGCCATTCGACGACGTTTTCGAGCAATTTAACTATTCTAATCAATCATGAAACATACCACAGAGTCATAGCAACATGTAATAGCAACCACAAACAACAACCAACAATTCAAATGAATCAAAATGGATCAAAAGTAGCTAAAACCTCATATTTTCCCTTAAGCACTCTTAATCGTGCTTAAGCATACAATTAGCAAAAAAACATCGAAATTATCTCAAATTTCTAACAGAGGCTTAAAACATTATTTTAGAATTTTAAGAATTTTTCCAGAATTTATTTACGTATAAATTCGCTAATCTTCACTAATTACCCTTAATTAACTGTAATTAGTGTCAAAATGATGCTATCACTCACCTTGGCCACAAATGAAATTCTCAGAACTGAAACTCCTCTGATTTGGGGCGAATACTGATGTCTAACAGCAGCTCCAACCTTGCTTTGGTGCTTTTTCTCCTTAATTTGGTGTTGCTAAGCCTAATCTTCAATTAGAGAGTGATTTGGGGTGTTTTAGATGTAGGAAGCCATTACTAAGGTCTCAAGGAGGTTTGTGGCGGCTCAAAACTGAAATGAAAGTGACAACCTAACCCTAATCAGACCTCCTATACCTCTAAACCCGAAATTCCCCTTGGGCCTAGCTGCTAATCACCCGGTTAAGCCCAATTAAGCTGTCTTTCACCATCTGAAACCTGTTTCAGCCATATCTCCCAAACGGTAAGTCCGTTTGGCTAATGTGACCACTCTACGGAAAGAGAAACCATCATCCGAAGCCAATGGAAGTGGTTTCAGGTCAAAATTCCTTTCCAGTCAAAAGTTATGGCCAAAACAGTGCCAACTAGGGGTAAAATGGTCATTTAAAAATCGGGAAAAATCATGAACATGGGAAATGACCCCAATAGTCGTCTCCCAAAGTTACATGACCATACAACTTCGTATGTGAAAGAAATAAATATCCTACGATCCTATGATGCGTAGAACGCGGGTCGTTACAGGTCAGTCATAAAGACTGGTAAGTCCTAGTGACTTTCAGCATAAAAACAGGTAAAGGTAACATGACATGTACAAACTGAAAATAAACATAAGGATGATGACAAGATGGGCAAGATAGACTAAGATAACATGATAAATCAAGTATAAATCAAGTATAGCATCACATATTCAAGGTTCTCTACATCAACTGTACTAGAATCCCAAACCCATGTCTTATATTAATCATGAAATGATCCCTTGGCCCAATATCATGAAATGACCCATTACTAGGTCCAACGGAACGATTCGCTAATCGATCGGCTCCCTACAAGTTCTAGCTCGTCATGTGTCTGTGTCATACGGCCCTATCACGAATGTAGTCACCTGTGCTAAGTCCACCATAAGGTGTACCAAGCCCTAGGGCGCCAACCACCGACACGAATCAAGCATGCATAGATAAACCTACTGATGCCCAATGCCTGCTTTTTCAACTCCAGACCACGTGCATGACCATAGCCCGCCTGAACCTACACTGGCGCACCAACACATCCGTCGTTCTGGTCGCTTACAATCAGCCCAGTAATCGTGCCCCACCCTGCCTATTTCCAGGGTACCATGATACATCTAGTGGGTTACTGCTGAAATGGACCGCGTAACTAGGGTTTTCATCCAATAGGTTAAGTGTTTTCATTTAAATTCGTGACTTAACCCTTATCAATCTAGCATGTCAGGATGGTTAAGTGTTGTTATTCAAGTTCGGGACTTAACCCGCCTACGAATCATGTCAAATTGGCTAAGTTTTGTCGTTCAAGTTCATGACTTAGCCCTACGAATCATGTATCAAATTGGTTAAGTGTTGTCTTTCATGTTCATGACTTAACCCTATCATGTGGCATTAATTCACTAATGCACCCCAACCTCTCACATCTAACCTGTTGTTGTGGTCACTGGATATGTTGGGCGGTTCCCGGCAGAATTACACCACAACTCAGTCTGACCTCGGGTTTTCAAGTGTGATATGACCAACTACCCACATTGGATCCTATTGTTTGCAGTAACAGGATTTGGCGGGCGATTCCGGGCAGAATTACACTGCACACTCAACCCAAACTCGAGTTGGCCATTTTCAAGTTCATTCTAGTGTCATGTCCATGTTCAAGATTCATGTCAAGTTCGTGTCAAGTTTCATGGCGAGTTTCATACCAAGTTTCCTATAATTACCAATTTTTCCCAATGTTACCCCGTCTAAATATTAGGCTAACAATCTTAGCCTAATTTTCCGTACGCATGATTTTTGACATATAATATTAGGCTAAAAACTTAGCCTAATTTAATGAACGCAAAATTTGCATAAAGAAATTCATTAACATAAACATTACATAGGTGTAAACTTGGCATTCTCGGCATAGTCAATATGAACACCATAGGTGTGTACTTGCAAAATAATCAACATGAATATCATAGGTGTGATCTTGCAACGTAGTCTAAATCAACATACATATATGTGAATTTGCAACATAGACTAAATCAACCTGCATATATGTGAACTTGCAAATCAATCACGAGCATATGAATAAGTGTGATCTTGAAATATGATTTTACAATCTAAAACTTGCATAACATGATAAACTACACAACTTGTAATAGCAGGTTATACTCCAATATACATATGAATAGACTTATTCATTAATTCCCAATTCAACATGATAATAAAATAGAATATCATTCAATTTCACATATAACATAATAAACGTTATTCTATTATCAATTTATTTCCAAGGCATAACATAACTGAATAAATTGAGTAAAACATCGCAGGCATATAGATCTGATAACATTATGAACATGAAAAGGTTTGAATAATAATCTAGGTAAGAACATGGATAGATCTAACTTAAATAGAAAAATCCCCAAAATCAAGATCCAAGGACAAATAAAGAAAATAGGTCTGAATAGAAAATCAAGCTTAGATCCAATTTTACAGTCATAATCCTAGACAATAACCTCATGGCCATGAATCATAGGTGATTAGCCACAATTGTCCTTGTCATAGTCATAGGCAATGGTCTTATGTTCATAGTCATAGGCATAGGCATAGTCTTATGTTCACAGTCATAGGCATATGCATAGTCTTATGAAAGAGTTTGATTTACAACGTGAATAGGCCCAAACTGATTTCAAAGCGATACTCCCAAAAAGTCAAAATCCAAGATGAACAAGAATAGATATGAATCAATTATCATACATAGATCTAATTCCAATTTACAACATGTCCATATTAAGTTTATAGTTTTTATCTAAAAGTAACTTGAACTTACAGATCGTGGTCTAAGAAATTTAGATGCGGAATTCAAGTCTAGAAATTTGTCGTTGAATTGTTGAATCGTTGAATCTTGCTTTGATTGTAGAAGCAAATCCCCAATTTGAAATTCCTAACCGTAGTCTTCAAGAAATAATCTTCACGTTTTAATTTAATTTAATTTAGAGGAAGAAGAAGAAGCCATGATCATCAAGAGTTTGTGCAGCATAAGTTTAGAGAAGAATGGTGTAAAGAGAATGAGGCTAGGGGGCTGTTTATATAGGGTTAGGCGGATAAATCTGGTCACGAAACGAGTCTAAATACATCAGAATGCATTAGGTTCAAAAACTGGGTTCAGGAGGCAGGTCGACCCCTAGGTCGACACTATGGTCGACCTGGTCTCTGGGAGGTCGACACTATGGTCGACCCCTAGGTCGACCTGGTCTTGGGCGGGTAATTTCCCGCCCAGCCTGTTCTGGGTTTTGAATTCGAATTTGAATCCGAATTTTCGAGCTGTTTTCGATTCTGAAAATTTCTGAAACTTCGGAGGGTCATATCTCCCTCATACGGACTTCGATTTTTGCAAACTCGGACTCGTTTCCAAGAAGAATTTCGAGACGAACGCAATGGCGCAACCCTTTCCCTTGTTTCTTATTTTAAAAATTAATTCTGCCTTGATTTATGGTTTTAACATGTTCTTAAAATATGGGTTGTTACAAGTGTTGCCTTCTTGTGTTAACTTAACCCTTCCACGCATCCTGTTATATTGGTTAAGTGTTGCTCTCTTGTTTTAACTTAACCCTACCCATTCATCATGTCATATTGGTTAAGTGTATCTTATTAACTTAACCCTTCTCACTTTTCTAATTAACATGTTATAACGGTTAAGTGTTCTGAATTTGCTTAACCCCACCTTCTTGTCTAATTAACATGTTACAACGGTTAAGTGTTTTAAATTTAGTTAACCCCATCTTCTTGTCTAATTAACATGTTATAACGGTTAAGTGTTTTAAATTTACTTAACCTCATCTTCTTGTCTAATTAACATGTTATAACGGTTAAGTGTTGCCTTAGTTAACTTAACCCTACCATTCTTATTATGTCTTGTTCATTAGCATTAATTGATTTATTAATGCACCAACCTCTCACATTAGATCTATGTTGTTGCGGTTACTGGATGTGTCGGGCATTTCCGAGTAGTTTTACAACACAACTTAATCTAACCTCAGGTTTTTCTTGGGCATGATACACTGACCTCTCACATTAGATAGGTGTTGTTGTGGTTACTGGATGTGCCGGGCAGTTCCGGACAATTTTACACCGCAACTCAATCTAACCTCGGGTTAAGCATGTTTATCTTTTTAGCATATTTACCATACATGTCCAAGTCTAGATTTTATATGCTAATTATCCCAAATTCGCAAAACTAGTCATGTTCCAATTCTCAAGTTATACCTCAACAAAGCTAATTTCGAGTTATGCCCCACAAATTCACTTTCAACAGATTTCAACATATTAGTCAGTTTAACAAATTAAACCTTACTTAAAGTTCCATTAACATATCTCGCCTAATAAATTAAGCGTATAAACTTACATGCCCAAAATCATGGTCATAATCCATAATACAACACATGCCTTAAGGTTTAGTCATATTTGCACCGTACAAAACATTCTCCAAAAACCCCCAATCATGATTCATAGTATAAACTATGCCAAATTATAGCCTTTAATTACCCAAAATCCCAAATTAGGCGTGTTCACATTTAATAGTTATCCCTATCTTACAATAGGTTTTCATGCATAATCTCCTTCTTCCAAGTCATAAACTATTATATATATACCCCAATTTTTGGTCTTTAACCATGACATGTACTATGCCTTACATGTTTACAGTTCAATTTACGCCCCAAATCCCAAGTCGTATGTCCATTATACTTTATGTTTTAAACACAACGTATGTTATGTCCTCAAATTAGTTACAAATCAGTTATGCCCAATTATACATAATTTAATACTTTTCCCAATTTTAGTGATGGTCATGTCCAAATCATATATTATGCCCAATTTTTATTTCCAACGTACATTCATCTCTTATGAGATTTGGCTCAGGCTCGCAGTAGCCTGGCTATAAAAACAAAAAGGGAAGCAGGAAAGTAGAGACAAAGAACGGACATAATGATATCAAATGAGATAGATCCAATGGATATAGAAAGACAGATAGAAATAGGCATAATCTCAGATTCAGATTTATTACAATGTCAGAATCACTATTGAAAGTAACATGAATTTACAAATTACAGAACGGTCTTGAATTCTAGGATCTGATTTCTGAATTTGAAAAGCAATCCCTTGACGTAGACTATCGATTCTCTAAATTAGATTTGATTCGTAGCTTCTAACTTGCTTTCTAGTTGAAGAAGAAATGGTGGCTAGGCTAGGTCGACCATGGACAACTTGGTGGCTCCGTGGAATGAAAGATTTAGGGTTGAGGATTAGGGTTGCTTTTATAGAGGTTTAGACTTATGTGAACCGTTAGATCAACCCAGGAGCAATCACGACCATCCAGACAAGATAGAGCTATCCAGAAATTGCCACCTCTACCCTAGTGACTCAGCAACAACTCACAAATCATCACTGTTTGGATCTGGGCGAGGCGGTCTACCCCTGTATGGGGTATCGACACCCCTCTTGGGGGGTCGACACCTATGTCGACCCCCGTGGGGGAAGTCAAACCCTATGGGTGGGATTTTTCCTGCCTAGCTGATCTATGTGATTTCAAAATTCGAACTGTTTTTTTGATTTAATTATTATTTATATTTAATTTTCGATTTAGTATGAAATCTTCTGAACTCCATAACTTCTTCATACGGAGTCAGATTTACGCAAAGTCGGACTCTATCTCAAGCAGAATTCCGAGACGAATGCAATGACATAACCTATTTCCCTTAATTCTTACTCTTACAATTAAGTGGTCTTTAATTTGTTATTTGATATTCATAGAAAATAAGGGGTGTTACAGGTGGTATGTCAAGTTCGAAAAGAGTTTCAAGCCAAAGGAGGAAATCTTCAAGTTTACCTATCCAAGGCATGAGAACTACTCGAAGGCTTCGACTTTTACACCATATCACACATTCCTGGGGAGGAGAATATGAAGGCACATTAACTAGCAAAGTACGCAAGCACGGGGGATGCACAACTGCTAGGGTTTGTTCCGGTTGAAGTTCTATCCAACCTTAGTACAGAGCAGATCGATGTAGATTGGATCGTGGAGATGGCCGCAGAACCAGACTCATGAATGACTCCAATAAGAGAATATCTCCTCGGTGGTGTGCTCCCGATAGATCTAAGAAGCGAAGAAAAATACTACAGAAGGCCCCCATGTATCTTATTCAGGATGGTCGACTATATAGGCGAGGATTCTCTATGCCTCTGAGGAATCAAAAGTGATCATGATGGAATTGCATGAAGGTGAATATGGAGGTCATACCGGTGGTCAGATATTAGCCTAGAAAATTTTGCGGTATGGTTACTTCTGGCCAGGTATAAATCGAGACCCCGTAGCATACACCAGAAAGTGCGACAGATGTCAGAGATTTGCGAAGATTCCAAGAGCGCCATACACACTGATAACTCAGATGGTCAGTCCATGACCATTTGTTATCTGGGGCATCGACCTGATCAGGGAACTACCTATAGCAAATTCCAGTTTCAAATATGCCATTGTCGCCGTCGATTACTACACCAAATTTGCTAAATCTGAACCATTGGCTACCATCATCTCAAAGAAATTATCAACTTCGTCTTGAAGAACATCATTTGAAGGTTTAGTGTGCCAAAGAAATTAAACACGGACAGTGGAACCTAGTTTTAAAGCGAAGAATTCCAGAGCTTCTATGCTAAGTATAAAATCCAGAAAAGCTTCGCAACACTGTCTCACCCATAGGAAAACTGGCAGGTGGAAGCGGTGAACAAAATCATAAAGTCAACCATCAGGAAACGCCTAGAGAAGTCCAAAGGTGGTTGGGTAGATGAGGTTCTTCTTGCACTATGGGCGTATCGCACAACTCATAAACTACAACTGGGATTCTCCCTGGCCTTTGGTTCTGAAGCAATGATTCCTGTAGAGTTGGAGGTTCCTACTCATAGAAGGATTCATTTCAACCAGCAGGAAAATGAGAAGTTGCAGCTCGAAGCCCTCGATCAGCTTGAAGAAAAGAAAAATGAAGTAGAGCTCAGGATTACTGCACACCAAAGAACGATAGCCAGGCATTTCAATTCTAAATTCAGATATTGGACCTTCGAGATCGGAGACCTTCTGCTGAAGAAATTAATGACTGGAGATAGAGTTTTTGGGCCAAATTGGGAAGGACCCCATGTTATAAGCCATAAGCTCCGAGATGGAACCTTCAAGTTATCCACGACAGATGGAATCCAGATTCATAAAGCTTGGAATAACGAGCACCTCCGCCGCTACTTTATGTGATACTTTGTTCACACTTGTTGTATAAAGTTGTAAATATTTGCAAGCATTATAATTGAACTATGCATAAGGGTCATGAATGAAAAGTCAATTTGCTTACCTGAATCATATATTCATAAACTCTTGTTTAATAATACAAAGCTTGCTAAAATTGATTTTTTGACTGCAAGCAATATGGGAACACTAGCTCACTCACAACGCAATGAGACTTGGAAGCCTTTAAAACATATCCCGATAGGGACAACTCGAGCGTTGAGTGCCGAAAGGATCATATGAAGTAAACAAGATGATGTAGTGCACCGCCTTGTGAATCGAAAAAGAAGGAGCTATCCAGAGTCAAGTGGTGAAAAGCGCAACAAATGGACACAAACTCGAAAAGCTGCACGTTTCATTAGAAACACCAAACCTCCATCTGTGATCGCTTAATGAGATAAATGTCCAATAGAAAGATCCAAGACATCGGTTCTTTGACCATGATAGGTTTCCAAGTCAAAGAATCCGGGAGAAGGACTGATGTCCTCCCATGGAATGATGCAACGCAACAAAAAACCCTCACTTGAAGGCTGAATCCGATTTAGCTCCACCAGCCAAATCCATTTGGCAGAAAATGCATCGGACAGCGGATTCTTAGCCGAACGGGGGTGTTCAAGGAAGTTTCTTCGAGGCCTGGTTTAACAGGTCAGAGGAAAGCTCACATTGAATTTGAGGTGGAAAGACCAGCACATATGGAAATCCCGGCCTGTAGGCGGCATCCTAATTAGTTCCTTCCAGGTCTGGCTTAATAGGTCGAAGGAAAGCTAAACTTGGGGCTATTGAATGGGGGTGTCCAGGGTAGTTCCTTCAAAGGAAAGCTGACCATGGCCTCGTGCTGGAAAGACCAACACATACAGAAATACTAAAGCTCCAGGTAAAACTGAGATTGACCAAACCATGTCATACTTGGATTATCTTTTTAGTTCACCTGGATCTCTTGCATTCCATGCTCATTGTTCCTTTGCATTAGGCTTAATCTCGTCACAACTTTCTTTTGGTATAGGCAACATGACGACTAAGGCTATCATCACTGATTCGACCTTGATGCCGACTTCTCCTACCCCAGTTATTACTCCTCCTCCGAATGATGCATTCTTGCTTGGTGCTAGAACTCCAGGATCACAAGACACAGATTGGTTCACTTGTCAACTTGGACGATGATGCTGATTATATCCCTAGTGATGAAGATTCTGACAATGCCAATGAAAGATGAGAAAAAGATGTTAAGGACCCTGAAAGGCATAAAACTAAGCCTCCATCATCTTTGAGGCGCAAGGGAGGAAAGTGCACTGTTTGGAAGAAAGGATCTATCATTCTATCTTCCCAAGAGAGTCCTGGTGGTGCAGGAGTTAAAGACAGGAACCAGTCGGCTGATGCATCTCCTTCTTCTACCAAACTATCTCTGTGGTCCAGTGGCTCGAAGAATGGAAAGAAGACTTACTGCCTGCGACTAGTTTGCTTTACTTTCTGCTGTTTCCTTTTACGTTTTGCATTTAGACCGGTTGTATATGCGAGTGCCGATCCTCGCTTATCACTTTATACATTATGCATATTTGTGTTCGAAACTCTTATATCTGACTTGTGTTGTTGTTGATGTGACGAAACTGTGATCTGTTTGTTGTATTTAAGCTTTTTTCTTTAGCTTTACCGTATTTTTCTGTTTTCATTCCACATCTATTTCTTTTCACATTTATACAACAAGTCTTCTGTGTTATAAGTATTTTGTTGAGTTGATTCTCCACTTCTGCGTTATATTATTTAAACAAGTCAAATGCTTCGTCCTGGCTTCAAAGGAGATACACATGACAATAACTGGTACAATCATAAATGAATGTAATAAAGTACCTTTTTCCACCACTAGTTTGACACATTTTCAAATCGCATACATTAGTATGTATTATGTCTACACGTTCAGTTTATCGTTCAACATGATGAAACAAGGTTCTTGTCAATTTTGCTTCTGCACAAACTTGACATCTATAGTTGGAATCTATGTTGCATTTTGGTATAAATTATAGATTAATCAATTTTCGCAATATCAAAATTTACATGTCCTAAGCTAGAGTGCCATATCTTAGAAGAGTCAACAATATAAGCAGAAGATTCACATTTATTCATATCATTGTTTGGTACAACTGTGGTAACATTTGCCTTAAACAAACTATCACACACATATTCTCCTACAACATAGGCTCCATGCTTTGATATTACAAATTTGTCAGCAACAAAAGTTAGTTAGTTTGAAACCATGTTTGCTAAGCAAAGATCCTGAAATCAGGTTCTTACTAATTTCTGGAATGTGGAGAACATCATTCAATGTAAGTTCCTTTCCAGAAGTTAATTTCAATACAATTGTTAATCCACTAAAATTGAACCATAAAGGATGGATGGGCCACTGTACAATATAATGGGTCGGTGACATCAATGCTCTATGGATCGGTTGGCACCAAGAACCATGGGTTGGTCACTAAGCGGTTCTATGGATTGGTCGGCACCAAGAGCTACAGTTAGGTCGGTCGGCTTCATCAGCTATGGGACGGTCCTCCTATGGATGGGTCAGAGATAAAGGAGTGGTCGACCAGTCTCTCTCCGAGTATGGTCCATGGCTTCCATATTTTAAGGGATTGATTCCTAGCTCCACGAAGTGCTACTCAATTGTTTTCTCAACTGTTCTAAGCCATTCTAACCTCCGTTAAAGTTCATTCAAGCTCCAGTCTACAATCTCATCCAACATGGAATCGACAAGGATCATCTAAATGCCAAGTTATGAAGATTCATCCCATTAATCTTCATAGCCCCAGAGATTTAAGAGGATTTTTATATCAAGTTCGAGAGATCGAAGAGATTAGAGTGAAATGTATAAAGTTGAGAGAATCATGTATTTTGAAATCTCAGTGATAATAATGAAATGTATTTCTGTAGTGGATGTAGTTCAAATTTAGGAGTAAACCACTCTAAATCGCTTGCACTTTACTTTCCCCACATTATTCATTCTTAGCTTAGTGTTTGATTACATTTTGAAGTGTTGATAAGCATTTTAGGGTGCTAGTGCCACTTTTTGCATTAACAACCATTTATCTGTTGCCTTTAACCTTTGATGCAGATGAATTGCCCATGAATAGTTGCTCGTGATCAGTAACAGATTTAGAGGTTATAAACATCCACTTGTTGGAACATATATGATGAGTGGCTCCCGTATCTAAAAACCACTCCTTGTAGTTGTAGCTAATAAGGTTGCATTCAAAAACAACCGCACATAAATACATATTAGGAACATCATCTGAATTTTCTGCCACATTTGCTTTTGATTTCTTCTTTTTAGGTGCATGACACACGGTTGCATTGTGGACTTTCTTTCCTCAATTGTGGAAAGATCCTTGAAATTTCTTCTATTTATGTGCCTTAATATTATGCTTGCGCTTTCTTTTGTTTGTCTTTTGGTCCTGAACCACATTAGCTTTCTCCTGCAATGAACCGATTGCCTTATTCTTCGATATTTTATTGTCTTCTTCGATTCATAGACGAACAACTAGATCCTCGATGGTTATTTCATTGCACTTATGCTTTAAATAGTTTTTGGAATCCTTCCATGATGGAGGCACCTTTTCAATAGCGACGGCCACTTGGAATGACTCACTCAACTCCAACTTTTCGTCATGGATCTCATGAATGATCACTTGGAGTCCCATAATTTGACTTATGACTGTTTTGGAATCCACCATTTTGAAGTCAACTTTCCAATAATGAATTTCTTCATCTCGGTGTCTTCAGTCTTGTATTTATTTTACAGAGATAACAAGAGAACCTTTGCAGTCTCTCGGTGCAGTACACATTATATAAACTGTTTTCTAAACCATTAAGAATGTAATTCTTATAGATGAAGTCTGAACTCTTCCAAGCAACGAGATCCTCAACTTTGAAGGCATCAGGCTCTAGTTCATAAACATTTAGGGGATCCTTCGAAAGGTATTTGGCTAGGCCCAATGTTGGTAGGTAGAAAAGCATATTCTGTTGTCAGCGTTTGAAATCCTGACCATTAAACTTTTCTGGTCGCTCGCCGTGTCAATATGGGACAGTTGGAGGAACCAGAGGTAGAGCCTATTGCATAGTCAGTGGCGGCATAGATTTGTTGTTGCTACTCTACGACGTCGTTGTCTGCAAACAAAATCAACAATCACATTTTCATTTCAAGATTGTTAGCAACTTCGCAACAGAAACAGAAGGAAGTCGTTACAATGAAAAGGAACGCTTGAAAACGTTCGTAATATTGTTTCAATGCTGTTGCAATTCACAACAATAAGGAACAATCATAGATTTACAAGGAAATCATCTAAAACAGTAATATGCAGTCAAAATCCTAGAATGAAATGTAATGCCCCACCTCAATATTCACGTCGGCCAAAGCCATTACAAGCAATGGTGTCAACAAACCCGAAGAACAAGGCTGTTGAGAAGAGACCATCAATATATTAGCTTTGAATGAGTGTTAAATATGTTGGATAATGTGGTCTTACTTCTTAAATCTCATGAGGAAATCAGACACATCTAATTCAAGTCCAAATCTATTATATAGTGGCTATATATAATTCGGAATCAACATAAAGTACATAACTAAAATCAGAGTTAGACACAGATATTCACATCAGACGGAAATTGATATGAATAAGACACATAAAAGTAAATGCAAAGATAGCGGTCATAGTCAATCCACTATACAACAAAATAATAGATACATGTACTACACAAAAGAATATGTACACATGTGAGTCACTATCACAAATACATAAAAGGTTAAACTACTAAATAAGTTTAGTTATCCAAAAGGAGACTAGTCCATGTACAGTCAAGGAGAAGCACTTGTATATCTCAGTCTAGCCCGAGTATTATTTATAAGAAAATAAATAGTAAATGGATCAGTCTAGCTGTACTCATCATAATATATTGAGACAGAAATAGAGATATAAACAGAAAATGACATAGGAGCAATAACAACAATGATCACAAGTAAATGTGCAGCCTCGAGAAAATGTCTACAATATGTCTCGTAGAAATCTCGATGCTACAAAAGAATATCACACTCTAAAGATATAGTTATTCACAAGAAATGATGTCACCCATCAATTCTGCATGAAATATAAAATATGATAGCAATACATGGATATTCATGAGAAATGATGACGCCCATCAATTCTACATGAAATAGAAAATGAAAAGTCGGTGTGTATGACTTAAGTAGGATCTATATGGATATGTCAGAAATGTAGATGATATACTCACTAGCTAATACAAGAACTGATATGATATATCACAAGTAAATAAAAGTAATAAGTAAAGTAAAGTGACACTAGGAATTTTATACTGGTTCGGACTTCCCGCCCTATGTTCAGTTCTGAAGCTCCTCTTCAAAATTCACTATCATGCCTTCTCTTAACCCGGACAATTGGTCAGTACACCCGGGCCCCAACAAGGATGTCTCTCGCCTGAGCAACTACACAGGACTTCAACAAATACAAGTGTTTTGACTTTTGCTTTTTGTTCTTGAATCGACACGGATAGTCAACGGTTTAAGTACACCCTTCCTATAATCTTATCCTCAAGTATTTGAAATACTTGCAAAGATTTTAAGGAAGCTAGTTAATTGTTGAATCAAGATATGAAAAAGTATTATCAAGGATTCAATAAGTAACTTGAATTTGGAGAGCTTTTGTTTGCAAAGTATATAGAAGTTAATTTTAGAGAATAGAGGGAATATATTTAGAATTGGTGATTTGAAAAACATGTTTGGAGTGTTTATATAATAGTAAAAGAGTAGCATATCTTCATGAAGAGTTTCTATAAGTATTTGTGTCCATTTTCATTGATTATTAATGAGGAATCTCTTCATAAAAGATGGTGACTCTTCATAAAATAGTTTCTGGGTCGAATCAGTCGACTGGTTAAAAAATCATCAATTGACTGGTTGAATTAAACTTAAAATCATATAAACAAAAACATGTTTCAAAACTAGCTGTTGTGTACAAAATTTCTCTGACTAGTCGACTGGTCAATTCTCTACCAGTCGACTGGTAGAGATTATTCTATACACTTCTAGCTTTTTTAAAGCCATACGAATAAATTTTTTTGAAAGTTGGTTAATTTTGTATTGATGCATTGGACCAGAAATTAGCCCAAGCCCACGAACGAAACAAGATACAACGGTGAACACAAGTATACAAAACACTATAAATGCGCATGTCAATCAGCTAATTAATACCATAATCGCGTATGCTATGAATATATATATATACACACACTTGAGGATAGATCTTAACATTATTCTAATACGACTCAACTTATATATATAATCTTATCTCTATAACATGATTTCCATTTCAGTTTCTTTTGTTGGCATTAATCAAAATCTTAATATCAACATTCTCCCCCTTTTTGATTGATGACAACTTATCTAATTTTCTACCCCTAAGTATTTGCTCCCCCTGAATTTCTGCAACATTTTATTAGTTCGATAAAATTATAAACTTACCATTTTGATTCCTACCACAAAATGTTAGCACATGTATTCTTAATAAATTCAATATTAGGAGCATATCAGATATATTCTCAATAGATTCATTATTAAAAGCACAGAATATATATAAACTTAATGATTTTTCTCCCCCTTTGTCATCAAGTAAAAAGTAAATAGTCATGATGAACACAGAGTATTCGAATAATTTTTAGAGATCTTTGAAGGATACAATTCCTAGCTCTCGTCGGAGTCTTATAAATGAGTTCTCTAAAAGGGGTTTAGTAAAGATATCAGCAATTTGATTTTCTGAATTTACAAACTCTAAATTAATTGTTTGTTTTTCAATATTGTCTCTTAAGAAATGATGTCTGATATCAATGTGTTTAGTTCTGGATGATTTACAGGATTTTTAGATAAGTTTATTGCGTTTGTATTGTCACAATAAATTGTGGAATTAGATAATTTTACGTTGAAATCTTTTAATGTTTGTTGCATATATATTACTTGAACACATGCTAGTGCTGCAGATATGTATTCAGCTTCGCATGTTGATAGTGAAACACAGTTTTGTTTCTTACTGAACCAAGATATGAGTGATTTACCAATAAAATGACATGTTCCACTTTTAGTGTTAAGATCCGTCCGTGATCCTCCAAAATCAGCATCACTATATAAAACAAATTCAAGGGAACAATCTTTTGGATAGAAGAGTCCAAGGTCTTAAGTACTGCTAAGATAATGTAAAATTCGTTTAAATGCTCTCAAATGTGATTCTTTTGGATTAGCTTGAAAACGAGCAAATAAACAAACACTCGTCATAATGTCTGGTCTACTTGTAGTTAAATACAAAAGTGAACCTATCATGCTTCTATATAGCTTTTGATCGACACTTTTACCATTTTCATCTTTATATAAATGTGTCGTCATACTCATTGGTGTAGGTTTACTTGACGTATTATCCATTCCAAAACATTTTATCAAATTAGTACAATATTTTTCTTGATTAATGAAAATTCCATCTGACAATTGCTTAATTTGCAATCCCAGAAAATAAGATAGTTCTCCCATATGTGGCATCTCAAATTCATTAGTCATTATTTTTGAAAATTCTTGACATAATTTATCATTTGTTAAACCAAAGATAATGTCGTCTACATATATTTATACTATTAGAATATCTATATTTATAAAAAGTGTTTGATCTCCAATTTGAAATCCGAAATCTAAAAAATTGGTTTTCAGATGTTCATACCAAGTACGAGGTGCTTGTTTCAGACCAAATAATGCCCTTTTCAGTTTCAAAACATGATTAGGATATTTTTCATGAGCAAATAGTGGAGGTTGTTCAACATGTACTCGTTCTTTAATATAACCATTCAAGAAAGCGCTTTTAACATCCATTTGATATAGTTTAAAGTTGTGATGACATGCATATGCTAATAATATTCGAATTGCTTCTAGTCGTGCGGATGGAGCAAAAGTTTCTTCATAATCTATGCCTTTTTCTTGATTGTAACCTTGTGCAACAAGTCTAGCTTTATTTCTAGTGATATTACCCAATTCATCTGCTTTATTTTTGTATACCCATTTTGTTCCAATAACAGTTTGATCAGTTGGTCTTGGAACTAATTCCCGGACTTTATTATGTTCAAATTGATTTAGTTCTTCTTGCATTGCAATTATCCAGCTTTCATCTGTAGATGCTTCTTTAGGGTTTTTGGGTTCGATATTTGATAAGAAGGCTACATTAATTACTAAATTAAGTTGACTCCTTGTCCTTACATTTGAGGTTATTTCTCCAATAATATTTTAAGTTGGATGGTTTTGTAATATTCTTGGTGGAGATCGAAATTCATTAATAGGAAAATTTTGATTAATGATGTTATCTTGAGTTTCTGCAGTATTATTCTCTATGTTATTATGAACAATGTTTTCATCTTCTCTGTATATATCAAAATAATCATCATGTGAAGTATTATTTTTCAGAATATCTGAATTAATAGAATTTTAAATAATATTTTCGTCAAATGACACATGAAGTGATTCTTCTATTTTATCGGTTTTCTTATTGAAAATATGATAAGCCTTGCTGTGAGAACCTGTAACTTCCCCGTGAAGGAAAGAGCGGATACTTTGAGAACAGGACAAATCAGAACATAAACAGAAGAACATTTCATTGCTATTACAACAATTCCATCAGATACAAGAATATACAGAGTATAAATGAATAAATTACATTCGATAAATATCAGAGATTACAATAAATTACATAGCAGCGGAAAATAATACAAAGCACAACTGAAGGTGATATACGGATACAGAGCTTTCCAGATATCATTCCAGCTGTAAACCAGGATCCTATGAATATAAATCTGCAAAACCAAAACTACTAGCTGCCCGTGTCGAAAATAAGGGCACCCAGAGTTTAGGTTAAAACAATAAACTCCAGGTCAGTCATGTGACTGGTGTGAGAACTAAAACAGTTATTAAAACTTTATTTTAAAAGAGAGTAATTCAACGGACCACGCCGTATAACACGGAACGGGTTTCCTCCCAAGAATACCAGTGCATATCAATAAACAACGCAATGCTTTTTCAAAAAATGAAGCTATTATATGACCCGGGTTCCATCACACAATGCAACACAAGCCGGAGGATAGGGTTTTACCTTTTAACAGCCAAACATGCTTGGTACGTTTAAAACAAATCATTTGATACTATAATAAGTGTATAGTGTCAAAACAATTTCAATCATAAATATAAATCATAGACGGCATAAGTGCCCCATACCACTATGTTGCCATATTAGGCTCTACAAATAAAGCTGAAATACACGTATTGGAAATTGGATTTCCGTCATGAGTCGAGGCAAGGGGCAAGCTCCTCTCCGCTTTCGAGACACTAGCAAATGTCCCAGGGCTACGCACTCTGGGCAACCCTTGGACAGGGCCGGTCTTCTCTTACGTTTGAGGATTAGTTATGCCTGAACACACGTTTCCCGGTCCTTACAGACCTAAAATCGAGGCGCCTCATCCAACAACCACATAGGTGAAAAGTATATAAATGTCAGGGATGGTAAGTCACTGACACCACCAAAGCTAGAAAGAAACGTCGTGCTCTCCCTGCAGTCGTTATCCCGTTTTTAACTCATACCGAGGTGTGAGGCTCGCGAATCCACGCTATACACAAAGCTACGCCACAAAGGTCGTGCTTTGATCATTAACCACAAGACTTTGCTTTTCAACAGAAGCCTTGATCCAATGCAACTCAGCGTGCCACACAGGCAATTCATGCCATGCGATTGATATCTATTGATATATAACCTCTAAGCTCGTACGTCTCAGAGAAGGGCGTTAAGAAAGAGAATAAATTCTCCGCCGCCAAACAGATGTATATTTAATAGAAACCAATCAACACAGAATAAAATCCAATGTCAGACACACAATCCATTTAAAAGTTCGTTCTGGGTCTGAACGAAACCGGAGGCACTTTCCTCGCATATCCATCGATCTCCAAGTACGTCTGGACGACCACCAACTATTTCCATCCTCTTGGGTGTACAGCCCAATCAGGATCATCAGTAATTATCCAAACGATGTGAAGACTTCCGGTCTTCGACCACCGTCTTCATCTTCGACATATCGTCAAATCGGTTATTCAGAATGGGTATAAACAAGACCTTTCCGAACAACCTGCGTATATTAAAAACAAATGTTACACAAACACAACATACGCCTCATTCCAATTCATTAGTCACTAATCGTAAATCAAGAAGAGAACAATTTCCCAAATATTAACCCCGGAGGCCGAAACCAACATCAGATCAATACCCAGGAAACCATTCTTCTTAGCTAACCCACAGCTAGTTTCTAAATTCCACATTCTTAGGGAAAGGTTCCCATTAATTTTATCCAAGATAAATTCTTTGAATTTATTCTTTAATCTTCCTTTGGATGTCATTTCAAACCAAATTATGGTTTTTCCAAACTAGTCGAGATTAGCGAACCGTACCGAAGTAATTATTTATTTTATTTCCCAATCCCAACCTATTCATCCCATGAAGCAAAACTGGTAATACTCCATATCTAACACCACGGTGTTATCGGTAAAATTTATTACCATTTCACGTTCAAATCTAATTAAAGATTTAACTTTCGCTTTGGAGCAAAACTGGTGATACTCCATTCTCGCTCAATTTCTAAATTTGATAATTTAGATTATCAATTCACATTTTAAATCTAATTGCAGATTCATTAAAACTCCTTTTACTGGGTTAAAGAACTAATGTCATTTAAAACACAGTTCACAATAAACCCAAATCACATTCTATTTATTATCGGGTTAAAGAACTAGTGTTATTTAAAACACCGTTCACGATAAACCCGCAAATCAATTCTATTTAAAACCCATTTCAAATCCAATTTATTTATTTGAAAATAAACGGGTTTAATTTTAGTTCAAAGCTAGTTCGTTTCGATAAAAATCTATTTTCATCTTTTCAAATATGGAGTTTTCATCCCAATTTTTCCCAAATCATTTCTTATGATTTTACACAAATTATTACTATTTTTAATAATTTTATCAAGGCCCGTACAGTCGATTTCCATCAACGGACATCAAACTGCACTTACAGCGACCATTTCCAAATTTGATTTGGACGTATATCCAAATCCAACCGTTAGATTTCAAATGTCTAATATTTGTTAGAAAGCTCTTTTCGATACGAACCCAACGGTTCTGGTTTCAGGAGAATCCGACGGTCGGATCTCCCGTAATGTCCGTTCGAAGTTAATGGTCGAAATTCGCGAACTGCCGCGGCGCGGCGCGTTCTATTCAGGCCATTATATTATATATATAATATATATAATATATATTTCATCGATTACTATTTAAAACGAATTTTATAAATAGTTTTGAATTCGTTTCAAAAACAATTTCAACCTTTATTTCAAATTCAAATCGAAATTGAATTTTCTATTATAAATCCTTTTTACTTTCATTTCTATTTGATTTCAATTCAAATCGATTTTAATTCGATTCGAATTCATTTTCTTTTCAATTAAATTCAATTTGAATTCGTTTTCTTTTCAATTCAATTCGAATTCGTTTTCTATTTAATTCAAATCAAATTCGTTTTCCTATTCAATTCAAATCTAATTCGTTTTCTATTTAAATCAAATTCAATTCGTTTTCTATTCAAATAAAATTCAATTCATTTTCTATTCAATTCAAATTCAATTCATTTTCTATTTAATTCAAATTATAAAAACGAATATAATCGATATAAAAATCGTTCGCGTCAAAATGACGCATCTCTAATCAACACGGCTTTATATATTTCAATAATTCCATTATTCTATTCAACAAATGAATATTTATCCTATTCAATACGTGAATCTATATTTTTGTCAACACACGACTAATCTCAACGAATGAGTACTGTCCACATGTGACTCTTTTTGTTATTTAATATATTTTATAAAAATTATGGTATCTATCGTTTGATTTCAAATCAGACTCCAACCGTAAATTAGTAAGAGAACGATTCCCTGAATATTAACCCCGAAGGCCGAAACCAACATCAGATCAATATCCAGGAGACCACTCATCTCATCTATTTTCCAGTTAATTTCTAATTTCATATATGATAAAGATGTAAATTTTATTGTTAAAATATTTCGTTCAACACATGACTAATCTCAACGGATGAGTACTGTCAACACATGAACCTTTATTTTATAATATTAAAGATGTAAATTTTATTGTTAAAATATTTCGTTCAACACATGACTAATCTCAACGAATGAGTACTGTCAACACATGAACCTTTATTTTATAATATTAAAGATGTAAAATTTATTGTTAAAATATTTCGTTCAACACATGACTAATCTCAACGAATGAGTACTGTCAACACATGAACCTTTATTTTATAATATTCTTTACCTTCTAAATTGGAATGAGGCCCAATCAATTACCATATAAAGTTAATTATATGGATTCCATTCAACACATGTATATAATAGCAACGATACATAGTCAACCATCATCCAAAGTGCACTACACTGTATAAGCATCAAATATAGATATCTAACGCTTATAACAGCATGTCGATCTATCGATCGACATACAACTAATTATTAGGATTAGTGTATGCCGTATTTTATCCCAATACCCGTGTGGGGTTTCAAACAATCAAACACAGATTTTATTTGTGCAGTTGGGCGATGTGTAAAATTTATCGTCCCAATCAATGTCCTTCAAATAGGTGTACATAAACAAACCGTCCGGTTTGTAAATGAATATTTATTTATTCACATTCACTATATTCATATTCACGTTAAAAATTATATTTTTAATGATAAAATATTTTATTTTAACACATGAATTTCTATTCAGTTCATTTACAAAATAAAAATGATATTTTTATTTTTCTAACTTATTTTAGAAAATTTCGGCGGCATAACGGCACGATACTAGAGACGGGACAAGGCCTAGCCTTATCCCCGGTCTAGTGATGGCCCACGCCATACACATATCAATCAAATTCATTTCAATTCACCAAACAACCAACGCCAAATCAAATAATTTAACTAATCTATGCAACCAAACAAACAAGTCCATGGTCTGTGGATAGTGGTGTCGGGTGCTACTAAACACCGTCTGCATCCTAGTATATATTTATAACTAGAAAAAGAGATTGAAGAGTGAGAAATTCTCACCAATGGCTAATCCAATACCACGACTCTTCATTTATAGAAATCTTCGTCGTTCTCGCCTTTCGTCACTTTCGTTGCCCGTATTCTCTACATATATAAAAATCACATTTTTATATTATTGCTATGTATATAAAAATCACATTTTTATAATCACTCCATATGGACTATTCTCTACAAAAAGATTTCGCCTTTTCAAATATAAAGATTTCGCCTTTTCAAATATAAAGATTTCACCTTTTCAAATATAAAGATTTCGCCTTTTCAAATATAAAGATTTCGCCTTTTCAAATATAAAGATTTGATTTTTATTTCACTACATATATAAAGGTGATATTTTTACTATCTTACCTATATAAAAATTATATTTTTAGACTTCGACAATATAAAAGATTATATTTTTATAACTCCACAATATAAAAGATTATACTCCACAATATAAAAATATCGCCTCTCCTACTTAAAAAATGTCGTCTTTCAGTACATAAAAATATCGTTTTTCACTACATAAAAATATCGTCTTTCACTACATAAAAATATCATTTTTCACTACATAAAAATATCGTCTTTCACTACATAAAAATATCGTTTTTCTATATCCTACCATATAAAGATCACATTTTTATTATCTATATAATATGAAAATTATATTTTCAACCTTTACATGCGATAAAAATTATATTTTTAACTTCTACAATACAAAATATTATATTTTTATATTCCACATATGATAAAAATCATATTTTTAATATTTCCCCTAAGTAAAAATCCAATTTTTTTCCATTCTAAAACTGAAAATAACTTCTATGCTCATACATATAGATCGAATACCTTACGACAAGGTTATCTTAGTTGAGAACATTATTTTTAGTTACTCCACATAAATAAAAATAATAAAAACAAAGTAAATAAATAAGAAAAAACTTACAGCGGCTTGGGGAGGGGGTTTGGGTGGTGGCGGCTTGCTGAGGGGGGAGGAGGCGGAGGCGCAGGGGGAAGAAGGGGGACTGCGTTCGACTGGAGGGAGGGGATGCGATCAGGGAAGTTAGGAAGAGGGGGATGAAGATAAGAGGGAGGCGGCAGCAGAGGCGCGAGGGGCGGGTGGTGGCGCCCTAGCAGGCGGCGCGTCGGGGGTGGCGATCGCCAGGGGCACGGCTGCGCCTTTTTCTTCTTTTTATTTTTTTTTATTTTTGATTTCTGATTTGAAGAAACGGGGGGGGGGGGCAGAAGTTAAAAGAATAAGGGAAGAGAGAATTTTATATTTAATTATTCAATTATTTTAATTTCAAAAAGTTAACTTTTTTATTCGACCTCGAAATCGAACCCACCGCCTGTCGTCCATAGCTAATTACCCCCATTCCGAACACAATGGGATATGTATCGTAAGCCGATTCGATCATTTCGATCAGTTCCCGTCAAAATCAATATATAACTCAATATATTGATTTTGAACGCGCATTTCAATTTACTGGGGTCACATACTAGCTCGAAAAATTCCAGAAAAATATTTTCTAGCTTCGTATTGACGATACGGTCCTAACAAAACTAGTTTCGTCAAATTCTGAGACCGTTGGAAAAATGGCCATTTTCCAATCGATTAAAATCAACTGAAACTGGTCACACCCGTTTTCCTTTGCCACGCTCACATATTGATTCTAAAAGTTATGAAAATTGGAATCCTTCAATAACTTGACATCACGGATCCAACAAAAGTGGTTTCGACGAAATCCGAGGTCGTTTGCAAAATTCCCATTTTTAAGGGCCTGAATTCCATAGCGACTATTCAGAAGTTTCAACTGGACATATCTTTTGATTCCCGCTATGAAAATTTGATTTTTCGGATTCGTTGGAAAGATATCCCCAAATAGATTCTAATATTTTTGGTTTCACTAAAATCCGGTTTATTTTTCACCCGGTATGTTCAATTGAAGTTTGAAATCGAATTATCGAACTACCGCGCCATTTTCAATTCCTTTTATAATTATAAATAAATATTTATATTCTAACGACGACGTATATAATATATACGTTGAATTCTATTAAAAATAAATTTCTCGTCGATATCATTTAAAATAATTCATTTTAAATGTTCAAAATTCACTAAAATTGCCAAAATAAAAATTTTTAACTGGCCCAGATTTTCGGGTTGTTACAATCTCCCCCACTTAAAACTTTTCGTCCCCGAAAAGGAACAAAGTCGAAAGTGGTTTGATTAATCAGCTCTACGTTCGATCTGGCTTCCATTCTCCAACTTTTCAGTTTCTGAGAATTTTCAAATTCTTCAAAAATTTGGCTAACACCCTAAATTTTCGAAAAATTTCGCCATAACCTCCCCTGCACCGGGAGGCACGGGAAAATCCCGAAATTGCCATATAGGCCTTCTGATCTCAAAAAGAAAAAGAAAAAGCCAAGCGGCTAGCCAGTCGGCTCATAAAATCATCGTCACCTAAACAAAACAGTAAATTACATAGTAAACATGTACCTATTTGTCGGGCAAACAAATTTTATTCTTCGGCTCTAGCCTCCTTGCTATGACCTGTTCAATGTAAGTACATGAATATGCAAACAAATGTGACCAATTTTCAATACAATTCAATATTTGATTCAATTAGGCATAATGGTTCAAAATTCAATTAGGCAAACAATAATCAAACAACACAAACATCAATCAATTAGTGGATTAACGTTTCAAATTCATAATTTTTTTGATATATATACAAAAATCACATTTTGGTGCCAAATCACAACAATAAACCTATCTATATAAGTTTCGGTTCTCACACCAGCCTAATGGAAATATATAGATATCACACCTTCGTCACTCGAAAATAAATGCTGATGATGTTTCGAACCACCATCAGAACATCTCCGGGCTACTAGAGTGCAGTTCTATATCTATCCGGTATATTAAAACTTCGAATATACGTTCATGACGCGTATATGCAATATCTTTATATATCGGATTGTCCAAATTCAAAATAAATAAATGTTCAGATATGTATAAAACGATTTAAATTTTCAAAACAAAATTGTTTTCATTTGAAAAAATATACTCTTCACACTCGTTCTAGGATACTACTGATCCTATCTCTAACGAGTCATTCTAATTGGATATTACTAATCCAATATCTGATGAATTCTTTCGTATGGTTCTAATGTGTCTTGTTCTCGAGCTCTGTAAACCAAAGCTCTGATACCAAATGTGTGAACCCATAACTTCCCCGTGAAGGAAAGAGCGGATACTTTGAGAACATGACAAATCAGAACACAAACAGAAGAACATTTCATTGCTATTACAACAATTCCATCAGATACAAGATATACAGAGTATAAATGAATAAATTACATTCGATAAATATCAGAGATTACAATAAATTACATAGCAGCGGAAAATAATACAAAGCACAACTGAAGGTGATATACGGATACAGAGCTTTCCGGATATCATTCCAGCTGTAAACCAGGATCCTGTGAATATAAATCTGCAAAACCAAAACTACTAGCTGCCCGTGTCGAAAATAAGGGCACCCAGAGTTTAGGTTAAAACAATAAACTCCAAGTCAGTCATGTGACTGGTGTGAGAACTAAAACAGTTATTAAAACTTTATTTTAAAAGAGAGTAATTCAAGGGACCACGCCGTATAACACGGAACGAGTTTCCTCCCAAGAATACCAATTCATATCAATAAACAACGCAATGCTTTTTCAAAAAATGAAGCTATTATAAGACCCAGGACCCATCACACAATGCAACACAAGCCGGAGGATAGGGTTTTACCTTATAACAGCCAAACATGCTTGGTACGTTTAAAACAAATCATTTGATACTATAATAAGTGTATAGTGTCAAAACAATTTCAATTATAAATATAAATCATAGACGGCATAAGTGCCCCATACCACAATGTCGCCATACTAGGCTCTACAAATAGAGCTGAAATACATGTATTGGAAATTAGATTTCTGTCATGAGTCGAGGCAAGGGGCAAGCTCCTCTCCGCTTTCGAGACACTCTAGCAAATGTCCCAGGGCTACGCACTCTGGGCATCCCTTGGATCTTCAGGGCCGGTCCTCTCTTACATTTGAGAATTAGTTATGCCTGAACACACGTTTCCCGGTCCTTACAGACCTAAAATCGAGGCGCCTCATCCAACAACCACAAAGGTGAAAAGTATATAAATGTCAGGGCTGGTAAGTGACTGACACCACCAAAGCTAGAAAGAAACGTCGTGCTCTCCCTGCAGTCCTTATCCCGTTTTTAACTCATACCGAGGTGTGAGGCTCGCGAATCCACGCTATACACAAAGCTACGCCACAAAGGCCGTGCTTTGATCATTAACCACAAGACTTTGCTGTTCAACAGAAGCCTTGATCCAATGCAACTCAGCGTGCCACACAGGCAATTCATGCCATGCGATTGATATCTATCGATATATAACCTCTAAGCTCGTACGTCTCAGAGAAGGGCGTTAAGCAAGAGAATAAATTCTCCGCCGCCAAACAGATGTATATTTAATAGAAATCAGTCAACACAGAATAAAATCAATTGTCAGACACACAATCCATTTACAAGTTCGTTCTTGGTCTGAACAAAACCGGAGGCACTTTCCTCACATATCCATCGATCTCCAAGTACGTCTGGACGACCACCAACTATTTCCATCCTCTTGGGTGTACAGCCCAATCAGGATCATCAGTAATTATCCGAACGATGTGAAGACTTCCGGTCTTCGACCACTGTCTTCATCTTCGACATATCGTCGAATCGGTTATTCAGAATGGGTATAAACCCAGCCTTTCCGAACAACCCGCGTATATTAAAAACAAATGTTACACAAACACAACATACGCCTCATTCCAATTCATTAGTCACTAATCGTAAATCAAGAAGAGAACAATTTCCCAAATATTAACCCCGGAGGCCGAAACCAACATCAGATCAATACCCAGGTAACCATTCTTCTTAGCTAACCCACATCTAGTTTCTAAATTCCACATTCTTAGGGAAAGGTTCCCATTAATTTTATCCAAGATAAATTCTTTGAATTTATTCTTTAATCTTCCTTCGGATGTCATTTCAAACCAAATTATGGTTTTTCCAAACTAGTCGAGATTAGCGAACTGTACCGAAGTAATTATTTATTTTATTTCCCAATCCCAACCTATTCATCCCATGAAGCAAAACTGGTAATACTCCATATCTAACACCACGGTGTTATCGGTAAAATTTATTACCATTTCACGTTCAAATCTAATTAAAGATTTAACTATCGCTTTGGAGCAAAACTGGTGATACTCCATTCTCGCTCAATTTCTAAATTTGATAATTTAGATTATCAATTCACATTTTCAATCTAATTGCAGATTCATTAAAACTCCTTTTACTGGGTTAAAGAACTAATGTCATTTAAAACACAGTTCACGATAAACCCAAATCACATTCTATTTATTATCGGGTTAAAGAACTAGTGTTATTTAAAACACCATTCACGATAAACCCGCAAATCAATTCTATTTAAAACCCATTTCAAATCCAATTTATTTATTTGAAAATAGACGGGTTTAATTTTAGTTCAAAGCTAGTTCATTTCGATAAAAATCTATTTTCTTCAAATATGGAGTTTTCATACCAATTTTTCCCAAATCATTTCTTATGATTTTACGCAAATTATTACTATTTTTAATAATTTTATCAAGGCCCGTACAGTCGATTTCCATCAACGGACATCGAACTGCACTTACATCGACCATTTCCAAATTTGATTTGGACGTATCTCCAAATCCAACCGTTAGATTTCAAATGTCTAATATTCGTTAGAAATCTCTTTTCAATACGAACCCAACGGTTCTGGTTTTAGGAGAATCCGACGGTCGGATCTCCCGTAATGTCCGTTCGAAGTTAATGGTCGAAATTCACGAACTGCCGCGGCGCGGCGCGTTCTATTCAGGCCATTATATTATATATATAATATATATTATATATATTTCGTCGATTACTATTTGAAACGAATTTTATAAATAGTTTTGAATTCGTTTCAAAAACAATTTCAACTTTATTTCAAATTCAAATCGAAATTGAATTTTCTATTATAAATCCTTTTTACTTTCATTTCTATTTGATTTCAATTCAAATCGATTTTAATTCGATACGAATTCATTTTCTTTTCAATTCAATTCGAATTCGTTTTCTTTTCAATTCAATTCGAATTCGTTTTCTATTTAATTCAAATCAAATTCGTTTTCCTATTCAATTCAAATCAAATTCGTTTTCTATTCAAATCAAATTCAATTCGTTTTCTATTCAAATCAAATTCAATTCATTTTCTATTCAATTCAAATTCAATTCATTTTCTATTCAATTCAAATTATAAAAACGAATATAATCGATATAAAAATCGTTCGCGTCAAAATGGCGCGTCTCTAATCAACACGGCTTTATATATTTCAGTAATTCCGTTATTCTATTCAATAAATGAATATTTATCCTATTCAATACGTGAATCTATATTTTTTTCAACACACGACTAATATCAACGAATGAGTACTGTCCACGTGTGACTCTTTTTGTTATTTAATATATTTTATAAAAATTATGGTATCTATCGTTTGATTTCAAATCAGACTCCAACCGTAAATTAGTAAGAGAACGATTCCCTGAATATTAACCCCGAAGGCCGAAACCAACATCAGATCAATATCCAGGAGACCACTCATCTCCTCTATTTTCCAGTTAATTTCTAATTTCATATATGATAAAGATGTAAATTTTATTGTTAAAATATTTCGTTCAACACATGACTAATCTCAACGGATGAGTACTGTCAACACATGAACCTTTATTTTATAATATTAAAGATGTAAATTTTATTGTTAAAATATTTCGTTCAACACATGACTAATCTCAGTGAATGAGTACTGTCAACACATGAACCTTTATTTTATAATATTAAAGATGTAAATTTTATTGTTAAAATATTTCGTTCAACACATGACTAATCTCAACGAATGAGTACTGTCAACACATGAACCTTTATTTTATAATATTCTTTACCTTCTAAATTGGAATAAGGCCCAATCAATTACCATATAAAGTTAATTATATGGATTCCATTCAACACATGTATATAATAGCAACGATACATAGTCAACCATCATCCAAAGTGCACTACACTGTATAAGCATCAAATATAGATATCTGACGCTTATAACAGCCTGTCGATCCATCGATCGACATACAACTAATTATTGGGATTAGTGTATGCCGTATTTTATCCCAATACCCGTGTGGGGTTTCAAACAATCAAACACAGATTTTATTTGTGCAGTTGGGCGATGTGTAAAATTTATCGTCCCAATCAATGTCCTTCAAATAGGTGTACATAAACAAACCGTCCGGTTTGTAAATGAATATTTATTTATTCACATTCAGTATATTCATATTCACGTTAAAAATTATATTTTTAACGATAAAATATTTTATTTTAACACATGAATTTCTATTCAGTTCATTTACAAAATAAAAATGATATTTTTATTTTTCTAACTTATTTTAGAAAATTTCGGCGGCATAACGGCACGATACTAGAGACGGGACAAGGCCTAGCCTTATCCCCGGTCTAGTGATGGCCCACGCCATACACATATCAATCAAATTCATTTCAATTCACCAAACAACCAACTCCAAATCAAATAATTTAACTAATCTATGCAACCAAACAAACAAGTCCATAGTCTGTGGACAGTGGTGTCGGGTGCTACTAAACACCGTCTGCATCCTAGTATATATTTATAACTAGAAAAAGAGATTGAAGAGTGAGAAATTGTCACCAATAGCTAATCCAATACCACGACTCTTCATTTATAGAAATCTTCGTCGTTCTCGCCTTTCGTCACTTTCGTTGCCCGTATTCTCTACATATATGAAAATCACATTTTTATGTTATTGCTATGTATATAAAAATCACATTTTTATAATCACTCCGTATGGACTATTCTCTACATAAAGATTTCGCCTTTTCAAATATAAAGATTTCGCCTTTTCAAATATAAAGATTTCGCTTTTTCAAATATAAAGATTTCGCCTTTTCAAATATAAAGATTTCGCCTTTTCAAATATAAAGATTTAATTTTTATTTCACTACATATATAAAGGTGATATTTTTACTATCTTACCTATATAAAAATTATATTTTTAGACTTCTACAATATAAAAGATTATATTTTTATAACTCCACAATATAAAAGATTATACTCCACAATATAAAAATATCGCCTCTCCTACTCAAAAAATGTCGTCTTTCACTACATAAAAATATCGTTTTTCACTACATAAATATATCGTCTTTCACTACATAAAAATATCGTTTTTCACTACATAAAAATATCGTCTTTCACTACATAAAAATATCGTTTTTCTATATCCTACCATATAGAGATCACATTTTTATTATCTATATAATATGAAAATTATATTTTCAAACTTTACATGCGATAAAAAATATATTTTTAACTTCTACAATACAAAAGATTATATTTTTATATTCCACATATGATAAAAATCATATTTTTAATATTTCCCCTAAGTAAAAATCCAATTTTTTTCCATTCTAAAACTGAAAATAACTTCTATGCTCATACATATAGATCGAATACCTTACGACAAGGTTATTTCAATTGAGAACATTATTTTTATTTACTCCACATAAGTAAAAATAATAAAAACAAAGTAAATAAATAAGAAAAAAACTTACAGCGGCTTGGGAAGGGGGTTTGGGTGGTGGCGGCTTGCTGAGGGGGGAGGAGGCGGAGGCGCAGGGGGAAGAAGGGGGGCTGCGTTCGACTGGAGGGAGGGGATGCGGTCAGGGAAGTAAGGAAGAGGGGGAAGATGAGAAGAGGGAGGCGGCGGCAGAGGCGCGAGGGGCGGGTGGTGGCGCCCTAGCAGGCGGCGCGTCGGGGTGGCGATCGCCAGGGGCGCGGCTGCGCCTTTTTCTTTGTTTTTTTATTTTTGATTTCTGATTTGAAGAAATGGGGGGGGGGCAGAAGTTAAAAGAATAAGGGAAGAGAGAATTTTATATTTAATTATTTAATTATTTTAATTTCAAAAAGTTAACTTTTTTATTCGACCTCGAAATCGAACCCACCGTCTGTCGTCCATAGCTAATTACCCCCATTCCGAACACAATGGGATATGTATTGTAAGCTGATTCGATCATTTCGATCGGTTCCCATCAAAATCAACATATAACTCTATATATTGATTTTGAACGCGCATTTCAATTTACTGGGGTCACATACTAGCTCGAAAAATTCCAGAAAAATATTTTCTAGCTTCGTATTGGCGATACGGTCCTAACAAAATAGTTTCGTCGAATTTTGAGACCGTTGGAAAAATGGCCATTTTCCAGTCGATTAAAATCAACTAAAACTGGTCAAACGTGTTTTCCTTTTCCACGCTCACATATTGATTCTAAAAGTTATGAAAATTGGAATCTAGCAATAACTTGACATCACGGATCCAACAAAAGTGGTTTCGTCGAAATCCGAGGTCGTTTGCAAAATTCCCATTTTTAAGGGCCTGAATTCCATAGCGACTATTCAGAAGTTTCAACTGGACATATCTTTTGATTCCCGCTATGAAAATTTGATTTTTCGGATTCGTTGGAAAGATATCCCCAAATAGATTCTAATATTTTTGGTTTCACTAAAATCCGGTTTATTTTGCACTCGGTATGTTCAATTGAAGTTTGAAATCGAATTATCGAACTACCGCGCCATTTTCAATTCCTTTTATAATTATAAATAAATATTTATATTCTAACGACGACGTATATAATATATACGTCGAATTCTATTAAAAATAAATTTCTCGTCGATATCATTTAAAATAATTCATTTTAAATGTTCAAAATTCACTAAAATTGCCAAAATAAAAATTTTAAACTGGCCCAGATTTTCGGGTTGTTACACTTGCTATGCTCATAATATCCTAAGACTGTTCCTTCATCGGATTTTGACTCAAATTTCCCAAGCTGATCTTTTATATTTGAAATGAAACATTATGAACCAAAAACTTTGAAGTATGATATATTTGGTTTTCTACCAGTAAAAAGTTCGTATGGAGTGTTTTTAGTAAGAGATCGAATAGAAACACGATTCAAAACATAACAAGCTATTGCAACTGCTTCAACCCAAAAATGTTTTGGCAGTATACTTCCAATTAATAATGTTCTAGCACATTCTTGTAAAGTTCTATCTTTTACGTTCTACAATTCCATTTTGTTGAGGAGTTCTAGGAAAAGAAAAATTATGAAAATTCCTTTCTTTTGAAAAAATAAATCAAATTTCTCATTTTTAAATTCTCCTCCATGATCACTTCGTATGTTCTTTATTTTTAAATTAGTTAAATTTTGAATTCGTTTGACGAAAATCTTAAAGATATCAAAAGTATCGCTTTTATTCTTTAAAAACATAGTCTAAGTGTATCTTGAGAAACAATTACAAACACATGTTTACTATGATTTATGGACTGAACTTAAGTTGGTCAGAATAAATCTATGTGTAGTAATTCAAGTGGTTGTATGGTTGATATAACCTTTTTAGACTCAAAAGAAGATTTGATTAACTTTCCAATTTGACAAGCATCGCATAAATTTTCAGTTTTGAATTTTATTTTGGATAATCCTCTTATAAGATCATTTTTAGATATCTTGTTGATAGTTTTAAGATTAATATGGCAAAATCGTTTGTGCCATAACCAAGGATCATTGCCTTTGGCTAATAAACACATACTTGGATTATTATTAACTGCCATATTTAAAATATAGATATTTTTGTCTCGATTTCCTTCAAAAATAAGATTTCGATTTGAATTAGAAATACTACATTTATTTTTAGAAAATGATATTTTAAAACCTTTATCGCATAATTGATTAATACTTAAGAAATTGTGTTTTAAATTCTTAACCAATAAAACATCCGCAATAAGAGGTGAATTAGGTATACAGTAATTGCTCACATCGTCTTTACCGATGATGTATTCTTTAGAATTATCTCCAAATGTTACAGTTCCTCCTTTTGAGTAAATGATATTTGTTAGCATTTCCTTGTCTCCTGTCAAATGTTTTGAGCAACCACTGTCTAGTATCCATTTTCCTCTGTTTTTGTTGAGTGGGACCTACAAAAAATAATTTAAAAAATTTCATTGGTACCCACTTCCTCCGTTAGGGTCCTAAGGGTTAACTCTTAGGAAGCCAAACCCAAGAGGGCTTAGGTTCCTTTTTAAAAGAATAATTACAATTATAATGAACTGAATCTAAAATGTTTTTAATATATTTATTTATAATAAGATTATTATTTGTCTTTGGAATCATGATACTAATATTTCCTGAGAGTTTTTTCTTAGTAGGAATATTTAATTTAGAAACTTTCGGTTTAATATTAGAATTTTTAGAAATGGATTTTCTCTTAGATTTATTTTTATCATACACTAGTCCTTTTTTACCAAAAACTGGTTAAGAGTTTTCTAATATTTTAGATGAATTCTCTCTACCTTTGTTAAAGTTATTAACATTTTTAGAAATGCTTTCTAATTTAATTTTAAACTAGAATTTTCTAACTCTATGATTTTAAATTTAGTATTTAAATCATGATTTTCAGAAACCAATAGATCATTTTTATTCTTTTGAGTCTCGATTTCTTGACTCAACATAAAAATTTGAGAATTTGCTATTGAAAGAGATTCTTGTAATTTTCTAATTTCTTTTTCATCTTTTAAAATATCTCTTTCAAATTCTGCTTTCTTTTTATCTTCGTTAGCTTGTTTAAACTTTCGCTTAAACGTTATCCTAGACTCTAAGATTTCAGTATTAATTTCTACTAATTCATTAAAAGTAAAATCACTTACATCATTATCCTTAGCCATAAAGCACACGTTTGCTTGCTCACTATCACTGTCGCTATCACTTTCAAAAGATGAATCTAAGCTGTCCCAAGTGACTGAAATGCTCGTCTCTTTGATTTCTCATTTTTGCGATTTATCTTTAACTCTGGACAATTCTTTTGATAGTGCCCAGTCTTGTGACAGTTGAAGCATTATACTAGAGAAGGGTCAGGTTCTTTTAATGAGTTCTTTACATTTTTGCTTTGGCCTTTTCTGTATTTTAGAAATTTTCTAAATTTTTAGCTACAAATGGAATATCTTCTTCATCTGAATCGGAATCTTCTTTCTCAGCATGGAAAGCTAATTTTTTCTTATCTTGTACCTGTGCTTTCTTTGCCAACAAATTTACTTCATAAGACAATAGATTACCGATCATGTAACGACCCGTATTCTACGCGTCATAGGATCGTAGGATATTTATTTCTTTCACATACGAAGTCGTATGGTCATGTAACTTTGGGAGACGACTATTGTGGTCATTTCCCATGTTCATGATTTTTCCCGATTTTTAAATGACCATTTTACCCTTAGTTGGCACTGTTTTGGCCATAACTTTTGACTGGAAATGAATTTTGACCTGAAACCACTTCCATTGGCTTCGGATGATGGTTTCTCTTTCCGTAGAGTGGTCACATTAGCTAAACGGGCTTACCGTTTGGGAGATATGGCTGAAACAAGTTTCAGATGGTGAAAAACAGCTTAATTGGGCTTAACCGGGTGATTAGCAGCTAGGCCCGGAGGGGAATTTCGGGTTTAGAGGTATAGGAGGACTGATTAGGGTTAGGTTATCACTTTCATTTCAGTTTTGAGCCGCCACAAACCTTCTTGAGACCTTAGTAATGGCTTCCATCCTCTAAAACCACTCCAAAACACATTTTTAGTGAAGATTAAGCCTAAACTACATCAAAACAAGGCCAAATAGCAACAAAGCAAGGTTGGAGCTGCTGCTATACATAGGAATTCGACCCAAACAGAGAATATTTCAGATTTGGTGATTTATTTTGTGGCCAAGGTGAGTGATAGCATCGTTTTGACACTAATTACAGTTAATTAAGGGTAATTAGTGAAGATTAGCGAATTTATACACTAATAAATTCTGGAAAAATGTTTAGAAATTCTTAAATAATATTTCATGCCTCTGTTAGAAAATTTAGGCGATTTGATTAAGTTTTACTAAGTATGTACTTAAACATGTTTAAGAGGGATTATAGGAAAATGTGAGGTTTTAGCCACTTTTGATCCATTTTGGTTCATTCGAATTGTTGTTTGGTGTTTGTGGTTGTTCTTACATGTTGCTATGACTCTATGGTATGTTTTATGATTGATTAGAATAGTTAGATTGGTCGAAAATGCCGTCGAATGGCGTAGAAAGCTCACTGGAAAGTTGCAGAAGTGTGCAGGTTCCGAACCGGTTCGGATCGGAGTAAGGGGTCGGATCGGATTTGTGAACTGACCAAGGGAATTCGAACTGGATTGGAACTTGTCACTGGAGGAGGCTTGGCGAGAAGGAAGGCCGTTTACTTAGAGTTGGAGTGGACAAGGGGATCGGAAGAATAATTGGGGGCCAGATCGGATCGACTTGGAGACGCAGGGCTCGGATCGGAAGTAAAACATTTGGGAGAACTAGCAAGAGGGAAAGCCACGCGGATCAGATGGCAAGGAGGGATCGGATCGGAATACGTGAAGAAATGAGGGAGCGGATCGGAGCACTGGAAGGAAGGACACCCGACCCGACCCGGAGGAAGATACCGACCCGACCCGAAGTGGAGTACCCGACCCGAACCGAATGGAAAGATGACAAGGAAGGAGGACCGACCCGAACCGATGAAGGTGATGACTTCCGACCCGAACCGATGAAGGTGATGACTACCGAACCGAACCGAATTCTAAGACTGTTAATGCGCGACAACTCTTCTGAAGACCCACTCCAATTCGACCAAACCCGAGATGCAAAGGAAGTCCAAATGAGAAGTTAGAGCTTAAGATTCAGATGGGAATCAACGAGTTCACTTCATGGTTGGGCTTTGCTGCGGGACGCGTGCCAAGGAGTTATCGACGTCTATAGCTTTGGACCACTATGGTAGGAGGTACGAAGGCGGATTCAGGGCCATTATGGCATCGGTAGAACCAAGGGCTACGACCAATGAAGTGGGTCATTGAAATGTTTGGTCATGACTCCAAGTGTTTGGCTTGGTCACAGCAGGGTTTCTACAAGTCGGGATTCGTCGTTACCTCAGTTTGTCTAGTGTTCCAAAGTGGTAGATGTCGTACGCTTTACGCACTGAGTGAGAGATGTGAGGATGGTTGCTATGGATGATTTGCTTGCTCTCATTGTGACATGCACACCCCACCCCCGTATTCTTACACTGTTTATTCTGGCACCTTGGAGTATTGTACGGTATGTGGTACTAACTCTTTGGTTGCAGGTCCAGGTTCAGGTATGGTTCAGTATACCTGTTATTATTCTGTTTAGATGTTTATCGCTCATACCAGGCTTTATGTCTGACCCAGAGTTTTATGTCTCCTCTTATTACTCTGGGTGCTCACACGAGCAGACTAGAGACAGGTTAGCTGGTGATACACGGGTAGATGATCCGGAGACGAGCAGGAGGCTTCCACGTAATATACATATATAGTATTCTCCCTGTGTTGTTGAAGATCACTGCTTGGGCATTGGTGGTGTATCTTCTATTTTGGCTTTCTGTTGTTTAGAGACAGTAGATTTTGAAAAGTTGTAATAAGCTGTATTTGGATTTCCGCTGCTTTGAGATTGATGTTGGTTTTAGTTATCAGCTTATGCACTGTCTCGCCTGTTTTATGTCAAGTACATTATTATTATTATATTTTATTCCATGCGCTGTGAGACATTCTACAGGTTCTTTGATTAGTTCATTCCCTTCTTTCCTTTCTTATGACGACCGTCTTGTGCTAGTCGGGCATGTGTACAGCGCACTTTTGGAGGAAATGCAGGATGGTGCGGGGCGGGCCGTCACACTTGGTATCAGAGCTCTAGGTTGCGTAGTTAACCTAGGGAAGCTATCAGGGAGAGATAATATACGTATACGAGAGAGCGTATTTGTGACTATTTTGAGTTTTAAAAAGCTATATATATACTATTAGTAGTATAAAGATGAAGTCGTACTGTACTAGCACCACTATGGAGTCGTTAATCGTTTCCTTTTTCAGATTGACGATGAGCCGATATGTTAGAGGTACCGGTAAAGGGGCCAATAATGGGAATGCTGCTGACATGAGGACGATGTTTACCGACCTCATGAGAGAGATGCTTAGAGATGTACAGAGAGCAGCCCCCAATGGTGGAAATGGTGGTGGTCCAATGGTGCAGGCGCCAAGAGTCGACTTCGCCAAGCTGAATAAGGATTATACTAGCCTTGGTGGGAAGCCGTTCCACGGAACGGAGTCGGCTACGGATGTTCAGGATTGGGTGGATAGTTGCGAACGTATCTTCGAGGATTTGGGTATCGAGGATGCGATGAAGAGAAAGCTAGCGTCCCGTCAGCTGCAAGGGCGGGCAATGAATTGGTGGAATGCTATAAAGGCAGTTACTCCCGAAGATCAGATTACTTGGGAGCAGTTTAAGGCTCGCTTTAGTGAGAAGTTCATTCCAGCTGCTCAGAAGTCAATGCTGTTTAAGAAGTTCTTGGAGCTCAAGCAGAATGGCAGAGCTGTCTCGGAGTATATTGTTGAATTTGACACTCTGTCAAAATATGGGTTATCTCTTATTGATACTGCCGAGAAAAAGAATGAGAAATTCATAACTGGTTTGGATCGGTACTTGGGGGAAAAACTTATTAACCACATCGATGAGACGTTTGAATCGATTGTGGGGAAAGCGTTAAGATCGGAAAGTCTCTACCCTAAGCCGAAGACTGAGGCTGCATCCGCAGATGAGCCAAAGCCACAAGCAAGTGGTGGAGGCAAGGGTGGTTCCCAGAATAAGAGAAAGCAGAATCAGACTAAGGATGGCCAGAAGAAAAGGAATAAGCAAGATGTTGAGTGCTTCAGCTGTGGTAAGAAGGGCCATTATGCTAGTAATTGTCGGGCCAAGCCAGCGGATAGGAAGTGCTTCAACTGTGGCCAAATGGGACATCACAAGGACAAGTGTCCACAGCCCCCTAAAGAAAAGCAAATGGTGAAAGCATATGCCCTTAATGCTATTCCTTCTTCGTCGAATGCCCCAACTGCGGCGGAGAAGGGAAAGAATGTCGTCATTCAAGGTATGCTTTCTGTTTATGATGTTCCTGTTAGAATTTTGTTTGATACCGGAGCTTCCAGTTCTTTCATATCTAGTGACCTGGTAGATAGGTTGGGATTGGAGCCCGAGATTGTCGATAGACCTTTAGTAGTGACGAACCCGATTGGTGGTTCGACTAGCCTTAGCATGATTTGTCGTAATGTGGTCTTATCGAGTCATGGATGCATGTTTGTTTGTGATTGCTTTGTTTTGGGCTTTACTGGGTTTGGCATTATTTTGGGAGTAGATTGGCTCCGAAGGTACGGGGTGGTGGTAGACTGTGAGGGCTTTTTGGTGACAGCTAGAGCGGATGATGGGCGGAGGATAGTGTTTGGTGGTCTACCCAGTGAGGGGGTATTGGCTAGTTTTCTAAACTCCCTCGACATTCCGCATAGTGAGTTGTCAGGTTTGCCCGTGGTTGGCCAGTATCCGGATGTTTTCGAAGAAGTGACCGGACTTCCACCACACCGAGAGATTGAGTTTCGTATTGATTTGATAAAGGATGCCAGGCCTATAGTGATGCCACTTCGCCGTATGGCACCAAGGGAGCAGCGAGAGCTCGAGGTGCAAGTCAGCGATCTTTTGAAGAAGGGATTTATCAGAAGAAGTGTTTCTGAATGGGGAGCACCAGTTGTGTTTGCTACCAAGGCAGATGGTTCCCTTCGTTTGTGTGTAGACTACCGCGAGTTGAATAAAGTGACGAGGAAGAACAAGTATCCTCTACCGCGGATAGATGATTTGTTCGATCAGTTGAGTGGCGCGAGAGTATTTTCTCAGTTGGATCTCGCGACAGGTTTTCATCAGCTTAGAGTGGAAGCTGAGAGTATAGCTAAAACGGCATTTCGGACGCCGTCTGGATTTTATGAATGGTTGGTTATGCCATTTGGGCTGACCAATGCCCCAGCATATTTTGTGGATCTTATGAATAGGGTATTCAGAGATCAGTTGAATAAGTTTGTCCTTGTGTTCGTTGATGATATTTTGGTCTACTCGAGGACAGAGGAAGAACACAAGGGACATTTAAGAATAGTGATGGAGGTGTTGAGAAAACACCAATTGAAAGCAAAGTTTTCTAAGTGTCACTTCTGGAAGAGGGAAGTGAGGTTCTTGGGCCATGTTGTATCAGAGAATGGTATTGCCGTGGACCCGGCAAAGGTGGCTACGGTACAAGATTGGCCTACGCCCAAGAATGCAACAGATGTAAGAAGTTTCTTGGGGTTAGCTGGATATTATCGTAAGTTTATCCAAGGTTTCTCCAAGTTAGCAGCACCATTGACCCAGTTGACCAAGAAGAATCAAGCTTTTGTCTGGGATGAAAGGTGCGAGAATGCATTTAAAAATCTAAAGGACAAGTTGACAAGCGCACCAGTGTTAGTCATTCCTAAGGGGGATGAAGAGATGACGGTATACACGGATGCCTGTGGTACCGGACTGGGTGCTGTATTGATGCAAGGCGGTAGGGTTGTAGCTTATGCAAGTCGACAATTGAAACCGCACGAGAGAAGATACCCTACCCATGATTTAGAATTGGCAGCGATCGTGTTCGCGTTAAAGATGTGGAGACACTATCTCTTGGGAGAAAGATTTGAGCTGTTTACAGATCATAAGTCGTTAAAGTATCTCTTCTCTCAGAAAGATCTGAATCTCCGTCAGCAGAGATGGCTAGAGTTCTTAGCTTCCTATGATTTTGACATCGCATATACACCGGGAAAGGGCAATGCGGTAGCTGATGCATTGAGTAGAAGACATGCCAGCCTAGGGGCTATGTTCCTTGAATGGAAGCAACTGGAGTATATCGCGGGTTTTGATTTCAGACCAAAGTGCGAATTGGATCCAGAAATGTTAGCAAGTTTGACGATCAGACCCACTTTGATTGAGCGGATCGGCACTAGTCAGAGGGACGATCCTAACCTATTAGAAATCATCTCCAAGTTAGAGATGGGTATCGATGAGGAGGTGAACAAGTATGGGCTTGATCGAGATGGATGGCTTAGAAAGAATGGAAAGCTTGTTGTACCCAATGTCAATGGATTGAGGGATGAAGTGCTTAGAGAATGTCATCACTCAAAGCTAACTATACACCCCGGTGGTAATAAGATGTATCGAGATATGAAGCAGACTTACTACTGGGAAGGGATGAAAAGAGACGTTGGGAAGTTTATATCCAAATGCATGAATTGCCAGCTAGTTAAAGCCGAACAAAAGAAGCCTAGTGGGTTGTTACAGCCATTAGAAATTCCCGAATGGAAATGGGAGCAAGTCTCGATGGATTTCATCGATGGTTTACCAAGGACTAGATCGGGACATGATAGCATTTGGGTGATTGTGGACCGATTGACCAAAAGTGCAAGATTTATACCAGTTAAATCGACCAGAACGGCAGCTAAGTTAGCAGAATTGTATATGAAGTGGGTAGTGAGATTTCATGGAGTACCTAAAGGCATTGTGAGCGACCGAGACCCGTTGTTCACTAGTGGGTTTTGGAAGAGCTTACAAGAGGCTCTAGGGTCAGAGTTACATCTCAGTACCGCATATCATCCTCAGACCGACGGTCAGACGGAAAGGGTGAATCGTATTTTGGAAGATCTCTTGAGAGCATGTATATTGGATTTTGGTGGATCATGGGATGACCATTTGCATCTAGTAGAGTTTGCATATAATAATAGTTACCAATCCAGTATCGGTATGGCTCCATTTGAAGCTTTGTATGGAAGACCGTGCAACTCACCATCATGTTGGATAGAGACTGGCGAGAAGTTTATGATTGGACCAGATGTGGTGAGGGAAACTTCAGATAAAATCAAGATCATTCAACAACGAATGAAGGCAGCCCAGGATAGGCAGAAAAGTTATGCTGATAAGAGGAGAAGAGACTTAAAATTCTCCGTTGGCGACTTGGTGTTTGTCAAGATTTCTCCGTTGAAGAGCGTAATACGATTTGGCAGGAGAGGCAAGTTGGCACCAAGATTTGTTGGCCCATTCCCTGTTTTTGAGCTAGTCGGGAATTTGGCATATAGAATTGACTTACCGGAGAAGATGGCGGGAGTTCACAACGTATTTCATGTTTCCCAACTAAGGAAGTTCGTTCACGACTCAAATATGACTATTTCACCTGATCAGTTAGAGGACTTCGAAGTAGAACCCGAGGCGGTTGGGAACCGTAAGCCGGCCCGTATTGTCGCGCACGACTTGAAGCAACTTCGAAGGAAGGCGGTGAAGCTAGTCAAGGTACAATGGAGCGAGGACGAGAATGATTGTACTTGGGAAACAGAGGAGGACATAAGGAAGAAGTATCCAGAACTCTTTGTCTGGTAAGGTTTTATTAGCGATTTAGTTTTCCGCATGCTAAGATAGACTTGTTTGCTTGTTTTGAATGAATTGATTGTTGTATGTGTTTGTTAGGCATGCGGGATCCTTTGCATGTTTTGGGTTAAGGAATTTCGGGGACGAAATTTCTTAAGGGGGGGAGAATGTAACGACCCGTATTCTACGCGTCATAGGATCGTAGGATATTTATTTCTTTCACATACGAAGTCGTATGGTCATGTAACTTTGGGAGACGACTATTGTGGTCATTTCCCATGTTCATGATTTTTCCCGATTTTTAAATGACCATTTTACCCCTAGTTGGCACTGTTTTGGCCATAACTTTTGACTGGAAATGAATTTTGACCTGAAACCACTTCCATTGGCTTCGGATGATGGTTTCTCTTTCCGTAGATGGTCACATTAGCCAAACGGGCTTACCGTTTGGGAGATATGGCTGAAACAATTTTCAGATGGTGAAAAACAGCTTAATTGGGCTTAACCGGGTGATTAGCAGCTAGGCTCGGAGGGGAATTTCGGGTTTAGAGGTATAGGAGGACTGATTAGGGTTAGGTTATCACTTTCATTTCAGTTTTGAGCCGCCACAAACCTTCTTGAGACCTTAGTAATGGCTTCCATCCTTTAAAACCACTCCAAAACACATTTTTAGTGAAGATTAAGCCTAAACTACATCAAAACAAGGCCAAATAGCAACAAAGCAAGGTTGGAGCTGCTGCTATACATAGGAATTCGACCCAAACAGAGAATATTTCAGATTTGGTGATTTATTTTGTGGCCAAGGTGAGTGATAGCATCGTTTTGACACTAATTACAGTTAATTAAGGGTAATTAGTGAAGATTAGCGAATTTATACACTAATAAATTCTGGAAAAATGTTTAGAAATTCTTAAATAATATTTCATGCCTCTGTTAGAAAATTTAGGCGATTTGATTAAGTTTTACTAAGTATGTACTTAAACATGTTTAAGAGGGATTATAGGAAAATGTGAGGTTTTAGCCACTTTTGATCCATTTTGGTTCATTCGAATTGTTGTTTGGTGTTTGTGGTTGTTCTTACATGTTGCTATGACTCTATGGTATGTTTTATGATTGATTAGAATAGTTAGATTGGTCGAAAATGCCGTCGAATGGCGTAGAAAGCTCGTTGGAAAGTTGCAGAAGTGTGCAGGTTCCGAACCGGTTTGGATCGGAGTAAGGGGTCGGATCGGATTTGTGAACTGACCAAGGGAATTCGAACTGGATTGGAACTTGTCACTGGAGGAGGCTTGGCGAGAAGGAAGGCCGTTTACTTAGAGTTGGAGTGGACAAGGGGATCGGATCGGAAGAATAATTGGGGGCCAGATCGGATCGACTTGGAGACGCAGGGCTCGGATCGGAAGTAAAACATTTGGGAGAACTAGCAAGAGGGAAAGCCACGCGGATCAGATGGCAAGGAGGGATCGGATCGGAATACATGAAGAAATGAGGGAGCGGATCGGAGCACTGGAAGGAAGGACACCCGACCCGACCCGGAGGAAGATACCGACCCGACCCGAAGTGGAATACCCGACCCGAACCGATTGGAAAGATGACAAGGAAGGAGGACCGACCCGAACCGATGAAGGTGATGACTTCCGACCCGAACCGATGAAGGTGATGACTACCGAACCGAACCGAATTCTAAGACTGTTAATGCGCGACAACTCTTCTGAAGACCCACTCCAATTCGACCAAACCCGAGATGCAAAGGAAGTCCAAATGAGAAGTTAGAGATTAAGATTCAGATGGGAATCAACGAGTTCACTTCATGGTTGGGCTTTGCTGCGGGACGCGTGCCAAGGAGTTATCGACGTCTATAGCTTTGGACCACTATGGTAGGAGGTACGAAGGCGGATTCAGGGCCATTATGGCATCGGTAGAACCAAGGGCTACGACCAATGAAGTGGGTCATTGAAATGTTTGGTCATGAGTCCAAGTGTTTGGCTTGGTCACAGCAGGGTTTCTACAAGTCGGGATTCGTCGTTACCTCAGTTTGTCTAGTGTTCCAAAGTGGTAGATGTCGTACGCTTTACGCACTGAGTGAGAGATGTGAGGATGGTTGCTATGGATGATTTGCTTGCTCTCATTGTGACATGCACACCCCACCCCCGTATTCTTACACTGTTTATTCTGGCACCTTGGAGTATTGTACGGTATGTGGTACTAACTCTTTGGTTGCAGGTCCAGGTTCAGGTATGGTTTAGTATACCTGTTATTATTCTGTTTAGATGTTTATTGCTCATACCAGGCTTTATGTCTGACCCAGAGTTTTATGTCTCCTCTTATTACTCTGGGTGCTCACACGAGCAGACTAGAGACAGGTTAGCTGGTGATACACGGGTAGATGATCCGGAGACGAGCAGGAGGCTTCCACGTAATATACATATATAGTATTCTCCCTGTGTTGTTGAAGATCACTGCTTGGGCATTGGTGGTGTATCTTCTATTTTGGCTTTCTGTTGTTTAGAGACAGTAGATTTTGAAAAGTTGTAATAAGCTGTATTTGGATTTCCGCTGCTTTGAGATTGATGTTGGTTTTAGTTATCAGCTTATGCACTGTCTCGCCTGTTTTATGTCAAGTACATTATTATTATTATATTTTATTCCATGCGCTGTGAGACATTCTACAGGTTCTTTGATTAGTTCATTCCCTTCTTTCCTTTCTTATGACGACCGTCTTGTGCTAGTCGGGCATGTGTACAGCGCACTTTTGGAGGAAATGCAGGCTGGTGCGGGGCGGGCCGTCACAGATCAATTCTTCTAGTTTGTGGCAGAAAGATCAATAGCTTTTTCGATTGCTAATACTTTTCTCTCCCATTCATCCTTTAAAGAATCCAATTTTTTTGACATTATATCAAAATCGGAATACTTTTCCCCTAATCCTAATAAAGAGTGATAAATGTTTTGAAAACGTGAATACATATCATTTATGGATTCATTTTCATTCATCTTAAAATTTTGGAATTGATTCTTAATGTAACGGCCCAAAAATCCGTAATATCAGAGTTGACTACATACATCATACATCCAACCCAAATATCACGAAAATACGAATCATTTTTTTTGAAGAAAAAGGTAGAAGAAGAACATAAATAACAACACAGAATCTCACATCGCAGCGGAACAAAATATACTGTATCATAACTTTTGAAATACAAAATTTGTACTGTATACACATATCATTATCAGAGTACAACACTTACAACACAGCGGAACACAACTCTATATAACTAACGCTGAAGCCTCCTGCTCCAAGCTACTTCAGATAAATCTGTAAAATCCTGAACTACTTAACTGCCTATACAAATTAGGCACCCAAGTGTTTAGGTAAAACAAAACAAAATAAACTTCGGGTCAGTCATGGGACTCGTATGAGTAATCAATTTAAAACAGTTTGAGAGATTTAACAATATTTCATAAGACCACGTCGTATAACATGGAACGGGTTTTTCCCTTATGAGAATCTCAAACACTTGATTTAACTTTCAAATCCTTTTGAAAGAGAACGATAATCTTTTAATCAAAACTCTTTTGATATTATAATAGTGTCTGAATCAAATAAATAGAATCTAGTGGAACGTTTGCATCTCACGTTCCATATATATAATATACAATCATAAACTACGGGCACTTATTGGATATTGGATTCTGACTATGACAAGGTATGGAACCACCTGTCGTTGGTGTATCTCTAGAGGAGAATACACCGAGTTCAACAAGAACATCTTGCAACTCAGCCACACATGACCGACCACTCATTTCTCTTGAGTGTATCGAATGTATATCACCAACGGTTGGGATCAGCAACCGTTTTGTAACGACAGGGAATTCCGCTCATCCGAATCAGTCGCTAAACCGATCAAGACCCTTCAAAATGCCTGATTGTTTTGAGAACACGACAAAATAGAACGCAGACAGAAGAACATTTCATTGTATATTACAACAATGCACTAGAATACAAGAATATACAGAGTATAAATGAATACTACACAGAAATATCAGAGATTTAAATTTTATTTAAATACATCACAGCGGAAAATAATAAAATACACAACTGAAAGAGATATACGGATACAGAGCTTTCCGGATATCGTTCCAGCTGTAAACCAGGATCCTGTGAAAATAAATCTGCAAAACCAAAACTACTAGCTGCCCGTGTCAAAATAAGGGCACCTAGAGTTTAGTTAAAACAATAAACTCCAGGTCAGCCATAGGACTGGTGTGAGAACTAAAACAGTTATTAATCTTTATTTTAAAGTTAGGTAAATCAAGGGGCCATGCCGTATAACATGGAACGGGTTTCCTCCCAAGAATACCAGTGCATAAAAAAACAACACAATGCTAAATAAAGAAAAATGAAGCTATTATAAGACCCAGGTCCCATCACACAATGCAACGCAAGCCGGAGGATAGGGTTTTCCCTTATAATAGCCAAACATGCTTAGTACATTTAAAACTAATCATTTGATACTATTGTAAGTGAATAGTGTATAAAACAACTACAAATCATAAGTATCAATCATAGATGGCATGGGTACCATATATCATGTCGCCATATATAGGTTTACAATCAAAAGCGCAAAGTCACGTATTTGGAAATTGGGTTTCCATCTATGAACCGAGGCCAGGGATCGTCCTCTACCGATTCGAGACTCTCTAGCCCGAGCCTCAGGCAAGCGCGCAGATAAGCCTTGGATCGTTAGGGTCGGTCCACCGATGTGGATTATTATGCCTGAACACTACGTTTCCCCACCCTTTGGGGCGTAAATGAGCCAACGAATGACTCCATCGGCTTCACATAGTCACCGATATATCCGAGGCGCCTCGCAACAGCAACAACTACATAAGTCAAACTCATTAGGGCGTGTAAAACCACTGACGCCACTTCTAACTAGAAAGAAACGCATGTCCTTCCTGATGTCCTCTCCCGTTTTTGGTTCACAACCGGGGTGTGAGGCTCGCGAATTCACGTTACACAAAGCTATGCCACACAGGCGATGCTTTGATCATCAACCACAAGACTTTGCTTTTCAAAAGAAGCCTCGATCAATTGCCACTTAGGCATGCCACACAGGCAATTCACTCCATGCGATGGATATCCATCAATATATAACCCCTTAGCTCGTACGTCTCAGAGAAGGGTGTAATGACCCGCATTGGCAGAGGTATTATAATTAATTTATTTAATTTTATAAATAGTGATTTAGGGAAATAAATCGTCGTTAATTAAATTGTAGTGAATATTTAATTTAATTAAATAATAGAATAATATATTTAATTCAGAAATAACCAGAAATAGTGAATTGACAATATAATGTGAACTGGGTCATCCTTAATATTTAATTCAGCTTAGAGTTGAAGTATATTGACGAATATATTCAATTGACGTCAGTTTGAATGTAGAGTTATATTATAATTAAAATCGAGCTTGAAATGGCGCTGCAGTTCGTTATTTGGCGATTTGAACTTCAACTGAATGTACAGGATTCCTTTTAAGCCGGATTTCTGTGAAACAAGAAACGTTTGGAGCTGGTGAAGTATATTTTTCTAGTGGAAGAGAAAAATCGAGATTTCGTTATGTAGATTTTGATTTATGTCCAAATCAAATTTTAGAAAAGTCGTTGTGGAATTCCTTTATAATTTATAAAGGAATTATTTATATTTTAAAAGGGAATTTCAGTATAAATCGAATATCGGGTTGACCCTGATTGAAATATCAAGTTATAAATCCCAGTAGAGCTGTATGGTATTCCACTGTGAATAAATACGATAATATTAATTTATTAATATTTAATTTAATTATATTTAAATATATTTATATATTTAAATGGGTCATCCAGAGCTTTAAAAATAGCCAGTTTTTCAAACGAAGTCGGAATTCGACGAAACTAATTTTATTGGATCCGCAATGTCAAATAGTTGTTAGATTTCCAGTTTTGGGATTTTTAGAGTCACTGTGTGGTCATACGGATTTTTAATGTGAGAAACAATCGATATTTTGACGGTTAAAAATACACTTTGTGAGCATACGGAGTCGGAATTCGACGAAACCAGTTTCGTTGGGACCATAATGTCAAACTTTAGCTACATGTCTAGTTTCGTGATTTTTTGGGTATCGTGTGTGATCGCATGAATTTTTAGAAAGCAAAAATAAATAAAATAAAATATCTAAAACAAGTGTGTGAACAATAAAGGAGCCACATCTTCATCCTTTCCAACCACACAACCATATCGCTCTCATTATAAATGCCTCTCAAACCGCCGTCAGTAATTGGGTTCTCAAACCAAAACGTGAGCAAAGAAAACCATCTTCAAAATTCAAAGTAAATTTCTAAAATCCCAAGGAGTATGTATTTGAACTCAGAGGGAGTTGCTCTTCGATACTGTGTGCCTATTGTTTGGTGCGATCAGTTTTGGTTGATGCTGGAGGTATGAACCGCAAACCTAGGGTTCAGGTTATATTGGGTTTGGGGCTATAATATTGATGGTGGTTGTATGCTTTGAGTTTGGGGTTGAAGTCGGGTTCGGTGGTGGAAGTTTTGAGGGGTTTGGAGAGGAAATCCGTCGCAACCTGTACTGTAGGTAGCGGAGAAAGCATCTCGACGGAACCAGGTGGTGAGCGGCGAGTGGAGTTCGAAGGGTATGATTGCGAAGAGAAATCGAAGGAGAAGTTTGTGGTGATTTTTAATGAATTGTTTGTTGAAGGATTAAGGGGCAAGAGGAGCTCAAAGAAATCGGCTATGGTGAGTGAGTACAGGGAGGCCACGACAAAAAAATTCATTTGGGGAAGAACGATGATGCGGGTCTGGGTAATAGGAAGGGTGTTGGGCCGGTTTGCTAAGGGGGTAAGGCCCGAGTGATAATAATTTCAAGTTTAATTTAATTTAAAATGTATAAGAACTTTGAAACTGAATAACTGTGTCGTACGAAATCAGAATCACGAACCGTAAGTTGCGTTGGGACCGTATGGACGAGAGCTCCACAATGGAACTGACTGGGAGTGGATTGGGGTTCGTTACAATTTATAGTGAAATAAATTGTCCATGTGAATCAACGACAATTATCGTTATTAACGATGATAGTCCAATGTGAGTAAATCTCACTAACTCTGAACAGTTTATAATTTCATGTTGTATTTTTAGAACTGTTAGAAATTGTCTGATTGATTGTGTGTTGACTGTTTGATTGAACTGCTAGTCAGTTAGTGGAAATTTTATATGTATATATATATACATATATATATATATATATATCGATTCTATTTAACAGAATATATCATATGGAACTGAAAGTGATGTTATCTATATTGTTTAACATCTGTGATGCAGGGAAACAGGTTGGAGGAATCCAGCTGGATTCCTCAACATTTATTTCACTGTGATTTATATATGGTGATATACAATGTGATATATAATCTGACGTTGATTATTTGTGTTTGGACAATATTTATCGTTGTTATATGGTTTGTTAAATACCATGAGAAATACTGGATATGGAAAAGGGGATTTTTCAAAGTGTATTTTGAAAATGAATTATTCATATAAAATCGATGGATTTTATATAGAAAAGGAAAAGGTTTTTTTTATAAAAGAAATATTTACAAAATCAAAGGATAAGTTAGAATAAAAGGAAATTGTAACAACCCGTATTTTTGAATAACATGTTATAACATAAATCAAGGCAGAATTAAACTGTAAAATCTGAATCAAGGAAAACGGGCTGTGCCATTGCGTTCGCCTCGGAAAAATACGCGAAATAGAGTCCGAGTTTTCGAAAATCGGAGTCTGTATGACCGAGATATAGCCTCGCGAAGTTTCACGAAAAAATCAAATTCAAAACAGATTCAAATTTCAGAAAATCAGGGTAGGCGGGAAAAATCCCGCCCAGACCAGGTCGACCTGGGTGTCGACCTGGGTGGGACCAGGTCGACTGGGGAGTCGACCCCAGGGTCGACCTGGGGGTCGACCTGCCTGGTCGGATCCAGGCAACCAAGTGCACCTATTTTGGCTGTTTTGACCTGTTTTGTTGGCTAGTGACGGGATTTGATGGCTCTGATTGAATCTAGGGTTAATCCTATGGCTAATACTATCCTAATCTTCTATAAAAAGAGCCCTAAGCCTAGCCTAAATCATCATTATTCAACCCTACAACTAAACTATGCCAAATTTGTTCCTCTCATGGCCTCCACTCTCATGCTAAAATTTCTAAGTTTATTTATATGAGAGATTTTGAGTGCATACAAGTATTTTCAAGCTTGTATGAATGTTCTTAGTTTGCATTCAAGTCAAGTTGCAACATTTCTATTACAAAGCAAGGGTTTTTATTGATTTGGCTCAAGGGTTTTTCATTTGGAGCTTGCATATTTGGGTTTTTTTGGTGATTGCATAAGGGCTTCGTCTCAATCTTTATAATAAATATTCATTTGTGTCTTCATAGCATTGTAAGCCCTTTTCTACTTTCTTTCTTTGAACTCTAAAGTTAAATGAATGATGCAAGTTTGGGTTGATCATCATGATATGCAAGTTTGGTTGATCGTTATGTTATGCAAGTTGTTTTAATCATTATGTATGACACATGTTGCTATGCTATGCAAGTTTGGGTTGATCATTATCCACATGTTGTAATGACCCGCATTTTTAGAGATATATAATTAATTTATTTAATTATATAATTGGTGATTTAGAGAAGTTAATGATCGTTTAATTAAATAATATTGAATATTTAATTAATAATTATAATATAATAATATATTATAATGTCGAAATAGTCGGAAATAGTGAAATTCACAATATCATGTGAATGTAATAGCATACGAGATTTGGTGGAGTTTTGATTCGAAATATAATAACGATTATATTGAATCGACGACAGTTGAACGTATAGTTTATAATATATTTATAAACGAGCTCGAAATGGCACGACAGTTCGCTATTTGGCGATTTGAACTTCAACTGAGTATACAGGATTCGTTTTAAACCAGATTTCTGTGAAACAAGAAACGTGTGGAGCTGGTGGAGTATATCTTTCTAGTGGAAGAGAAAAATCGGGATTTCGTCGTGTAGATTTTGATGTACGTCCAAATCAAATTTCAGAAAAGTCGCCGTGGAATTCCTTTATAATTTGCGACGCTTTATATACGTTATAAAAGGATTTTCGATATAAACTGAATATCGATAAATCAAAAATCTGAAATATCAAACTGTAAATTCTGATATGATAGTCTAGAGTTGTACGATATCATATGTGAAGATATACGATAATATAAATTTATTTATATTTTATTTAATTTATTTAAATATATTTATATATTTAAATATATTTATATATTTAAATGGATTATTCAAAGGTTTAAAAATAGCCGGTTTTGCAAACGAAGTCGGAATTCGACGAAACTAGTTTTGTTGGATCCGCAATGTCAAATAGTTGTTAGATTTCCAGTTTCGTGATTTTTGGAATCAGTGTGTGGCCGTACGGATTTTTAGAGTGAGAAAAAGTCAGTATTTCGATGGTTAAAAATACGCTGTGTGAGCATACGAAGTCGGAATTCGACGAAACCAGTTTCGTTGGGACCGTAATGTCGAACTCTAGCTACATGTCAATTTTCGTGATTTTTGGGTATCGTGTGTGATCGCACGAATTTTTAGAAAGCAAAAATAAACTCAAATAAAATATCTAAATGAGATGGGTGAACATTAAAGAGCCACGTCCTTCACCATTACAGCCACACACTATTTTCATCGCTGTATAAAATCAAAAGCAAGCCGCCACATTCTTTTTCCAGGAAAACCCAAAACGAGAGTAAAGGAAAATCAAAAGAAATTAACCAAAATTATATAAATCAATCCTCTTGTGTATTCGATCTCCTCTGGAGTTGCTCTTCACTTTGGTATCGTTTTTATTGAGCTCGGCCTCATTTTTGGATCGTTGGTTGTAACCAACGAATTAGGGTTCGTGAATTTTGGGGATTTAGAAGTGGTAAATCAAGTATTCGAGTTCGCTTTTGGTCTCAGGAGATCGAGTGGCATCGTCTGTATTTTTTTGGGGTGAATTCGAGCCAAAATCTGTCGTGCATTGCCTGTAGCCGGCGAAAATTCCTGTTCGTCGATGTCTGAAGGGGGAAGCCGAGTTTGGAGATGAAGGGTTGGTTGTGTAGAGAATTCGAAGGAGATGAACTTGGTGATGTTGGTTTGGAAATACATGAAGTAAGGATGGAGTTAGTGATCGGTTTATGAGCAGTTTTTTTGGCCATTGAAATGGATGGAGCGGGTTCGCTGGTTAGTAAAGAGGGAAGAAGGATATGAATGGGCCGTGGGCTTTATGGTGTGGCATCAGGCCAGTTTTGAAAGGGGTAAAGCCATTTGAAATATTAATTAAGTTTTATTTTAATCTAAAATATGTGTTAACTTGTTATTGCCATATCTTCGTCATACAAGGTCAGAATCGCGAACCGTTTGTTACGTTAGGATCGTATGGACGGACACTACCCACTGGAACTAACTGGAAGTGGATTGGGGCTCGTTTGAATTTAGGGCGAAATAAACTGTTTGATCCAAATCAAATAACAGTTTATCGTTCTTTAACGATGAACTGCAAATGTGAGTAAAACTCACCAACTCTGAACAGTTCTATTTTCACGTTGTATTGTTAGAACTGTTAAAATTGTCTGTTTGACTGTGTGTTGATTGTTTGATTGAACTGCTAGTCAGTTAGTTAGATTTCTATATTGATTCTATTTAACAGAATATATCATATGGAACTGAAAGCGATGTTATCTATATTGTCTAACATCTGTGATGCAGGGAAACAGGTTGGAGGAATCCGACTGGATTCCTTAACAGTTATTTTATTGTTTTTCATATATTTTGATATATGATGTGAATTATAACCTGTTGTTGATTTTGTGTGTATGGACGATATTGAACATCGTGATTTGATATGATTGAATACCATAACATACCGGAATGTAGATAAGGGAATTTTCAAAGTGATATTGAAAATAGAATATTTATAAAATGGGATATTTATAAATAAGAGATATTTATAAAGTGGAATATTTATAAATAAGGAATATTTATAAATTGGGATATTTATAAATAGGAGATATTTTAAAAAGGAAAATAAATTCAAAACATTTCTTTTTGAATGGAAAGGCCTGTGTGGCGAGTTTGGGGATTTTCCCGATGCTCCCGATACAAAGGAGGTTATGGCGAATTTTCCCGGGAATTTAAGGAGTTAGAATATTTCAAGAATAAATTTGAAAAGGAAATATTTGTAAACCATTTACAAATAGAATTGGAAAGGGAACATTATAAAAAGGACATTTGTAAAGTGTAGAACCGTTATTTAAAAGTAAATCTTTTCAAATGAATAAAACGTTGTTAAAAAGGAAATCTTTACAAAGTGAATAAAGTAAATCGAATATAGACATTCGAAAGGAGAAATCGAATATGGTATTCGAAGTTAGTTAATCGAATATAGACATTCGAAAGGAGAAATCGAATATGGTATTCGAAGTTAGTTAATCGAATATAGACATTCGAAAGGAGAAATCGAATATGGTATTCGAAGTTAGTTAATCGAATATAGACATTCGAAAGGAGAAATCGAATATGGTATTCGAAGTTAGTTAATCGAATATAGACATTCGAAAGGAGAAATCGAATATGGTATTCGAAGTTAGTTAATCGAATATAGACATTCGAAAGGAGAAATCGAATATGGTATTCGAAGTTAGTTAATCGAATATAGACATTCGAAAGGAGAAATCGAATATGGTATTCGAAGTTAGTTAATCGAATATAGACATTCGAAAGGAGAAATCGAATATGGTATTCGAAGTTAGTTAATTGAATATAGACATTCGAAAGGAGTTAATCGAATATGGTATTCGAAGTTAGTTAATCGAATATGGTATTCGAAAGTTAGTTAATCGAATATGTTATTCGAAAGGGGTTAGTCGAGTCGACTTAGTCAAATAGAGTTAACCAGTTAGAGTAAATCAGTTAGAGTTAACCAGTTGGAGTTAATTAGTTAGAGTTAATCGATTAGAGTTAAAACGAACTAGAGTAAATCAAGTGTAGTTATTTGAGATAGAGTTAATCAAACATAGTTATTCAGGATAAGTTTCCATCTCGTACGACTGCTAGCGTAATTCGCAGGGCTGTAAATAGCCTACGGCGGTCGGATGTTTCCTGAGGGAGTCAGGCGTAACCATTGTGATCGCTGCGATCTAGAGTCAAGCGAATGGAGTTTAATCGAATATTAGTTATTCGATAGGAGTCAATCGAGTTGATCGAGTTGAGAAATAAGTTAAGATTAATAAGTTGAGTTGATTGGGTGGTTCGACCAAGTTAGTCGAGCCTAGTTAATCGAATCAAATTGGTCGAACCAAGTAAGTCGAGTTAAGTTAGCCAAGTTAGTCGAGCCTAGTAAATCGAATCGAATTGGTCGAACCAAGTAAGTCGAGTTAAGTTAGTCAAGTTAAGTAAGTCGAGTTAGTCGAGTCAAGTTAAGTTAGTCGAGTTAAGTTCGTCGAGTTAAATAAATCGATGTTAGTTTCATCGAAAGGAGTTATCGATGTTAGTTTCATCGAAGGGAGTTATCGATTATAGTTTAATCGAAGTGAGATTTTCAAATATGAGATATTTGAAAAGGAAGAGTTATCGAATATTAGTTATTCGAAGAGAGATTATCGAATATCGTTTATTCGAGAAGAAGTTAATCGAATATAGGTTATTCGAAGAAGAGTTAATCAAATAGAGATTTCTCGAAGAGAGTTAATCGGCGAATTCGATTATATCGAATTCGGGAAAATACTTATACTTTCCAGTGTTTAAATAGAGATTTATTTATTTATAAATAAATAAGTGTTAGGTTAATTATTCACTAATAAGAATAGAAGTTATAATTAAAGTTAGATAATTCGAAAGAAGGGATTATAACGTTATCGCTATAACCAATGTTTTAAATATAGAAGTGGATTAGTAAAATTGGATCCGAGAAAGGCGTAAAGAAGTTGTTAAAGATTAAAAGATAAACTTTGACCATTTCGAAGTTATAACGTTGTTCAGCTAAGGTCTGAGAGGTAATTATACCCTAACTTGAGTGACTTCCTTCTTAACTAAGAAATGGTAAGGTTTGATCGTAAAGGAGTTTTGGAAATGTTTTCCAAACGAGAATCAGAAATGTTTTCTGATAAAAGAAAAATAAGAATTTAGAATATAGGGAAACAGGAGATAAGTAAATAAATGAACTAAAGAGATTTATGTTAAATGATGGTTGTTCGATATAATTTCCATATGGAAATAATATCGTTGTTTGCACACTTGTTTTTCTTTGATGGTTAAATCACAGACTATCGAAGTTTTGACCATTTTAACGTTGTTAATATGGAGAGACCGGTTGGATTATTATCCATAGAACCACTCTGTATTGGCATAAGCGTCGCGAATCATATATGCCAAAGTTAATTGAAGACGGAGAAAAATGCAAGGGCTGTTGTATAAGTCTTAGATAACAGTGACTAAGATGGATATACTGAATAGTGCCTTCGGTTTGTCCAGTCCCAGGACAACTTGTATGGACGAAGGTCTGACAGAGTATATCTAATGGATCGCGTAAGTTGATCTGTTCAAACGTATTCACGTTTGGTGGCGGAGGAATTCGTTTCTCTTAGCTGTATACCCGTGTTATTTTTGGATAAGTCAATTTGTGATTTGGTGGGTATGACGATGTGACATTCTAAGTGAATGAAGATGACTTGTGTGTATGAATGTCTGACAGAGTATTTCCAGAAAGGTCACGTACATTGATTTCTTCGACCGTACCAAGAGTGGAAGCGGAGAAGGAAACTTCTTTAGCTAACACGTAATGTACTGTCGTAGACGTCAATTAGTGATTTTCGATGGATTTGACAATGTAGCATTCGAAGTGAATCTGATGTAATGATAAAGCGTAGCTTCTAGCCTCATCATCCGGTAATGACAGAAATCGGGCAGGCAGCATGGCTAAGTCGGTCGCACCGAAGTAGGGTGTATAATCACCTATCTAGTGAATATTCATTTGTTTCTTAAATCTATCAATGTTGTCCCATATATATACGGGAACGGTTGCTGATCCCAACCGTTGGTGATGTACATTCGATACACTCAAGCGAAATGAGTGGTCGGTCATGTGTGGCTGAGTTACAAGATGTTCTTGTTGAACTCCAGTGTATCGTTCCTAGAGTACACTGATCGGAAGGTGGTTCCATACCTTGTCATAGTTGGAAATCCATTAATCAATACATGCTTGCGATTTTGATTGTATACTATATATGTAGAACGTGAGATGAAAGCGTTTCTGCTAGTTGATATCTATTTGTACATAGACATTATTATAATATCAAAAGGTTTTTGATATAAAGATATTTTGGATTCTCATAAGGGAAAAACCCGTTCCGTTCTGCGGCGTGGTCTTATGAGATATCGTTTACTTGCCCATATACCTGTTTAAACTGTTTTACTCACACCAGTCCCATGACTGACCCGGAGTTTACTTTGTTGTCTTCCCTAAACTCTTGGGTGCCTAAATTTGTACGGGCAGTCAAGTAGTCGGGATTTGCAGATACATTGAAGAGCTGGAGCAGGAGGCTTCAGAACCATATAGTTATAGTTTATTTCCGCTGTGTTGTAAGTGCTGTACTCTGATAAGTGCTATTGTATACATAACTGTTATATTTCAAAGTTATGTTATCTATTATATGTTATTCGTTCCGCTGTGAGGTTCGTGTTACTCTGATATTGTGTTCTTCTTCTTCTATTCTAAGTTTCTATCTTATCTATTCTCACCTTCTAATTTCTTTCATTAATTACCGGGATTTTTCGATGTTTTGGTTATCAACATCGAGCTTATGTCGATAACCAAAGTCGCCGAAAATCCGGGTCGTTACACATGTTATCATGTTATGCAAGTTAAACTTGAGGTTGTGAGCTTAAAGCTTCAAGCTTTATATGAAAGGTTGCATTTTGACAACATGGAAGTTATCATATCCCTTATGATAACTTGCATGTGAGGCTAAATGCGAACTTCTAGCAACTTCTACATGTCATTTATCACCATGCATCACTTATATGCTAAATTTGGTTTTATGCATACTTTTGAAGCCTAATGATGCAATATGCAAGTATATGAACATATGTACATTTCATATGCCACCATGTTAAACTTGTGGCTTCAACACCTTTTTGTCATGATTAAGCCAAGTTCCCTATTTTATCCTTTATGCGTTGTTGCGACTATGTAAACGATGGGATTACGTTGGGGTTGGGTAACATTATGACATAAACATGGTTTTTATAACATGACGTGATATGTTAACTTGTAATTATGTTTTGGAAACATAATGGACATGACACTTAGAAAATATGAGTGTGGCCAACTCGAGGTTGGGTTGAGTTTGTAGCATAAATCTACCCGGACCCGCCCGGCTTAACTAGTGGCTACAAACAATAGGACCCAATGTGAGAAGTTGGTCATGTTGTGCTCGAACCCGAGGTTAGACCAAGTTGTGGTGTAAAGCTACCCGGACCCGCCCGGCTTAACTAGTAACCACAACAAGGTCTAATGTGAGAGGTTAAAGCACATTAAGTTAATTAAAGCCTCCTGATTAGGGTTAAGTCATGGTCCACTTAATACTTAACCAATTTGGGCTTGATGGGTTAATCGGGGTTAAGTCATGAACCTTGGGTACACTTAACCAATTTAATCCATGTTTGGATCGGGTTAACAACATTTAACCCGTTAAGAAACCCTAGTTGGGTGGTCCTTTGCAGCAGTAACCCTCTTGATAGTATCATAAGACCCTAGGGACTAGGCCAGGGTGAGGCACGATTACTGGGCTGACATGTAAGCGACCAAAACGACGGCTGAGTAGGTACGCCGGTGTAGGTCCAGGCGGACTATGGTCGTGCACATAGTCCGGAGTTGGAAAATCAGGCACGGGTACCAGTAGATCTAGACTGTGCATACTTGATTTGTGTCCGAGGTTGACACCCTAGGACTTGATACACCCTAGGGTGGACCTAACGTAGTTTAACTACATTGCATGTTTGGGCCGTATGACACTGACACTTGACGAGTTAGGCTTATAGGGAGCCGATCAACTAGACCGTGTAGTTGGACCTTGATTTAGGTCACCTCATGATGTTGGGCCAAGCTTGGGCCAAGGGATCAATTCTTGTTTTTACTTGACATGTTAGAATGCTAGTACACCCGTGGTGCAAAACTTAACCTTGATTATGCGATGACACCTTTGTCTATCTTGTTAGTTAATCATCATGCCAGTAAGTTGTTATCCTTATGTTCATCTCAGCTTCTCATGCCAGTTAACTTTACTAGTTCATGGACAGATAGTAGTTAGGGCTTACCAGTCTTTTTGACTGACCTGTTTTCTTTCGCCTCTTTTCTTCCGTTCCCCCCCCCCTCAGGTCCTCAGGGTGGGAACATTGGAGCTTAGCTTGGATCTTTATAGCTTGCTTACTGGATTTGCTCATGTACGGTTTTGGACATTGAGCTAGCTATGGTTTATCAATTCACTTTGGGGATAGTACTTTATGTATTTCAGTTTTTCAGTTTATGCTTTTGTCTAGACTTTGTTTATTGGAAAATAATGACCAAGTACTTTGTTGTAACTTAACTATGGTTTTGAAATGCTAGTTTTATCCGCTGCTTTACTACTCTGTTTTACTTATATGTTCTGTCTTGTGATATCTGCATGCATGTTTACCTCGTTTAACGCCCCTCCAAAGCTAGTGTGCTTGCAAGAGTTACCCTGGCCGAGGTGGGGTGTTACATTTGGTATCATAGCATCAGGTTTACAAGATTTGAGCAAAAGTGTTTTTGAAACTTACCTTTTGAAAAACTATTTTCAAAATCAATTAAGTATTTTCCAAGAAAAGTCTAGTTATTTTAAAAAGGCTATTCCCCAAAAGCCATAGCACTATCCTTCGTTTCTTCGTTCTGAATCTATCTTTTTCCTTTTTCAGTATGGCCGATCTTAACCTTCCTGGGGGAGTGACCATTCCCGGATGGTTCTGTAGGTACTTGGAAGCTAGGGCCAACGATGTGGGCCCAGCAAATACCCCCAATATAACTGAGGTTCCTCCTCCTCCTCCTCCTCAGAATCCGCAAGAAGATTTTGCTAAGATTTGCAAAGACTTTAAGGCGATGGGTGGCAAGAACTTTATTGGGACGGAGACTTTTGTGGAGGCAAGAAATTGGTTGAAAGAAACTGAAGATCTTTTCGCCATCTTTGATGTGCAAGATCATAGAAAGGTTTTATTGGCAGCATGGTTATTAAAAGAAGAAGCCGCTTATTGGTGGGAGGTCACCAATGCTACGAGGCCTATAGAGACTTGGGCCGACTTTAGGACAAGATTTGGGCTTAAGTTTCTATCATCAGCTGAGGCGAATCTGCAATTGGAGAAGTTTATATCTTTGAAGCAAGGGGACATGACAGTGAGGGAGTATGTGAATGAGTTTAACAAGCTCGCCCGATTCGGTTTGGACATGATTAATACTCCCTAGAAGAAGGCTTTGCGCTTTGCACGAGGGTTGAACGAGCCATTACAAGGTTTAGCCCTATCTCATATACCCATGGGGGCCACTTTCGAAGGTCTAGTAGACATGGCATTGCTTCAAGGAGACGATAAGAATGGCAAGAAGGAAGTCAAGGCTAATGAAACTCAAGCCAAGAAGACAGACTCCAAGTGGGGAGGAAATCAGAGCAATCAGAACAACAAGAACAACCAGGGCAACAAGGCTAAGACAAAGGACCCAAGAAAATGCAACTACTGTGGGATTGTTGGGCACATAGCTAAAGACTGTAGGAAGAAGAAGAGGAAGTTGGGCGGGTGCTTTCATTGTGGAGAGACCGGACATTTTAGCAAGGATTGCCCCAAGAAGCAAGGGCAGAATCAGCGTGCAGGACCTTCTGGAGGGCAAGTGCATGCTCTCAACAAAGCTCCAGCTCAGGATCGAGGTAGTATTTCTGTAGAAAGTCTTGTTTATATTTCTGATTATCCTGTTCGCACCTTATTTGATTCTGGCGCATCGCATAGTTTTATCTCTTCTGACATTGTTGAAAGTTTGCACCTAAGTACTAGCCTAGTTGAGGATCCCGTTTGTGTTTCAAATCCAATTGGGGGTTCCGCCCATCTATCTATGATTTGTGTGGATTTGAAGATATCTATCTTGACTATAGAATTCACGTGTAATACTTATGTTCTCGGGTTTACGGGATATGGGTTGATCTTGGGCATGGATTGGTTGTCCAGGTATGGAGCCATCCTCGATTGTGAACATATGGTGGTGAGGCTCATGACTCGCCTCGGTAATATCCTAGAAATTTCTTGTAACCCTAGAGGTCCCGTCATGTTATGTTATCTTGAATCTCTCGACTCGTCCATCGATGATCTGAAATCTGTAAGGGTGGTCCGAGACTATCCTGATGTCTTTGAAGAAGTTAAGGGGTTACCCCCTAAACGAGAGATAGATTTCCGCATTTATCTAGTTGATAATGCCAAGCCAGTATCATTGCCCGTTAGGCACATGGCCCCACGTGAAAGAAGGGAGCTCAGTAAGCAGATCAAGGTGTTGCTTGAGAAGAATTTTATTAGGCGAAGCATTTCTGAATGGGGTGCTCCGGTGGTATTCGCTACTAAGGCGGATGGTTCGCTTCGCCTATGTGTTGATTATCGAGATTTGAACAAGCTGACAAAGAAGAATAGGCACCCTTTACCGAGGATTGATGATCTCTTTGATCAGCTGGTTGGTGCTTCTGTTTTCTCTCAGCTCGATCTAGCCACCGGATTCCATCAGCTTAGAGTAGCTGAGGATAGCATTGATAAAACTGCGTTTAGGACTCCAGATGGATTCTTTGAATGGCTTGTCATGCCATTCGGATTGACTAATGCACCCGCCTACTTCGTAGACTTGATGAGTAGGGTGTTCAGGGAGTTCCTCAACAAGTTTGTTGTTGTCTTCGTGGATGATATTCTGATCTTCTCAAAGGACGAGGAAGAGCATGCTAGGCATCTCAAGGAAGTGATGGATACACTTAGGGCGCATCAGTTGAAAGCCAAGTTCTCCAAATGTCATTTCTGGAGAAGGGAAGTTCGGTTTCTTGGACATATAGTTTCTAAGCAAGGCATAGCGGTGGATCCCACGAAAGTGGTTGTGGTTCAAGATTGGAAGACTCCTAGGAATGCAACCGAAGTAAGAAGCTTTCTCGGTCTGGCGGGCTACTATAGGAAGTTCATCAGGGACTTCGCTAAGATTTCGGCCCCTCTTACTAAGTTGACGAAGAGAACTTAGCCTTTGCATGGGACTTGGAGTGTGAGCTTGCTTTTCAAAGGCTCAAGAGAGCCCTTACCTCAGCTCCAGTTTTGGCATTACCCGATAGTGGTAAGATGTTTACCGTGTACACAGATGCATGTGGCACGGGGTTAGGTGCCGTTCTGATGCAAGAGGCAAGAGTGATATGTTATGGGGGTAGGCAACTTAAAGTTCATGAGAAGAACTATCCCACTCATGATTTGGAGTTAGCAGCGATCGTCTTTGCACTCAAATCCTAACGCCACTATCTTCTAGGCGAAAGGTTTGAGTTGTATACTGATCACAAGTCACTCAAATACCTCTTCTCGCAAAAAGATCTGAATCTAAGGCAGCAAAGGTGGATGGAATTCTTGGCATCTTATGACTTCGAGATAGCTTATACCCCTGGCAAGGGTAATGTTGTGGCGGATGCACTAAGCAGAAGGAGATTGACTTTGAGCCCCTTGTTCATTGAGATGAAGAACTTAGAATTCTTGGCAACCTTTGATTTCACGACGACTGTTGAGTCGATGACGGGTTCATTAGCATCCCTTGAGCTTAGACCCACACTTCTTGATCAAGTTGGGGCTTCGCAGAAGGAAGATCCACAGATAGTCGAGGTCATGGACAGGTTGATTCGTGGTGAGACGTCTAGTCACCTTGCCAGATATACTATTGATGATAAGGGTTGGCTAAGGCGTGATGAAAGGCTATGCGTTCCACAAGTAGGAGACTTAGTGCATAAAGTTCTTGAAGAAGCACATCACTCGAAGATGACTATACATCCGGGAGGAGATAAGATGTATAGGGATATGAAGCGCATTTTCTTTTGGCCCGGAATGAAGAGGGATGTGGCAGAGTATGTTTCAAAGTGCATGGTATGCCAACAAGTGAAAGCCGAGTCGAAGAAACCAGGTGGGCTATTACATCCATTGGAGGTCCCGCAATGGAAGTGGGAGAGTATTTCTATGGATTTTGTGGATGGATTGCCTAGGTCAAGAAAAGGGAACACGAGCATATGGGTCATAGTTGACAGACTTACGAAGAGTGCTCACTTCATCCCAGTAAAGAGCAAGAGGACCGCATCATGGCTAGCAACTATTTATCTTCGAGAGATAGTGCGGTTGCATGGAGTTCCTTCTAGCATAGTTAGCGATCGTGACCCAATTTTCACTAGCCAGTTCTGGAACAGTTTGCAAGAAGCGATGGGTACGCGATTGAATTTGAGTACAGCCTCTCACCCCCAGACGGATGGCCAAACCGAAAGGGTGAATAGAGTGCTAGAAGATCTTTTGAGGCTTTGTGTTCTCGACTTTGGTGGTACTTGGGAAGACCACCTTCCTCTTGTAGAGTTCGCTTATAATAATAGCTATCAAGCCAGCATAGGGATGGCACCATTTGAAGCTTTGTATGGGAGGCCGTGTAGGTCACGATCTTGTTGGTGGGAGACAACAGATAGGCTTATACTTGGGCCCGATATGATACGGGACACATCCGAGAAAGTTGAATTAGTGAGAAGACGGATGAAAGCGGCCCAAGATAGACAGAAATCCTATGCTGACAAGCGAAGGGCAGATTTGGAATTCGAAGTGGGAGACATGGTTTTCGTGAAGGTTTCTCCTTTGTGAAATGTGGTACGTTTTGGAGCAGTTGGGAAGCTGGCACCAAGGTTCATAGGACCCTTCCCTATCATAGAGAGAATTGTAAAGATGGCCTATAAGGTGGAATTGCCCAAGAAGCTAGCCGGAGTGCATAATGTCTTTCATGTCTCGCATCTCCGAAAGTGCCTACATGAGTCCGCTGAGGTGGTTGAACCAAGCATTCTTGAAGACATTGAGGTAGAGAAAGAAGCAACCTTGAGAAAAGCTCCGATTCGTATCTTGGGAACAGAGATCAAGAAACCAAGGAATCGGGAAGTCAAATTGGTGAAAGTTCAGTGGAGTGAAGCCGAAGAAGACGCAACTTGGGAAACCGAGGAGAAGATGCGTGGGCTTTATCCATTCCTTTTTGAGGGTACATTCTCGACCTCTTTCCTAATTAGCATATCTTTCTTTTTATCCATGTTTATCTTGTTTATCTTGTGATCTCGTTAAACTTGTCATGAGGACCTTAGGCAGAAACCCTTTGGATGAAACATGTATTTGAAACATGTTATGCTTGATGGTTGCAAGTGGTTGCACATGGATACTCGTGGATGCATGATACACATTAGGCACTAAGATCGGCTCACACACTTTCATGTTGCATATGCATGAGTGCTTATACTTATTCATGGATGAAACTTGCTATGCTATCACGTGGATGTTGCATATGGATGAATGTTATGTGCACTCATGTAGAGACTACGAGCTATGTTAGGAATTTGCATACATATGGACTCATTTCACTAACATGCTTTGCATTAAGGAGGTTTACTGTATCAGTAACCGCCTGATTTTTGCATTAGATAAGTACATATACACACACCTTTGCATATGATCATACAGCATTTAGAATCCTTTAAGGACAATGACTGCACGTGGATGATGTTTTGAGTAGATGGATGATGGATGGTAGGATACGTTCTCCCTAACTTGGAGATTTCGGGGAGGAAATCCTTTAAGGAGGGGAGAATGTAACAACCCGTATTTTTGAATAACATGTTATAACATAAATCAAGGCAGAATTAAACTGTAAAATCTGAATCAAGGGAAACGGGCTGTGCCATTGCGTTCGTCTCGGAAAAATACGCGAAATAGAGTCCGAGTTTTCGAAAATCGGAGTCCGTATGACCGAGATATGGCCTTGCGAAGTTTCACGAAAAATTCAAATTCAAAACAGATTCAAATTTCAGAAAATCAGGGTAGGCGGGAAAAATCCCGCCCAGACCAGGTCGACCTGGGGGTTGACCTGGGTGTCGACCTGGGTGGGACCAGGTCGACTGGGAAGTCGACCCCAGGGTCGACCTGGGGGTCGACCTGCCTGGTCGGACCCAGGCAACCAGGTGCACCTATTTTGGCTGTTTTGACCTGTTTTGTTGGCTAGTGACGGGATTTGATGGCTCTGATTGAATCTAGGGTTAATCCTATGGCTAATACTATCCTAATCTTCTATAAAAAGAGCCCTAAGCCTAGCCTAAATCATCATTATTCAACCCTACAACTAAACTATGCCAAATTTGTTCCTCTCATGGCCTCCACTCTCATGCTAAAATTTCTAAGTTTATTTATATGAGAGATTTTGAGTGCATACAATTATTTTCAAGATTGTATGAATGTTCTTAGTTTGCATTCAAGTCAAGTTGCAACATTTCTATTACAAAGCAAGGGTTTTTATTGATTTGGCTCAAGGGTTTTTCATTTGGAGCTTGCATATTTGGGTTTTTTTGGTGATTGCATAAGGGCTTCGTCTCAATCTTTATAATAAATATTCATTTGTGTCTTCATAGCATTATAAGCCCTTTTCTACTTTCTTTCTTTGAACTCTAAATTAAATGAATGATGCAAGTTTGGGTTGATCATCATGATATGCAAGTTTGGTTGATCATTATGTTATGCAAGTTGTTTTACTCATTATGTATGACACATGTTGCTATGCTATGCAAGTTTGGGTTGATCATTATCCACATGTTATCATGTTATGCAAGTTAAACTTGAGGTTGTGAGCTTAAAGCTTCAAGCTTTATATGAAAGGTTGCATTTTGACAACATGGAAGTTATCATATCCCTTATGATAACTTGCATGTGAGGCTAAATGCGAACTTCTAGCAACTTCTACATGTCATTTATCACCATGCATCACTTATATGCTAAGTTTGGTTTTATGCATACTTTTGAAGCCTAATGATGCAATATGCAAGTATATGAACATATGTACATTTCATATGCCACCATGTTAAACTTGTGGCTTCAACACCTTTTTGTCATGATTAAGCCAAGTTCCCTATTTTATCTTTTATGCGTTGTTGCGACTATGTAAACGATGGGATTACGTTGGGGTTGGGTAACATTATGACATAAACATGGTTTTTATAACATGACATGTTAACTTTTAATTATGTTTTGGAAACATAATGGACATGACACTTAGAAAATATGAGTGTGGCCAACTCGAGGTTGGGTTGAGTTTGTAGCATAAATCTACCCGGACCCGCCCGGCTTAACTAGTGGCTACAAACAATAGGACCCAATGTGAGAAGTTGGTCATGTTGTGCTCGAACCCGAGGTTAGACCAAGTTGTGGTGTAAAGCTACCCGGACCCGCCCGGCTTAACTAGTAACCACAACAAGGTCTAATGTGAGAGGTTAAAGCACATTAAGTTAATTAAAGCCTCCTGATTAGGGTTAAGTCATGGTCCACTTAATACTTAACCAATTTGGGCTTGATGGGTTAATCGGGGTTAAGTCATGAACCTTGGGTACACTTAACCAATTTAATCCATGTTTGGATCGGGTTAACCACATTTAACCCGTTAAGAAACCCTAGTTGCGTGGTCCTTTGCAGCAGTAACCCTCTTGATAGTATCATAAGACCCTAGGGACTAGGCTAGGGTGGGGCACGATTACTGGGCTGACATGTAAGCGACCAAAACGACGGCTGAGTAGGTACGCCGGTGTAGGTCCAGGCGGACTATGGTCGTGCACATAGTCCGGAGTTGGAAAATCAGGCACGGGTACCAGTAGATCTAGACTGTGCATACTTGATTTGTGTCAGAGGTTGACACCCTAGGACTTGATACACCCTAGGGTGGACCTAGTGCAGTTTAACTACATTGCATGTTTGGGCCGTATGACACCGACACTTGACGAGTTAGGCTTATAGGGAGCCGATCAACTAGACCGTGTAGTTGGACCTTGATTTAGGTCACCTCATGATGTTGGGCCAAGCTTGGGCCAAGGGATCAATTCTTGTTTTTACTTGACATGTTAGAATGCTAGTACACCCGTGGTGCAAAACTTAACCTTGATTATGCGATGACACCTTTATCTATCTTGTTAGTTAATCATCATGCCAGTAAGTTGTTATCCTTATGTTCATCTCAGCTTCTCATGCCAGTTAACTTTACTAGTTCATGGACAGATAGTAGTTAGGGCTTACCAGTCTTTTTGACTGACCTGTTTTCTTTCGCCTCTTTTCTTCCGTTCCCCCCCCTTCAGGTCCTCAGGGTGGGAACATTGGAGCTTAGCTTGGATCTTTATAGCTTGCTTACTGGATTTACTCATGTACGGTTTTGGACATTGAGCTAGCTATGGTTTATCACTTCACTTTGGGGATAGTACTTTATGTATTTCAGTTTTTTAGTTTATGCTTTTGTCTAGACTTTGTTTGATGGAAAATAATGACCAAGTACTTTGTTGTAACTTAACTATGGTTTTGAAATGCTAGTTTTATCCGCTGCTTTACTACTCTGTTTTACTTATATGTTCTGTCTTGTGATATCTGCATGCATGTTTACCTCGTTTAACGCCCCTCCAAAGCTAGTGTGCTTGCAAGAGTTACCCTGGCCGAGGTGGGGTGTTACAGAAATCATTTGTAAAGTGAAGAACCGTTACTAAAAGTAAATCTTTATAAATGAATAGTTCATTTGAAAAGGAGTTAATCGAATTAGTTATTCGAATAAAATAAAGGAAGTTATCGAATAAAGTTTAAAGGAGGTATTCAAATATAGTTTAGCCAAAAGGAGTTATTCGACCAGAATTCATCGAATAGACTTAATTGATTATAGTTAATCAACCAGACTTAATCAGTTAGGGTTAACCACTTAGAGTTAATTGGTTAGAGTTTATCGGTTAGAGCTAAACTAATTAGGAGTTAATCGATGTTTGTTTAATCGATTAGGGTTAAAGCAAAGGAGTTAATCGATGTTAGTTTAATCGATTAGGGTTAAAGCAAAGAAGTTAATCAATGTTAGTTTAATCGATTAGGGTTAAAGCAAAGGAGTTAATCGATGTTAGTTTAATTGATTAGAGTTAAAGCAAAGGAGTTAATCAAATGTAGTTTATTCGAAGAAAGTAAAATGAGTTAATCGAATATAGTTTATTCGAATAGAAGCAAACGAGTTAATCGAATATAGTTTATTCAAATAGAAGCAAACGAGTTAATCGAATATAGTTTATTCGAATAGAAAGCAAACAAGTTAATCGAATATAGTTTATTCGAAGAAAGTAAAAGGAGTTATCGAATATAGTTACTCGAAGAAAGTAAAAGGAGTTATCGAATATAGTTTATTCGAAAGGAGTTAAGTGAAATGAGTAAATCAATAGCGTTAGTCAAATAGAGTTAACCCAATAGTGTTAGTCCAATAGAGTTAATTGATAAGGGTTAATCGAATAGAGTTAAGCGAAAAGAGTCAATCGAATATAGCTATTCGAAGGAGGGTTAAGTAAGGAAGTTAGTAAAAGGAGTATAAAGTGAACTTTGCCTAATTCAAAGTTAGAAATGTTGTTCAGTTAAGGTCTGAGAGGTAGTTCTACCCCAACTTGATTGGCTTCGTTTTTAACTAAGGAATAGTTAAGGTTTGGCAGTAAAGGAAATGGTTTGAGTTGGCATCGCGATGGTTTGTTTAAAACATCTGTCTAAGTCCAATGAAGAAGCTTTGGAAATGTCTTCCAAATAAGAAACCAGAAATGTTTTCTAATAAAGAAAACAAGAAATGGAAATGTTTTCCATTGTTAATAACATATATTTTCCAAATTTAGAAAATAAGAAATATTGAATATAGGGAAACAGGAGATAAGTAAATTAATGAAATAAAGAGATAAATGTTGAATGATGTTTGATCGATATAAATTTTCCATTTGGAAATGATATCATTGTTTGTACACCTGTTTTCTTCGATAGTTAAATCACAGACTATCGAAGTTTTTGACCATTTTAACGTTGTTAATATGGAGAGACCGGTTGGATTATTATCCAAAGAACCACTCTGTATTGGCATAAGCTTTGCGAATCATATATGCCAAAGATAATTGAAGACGGAGTAAAGTGAAAGGGCTATTGTATAAGTCTTATATAACGGTGTCTAAGATGGATGTATTGAATAGTGCCTTCGGTTCATCCTGTTCCTGGATGACTTGTATGGACGGATGTCTGACAGAGTATCTCCAGACGATCACGTACATTGATTTCTCTAACCGTACCAAGAGTGGAAGCGAAGAAGGGAACTTCTTTTAGCTAACACATAATGTATTGTTGTAGACGTCAATCGGTGATTTGATGGATTTGACGATGTGGCATTCAAAGAGAATCTGGTATGATGATAAAGCGTAGCTTCTAGCCTCATCATCCGGTAAATGACAAAAATCGGGCAGGCAGCATAGCTAAGTTGGTCGCACCGAAGTAGGGTGTATTATCACCTGATCTAGAGTTTCATTTACTTCTAAAAATCTATTGTTGATGTTGTCCCATTCGGGAAACGGTTGCTGACCCCAACCGTTGGTGATATACATTCGATACACTCAAGTGAAATGAGTGGTCGGTCATGTGTGGCCGGGTTGCAAGATGTTCTTGTTGAACCCAGTGTATTCCTCTCTAGTGGTACACTAGCGAAAGGTGGTTCCATACCTTTTCTTAGTTGGAAATCCATTTCCCAATACGTGCTTGCGGTTTTGATTGTATACTATATATAGAACGTGAGATGAAAGCGTTTCTGCTAGATGATTATTATATTGTGGTTGATAGACATTATTATAATATCAAAAGGTTTTTGATATAAAGATATTTTGGATTCTCATAAGGGAAAAACCCGTTCCGTTATACGGCGTGGTCTTATGAGATATCATTTACCTGTTTGAACTGTTTTAAACCGTTTTACTCATACCAGTCCCATGACTGACCCGAAGTTTATTTGTTTGTTTTCCCTAAACTCTTGGGTGCCTAATTTTGTACGGGCAGTCAAGTAGTCGGGATTTACAGATATACTGGAAGAGCTTGGAGCAGGAGGCTTCAGGATTATATAGCTATAGTTATTTCCGCTGTGTTGTAAGTGTTGTACTTGATAATGATATGTATATTCAAGTACAGATTTGTATTTCAAAGTTATGTTATGAAATATATTTATTCGTTCCACTGTGAGATTCGTGTTACTCTGATATTGTGTTCTTCTTCTTCTATTCTAAGTTTCTATCTTATCTATTCTGACCCTCTGTTTTCTTTCTATTAATTTCCTGATTTTCGGTTTAAATTTGGGGTTGGACTTGTGTTTTTGGTCAGCTCAAATTGGACCGGAATTTTGGGTCATTACAGTTGGTATCAGAGCTTAAGTTAAGTGAATTACCTTGGCTCTGTGGCATGACTCGGTAGAGATAGGGTTAGTAATACCCTAGACTAAGATTGAGTGTATATATACGAGTGAACGTATTTGTTATTGATATAAAAATGGTTTTATATTGTGGAGATTCATTTGTTGAGTTGTTTATGAGTTCTGGTCGATCAGTTTGATCTACTGTATCTGTAGGAGTTACTAAACACTCGAACACGATGGTCCGGCACGATATGTTTTGAAAAGAGGGTAAATGGAAATAGTTTACCCAACATATATTTTGATATATATTGGATATATTGGTTGTGATTATAATCGAGTAAGATTATGAATTAAATGGTTATGTAAATAACCAATCAGAATTCATATAAGTGAAATACGTGAAATCAGATGAGTTGAATCTGAAATTTTTAACCAGAAATTGAATTAAAATTCAGGAAAGTTGGATAAGTGTTTGTAAATGGATTTGGATTAAAAGTAAGGAAAATTTAAGATCTTGGGAGATTTTAAATTATTTTACAAGCCGTGTGAATTATATTTTGAAATGAATTTCAAAGTGGAAATGTTTAGAAATGGTTTTATAGTATTGAACTCACTTCAATCGCTGGAAAACAGATTCCGATGATGACAGCTGCATCATTAGTATTCATTTTCGAGTTGCAAGTGACGAATTACAACCAGAGATACTGTTTTGAATTTGTTTTGGGAAAGACAAATTGTGTTGAATTTCAAAAATGGGATTTAAAATATAGAATTTGAATTTTGAAATAGATTTGAAATATTAACTTGTTTTAAAAGAAATAAAACGAGAAGTTCCTTTATAAACGAAGTTTATAAATGAAGTGAAAAGAATTATCATTGGATAATTCAGAAAAGAAAAAAAATACAAGTGTGAAATTGGAAGGGAAATCTATTTTCCAAAGGTAGAAATATCGATTTCAAAAGGAATTGAAATCGAGACTTATTTAAAGAATAGATAAAGAAAGTTTGAAAAGGAATTTGAATAAAGGAAGTTCAAACATAGAATTTAAATAAGAAAATTCAAAGGGGATTTGAATATAGAAAATTCAAATATAGAATTTGAATATAAAAAAATATAAAGGAATTCGAATATAGGATTTGAATATCGAAGGTGAAATGGAATTTGAATATAGAATTCAAATGGAATTTGAATATAGAATTCAAATGGAATTTGAATATATATAATTCTGAATATAGAATTTGAATAAAGAGAATTCAAACAGAATTGAATATAGAATTTGAATAAAGAGAATTCAAATAGAATTGAATATAGAAATTCAAAAGGAGAGTTTGAATATATGAAATTCAATGGAATTGAAATAGAGTTTGAATATAGAAATTCAAATGGAATTTGAATATAGAATTCAAATGGAATTTAAACTATAGAAATTGAATAAAATTAACTAAGTCGCAGAGGAATTAGTTAATCAAGTTTTGAATTTGAAGTTGAACTTTGAAAGGTGAATTGGATTTGTAAATGGATATTCGAAATCGAATATAGAACTTAAATTTGAAATTTGGATTCAAATTAGTTAATAAGCAAGTTAAAATATATTTGAACATGTCATGTTCAAATATAAAAGTGAAATAGACTAAAGAGTTAATTAACAAATTAATTAATGAATTGAGTTAAAACGATCAGGTATAGTTAAAATAGATTGGGCAGGTATAAATATACATGAGATAGGTATGAAAAGGTATGAAGGTATATAGATAGAATGTGTAATGACCCGCATTTTTAGAGATATATAATTAATTTATTTAATTATATAATTGGTGATTTAGAGAAGTTAATGATCGTTTAATTAAATACTATTGAATATTTAATTAATAATTATAATATAACAATATATTATAATGTCAAAATAGTCGAAAATAGTGAAATTCACAATATCATGTGAATTGAATAGCATACGAGATTTTGTGGAGTTTCGATTCGAAATATAATAACGAATATATTCAATCGACGACGGTTTGAACGTATAATTATAATATAATTATAATAGAGCTTGAAATGGCGCTGCGGTTCGTAAATTGGCGATTCGAACTTCAACTGAATGTACAGGATTCATTTTAAGCCGGATTTCTGTGAAACAAGAAACGTGTGGAGCTGGTGGAGTATATCTTTCTAGTGGAAGAGAAAAATCGGGATTTCGTCGTGTAGATTTTGATTCACGTCCAAATCAAATTTCAGAAAAGTCGCTGTGGAATTCCTTTATAATTCGTAACGCTTTATATACTTTATTAAAGGGATTTTCAATGTAAATTGAATATCGAATCAATCTGGACTCGGAATAGCGAGTATACAAATATACTGGAGCTGTATGATATTCCTCAAGGAATATATACGAGAATATATATTTATTTATATTTAATTTAATTTTATTTAAATATATTTATATATTTAAATGGGTCATTCAGAGCTTTAAAAATAGCCGGTTTTGCAAACGAAGTCGGAATTCGACGAAACCTGTTTTGTTGGATCCGCAATATCAAATAGTTGTTAGATTTCCAGTTTCGTGATTTTTAGAGTCAGTATGTGGCCGTACGGATTTTTAGAGTGAAAAACAGTCAGTATTTCGACGGTTAAAAATACGATGTGTGAGCATACGGAGTCGGAATTCGACAAAACCAGTTTCGTTGGGACCGTAATGTCGAACTCTAGCTACATGTCAATTTTCATGATTTTTCGGCATCGTGTGTGATCACACGGATTTTTAGATGTCAGAAATGAATATAAAGAATTAAATATAAAAATATCTAGATATTTTTGTGGTCTATAAATAGCCCCCTTACCTTCCTTAAGACCTAATTCCTCAGTCAAAATCTTCCGCCGTAAGTTTTTGGTTCCAGGAAATTATTTCGATCCTTTCAAAAATCAAAGAAAATCCAAAGTAAATTCTAAAATCCCAAAGAGAAATTGTTTGAGTTCCTCTTGAAATTTGCCTTATCACCAGTACCAGTTTATAGTACTCGATGCCAAGAAACTCGGGTTCGGAAGTGGACCGCATACCTAGGGTTGGGTTTGGCTTGTTAATGGGTCATCGAGGTGGAAATCTGGGTTTGTATTTGAGTGGATTTGTGTATTTCGGGTTTGTGTAGGATTTCTGGAGGGTCTCGGTGGTGGTTTTCGATGGGTTCCTATGCTAGAAGGCTCGCGATGCACTGGAGATGGCACGCTCGAGCTCTCTGAAACGGGTAGGGAAAGGAGTGGCTGTCGAAGAGGAAGTCAGTGGTGGAAGTGTGGTGGTGTTCGGTGGAGCGATGGTGTTGGAATCAGTGCTTGAAATTTTGGAAATGGTGTGGACTGGCTACAGGCAGCGGGCGTATGAATTGGGGAAGGAAGGATAAACACGGTGAGCTTAAATGAAGCGGGTCTGGGCTTGGGATGGGTCGGGGGATGAAGGGTAAAGGCCCAATCAAATTTAATTAAGTTTTAATTTAATTTAAATAGTACTCTAACTTTTAATGCTAATATCTAACACATACGGTATCAGATTAATGAACCGTGAGTTGCGTTGGGATCGTATGGACGGACACTACACAATGGAACTGACCGCGAGTCGATTGGAGCACGTTACAATTTATGGAGAAATAAGTTGTCCGACTGAGTCGAATAACACAAACCGTTATTCAACGGTTAACGCGCAACTGTGAGTAAATCTCACTAACTCTGAACAGTTTATATTTTCATGTTGTATTTTTAGAACTGTTTAATATTGACTGATTGTTTGTGTGTTGACTGTTTGATTGAACTGCTAGTCAGTTAGTTGAATTTCTATATTGATTCTGTTTAACAGAATATATCATATGGAACTGAAAGTGATGTTGATTTTATTGTGTAACATCTGTGGATGCAGGGAGACAGGTTGGAGGAATCCGACTGGATTCCTCAACAGTTATTTTATTGTTTTTCATATATTGTTATATGATGTGATATAAAATCTGTGGGCGATTATATGTGCTTGGATGATATTGAACATCGTAATTTGATATGATTGAATACCATAACATACCGGAATGTAGATAAGGGAATTTTCAAAGTGATATTGAAAATAGCATATTTATAAAATGGGATATTTATAAATAAGAAATGTTTATAAAGTGGAATATTTATAAATAAGAAATGTTTATAAATTGAATATTTATAAATAGGAGATATTTGAAAAGGAAATAAATTCAAAACATTTCTTTTTGAATGGAAAGGCTTGTGTGGCGAGTTTGGGGATTTTCCCGATGCTCCCAATACAAAGGAGGTTATGGCGAATTTTCCCGGGAATTTAAGGAGTTAAAATATTTTTAAGAATAAATTTGAAAAGGGAATATTTGCAAACCATTTGCAAATAGAATAAAATAGAGAAAGGAAATATTTGTAAACCATTTACAAATAGAATCGGAAAGGGAACATTACAAAAAGGAAATCATTTTTAAAGAGTAGAACCGTTATTTAAAAGTAAATCTTTTCAAATGAATAAAACGTTGTTAAAAAGGAAATCTTTATAAAGTGAATAAAGTTAATCGAATATGGTATTCGAAGTTAGTTAATCGAATATGGTATTCGAAGTTAGTTAATCGAATATAGACATTCGAAAGGAGTTAACCGAATATGGTATTCGAAGTTAGTTAATCGAATATGGTATTCGAAAGTTAGTTAATCGAATATAGACATTCGAAAGGAGTTAATCGAATATGGTATTTGAAGTTAGTTAATCGAATATAGACATTCGAAAGGAGTTAATCGAATATGGTATTCGAAGTTAGTTAATCGAATATAGACATTCGAAAGGAGTTAATCGAATATGGTATTCGAAGTTAGTTAATCGAATATGGTATTCGAAAGTTAGTTAATCGAATATAGACATTCGAAAGGAGTTAATCGAATATGGTATTCGAAGTTAGTTAATCGAATATGGTATTCGAAAGTTAGTTAATCGAATATAGACATTCGAAAGGAATTAATCGAATATGGTATTCGAAGTTAGTTAATCGAATATAGACATTCGAAAGGAGTTAATCGAATATGGTATTCAAAGTTAGTTAATCGAATATGGTATTCGAAAGTTAGTTAATCGAATATAGACATTCGAAAGGAGTTAATCGAATATGGTATTTGAAGTTAGTTAATCGAATATAGACATTCGAAAGGAGTTAATCGAATATGGTATTCGAAGTTAGTTAATCGAATATGGTATTCGAAAGTTAGTTAATCGAATATGTTATTCGAAAGGGGTTAGTCAAGTCGAGTTAGTCAAATAGATTTAACCTGTTAGAGTTAATCAGTTAGAGTTAACCAGTTGGAGTTAATTAGTTAGAGTTAATCGATTAGAGTTAAAACGAACTAGAGTTAATCAAATATAGTTATTTGAGACAGAGTTAGTCAAACATAGTATTCAGGGTAAGTTGCCATCTTGTACGACTGCTAGCGTAATTCGCAGGGCTGTAAATAGCCTACTGCGGTCGGATGTTTCCTGAGGGAGTCAGGCGTAACCATTGTGATCGCTGCGATCTAGAGTCAAGTGAATGGAGTTTAATCGAATATTAGTTATTCGATAGGAGTTAATCGAGTTGATCGAGTTGAGAAATAAGTTAAGTTAGTCGAGCCTAGTTAATCGAATCGAATTGGTCGAACCAAGTAAGTCGAGTTAAGTTAGTCAAGTTAGTCGAGCCTAGTTAATCGAATCGAACTGGTCGAACCAAGTAAGTCGAGTTAAGTTAGTCAAGTTAGTCGAGCCTAGTTAATCGAATCGAATTGGTCGAACCAAGTAAGTCGAGTTAGTCGAGTCAAGTTAAGTTAGTCGAGTTAAGTTCGTCGAGTTAAATAAATCGATGTTAGTTTCATCGAAAGGAGTTATCGATGTTAGTTTCATCGAAAGGAGTTATCGATGTTAGTTTCATCGAAAGGAGTTATCGATGTTAGTTTCATCGAAAGGAGTTATCGATGTTAGTTTCATCGAAGGGAGTTATCGATTATAGTTTAATCGAAGTGAGATTTTCAAATATGAAATATTTGAAAGGAAGAGTTATCGAATATTAGTTATTCGAAGAGAGATTTTGGGATATCGTTTATTCGAGAAGGAGTAAATCGAATATAGGTTATTCGAAGAAGAGTTAATCAAATAGAGATTTCTCGAAGAGAGCTAATCGGCGAATTCGATTATATCGAATTCGGAAAGTACTTATACTTTCCAGTGTTTAAATAGAGATTTATTTATTTATAAATAAATAAGTGTTAGGTTAATTATTCAATAATAAGAATAGAAGTTATAATTAAAGTTAGATAATTCGAAAGGAGGGATTATAACGTTATCGTTATAACCAATGTTTTAAATATAGAAGTGGATTAGTAAAATTGGATCCGAGAAAGGCGTAAAGAAGTGTTAAAGATTAAAAGATAAACTTTGACCATTTTGAAGTTATAACGTTGTTCAGTTAAGGTCTGAGAGGTAAGTATACCCCAACTTGAGTGACTTCCTTCTTAACTAAGAAATGGTAAGGTTTGATCGTAAAGGAGTTTTGGAAATGTTTTCCAAACGAGAATCAGAAATGTTTTCTGATAAAAGAAAATAAGAATTTAGAATATAGGGAAACAGGAGATAAGTAAATAAATGAACTAAAGAGATTAATGTTAAATGATGTTTGTTCGATATAATTTCCATATGGAAATAATATCGTTGTTTGCACACTTGTTTTTCTTTGATGGTTAAATCACAGACTATCGAAGTTTTGACCATTTTAACGTTGTTAATATGGAGAGACCGGTTGGATTATTATCCATAGAACCACTCTGTATTGGCATAAGCGTCGCGAATCATATATGCCAAAGTTAATTGAAGACGGAGAAAAATGCAAGGGCTGTTGTATAAGTCTTAGATAACAGTGACTAAGATGGATATACTGAATAGTGCCTTCGGTTTGTCCAGTCCCAGGACAACTTGTATGGACGAAGGTCTGACAGAGTATATCCAATTGATCGCGTAAGTTGATCTGTTCAAACGTATTCACATTTGGTGGCGGAGGAATTCGTTTCTCTTAGTTGTATACCCGTGTTATTTTTGGATAAGTCAATTTGTGATTTGGAGGGTATGACGATGTGACATTTTAAGTGAATGAAGATGGATGTCTGACAGAGTATTTCCAGAAAGGTCACGTACATTGATTTCTTCAACCGTACCAAGAGTGGAAGCGGAGAAGGAAACTTCTTTTAGCTGACACGTAATGTACTGTTGTAAACGTCAACTAGTGATTTCGATGGATTTGACAATGTAGCATTTGAAGTGAATCTGATGTGATGATAAAGCGTAGCTTCTAGCCTCATCAACCGGTAAATGACAGAAATCGGGCAGGCAGCATGGCTAAGTCGGTCGCACTGAAGTAGGGTGTATAATCACCTATCTAGAGAATATTCATTTGTTTCTTAAATCTATCAATGTTGTCCCATATATATATACGGGAACGGTTGCTGATCCCAACCATTGGTGATGTACATTCGATACACTCAAGCGAAATGAGTGGTCGGTCATGTGTGGCTGAGTTGCAAGATGTTCTTGTTGAACTCCAGTGTATCGTTCCTAGAGTACACTGATCGGAAGGTGGTTCCATACCTTGTCATAGTTGGAAATCCAATTACCCAATACGTGCTGGCGGTTTTGATTGTATACTATATATGTAGAACGTGAGATGAAAGCGTTTCTGCTAGATTGATATCTAATTGTACTTAGACATTATTATAATATCAGAATGATATTGTTTACAAAGTTGTTTGGATTCTCATAAGGGAAAAACCCGTTCCGTTATGCGGCGTGGTCTTATGAGATATCGTTTACTTGTTCAAACTGTTTTAAACTGTTTTACTCACACCAGTCCCATGACTGACCCGGAGTTTACTTTGTTGTTTTTCCCTAAACTCTTGGGTGCCTAATTTTACGGGCAGTCAAGTAGTCGGGATTTTTACAGATACACTTGGAGAGCTTGGAGCAGGAGGCTTCATGATTCTATAGCTATTATTATTTCCGCTGTTGTTGTAAGTGCTGTACTCTGATAAGTGCTATTGTATATATAACTGTTTGTATTTCAAAAGTTATGTTATATTTTATTCGTTCCGCTGTGAGATTTGTGTTTACTCTGACGATGATGTTCTTCTTCTTCTTCTATTCTATTAGTTCTATCTTATCTATTCTCACCCTCTAATTTCTTTCATTAATTACCGGGATTTTTCGATGTTTTTGTTATCGACATCGTGCTTATGTCGATAACCAAAGTCGCCGAAAATCCGGGTCGTTACAGTTGGTATCAGAGCTTATGTTAAGAATTACCTTGGCTCTGTGGCGTGACTCGGTAGAGATAGGGTTAGTAATACCCTAGATTGAGTTTGAGTGTATATATACGAGTGCGTATTTGTATTTGAAATAAAAATGGTTTTATATTGTGGAGATTCATTGGCTGAGTTGTTTATGAGTTCTGGTCGATCAGTTTGATCCACTATATCGGTAGGAGTAAATAAACACTTGAATACGATGGACCGACAGAGTATGGATATGTGATATATTATCATATATAGGATATATTTGTTGTTATTATAATCGAGTAAGATTATAAATTAAATGGTTAAGTATATAACCAATCAGAATCATATAAGTAAAGTATATGAAATAAGATGAATTAAATATGAATTTAAATCAGATTTGGAATTAAAATAAGGAAATTTTAAGTTCCTGGGAGATTTTGAGATATTTTCAAAATGGAAGTATTTAGTAATGGTATTGAAAATGATATAGTATTGAAATCACTTGGGTCACAGGAAAATAATACCGATGATGACTGTGCAGTATCATCGGTGTGATTTTCGAGTTCTAAGTGGTGGATTACTACCAGAGATTTTGATTTGAATTGTTTTGAGAAAACAAGTTGTTTATAAATTCAAAGGTTTTGAATTGGTATTATAATTTCAAATTGATTTGAAATAAACCCAGGAATTTAAAATTATGTAATTAAAATTTAACTAATGAAGTTAAATAAAATGAGATGGTAAAAATAAATTGAAATTTAACTTAAACTGAGTTAAATAGAATTAAATTGGATTAGAGAATAATCTGTTATGGAATTGGGTTAAGGAGGTAAGAATTTGAAATTTGATATTGGTGTTCGAATGAAATTCGATATGTATTTGAGGATATGAACTGATTGGAATTTGATTGAGATAACACTGGTATATGCTGAGTTGATAGCATATGGAAGTGATAGGGTTGATATGCCCGAAAAAAAGGTACCTGTAACGACCCAGAAAATCTGAACCAATTTAAATTTTTAAATTGGCTAAAATAATGGATTTTAAATATTTAAAATAAATATTTTAAATAATGGCGATGAAAACTGAGTTTGAATCGACAATTGAAAACGAATATAATTAATTATAATTATAAACAAGGCCTGAAATGGCACTGTAGTTTCGAATATTGAATTCAAACTTTGTCGGGCTGTGCCGGGTGCAAAACAATCCGGATTTTAGTGAAACCAAAAATATTTAAATCTGTTAGTGAATTTCTTTCTAACGAATCCGACAAATCGAAATTTGATAGCGGGAATCAAAAGATATGTCCAGTTGAAAATTCTGAATAGTCGCTATGGAATTCAGGCCCTTAAAAATGGACATTTTGCAAACGACCTCGGATTTCGACGAAACCACTTTTGTTGGATCCGTGATGTCAAATTATTGCTAAGTTTCAAATTTCATAATTTTTCGAATCAATATGTGAGCGTGGCAAAAGAAAACGTGTTTGACCAGTTTCAGTTGATTTTAATCGACTGGAAATTGGCCATTTATCCAACGGTCTCAGAATTCGACGAAACTAGTTTTGTTAGGACCGTATCGTCAATACGAAGCTAGAAAATATTTTTCTGGAATTTTTAGTGTTAGTATGTGACCCCGGTAATTTGAAATGTACGTTTAAAATTCAATATAGTGATTTAAATGAAAATTCAACGGAAACTGATTGTAACAATCAAATTAGCTTGCGATACATATCCCATTGTGTTCGGAATGGGGGTTAAACGCTATGGACGGCAGGCGGAGGGCCTCGTTTAGAGGTCGTATGTAAAAGTCAACTTTTTGCAAAATTAAATAATAAAAAAAAAATTAATTCCCTCCCTTTATCTTTCTTTCTGCCCCCCCCCCCCCCCCGATTTCATTAAACAGAAAAAAAAAACCTAAAACTATCGACGGCGACGCCACCACCGAAGACCACCCACGACCGCCGTGCCCCGCTCCACCCTCCGATCCCGATCCTCTCCACCTCGACGCACCCAAACCCTCCCTGCCCAATTCGCGAGCCCCCCCAGAAGCCATCGCGACGCCGATTCGAGAGCCCCCCCAGTCTGACGACCTCCTGCCACCGACGTCTTCTTACCCCCTCCTCCTTAACAAATCAATGTAAGTTGTTTTTATTTTATTTTTATTTTTAATTCTGAAAAATACTGATTTTTAAAAGCATTTAAAACTGATTTTTAAAAGCATTTAAAACTGATTTTCGAAAGGATTTAAAACTGATTTTCGAAAGGTTTTAAAACTGATTTTTTTTTAAGATTTAAAAACTGATTTTTTTTGAAAAAAGAATTCAGATTTAAAAAGAAAAAAGATTTGAGATTTAAAAAGAAAAAAAGAATTCAGATTTAAAAAGAAAAAAAGATTTGAACTTTAAAAAGGAAAAGATTTGAACATCGAAGCATAATAAAAATTCGATTTTTATATATGGAATAACGAAGTAAAAATTCGATTTTTATATATTGAATAACGAAGTAAAAATTCGATTTTTATATATTGAATAACGAAGTAAAAATTCGATTTTTATATATTGAATAACATAGTAAAAATTCGATCTTTACATATGTAGTGGCTACGGGCGAAAGCGACGAAAGGCGAGATTGGTGAAGATTTCTCTAAGGAAGAGTGGTAGTATTGGATAGCTATTAGTGAGAATTTCTCACTCTTCAATTTCTTTTTCTATATATATATATGTGTGTTGAAATAAAAATGAATTGCTATATATAATATATATATATATATATATATATATATATACGCCCCTCGTCCACAAACAATGGACGATATTTATTGGTTGAAATTATTGTGAAAATTGATTGATAGCGAACGATTGTTTGTGGTGGATATTGGTTGATTGTGGTTGAAAAATACCCGTTTGTGATTGGAAAATATTTGGTTGAAACCACATAGGATTAGTTTGTGGAAATGAAATAAATATATACATGCCGCCTGCGTGCGAACTAGATGCATGATCCCCATTGTCAAAAACCGCGAGGTTTTAAGGTAGAGCGAGGAGCCGTACTAGGGACGGTCCCGGTTTTAACTACCCTGCCGTTATGCTGCCGAAATTTTGAATAATATTCATGTGTTTGAATTATTTTCATATGCTTAAACTATATTTATTCATTGAATAGAAAACCTTCATGTGTTGAATTGATATTCATTCGTTGATTAGAAATTCATGTGTTGAATGGTATTCGCGTTTTAAAATGTAAAAATCACCTTTTATCTATATATAAAAACTATAGAAAACATTCATGTGTTGAATTGATATTCATTCGTTGATTAGAAATTCATGTGTTGAATGGTATTCATATTTTGAAATAAATTGTTTGATAATAAAAATCACCTTTTATCGACTATATGAAGTGTGTAAAATAATCTCGTTTTAAAAGAAATTGTTTTATGATAAAAATCCTATTTTTGTCACCTATATGAACTATATAGAAAAATAGTGTTTTGAAATGAATTGTTTTACAATAAAAATCACATTTTTATTGTATGCATAAATCGTTGAAATGTGAAGTGTTAAAAATAGCCACTTGTTCAAAATAAACATATTTGAGTTGAAATATTCATTAATTAGCTAATGAAATGATTTGCACCTATTTATGTAACATTAGAATGAATGGTGTTTTTAAACCAATTAGAAATCAAATATGAAGTTGAATAGAAAATGATAAATGATAAGAACTGTATATATATGTACATGCATATTCATTGAACAGGTTATAGCAGAGGGGCTAGAGAAGAGGAATAAAATTTTGTGCCCGACAAATAGGGACACATTTACTGTTTTGTTTGGGTGATGATTTTATGAGCCTGTTGGCTAGCCGCTTGGCTTTTTCTTTTTCTTTTTGAGATTAGAAGGACCGGGAAAGCTATTTGCGATTTCCCGATGCTCCCGGTGCAGGGGAGGTTATGGCGAAATTTTCCAAAAATTTAAGGCGTTAGTGAAATATTTGAAGTGAAAACGATATTGAAATCATTGAATGAACTATATTTATATAACTATATAAATATAAATAAAATTAAAACTAAACGAGGCCGTGCATTTCGTATTTTGAAACCGTGATTTCAAACAACTAGTACGGGGAATCCGACCATTGGATTTTCCCGAAACCTCAACCGTCGGGTTCGCCTTGGAAATATCTTCCCAACGGCACCAACTTTGTTAAAATCCAACGGTTGGATTGTCTGGAATATTTAATTCAAATCTGAAGAAAAACAGCACCAGAAGCAATTATATTTATATATATATAAATATAATTATATATTTAATCGAATAACGACGCTGCAGTTCGTATTTTGAAATCGAAAATTCAAACGATTGTACCGGGAGATCCGACCGTCGGATTTTCCCAAAACTGGAACCGTTGGATTCGTTTTGAAAAGACCTTTCTAATGATGTAAATTTTGTGAAGATCCAACGGTTAGATTTTCAGATATGTGTAAATCAAATCTGAAGAAAAACAGCGCCACGGCCGCTTTATGGCCCGAGGCGTCGTTTTGAATAAATTAGCTATTTTAAAATAAATAAAAATAGCGATAAATAGTTATAAAATATCATAAGAGATATGGAATGGAAATAAACTGAATTTGCTCGATTTATGTGGATTTTGATGGTTGAATGTGTTTGGTGTGAAAATTACATTAAAGAACAATATTGGTGTTGTCGAATAATTTAACCATTGAAATAAATTGATTTGAAATTCTAAATATACGTGAATTATTTGAGAAGGCCGAGTTAATTCTCATTTCAAATAATTGACCGACGATTGAAAGTCGAAGATGAAGACGAAGGTCGAAGACCGGAGATCTTCACCTCGTTTGGATGGTAACCGAGGTCCTGATTGGGAGGCATCCCGAAATATGGATAATGAGTGGTGATCGTCCAGACGTACGTGGTGATCGAAGGGTTTGCGAGGTATTTAGTGCCTCCGGTTTCGTTCAGACCCAGGACGGACTTGTAGATGGACCGTGTGTCTGACATTGGATTTTATTCTGTGTTGATTGATCTCTATTAAATATACATCTGTTTGGCGGCGAAGAATTTATTATTTTGCTTAACGCCCTTCTCTGAGACACACGAGCTCAGAGGTTGTATATCGATGGACCTCAGTCGCATGGCATGAATTGCCTGTGTGGCATGCTAAGATGCAGCGATCAGGGCTCCTGTTGAAAAGCAAAGTCTTGTGGTGATGATCAAAGCACCGCCTATGTGGCGTAGCTTTGTGTATAACGTGAATTCGCGAGCCTCACACCCCGGTATGAACCTAAAACGGGAGAAGGACCTCAGGGAGGGCATGCGTTTCTTTCTAGCTAGGGTGGTGTCAGTGACCTACCAGCCCTGACATTTATATACTTTTCACCTATGTGGTTGTTGCTGTTGCGAGGCGCCTCGGTTTGATCGGACGATCCGGGTCCGATGGAGTCATTCGTTGGCTCGTTTACGCCCCAAAGGGCGGAGAAACGTAGTGTTCAGGCATAATAATCCACATCGGTGGACCGACCCTGACGATCCAAGGGCCCACCTGAGTCTGGGCCTGAGACATGGGCTAGATTGTCTCGAATTCGGTAAGGACTATCTTTTGCCTTGGTTCATGATGGAAATCCAATTTCCAAATACGACATCGTGCGGTTTTGATTGTATATATATATGGCGACATGATATATGGTACCCATGCCGTCTATGATTGATAGTTATGATTTGAAATTGTTTTCAAAACATATAGACACTAACAATAATATCAAATGCCTTTGTTTTGTTCGTATCAAGCATATTTTGACCGTTATAAGGTAAAACTCTATCCTCCGGTTTGCGTTGCATTGTGTGATGGGAACTGAGTCTTATAACGGCTTCATTTTTATAAAAAGCATATCGATGTTTAAAAGAAAGATTTTTTTTAAAGCACTGGCAATCCAATGGAGTAAACCCGTTCCACGAAAGTGGCGTGGTCCTGGGATTAGCCATATTATATATGTGTTGAATAGATTTCTCATACCAGTCCCATGACTGACTCGTAGTTTGTTTCACTCTCAAACTCGGGTGCCCCTTTTTCCACGGGCAGCCTTGTATTCAGGTTTAGTTGGTTCTTTCTGGATAGCTAGAGCTGAAGATGGATTCTATAATTTATCTCTTTTTATGTTGTTCAGCTCCTATTGTACATATTTTGTTTATTTCCGCTGTAGACATTTATGTATAGCTGAACTGTATTTGTACTAAGTAAGATCCTGTATACTGTGTAACTCTGATGATTACTTTTATCCAGTATATTTTATTGTTCATTATCTGGTGTATTTATTTAATTTTGTTCTGCTATTATCTGTTTCTGTGTTATATTCCAAAGATAACCCTTGTTTCCGTGAGAACGGGAATTCGGGTCGTCTCAACGTGGTATCAGAGCGAGGTTAAGCTTAGTTCTGGAATATAACATTTGAACGAACTCGTCAGGAATAGAACCAGTAGTGTTCTAGGACGGGTAACTCCATACAGATAGGATCAGTAATATCCTAGTATGAGTAAAGCAGGATGAAATTACACCTCGATAGACACATTTACACTTGAAGTATATGTTTCTATGTTTTAAAATTTTCTTTTCTGTGACCTGACACTTGATCTGCTATTTGCAGAAGTACTAGAAAATGAGTGTCAGAAACAGGAGAAATGCAGAACCCGATCTAGAGGCTCTATTTAAGAGATATCGAAATCTGGGTGGAGCACAATTCTCGGGCAATGAATCTATTATTCAAACTCAAGCTTGGATGAGTTCTGTCGAAAGAATCTTTGAGCATATCCAGCTGAGAGATGACCAGAAACGGTTAGTAGCATCTTGGGTGCTCAAAGAAGAAGCTTTAATCTGGTGGGAATCAATCATCAAAGATAATCCAGAAGGTGATATCACCTGGGACAGATTTAGAGTGATTTTCTTGGAAAGATTTACTCCTCCTGAAGCGACGGAGCGATTATGTGATGAATTTTCTTATCTAATTCAAGGTGATATGACCATCCCCGAATATCATAAGAAATTCAATGAACTTTCTCACTTTGCTCCTCATCTAATTCAAAACCTGAAGAGGAAGAATTTGAGATTTATCAATGGGCTTCAAAGGAAATACCAGAATAAAGTATTGGGGCTTGTGAAGCTTCCTTTTTCTGAAATGATATACATGGCTTATCAGTATGAAGACCTCCATAAGAAAGGAATGTTACGCGACGAAGAAGAAGTCTGTTCTAGTGACAAAGAAAAGTCGGAAACTGATATTCCTGAAGCCAGTAAGAAGCCCAGTGCTAAGAGAAAATGGGCTACATTTGAGAAGGAACCAGTAACGACTGCCATATGCAATAACTGCCATAAGCAGGGGCATTTGCAAGGAAAATGCAAATCTTTAAAGAAGCAAAAGAAGGAAGTATCTAAATCTAATAAAAGGGTTCATGAGGACAGAGGATGCCATAAGGGCCACCAGCCGGGTCATATTGCGAAGAATTGCTGGCTGTTAAAAAAGACCAATGTGGTTCAAATAAATGAAATAGCAGAAGCTTCTGAGCCATCGGCTATTCAGGAAAGACCAGATGTTTTAGAAGGCACGCTAACTGTCAAAGACATCCCAGTTAAGGTACTGTTTGACACTGGCGCGTCACGCGGCTTCATTGCCAAGGATGCAGCTAAGAAACTGGATTTGAATTTGAAAAAGCTCAAAGAACCCATGACTGTCCAGAATCCGGTTGGGGGTTCCATAGATCTCAGTTGGATTTGTGGAGTGCCAGTTTCTTTCTCTCGTTATCGGTTTCCTACCATCGCAGCCGTCATGAATTTTAAAGAGTTTGATCTTATCTTGGGGTTAGACTGGTTAACCAAATATGAAGCTGAAGTTAAATGCGCCGATAGAGTCGTAAGGGCGAGGATTAAATCAGGTGCTTATATAACCATTCCCTGTGAAGGTCAGGATACTAATAGAAAAGACTTCTGGGCAGCTTTGAATGTTTCTCCAGCCCAAATAGAAAATGTCCCTGAAATCACAGAGAATATTCCTGACATCATCAAAGACATTCCTGTCGTCAAGAACTATGCGGATGTATTCGAGGAAGTTGTTCGCTTACCTCCGCAGAGAGAAATAGATTTCAAGATTGCTTTGATTCCCAATGCAAGGCCGGTAGTTCACGCTATTAGAAGAATGTCCTTGAAAGAGAAGGAGGAATTAGACAATCAAACACGACAGCTAGTATGGAAGGGTCTGATCAGGCCTAGCTTCTCTGATTGGGGTGCAGCAGTGGTGTTTGTCCCAAAATCTGACGGTACTCTACGACTATGCGTGGATTATCGTGATCTGAACAAGCAGACAATAAAGAACAAGTATCCATTGCCGCGGATTGATGATTTGTTGGATCGATTAAATGGAGCACAAGTATTTTCACGAATGGACCTAGCTACAGGCTTCCATCAACTTCGAATTGCCGAAGAGTGTGTTCCAATGACAGCGTTCAGAGGCCCCGACTTATTCTACGAGTGGTTAGTAATGCCGTTCGGCTTATGTAACGCTCCAGCTTACTTCGTCGATCTGATGAATAGAGTATTCAGAGGAGTATTGAATAAATTTGTTCTGTTTTTCATTGACGATATTCTAATCTTCTCTAAATCAAAGGCCGAACATGAAAAGCATCTGGAACAGGTTCTAGAAATCCTCAGAAGGAATGTATTGAAAGCCAAGTTTTCCAAATGTATATTCTGGCAAGATGAAGTAAAATTTCTGGGCCACGTAGTATCGAAAGAAGGAATCTCTGTGGATCCAAGTAAAATCACAGCCAGTCAGAATTGGAAACAGCCCAGTACCCCCACTGAAGTCCGCAGCTTTCTCGGATTGGCTAGCTATTATCGGAAGTTCGTTAAAGACTTTTCGAAGATATCTGGTCACTTAACGAAGCTTACAAAGAAGCATTCTAAATTCAAGTGGACTCCAGAAAGTGAGGAGGCTTTTGAGGAGCTAAAGTTAAGATTAACGACAGCTCCAGTGTTAACCATCATCGATGGCAACCAAGATCTAAAAGTCTGGACTGATGCTTCTAGAGAAGGCCTTGGCGCCGTGTTAATGCAAAGAGGCCAAGTGATTGCTTATGCTAGCCGTCAACTGAAGCCGCACGAGAAGAACTACGTAACTCACGATCTTCTCGGTGAGAGATTCGAACTGTTTACAGATCATCAGTCATTAAAGTATATGTTCACTCAGAAGGACCTGAATCTGAGACAGCAACGTTGGCTGGAGTTTCTTGCAGCATATGACTTTGAAATTATATATACTCCAGGAAAAGCCAATGTCGTGGCCGATGCATTAAGCAGAAAGAATGAAATGATCGCCAGTTTTATTATCACGACTTCATTGCTAGATAAGATATCTTCTCTTCAGGAGGATGATCACTTCATTCAGAAGATCAGAGGGATAATTCAACAAGGCGAACCCTCGAGTTTTCAAGTAGACAATGATGGGATTTTAAAGCTCAAAGGTCGAATCTGTGTCCCTAACATTCCTGAACTTCGAAAGGAAGTACTGGATGAATGCCACAAGTCAAAACTCAGTATCCATCCGGGAGTAAGCAAAATGTATAATGACATCAAACGCACTTTCTGGTGGAAGTCGATGAAAAGGGACATTTCTTTATATGTCAGCCGATGCCCTACTTGCCAGCTAGTTAAAAGCGACCAACAGAAATTGGCTGGATTGTTACAACCACTAGAAGTTCCTGGTTGGAAGTGGGAACATATTTCGATGGATTTCATTGATGGTTTGCCCAGAACCAGAAAAGGGAATGACAGTATTTGGGTGATCGTAGATCGCTTCACGAAGACCGCCCATTTCATACCTGTCAGATCAAACAGAACTGCTCAGAGTCTGGCGCAGATTTACTTCAGGGAAATAGTTAGACTACATGGAGTGCCGCTCAGCATAGTCAGTGATAGAGATACAATATTTACTAGTAAATGCTGGGAGGCATTTCAAGTCGAGCTGGGAACGAAGTTAAACTTGAGCACCGCTTATCATCCTCAGACAGACGGTCATACTGAGAGGGTGAATCGCATTTTAGAAGATCTATTGCGGGCTTGTGTTCTAGATTTCGGTGGATCATGGGAAGACCATCTGCATTTGGCTGAATTCTCTTATAACAACAGCTACCAGGCGAGTCTGACAATGTCGCCATTCGAAGCATTATATGGTAGACCATGCCGATCTCCTGCTTGTTTGGTCGAACCTGGAAATAGATTTGTGTTAGGGCCTGATATGATTCGAGAAGCTGCCGACAAAGTCGATTTTATTAAGAAGCGATTACTCGCCGCTCAAAGCCGACAAAAGAGCTATGCCGATAGAAGAAGAAGAGATATATCCTTTGAAGTTGGCGACTATGTATATTTGAAAGTATCGCCGATGAGAGGAGTTATCCGGTTCGGTAAAACTGGAAAGTTGGCACCCAAATTCATTGGTCCGTTTCCTATTTTTGGAACGGATTGGGACTCTCGCATATAAAGTTAAATTGCCAGACTGGTTGCCTGGAGTGCATGATGTATTTCACATATCTCAACTTCGAAAGCACGTTCATGATCCAGACTTGTTCGTGGAAGAAGCAGCTCAGCAGGATATTGAAATAACCCCAGAATTAGCTGTGAGACGTGAGCCGCTAAAGATCATCGGCAAAGAAACCAAAGAGCTGAGGAACAAGAAGGTTCGCTTAGTCAAAGTGCAATGGAGTGGAGATTCGCGAGATTGTACTTGGGAAACTGAGGAGAGCATTCAGAAAGCTTATCCTAGATGCCGAGTGGATATCTCTGATTGACTCCGGTGCAAGGTACATTTAACCTACTTTGCACTACCATTCAATTCTCTACTCTATTGTTATTTTCTTTTCATAGATGTGCACTTTTAATTATATAGTCTGAAGGATTTTTAAAGGGGTATAGGATTTGATTAGTATATTTTTGAAGGTTTAAAACAATTGGATTGGTTGTTGTGTTGTGTGATTGTAGATTTATCAAACCACTTTCGACTTTATTCCTTTTCGGGGACGAAAAGTTTTAAGTGGGGGAGATTGTAACGACCCAGAAAATCTGAACCAATTTAAAAATTTTAAATTGGCTAAAATAATGGATTTTAAATATTTAAAATAAATATTTTAAATAATGGCGATGAAAACTGAGTTTGAATCGACAATTGAAAACGAATATTATTAATTATAATTATAAACAAGGCCTGAAATGGCACTGTAGTTTCGAAAATTGAATTCAAACTTTGTCGGGCTGTGCCGGGTGCAAAACAATCCGGATTTTAGTGAAACCAAAAATATTTAAATCTGTTAGTGAATTTCTTTCTAACGAATCCGACAAATCGAAATTTGATAGCGGGAATCAAAAGATATGTCCAGTTGAAAATTCTGAATAGTCGCTATGGAATTCAGGCCCTTAAAAATGGACATTTTGCAAACGACCTCGGACTTCGACGAAACCACTTTTGTTGGATCCGTTATGTCAAATTATTGCTAAGTTTCAAATTTCATAATTTTTCGAATCAATATGTGAGCGTGGCAAAAGAAAACGTGTTTGACCAGTTTCAGTTGATTTTAATCGACTGGAAATTGGCCATTTTTCCAACGGTCTCAGAATTCGACGAAACTAGTTTTGTTAGGACCGTATCGTCAATACGAAGCTAGAAAATATTTTTCTGGAATTTTTAGTGTTAGTATGTGACCCCGGTAATTTGAAATGTACGTTTAAAATTCAATATAGTGATTTAAATGAAAATTCAACGGAAACCGATTGTAACGATCAAATCAGCTTGCGATACATATCCCATTGTGTTCGGAATGGGGGTTAAACGCTATGGACGGCAGGCGGTGGGCCTCGTTTAGAGGTCGTATGTAAAAGTCAACTTTTTGCAAAATTAAATAATTAAATAATAAAAAAAAATTAATTCCCTCCCTTTATCTTTCTTTCTGGCCCCCCCCCCCCCCCGATTTCATTAAACAGAAAAAAAAACCCTAAAACTATCGACGGCGACGCCACCACCGAAGACCACCCACGACCGCCGTGCCCCGCTCCACCCTCCGATCCTCTCCACCTCGACGCACCCAAACCCTCCCTGCCCAATTCGCGAGCCCCCCCCCCCCCCCAGAAGCCATCGCGACGCCGATTCGAGAGCCCCCCCAGTCTGACGACCTCCTGCCACCGACGTCTTCTTACCCCCTCCTCCTTAACAAATCAATGTAAGTTGTTTTTATTTTATTTTTATTTTTAATTCTGAAAAATACTGATTTTTAAAAGCATTTAAAACTGATTTTTAAAAGCATTTAAAACTGATTTTTAAAAGCATTTAAAACTGATTTTTAAAAGCATTTAAAACTGATTTTTAAAAGCATTTAAAACTGATTTTCGAAAGGATTTAAAACTGATTTTCGAAAGGTTTTAAAACTGATTTTTTTTAAAGATTTAAAAACTGATTTTTTTTTGAAAAAAGAATTCAGATTTAAAAAGAAAAAAGATTTGACATTTAAAAAGAAAAAAAGAATTCAGATTTAAAAAGAAAAAAAGATTTGAACTTTAAAAAGGAAAAGATTTGAACATCGAAGCATAATAAAAATTCGATTTTTATATATGGAATAACGAAGTAAAAATTCGATTTTTATATATTGAATAACGAAGTAAAAATTCGATTTTTATATATTGAATAACGAAGTAAAAATTCAATTTTTATATATTGAATAACATAGTAAAAATTCGATCTTTACATATGTAGTGGCTACGGGCGAAAGCGACGAAAGGCGAGATTGGCGAAGATTTCTCTAAGGAAGAGTGGTAGTATTGGATAGCTATTAGTGAGAATTTCTCACTCTTCAATTTCTTTTTCTATATATATATATATATATGTGTTGAAATAAAAATGAATTGCTATATATAATATATATATATACGCACCTCGTCCACAAACCATGGACGATATTTATTGGTTGAAATTGTTGTGAAAATTGATTGATAGCGAACGATTGTTTGTGGTGGATATTGGTTGATTTTGGTTGAAAAATACCCGTTTGTGATTGGAAAATATTTGGTTGAAACCACATAGGATTAGTTTGTGGAAATGAAATAAATATATACATGCCGCCTGCGTGCGAACTAGATGCATGATCCCCATTGTCAAAAACCGCGAGGTTTTAAGGTAGAGCGAGGAGCCGTACTAGGGACGGTCCCGGTTTTAACTACCCTGCCGTTATGCTGCCGAAATTTTGAATAATATTCGTGTGTTTGAATTATTTTCATATGCTTAAACTATATTTATTCATTGAATAGAAAACCTTCATGTGTTGAATTGATATTCATTCGTTGATTAGAAATTCATGTGTTGAATGGTGTTCGCGTTTTAAAATGTAAAAATCACCTTTTATCTATATATAAAAACTATAGAAAACATTCATGTGTTGAATTGATATTCATTCGTTGATTAGAAATTCATGTGTTGAATGGTATTCATATTTTGAAATAAATTGTTTGATAATAAAAATCACCTTTTATCGACTATATGAACTGTGTAAAATAATCTCGTTTTAAAAGAAATTGTTTTATGATAAAAAATCCTATTTTTGTCACCAATATGAACTATATAGAAAAATAGTGTTTTGAAATGAATTGTTTTACAATAAAAATCACATTTTTATTGTATGCATAAATCGTTGAAATGTGAAGTGTTAAAAATAGCCACTTGTTCAAAATAAACATATATGAGTTGAAATATTCATTAATTAGCTAATGAAATGATTTGCACCTATTTATGTAACATTAGAATGAATGGTGTTTTTAAACCAATTAGAAATCAAATATGAAGTTGAATAGAAAATGATAAATGATAAGAACTGTATATATATGTACATGCATATTCATTGAACAGGTTATAGCAAAGGGGCTAGAGAAGAGGAATAAAATTTTGTGCCCGACAAATAGGTACACATTTACTGTTTTGTTTGGGTGATGATTTTATGAGCCTGTTGGCTAGCCGCTTGGCTTTTTCTTTTTCTTTTTGAGATTAGAAGGACCGGGAAAGCTATTTGCGATTTCCCGATGCTCCCGGTGCAGGGGAGGTTATGGCGAAATTTTCCAAAAATTTAAGGCGTTAGTGAAATATTTGAAGTGAAAACGATATTGAAATCATTGAATGAACTATATTTATATAACTATATAAATATAAATAAAATTAAAACTAAACGAGGCCGTGCAGTTCGTATTTTGAAACCGTGATTTCAAACAACTAGTACGGGGAATCCGACCATTGGATTTTCCCGAAACCTCAACCGTCGGGTTCGCCTTGGAAATATCTTCCCAACGGCACCAACTTTGTAAAAATCCAACGGTTGGATTGTCTGGAATGTTTTATTCAAATCTGAAGAAAAACAGCGCCAGAAGCGATTATATTTATATATATATAAATATAATTATATATTTAATCGAATAACGACGCTGCAGTTCGTATTTTGAAATCGAAAATTCAAACGATTGTACCGGGAGATCCGACCGTCGGATTTTCCCGAAACTGGAACTGTAACACCCCGCCTCCGCTAGGGTCACTCGCAAAGGAATGCACTAGCTTTAGAGGGGCATTATTGGTAAACATGCACAGAAATATCACAAGACAGAACATATAAAATAGCGGAAGTAAAATCAAACTTTCATAACATGAATAAATAAGGTCTAAAGCCTTTTACATCAGAGTACATCAAAACCTGTCTTGCAATAGTAAAGAAGCATAAAGACATTTTCATAAATTATTCCCCAAGTAAAAAACAGTAAAGTAGCCATTAGCCAAGAAAAGTCCAAGCCATCCATGATGACCTTCAAGCAGAAGAAGTCCGAACTAAACAACAGTATTTCCTCCCTGTAACCTGGGGGGAAACGGAAGAAAAGAGGCGAAACAAAACGGGTCAGTCAAAAAGACTGAGTAAGCCCTATCTACTATTAGCATAAAAACTAGTAAAGTTAACTGACATGAGAAACTGAGATGAACATAAGCATGATAACAAGATAGATAAGCTAAATCAAAATAACAGGATGAACTACTGAACTCAGATAAACTAAGGTGTCATGATAAATTACGATGTCAAGATAAAACAAGGTATCACATCGTCAGGTTTCTATCATGTATAATATCCCCAAGATATCTGTCACGTATAACGCCCCGTGATATCTATCATGTATTTTAGCTCTGCACCTACCGTACTAGTATCCCCACCGTGTCATGTGTTAACCAAGAATGACCCTCACTCAAAAGTCGTGTAATGGTCCATGTCAACCTAATATATCGCATATATAGGTTACTCAACTTGTATGTTTTATTCCATGTAAATGTTCAGTCCCTTGCCGTAGACCATACGGGCTTTCCCATGAGATTCTATATTACTTTAACATAGTTCCATGATCCTTAAGATCGGTTTGGACTGTTACCCTAAACCTAGCTAGGGTCTTCCAACATGAATTATTGTTTGTACAACTAGGACTTATGCTACCTAGGGCTGCTAGGGATTATGCTTACCTATTGCACGTTTTCGTATCTCGGTTTGGGTTCAACCAACTAGGGCCACTAGGGATTACGCTAACCGCCAATCGCGCCCTTTTTCCCACGCATTCATCGTGAATCGCTTTTCCATGACTGTATGCACATGTATCACATCGTGCCATCCGAGTCCTGTCACAGGGCAAATCCAGAAATACAGGACTCGGTCGGGAGCTTTCGATTTATCTGCCGATGCAGATGCAGATGCTAAGGTCTGTTTTTCTTATACGTGGCTATGGTCCCACGAGACCACTCCCTCAACTAGTGAAAGACAAGACAGGATAAATCCTGTATGAGAACACAACACTGGCCAACCCACATCCAAGCCTTACCGCAACCATAATTAGATAGCAATTATGGTCTTTTGGGTGTTCTCTGCCTTTCCGTACGTACACGCTTGACCAAAGATGGTAGGTAGCCTGACGAAATGCTATCTAGGGTACGACCGTGTATCGTCGACTATCCCCTATCCATCCCCGTCTTTAGGTCGCTCGTATAGCAACCAAAGCATACTCTTGGTTCTTTTAACCAGACCTTAACCTCTCATGAGCCTAGTATAATCACCTGGCAGCTCATAGAGGGATACCAAGAATATCCTCACGTTCCCCGAAGCCGCTGCTTCGTTACCCAGTTCGCTGGAGCCTTTATCTAAATCAGATACTTGCTCCTACTCGTATACTTAAACGATGACCTACCGTATCAGGTTACTCATCTATCTATGAACTGGTCTAAATTTCCTTGACTAAGAATCATTACTTAGTTATTCTTCAACTAAGGTTTACCACTTAGCATTGTTCCCGTTATCCTTGTTAACTACGGTTATCCACCTAATCCTCAGAACTAGGGTTTACATAATGGATTAAGTGTCACTTAAGTTCATGACTTAACCCGTCTACAAATCCTGTCAAAATTGGCTAAGTATCCAAGTTCAAGGCTTAACCCTACAAACCATGCTCAAGTTGGTTAAGTATATTAAGCAATTCACGACTTAACCTCGTCCAATTATCATTCTAGACTGGTTAAGTATATATTAACTTGACCCTATCAATTTACTTAGTCAAATCGGTCAAGTTTATTCAAGCGATTCGTGACTTAGCCTTATCATGTTTTCACGTTATATTGGTTAAGTATTGGTTAACTTAACCACAATAAATTAACGAGTTAGATTGGATAAGTATAGGTCACTTAACCACATCAATTCATCATGTTTAGATTAGTTAAGTGTTTAACTTAACCCCATTAAACTACCAAGTGGGATTAATTAAGTCTAGGCTAACTTAACCCCATCCGATTTCCATGTTTAGACTAGTTGAGTCTAATCTTAACCCCATTCGTTAACCGTATTTTTCGGTTAAGCGTCATTAAGAAAACTTACTTAACCATACCAAGTTATCGCGTTGGATTGATTAAGTGTTGGTTAACTTAACCCCATCCACTAGTCATATAAAAATGGTTAAGTGTCATTAGGCAAATCAAGTTACTTAACTTACCCAACCTTGTCATGTTTTGTTAAGTATCATTAGCCTAATCAAATTACTTAACCCATTTGTCCATGTCATATTTGGTTAAGAGTCATTAATCAAATTAACTTAACCCTATCATGTGGCATTAATTACTTAATGCACCTTCACCTCTCACATTAGACTTTGTTGTGGTTACTAGTTAAGCCGGTCGGTTCCGGGTAGCTTTACACCACAACTTGGTCTAACCTCGGGTTCAAGCACAACATGACCAACTTCTCACATTGGGTCCTATTGTTTGCAACTACTAGTTAGGCCGGTCGGTTCCGAGTAGTTTTACGTTGCAAACTCAACCCAACCTCGAGTTGGCCACACTTATATTATCTAAGTGTCATGTCCATCATGTTTCCCAAAACATGTTACAAGTTTTCAAGCATTTGGGTAGACCTAACTTAATAGGTAAATTCCCAAAGGGTAGACCTAACTTAATAGGTAAATTCCCAAGCTTATGTTTTTATGCATACTTACATGTCAACTTCCATGTTATATTTCAAGTCATGTTTTCAAGTTGTATTTTCATGTCATTAGAAATTACCCATAACATAACCCAACGCTTTTAAACTCGCATATACGTTCGCGACAACGTAATGGATTAAAAGAAGAGACTTGGCAAAGGCATGACAAAAATGGATATTAAGCCACAAGTTAATCATGGTGGAAAATGAGGCACAAATGTGTTCATTAACTTGCATGTTACATTCTTAAGCCTCAAAACATGCATAAACCCAAACTTGGCACGTAAGTGAATCATGGTGACAAAAGATATGGAATGATGACTAGTAACTCGCATATATCATCATATAAGGGTTATGACTTCATATGCAAGTTGACATAAAGGTTATGAGGGTTCTCATGTTGCATAATGCAACATTTCAACATAAAGGTTGTAGCTTTTAGCTCACAAGATCAAGATAATGACTTCATAAACTTGCATGACATGATAGCATGTATCATACTCAATGATCAAACCCAAACTTGCAACATGAACATTTAACTTCATAGTTAATATCTAAGAGTAGGGAAAGGGCTTACATTGCTATGAAGGCACAAAAGATATGACAAAGCCCTTATGCAATCAAATAGACCCAAAATGCAAGCTCTAACATAAAAACCCTTGAGCCAAAATGATCAAAACCCTTGCTTTATGATGCAAAGATAGAAACTTGACTTGAATGCAAGCTAATGACACTCATACAAGCTTGAAAACACTTGTATGCATGGAAAATCTCTCATAGAAACCATTTAGAAATTTTATGAAGAGAGTGGAGGCCATGAGAGGTAAAATTTTGCCATAGTTTAGTTGCATGAATGAATAATGAGGATTTAGGATAGGTTAGGGTCTTATTTATAGATTAGGCAAGTGTTTTAGGCCATTGGATTAAACCTAGATTCAATCCAAGCCATCAAAGCATGTCTTGGGGAAGAAGTCAAGTGTAGGAACCATCTAGGGCCTTTAGATTAAAGATGAACCATGAGAACCATCCAAATGCAAAATCTGCATTTGAGCGAATCGGCCCACGGGTTGACAGCCAAACACCCTGGATTAACCCCTAGTCGACCCAGCGGGCTCGGGTCGACCTCAAAAATCGGCCGGTTCGGTTATTCCCCTCTCCCAATTCGCTGTTTTGAACATTTTTGCATATTTATTTATTTAATTTTCAATTATATATATATATATCAATATATATATATATTTCTCTGCGCAACCCATTTCACTTAATTAAGTATACTTTAATTTGGGAATTTTTCGTGAAACTTCGCGAGGCCATATCTTGGTCATACGGACTCCGATTTTCGAAAACTCGGACTCTATTTCGCGTATTTTTCCGAGTCGAACGCAATGGCCTAGCCCGTTTCCCTTGATTCAGATTTTACAGTTTAATTATGCCTCCATTTATTTTATAACAGGTTATTGAAAATACGGGTTGTTACATTCTCCCCACCTTTTAGGATTTCGTCCCCGAAATCTCCAAGTTTGGAAGAACATATCCTACCATCCATCATCCATCTACTCAAAACATCATCCACAAGCAACCATTGTCCTTAGATGATTTCTAATGCTGTATGAATATATGCAAAACGTGTGTGTACATGTTCCTTAGCTAATGCTAATGATCAGGCCTGAATAATCTTTCTAATGCAAAATATGTATAGTGCCATGAATCCAACATGTATGCAAATAGTCCTAGTCATATAGATACTATATGCGTGCACAATCATTCATTCATATGAAACAACCGCATGATAATACATTCGATTTCATCCATAAACAAGTATAAATACTCGTGCATATGCAATATGAAATGTGACCGAGTCGAGCTAGTATCTAATGTGTATTCGCGCATCCACGAGCAACCACTTGCAACCACTTGCAACCATATCAATCATAACATGTTTCAAATACATGTTTACATCCATAGGGTTCTACCTAGAATTCCCTGAAATAGGGTCGAGAAGATAAACAGGACAAACTCCTTACAGGGTTTGTAACGGAGAATAGGACCGAGAGGATGTCCACAAAAGATAGCCTACAAGTAAGCTCTACAGAAAACAGGGATCAAGGATATACTCCCAAAAAGAGATATCATGCGCGTATCTAGTCTTTGACCATCAAAGTCGTCTTTTAACTTCGCGATTTTGTAGCTTTTTATTCCTGTTTCCATAACATGAGCTGGAACTCATTTCTTCGTCGCCTCTCGTTCCACTTGCACTTATCCTTTTCCTAGAATACTTGACGCAAACATGACTGCGTACTCATGATCTCATGCAAGCTTTCCAAAATTCACTAGTGAATCTTGGATCTCGTTTATATACTATAAGGCATTCCATGTAGAAGAACTTTCTCTTGAAAGTAAACAGATGTCAATCAGGTTATCATGCGCACTTACTAGGGTGATCTCTATAACCCATGCATAAATGAAGTAAACCATCCGTCTTATTGGCGAACACCACTCGATCGGGCTTCAAATTTCCAATAAAGGCATCAAGGGATTCTAAGTAACTAGTCATGACAGAACCTCAAAAAGGTTACCCGATACTTCGAGGGCATTACCAAGGCTAGTCAAAAGGTCTAACTACCCTCCTATCAAAACCGAGAGTGGCACCCCCTACTGGATAACCACTTCATCCCTAGAATCCATCCATAGCTTATAAACATAAGCATTATTTCCAAACTCAACACTTGGCATAGACATTCCCAAATCCAAACAAGTCATGTATAAATGGACTGATTCTCCAATAGGAATTTGAGACAAAAATGGGATTCTCTATTACGCTAGTACTTAAGGTGCAGAGACTCAATTATCGAAGCAGACTTAAATGATACGAACAACGAAGTCCTAACGGGATGATAGAGAAGAAAAGCTAAACCTTTAACAAGAACGTTACCCTCCTTCCGAGGTACTCTAGAAATGAGAGCATACTACTGCCCTCCCGATGATCTTGTCCTTGTCCCATAATACTTAACTATCCGCCCCATTTTACCATGCCAAAGGTACTCTCTCGTCATGGGTTTCATTGTTCATCTTTCTCCCTCCTTTGAGGACTAAGCCATACCAACAAGTTGCTCATCCTTAAGCTCGTATCCTTTATCCTTCTTTCTCACGATCCTTTCTTATAACGCGGCCACTGGTCTCTCGAGAACCACCTCCATCGTATGGAAAGCACTTTCGTAGGTAGAAAAGACTAGCCGCAGTTAAAACTACTGTGACTACAGATGGAGGAAAGAAAGGAAAATAGACTCAATTAAGGAAACAAGGATAGTGCTAATGGCCTTTGGGGAATAGCCTTTTTCTATTAAAAGAAAATTTTCTTGAAAAATGCTTCTTTGTAAACGGTTTTTTTTTTCAAATAGTTTTCAGAAGGTCTTTAAAAACTTTTGCCCAGTCTGGTAACCTTCTGCTCTGATACCACGTGTAACACCCCGCCTCCGCTAGGGTCACTCGCAAAGGAATGCACTAGCTTTAGAGCGGCATTATTGGTAAACATGCACAGAAATATCACAAGACAGAAAATATAAAATAGCGGAAGTAAAATCAAACTTTCATAACATGAATAAATAAGGTCTAAAGCCTTTTACATCAGAGTACATCAAAACCTGTCTTGCAATAGTAAAGAAGCATAAAGACATTTTCATAAATTATTCCCCAAGTAAAAAACAGTAAAGTAGCCATTAGCCAAGAAAAGTCCAAGCCATCCATGATGACCTTCAAGCAGAAGAAGTCTGAACTAAACAACAGTATTTCCTCCCTGTAACCTGGGGGGGAAACGGAAGAAAAGAGGCAAAACAAAACGGGTCAGTCAAAAAGACTGAGTAAGCCCTATCTACTATTAGCATAAAAACTAGTAAAGTTAACTGACATGAGAAACTGAGATGAACATAAGCATGATAACAAGATAGATAAGCTAAATCAAAATAACAGGATGAACTACTGAACTCAGATAAACTAAGGTGTCATGATAAATTACGATGTCAAGATAAAACAAGGTATCACATCGTCAGGTTTCTATCAAGTATAATATCCCCAAGATATCTGTCACGTATAATGCCCCGTGATATCTATCCTGTATTTTAGCTCTGCACCTACCGTACTAGTATCCCCACCGTGTCATGTGTTAACCAAGAATGACCCTCACTCAAAAGTCGTGTAATGGTCCATGTCAACCTAATATATCGCATATATAGGTTACTCAACTTGTATGTTTTATTCCATGTAAATGTTCAGTCCCTTGCCATAGACCATACGGGCTTTCCCATGAGATTCTATATTACTTTAACGTAGTTCCATGATCCTTAAGATCGGTTTGGACTGTTACCCTAAACCTAGCTAGGGTCTTCCAACATGAATTATTGTTTGTACAACTAGGACTTATGCTACCTAGGGCTGCTAGGGATTATGCTTACCTATTGCACGTTTTCGTATCTCGGTTTGGGTTCAACCACCTAGGGCCACTAGGGATTACGCTAACCGCCAACCGCGCCCTTTTTCCCACGCATTCATCGTGAATCGCTTTTCCATGACTGTATGCACATGTATCACACCGTGCCATCCGAGTCCTGTCACAGGGCAAATCCAGAAATACAGGACTCGGTCGGGAGCTTTCGATTTATCTGCCGATGCAGATGCTAAGGTCTGTTTTTTCTTATACGTGGCTATGGTCCCACGAGACCACTCCCTCAACTAGTGAAAGACAAGACAGGATAAATCCTGTATGAGAACACAACACTGGCCAACCCACATCCAAGCCTTACCGCAACCATAATTAGATAGCAATTATGGTCTTTTGGGTGTTCTCTGCCTTTCCGTACATACACGCTTGACCAAAGATGGTAGGTAGCCTGACGAAATGCTATCTAGGGTACGACCGTGTATCGTCGACTATCCCCTATCCATCCCCATCTTTAGGTCGCTCGTATAGCAACCAAGGCATACTCTTGGTTCTTCTAACGCAGACCTTAACCTCTCATGAGCCTAGTATAATCACCTGGCAGCTCATAGAGGGATACCAAGAATATCCTCACGTTCCCCGAAGCCGCTGCTTCGTTACCCAGTTCGCTGGAGCCTTTATCTAAATCAGATACTTGCTCCTACTCGTATACTTAAACGATGACCTACCGTATCAGGTTACTCATCTATCTATGAACTGGTCTAGATTTCCTTGACTAAGAATCATTACTTAGTTATTCTTCAACTAAGGTTTACCACTTAGCATTGTTCCCGTTATCCTTGTTAACTACGGTTATCCACCTAATCCTCAGAACTAGGGTTTACATAATGTATTAAGTGTCACTTAAGTTCATGACTTAACCCGTCTACAAATCCTGTCAAAATTGGCTAAGTATCCAAGTTCAAGGCTTAACCCTACAAACCATGCTCAAGTTGGTTAAGTATCTTAAGCAATTCACGACTTAACCTCGTCCAATTATCATTCTAGACTGGTTAAGTATATATTAACTTGACCCTATCAATTTACCTAGTCAAATCGGTCAAGTGTATTCAAGCGATTCGTGACTTAGCCTTATCATGTTTTCACGTTATATTGGTTAAGTATTGGTTAACTTAACCACAATAAATTAACGAGTTAGATTGGATAAGTATAGGTCACTTAACCACATCAATTCATCATGTTTAGATTAGTTAAGTGTTTAACTTAACCCCATTAAACTACCAAGTGGGATTAATTAAGTCTAGGCTAACTTAACCCCATCCGATTTCCATGTTTAGACTAGTTGAGTCTAATCTTAACCCCATTCGTTAACCGTATTTTTCGGTTAAGCGTCATTAAGAAAACTTACTTAACCTTACCAAGTTATCGCGTTGGATTGATTAAGTGTTGGTTAACTTAACCCCATCCACTAGTCATATAAAAATGGTTAAGTGTCATTAGGCAAATCAAGTTACTTAACCTACCCAACCTTGTCATGTTTTGTTAAGTATCATTAGCCTAATCAAATTACTTAACCCATTTGTCCATGTCATATTTGGTTAAGAGTCATTAATCAAATTAACTTAACCCTATCATGTGGCATTAATTACTTAATGCACCTTCACCTCTCACATTAGACTTTGTTGTGGTTACTAGTTAAGCCGGTCGGTTCCGGGTAGCTTTACACCACAACTTGGTCTAACCTCGGGTTCAAGCACAACATGACCAACTTCTCACATTGGGTCCTATTGTTTGCAACTACTAGTTAGGCCGGTCGGTTCCGGGTAGTTTTACGTTGCAAACTCAACCCAACCTCGAGTTGGCCACACTTATATTATCTAAGTGTCATGTCCATCATGTTTCCCAAAACATGTTACAAGTTTTCAAGCATTTGGGTAGACCTAACTTAATAGGTAAATTCCCAAAGGGTAGACCTAACTTAATAGGTAAATTCCCAAGCTTATGTTTTTATGCATACTTACATGTCAACTTCCATGTTATATTTCAAGTCATGTTTTCAAGTTGTATTTTCATGTCATTAGAAATTACCCATAACATAACCCAACGCTTTTAAACTCGCATATACGTTCGCGACAATGTAATGGATTAAAAGAAGAGACTTGGCAAAGGCATGACAAAAATGGATATTAAGCCACAAGTTAATCATGGTGGCAAATGAGGCACAAATGTGTTCATTAACTTGCATGTTACATTCTTAAGCCTCAAAACATGCATAAACCCAAACTTGGCACATAAGCGAATCATGGTGACAAAAGATATGGAATGATGACTAGTAACTCGCATATATCATCATATAAGGGTTATGACTTCATATGCAAGTTGACATAAATGTTATGAGGGTTCTCATGTTGCCTAATGCAACATTTCAACATAAAGGTTGTAGCTTTTAGCTCACAAGATCAAGATAATGACTTCATAAACTTGCATGACATGATAGCATGTATCATACTCAATGATCAAACCCAAACTTGCAACATGAACATTTAACTTCATAGTTAATATCTAAGAGTAGGGAAAGGGCTTACATTGCTATGAAGGCACAAAAGATATGACAAAGCCCTTATGCAATCAAATAGACCCAAAATGCAAGCTCTAACATAAAAACCCTTGAGCCAAAATGATCAAAACCCTTGCTTTATGATGCAAAGATAGAAACTTGACTTGAATGCAAGCTAATGACACTCATACAAGCTTGAAAACACTTGTATGCATGGAAAATCTCTCATAGAAACCATTTAGAAATTTTATGAAGAGAGTGGAGGCCATGAGAGGTAAAATTTTGCCATAGTTTAGTAGCATGAATGAATAATGAGGATTTAGGATAGGTTAGGGTCTTATTTATAGATTAGGCAAGTGTTTTAGGCCATAGGATTAAACCTAGATTCAATCCAAGCCATCAAAGCATGTCTTGGGGAAGAAGTCAAGTGTAGGAACCATCTAGGGCCTTTAGATTAAAGATGAACCATGAGAACCATCCAAATGCAAAATCTGCATTTGAGCGAATCGGCCCACGGGTTGACAGCCAAACACCCTGGATTAACCCCTAGTCGACCCAGCGGGCTCGGGTCGACCTCAAAAATCGGCCGGTTCGGTTATTCCCCTCTCCCAATTCGCTGTTTTGAACATTTTTGCATATTTATTTATTTAATTTTCAATTATATATATATATATATATCAATATATATATATTTCTCTGCGTAACCCATTTCACTTAATTAAGTATACTTTAATTTGGGAATTTTTCGTGAAACTTCGCGAGGCCATATCTTGGTCATACGAACTCCGATTTTCGAAAACTCGGACTCTATTTCGCGTATTTTTCCGAGATGAACGCAATGGCATAGCCCGTTTCCCTTGATTCAGATTTTACAGTTTAATTCTGCCTCCATTTATTTTATAACAGGTTATTGAAAATACGGGTTGTTACAGGAACCGTTGGATTCGTTTTGAAAAGACCTTTCTAATGATGTAAATTTTGTGAAGATCCAACGGTTAGATTTTCAGATATGTGTAAATCAAATCTGAAGAAAAACAGCGCCACGGCCGCTTTATGGTCCGAGGCGTCGTTTTGAATAAATTAGCTATTTTAAAATAAATAAAAATAGCGATAAATAGTTATAAAATATCATAAGCGATATGGAATGGAAATAAACTGAATTTTCTCGATTTATGTGGCTTTTGATGGTTGAATGTGTTTGGTGTGAAAATTACATTAAAGAACAATATTGGTGTTGTCGAATAATTTAACCATTGAAATAAATTGATTTGAAATTCTAAATATACGTGAATTATTTGAGAAGGCCGAGTTAATTCTCATTTCAAATAATTGACCGACGATTGAAAGTCGAAGATGAAGACGAAGGTCGAAGACCGGAGATCTTCACCTCGTTTGGATGGTAACCGAGGTCCTGATTGGGAGGCATCCCGAAATATGGATAATGAGTGGTGATCGTCCAGACGTACGTGGTGATCGAAGGGTTTGCGAGGTATTTAGTGCCTCCGGTTTCGTTCAGACCCAGGACGGACTTGTAGATGGACCGTGTGTCTGACATTGGATTTTATTCTGTGTTGATTGATCTCTATTAAATATACATCTGTTTGGCGGCGAAGAATTTATTCTTTTGCTTAACGCGCTTCTCTGAGACGCACGAGCTCAGAGGTTGTATATCGATGGACATCAGTCGCGTGGCATGAATTGCCTGTGTGGCATGCTAAGATGCAGTGATCAGGGCTCCTGTTGAAAAGCAAAGTCTTGTGGTGATGATCAAAGCACCGCCTGTGTGGCGTAGCTTTGTGTATAACGTGAATTCGCGAGCCTCACACCCCGGTATGAACCTAAAACGGGAGAAGGACCTCAGGGAGGGCATGCGTTTCTTTCTAGCTAGGGTGGTGTCAGTGACCTACCAGCCCTGACATTTATATACTTTTCACCTATGTGGTTGTTGCTGTTGCGAGGCGCCTCGGTTTGATCGGATGATCCGGGTCCGATGGAGTCATTCGTTGGCTCGTTTACGCCCCAAAGGGCGGAGAAACGTAGTGTTCAGGCATAATAATCCACATCGGTGGACCGGCCCTGACGATCCAAGGGCCCACCTGAGTCTGGGCCTGAGACATGGGCTAGATTGTCTCGAATTCGGTAAGGACTATCTTTTGCCTTGGTTCATGACGGAAATCCAATTTCCAAATACGACATCGTGCGGTTTTGATTGTATATATATATGGCGACATGATATATGGTACCCATGCCGTCTATGATTGATAGTTATGATTTGAAATTGTTTTCAAAACATATAGACACTAACAATAATATCAAATGCCTTTGTTTTGTTCGTATCAAGCATATTTTGACCGTTATAAGGTAAAACTCTATCCTCCGGTTTGCGTTGCATTGTGTGATGGGAACTGAGTCTTATAACGGCTTCATTTTTATAAAAAGCATATCGATGTTTAAAAGAAAGATTTTTTTTAAAGCACTGGCAATCCAATGGAGTAAACCCGTTCCACGAAAGTGGCGTGGTCCTGGGATTAGCCATATTATATATGTGTTGAATAGATTTCTCATACCAGTCCCATGACTGACTCGTAGTTTGTTTCACTCTCAAACTCGGGTGCCCCTTTTTCCACGGGCAGCCTTGTATTCAGGTTTAGCTGGTTCTTTCTGGATAGCTGGAGCTGAAGATGGATTCTATCATTTATCTCTTTTTATGTTGTTCAGCTCCTATTGTACATATTTTGTTTATTTCCGCTGTAGACATTTATGTATAGCTGAACTGTATTTGTACTAAGTAAGATCCTGTATACTGTGTAACTCTGATGATTACTTTTATCCAGTATATTTTATTGTTCATTATCTGGTGTATTTATTTAATTTTGTTCTGCTATTATCTGTTTCTGTGTTATATTCCAAAGATAACCCTTGTTTCCGTGAGAACGGGAATTCGGGTCGTCTCAGTACCAGTTTATATTATATATGGATATGAGATTTATGAGCCGAATTGGCAAGCCGCTTGGCTGTTTGATTTTCTTTGGGTTGGGGAGGGCCTGTGTGGCAAGGTTTGAATTTTTCCGGTAACCCCGTACAAAGGAGGTGCTGGCGAAATTTTTCGAAAATTAAAAGTGTTAGAAAATTTTCAGAATTTTTGAAAATTTTAGTTAGTCGGAAGGAATTAATATTGAAATCGATATTTGTTGGTTCAGTTGAAAACCATAGATAAGGGGTAACAGATAAGCTTTTACCAAATAGATAGGGTCGTCCTCTAACTTAGCAATTTCGAGGACGAAATAATTTTAAGTGGGGAAGAACGTAATGACCCGCATTTTTAGAGATATATAATTAATTTATTTAATTATATAATTGGTGATTTAGAGAAGTTAATGATCGTTTAATTAAATACTATTGAATATTTAATTAATAATTATAATATAATAATATATTATAATGTCGAAATAGTCGGAAATAGTGAAATTCACAATATCATGTGAATTGAATAGCATACGAGATTTTGTGGAGTTTCGATTCGAAATATAATAACGAATATATTCAATCGACGACGGTTTGAACGTATAATTATAATATAATTATAATAGAGCTTGAAATGGCACTGCAGTTCGTAAATTGGCGATTCGAACTTCAACTGAATGTACAGGATTCATTTTAAGCCGGATTTCTGTGAAACAAGAAACGTGTGGAGTTGGTGGAGTATATCTTTTTAGTGGAAGAGAAAAATCGGGATTTCGTCGTGTAGATTTTGATTCACGTCCAAATCAAATTTCAGAAAAGTCGCTATGGAATTCCTTTATAATTCGTAACGCTTTATATACGTTATTAAAGGGATTTTCAATGTAAATTGAATATCGAATCAATCTGGACTCGGAATAGCGAGTATACAAATATACTGGAGCTGTATGATATTCCTCGGTGAATATATACGAGAATATATATTTATTTATATTTAATTTAATTTTATTTAAATATATTTATATATTTAAATGGGTCATTCAGAGCTTTAAAAATAGCTGGTTTTGCAAACGAAGTCGGAATTCGACGAAACCATTTTTGTTGGATCCGCAATATCAAATAGTTGTTAGATTTCCATTATCGTGATTTTTAGAGTCAGTATGTGGCCGTACGGATTTTTAGAGTGAAAAACAGTCAGTATTTCGACGGTTAAAAATACACTGTGTGAGCATACGGAGTCGGAATTCGACAAAACCAGTTTCGTTGGGACCGTAATGTCGAACTCTAGCTACATGTCAATTTTCATGATTTTTCGGCATCGTGTGTGATCACACGGATTTTTAGAAGTCAGAAATGAATATAAAGAATTAAATAAAAAAATATTAAAATATTAATATAAAAATATCTAGATATTTTTGTGGTCTATAAATAGCCCCCCTTACCTTTCTTAAGACCTAATTCCTCAGTCAAAAACTTCCGCCGTAAGTTTTTGGTTCCAGGAAATTATTTCGATCCTTTCAAAAATCAAAGAAAATCCAAAGTAAATTCTAAAATCCCAAAGAGAAATTGTTTGAGTTCCTCTTGAAATTTGCCTTACCACCAGTACCAGTTTATAGTACTCGACGGCAAGAAACTCGGGTTTGGAAGTTGACCGCATACCTAGGGTTGGGTTTGGCTTGTTAATGGGTCATCGAGGTGGAAATCTGGGTTTGTATTTGAGTGGATTTGTGGATTTCGGGTTTGTGTAGGATTTCTGGAGGGTCTCGGTGGTGGTTTTCGATGGGTTCCTGTGTTGGAAGGCTCGCGATGCACTGGAGATGGCACGCTCGAGCTCTCTGAAACGGGTAGGGAAAGGAGCGGCTGTCGAAGAGGAAGTCAATGGTGGAAGTGTGGTGGTGTTCGGTGGGGCGATGGTGTTGGAATCGGTGCTTGAAATTTTGGAAATGGTGTGGACTGGCTACAGGCAGCGGGCGTATGAATTGGGGAAGGAAGGGTAAACACGGTGGGCTTAAATGAAGCGGGTCTGGGCTTGGGATGGGTCGGGGGATGAAGGGTAAAAGCCCAATCAAATTTAATTAAGTTTTAATTTAATTTAAATAGTACTCTACCTTTTAATGCTAATATCTAACACATACGGTATCAGATTAGTGAACCGTGAGTTGCGTTGGGATCGTATGGACGGACTCTACACAATGGAACTGACCGCGAGTCGATTGGAGCACGTTACAATTTATGGAGAAATAAGTTGTCCGACTGAGTCGAATAACGCAAACCGTTATTCAACGGTTAACGCGCAACTGTGAGTAAATCTCACTAACTCTGAACAGTTTATATTTTCATGTTGTATTTTTAGAACTGTTAAATATTGACTGATTGTTTGTGTGTTGACTGTTTGATTGAACTGCTAGTCAGTTAGTTGAATTTCTATATTGATTCTGTTTAACAGAATATATCATATGGAACTGAAAGTGATGTTGATTTTTTTGTGTAACATCTGTGGATGCAGGGAGACAGGTTGGAGGAATCCGACTGGATTCCTCAACAGTTATTTTATTGTTTTTCATATATTGTTATATGATGTGATATAAAATATGTGGGCGATTATATGTGCTTGGACGATATTGAACATCGTGATTTGATATGATTGAATACCATAACATACCGGAATGTAGATAAGGGAATTTTCAAAGTGATATTGAAAATAGCATATTTATAAAATGGGATATTTATAAATAAGAAATGTTTATAAAGTGGAATAATTATAAATAAGAAATGTTTATAAATTGAATATTTATAAATAGGAGATATTTGAAAAGGAAATAAATTCAAAACATTTCTTTTTGAATGGAAAGGCCTGTGTGGCGAGTTTGGGGATTTTCCCGATGCTCCCAATACAAAGGAGGTTATGGCGAATTTTCCCGGGAATTTAAGGAGTTAAAATATTTTTAAGAATAAATTTGAAAAGGGAATATTTGCAAACCATTTGCAAATAGAATAAAATAGAGAAAGGAAATGTTTGTAAACCATTTACAAATAGAATTGGAAATTGAACATTACAAAAAGGAAATCATTTTTAAAGTGTAGAACCGTTATTTAAAAGTAAATCTTTTCAAATGAATAAAACATTGTTAAAAAGGAAATCTTTATAAAGTGAATAAAGTTAATCGAATATGGTATTCGAAGTTAGTTAATCGAATATGGTATTCGAAGTTAGTTAATCGAATATAGACATTCGAAAGGAGTTAATCGAATATGGTATTCGAAGTTAGTTAATCGAATATGGTATTCGAAAGTTAGTTAATCGAATTTAGACATTCGAAAGGAGTTAATCGAATATGGTATTCGAAGTTAGTTAATCGAATATAGACATTCGAAAGGAGTTAATCGAATATGGTATTCGAAGTTAGTTAATCGAATATAGACATTCGAAAGGAGTTAATCGAATATGGTATTCGAAGTTAGTTAATCGAATATAGACATTCGAAAGGAGTTAATCGAATATGGTATTCGAAGTTAGTTAATCGAATATGGTATTCGAAAGTTAGTTAATCGAATATAGACATTCGAAAGGAGTTAATCGAATATGGTATTCGAAGTTAGTTAATCGAATATGGTATTCGAAAGTTAGTTAATCGAATATAGACATTCGAAAGGAGTTAATCGAATATGGTATTCGAAGTTAGTTAATCGAATATAGACATTCGAAAGGAGTTAATCGAATATGGTATTCGAAGTTAGTTAATCGAATATGGTATTCGAAAGGAGTTAATCGAATATGGTATTCAAAGTTAGTTAATCGAATATGGTATTCGAAATTTAGTTAATCGAATATAGACATTCGAAAGGAGTTAATCGAATATGGTATTCGAAGTTAGTTAATCGAATATAGACATTCGAAAGGAGTTAATCGAATATGGTATTCGAAGTTAGTTAATCGAATATGGTATTCGAAAGTTAGTTAATAGAATATGTTATTCGAAAGGGGTTAGTCAAGTCGAGTTAGTCCAATAGAGTTAACCAGTTAGAGTTAATCAGTTAGAGTTAACCAGTTGGAGTTAATTAGTTAGAGTTAATCGATTAGAGTTAAAACGAACTAGAGTTAATCAAATATAGTTATTTGAGACAGAGTTAGTCAAACATAGTATTCAGGGTAAGTTGCCATCTTGTACGACTGCTAGCGTAATTCGCAGGGCTGTAAATAGCCTACGGCGGTCGGATGTTTCCTGAGGGATTCAGGCGTAACCATTGTGATCGCTGCGATCTAGAGTCAAGCGAATGGAGTTTAATCGAATATTAGTTATTCGATAGGAGTTAATCGAGTTGATCGAGTTGAGAAATAAGTTAAGTTAGTCGAGCCTAGTTAATCGAATCGAATTGGTCAAACCAAGTAAGTCGAGTTAAGTTAGTCAAGTTAGTCGAGCCTAGTTAATCGAATCGAATTGGTCGAACCAATTAATTCGAGTTAAGTTAGTCAAGTTAGTCGAGCCTAGTTAATCGAATCGAATTGGTCGAACCAAGTAAGTCGAGTTAGTCAAGTTAAGTTAGTCGAGTTAAGTTCGTCGAGTTAAATAAATCAATGTTAGTTTCATCGAAAGGAGTTATCGATGTTAGTTTCATCGGAAGGAGTTATCGATGTTAGTTTCATCGAAAGGAGTTATCGATGTTAGTTTCATCGAAAGGAGTTATCGATGTTAGTTTCATCGAAGGGAGTTATCGATTATAGTTTAATCGAAGTGAGATTTTCAAATATGAAATATTTGAAAGGAAGAATTATCGAATATTAGTTATTCGAAGAGAGATTTTGGGATATCGTTTATTCGAGAAGGAGTAAATCGAATATAGGTTATTCGAAGAAGAGTTAATCAAATAGAGATTTCTCGAAGAGAGCTAATCGGCGAATTCGATTATATCGAATTCGGGAAAGTACTTATACTTTTCAGTGTTTAAATAGAGATTTATTTATTTATAGATAAATAAGTGTTAGGTTAATTATTCACTAATAAGAATAGAAGTTATAATTAAAGTTAGATAATTCGAAAGGAGGGATTATAACGTTATCGTTATAACCAATGTTTTAAATATAGAAGTGGATTAGTAAAATTGGATCCGAGAAAGGCGTAAAGAAGTTGTTAAAGATTTAAAGATAAACTTTAACCATTTTGAAGTTATAACGTTGTTCAGTTAAGGTCTGAGAGGTAAGTATACCCCAACTTGAGTGACTTCCTTCTTAACTAAGAAATGGTAAGGTTTGATCGTAAAGGAGTTTTGGAAATGTTTTCCAAACGAGAATCAGAAATGTTTTCTGATAAAAGAAAATAAGAATTTAGAATATAGGGAAACAGGAGATAAGTAAATAAATGAACTAAAGAGATTAATGTTAAATGATGTTTGTTCGATATAATTTCCATCTGGAAATAATATCGTTGTTTGCACACTTGTTTTTCTTTGATGGTTAAATCACAGACTATCGAAGTTTTGACCATTTTAACGTTGTTAATATGGAGAGACCGGTTGGATTATTATCCATAGAACCACTCTGTATTGGCATAAGCGTCGCGAATCATATATGCCAAAGTTAATTGAAGACGGACAAAAATGCAAGGGCTGTTGTATAAGTGTGACGATCCCAAAACCCCGTGACACGGTGTTAAGGATAATCATTGGAATATAACACATTAATCATCATTAGCAGATCACAGATAATAGCATAAACAGAAAATAGAATAATTTACACACCTATGACAGCGGAATCATATAGATATCATCACATCAGAGAAGCACAGTACAGGATACAACTTAGTGTATAATGATACATAATCAGTCACCATCGCCTGAGGCGGAATCATACATAAAGAGTACACAAAAGGAATATCAGTCTACATCGCCAGTGGCGGAATCATAATATAGATACAATAATGGCGGAGAAAATCCAAGTCAGCACGGTGTAGTCAAGCCTCGCCATAAGCCAAAAGGTGCGTCAGAAACCTGTAACTAGGTTGCCCGTGTGAAAATGAGGGCACCCGAGTTTGCAAGGTGAAACAAACTACGAGTCAGTCATGGAACTAGTATGAGAAATCTACTCAATTTATTAACAACAATAATAAGGCAAATCAAAGGACCACGCCACTTTCGCGGAACGGGTTTACTCCAATGAGTGCTAGTGCATGAAATAAAGTAAATGATTAAATCAACGCAATGCTTTTTTATAAAATGAAGCCATTATAAGACTCAGGTCCCATCACACAATGCAACGCAAGCCGGAGGATAGAGTTTTTACCTTATAATGGCCAAAGATGCTTCATACGAATAAAACAAAAGTGTTTGGTATTATTACTAGTGCATATATGTTTCAAAAGCAAATTCAATCATAAATATCAATCATAGGCGGCATAAATGACCCATACCACTATGTCGCCATACTAGTAATACAATCACGTCCGCATATTTCGTATTGGAAATTGGATTCCTTCATGAGTCGAGGCAAGGGGCAAGCTCCTCTCCGATTCGAGACACTCTAGCAAATGCCTCGGGACCGCACACAGCAATCCCCTGGATCCTCCAAGGCCGGTCCTCTCTTACTTTTGAGGATTAATTATTCCTGAACACACGTTTCCCGGTCCTTACAGACCTATAATCGAGGCGCCTCGCATTCCAACAACCACACAGGTGAAAAGTAGATATAAATGTCAGGGCTGGGAGGTCACTGACACCACCATAGCTAGAAAGAAACGTCATGCACTCCTTGGGTCCTTCTCCCGTTTTTGACTCATACCGGGGTGTGAGGCTCACGAATTCACGTTATACACAAAGCTACGTCACACAGACCATGCTTTGATCATCAACCACAAGACTTTGCTTTGCAACAGAAGCCTTGATCATATGCCACTTAGGTGTGCCACACAGGCAATCCACTCCATGCGACTGATTTCTGTCAATGTATAACCTCTGAGCTCGTACGTCTCAGAGAAGGGCGTTAAGCAAGAGAATAAATTCTCCGCCGCCAAATAGATATATATTTAACAGAGATCAATCAACACAGAACAACCAATGTCAGACACACAGTCCATTTACAAGTCCGTTCTGGGTCTGAACGAAACCGGAGGCACCAATTCCTCGCATATCCGCACAATCAACAGTATGTTTGGACGGCTACTACTTCAATTCCTTCATGGTAGCTACTCCAATCATGAGCATCAGTAGCGCCCATCCATCCAATGTGGAGATCGTCGGTCTTCAGTCGTCTTCGACTCTTTGACTTCTCAACGTCGATCGATTATTTGAAATGAGATAAACTCGGCCTTTTCAAATAACCCACGTATATTTAGATTTTCAAATCAATTAATCACATGGTTGGACCATTCAACATTCACATTTCAGTTATTTAGTTATAATTTTCATGTCAAATACATTCAACCATCACATATCAAGCAAACACAACAAAATTGGTTTATTTTCACTCTATATCGTCTATAGTACTATATAACGATATATCGCCATTTTTATTTAGTTTAAAACGGCCATATTTAATTAAACGACGTTTCAGGTCGTGTCGATGCACTGGCGCTGCTTTCCACTAATTTTGTTTTACACTTATAGGAAAATCTAACCGTTGGATCTTCACAAATTCTACATCATTAGGAAGGTAATTTCAAAACAAATCCAACGGTTTCAGTTTTGGGAAAATCCGACGGTCGGATTTTCCACACCAACCATTTGAAGTTACGATTTCAATTTACGAACTGCAGCGTCGTTATTCGATTTAATTTAATTATATTTATATATATATATAAATATAATCGTTTCTGGCGCTGTTTTTCTTCAGTTTTGAATTAAGCATTCCAGACAATCCAACCGTCGGATCTTCACAAAGTTGGTGCCGTTGGAAAGATATTTCCAAGGCGAACCCAACGGTTGAGGTTTCGGGAAAATCCAATGGTCGGATCTTCCGCACTAGTCGTTTGAAATCACGGTTTCAAAATATGAACTGCACGGCCACGTTTCGTTTTAATTCTATTTAAATTTATATATTTATATAAATATAGTTCATTCGAAAATTCCTATATCGTTTCCACTTCAATTATTTCACTAACGCCTTTAAATTTTGGAAAATTTCGCCATAACCTCCTTTGTACGGGAGGGTCTGGGAAAATTGCCAAATAGCCACACGGGCGTCTCATATCAAAAAGAAAAAGAAAAAGCCAAGCGGCTAGCCAACAGGCTCATAAAATCATCACCCAAACAAAGCGGTAAATGTGTACCTATTTGTCGGGCACAAAATTCTATTTCTCTTCTCTAGCCCCTTTTGCTTTAACCTGTTCAACAGATATGCGTGTACATATATACAATTTCTAACATTTATCATTTTCCATTCAATTTCATGTTTGATTTGCTTTGGTTTAAAAACACCATTCATTCGAATGTTGCATGCATAGGCTAAAATCATATCATTAGCTAGTTACTGTATATTTCAACTCATGCACGTTTATTTGAACAAGTGGCTATTTTTAACACTTCACATTTCAAAGATGATAATTTTGGCGAACTAAAATAGATTTCAACACATGACTATTTCATTTAGTTCCTATGCATGTTAAAAAAAATATTTCTATCACAAATATTTATTTCAACGTCCGCATATCTTTAGCATATCACACATATGATAAAAATGATATTTTCATCATTTAAAATATTTATTCGACAAATAGATGTTTCAGCACTTCATAGTTTCAATAAAAATGTAATTTTTATTGTTCGATCTTTTTACTCAACACATGAACTTTTCCACTACACACACTTCTCAATCAATGAGTATTTCCACACATGGACATTTTATTTATGTTGTTCATATTAGAAAGATGAGATTTTTATGGTTGAAGTTATTTATATAAGGCAAATATTTTTGATACTTCATATATATATATATATATAAATGTGATTTTTATTGTTTAAACACTTCACTCATTCACAAATGAATTTTATTTTCACACAACACTTTTCAACACACAAACATTTCCACACATGGATATAGTTTCAACATATGGCTTTAATTTCAATGCATGTAAAATAATTTCAACATACGAAAATAATTCTAACACACAAAGATTATTCAAAATTTCGGCAGCATAACGGCAGGGTAGTTAAAACCGGCATCGTCCCTAGTACGGCTCCTCGCTCTACCTTAAAACCTCGCGGTTTTTGACAATGGGGATTCATGCATCTAATTCGCACGCAGGCGGCATGTTTATTTTTATTTCCACAAATATTTCCAATTCATTTCAATCACCAATGGGTATTTTTCAACCACAACCAAATAATATCAACCACAAACAATTATTCAACCATTCGTATTTTTCACCCAATATTTCACACCAATTCACCACAATAAATATTGTCCATGGTTTGTGGACGAGGGGAGTATATATATATATATAATATATTTTACTTGCATTTCAACACATATATCAATTATTCTATGCATGTAAAAATTCATACTTCGCTTATATAGCTTACACTACGCATGTACATGAGGTATACAACACGTATGTAATTTATATTTCGCTTATATAAATTATACACGACATTTCCCATTCAATTGCACGTTAATTTAGATTTCTCACCTTGGTTTTCTGAGCGCTAAAAATCGATACGATGTCAGAAAAATCCGCAGCTTCTTCTATTGGGTAGAGAGCTTCCTTGCGGTCTCGATGTTTCCTGTTTCATTGAATTTCGTCAACACACCAAAAAGATATGATTTTTCAAAGTGTAAAGATCAAAGAAAAACGCACTTTCAGAAAGCTTCAAAACTAGGTTTGCGGTTTTCGCGAGAACGGGGACACGAGGGGACGATCAAGAAGTTGGAGGTGGAAGAGCTTCGAGAGAGCTACAGGCGCGCGGCGGTTTGGTGGGGCTCGGTGGTGCTGATCGGCGGCGGCGGCGGTTTGAAGGTCGGAAGTTTGGAGGTGGATATCTCGGCGTAGAGGCGATGATAGGGGAAGCTCCTTATATGGATTTGAAGAGGGGAGGGAGAACTACAAAAAGTTGAACTGGGGGAGGAGCTAATTCTGGCCGTGGCGATCGGAAATCGCCTGGGAAGGAGAAGAAGGGTTTCCGCCGTCGAAGTCGGGGTCGGGGGGGGGGTTTCTGATATTTTTTTTTTAATTATGAATGGAGAAATATGATTGGCCGAGGATTATATTTAATTTTTAAATTGTGTTTTCTCAAACGAACTCCTTTTTAAACCCAACGACTGTCGCCCCTAGCTAAATACCCCCATTCCGGACACAATGGGATATGTTTCGTAGTCCAATTCGACTGTTACAGTCAGTTATTTTTCAAATTAAAGTATAGAACATTTAATTTTTAACTCTAAACGCACATTTCAATTTGCCAGGGCCACAAACTGATTCGAAAAATTCCAAAAAAAAATAAATCTAGCTATGTTTTGACGCTACGGTCCTAACAAAACTAGTTTCGTCGAATTCTGAGGTCGTTTGAAAAATGGCCATTTTCTGGTCGATCCAATTTAACAGAAATCGACCAAACACATTTTCTTTTGCCACGCTCACATACTAGCTTCAAAAATTATGAAATTTGAAACCTAGCAATAGTTTGACATCCCGGACCCAACAAAAGTGGTTTCGTCGAATTCCGAGGTCGTATGCAAAATATCAATTTTCCAGGCCTATATATTCTATATACCGACTCTTCTGAAAATTCATTCGGCCATAACTTTTGATTCCCGTTATGAAACTTCGATTTTTCAGATTCGTTAGAAAGGTATGGACTAACAGATTTAAATATTTTTGGTTTCGCTAAAATCCGTTATATTTTCCACCCTGCACAGTCAGTCAAAGTTCGAATTCAAATTTTCAAACTGACTCACTATTTCTAATTCACTATTTTATTGAAATATTCTATTTCAATTGTTCAAATTCCTTTGAAATAATCAATTTAAAAATTTTAAATTGGCTCTCATTTTCCGGGTTATTACAATAAGTCTTAGATAACAGTGACTAAGATGGATATACTGAATAGTGCCTTCGGTTTGTCCAGTCCCAGGACAACTTGTATGGACGAAGGTCTGACAGAGTATATCCAATGGATCGCGTAAGTTGATCTGTTCAAACGTATTCACGTTTGGTGGCGGAGGAATTCGTTTCTCTTAGCTGTATACCCATGTTATTTTTGGATAAGTCAATTTGTGATTTGGCGGGTATGACGATGTGACATTTTAAGTGAATGAAGATGGATGTCTGACAGAGTACTTCCAGAAAGGTCACGTACATTGATTTCTTCAACCGTACCAAGAGTGGAAGCGGAGAAGGAAACTTCTTTTAGCTGACACGTAATGTACTGTTGTAAACGTCAATTAGTGATTTCGATGGATTTGACAATGTAGCATTCGAAGTGAATCTGATGTGATGATAAAGCGTAGCTTCTAGCCTCATCAACCGGTAAATGACAGAAATCGGGCAGGCAGCATGGCTAAGTCGGTCGCACCGAAGTAGGGTGTATAATCACCTATCTAGAGAATATTCATTTGTTTCTTAAATCTATCAATGCTGTCCCATATATATATACGGGAACGGTTGCTGATCCCAACCGTTGGTGATGTACATTCGATACACTCAAGCAAAATGAGTGGTCGGTCATGTGTGGCTGAGTTGCAAGATGTTCTTGTTGAACTCCAGTGTATCGTTCCTAGAGTACACTGATCGGAAGGTGGTTCCATACCTTGTCATAGTTGGAAATCCAATTACCCAATACGTGCTGGCGGTTTTGATTGTATACTATATATGTAGAACGTGAGATGAAAGCGTTTCTGCTAGATTTATATCTAATTGTACTTAGACATTATTATAATATCAGAAGATATTGTTTACAAAGTTGTTTGGATTCTCATAAGGGAAAACCCGTTCGGTTATGCGGCGTTGTCTTATGAGATATCGTTTACTTGTTCAAACTGTTTTAAACTGTTTTACTCACACCAGTCCCATGACTGACCCGGAGTTTACTTTGTTGTTTTTCCCTAAACTCTTGGGTGCCTAATTTTACGGGCAGTCAAGTAGTCGGGATTTTTACAGATACACTTGCAGAGCTTGGAGCAGGAGGCTTCATGATTCTATAGCTATTATTATTTCCGCTGTTGTTGTAAGTGCTGTACTCTGATAAGTGCTATTGTATATATAACTGTTTGTATTTCAAAAGTTATGTTATATTTTATTCGTTCCGCTGTGAGATTCGTGTTTACTCTGACGATGATGTTCTTCTTCTTCTTCTATTATATTAGTTCTATCTTATCTATTCTCACCCTCTAATTTCTTTCATTAATTACCGGGATTTTTCGATGTTTTGGTTATCGACATCGTGCTTATGTCGATAACCAAAGTCGCCGAAAATCCAGGTCGTTACAGAATGCTCGACGAAAAGGTATGTATTTAATTCATATATGAGATTTTATGCGCCGTATCGGCTAGCCGCTTGGCTTTTTCTTTTTCTTTTGGATTGGTGAGGGCCATGGGAGGCTATTTGAAATATCCCGATGCTCCTGGTACAAAGGAGGTTATGGCGAATTTTTCCGGAAATTTAAGGAGTTAAAATATTTTTAAGATAATTTGATAGTTAGAAATCAACGTATCGATATATATAGAAGTCGATAAGAAAACGAACTTAGAAATAGAATAGTAAAATTAAAAAGGAAGACTAAGAATAAAATCTAGTAAAAATAGAAAGAGGAAGCGTATACGTGTTTAAAAGTGAATAAGTAGTTGTATGGTATTGATTATTCAAGTAAGTAGTCATATCTGTTTTGACGTTATAAATGTTATTCAGTCAAGGTCTGAGAGGTAGTTATACCCCAACTTGATTGATTTCATTATTAACAAATAAATAGTAAGATTTTAGGCTCGAAGATCAATGTTGAATAAGAGTTAGTTGAATATAGTATTTGGGTTGTCGTAACGATGTTTTACACAACATCTGTTTTAACCCAAATAAGTGTAAGCATGGAAATATAATAAAGAATATTTCCTAAGTATAGAAATAAACGAGATCGGAAAAGAGATAAGTAATTGTAATATTTTCCAATTATAAATAGCATATATTTTCTAAAGTTTAGAAAATAAAGGAAGGCGATATTCTGAAATGTTTTCCAAATAACATAAAAGGCCAATATGGTTATTGAAAATATTTGGTTAACAAATATTGATAAAGAAATAGAGAAGCGATTTAACTAATGGAATATTAATTAAGGGCTCAGTGACATGTTAAAAAGGAAAATTTGATTGTTGAAAAGAGTAAACTGTTTAAAAAAAAACTCCCAGGGAAAGAATGTTTGAATTAAAAACAAATTTAACAGAAATTTGTGAAAGCAAATTTGAATTAAAGTAAAGCTAGTAAAGTGGTAACTGAGATTGAATTAGAATGATATCAAGACAAATTGGATTGTGAGATTCAAATTTGAAGTGTGATGTGATAATCAAGTTAAGAGTTGGGAATCGAGAAGAAACTCGAGTTGAAATGATATTTGGCTCGGATATAAGCGAATGGCTGTGTCGTGGATAAAAACAGATTGGAATTTGATTGGGATGACCCTTATATCAGCTGAATTGATAACAGGTGGAAATGATATAATGATATGCCGACAAAAGGTACAAGTTTATATTTCTATTGGATATAAGATTTATGAGCCGAACTGGCAAGCCGCTTGGCTGTTTGATTTTCTTTTGGGATGGAGATGGCCCAGAGAGGCGAGTTGGAATTTGACGTATTGACCAGTACAAAGGAGGTGTTGGCGAAAACTTTTGAAGAGTTAAGGCGTTAGAAAATTTTCAGGATTTTTGAAAATTTTCGTTGATAAGAATTAATTAAATATTTAAATGAAATTAAATTAGTTCAGTTGAAACTAAAGTTAAGAAGTGAACAAATATGTTCTAACCAGTCGATAGGGTCGTTCTCTACCTTTTAGCAACTTCGAGGACGAAATTATTTTAAGTGGGGAAGATTGTAATGACCCGCATTGGCAGAGGTATTATAATTAATTTATTTAATTTTATAAATAGTGATTTAGGGAAATAAATCGTCGTTAATTAAATTATAGTGAATATTTAATTTAATTAAATAATAGAATAATATATTTAATTCAGAAATAACCAGAAATAGTGAATTGACAATATAATGTGAACTGGGTCATCCTTAATATTTAATTCAGTTTAGAGTTGAAGTATATTGACGAATATATTCAATCGACGTCAGTTTGAACGTAGAGTTATATTATAATTAAAATCGAGCTTGAAATGGCGCTGTAGTTCGCTATTTGGTGATTTGAACTTCAACTGAATGTACAGGATTCGTTTTAAGCCGGATTTCTGTGAAACAAGAAACATTCGGAGCTGGTGAAGTATATTTTTCTAGTGGAAGAGAAAAATCAAGATTTCGTAGTGTAGATTTTGATTTATGTCCAAATCAAATTTTAGAAAAGTAGCTGTGGAATTCCTTTATAATTTATAAAGGAATTATTTATATTTTAAATCGAATATCGGGTTGACCCTGATTGAAATATCAAGTTATAAATCCTAGTAGAGCTGTATGGTATTCCACTGTGAATAAATACGATAATATTAATTTATTAATATTTAATTTAATTATATTTAAATATATTTATATATTTAAATGGGTCATCCAGAGCTTTAAAAATAGCCAGTTTTTCAAACGAAGTCGGAATTCGACGAAACTAATTTTATTGGATCCGCAATGTCAAATAGTTGTTAGATTTCCAGTTTCGGGATTTTTAGAGTCACTGTGTGGTTGTACGGATTTTTAATGTGAGAAACAGTCGATATTTTGACGGTTAAAAATACACTGTGTGAGCATACGGAGTCGGAATTCGACGAAACCAGTTTCGTTGGGACCATAATGTCAAACTTTAGCTACGTTTCCAGTTTCGTGATTTTTTGGGTATCGTGTGTGATCGCATAAATTTTTAGAAAGAAAAAATAAATAAAATAAAATATCTAAAACACGTGTGTGAACAATAAAGGAGCCACATCTTCATCCTTTCAAACCACACAACCATATCGCTCTCAATATAAATGCCTCTCAAACCGCCGTCAGTAATTGGGTTCTCAAACTTTAACGTGAGCAAAGAAAACCATCTTCAAAATTCAAAGTAAATTTCTAAAATCCCAAGGAGCATGTATTTGAACTCGGAGGGGGTTTCTCTTCGATACTGTGTGCCTATTGTTTGGTGTGATCAGTTTTGGTTGATGCTGGATGTATGAACCGCGAACCTAGGGTTCAGGTTATATTGGATTTGGGGCTATAATATTGATGGTGGTTGTATGCTTTGAGTTCGGGGTTGAAGTCGGGTTCGATGGTGGAAGTTTTGAGGGGTTTAGAGAGGAAATCCGTCGCAACCTGTACTGTAGGTAGCGGAGAAAGCAGCTCGACGGAACCAGGTGGTGAGCGGAGAGTGGAGTTCGAAGGGTATGATTGCGAAGAGAAATCGAAGGAGAAGTTTGTGGTGATTTTTAATGAATTGTTTGTTGAAGGATTAAGGGGCAAGAGGAGCTCAAAGAAATCGGCTATGGTGAGTGGGTACAGGGAGGCCACGGCAAAAAAATTCATTTGTGGAAGAACGATGATGCGGGTCTGGGTAATAGGAAGGGTGTTGGGCCGGTTTGCCAAGGGGGTAAGGCCCGAGTGATAATAATTTCAAGTTTAATTTAATTTAAAATGTATAGGAACTTTGAAACTGAATAACTGTGTCGTACGGAATCAGAATCACGAACCGTAAGTTGCGTTGGGACCGTATGGACGAGAGCTCCACAATGGAACTGACTGGTAGTGGATTGGGGTTCGTTACAATTTATAGTGAAATAAATTGTCCATCTGAATTAACGACAATTATCGTTATTAACGATGATAGTCCAATGTGAGTAAATCTCACTAACTCTGAACAGTTTATAATTTCATGTTGTATTTTTAGAACTGTTAGAAATTGTCTGATTGATTGTGTGTTGACTGTTTGATTGAACTGCTAGTCAGTTAGTGGAAATTTTATATATATATACATATATATATATATATATATATATATATTGATTCTGTTTAACAGAATATATCATATGGAACTGAAAGTGATGTTATCTATATTGTTTAACATCTGTGATGCAGGGAAACAGGTTGGAGGAATCCAGCTGGATTCCTCAACATTTATTTCACTGTGATTTATATATTGTGATATACAATGTGATATATAATCTGACGTTGATTATATGTGTTTGGACGATATTTATCGTTGTTATATGGTATGTTAAATACCACGAGAAATACTGGATATGGAAAAGGGGATTTTTCAAAGTGTATTTTGAAAATGAATTATTTATATAAAATCGATGGATTTTATATAGAAAAGGGAAAGGGTGTTTTTTATAAAAGAAATATTTATAAAATCAAAGGATAAGTTAGAATAAAAGGAAATCATTTGTAAAGTGAAGAACCGTTACTAAAAGTAATTCTTTGTAAATGAATAGTTTATTCGAAAAGGAGTTAATCAAATTAGTTATTCGAATAGAATAAAGGAAGTTATCAAATAAAGTTTAAAGGAGGTATTCAAATATAGTTTAGCCAAAAGGAGTTATTCGATCAGAATTCATCGAATAGAATTAATTGATTATAGTTAATCAACCAGAGTTAATCAGTTAGGGTTAACCACTTAGAGTTAATTGGTTAGAGTTTATCAGTTAGAGCTAAACCAATTAGGAGTTAATCGATGTTAGTTTAATCGATTAGGGTTAAAGCAAAGGAGTTAATCGATGTTAGTTTAATCGATTAGGGTTAAAGCAAAGAAGTTAATCAATGTTAGTTTAATCGATTAGAGTTAAAGCAAAGGAGTTAATCGATGTTAGTTTAACGATTAGAGTTAAAGCAAAGGAGTTAATCAAATGTAGTTTATTCGAAGAAAGTAAAATGAGTTAATCGAATATAGTTTATTCGAATAGAAGCAAACGAGTTAATCGAATATAGTTTATTCGAATAGAAGAAAACGAGTTAATCGAATATAGTTTATTCGAATAGAAAGCAAACGAGTTAATCGAATATAGTTTATTCGAAGAAAGTAAAAGGAGTTATCAAATATAGTTATTCAAAGAAAGTAAAAGGAGTTATCGAATATAGTTTATTCGAAAGGAGTTAAGTGAAATGAGTAAATCAATAGCGTTAGTCAAATAGAGTTAACCCAATAGTGTTAGTCCAATAGAGTTATTTGATAAGGGTTAATCGAATAGAGTTAAGCGAAAAGATTCAATCGAATATAGCTATTCGAAGGAGGGTTAAGTAAGGAAGTTAGTAAAAGGAATATAAAGTGAACTTTGCCTATTTCAAAGTTAAAAATGTTGTTCAGTTAAGGTCTGAGAGGTAGTTCTACCCAAACTTGATTGGCTTTGTTTTTAACTAAGGAATAGTTAAGGTTTCGCAGTAAAGGAAATGGTTTGAGTTGGCATCGCGATGGTTTGTTTAAAACATCTGTCTAAGTCCAATGAAGAAGCTTTGTAAATGTTTTCCAAATAAGAAACCAGAAATGTTTTCTAATAAAGAAAACAAGAAATGGAAATGTTTTCCATTGTTAATAACGTATATTTTCCAAATTTAGAAAATAAGAAATATTGAATATAGGGAAACAGGAGATAAGTAAATTAATGAAATAAAGAGATAAATGTTGAATGATGTTTGATCGATATAAATTTTCCATTTGGAAATGATATCGTTGTTTGCACACCTGTTTTCTTCGATAGTTAAATCACAGACTATCGAAGTTTTTGACCATTTTAACGTTGTTAATATGGAGAGACCGGTTGGATTATTATCCAAAGAACCACTCTGTATTGGCATAAGCTTTGCGAATCATATATGCCAAAGATAATTGAAGACGGAGTAAAGTGCAAGGGCTATTGTATAAGTCTTAGATAACAGTGTCTAAGATGGATGCATTGAATAGTGCCTTCGGTTCATCCTGTTCCTGGATGACTTGTATGGACGGATGTCTGACAGAGTATCTCCAGACGATCACGTACATTGATTTCTCCAACCGTACCAAGAGTGGAAGCGAAGAAGGGAACTTCTTTTAGCTAACACATAATGTATTGTTGTAGACGTCAATCGATGATTTGATGGATTTGACGATGTGGCATTCAAAGAGAATCTGGTGTGATGATAAAGCGTAGCTTCTAGCCTCATCATCCGGTAAATGACAAAAATCGGGCAGGCAGCATGGCTAAGTTGGTCGCACCGAAGTAGGGTGTATAATCACCTGATCTAGAGTTTCATTTACTTATAAAAATCTATTGTTGATGTTGTCCCATTCGGGAAACGGTTGCTGATCCCAACCGTTGGTGATATACATTCGATACACTCAAGTGAAATGAGTGGTCGGTCATGTGTGGCCGGGTTGCAAGATGTTCTTGTTGAACCCAGTGTATTCCTTTCTAGTGGTACACTAGCGAAAGGTGGTTCCATACCTTGTCATAGTTGGAAATCCATTTCCCAATACGTGCTTGCGGTTTTGATTGTATACTATATATAGAACGTGAGATGAAAGCGTTTCTGCTAGATCATTATTATATTGTGGTTGATAGACATTATTATATTATCAAAAGGTTTTTGATATAAAGATATTTTGGATTCTCATAAGGGAAAAACCCGTTCCATTATACGGCGTGGTCTTATGAGATATCATTTACCTGTTTGAACTGTTTTAAACCGTTTTACTCATACCAGTCCCATGACTGACCCGAAGTTTATTTGTTTGTTTTCCCTAAACTCTTGGGTGCCTAATTTTGTATGGGCAGTCAAGTAGTCGGGATTTACAGATATACTGGAAGAGCTTGGAGCAGGAGGCTTCAGGATTATATAGCTATAGTTATTTCCGCTGTGTTGTAAGTGTTGTACTTGATAATGATATGTATATTCAAGTACAGATTTGTATTTCAAAGTTATGTTATGAAATATATTTATTCGTTCCGCTGTGAGATTCGTGTTACTCTGATATTGTGTTCTTCTTCTTCTTCTATTCTAAGTTTCTATCTTATCTATTCTCACCCTCTGTTTTCTTTCTATTAATTTCCTGATTTTCAGTTTAAATTTGGGGTTGGACTTGTGTTTTGGTCAGCTCAAATTGGACCAGAATTTTTGGTCATTACAAAGGGCGTTAAGCAAGAGAATAAATTCTCCGCCGCCAAACAGATATATATTTAATAGAAATCAATCACGCAGACTGAAATCCTATGTCAGACACACGGTCCATTTACAAGTTCGTTCTGGGTCTGAACGAAACCGGAGGCACCTAGTACCCCGCATATCCATCGATCTCCAAGTACGTCTGGACGATCACCAACTGATTCTCTCCTCTTGGGTATACGGCCCAATCTAATTAAAGATTCATTAAAACTCCACTTAGTTTTAATCTTTAACTGGGTTAAAGAATCAGTGTCATTTAAAACACGGTTCACGATAAACCCAAAATCACATTCCATTAATTATCGGGTTAAAGAACAAGTGTTATTTAAAACATCGTTCACGATAAACCCAAAAATCAATTCAAATTCAATTCCAATCAAATATTATTTAATTGGTACACTTCATTAAGTCTAAACAAAAAGATTTAATCTTCTTTCTTAACTGGGCTTAAGAACAGTGTTAATGAAGAAACCATTCTCGACAAACCCAAATCACATTTGATATTAAATACAAGGCTCTGAATAGAAAATATATCGGCTTATATTCAATATCAAATTCTATGACCAACAAATGTCATATTGGAAATAAAGATTTAAATATATCTTTCAAATTCCCATAACAATACATGTATCGTCACGAAATCCAACATCGAAATATTCCAAAGACAATTTCGATTCAAATCCATTCCAATTCAATTATTGGAAATTCTGGTTACTTTTAAAACCCTTTTCAAATTCAATTTATTTATTTAAAAATAAATAGAATTATAATTCTAGTTCAAAACTAGTTCATTTCGATAAAAATCTATTTTTATCTTTTCAAATATGGAGTTTTACATCCTAATTCTTCCCAAATCATTTCTTATGATTTTACACAAATTATTACTATTTTTAATAATTTTATCACGGCCCGTACAGTTGATTTCCATCAACGGCCATCGAACTGCACTTACAGCGACCTTTTCCAAATTTGATTTGGACATAATTCCAAATCCAACCATTAGATTTCTAATTTCTAATATTCGTTAGAAAGCTCTTTTCGATATGAACCCAACGGTTCTGGTTTTAGGAGAATCCAATGGTCGGATCTCCCGCAATATCCATTCGAAGTCAGTGGTCGAAATTCACGTACTACTGCAGCGCGGCGCGTTCTATTCAGACCATTATACTATATATATAATATATACTTCGTCGATTTCCTTTTAAAACGTATTTTATAAATCGTTTTAAATTTGTTTTCAAAACGATTTCAACTTCCTTTTCAAATTCAAATCAAAATTGAATTTTCCCTTACAAATTCGTTTAAATTCATTTCAAATTGATTTCAATTCAAATCGATTTCTAATTCAATTTCAGTTTGTTTCAATTCAATTTGAATTTCAAATTAATTCAATTTCAATTCGAATTCATTTCTATTCAATTTCAATTCGAATTCATTTTCTATTCAAATTCAATTCTATTCAAATTCAATTCTATTCAATTTCAATTCTAATTCATTTCAAATTGATTTCCATTCAATTTCAATTTGATTCGAATTCATTTTCAAAATATTCGATTTTGAAATCACTTTTCAATATTCATTATAAAAACGAATATAATCGATATAAATATCGTTTGCGTCAAAATGGTGTCAATCTAATCAACACGGCTTCATATATTTCTATTTTCTAATATTCTATTTCAAATATTTCTTTTCAAAACTGGAATGAGGCCCAATCAATTACCATAGATTTTATTTCTATGGATTTCCATACAACGCATGTATATATCAACAATGACAAATAATCAACCATCATCCATAGTGCATTCTACACTGTATAAGCATCAAATATAAATATTCAATGCTTATAACAGTCAGTCAGTCAATCGATCGACATACAACTAATTATTGGGATTAGTGTATGTCATATATCACCCCAATACCCGTGTGGGGTTTCAATCAATCAAACACAGATTTTATTTGTGCAATTGGGCGATGTGTAAAATTTATCGTCCCAATCAATATCATTCAAATGTGTGTATATAAACAAATCGTCCGATTTGTTTATTTTTATTTCATTTTAAATACACATTAAAAATTCTATTTTCAACTATAAAATATTTTCAACTATATAAATATTTTATTTCATTTCACATCACATCACACAATCAACTACTTCCTTTTCAAATTCAAATCAAAATTAAACAAACAAGCATACAAGCCGTCTATGGTCTGTGAACGATGGGTGTCGGGTGCTACTAAACACCGTCTGCATCCTAGTATATATTTCTACTAGAAATTAAAATAAAAGTGAGGAGTTCTCACCGACTAGATAAACCAAACGCCACAACTCTTCATATGTAGGAATCTTCGTCGTTCTCGCCTTTTGTCAATTTTGTTGTCCGTAGCCACTACATATATAAAAATCACAATTTTATATTGTTGCTATGTATATATTAATTCTATTTTTATACGGCTACTATATAGATAAAAATTCTATTTTTACACTGCTACTATATAGATATAAATTCTATTTTTTACACTGCTACTATATAGATAAAAATTCTATTTTTACACCGCTACTATATAGATAAAAATTCTATTTTTACACCGCTACTATATAGATAAAAATTCTATTTTTATAACGGTGCTCATATAATAAAGATTATATTTTTATATCGCCTCTCATATAAAAATCACATCTTTTATCCTTCTACATAATAAAGATCAAATTTTTAATACTTCTATAATATAAAAATCATATTTTAATGTCTCCACTATATAAAAATTATATTTTTATCTCGCTTTTACATATACAAAAATCTCATTTTTACTTCACCATTTCAACTATATAAAGATTCAAACTTTTCTAATATAAAAATTCAACCTTATCTAATTGATTAACTATATAAAAATATGATCTTTCTTGTAATTAAAAATTAAACCTTTCTTGTAATTCACATCATATTCATTAAAATCAGATTTTCTTAACATAGTTATAATATAATACATTGAAAATAAAATAAAATGAATGTAAATAATAAATAAAAATAAAAGAATACACCTTTCTTTTCGGATTTTGGTGGCTGAATTGGGGTTGCGGAGGGTTTTTAAATCGAGGGGGGGCTGATGGCGCTGAGGTGGCGGAGAGATGGTCGGAGAAGCATCAGAGGGGGCGGAGGCATCGCACAGGGTCAGAGCTTGGACTGGTAGTTCGGTGTTTGCGGTGGAAGGGGTTTGCGGGTCGGCTTTCAAGGGGAGAAGGAGATGGGGAGATCGAAGAAGGGGGGAGGGTTGCGGTGGTGCGCGCTTCTCGGAGGAGCGGAGGACGGAGGCTGAGGGGGCTGCTGGATGGGGGGGCGACGCGACTGCCCCCTTCTTCTTCTTTTTTGTTTTTTGTTTTTTATTCCGATTTGGAAAAACTGACCCGGGGGGGGGGGGGGTTGACTTAGTGATAGGAGAAAGGGGGGTGTTATATTAATAAATATATATATTATTATTTTTAAATTGTAAAAAGAAACTTTTTATTTCGACTTCGAAATCAAACTCACCGACTATCGTCCATAGCTAATTACCCCCATTCCGAACACAATGGGATATGTATCGTAGGATGATTCGATCGTTTCGATCAGTTTTCGTCAAAATCAACATATAACTCTATATATTGAATTTGAACACACATTTTACTTTACCGGGGCCATATACTCACTCGAAAAATTCCCGAAAAATATTTTCTAGCTTCGCATTGACGATACGGTCCTAAAAAAACTAATTTCATCAAATTTTGAGACCGTTTGAAAATTGGCCATTTTCCAGTCGATTAAAATCAATTAAAACTGGTCAAACGCGTTTTCCTTCACCACGCTCACATATCGATTCGAAAAATTACGAAATTCGAAACCTAGCAATATTTTGACATCGCGGATCCAACAAAAGTGGTTACGTCGAAAACCGAGGTCGTTTGCAAAATGGCCATTTTTAAGGGCCAGAATTCCATAGCGACTATTCTGAATTTTCAACTGGGCATAACTTTTTATCCCCGCTATGAAATTTTGATTTTTCGGATTCGTTGGAAACATATTCTCAAATTGATTCTAATAATTTTGGTTTCACTAAAATCCGGTTTATTTTGCACTGGGTACATTCATTTGAAGTTTGAAATTGAATTATCGAACTACTGCGCCATTTTCAATTCCTTTTATAAATAAAATAAAATAATTATATTCTAGCGACGATCTATATGAATATATACGTTCTATTTCTATTCAAAATAGATTTCTCGTCGTTATTATTTAAAATAATTCATTTTAAATATTAAAAATTCAATAAAACTGCCAAAATAAAAAAAAAAATTTGGCTCGGATTTCCGGGTTATTACAATCTCCCCCACTTAAAACTTTTCGTCCCCGAAAAGGAACGAAGCCGAAAGTAGTTTAACTAATCAACTCAACTTTCACTATTTTCTTTACGGCTTAAGTTCTTCAACTTTACAGTTTCTAAGAAGTTTTCAAATTTTTCAAAAATTTGGCTAACACCCTAAATTTTCGAAAAATTTCGCCATAACCTCGCCTGCACCGAGGACTTTGTGATATTTCATATAGCCTCCCTTGGCCTTCTTAAATCCAAAAGAAAAAGAAAAGGCCAAGCGGCTAGCCAATCGGCTCATAAAATCATCATCACCCAAACAAAACAGTAAATTATGGTAAACATGTACCCATTTGTCGGGCAAACAATTTTATTCTTCTGCTCTAGCCTCCTTGCTATGACCTGTTCTGTGTAAGTACATGTATATGCATGCAAATGCAACAAATTTTCAATACAATTCAATTTTTGGTACAATTTGACTAGATGGTTCAAATTTTAATTAATCAAACAACACAACCATCAATCAATTAGTTGATTAGCCTTTCAAACACATAATTTTGTTATATAGTCAAAAATCACATTTTTGATGCCAAATCACAACAATAGGCCCTATCTAATTTTGGTTCTTACACCAGTCAATAGGAAATATATAAATATCACACCTTCGACACTCGAACACTAATTCTGATGATGAAGCTTCAATCATCAGAACCATCTCCGGGCGACTAGAGCGTGATTCTACATCTACCCAGTATATTAAAATCTCGAATACCCATGGATCAGACATGTATGCAAAATCTTTATGTACTGGATTGTCCAAATCAATATAAATAAATAATCAAATACGAATAATTGATTTAAAATTTCAAAACAATGTTGTTTTCATTTGAAAAATATACTCTTCACACTCGTTCTAGGATATTACTGATCCCATCTCTAACGAGTCATTCTAATTGGATATTACTAATCCAATATCTGATGGATTCTTTCGTACGGTTCTAATGTGTCTTGTTCTCTGAGCTTTGTAAACCAATGCTCTGATACCACAATGTAACGACCGGGAATTCCGCTCGATCTGAATCAGTTGCTAAACCGATCAAGACCGTTCCAAACGCCTGATTGTTTTGAGAACACGACAAAATAGAACGCAAACAGAAGAACATTTCATTGTATATTACAACAATGCACTAGAATACAAGAATATACAGAGTATAAATGAATTTTACACAGAAATATCAGAGATTTAAATTACATTTAAATACATCGTAGCGGAAAATAATACAATACACAACTAAAAGAGATATACGGATACAGAGCTTTCCGGATATCGTTCCAGCTGTAAACCAGGATCCTGTGAAAACAAATCTGCAAAACCAAAACTACTAGCTGCCCGTGTCAAAATAAGGGCACCCAGAGTTTAGGTTAAAACAATAAACTCCAGGTCAGTCATGGGACTGTTGTGAGAACTAAAACAGTTATTAATCTTTATTTTAAAGTTAGGTAAATCAAGGGACCACGCCGTATAACACGGAACGGGTTTCCTCCCAAGAATACCAGTGCACAAAACAAACAGCGCAATGCTAAATAAAGAAAAATGAAGCTATTATAAGACCCAGGTCCCATCACACAATGCAACGCAAGCCGGAGGATAGGGTTTTCCCTTATAATAGCCAAACATGCTTAGTACGTTTAAAACTAATCATTTGATACAATTGTAAGTGCATAGTGTATAAAACAACTACAAATCATAAGTACCAATCATAAACTGCATGGGTACCATATATCACGTCGCCATATATAGGTTTACAATCAAATCCACAAAGTCACGTATTTGGAAATTGGGTTTCCATCTATGAACCGAGGCTAGGGATCGTCCTCTATCGATTCAAGACTCTCTAGCCCGAGCCTCAGGCAAGTGCGCAGACAAGCCTTGGATCGTCAGTGCCGGTCCACCGATGTGAATTATTATGCTTGAACACTACGTTTCCCCACCTTTTGGGGGCGTAAATGAGCTAATGAATGACTCCATCAGCTTCACATAGTCACCGATATATCCGAGGCGCCTCGCAACAGCAACAACCACATAAGTCAAACTCGTCAGGGCATGTAAAACCACTGACACCACTTCCAACTAGAAAGAAACGCATGTCCTCCCTGATGTCCTCTCCCGTTTTTGGTTCACAACCGGGGTGTGAGGATCGCGAATTCATGTTACACAAAGTTATGCCACACAGGCGGTGCTTTGATCATCAACCACAAGACTTTGCTTTTCAACAGAAGCCTCGATCAATTGCCACTTAGGCATGCCACACAGGCAATTCACTCCATGCGATGGATATACATCAATATATAACCCCTGAGCTCGTACGTCTCAGAGAAGGGCGTTAAGCAAGAGAATAAATTCTCCGCCGCCAAACAGATATATATTTAATAGAAATCAATCACGCAGACTGAAATCCTATGTCAGACACACAGTCCATTTACAAGTTCGTTCTGGGTCTGAACGAAACCGAAGGCACTTAGTACCCCGCATATCCATCGATCTCTAAGTACGTCTGGACGATCACCAACTGATTCTCTCCTCTTCGGTGTACGGCCCAATCAAGATCATCAGTAATTATCCAAACGACGTGAAGACCTCCGGTCTTCAACCACAGTCTTCATCCTCGACACCACGTCGAATCGGCTATTCAGAATGGGATAAACCCGGTCTTTTTGAATAACTCGCGTATATAATAAACAAGTGTTACACAAACATAACATACGCCTCCTTCCAATTCAGAATATTCTTTTATTCAAATATTCTTACACTTTGGGAAAGGTTCCGATAAATTTTATCAAAGATAAATTCTTTGAATTTATTCTTTAATCTTCTTTGAATATCAATTCAAACTAGTCGGGATTAGCGAACCACACCGAAGTACTAGGTTTGGATTTTTCGATCAATCCATGCAATGGTTCCACGATCGGGTTGCGCGAGGTCGAAGGGGGAGGAGAGGCGCTCGGGCACCGGAAGTGGGTCCACTTCAGTGGTCTGACGTAGCCACGGCGGAGCTTCAAAGCTCCGAACTTCCCACTCGCGGTTCTCTTCAAATACACTTCGAAAAAATGCAAATCCTATATGGATTTGAAGCTTGAGAGGTGCTCTGCAAAATCCTTGACTAGAGCACTTGATTTTACTGAGTGTGGAAGGAGGAATTGAGGAGAGAAGGAACTTGACGGTTTCCGCCGTGCGTCGGGGTAGATTATGGGGAGAGAGAAACAGCTTTGACCAATTAGATTTTTTTTTTATTTATATATTTTAAAAATCGGAAAATACCCCTTGCCACACACGAACACCAATCCAAACCCAACGACTGTCGTTCCTAGCGTTTTACCCCCTTTCCGAACGCAATGGGATATGTTTCGTAGGCCCATTCGACTGTTTCAGTCAGTTTTCCACCAAATTAAAATATAAAACATTCAATATTTGATTTGAACGTACATTTCAATTTGCCAAGGCCACAAACTGATTCGAAAAATTCTAGAAAAATAAATCTAGCTATGTTTTGATGATACGGTCGCAACAAAACTAGTTTCATCGAATTCTAAGACCGTTTGTAAAATGGCCCATTTCTGGTCGATCCAATTTAACTGTAATTGACCAAAACACATTTCTCTTTTGCCACGCTCACATACTAGCTTCAAAAATTATGAAATTTGAAATCTAGCAATAACTTCACATCCCGGATCCAACAAAAGTGGTTTCGTCGAATTCCGAGGTTGTTTGCAAAATGGCAAATTTCACGGGCGACCTTTCTAAAAATTCATTTGGCCATAACTTTTGCTTTCCGCTATGAAACTTCGATTTTTCAGATTCGTTAGAAAGGTATTCACTAACAGATTTAAATATTTTTGGTTTCACTCAAATCCGTTTTGTTTTGCAGCCGGTACAGTCAGTCAAAGTTTGAATTCAAATTTTGAAACTACCGCGCCATTTCAGGCCTTGTTTATAATTAGAATTAATTATATTCGTTTTCAAATGTCGATCAAACTTACTTTTCATCGTTATTATTTAAAATATTTATTTTAAATATTTAAAATCCATTATTTTAGCCAATTAAATTTTTTTAAATTGGTTCAGATTTTCTGGGTCGTTACAAGGATACTCCTGATCCTATCTCTAATGAGTATTCCTATTGGATATTACTAATACAATTTCTGATGAGTCTTTTATTCTGTTCTAACGAGTTGTACTCCAAAGATTTGAGCTAACCAGAGCTCTGATACCAATTGTAACAGCCCGGATTTTGCCCGACCCGATCGATCGTTAGTTCGACCATGACCGTTCAAAACCCGAATACGTTAACTATGGGAATACAACATCATCAGAACAATAACAGCAGACTTTTATAAACATCATAATAATGTTACATCAGAGTACAGAATATCAGAGTACATTGAATAAAATTACAGCGGAAGATAAATTTCAATAAGTTAAATACAATAAACAGCGGAAATAAAATAACTAAGGCAGCGGAAGACAACTATGCTTTGGACACAGCTTTAGGCTTCGATCCAGAATCCTGCTCAAGAGATAAATATCTGCAAAAAGTTACTCAACTACCCATGTGGAAAAGAGGGCACCCGAGTTTGCAAAGTGAAACAAACTACAGGTCAGTCATGGGACTGGTGTGAGAATTCTTAACTAATTCAACTAATAGCAATAAGGCAAATCCAAGGACCACGCAGCTAACGCGGAACGGGTTTTATTCCAATGGATTGCCGGTGCATAAATTAAAGTAAATCGTTAAACAACATAATGCTTTTTAGAAAAATGGAATCATCATAAGACTCAAGTCCCATCACACAATGCAATGTAAACCGGAGGATAGAGTTTTACCCTATGATGATTAAACATGCTTGGTACGATAAAAACGAATTTGATATTATTATTAGTGTATATATGTTTCAAAAACATTTCAAAGTAAATGTATCAATCCTAGGAAGCATAGCTACCATATACTATGCCTCCATACTAGTAATACAATCAAGTCCGTAGGGTCGTATTGGGAATTGGGTTTCCATCAAGAGTCAAGGCTAGGAACGATCTCCTTACCGATTCGAGACATTCTAGCTAATGTCTCAGGATCCCCCGCAGTGAACCCTTGGAAAGCTGCAGGGCCAGTCCACACATACGATTTTGCAGATTGGCAATTCCTGAACACACGTTTCCCGGTCCTATAGAACCTATCATCCGAGGCGCCTCATTCCATCATCCACATAAGTAAAATGTCAGCCAGTTTAAGCACTGTCACTACTTCTAGCTAGAAAGGAACGTGCTGCTCTCCCTGCGTTCCCTTGCTCCGTTTTAGACTCAACCGGGTTGTGAGGCTCGCGAAGTCACGCTATACACAAAGCTACGCCTAAACAGGATGTGCTTTGGTCATCAACCACAAGGCCTGCTTTTCAACAAGAAACCTTGATCATTGCATCTGGGTATGCCACACTGTCACTCCATATCATACTATTAATCCTTTGCCAAAATATACAAAAGGGTGTTAAGCAAGAGAATAAATTCTCCGCCACCAAGCATTTATACATTCGACAGAAAATCAATAAATACAATATAAAGTAGTACAATGTCGGACACACATTCCATTTATAAGCCCGTTCTGGGTCTGAGCGAAACTATATCCGGTAGATCTCCAAGTACGTTTGGACAACTACCACCGAAACCCTTTTCAAGGTAGCAAATCAATTGAGGGAATCAGTAGCCGTCATCCATTCGATGTCGAAGATTACCGGTCTTCAATCACCATCTTCAACTCTTCGACTTAGGTCGACATATAATCATTTGAAATGAAATTGAACTCGGACTTTTCAAATGATCCTCGCATATATATATATATATATATATATATATATATATATATATTAAAATCATTTCATATCGTTATTAGTATTTAATAACGATCTATCGCTATTTTTTTAATATATATAAAAATAGCTAAATTTAATTTAGCGACGCTTCGGGTCAATGGGCGACCCTGACGCTGTTTTCATTCAAATTTGTTTTTTACGTTTCTCTAAATCTAATCGTTGGATTTTAGCACAATTCATACCGTTGGAAAGATCTTCCCAAGGCGAACCTAATGGTTTCAGTTTTGGGAAAATCCGACAGTCGGATATTTCGGTATAATCAATTAAAGACACGATTCCAAAGCGCGAACTATTATATTCACTATATTTTTCTAACATCGAATATCCCTATTTGTATATATAATGTCGAGGTATAACATGACACACAATAATGCTTATTTTTATTTTTATTTACATGCACATCCTAAACATAACAATGTATATTTTCTTTTATCTTTCAAATTAGACAAAATGTATATTTGGTTTCATTATTCTTTTTGATGAAAATTCATTCATTAAAATTTCTAATCCTTTTATTTACATTGAAAAATGTAATTTTCTATTCCTATTTTATTTACATTGAGAAATGTAAACTTTTATTTCATTTTCTATTTACATTGGAAAATGTAAATTTCTATATTTCTCTAATTACATATAAAAATGTAACTTACTATTTTTCTTTTATTTACATTGAAAAATGTAACTTCTTTTTACCGTCTCTAAAATGACGATAAAAATATACAAAATTTATTCTATTCTTTTATCGCATCTAAAGTGACGATAAAAATATACATTTCATTTCTACTCTTTTTATCGCATCTAAAATGACGATAAAAATATACATTTTAATTCTATTATTTTTATCGCGTCTAAAATGACGATAAAAATATACATTTTAATTCTATTATTTTTATCGCATAAAAATTGTAAAGTTTTTTTTTTCTATATCATGTTTATTTACACTAAATGTAAATAAAGTTTTCTTTTTCTATATCTTGTTTATTTACACTAAATGTAAATAAAGTTTTCTTTTTCTATATCATGTTTATTTACACTAAATGTAAATAAAGTTTTCTTTTTCTATATCATGTTTATTTACACTAAATGTAAATAAAGTTTTTTTTTCTATATCATGTTTATTTAAACTAAATGTAAATAAAGTTTTCTTTTTCTATACATATCTTATTTTCAAAGTAAATATAAATGCATGCGCTCTTTTATTTATATAGAAAATGTAAATAAAATGTCATCGCAAAATTTGTTCTTTTTATTTATATAGAAAATGTAAATAAAGTGTCATCGCAAAATTTGTTCTTTATATTTACGTAGAAAATGCAAATAAAGTATCATCGCAAAATTTGTTCTTTTTATTTACATAGAAAATGTAATTAAAGTGTCATCGCAAAATTTGTTCTTTTTATTTACATAGAAAATGGAAATAAAGTGTCATCGCAAAATTTGTTCTATTTATTTATATAGAAAATGTAGATAAAGTGTCATCGCAAAATTTGTTCTTTTTTTATTTACATAGAAAATGTAAATAAAGTGTCATCGCAAAATTTGTTCTTTTTATTTACATAGAAAATGTAAATAAAGTGTCATCACAAAATTTATTCTTTTTTATTTACATAGAAAATGTAAATAAAGTGTTATCGCAAAAAATTTTCTTTATATTTCTTTTATTTACATAAAAATGTAATTTATGTTACAATGTCAAAATCTCCCCTTTTTCCCAAGGTGAATGTAATTACAATGTAAAATTTCTAGCTTTTAATTACAATGTAAAATCCCCTTATTAATTACATAAAAAAATGTGATTAACAATACGGTGAAAAATTCTATCTTTTTAAATTACATTAAAAATGTAATTTTGATTCCAGGACACGATTCCAAGACGCGAACTACCACGCTCGGTTCTTTTGCACTATTTTCTAACATTTCTTCTAACATTCTTTTTTTTTAACACTACACCAAAAATATGTTCATTTTCAATGTAACGACATAACGCTTAATGTGTTCAATTTCATATTTCTACACAACGCTAAAAATATGTTTACTTTACATATGTTAACACGACGCTAAAAATATGGTTCATTTTTCATATTCTAACATAACGCTAAAACATGATTCACTTTTCATATCTCTACTACATGTAAAATTCCATATTTCAATACTTGAAATAATCTAAGTTTTGGGTGTCGACTAACATGACCAATTCAACATCACAATATATGAAATAAGCATGTAATTTGGTGTGAAGTTTTCATGTCAACACAAACGATATCAAAACATAATTTGGTGTCAAGTTTCATGTCAACAAATACAACAACAACATATGATTTGGTGTATAATTTTCATGAATCAAAATAAAAGGTCTCATCTTTATTTTATTTTATGAATCAAAATAAAATATCTAAACTTTATTTATCTTATAAATCAAAATAAAAGATCTAAACTTTCTTTTATTTTGTAAATAAAAAAGATTCAAACTTTCTTTTTTTATAAATCAATATAAAAGATCTAAACTTTCTTTTATTTTATAAATCAAAAGAAAAGATTCAAACTTTCTTTTATTTTATAAATCAAAATAAAATATTAAAACTTAAAGAAAGGAAATAAAAAAAGAAATAAAGATGAGAACTTGTATGAAGATTACATCAAAATTTATGGATCTAGACGAACATGGCTATCTCAAGACATCCCAAAGCATTACAAATCATACAAACAATAAATAAATTCTAAATTACCACAACACAGATCTATATTATTTACGTACATACAATGATTCAACAATCGTGAAAAATAATTAAATTATTTAAAAGCAAGAATTCTCACATTGATTTGTCTGAATTTTCAACGTGTTCAGTTTTAGATCTGGTCAGTTCCATGAGATAGATCTCATTTTTGCGATTCTAACGCATCCCTTTTCATCAATTTCTGAAGTCGTACGAATGAGATATCAATTTTTATACATTGGATACAATATTTAATTAAATTACATAATTAATTAGATTAATTACATGATGAAACAGTTAAACCTTCTTCCTCCATCGTATGTTATTACTGGAAGCCGACGGAACCCAACTTCATTGCCTCAACCTCGAAACTCACGCTGCCTGAGACGCCATCCTACCAATCTGAAACTACCACGCTGAAGCCATTGTCGCCGTCTACTTCCAGCTAGAGCCACTTTGCTCTTGGTGGTCCCCACTACCTTAGATTTGCGTGCGAGCAAATCTCCTTTGTGGGGCAAAATCGAACAGTACACCTAACGTTTCCTTATCATAGCCGTATGATCTTAAAGGCCTCGAGATCCTCTTTGATTTTGGCTTTGAGGTCCTCTTTTTAATTTGTGGTGGTTTGTGAGAAATTAAGAGATCAAAGATTGGCAATTCAGCCATTCATAGTGGATGGTGGCGGCTATGAAGAATTAGGGTTATAGGATTATGAGGGTATATATTATATTATATATTATTAAATTTTTATTTATTTACTACTTAAATTTATTTAGAGATGAAACTTCCCATTTTCTTTCGTTTAATGTAATCAATTAATGAGGGGGAGAGAAAAACGTTTCGTTTCGTTTCTTTAAATTATTTAATTAATGAGGGTAGTTAGAGAAGGAAACTTTCATTTCCTTTCTTAGAATTATTTAATTAACAGGGAGAATATAATTAGTATTTATTGGTTTATTATCAATTTGATTTGACAAACATGTGATATAGACACGAGTACAAACAAATGTATGATAATGTAATTTTTGTAAGTGCAACATGTGGTACGTGCTATAAAATGATAGAAAGGTATAGACATATTTATTTTAACATAACATTTATTTTAATTAAATGACACCCCTAATTTGACATAACATTTATACTAATTAAATGACACATCTAATTTAACATAACATTTATACTAATTAAATGACACCTCCAAGTTGACATAACATTTATACTAATTGTATGACACATCTAATTTAACATAACATTTTTACAAATTATATGACACATCTAATTTAACATAACATTTATACAAATTATATGGCACATCTAGTTTAACATAACATATATACAAATTATATGACACATCTAATTTAACATAACATATATACAAATTATATGACACATCTAATTTAACATAACATATATACAAATTATATGACACATCTAATTTAACATAACATAATGATTTGGTTTCACTATTTTTCTAATTAACGTAATTGTTAATTAACAAATCCAATAACACAACATGATGATTTACAACAAAAATGTTAATTTTATTTAACATGTTAATTTACAACAAAAATGTAAATTTTATCCCAGTGTAACATTGATAACCAAAATGTTATTTCTATTTACACTACATATTCTAACAAAAATGACCAATTTTGATTAACGCAACAATTTTATATAAAATGACCAATTTCGATTAACCTAACAATTCCATATAAAATGACCAAATTCGATTAACATAACAGATAATTAACAAATGAATATTTTTATTCTAACTAAAATGGTATAGACAATATTTTAATGAACAACATATGTTTAGATCCAACATCACCACCAGATCAGTCAAAATCAGTTTAAATATACGTATATTTATATATATATTTCCAGATATATATATATATATAATTTTTTAAAATTCGACTAAAATAATTTTTCTGGCGTTTTTATTTAAAATAAATTAATTTAAATGCTCTAAATTTATTCAAATTTCTAAAATAAAAATTTTAAATTCATCCCAAAATTTCGGGTTATTACAATAAACCACCCAACAGACTAGCCAACACAGTATAAAATAGTTTTTATATTAATTAACAAATACACGCTATCGTATATATATACACTCAACTCATTCTAGGTTACTGCGGACCCTATCTCTAATGAGCACAACACAACAGCTTTGGTATTCGCTCAACCTAAGCTCTGATACCAACTGTAACGGCCAGAAAATCCATAATATCAGAGTTGGCTACATACATCATACATCCAACCCAAATATCACGAAAATACGAATCATTTTTTTAGAAGAAAAAGGTAGAAGAAGAACAGAAATAACAACACAGAATCTCACATCGCAGCGGAACAAAATATACTATATCATAACTTTTGAAATACAAAATTTGTACTGTATACACATATCATTATCAGAGTACAGCACTTACAACACAGCGGAACACAACTCTATATAACTGACACTGAAGCCTCCTGCTCCAAGCTCCTTCAAATAAATCTGTAAAATCCTGAACTACTTGACTGCCCATACAAATTTAGGCACCCAAGAGTTTAGGTAAAACAAAACAAAACAAACTCCGGGTCAGTCATGGGACTGGTATGGGTAAACAATTTAAAACAGCTTGAGAGATTTAACGATATTTAATAAGACCACGCCGTATAACATGGAACGGGTTTTTCCCTTATGAGAATCTCAAACACTTGATTTAACTTTCAAATCCTTTTGAAAGAGAACGATAATCTTTATATCAAAACTCTTTTGATATTATAATAGTGTCTAAATCAAATAAATAGAATCTAGTGGAACGTTTGCATCTCACGTTCCACATATATAATATACAATCATAAACCGTGGGCACTTATTGGATATTGGATTCTGATTATGACAAGGTATGGAACCACATGCCGCTGGTCTATCTCTAGAGGAGAATACACCGAGTTCAACAAGACATCTTGCAACTCAGCCATACATGAGCAACCACTCATTTCTCTTGAGTGTATCAAATGTATATCACCAACGGTTGGGATCAGCAACTGTTTCCCGAATGGGACATCATCGAATAGAATAAGGAATTAAATGAATCTCTAGATAGGTGATGATACACCCTAATGGAAGCTACCCACATAGTCATGCTGCCTGCCCCATTTTTGTCATTTCCCGGTTGTTGAGGCCTGAGGCTACGATTACTTCTCTCCTTGATAACACAATTACTTTGAATGCCACATTATCAGATCCGTTAATCATTAATTGGGTTACACAAATATTCTGGATGTTATGCTAAGGGAATAAATCCGTTGCAACCATATATATTTATACAGACCAACCCATGCGATCATTGGAAATATTCTGTCAGACATTCATCCATATACGTTCGTTCTGGGACTGAACGAAACCGTAGGCACAATTTCCATTAATAGAAAAAGCCCTTGCAATCTAATCTATCTTCAATTATCTTCATATAATCTGATTCGCAACGCTACTGCCAATACAGAGTGGTTCTCGGATAATAATCCAACCGGTCTCTCCATATTGACAACGATATTGGCAAACACTTCGATAGTCAGTTATTTAACTATCGAAGAAAAGAGAACATCCATTCAAACATCAAACAATCACTGGGCCCATTAATTAATATTTCATTAATTAAATCACTTCTCCTTTTCCTTATCGATATTCGTTAACATGATATTTTCGACAATCATCTTGGCCCTTTTCGCTATTTGGAAAACATTTCCATATACCGCCTCCTTTTATTTTCAATACGTAGAAAATATATTTTATTTAAAATTGGAAAATATTCCAGTTTCTTATCTCTTTCCCGACCATTCATTTTTAGACTTAGGAAATATATATAATCATATTTCCAAACTTTCACATCTTCGGATTAAAACGAATGTTGTGTAAAACATTGCTACGACAACCCAAAGCACTACATTCAACTAACTCTTATTCACACATTCCTCTTCGAGACTGGATCTTGCTATTTATCGATTAAAAACGAAATTAATCAAGTTGGGGTATAACTACCTCTCAGACCTTGACTGAAAATATCATTAACTTCAAAATGGACAAGACCACTTACCTCGAATAATTAACATCATATAAAACCAATTCTCCCTTTTTAAAACGTATATACAATTCCCTTACTATTTCTAGATTATCGATTTCCTTTTTGTTTATAATATTCTATTTTCAAGTTCGTTTTCTTATCGAGTTCTCTATATATCGTTACATTGATTTCTAACTATCAAAATTTCTTTAAAATATTCTAACTCCTTAAATTTCTGGAAAAAATCGCCATAACCTCCTTTGTACCGGGAGCATCGGGAAAATCCCTAAACCACCACACAGGCCCTCTCCATTCAAAAAGAAAATTAAAAAGCCAAGCGGCTTGCCGATACGGCGCATAAAATCTCATATCCAATTAAAATACATACCTTTTTGTCGAGCATTCTATTTATTTATCTTCATACACTTCACTCCAAACCTGTCTACCACATATCTAAACAATTCCAATTTATTCCAACTCGATCTAATCATTTGAACTAAATTCGTTAATTAATTTGCTAATAAACTCTATGCCTATTTCACTTTTATATTTGAACATAACATGTTCATACATATTTTAACTTGCTTAAAAATAATTAAGTTCCATTTTCAATTCCAATTTTATATTCAATTTTGAATATGAACTCACAAATCACATTTACTTATCCGAAGCCCAATTCTGATTTCAAACTTGATTAACTAATTATTCTTCAGCTTTGTTAATTCTATTCAATATCAATATATCTGATTTTTGTTTCAAAAATCATTTCATTTGCACAATTTGAGTTCGTATTTATTTTACAACTCAAGTCTGGATTTTTCTAAATAGAAATTCGGATTTTATTCGCTTAAAATCCTTTTATAAAAATTAGATAAACCGTTATGGTTTTTACACGGTTATGGCGCTGTTTTTCTAGAAATTTGATTTTGACATAACTCAAAATCTATAAGACGAAATCCAGATTTTTCTCTTCCATTAGAAAACTATTATTCCAACGGTCCTAACGATTCTTGTTTCAAAGAATTTCGACTTCAATTGAGTCCTGTATACTCAATTGAAGTTCGAAACGTCAATTTACGAACTGCCGCGCTGCGGCGAGTTCGTTTAAATTATACTAAATATATAAACATTTTCAAATTCGTTTATATATAAATCCCAACTCCATTCTAATATCTTTCAAACCATTTTCCCAATTCAACAACATATCTCCGATTTTCTAAAATTGTCGATTTTTCCTAACTCGGTAATATTTTTATTTATACTCGATCTTCTATATTAAATTCCAATTCCTTTGACAAATTATAAATCCTTTGGGTTTATTTCTATTCTGTTTAAAAATCCGCATTCTGAAATATATTTCGTCATTCCCATTTCGAAATGATTTCAACTTTCTATTTTCAAATTTTATATGAATTTTCTATATTCAACTCCATTTGAATTTCTATATTCAAATTCTATTTGAATTTTCTATATTCAAATTCCATTTCAATTCTCTTTGAATTTCCTATATTCAAATTCCATTTCAATTCTCTTTGAATTCTATATTCAAATTCCATTTCAATTCTCTTTGAATTCAATATTCAACACGTTTTCCAATTTCACATTTTAAATTCTTCCTTTGAATTTAAACTTCTAAATTATCCAATGATAATTTATCTCCCTAAATTATAAACATTGTTTATAATTTAACTTCCTTGTTTTACAAAGTTAAAATAAGTTTCCATTTCGAAATCTATTTAAAAACAAAAATCTTATTTTGGAGTATTCTCTTTATCAACACTTATCTATATAAATATAGAACCTATTTTCATGTCCTATCTCAGTTTCTATTTAAATTAAATTTAAATATCTCGTCTAGGAATAATCTATTTTTATAAATCCGACATAGTCGAATTTCAAACATAAATCCTAAGGATTTATTCAACTTTATTTATATTCCGAATATTGGAATAAAGTTAATCGTTTATTATTTAAAAATGATTCTAAGTTCTCACTTCAAATTCACTTTTGAATTTAAATGTTTAAATTACCTAAATGGTAATTTTTCACCTTTCTATTTACAAACACCATTATTAAACAAGTCTCGCTTTCAAATAAAAATAATTCTTTGGAAAAATATACTTTCCTTCCCAAAGTCACACTTGTATTTCTATTTTCTGAATTATCCAATGTTAATTCATTTTACTTCATTTGTAAACTTCGTTTATAAAGGAACTACTTGTTTTATTTTTCAAAACAAGTTTATATTTCAAATCTATTTAAAAATTCAAATTCTATTTTAGAAAAATAGAATTTCCCTTTTAAATCTCAAATACCCCTTTCAGGGTATTTTTATAAATTAACACTTAGGCCCAGTGATATTTAAACACCAAACAACCAAATATTTATTTTAGGTTTTCTAACACATCATATATGACAATATATATGCAAACAAATAAACAAATAGATATTATATTTTTGAGGAATCCAGTCGGATTCCTCCAATCTGTTTTCCTGCATCCACATACGTTAGTCAACATAGTAATACCCATCCTGCTTCGAGGCAGGATATCACGGTATGAAGGTCATCCACTAATATATATTTGTGGGGCGCATAGGGAAATAATCCGCTATGAAACTGCGGGCATCCGCTAATGAAACTGCGGGAACAATCCAATCATCAACCCAATATATATATGTATAATAGTCAACCCTAAATAACTAATATATTTGAATCAACCAGAAAGCATTCAAACAAGCAACAACAATTATTATTTTTACCGAATAAAAATAATTCTAAATAACAGGTGAGTGAGATTTACTCACTGTGATTATTTTATTTTGTGATTTGCTCCAATCCAAATTCCATTTGTGTAGTTGTCGATAATCCGAATTCAACATAAACCATCACCTTTGCTTTAATCCTAAACCATCAATATTGTTTCTCCTCCTTATACAAAAACTGTCCGTCTTCATCAAATATCACCACAACATCTTCCACTATAAGCTGCTCGAACCGGCTCTTCTTCCTCCTGCATTGAACGCAGAACCCAAAAGCTCCAAGTTCGAGCCCAAACAGTCTTGCTACTGTAAATCGCGATGCTTTTTTATACCAAAATCCACGCACCTCAAAACTCTGCAATACCTCATGCGCCTACCCCAAAGACAGACGCTGTTTCATCCACACCACAATGCCTTTCCCAGAATCCATCGAACTCCATGGTTTCCCCTTAATCGAACTCCGAGCCCTCGCTAGTTCCGATCACGAGTATCCCCTTTCAAAACTCCACTGCGCTCACCCTTGTCCCACTTGAACATGCCCAGATCGAAGAACTACATCGCGTCTGACAACGCCCAGGAAACCCCTAGAAGATCCGCGCTTCTTCAATCTCGACTTGGATTTGGACCTCTTGGCCTCGCGATTCCTAACTCGAGCAGACATCCCCCTTTGAACCACGAAATCGCAGCCCTAGTTCGATGTTGTTGTTTTATTTTTCATCCACTGGAGTTTGATTCGAGATACAGAGAACGGAAGTATACAAAAGAAAAAAGAGGGCGACCATTTTAAAGTGTTCGATCTTCTTTTTGTTTGGCAGAAGGAGGATGAAATGAATGGAAAAAAAAAGATGACAGCTTTGATTTAAAAAGGAAAGGGTGTAGTTTATTTTTGAACAGCAAGGCCAAATTATTTCCACCTTGTAGTTTTGTTTATGTCCACAAACAATGATACTTTATTTTTATTTTAATTTGTTTTTAAACTGTATCCTTTAATTAAAATACTCCATGACTCCGAACTCCTTTCTAAACCCAACAAATGACATTCTTAGGGATATTCCTATATTCTAGACCCATTGGAATAGGTTCCGATGTCTCATTTGATCGTTTGTAGAATATATTAATTTAAGTCGATTTAAATTAAATTTCAAACAAATATATTCTTCAATAATAAATTAATATTATTATTCTAACTCAAACTGAATTTTGTACTGATCATCTGAACTGTTTTCAGTTTAGCTTTAACATCGAATTGAATTAACTTCGTATTACGATAGTTTAATATATTCGATATTAAATCGAAATTCTATTTTTAAATCGATAACTAAATATAAAGATTCATTTATATTCACAATTCAATATTTAAAACCATATTAAATATTTAAAATTAGTTGACCGAAAACCCGGGTCATTACACTTAAGCATAGATATTTTACTTTGTTTAACCTTGTTAGTACCTTCATGCGTAATTCTGAGTGTTCTCCATATTTCATATGCTGTGTTGCACATACAAATCTGGTTAAACTCATTTCTATCTAAAGCACAATGCAACATGTTCATAGCCTTAGCATTGGCACTAGCCTCTGCTTTTTCAGATGCAGACCATTCTATAAATACTGTAGTAAGTTGTGTGTAATCTTTTTGTGTGATATTCCATGCATCAAAACTATTTGCTTGTATGTATATCCTCATTCGTGTAGCCCAGTAACTATAATTCATGCCATTAAAGAAAGGAGGTCTAGCAGTGGATTGGCCTTCAGAATATCCGGTGTTATAGCTAGTACTAGTGTTATTATCCATATCGTCTATGTGTCAGATAACGGTTTTATGGTTAAATGATTATCTTGCTTTGATACCAATTGAAAAGTCGGTGTGTATGACTTAAGTAGGATCTATATGGACATAGCGGAAATGTAGATGATATACTAACTTGCTAATACAAGAACTGATATGATATATCACAAGTAAATAAAAGTAATAAGTAAAGTAAAGTGACACCAAGAATTTTATACTGGTTCCGACTTCCCGCCCTACGTCCAATCCTGAAGCTCCTCTTCAGAATTCACTATCACGCCCTCTCTTAACCCGGAGGAATAGGTCAGTACACCCGAGCCCCAACAAGGATGTCTCTCGCCTGAGCAACTAAACAGGACTTCAACAATTAAAAGTGTTTTGACTTCTGCTTTGTGTTCTTGAATCAACACGGATAGTCAATGGTTTAAGTACACCTATAACGACCTGCATTCTACGCATCGCAGGATCGTATAATATTTATTTCTTTCACACGAAGTCGTATGGTCATGTAACTTTGGGAGACGACTATTGGGGTCATTTCCCATGTTCATGATTTTTCACGATTTTTAAATGACTGTTTTGCCCCTAGCTAATACTGTTTTGGCCATAACTTTTGATTGGAAAGGAATTTTGACTTGAAACCACTTCCATTGGCTCCGGATGAAGGTTTACCTTTCCGTAGAGTGGTCACACTTGCCAAACGGACTCACCGTTTGGGAGATACGGCTGAAATAAGGTTTAGAAGGTGAAAAACAGCTTAACCGGGCCTAATTAGGGTGATTAGCAAGAGGGCCCATGACCCATTTGTAACACCCCGAATTTTAGTTAATGCTAAAATTCACTAATTTCAGAATAAATAATCTCATACGTGAGAATTGGGGGAAACGGGCTGCGTCATTGCGTTCGTCTCGGAAAAATACGCAAAATAGAGTCCGAGTTTTCGAGAATCGGAGTCCGTATGGCCCGGTTATGGCCCAAAGAAGTTTTCCGAAAATTCAAAGATAAAAACAGATTTAAAAATTCAAATTCAGATTTCGAATTGGGGCCAGCAGGGGGGGCCAGGCGGGAAAAATTCCCGCCCTAGCCATGTCGACAGTGCTGTCGACAGGGCTGTCGACAGGGGTGTCGACTGCCCTGTCGACTTGCCTGTCGACAGGGGTGCGACGCCCAGTAAAACTGGGTGCACCAGTTTGGATTCTTGGGCTGGCTTAGAGGGCTGGTTCTAGAGATTTCCTAAATCTAACGGACCTAATCTAACCTAGGGTTAATCTAAGGGCCTAAAACACTACCTAATCCTATAAATAAGACCCCAACCCTACCCTAATTCATTCATAATTAGATCTTGTAACTAAACTATGGCAAAATGGAACTTGATCATGGCCTCCACAAATCAATGAAGAGAGTTGCAAGCTAATCAACCTCTAATCATCTTCTTCTTCATATTTGGCAACTAGTTTTACTTCATAAGTTTGCTAATCTTGGTTTTGGTGAGTTCCTATAGCTTTAATAATCAATTGTTAAATTGATTATGGTAGGATGTGATAAGACATGGCTATGTTTGTGGATAAATGAGTTTATGCAAGTTTGTATGATATGTGAATTGCAAGTTTTATGCTATATGCAAGTTTATTGCCATGTTTTATGATGCAAAACATTATGTTGAACATTTATGCATATGTAACATGTTATGCAAACTATATGTGAGAGTATATGCAAGTTATATGTAACATGATATGCAAGTTATGCATGTGATTTTATGCATGCTAAGTATTTGGTGTTATGCATGCTAAGTATTTGATTTTATGCATGCTAAGTGATTGATTGTATGCATGCTAAGTATCAGGTTTTATGCATGCTAAGTGTTTGGGTTTATGCAAGTTAAGTGGTGTGTTTATGCATAATAAGTGATTGATTCTATGCATGCTAAGTATGTGGTTTTATGCATGCTAAGTGTTTGGTATTATGCATAAATCATGACATGCAAGTTTACCCTTTTAAATGTGATGCATACATATGCAAGATGACACCTTTATATGCTATGCATGTTTACCCTCCTTTAAGATGCAAGTCATATATGCAAGCTCAACATGTTAAGCAAGTTATGTGTATGCTTATATGCAAGATCAACATGTTATGCAAGTTATGTGTATGTTGTTATGTAAGTTATGTGCATGTTGTTATACAAGTTCATATGCAAGTTAGGTGTATGAGGTTATGCAAGTTATGTGCATGATGTTATGCAAGTTATGTGTATGTTGATATGCAAGTTATGTTTATGATATCATGCAAGTTATGTGTATGATGTTATGCAAGTTAACATGTAACATGTTGGGCAAGTTCACACCTTTAAGACACATGCAAGTTCATCTTTGTATAACCTATGAACACTTATGCAAGTCGCCTTTGTATATACGACATATGTATGTTCATGCAAGTTGGGTTATTTAGTAATGCTAGTTGGGTTAATATCATGATGTAAGTGGACACCTTTTAACCCATGTTAATGTTAATGTATGCTAAGTGAAACCCATGTTAAGTGTGAAAGAATCTTCTCTTGGAAATATGTCGTGTTAGCATAAGTGCGTGGGGAAACGATGGGGTTAATAGACATGTTAATGAAAGGTGTGAAATGGGTATGATTAAGCATACCATAAAATAAATAAGCATAAGTGGGAATTTACCTATTGAGTTAGGTCTACCCCATGGGAATTTACCTATTGAGTTAGGTCTACCCATGTTATGAAAAACTTGATATTAATTAGGGATAATTAATATGGGGGTGATTAATTAGGTGTAATTAATCAACTAAGACACGAGGTTGGACCCTTTTGTAGCGGAAGTCTGCCCGGAACCGACCGGCCATCCAGCGGCTACAAATGATTGGCCCAATGTGAGAGGTCTTAGTCATAAAGTAAATACATGATTAAAGTAAAGACACGAGGTTAGACCCTTTTGATGACAGAAGTCTGCCCGGAACCAACCGGCATATCCAGCAGTCATAAAAGACGGTCTAATGTGAGAGGTCTTTATGAGGTCATGATCTTAATTGATGAATTAAGAAACACTTAACCATATTAGCATGTAGAGGGGCATGAGGGGTTAAGTGGGTGCCTTGGGCGGCATGTAGTAACTAGTGGAGGTGCCTTGGGTGGCATGAGGAAACTAGTGGGTTGCCTTGGGTGGTAATAGAAAATACGATTAGAATACTTAACCAAAGTGGAACATGTAATTAAACATGATTAAAGGGTTAAGTAAGTGCCTTGGGTGGCATGTGGGAATTAAGTAAGTGCCTTGGGTGGCATGTGGGAATCAAGTAAGTGCCTTGGGTGGCATGCGGAAATCTAGTGGGTGCCTTAAGTGGCAATTGAAATATAATTAGATGACTTAACCAAACCTTAACATGTAAGGGGGCATGATTATAAAAAGGGGTTAAGTGGGATGCACTAGATAAAATGACAAGCTTAAGTAGTAGCTTGTGGGGGCCCATTTCAACCAATATCCCAAACGTATCTTTGTGGGCTCGACCCATGTCGAGTGACGGGACACGCATATTGGGCTTGACTATAAGAGGCCAAAAACGGGTTAGCGGTGGCAACGCAAGTCCATCGGGTTTCATATGCGTGTGTGGGCCCGGGCTGGTAGATAAGCCGTTGTTGCATCGTGTAGATATAAAGCCGTGCACCGTTGATATTATCAGGTGGCCACTTTGGGGAATGATACACCCCATTGTGGGACCAGCACGGGTATCTACGGTAGGGAGCCGATCGCTTGGGGAGTAGTGGGTACACCTAGTGGAGATAGGGGCAGACGGCACCTATGTAGTCAGCTAGGGGTACACGAAACTACTGGGTAAAATTACTAAGTACACTTAGTGGGATCAACCTTTAAGTAGGAATTACCCTTGGGTGGGTAGAACTGGTGTGGTGCAGTGTAAGAGTTACCCTTGGGTGGGTAGATCTGGGGTGGTGTAAGCTAGAAATTATCCTTGGGTGGATAAATGCGTCTTTTCGGTTAGCGTAGTACATCCGGTGTTTAGTTGGCTACTTAGTGTAGTCATTATCCCCAGAGGTACTGTACCTTGTTTATGTCATACCCTAATTACTTTAATGGTTGTATTGTTAGGGTTATAGGACTCACTCAGACTTATGTCTGACCCCGTTGTTTTTATCTTTTTTTTTTCCAACCCTCAGGTTTTCAGAGTGGGCCTAGCACTAGTGGGCTTGGATCAGACCGCTATATCTATCTTTTGGGCTTGGATCGTAGAAGTAAAGCTCGGTTTATCTTTTCTATATGGCTATTGTCTATGTAGTGGGATTATGTACTTCTATTTTATCAGGATGGATATTATGTACTTGACTCTTGTTATGGTTTTGTGATGTAACCAGACATGTTTCACTTTCCGCTGCAATGAAAGGATGTTTTAAATTTTCAAGTATTACTTATATCTGTCTTGTTGTAATTTTTCTGTTCTATACTCACTAAAAATACTCCACCAAAACTAAGGCATTCCCTTAGTGAGTGACCTTAGCGGGTGTGGGGTGTTACACGTGGTATCAGAGCAAAGGTTACCAGAACAGATAAAATTTTTAGAAAAACTATCTTCTAAGAATATTTTTGAAAGGAGTATTTTCAAAAACATATCTTTTAAGAGAAAGGTTTTTGAAAGAAAAGCATAATCCCCGATAGCCATATCTTTATCTTTCGAATTCTCCGTTTGAATCTCTTCCTCTCTCGTTTTGAGTTTCCCCTCCGTATATAGGTGATCTTTCTAAGATAGATAAGAATGGAAAACCACTTCAAGGGACTTAGACGTTAGTCGGATTAGAAGTTGGTTCAAGAAGGAGGAGGACTAGTAGGTATCTATTGGATAGACGAGGGGAGGAAGGCTCAAACAGTTGTTTGGTTAATGAAGGATGAAACCTCATTGGTGGAAGGTTACGAGTGGAGAATAGGAAGAAGAAGGCAAGTAGTTATCCTTTTGGGAAGGAATGGGACATCTTATTAGGATTGTCCAAAGGGGCATAGGCAAGCTATGGAATCTCCTGGAGGGTAGTTGTATTCCCTCGCGACTAGGGTACCTGATGGGGATAGGACCGTCTAGGTTGGAATTTGGATTTCTTCATTATCCGATTCGAACTTTATTTGATACTGACGCATCGAGTTCGTTTATCTCATCATTGTTAGTTGAGTCACTGCACTTAAACACCAGTTGGTTGATGATCCCTTAGTTGTTTCAAACCCAATTGGGGCTCCATGATGTGTTTGGGTTTGAAAGTTGCTATACTTAGCATTGAATTTAGATGTGATGCTTTTTGGGCTTCACGGGCTATGGGATAGTGTTGGGCATGGACTGGTTATCCAGTAGGGGTGCCGTTCTTGATTGTGGAAGGAGAGTTGTTAGGCGTATGACCCGCTAGGGTAACACTCTCGAGATCTCTTGTAATCCCATGGAATCTGTTATGCTAAGTTATCTAGAATCGCTTGACACGTCGGTCAAGAGTTTGCGATCTGTTAGAGTGGTCCGGGAATACTCGGGGGTGTGTGAGGAGGTGAAGGGCTTACCTCCAGAGCGGGAGATTGACTTCCGAATATATCTGGTAGACGATGCCAAACCAGTATCTTGGCCAGTGTGCCACAAGGCTCCTCGTGAGAGGAGGGAACTCCATAAGCAAGTAGACGATTTACTTGAGAAGGGGTTCATAAGACGAAGTATATCGAAGTGGGGTGCTCCGGTAGTTTTTGCCACGAAGGCGGATGGGTCCCTCAGACTTTGTGTAGGTTAAAGAGGACTAAATAAACTCACAAAGAAGAATAGACACCCATTGTCGAGGATTGATGATCTCTTTGATCAGCTAGCGAGCGCCTCAGTATTATCGCAGTTGGACTTAGCCACGAGGTTTCGTCAGTTGAGAGTGACTGAGGATAGTATAGAGAAGACTACCTTTAGGACTCCGGATGATTTTTATGAATGGCTGGTGATGCCATTTGGTTTGACGAACGCCCCCGCATACTTTGTTGATTTGATGAGAAGGGTGTTCTGGGAGTACCTAAATAAGTTCGTGATGGTCTTTGTGGATGACATCTGGGTCTTTTCTAGGAAGCGAAATAAGTTTTCGTATGTGCTCAATGGGGTGAGCAAAGCCAGTTATGGGAAAACGGTGGTTTTGGGAGCGAGACTGGCGAGGACATCCAGAGTTGAGCATGGGCTTAATTATTTAGCCGTTTTTACTAGTATCATCTCACGTAGGTCGTCTGAATTCGAAGGAGGTATCCCTTGGGTGTTTGTCTGATATTGGTTTAGGCCTTTGGGGCTTGCATTTGGGGGATGTCGAGTTCGACTAAGGTGGTCTGCGTGAGAAATGGATAGTTGTGATGATTTTGCATGGGAGAATATCCTGATTTTCTCTAGGAGGGGAGAAGAACCTGCCCTACATCTTAGGGAAGTATTGGAGACTCTCCAGGCGCATAGTCTTAAGACAGCAAAAGTGAATAGGATTCTTAGCGTCCTATGAGTTTGAGATAGTGTACACCCACGGCAAGGGTAACATGGTAGCAGACGCCTTAAGTAGAAAAAGATTGACCTCGAGTTTGTGGTTCGTTGAACGACGGAACTTAGAGTTTATTTCTATGTTTGACTTTAGACCTTCCATCGATTATATACCCGGTTTGCTAGCATCCTTGGAGGTTAGACCTACTCTTCTGGGGCGGATTGGGGAAGCCCAGAGGGACGACCCACAGTTGGTTGAGTTGATAGGGAAGCTCATAAGGGGGGGAGTCGTCCAGCCATTTGAGTAGGTACACCCTAGACGATAGGGGGTGCTTGCGTAGAGATGGTAGACTTTGTGTACCACAAGACGGGGGGTTGAGGAAGGCTATTCTTGATGATGCACACCGTTCGAGGATGACCATACATCCCTGTGGGGATAAGAAGTACCCAAAACATGAAGCAAGTTTTCTTTTGGGCCGGTATGAAGAAAGACATGGCCGAGTGTGTCGCTAGATGCTTGGTGAAAGCGGAGTAAAAGAAACCAAGTGGGTTGCTTCACCCATTGGAAGTTCCGCTAAGGAAGTGGGATAGTGTCTCGAAGGGTTACCAAAATCAAGGAAGGGTAATACGGGGATTTGGGTTGTAGTAGATAGACTTACTAAGTGTGCCCATTTCATACCCGTGAAGAGCAAGAGGACTATTCCATGTCTAGCTTCAGTTTATATTCGAGAGATTATTAGATTGCATGGTGTACCCTCCAGTATGGTGAGCGATCGAGATCCTATCTTCACTAGAGAGTTTTGGAAGAGTTTCCAAGAGGCGGTAGGGACTCAGTTGTGTTTGAGTACCACATATCACCCTCAGACGGACGGCCAGACCGAGAGGGTGAGTCATATTTTAGAAGACCTTTTGAGGCTATGTATCTTGGATTTTGGAGGTACATGGGAGGAGCATCTTCCGTTGGTGGAGTTGCCCGACAGACTTAGTGGTGTACATGATGTATTCCATAGGAGGAAGTGCCTACATGAGACCGCAGAGGTGGTAGAGCCGAGTTTGCTTAGAGAAGTGGAAGTAGAGCGTGATGAGACGATTCGACGAGCTCCTACTTGCATCCTTGGGTCAGAGATTTGGAAGTTGAGAAACAGAGAGGTTCAACTAGTCAAAGTACAAAGGGGAGATGAAGAGAGCGACGCTACCTGGGAGACGGAAGCGAAGATGCGTTCGAGGTACCCTTTTCTTTCGGAGGGTATGTCCTTTTGCTTCTCCTTCATCGCATATCTTGTGCTTATCTTATCCTTAGTATGTCCTCTCGATAGTACCTTTGACCTTCAGATAGGATAGTCCTATGGTTGAAACATGTGTTTGAGACATGTTATGTATGATGGATGCAAGTGGATGCAAGTGTTTGCTAGTGGTTGCTCGTGGATGCATATACACACACTCTAGGCACTAGATCGGCTCAGTCACTTCATATTGCATATTGCATAAAATTGTGTGTAGGAAGCTATATCTATGGATGTATAATGATTGTGTTATCATATTGATGATGCATTTTGGTGAATGATTGTGCACTCATGTAGATATTGTATGTGTCGATAGGGTTCTCTCGCATACATAATGGATGCATGGCACTATCATGGTTTGCATATGTTCATACATTAGATAGGGAACATATACACACACTTTTTGCATATGCTCATACATCATTAGAAATTGTTTTAAGGACAATGGATGCCCGTGGTTGATGGTTTGAGTAGATGGTTGTTTGGATGGTAGGATATGCATTCTCCTTAGCTTAGAGATTTCGGGGACGAAATCCTTTAAGGAGGGGAGAATGTAACACCCCGAATTTTAGTTAATGCTAAAATTCACTAATTTCAGAATAAATAATCTCAGACGTGAGAATTGGGGGAAACGGGCTGCGTCATTGCGTTCGTCTCGGAAAAATACGCAAAATAGATCCGAGTTTTCGAGAATCGGAGTCCGTATGGCCCGGTTATGGCCCAAAGAAGTTTTCCGAAAATTCAAAGATAAAAACAGATTTAAAAATTCAAATTCAGATTTCGAATTGGGGCCAGCAGGGGGGCCAGGCGGGAAAAATTCCCGCCCTAGCCATGTCGACAGTGCTGTCGACAGGGCTGTCGACAGGGGTGTCGACTGCCCTGTCGACTTGCCTGTCGACAGGGGTGCGACGCCCAGTAAAACTGGGTGCACCAGTTTGGGTTCTTGGGCTGGCTTAGAGGGCTGGTTCTAGAGATTTCCTAAATCTAACGGACCTAATCTAACCTAGGGTTAATCTAAGGGCCTAAAACACTACCTAATCCTATAAATAAGACCCCAACCCTACCCTAATTCATTCATAATTAGATCTTGTAACTAAACTATGGCAAAATGGAACTTGATCATGGCCTCCACAAATCAATGAAGAGAGTTGCAAGCTAATCAACCTCTAATCATCTTCTTCTTCATATTTGGCAACTAGTTTTACTTCATAAGTTTGCTAATCTTGGTTTTGGTGAGTTCCTATAGCTTTAATAATCAATTGTTAAATTGATTATGGTAGGATGTGATAAGACATGGCTATGTTTGTGGATAAATGAGTTTATGCAAGTTTGTATGATATGTGAATTGCAAGTTTTATGCTATATGCAAGTTTATTGCCATGTTTTATGATGCAAAACATTATGTTGAACATTTATGCATATGTAACATGTTATGCAAACTATATGTGAGAGTATATGCAAGTTATATGTAACATGATATGCAAGTTATGCATGTGATTTTATGCATGCTAAGTATTTGGTGTTATGCATGCTAAGTATTTGATTTTATGCATGCTAAGTGATTGATTGTATGCATGCTAAGTATCGGGTTTTATGCATGCTAAGTGTTTGGGTTTATGCAAGTTAAGTGGTGTGTTTATGCATAATAAGTGATTGATTCTATGCATGCTAAGTATGTGGTTTTATGCATGCTAAGTGTTTGGTATTATGCATAAATCATGACATGCAAGTTTACCCTTTTAAATGTGATGCATACATATGCAAGATGACACCTTTATATGCTATGCATGTTTACCCTCCTTTAAGATGCAAGTCATATATGCAAGCTCAACATGTTAAGCAAGTTATGTGTATGCTTATATGCAAGATCAACATGTTATGCAAGTTATGTGTATGTTGTTATGTAAGTTATGTGCATGTTGTTATACAAGTTCATATGCAAGTTAGGTGTATGAGGTTATGCAAGTTATGTGCATGATGTTATGCAAGTTATGTGTATGTTGATCTGCAAGTTATGTTTATGATATCATGCAAGTTATGTGTATGATGTTATGCAAGTTAACATGTAACATGTTGGGCAAGTTCACACCTTTAAGACACATGCAAGTTCATCTTTGTATAACCTATGAACACTTATGCAAGTCGCCTTTGTATATACGACATATGTATGTTCATGCAAGTTGGGTTATTTAGTAATGCTAGTTGGGTTAATATCATGATGTAAGTGGACACCTTTTAACCCATGTTAATGTTAATGTATGCTAAGTGAAACCCATGTTAAGTGTGAAAGAATCTTCTCTTGTAAATATGTCGTGTTAGCATAAGTGCGTGGGGAAACGATGGGGTTAATAGACATGTTAATGAAAGGTGTGAAATGGGTATGATTAAGCATACCATAAAATGAATAAGCATAAGTGGGAATTTACCTATTGAGTTAGGTCTACCCCATGGGAATTTACCTATTGAGTTAGGTCTACCCATGTTATGAAAAACTTGATATTAATTAGGGATAATTAATATGGGGGTGATTAATTAGGTGTAATTAATCAACTAAGACACGAGGTTGGACCCTTTTGTAGCGGAAGTCTGCCCGGAACCGACCGGCCATCCAGCGGCTACAAATGATTGGCCCAATGTGAGAGGTCTTAGTCATAAAGTAAATACATGATTAAAGTAAAGACACGAGGTTAGACCCTTTTGATGACAGAAGTCTGCCCGGAACCAACCGGCATATCCAGCAGTCATAAAAGACGGTCTAATGTGAGAGGTCTTTATGAGGTCATGATCTTAATTGATGAATTAAGAAACACTTAACCATATTAGCATGTAGAGGGGCATGAGGGGTTAAGTGGGTGCCTTGGGCGGCATGTAGTAACTAGTGGAGGTGCCTTGGGTGGCATGAGGAAACTAGTGGGTTGCCTTGGGTGGCAATAGAAAATACGATTAGAATACTTAACCAAAGTGGAACATGTAATTAAACATGATTAAAGGGTTAAGTAAGTGCCTTGGGTGGCATGTGGGAATTAAGTAAGTGCCTTGGGTGGCATGTGGGAATCAAGTAAGTGCCTTGGGTGGCATGCGGAAATCTAGTGGGTGCCTTAAGTGGCAATTGAAATATAATTAGATGACTTAACCAAACCTTAACATGTAAGGGGGCATGATTATAAAAAGGGGTTAAGTGGGATGCACTAGATAAAATGACAAGCTTAAGTAGTAGCTTGTGGGGGCCCATTTCAACCAATATCCCAAACGTATCTTTGTGGGCTCGACCCATGTCGAGTGACGGGACACGCATATTGGGCTTGACTATAAGAGGCCAAAAACGGGTTAGCGGTGGCAACGCAAGTCCATCGGGTTTCATATGCGTGTGTGGGCCCGGGCTGGTAGATAAGCCGTTGTTGCATCGTGTAGATATAAAGCCGTGCACCGTTGATATTATCAGGTGGCCACTTTGGGGAATGATACACCCCATTGTGGGACCAGCACGGGTATCTACGGTAGGGAGCCGATCGCTTGGGGAGTAGTGGGTACACCTAGTGGAGATAGGGGCAGACGGCACCTATGTAGTCAGCTAGGGGTACACGAAACTACTGGGTAAAATTACTAAGTACACTTAGTGGGATCAACCTTTAAGTAGGAATTACCCTTGGGTGGGTAGAACTGGTGTGGTGCAGTGTAAGAGTTACCCTTGGGTGGGTAGATCTGGGGTGGTGTAAGCTAGAAATTATCCTTGGGTGGATAAATGCGTCTTTTCGGTTAGCGTAGTACATCCGGTGTTTAGTTGGCTACTTAGTGTAGTCATTATCCCCAGAGGTACCGTACCTTGTTTATGTCATACCCTAATTACTTTAATGGTTGTATTGTTAGGGTTATAGGACTCACTCAGACTTATGTCTGACCCCGTTGTTTTTATCTTTTTTTTTTCAACCCTCAGGTTTTCAGAGTGGGCCTAGCACTAGTGGGCTTGGATCAGACCGCTATATCTATCTTTTGGGCTTGGATCGTAGAAGTAAAGCTCGGTTTATCTTTTCTATATGGCTATTGTCTATGTAGTGGGATTATGTACTTCTATTTTATCAGGATGGATATTATGTACTTGACTCTTGTTATGGTTTTGTGATGTAACCAGACATGTTTCACTTTCCGCTGCAATGAAAGGATGTTTTAAATTTTCAAGTATTACTTATATCTGTCTTGTTGTAATTTTTTTGTTCTATACTCACTAAAAATACTCCACCAAAACTAAGGCATTCCCTTAGTGAGTGACCTTAGCGGGTGTGGGGTGTTACACCATTTCGGGATTAGAGATGTATAGGGGCTGATTAGGGTTAGAAAACATTTCTTTCACCTGCCACTTTCATTCTTGGAACCCTAGCAATGGCCTCCAATACCCAAATTTACTTCTAATCACTTTCTAATCAAGTTTTGGCTTAATCCACATCGAATCAAAGAAGATCTCCACCAAATCAGTATTAGAGCTGCTATTAGATATCAGTATTCGCTCAAATCAGTGAGGTTTCAGTTCTGAAAATTTTATTTGTGGCCAAGGTAAGTGATTTGCATAGTTGTACACTAATTCCGGTTAATTAGTGAAGATTAGTGAATTTATACACTAATAAATTCTGGAAAAATATTTATAAATTTTTAAATAATGTTTTAGGCCTCTACTAGAAATTTGGTTTGATTTGATTAAGTTTTGCTAATCATATCATTAGTTTGGCCTAAACATGCTTAAGGGAAAATTGGGGTTTTAGGCTATGTTTGATCCATTTTACGTGTTATGGTTGTTGTTTTGATGTTTGAGGTCACTTCTCTATGTTGCTATGACTATATGGTATGTTTTGTGATTGATTAGAACTGTTTGATTGGTCGAAAACGCCGTCCTATGGCGTAAAACAATCGCTGGAAAGTCACAGAAAATATGCAGGGTTTCGAACCGGATCGGATCGGATAATTGGGCTCGGATCGGATAGGAGAACTGGGCAAGTGGACTCGATTCAGATTGGAACTTAGCATAAGGGGCTTGGCGAGAAGGAAGGCCATTTGCTTAGAATTGGAGTTGGGCAGGGGATCGGATCAGAGAGAAACTAATGGGGATCAGATCGGAGAGAAACCAAAGGGGATCGGATCAGAGGCAAGGGCATAGGGATCGGATCGGAGGGCCTAGTTTGGAGCTGGAGTTGGAGCGAAGCACCGGATCGGATCGGGACATCTAGGAGGGAGCAACCACCAAACCAGACATAGGGCATCCGAACTGAACCGATGGAGCAAGAGTACACCGAACCGAACGAGGCCAGAAGGGGAACACCGAACCGAACCGTACATATGCTATTACTACTACGCGACGACTCTTCTGAAGACCAACTCCAATTCGACCAAAACCCGAGATGCAATGGAAGTCCAAATGAGGAGCTTTGACTCAGGATCTAGTTGGGAACCAATGAGTGGGCTTTATGATTGGGCTTTGCTGCGGGACGTGTGCGAAGGGGTTGTCGATGTCTGTAACTTTGAATCACTATGTGTAGGGAGTACGTGAACGGATTCAGGGCCACAGTGGCCTAGGTACGACTAAAGGGTTATAGACCAATGAAGTGGGGTCATTTGTAAAGATTGGTCATGACTCCATGTGGTAAGCTTGGTAGTAGCAGTAGTTGTACAAGTCGAACTCCGTCACTACTTCGATGGGTCTGGTGATTGACAGTGGTGGACATCGTATGCTTTACGCACTGAGTGAGAGATGTGAGGATGATTGTTATGGTCGATTTGTTTGCCATCATTATGACATGCACACCCCCACCCCTGTTATCTTTACACCATTTGTTCAGTGGCACCTTAGAGTATTCTACGGTATGTAGTGCTAACTCTTTGGTTGCAGGTCCAGGTTCAGGTATGGTTTAGTATACCTGTTATTGTTCTGTTTAGCTGCTTATCGCTCATACCAGAATTTTTGTTTGACCCAGAGTTTTATGTCTCTTCTTATTACTCTGGGTGCTCTCACAAGCAGACTAGAGACAGGTTAGCTGGGTATGCACGGGTGGCTGATCCGGAGATGAGGAGGAGGCTTTCACGTATGATACATATAGTATTCTCCCTGTGTTGTTGAAGATCACTGCTTGGGCATTAGTAGTGCATCTTCTACTTTAGCTTTCTTTTGTTTTAGAGACAGTAATTTGGGAAGTTGTAATAAGCTGTATTTGGATTGCCGCTGCTATGTTGGTTTAGTTTTCAGCTTATGCATTGTCTCGCCTGTTTTATGTCAAGATTATGTTATTATTATATTTTTTTCCATGCGTTGTGAGACATTCTACAGGTTCCTTGTTGATTCTTTATCTTCCTCCTTTCCTTCTGACGACCGTCCCGTGCTAACTGGACTTGTGTACAGCGCACTTTTGGAGTAAATGTCGGTTGGTGTGGAGCGGGTCGTCACATTTGGTATCAGAGCTCTAGGTTGCGTAGTTAACCTAGGGAAGTCATCAGGGAGAGATAGTATACGTATATGAGAGCGCGTATTTGTAATTATTTTGGTTTTCAAAGCTATATATATTATTAGTATAGCTAAGGATGAAGTCGCACTGCACTAGCACCACCATGGAGATGGTTAATCGTTCTCTCTTTACAGATTGAACGATGAGCCGATACGCAAGAGGTGCCGGTAGGGGAGCCAATAATGGGAATGCTGCTGACATGAGGACGATATTTACAGACCTCATGAGGGAGATGCTTAGGGATGTACAGAGGGCAGCTCCCAATGGTGGTAATGGTGGTGGTCCAATAGTGCAGGCACCTAGGGCCGATTTCACCAAGCTGAACAAGGATTATACTAGTCTTGGTGGGAAGCCGTTCCACGGAACAGAGTCGGCCACGGATGTTCAGGATTGGTTGGATAGCTGTGAGCGCATCTTCGAAGATTTTGGTATCGAGGATGCAATGAAGAGAAGGCTAGCATCCCGTCAGCTGCAAGGGCGGGCAATGAATTGGTGGAATGCTATAAAGGCAGCTACTCCCGAGGATCAGATTACTTGGGAGCAGTTTAAGGCTCGCTTTAATGAGAAGTTCATTTCAGCTGCTCAGAAATCAGTGTTGTTTAAGAAATTTTTGGAGCTCAAGCAGAACGGCAAGGCTGTCTCGGAGTATATTGCTGAATTCGACACTTTGTCGAAGTATGGGTTATCTCTTATTGATACTGCCGAGAAGAAGAACGAGAAGTTCATAACTGGTTTGGATCAGTACTTGGGGGAAAGGTTCATTAACCACATCGATGAGACGTTTGAATCGATTGTGTGGAAAGCATTGAGGTCAGAAAGTCTTTACCCTAAGTCAAAGACTGAGTTTGCATCTGCAGAGGAGCCAAAACTACAAGCAAGTGGTGGAGGCAAGAGTGGTTCTCAGAATAAGAGGAAGTAGAACCAGAATAAGGATGGCCAGAAAAAAGAATAAGAAAGAGGTTGAGTGCTTCAGCTGTGGTAAGAAGGGCCATTATGCTAGTAATTGTCGGGCCAAGCCAACGGATAGGAAGTTCTTCAACTGTGGCCAAGTGGGACATAACAAGGACAAGTGTCCGCAACCCCCTAAAGAAAAGCAGATGGTGAAAGCATATGCCCTTAATGCTATTCCTACTTCGTCGAATGCCCCAACTGCGATGGAGAAGGGAAAGAATGTCGTCATTCAAGGTATACTTTCTGTTTATGATGTTCCTGTTATAGTTTTGTTTGATACCGGGGCTTCCAGTTCTTTCATATCTAGTGACCTGGTAGATAGGTTAGGATTGGAGCCCGAGATTGTCGATAGACCTTTAGTAGTGACGAACCCGATTGGTGGTTTAACTAAACTTAGCATGATTTGTCGTAATGTGGTCTTATCGAGTCATGGATGCATGTTTGTTTGTGATTGCTTTGTTTTGGGCTTTACTGGGTTTGGCATTATTTTGGGAGTCGATTGGCTCTAAAGATACGGGGTGGTGGTAGACTGTGAGGGCTTTTTGGTGACAGTTAGAGCGGATGATGGGCGGAGGGTAGTGTTTGGTGGTCTACCCGGTGATGGGGTAATGGCTAGTTTTCTAAATTCCCTCGACATCCCGCATAGTGAGTTGTCAGGTTTGCCCGTGGTTGGCCAGTATCCGGACGTTTTCGAGGAAGTGAACGGGCTTCCACCACACCGAGAGATTGAGTTCCGTATTGATTTAGTGAAAGATGCCAGACCTGTAGTGATGCCACTTCGTCGTATGGCACCAAGGGAGCAACGAGAGCTCGGGGTGCAAGTCAACAATCTTTTGAAGAAGGGATTTATCAGAAGGAGTGTTTCTGAATGGGGAGCACCAGTTGTGTTTGCTACCAAGGCGGATGGTTCCCTTCGTTTGTGTGTAGACTACCGCGAGTTGAATAAAGTGACGAGGAAGAACAAGTATCCTCTACCGCGGATAGATGATTTGTTTGATCAGTTGAGTGGCGCGAGAGTATTCTCTCAGTTGGATCTCGCGACAGGTTTTCATCAGCTTAGAGTGGAAGCTGAGAGTATAGCTAAAATGGCATTCCGGATGTCGTCTGGGTTTTATGAGTGGTTGGTTATGCCATTCGGACTGACCAATGCCCCAACATATTTTGTGGGTCTTATGAATAGAGTATTCAGAGATCATTTGAATAAGTTTGTCCTTGTGTTCGTGGATGATATTTTGGTCTATTCGAGGACAGAGGAAGAACACAAGGAACATTTAAGAATAGTGATGGAGGTGTTGAGAAAACACCAATTGAAGGAAAAGTTTTCTAAGTGTCACTTCTGGAGGAGGGAAGTGAGATTCTTGGGCCATGTTGTTTCAGAGAATGGTATTACCGTGGATCCTGCGAAGGTGGCTACGGTACAAGATTGGCCTACGCCTAAGAATGCAACGGACATAAGAAGTTTCTTGGGATTAGCTGGATATTATCGTAAGTTTATCCAAGACTTCTCCAAGATAGCAGCACCATTGACTCAGTTGACTAAGAAGAATCAAGCTTTCGTCTGGGACGAAAAGTGCGAGAATGCATTTAAGAGTCTAAAGGAAAAGTTGACATGTGCACCAGTGTTAGTCATTCCCAAGGGGAATGAAGAGATGGCAGTATATACGGATGCATGTGGCACAGGACTAGGTGCTATGTTGATGCAAAGAGGCAGGGTTGTAGCTTATGCAAGTCGGCAATTGAAACCGCATGAGAGAAGATACCCTACCCATGATTTGGAATTAGCAGCGATCGTATTCGCGTTGAAGATGTGGAGACATTATCTCTTGGGAGAAAGATTCGAGTTGTTTACCGATCATAAATCGTTAAATTATCTCTTCTCCCAAAAGGATCTAAATCTCCAACAACAAAGATGGTTAGAATTCTTAGCTTCATATGATTTCGACATTGCATATACACCAGGAAAGGGCAATGCGGTGGTTGATGAATTAAGTAGAAGACATGCTAGTTTAGGGGCTATGTTTCTAGAATGGAAGCAACTGGAGTACATCGCTGGGTAAGATTTCATACCAAGGTGCGAATTGGATCCAGAAATATTAGCAAGTTTGACGATCAGGCCCACTTTGATTGAGTGGATTGGTTCCAGTCAGAGGAACGATCCTAACCTATTGGAAATCATCTCCAAGCTAGAAATGGGTATCGACGGAGAGATGAACAAGTATGGGCTTGATCGAGATGCATGGCTTAGAAAGAATGGAAGACTAGTTGTACCCAATGTCAATGGATTGAGAGATGAAGTGCTTAGAGAATGTCATCCCTCAAAATTGACTATACATCCCGGTGGTAACAAAATGTATCGAGACATGAAGCAGACCTACTACTGGGAAGGGATGAAAAGAGACATTGGGAAATTTATATCCAAATGCATGAATTGCCAGCTAGTTAAAGCTGAGCAAAAGAAGCCTAGTGGATTGTTACAACCATTAGAAATTCCAGAATGGAAATGGGAACAAGTGTCAATGGATTTCATTGATGGGTTACCAAGGACTAGATCGGGCCATGATAACATTTGGGTGATTGTGGACCGATTGACCAAAAGTGCAAGATTTATACCCGTCAAGTCAAACAGAACGACAGCTAAATTAGCGGAACTGTATATAAAGTGGGTAGTGAGATTTCATGGCATACCCAAAAGCATTGTGAGTGACCGAGACCCGTTGTTCACTAGTGGGTTTTGGAAGAGCTTACAACAGGCTCTAGGGTCAGAGCTATATCTCAGTACCGCATATCATCCTCAAACTGACGGACAGACAGAGAGGGTGAATCATATATTGGAAGATCTCTTGAGAGCTTGTATATTGGATTTTGGTGGATCATGGGATGACCATTTGCATCCAGTAGAGTTTGCATACAATAATAGCTATCAATCCAGTATCGGTATGGCTCCGTTTGAAGCTTTGTACGGAAGACCGTGCAACTCACCGTCATGTTGGTTAGAAACTGGTGAGAAGTTTGTGCTTGGACCAGATATGATAAGAGAAACATCAGACAAGATTAAGGTCATTCAACAGCATATGAAGGCTGCCCAAGATAGGCAGAAAAGTTATGCTGATAAAAGGAGAAGACAGTTTAAGTTCTCCGTTGGCGACTTGGTGTTTGTCAAGATTTCTCCGTTAAAGAGCGTGATATGATTTGGCAGGAGAGACAAGTTGACACCAAGATTTGTTGGACCATTCCCAGTTCTCGAGCAAATTGGGAATTTGTCATATAAAGTTGAATTACCAGAGAAGATGGCAGGAGTTCACAACGTATTTCATGTTTCCCAGTTAAGGAAATTCTTACATGACCCAGATGTGACTATTTCACCTGATCAGTTGGATGATGTCGAAGTTGAACCCGAGGCGGTTGGGAACCGCAGGCCTATGCGTATTGTTGGGAACGATACAAAGCAGCTTCGAAGGAAGGCGGTGAAATTAGTCAAAGTTCAGTGGGGGCGATAATGAGAATGGCTGTACTTGGGAGACAGAGGAGAGCATTAGGAAGACGTATCCAGAACTCTTCGCCTGGTAAGATTTTAATTTCGATTTAGTCTTTCCGCACGCTAGGATAGGCTTGTTTTGTTTGTTTTGCATGTTTGATTGTTGTACATGGTTGGTAGGCATGCGGAATCCTTTGTATGTTTTGGGTTAAGGAATTTCGGGGATGAAATTTCTTAAGGGGGGAGAATGTAACGACCTGCATTCTACGCATCGCAGGATCGTAGAATATTTATTTCTTTCACACGAAGTCGTATGGTAATGTAACTTTGGGAGACGACTATTGGGGTCATTTCCCATGTTCATGATTTTTCCCAATTTTTAAATGACCGTTTTGCCCCTAGCTAATACTGTTTTAGCCATAACTTTTGATTGGAAAGGAATTTTGACCTGAAACCACTTCTATTGGCTCCGGATGATGGTTTACCTTTCCGTAGAGTGGTCACACTAGCCAAACGGACTCACCGTTTGGGAGATACGGCTGAAACAAGGTTTAGAAGGTGAAAAACAGCTTAACCGGGCCTAATTAGGGTGATCAGCAAGAGGGCCCATGACCCATTTCGGGATTATAGATGTATAGGGGCTGATTAGGGTTAGAAAACATTTCTTTCAGCCGCCACTTTCATTCTTGGAACTCTAGCAATGGCCTCCAACACCCAAATCGACTTTTAATCACTTTCTAATCAAGTTTTGGCTTAATCCACATCGAATCAAAGAAGATCTTCACCAAATCAGTATTAGAGCTGCTGTTAGGCATCAGTATTCGCTCAAATCAGCAAGGTTTCAGTTCCGAAAATTTTATTTGTGGCTAAGGTGAGTGATTTGCATAGTTGTACACTAATTACGGTTAATTAAGGGTAATTAGTGAAGATTAGCGAATTTATACACTAGTAAATTCTGGAAAAATATTTATAAATTTTTAAATAATGTTTTAGGCCTCTACTAGAAATTTGGTTTGATTTGATTAAGTTTTGCTAATCATATCATTAGTTTTGCCTAAACATGCTTAAGGGGAAATTGAGGTTTTAGGCTATGTTTGATCCATTTTACGTGTTATGGTTGTTGTTTTGATGTTTGAGGTCACTTCTCTATGTTGCTATGACTATATAGTATGTTTTGTGATTGATTAGAACTGTTAGATTGGTCGAAAACACCGTCGTATGCCGTAAAACAGTCGCTGGAAAGTCATAGGAAATATGCAGGGTTTCGAACCGGATCGGATCGGATAATTGGGCTCGGATCGGATAGGAGAACTGGGCAAGTGGACTCGATTCGGATTGGAACTTAGCATAAGGGGCTTGGCGAGAAGGAAGGCCATTTGCTTAGAATTGGAGTTGGGAAGGGGATCAGATCGGAGAGAAACTAAAGGGGATCGGATCGGAAGGAAACCAAAGGGGATCGGATCGGAGGCAAGGGCATAGGGATCGGATCGGAGGACCTAGTTTGGAGCTGGAGTTGGAGCGAAGCACCGGATCGGATCGGGACATCTAGGAGGGAGCAACCACCAAACCAGACACAGGGCATCCGAATCGAACTGATAGAGCAAGAGTACACCGAACCGAACCAGGCCAGAAGGGGAACACCGAACCGAACCGTACATATGATATTACTACCACGCGACGACTCTTCTGAAGACCAACTCCAATTCGACCAAAACCCGAGATGCAAAGGAAGTCCAAATGAGGAGCTTTGACTCAGGATCTAGTTGGGAACCAATGAGTGGGCTTCATGATTGGGCTTTGCTGCGGGACGTGTGCTAAGGGGTTGTCGATGTCTGTAACTTTGAATCACTATGTGTAGGGAGTACGTAAACGGATTCAGGGCCACAGTGGCCTAGGTACGACTAAAGGGCTATAGACCAATGAAGTGGGGTCATTTGTAAAGATTGGTCATGACTCCATGTGGTAAGCTTGGTAGTAGAAGTAGTTGTACAAGTCGAACTCGTCACTACTTCGATGGGTCTGGTGATTGACAGTGGTGGACATCGTATGCTTTACGCACTGAGTCAGAGATGTGAGGATGGTTGTCATGGTCGATTTGTTTGCCATCATTATGACATGCACACCTCCACCCCTGTTATCTTTACACCTTTTGTTCAGTGGCACCTTAGAGTATTGTACGGTATGTAGTGCTAACTCTTTGGTTGCAGGTCCAGGTTCAGGTATGGTTTAGTATACCTGTTATTGTTCTGTTTAGCTGCTTATCGCTCATACCAGACTTTTTGTCTGACCCAGAGTTTTATGTCTCTTGTTATTACTCTGGGTACTCTCATGAGCAGACTAGAGACAGGTTAGCTAGGTATGCACGGGTGGCTGATCCGGAGACGAGCATGAGGCTTTCACGTATGATACATATAGTATTCTCCTTGTGTTGTTGAAGATTACTGCTTGGGCATTAGTAGTGCATCTTCTACTTTAGCTTTCTTTTGTTTTAGAGACAGTAATTTGGGAAGTTGTAATAAGCTGTATTTGGATTTCCGCTGCTATGTTGGTTTAGTTTTCAGCTTATGCACTGCCTCGCCTGTTTTATGTCAAGATATGTTATTATTATATTTTGTTCCATGCGCTGTGAGACATTCTACAGGTTCCTTGTTGATTCTTCATCTTCCTTCTTTCCATCTGAAGACCGTCCCGTGCTAACTGGACATGTGTATAGCGCACTTTTGGAGTAAATGTCGGTTGGTGTGGAGCGGGCCGTCACAACACCCTTCCTATAATCTTATCCTCGAGTATTTGAAATGCTTGCAAAGAGTTTAAGGAAGCTAGTTACTTGTTGAATCAAGATATGAAAAAGTATTATCAAGGAATCAATAAGTAACTTGAATTTGGAGAGCTTTTGTTTGAAAAGTATATAGAAGTTAATTTCAGATAATAGAGAGAATATACATAGAATTAGTGATTTGAAAAACATGTTTAGAGTGTTTATATAATAGTTAAAGAGTAGCATTCCTTCATGAAGAGTTTCTATAAAAAGTTGTGTCCATTTCCATTGATTATTGAAGAGGAATCTCTTCATGAAAGATGGTGACTCTTCATAAAATGGTTTCTAGGTCGAATCAATCGACTGGTTAAAAAATCATCAGTTGACTGGTTAATTTAAATTTAAATTCATATAAATAAAAACATGTTTCAAAGCTAGCCATTGTGTACAAAATTTCTCTGACCAGTCGACTGGTAGAGATTACTTTGTACACTTCTGGCTTTTTTAAAGCCATATGAATATATATATATATATACTTGAGGATAGATTTTAACATTATTCTAATACGACTCAACTTATATATATCTACATATAATCTTATCACTATAACATGATTTCCATTTCAATTTCTTTTGTTGGCATTAATCGAAATCTTGATACTAACATAAAACACGATAGCAACACATGGATATTGATGAGAAATGATGTCTCCCATCAAGGCTACATGAAACAAGAAATATTATATCGCATATCTCGCCGATATGAAATGATCTGAAGATCATTGATATAATCAAATGAACCGAAGTTCTTTAACGACCTGAAGATCAAAATTGATCAAGTATAGTGTAAACTACGCCAAGCTAGTAAATATAAGAGTCGAGCTACATGTCCTATAACCGTGTGCTCTACTCGAATACTTACGAACAAGTTGTATATTCTACTATAAATACGAAACGATCATTGCCACAGTGTTCAATCGAACGTGTCCAAGAAACCGCCAAAGCAAACACAAGGGGTCATAGTCCTTGTTTTTACTATGACGTTTAATTCGATTTCTCATATGAACGAGAAAAAGGTTTATCAAATATATACTAGTAGATTTGTAAATCAATTTATAAAATAACTTCGTCCAATGTAGTCCGATTAGAAACTAGTTTGGAAAATTACTTAATGTAATGAAGTAGAGTCAGAAACCGCTTAGTAAAAGATTTGGTATCTACTAATAATTTAAAACCCTTTTATATAATTTGGAAGGGGGAAATCTCGTGTAATAGTGATCAAAATAATGAACAAACTAAGAATTCATGTTTTGACAACGCAAATCAAATTTCACAGCTATTGATTATAAATTCGTTTATCACGAATGAATCAAATGTCCATCACGTTGAGCTACTGAAATACATGGATTAGAGCAATTGAAAAGTCAGAAGAAAAGAGAAAACGTGCTGAAACTCGACCGAGGATAAGCCTGAATGTATCTGAACTATCAAACATGGTCTCCACTAGTTGACAGTAAGAAAAAATAAAACAGCAGGCCAAATCAGACGTCTGGACCCATTTTCAGACGTCGTACCTGCTTCATACGTCTGAAAATAAGTCTCAGACGTCTGAAATTGGTCTTTGCCAATTTCTGGAGACCGTTTCAGACGTATGAAATTACCTACTCTGTAAATGTGTTTCAAGGGGAAAAACATTAGTTAATCGCTACGGATTGATATATTTTCACTCTAGACTCTTTAGTATATTAAGAACACTCCCAAACACACTAAAGCACATGTACACACGTCCATTCATCGGTTTACACAAGGATACTCATATAAAAGAAATCAAAACTCATAAATTGGATATTTAACAAACAAACCAACCAATTCATATAATGCACTCACAACATATACGTGCCAAAGGCACACTAGACAAGCTTATACCTTGAGGCATAAATGTGAGTTCTCAAAGAATTCACCTTTATTTGTTGGAAGCAAGGAGATGCTCTAAAACCAAGCAAGATCGACTTCTCTTCCAAGATTGCTTTCTAATCTTCAATCTAAACATATATAAATGAATATTCCAAGAGTAAGGTCAAAGGAAATTTCTGATATTGAAGAGAAAGCAAGAAGGAGATGGAGAAGCTTACACAAGTTGCCTCCTTGATTTTCCCTTGATTTGGATCCTTAAGATTAAATTAGGGCTTAGGGAATTTTAATTTCCATTTCCACTCTCCATTTTATAATTTTTTTTGAAGTGTTAGAGTGAATGAGGAAGAGGGGATTGTAGGAGATGTTAAGTAGGGCTGAAAGGAGTTAGTTTGGCTAATCCAAACCCAACCCGAATTTTAATTTCCATTTCCACTCTCCATTTTATAATTTTTTTTGAAGTGTTAGAGTGAATGAGGAAGAGGGGATTGTAGGAGATGTTAAGTAGGGCTGAAAGGAGTTAGTTTGGCTAACCCAAACCCCACCCGAATTCCCAAATTTCTCAAACTCCAAATATATCGATGTTTATAGTTTTTCTTATCGTAAACGCATTTTTAATTCAATGGGAGTGGTCTTGGGTCCAAATTCATCTTTATGAAAAAAGTGACTTTTTGAGTACACACGATTAATGATTAACAACATTGTATTTAAATAAAATATTTAAATATGTTATCGTTAAATATGCGGGTTGTTACAGACTTCCCCCTTAAAGAAATTGCGTCCTCACAATTACTTAAGGAATAATTCAATATTAATAACAACCACGCATCAACAAGAACAATATAAAAATAGATTAAATAAATAAATAAATCACTTTTGAAACAAAATTTTAACTTTGAGTTTTAAATCGTTGTATAACTTAAGTTTATACACATATAATGTTCGTATAAAAGTCACGAACATATACGAGCAACTAACTTATTTTCCCCACAAGTGTTTTCAAGAAATTTAAATTTTTCCTTACTTAAATTCTAAATATTCTAAGCCTCAATTTCAATAGTTATTGAAATTTTAATCGCGAACTACCTTACCATGATTTTGTTTGAAAATTTGGTTTAAACATATCTAAAATTTTACAAGATGAAATTCAAATCTTTTTCTTTCATTAGAAAATTATAATCCAATAGGTCCGGATAATTCTTGTTTCGAAGAATTCCGACTTATATTGGATCATATACGCTCACTTGAAGTTCGAATCAAAAATTACGAACTACCGCCACGTGATAAGCTCATTTTAATAAAATTTAATTAATTTGTTTAACATTCAATAAGTTTATAAATTATAAACCTATTTTCTTATAATTTCAACACAAACTAATTAAACGTTCAAATTCAACTTGAAAATATCAAATATCCAAAATCGTCGAACATTCCTTATTGCGTTTTAGATAGAAAATTTTATCACTTAAATATATAGTAAATGCCCAATAGTACCTAAGGATATGGTATCCACAAGTCCATTTGACGCAATGAAGGTAGATGATCACAGAAATGAACAACTTAAAAATAAAGTAAGAAAGGTACCTTGATGGGTATTAGTTTTCTTTCTTCTTACCCTTACGCCCAGGGCACGAGAGCAGGAAATGGCCTAAGTCCTTGCAATAACGGCAAAAGAGAGGACTAAGGCACTTGTTAGCATAGTGGTCCTTGGCGCCACAACAATTCTGACATTCTTCCTAGAATTGGAGTCTAGGGATTTATTGTCGGATTTCCCCTTCCTTCCTTTATTAGCAACTGCGGCACCACTATCAGTACCCTTATCGGCTTCCTCAAGACTAAGCATGATAACCACTAGCTCATCAAAAGGCTCGACCAATTTTAGAAGAAAATATGTTTTGAGGTTCTTGTTGAGATCACGAACAAATTTATGATTCTTCTTCTTTGCAGTGTCAATGTACTCAAGCCCATATTTGGATAGAGAGTCAAAAGAGGCGGCGTATTCCGCCATGAAAGAGCTACCTTGAACAAGGTCCATAAAATATTGGGCCAACACGTCTTTCTCACTCTTGGGAACGAACTTTGCTTCAAACTTTTCTCGGAATTGCTTCCAAGTTAGATTTTTCTCTTGAACTTCAGAGGTCAAATGCTCATACCAATCCAATGCTCGTTCCAGAAGCATACTAGAAGCCACCTGGACTCGATACAAATCTTCTAGATTCATGTGGGTAAAGATGTGTTTGAATGAGTATTCCCAGACATTTTTCTCTAAGAAAAGAAGAAAGAAACATGTTATTCTCAAAAGAATTTCGAATGATTCTGAATCAATGAACAAGGAATCATAATATAAGATAGGATATGACGGGTCCTAAGATAGGGGTGAGCGCTTGGTTGGTTCGGTTGGTTTGGACCTAAAAAAACTCAAACCGAATTAAAACCAAAAATTTTCCAAACCGAACCGAACCAAATCGAATTAATTTCGGTTAATTCGGTCGGTAACCGATTTAACCGAACTTGAAGAATGCATTATTATTCAAATGATGGATTCAGTCAAAGTAAAACATATATTCATGTTTGGAGAAATTTTATATTGTAAATTTTATGTTTATGATAAGATTTGATCTATTTGCAACAAATGTCTTTATATTATAAAACTGAACTAATTATTTAAAGTACTAGGATACCATAAAACAAGATACTAATTTAAAAGTTCGGTTAATTCGGCTAAACCGATAACCAAAAAGATTTATTTTACAAACCGAATTCAAACCGATTTAGTTTTAAAATTGAACCGAACCGGCCAAAATGAACCGGTTTAGTCACTTAGTTCGGTTTGAACCGAATATTGCTCACCCATATCCTAAGACTCGATTTAAATCCTAAACACGATTTCCTAAGAGAGACTTCGGACAATGATCCTTGCCATAGTATCTTATATTGTTCTGAACTCGACTCTGATACCAAATGTAACGCCCTATCTCAATACTCGCGTTAGCCAAGGCCATTGCAAACAATGGTGTCAACTAACCCGAAGAATAAGTTGTTGAGGAGCGACCATCAGTATATTAGTTTTGAACAAGTGTTAAATATGTCGGATAATATGGTCTCACTTTTTATATCTCATAGGGAAATTCGACACATCTAATTCAAGTCCAAATCTACTATTTAGTGGTTACATATAATTCCGAATCAATATAAAATACATAACTATAAAATCAGAGTCAGACACAGATATTCACAATATCACTAAGACTGAAATAGATATGAATAAGACACATAAAAGTAAATACAAAGATAGTGGCCATAATTGATCCACTATACAATAAAAGAATAGATACATGTACTACAGAAGAGAATATGTACACATGTGAGTCACTATCTCAAATATATAAAAGTCAAAACTACTAAATAAATTCGATTAGTAAAAAGGAGAGGCTAGTCCATGCTACAGTTAGGGAGAAGCACAGGTAATACCTCGGTTTAACTGAGTATTATTTATAAGAGAATAAATAATAAACGGATCAGTATAGCTATACTCGTTATAATATACTGAGATAGAAATAGAGATATAAATAGATGATAACATAGAAGTAATAACAACAATGATCACAAGTAAATGTGAAGGCTCGGAAAAATGTCTACAATACGTCTCGTTGAAATCTCGATGATATAAAAGATTATCACACTCAAAAGATATAGCTATTCACGAGAAATGATGTCACCCATCAATTCTATATGAGATAGAAAATACGATAACAACACATGGATATTCATGAGAAATGACGTCGCCCATCAATTCTACATGAAATAGAAAACACGATAGCAACACATAGATATTCATGAGAAATGATGTCTTACATCAAGTCTACATGAAATAGGAAATATTGGACCGCGTAACTCGCCGACATGAAATGATCAGAAGATCATTGATATAATCAAATGAACCGAAGTTCTTCAAGATGATCTGAAGATCATCGATGATCAAGTATAGTGAAAACTACGCCAAGCTAGTAAATATAAGAGTCGAGCTACATGTCACATAACAACTTGCTCTACTCAAATACTTGCGAACAAGTTATATATTCCACTAGAAATACGAAACGATCATTGCCACGGTGTTCAATCGAATGAGTCCAAGAATTAACCATCAAAGCAAATACAAGGGGTCATAGTCCTTGTTTTTATTGAGGCATTTGATTAGATTTCTCATACGAGAAAGAAAAAGGTTTATCAAATATATACTAGTAGATTTGTAAATCAATCTACAAAATAACATCATCCAATGAAGTCGGATTAGGAACCAGTTTGGAAAATAACTTAATGTAATGAAGTAGAGTTAGAAATCGTTTAGTAAAAGACTTGGTATCTACTAATAATTTAAAACCCTTTTATATAATTTCGAAGTGGCAAATCTCGTGTAATAGCGATCGAAATAACAATCGAACTAAGAATTCACATTTTAATAACGTAACTTAAATCTCATGACTATCAAGTCTAAATTCGTTTATCATGAATGAATCGAATGTCCGTCAAGTTGAATTGCTGGAAAACATGAATTAGAGCAACTGACAAGTCAGAGGAAAAGAGAAAACAGACCGAAACTTGGTCGGGGATAAGCCTGAATGTACCGGAACTATCGATAGTTCAAACGTCTGGACCTAAATTAAGCAGCATGCCAAATGAGAAGTCTGGACCTAAATTCAGACGTCTGATCTACTTCAGACGTTTGAAAATAGAATTCAGACGTCTGAAATTGGTCTCTCTCAATTTCCAGAGGCCAGTTCAAACGTCTGAAATTTATTTCAGATGTATGACCTACTCTGTGAATGTTTTTCAAGGGGAAAACATCACTTAATCGCTTCGGGTAGATACATGTTCACTCTAGACTCTTGGCTATGTTAAAAGCACTCCCAAACGCACTAAAGCATGCACATGTACAAACGTCCATTCATTGGTTTACACAAGGATACTCATATAAATGAAATCAAATCTCATAAATTGGAGAGTTAACAACCAAACCAACCAATTCATAGGGTGCACACAAATACATACGTGCCAAGGGCACACTAGACAAGCTTATAGCTTGAGGCATAGATGTGAGTTCTCAAAGAACTCACATTTGTTTGCTGGAAGCAAGGAGATGCTCTAAAACCAAGCAAGATCAACTTATCTTCCAAGATAGCTTGCTAATCTTCAATCTAAACATATATAAATTAATTTCCTAGTTAGGTCAAAAGAAATTTCAGAAATTGACGAGAAAGCAAGAAGGAGATGGAAACGCATACACAAGTTGCCTCCTTGATTTTCACCTTGATTTGGATCCTTAAGATTGAGCCAGGGCATAGGGAACATTAATTTCTTTTTCCACTCTCCATTTTTTGTTTTCTTTGAGGTGTTAGAGTGAGTGAGGGAGAGGGGACTGTGGGAGTTGTTAAGTAGGGCTGAAATGAATTAGTTTGGCTAACCGAAGCCTACCCGAAGTCCCACATTTCCCAAACTCCAAATATATCAATATTTATAGTTTTTCTTGTCATAAACGGTATTTTAAACTTAATGGGAGTAGTCTCGAGTCCAAATTCATCCATATGGAAAAAATGACTTTTTGGATGCACACGATTAATGATGTTATATTTAAATATACGATCGTTAAATATGTTGGTTGTTACATGAATGAAAAGTATACCGATTAATGTCCGAGTACAACGAGTGATGTTTCCCTGAAAAGAAATTGCTCTCTCTATGACGTTTTAGGTTCCTTGAGCAATCGTTTCACAATGATGAAACGGATCCTCTCTGTGATGCTGCGCAGAAATCACAAAGCGACGACAAATGCAGGAAGTTTATTTGCACAGTACAGAACAACGGAGGAAGAAGATGCATAGGAGAGAACATAATAAAATGTACATTCTATCTCTCAAAAGTTAGCTATTTCTTAGCATAGCAAGCCAACAATCTAAGGCCCAATTAATCACAAGATCCAGGAGACCCAAAACCCTATCTTTGACCTTTAATATTAATTACGAAAGTTTTGTTCATGGCATGGCATTGCCTCAATTCACACATCTCCTTTTTCTTTTGATATAGTATATAAAGACATTATTATTTTATATATATATATATATATATATATATATATATATATATATATATATATATATATATATATATATATATACAGATAAATTATATTATTTTTCCGATTTGGACTTTAAAACATCCCCAAACCACTTATATGTTTCAACACTTTACAATGTAAGTGGCCTTCCGCTCAGTAAGCAAGATAATGTACACAACATTATAACGTTGGCAAATTGTATTCAAACCCACAGATTTATATAGTAGCCCTCTAAAACATAAAATAATCGGTAAACCTAGAAATTTGATTAGTAGTCCCCACTTTTTAATAAAACAAAATTACCTTTTCACGTACGGTGACAGCATGGTTTTTCCCTGTATCTCGTAGTTGCCCTACGTGGTTTGTTAGTGTACCGCGTAGATGATCTTCGTGGTTCCTTCTGGACCACGTAGGATAATTACGAGGTAAACCAAAAAACCACGTAGTGCAACCACGAGATGTTTAAAAAACTGAAGAAAAAAATATAATAGAAAAAATGATATTTTCGTCATTATAGTTTTTTGATAAAATGAGGGGATACTAACTAAAATTGTGGATTGGAATACAATTTGCCTATAACATTTGATGCTACAGATAATAAAGACACCGATTCATTTTATTTTTCTAATTTTGCAACAGCAAACAGGTAAAAGTGAGAAAGGGGATTTTCTTTGTTAGCTCTCGAACTGTGAATGAATCCCATAGTAACGTCATTAATGAGAACCGAGTAAAATGAGTGCGTGTGACTAGTGCACAAAAGTTAGATTATGCAAAATTATATCAAAGTGGATTAATAACTAATGTACATTAGTGCATAACTCCAATGTATGTGTCCCTGTATCTCCATAAACAAAGTGATCACTTGTCTTCCTCCATCATGATTAGGATTCAAATTCACTTTTATTTAGTCATACTTATCCTAAACTACACTCCAAAACATAAGATCACAACTTTTTTAAAAACGATCAACAAATGAACAAATAATCTCCTCAACCATGATATGCCACACAAATATTTGAAATAATTTTTAAATGCGAGTGTGCCTGTATTCGCATTTGCATCTTCATCCGTTCTTTCAAATATCGTGTACTATAATGAAAGAAATATAAAGCATAAACGCTTCTTCAAAATAAATCATTATTTGGTTTTAGAACCTTCCTCAAAGTGATTAACAATATCCTCCAACATGTTTGTGCATGTTTCCCAAGTAAAATGGACACATGCATAGATCCAAAGCATCACCATCCTAACACTAAAGAAAATACTGTCATAAGACACCACATGTCACAGAATACATGCACATGTGCACCAGTTTTACACTAGTAAAGAGCAGTAATAACAATGATTTTTCGCAGAAACCTAGAAACAGAAACAGTCAGATATCCCCGCCAATTCACCAAAGGCACCAATACTGTATTAATGCAAAGCTAAAAAGGGAAAACACCATGAACCAACCCGTGAGCTCGCTCTTTTTTGATCTTTCCAGCCAGTACACAAGATATATAGATAGAATAACAAAATCTTGGATAACACCAAAATCTCCACCTCTCCACCAATCAAAACCCGCCACATGAGCCATGCAATCTGCAACCTATCCCATTCACCAAAAAGTGCTTCCAACAAACGCATTCAAAACGCACGCTATTTCACCATTTACATCTTCTTCCCCAATCAAACAATGCCGAAAAAGTCGAAAAAGAAGAAGTTACTGAGCCAACTCTCCTACCAAGACAGTCCCGACCAGGATGTAATAACCGATATGCAGGTCGCGTGCCTGCTCCAGCAAAGCTACAACGAGCCAACGGAGAGCCCGACCATAACGGACATATTTGGATCGTCATGTTCGTCGTCCTCCGTCCCGTTCCCAGGGTCGCCCTCCGTCGAGTGCGACGGGGACGGGCTAGCCAGGAGGGCCCTCAGAGGGAGAGAGAGGTGGGTCTTTTGTGCGTCTACCGATCATTTTTGCGCAAGTAAAGGGGCTTTGTCGCTTAAGTTGGATCACGAAGAGGTTTTGACCGCTTGGTCGGATAAGGGCTCCCTGTACATCGATGGAGAAGGGCCTCAGGTCGTGCCCGAGCTTCTTGAAAGTGATGTTATGGAACCTAATGTAATACGCTTTAATTAATTATCACTGGATGATGTTATGTTGTAGTGTATGTAAAAGTTGAATTATGCATATGTTTTATTTTTGACAGATGCAGATATGGGTAGATGTGGGTAATGGAGCAGGATGGAGAGTACCTGAAATGTGTGGAAGAGAGAGCTTGCACAGCAGCAATGGCTGTTGGGATAGGAAGGAGAGGGTGATGAGATACAGGGAAAAGAGGCAAAGCAGGCTCTATGCTAAGAGGATTAGGTACGAAGTTCGGAAGCTCAATGCTGAGAAACGGCCACGGATTAAGGTACCCTACATGATTTTCTCTTGAATTTTGAGTTGCTGATTGATGATGAAGAAGGTCTTATTTTAAGCTGAATTGTATGCAGGGTCGCTTTGTAAAGAGGACGGATGGTGAGAGTGAGACACATCTTGTAGCTTGACTGATAAAAAGAAAGAAAGTTCATCAGTGGCCAGCTTGGTTCATCTTCTTCTTCTTGTGCATTTATAAAACAGTATATTTAGCAAGCATTTGTCAAAGTGATTTTGATTGTGTATTAATGAACTAGAAGATGTGAAATGAAATCAGTTGTGTAGTGCATCATTTTTATCAGTTCCTTTTCTTGATTTGATCTACATTTTGGAAAGCAAACTAATGGCAGATGTGTGAACTTGCTGCCCAACCATAAAACCGTGAAAAAGCCCTTCATCGCTTCCTTCAGCGGGACCAATTCTTCTGTACCTAAATGTCCCCAGTGTCACCTCCAATCAAATCTCCCTATTTCGATTTTTTTGCATTTTAGTCTTCGGACAATTAAAGGGTTTAACTGCAAAATACGAAAATCAGGGGATTGTGATTGGTTGGAGACACACCAAATTTTGGTACAGAAGAATTGATGCGTGAGCCGGCTACCCAACCCTTAAAGCCATGAAAAATCAGTAATGTTGACCGTAAAAGACCGAATACTGCCACTGTGTACATGGGCCTCTATGTTAAAAGCCCATAGGTTACAGTTACATTGTACATATAAGCCGCTACCATCAATGTAAACAACGTTTTTACAATTCAAATAATACAATCAGTGTTGTAATATATAAAAGTGAATATGCTTTTATGATATTTTATTTAGTCCCACATCATGAGGATAAGTTTAACATCAGCTCCAAAATCTATATATAAAGGAGCCAATATAATAGAAATGTACACACTTGAAGTAATAGAAATAAAAGTCTCTCCCCTATCTTTTCAGTTCTCTCTAATGGCTTTTTGTTTAACATATGTTCTGTTTTATTTTATAACACGTTATCAGCATGAAGCTCTAACCGATCTAATTATAGATCTCAAAACAGTAGGTTATTTTTCTGACCTGATTGATTTGATTTTTCAAATCTTCATTTTTGTTAGATCTCATCTCATTCTAAATTTAAATCTATTGTGTTATCTTCTAGATTTTTTGCTTAGACTTATAATTTTAGAACTCATATAGATCTACACTTTGAGATCTTATTCTTATTTTGTTAATCATATTTCAGATCTCAATCTATTATAGATCTGATTTTTTTTGATGTAATCATACTGTTGATCTTAAAATTATACTCAAATTATATACATTTGAGATCCCTACATGATTTAAAATAAGATGTTGATTGCAGCGATTTATCCTTTTGGATTCGACAAATTTTTGTTCTTCTCTATTCAATTTGATTTTGTTACATAATTCATATTTCCAGAAGAAATGTTGTATTGTTTCTTAGAGAAATAAATATAAATATAATACGTATCTAGAAGATCGTATTAAGTTCAGATTTAATATTGATATATATGACAAAAATTGAATTTTGAAAAATAAACAAATGAAAAATCATAAAGTATATTAATTCATTGGAATCTGAAACAATATGAACCTGAAGTTCATATGTTGAAGAAGAAAAAAATTATAGTCCGAAGCTTTTTCTTAAATGTTGTGACATGAAAATATTATACTTCCAGAAAAAGTTAAAAGTGACACACACATCATAATATGTGACAATAACGTTGGATTCTATAGAAAATCTATAAACGCGTTTCATCTAACTGACATCTTTTATCTACATTTTATATTAATTGAATATCCTGAAGATATAGTATGCATGTTAATCTCTTAAAGAGATGTTTTAGAGATTTAATTTTATATAGCAAATCCGATATCCTAGAAGAGATGTTAGATTTTTTTTTTGTTGCATTGCAATTACATAAATAAAAGATATGTTCCCTGAAGGAATATCATACACTCAAGAAGTAGTGATTTTTTTCTCTCTTGAATCTTATTTTTATTTAATGCACCTAATTTTGTTACTGCATTTAAGGTTTGATGTGTATTTTTGGATATTGATATGACATTTCAATAGTTTGTATATATTTATCTCTAGAGGATATAAGTTCATCTCAGAAGCGGTGATAACAAAAATATCTTTAGAGGATATTTGTATATGGTAAAATATCTCTAGAAGATATCTGTTTATTTGAAAATAATAAAATATTCCCAGAAGAGATTCTACAATTAAAGGTGATAAAATATTTCTAGAAAAAAATTCATAAATTTTTCCTAAATGGTGTTTATGGAATATCCAAGAAGCGATATTAGATTTTGATATGTCTATAAAAGAATTTTCATTGAAATATTTTCAAATATCAAAGTTGATAATGCAAATTTAATGACTAAAGAAAATATGCATCTCGAAGATCATAAGCTAAGATTTAAATATTGATCTTAATTTAGCACACCTGAAGTGTATGCAGAAGCAATTTTTGTTATAAAAATGGAAAATTTAGAATCTGCAGTTTCTATAATGGTAAGAGATAATTTTGTTATAAAAAGAAAGATCTAAATGATTTTTATATAGAGTGTATAATTTGAACCTAAAACATGTAATTTTTATGTTGTAAATTTTATGTATAGATCTGCAAGTTTATGGAATTAATCATATTAAAGAATGTAAAATCTTGGTTCTATAATTATGCACTTTTACTCAATTCTCGATTAGACATTATGCATATATATGGTATTTTAGAAAATATGATTATTGAGAATGCAGTACAACTATAAGTTGTTTATTTCAGTTTTGTCGTTGATCAATACTGTAGCTAGATCCAAATTTTATTATGTTGATTTAAGTAAAATTTATTTTTTAATTCATATATTTAGACCGTATAATGGTTATTTTTGTTAGTTTTATAACAAACTTATTAAATGTATCCTTATGGTAATATATATTGTATTGCCATATTATTTTAAATGTGTTAAAAGAATTAGTTATTAGAAGTAAATGATATATGTTTGTATTTAGAAAAAGAATAGACATATGTATTATTATTCGATGTATTTGGCATCTAATATCTAATGTAATAGAAGAAGTTTTATAAATCAGATATGAGACCTGAACTTTTGGATTATGAAAAAAAAAAGAAACTTCTTGATGAAGTTTACAAGTTTGAAATCTTGACAATTAGGAAGAATGTAAAAGCTTCTAAATTATAAGTATGTTAAAAGGTTGAAAACCAGAAGTTCATTATAAATTAATAAACTAGATATAATATGTATGTTTATATATATGCATAGGAACTTGAAGTTCCTTAATCAATCAACTTGAAATACTTCATAATTTAAAAGCCTGAAGCTTTATTGAAACTGTGTGAAATAATAACATTAATAAAATTGATATCCAAAGATTTCACAATTTTCAAAATGAGTTGTATCTTGCATATATATATATATATTTATATTTACATATTATGTTGAAGAATAAATTTTAACAACTTGAAGTTGTTTATATATTTTATTTGAACTAGAAGTTCAATACAATGGAAGTAGAAATTCAATACAGTTTAACAAACTTGAAATTATTTATATATTATTTAAACCAGAAGTTCAATATGGATTAACAAGTCAAAGTTGTTCATATATTTCATTTGAAATAGAAGTTCAATACAATTCGAAATTAGATATTTTGGATATTATGAAATGATATTTAAGATTCACATTGACATTACTTGATAAGCAAAAATTAATGATTGGAACATTATAAACAATTTGTTCTAAAATTAATAACTTGAATGAGAGAGAATATGCAAATCAATTACATATGTAATGCATGGACGCATGTTTATACACATGTATGCGAATATTTAATTAACAACCTGAAGTTGTCATAAGCTCATATTATAAATTATGCATATATTATTTTATATTTTTGAAAGTCGATTGACATCAATATTGAATGACCTGAAGTCGTGTGCATATTCAAATGATAGAAAATTCCTCCAAGTCATTAGATCATTGAAAGGGAATAAGCAATACAATATGAATGCATCTTATCCACTAAAAAGAGCATCATCCTCCTACAATTGAAATACATCTAATGTATTTGCTAGCTATGATGCTATAATGGATCAAAAATGAATCCAAAGTAGGTTTATTATTTAAAATGACAATGTTTGTCAACATTGAGGGGGACGATAAAGGAATCATCGATGTTAAATATTTGCTAACATATAGAATTATGCAAAGTATTAAGTAACTTGCATAAATTATCAATTATGTCCTTGATAGATTTTCTCTAATATACATTTGAACTCCAAAGGATCAAAAGGTATAAATCACAACTGAAATGTGGTATAAAAGTCAGTTCAAAATATCTTTGGAGTAAGTCATAAAGATGCAAAATAAAGGAGGTGAGTGTTCCTGAAGAAACACTTAAAGGTGCTTTGAAAGAAACCCATGACATGATTGTCAAAATAACCCCAGCAGTGGTTTAGGTACCTAAAGCATGATAAGTTTTAAATTATGTATAGAACCGACAAGAAATAATCATCGATGATAAATTAATAAATAATAAAGCGCTTATATTTATAAATGGATTAAAAATCCCATATTAGAGAGAAACATGATTGAACATCATGAAATTTTCCTAAATAAGATATATGGACCTGTAGTCCATAAGATATGAACCTGTAGTTCATAAGATAAAAATAGAAATATATATAATGACAAAAGCACATGGAAGTTACTGAAGCACCATAGAGTGTCAACAACATGTTAAGTGTCATGAGCATTGTATTTTCAGAGATAATTGAATTGATTAAAGTGGTGAAAGTGTTTAAAACGCTTACAATACCCTGAAGATATAAACGATGAAAGTATACAAATTCCAGAAGAATTTAAATAACTTTGGTAGTGATAAAGGGCAAGAAATGTAGATTACAACATTCTTTTAAGTATTATTGTGATGAATCTTGAAATAATTCATGATGAGTAGATCACTTCGTGCTTTCAAGAATTGTTGTAATGAAACTCTTAATATCCATTAAAGTGGCAGTTGCGATATGCAAAAATTATTATAATATATAAGTTCCTAAAGAACATAAATAACATTTGTTATTATAAAGAATACTAAGAATGATAGATTACAACATTCTTCTAAGTATTTTTGTAATGAAAACCTTGATATATTTCAAGGTGAGTAGATTACTTCCTGCTGTAACAACCCGAAAAATCTGAACCAGTTTAAAATTTAAATTTGGCTATTTTAGTGTATTTTAAATATTTATAATAAATTATTTTAAATAATAACGACGAAAAGTATGTTTGAATCGATGTTTGAAAATAAATATATTTATTTTAAATTATAAACAAGGCCGGAAATGGCGCGGCAGTTTCAAATTTTGAATTCGAACTTTGACTGACTATACCGGGTAAAACGGATTTTAGTGAAACAAAAAATATTTAAATCTGTTTATGAATATCTTTCTAACGAATCTGAAAAATCGAAGTTTCGTAGCGGGAATCAAAAGTTATGGCCAAATGAATTTTCAGGAAGGTCGCTATAGAATTTATATAGCCCAGGAAAATAACCATTTTGCAAATGATCTCAGAATTCGACGAAACTACTTTTGTTGGATCCGGGATGTCAAATTATTGCTAGGTTTCATATTCCAGAATTTTTGAAGTTAATATGTGAGTGTGGCGAAGGAAAATGTGTTTGGGTGATTTTTGTTAAATTGGATCGACCAGAAAATAGCCATTTTGCAAACAGTCTCAGAATTTGACGAAACTGGTTTTGTTGGGACCGTATCATCAAAACATAGCTAGATTTATTTTTCTAGAATTTTTGGGATCAGTATGTGGCCCCGGCAAATTGAAATGTATGTTCAAATCAAATATTGAATGTTTTATATTTTAATTTGAAGAAAAACTGACTGAGACAGTCGAATGGGCCTACGAAACATATCCCATTGTGTTCGGAATGGGGGTATTTAGCTAAGGGCGATGGTCATTGGGTTTGAATTGGTGTTCGTGTGAGAAAACCCCTAATTTTTTGAAATAATAAATATCGGCGAATCAGATTTTTTCTTTTATAAAAAAAATAAAATATCGAGAAAACCCCCGCCTCTCTTCACGATCGACGGCGAAACCCAGCTCTCCCCTTCCCGACCGATTTCCGGTCAATCCACTTCGAATTAGCCCCCGCTTCTTTGCAACTTTTTGAAGCTCATCTCCTCCACTTCAAGTCAATACCAGCCTCGCTCCCCCTCGCTTTGTATTTCGTGAGAACCGCGTCCTCAAAGATCCGACCTTCATCGCGCCACCGCCAGTGATTCAGGCCGTCGAGTGGGGCCCCCTTACCATCGACAGGCGCGCCTTTCCATGCTCTAGGCCGTGGTCAAGCCCGATTCCAACCTCGTGCAACCGTTTGTGCTAAAATCAAAACCTAGTTTTGAAGAAATCGCTGAAAGTAACGGCCAGGTTTTATTTTAAAGGCCATAACACTTTTAAGTGTTGCAAACCATGATTTTCAAATAAAATCATATCTTTTTGTTGTGTTGTCGAAATCCAGCGAAACAAGACACACTGGGACTGTGCAGACGTCTTCTACATTTTAGAAGGGATCGGATATTTTTCTGAGCCTTCTACAATTTTTGGAGGAGTGGAACCCAATGTGAGATTTCTGAATTATAAACGATATGGAAAACAACGATGTATAAATTATATAGACGAAGTATGAGTTATATAAGCATTGTACACCTCATGTATAAGCGTTGTATAAGTTGTATGTTCGATGTATAAGTTATATATGCGTTGTAAAAATGATATATGCGTTGAAAAGAATTGAAATGAAATCGAGATATAGTTATATACGTATATATATATATACACTCCCCTCATCCACAGACCATGGACGATATATATTGGTTGTGATATTGTTTGGATTATTGGTTGATGTGAAATTTGGTGAATATCATGAATGGTTGATTTGAAATGATTGATTGTGGTTGAAATCCCAATAGGATTAGTATATGGGAAAATTCGTCTGCGTACGAACTAGATATTGAAAATCCCCATTGTCAAAAGCTGCGAGGCTTTAAGGTAGAGCGATGAGCCGTACTAGGGACGGTGCCGGTTTTAACTACCCTGCCGTTATGCTGCCGAAATTTTCAATAATATTCATGTGTTAGAATTATTTTCATGTGTTGAAAACCATATTCATGTGTTGAATAGAAATTCATGTGTTGAATAAATTCTTTGAAAGATAAAAATAACATTTTATCACATATATAGACTATATATAACATTTTAACCTTATGTATGAAATATATAAAATAATCGTGTTTGCAAATAAATTGTTTTACAATAAAAATCAAATTTTTATGATATATGTGAACTGTTAAAAATAGTGATGTGTTGAAATAAATATCTATTGGATAAAAATATCATTTTTATCAAATATATGAAGTGAATAGGGTTTTGAAATCGAAGAATGAATTATATTTATATATGTATATAAATATAATTAAAATAAATCGAATAACGACGCTGCAGTTCATATTTTGAAATCGTAACTTCAAACGATTGTACCGGGAGATCTGACCATCGGATTTTCCCAAAACTGAAACCGTTGGATTCGTTTTGAAAAGATCTTTCTAATGATATAAAATTTGTGAAGATCCAACGGTTATATTTTCAGATGTGTGTAAATCAAATCTGAAGAAAAACAGCGTCATGGCCGCGTTATGGTCATTTGAGCGAATTGGCTATTTTTAAATAAATAAAAATAGCGATAAATCGTGATAAAATATTATAAACGATATGGAATGGAAATAAACTGAATTTGCTCGGTTTATTTGATATCTTATTGTTGAATGTATTTGGCGTGAAAATTACATTAAAGAACAGAATTATTGATGTCGAATAATTTAACCATTGAAATGAATTGATTTGAAATTCTAAATATATGTGAATTATTTGAAAAGACCGAGTTAATTCTCATTTCAAATAATTGATCGATGGTTAGAAGTCAAAGATATGAAGATGGTGCAAGACCGATGATCTTCACGTCGAATGGAGGGGTGCTACTGATGCTCATGATAGGAGTAGCTACCTTGAAGGGGCTGAAGTGGTAAACGTCCGGACGTACTTGTTGATTGTACGGATATGTGCGGTACAAGGTGCCTTCGGTTTCGTTCAGACCCAGAACGAACATGTAAATGGACTGTGTATCTGACATTGGATTCTGTTCTGTGTTGATTGATCTCTATTAAATATATATCTGTTTGGCGGTGGAGAATTTATTCTCTTGCTTAATGACCTTCTCTGAGACGTACGAGCTCAGAGGTTATATATCGATAGAAATCAGTCGCATGGAGTGAATTGCCTGTGTGACATGCCTAAGTGGCAGATGATCAAGGCTTCTGTTGAAAAGCAAAGTCTTGTGGTGCATGATCAAAGCACGGCCTGTGTGGCGTAGCTTTTTGTATAACGTTGATTCGCGAGCCACACACCCCGGTATGAACCAGAAATGGGAGAGGACCTCAGAGAGGACATGCGTTTCCTTCTAGCAAGGTTGGTGTCAGTGACCTACCAGCCCTGACATTTATGTTATTTTCACCTGTGTGGTTGTTGGATTGCGACGCGCCTCAGATATATCGGTGACTATGTGGAGATGATGGAGTCATTTGGCTCATTGACGCCCCAAGGGGCAGGGAAACGCAGTGTTCAAGCATTTTAATCCACATCGGTGGACCGACCCTGACGATCCAAGGGTCACTCGAGCTCTGATCCTGAGACACGGGCTAGAGCGTCTCGAATTTGGTAAGACTATCTTTTGCCTTGGTTCATGACGGAAATTCAATTTCCAAATACGACATCGTGCGGTTTTGATTGTATACCTATATATGGCGACATAGTGGTATGGGGCATTAATGCCGTCTATGATTGATACTTATGATTTGAAATTGTTTTTGAAACATATAAACACTAGTAGTAATATCAAATGATTTTGTTTTATTCGTATCAAGAAGATTTTGGCCATTATAAGGTAAAACTCTATCCTCCGGTTTGCGTTGCATTGTGTGATGGGAACTGAGTCTTATAATGGCTTCATTTTTATAAAAAGCATTGCGGTGTTTAAAAGATATACTTGTTTTAAAGCACTGGCAATCCAATGGAGTAAACCCGTTCCGCGAAAGTGGCGTGGTCCTGTGATTGGCCATATTATAAAGTAAGTTAAGTAGATATCTCATACCAGTCCCATGACTGACTCGTAGTTTGTTTCACTTGCAAACTCGGGTGCCCCTGTTTCTATACGGGCAGCCTTATATTTAGGTTTTAGCAGGCTCTTTCTAGATAGCTGGAGCTGAAGATGGATTCTATCATCTATTTCTTTTTATGCTGTTCAGCTCATATTGTACATATAATGTTTTGTTTTTTCGATGTAGACATTTATGTATAGCTGAACTTTATTTGTACTAAGTATGATGATCCTGTATACTGTGTAACTTTGATGATTATGTTTATCCAGTGTATTCTATTGTACATTATCTGGTGTATTTATTTATTTCTGTTCTGCTATTATCTGTTTATGTGTTATATTCCAATGATTACCCTTGCTGCCGTGGAACGGGGTTTGGGGTCGTCACAAACGTGGTATCAGGGCTTTGGTTAAGCTTTGTTCTGGAATATAACATATTAACGAACTCATCAGAGATAGAACCAGTAGTGTTCCAGGACGAATAACTCATTACAGATAGGATCAGTAATATCCCAGAATGAGTGTAGTAGAATGAAATACACCTCGATAGACGCATTTACATTCAAGTATATGTCTCTATGCTTTAAAATTACCTTTTCTAGTTGGCCTAACACTTTGTCTGCCATTTGCAGACATAGAAAAATGAGTGGCAGAAACAGAAGAAGAAATTCTATGGTTCAACAATGTAAACTTTTTAATCATATAGTCTGAATGATTTTAAAGAGTATATGAATTAATTAGTATATTTTTGAAAGATAAAAACAAATTGATTGTTGTTTGTGTTGTGTGATTGTGGATTTGATTAATTAAATTACTAGAATGATAGTTAATTTAATCAATAAGAGAATGATGGTAAATTTATTCGATTAAATCACACATTGAACTGATTTAAAAATAGAAATATATACATGTACATTATATATGTTTGAACAGGTAAATGGATTAGCTGTTGAGTAAAGAATTTATTTGCGAGCCTGACAAATAGGTAAACCTTAATGAGTTGGATGCGCAATTTTATTTATTATATCAACTTCTGTGAGTGCCATTGGATGCGGAGTGCTGGTTGTTCTGTGTGTAATAATAAATGTCGCCATAGGGTAGTAACAATTAATTTTGAACTACACTACATGGCATACTTCTTGAAGATAGGCATACTTCATCATATACCACATAAGCATTTGGAGCTTGTGTAACGAGGTTGAAGATTTACCATACGAGCGAGAGGCTTGTATGGCTATGACTATATTTTACAGGTTGAACTGATGACTGATATGGACCATATAAAATGTAACGGTAAATTGCAAGATTAATAAAAAAACCCACACGGGTCTGGAGATGACAACAAACACGTCTCTCTGGTCATTAAGGCACAAAAACCATTTATAGGGTGACGAGAATTTTTTCTCTGGAGTTATGATCTATACACACTCCCTTGTGGACACCGGAATATATCACCATAAATATGTGCATGCTTATTAGGATTTATCGGGTACCTAATACGGCCCAATAAATTTCCAAACCCCTCCCAAGGAGGTTATGGCGAAATTTTTCGAAAATTTAGGGTGTTAGCCAAATTTTTGAATAATTTGAAAATTCTTAGAAACTAAAAAGTTGAAGAATGGAAGCCAGAATGAAAGTAGAATTGGTTAATTAAACAACTTTCGACTTCGTTCCTTTTCGGGGACGAAAAGTTTTAGGTGGGGGAGATTGTAACAACCCGGAAAATCTGAACCAGTTTAAAATTTTAATTTGGCTATTTTAGTGGATTTTAACTATTTAAAATAAATTATTTTAAATAATAACAACGAAAAGTATGTTTGAATCGATGTTTGAAAATAAATATATTTATTTTAAATTATAAACAAGGCCTGAAATGGCGCGGCAGTTTCAAATTTTGAATTCGAATTTTGACTGACTATACCGGGTGCAAAATAAAACGGATTTTAGTGAAACCAAAAATATTTAAATTTGCTTATGAATATCTTTCTAAGGAATTTGAAAAATCAAAGTTTCATAGCGGGAATCAAAAGTTATGGCCAAATGAATTTTCAGAAAGGTCGTTATAGAATTTATATAGCCTAGGAAAATAGCCATTTTGCAAACGACCTCAGAATTCGACGAAACCACATTTGTTGGATCCGGGGTGTCAAATTATTGCTAGGTTTCAAATTCCAGAATTTTTGAAGTTAATATGTGAGCGTGGCGAAGGAAAATGTGTTTGGGTGATTTCTGTTAAATTGGATCGACCAGAAAATAGCCATTTTGCAAACGGTCTCAGAATTCGATGAAACTGGTTTAGTTGGGACCTATCGTCAAAACATAGCTAGATTTATTTTTCTGGAATTTTTGGGATCAGTATGTGGCCCGACAAATTGAAATGTACGTTTAAATCAAATATTGAATGTTTTATATTTTAATTTAAAGAAAAACTAACTGAGACAGTCGAATGGGCCTACGAAACGTATCCTATTGTGTTTGGAATGAGGCTATTTAGCTAGGGGCAACAGTCATTGGGTTTGAATTGGTGTTCGTGTGAGAAAACCCTAATTTTTGAAATAATAAATATCGGTGAATCAGATTTTTTTCTTTCATAAAAAAAATAAAATACCGAGAAAACCCCCGCCTCTCTTCACGGTCGACGACGGAACCCAGCTCTCCCCTTCCCGATCGATTTCTGGCCAATCCACTTCGAATTAGCCCCCGTTCTTTTGCAATTTTTTGAAGCTCATCTCCTCCACTTCAAATCAATACCAGCCTCACTCCCCCTCGCTTAGTATTTCGCGAGAACCGCGTCCTCAAAGATTCGACCTTCATCGCGCCGCCACCAGTGATTCAGGCCGTCGAGTGGGGGCCCCTTACCATCGACAGGCGCGCCTTTCCAGGCTCTAGGCCGTGGTCAAGCCCGATTCCAACCTCGTGCAACCGTTTGTGCTAAAAATCAAAACCTAGTTTTGAAGAAATCGTTGAAGGTAACGGCTAGGTTTTATTTTAAAGGCCATAACACTTTTTGTGATGACCCCCAACTTCCGCATAATGAAAGCAAGGATGATCATTGGAATACAACATAAATATGGCAATACATAACACAGATAACGACATAAATATAAGAAAACTACATCATAACAACATCATGGCAGCGGAAATAGATGTCATCAAAATATAGAATCCCACAGTCACAGAAGTTCTAATTATTACATCAAAACCAAATAGAATGTAACATGTCTCAAAACTCCAAAGTACAGAATTAAAACTGGAATAAGTATGAATGTCTCAAGAACTCAGAAAATGTCTAACAGAAAATGAAATGAAGGAGAAAGAAAGATAGCAAGCCTTCATACTCCAAGTCACCTCAACTATAGAATCTCCAAGCAAAAACTCCAAGCAAGAACTCCAAGCAAAAACTCCAAGCAAGAACTCCAAGCGAAAACTCCAAGCAAGAACTCCAAGCGAAAACTCCAAGCAAGCTAAATAGGAACCTGTCAATTGGCTGCCCGTGTAGAGAGAGGGCACCCGAGTTTGCAAAGTGAAAACAAACACGAGTCAGTCGTGGGACTGGTATGAGAAACCTATACTAACCACTGAATATGACAAATCTAAGGACCATGCCACTTTCGTGGAACGGGTTTACCCCAATAGATTGTCTGTGCATATATTTATTAAATAAAAAGAATAACGCAATGCTTTTGAAAAATGAAATCATTATAAGACTCAGGTCCTATCACACAATGCAACGCACACCAGAGGATAGAGTTTTACCTTATAATGATCAAAAATGTAGAGTACGAGTCAAATACTATTTTAATATTATAAGTGTGTAATATGATTTAAATTACTTCAAAATAAATGTATTAATCCTAGACGGCATAGTACCCCATCCTACTATGTCGCCATAATAAGTATACAATCAAGTCCGTTATCTCGTATTGAGAAGTTGGGTTTCCATACTGAGTCAAGGCTAGGAACGAGATCCTTACCAATTCGAGACACTCTAGCAATGCCCCAGGATTGGTACTCTGTCCAACCCTTGGATAGCTGCAGGGCCGGTCCATACGTTAACGCTTAATGGATTGGCAATTCCTGAACACACGCCTCCCGATCCTAACGGACCTTTAAATTGGCTAAGAGCGACCAATATACCGAGGTACCTCAAATCCAACAACCACTTTTAGCTAGAAAGAGACGTGCGCACTCCCTGCGTTCCCTTGCTCCGTTTTAGACTCCACCGGGGTGTGAGGCTCGCGAAGTAACGTATACGCAAAGCTGTGTCCATACTGGACTATGCTTTGATCATCCTACAAGGCTCTGCTTTGCAACAATAAGCCTTGTTCGAGTGCAACTTAGCGTGTCACGTCAACAACTCATATCATGCGATCGATAATTATTTAACATATAAAGGGGTGTTAAGCAAAAGGATAAATCCTCCGCCACCAAACATTTATATATTAAATAAAATCAACTTAATTATATGAAATAAATTTCGACGTCAGACATGCGATCCATTTACAAGTCCGTTCTGGGTCTGAACGAAACTGGAGTCGTCTTATTTCGTGGGAAATAAAGACACTCGCAAATCCGAACCATCAACAAGAACGTTCGGACGATCACTACCATCGACCCATCAAGGTAGCTACTCCCATCAAGGCCAACAATAGCAATACGACCAACCGTCTTGAAGATCGTCGGTCTTCGACCGTCGTCTTCAACTCTTCAGGTTAATAACGCCGTATAATTATTTGAAATGAGATTAAACTCGGTCTTTCAAATAATTCGCGTAGTTGTATAAATTACAAAACCAATTTATATCGCTAGAAATACTTTATAACGATTTCACTATTTTTGTTTCAATTAAGAAAAGTTTTTTTTTTACTTAACGACGCTTCAGGTCAATAGAAGACCGTGGCACTGTTTTACCCAAATGTTGATTTACACTTAACTCAAAATCTGACCGTTGGATTTTCACGAAATTTATACCGTTGGAAAGATTTTCCCAAGACGGTCCTAACGGGTCCGGCTTTGGAAAAATCCGACGGTTGGATCTTTCTGTAAGATCGTACAAAGTTATGTTTTCGAAACGCGAACTACCGTGCGCGATTCGTTTTAATTTAATTAATATTTATAACTATAAATAAATATAAATCCATTTGGCGATGCACACAATTCAGTCAATACAACAAGCAAGTGCAGTCAATCATAACATGATTCTGTTTATGGTTTTGTCTTCTCTTTTATCATATGTAGATTTTGATAAAATTGACACTTTCAGTTCACATCCCTTCTATTTATATAAGAAAAGGGTATTTCCAAATTTTATTTTTTTATTTGTGTAAGAAAATGTATTTCATGACTTTATTTCATCAAAACAATGTAAATAAAAATGTAAATTTAATCTTGTCCTTTTATTAATAAACATAATATTAATAAAAGTGTATTTCCAATCTTATATCTTTTATTTACAATAGAAATTTGCAAATAAAAGTGATTCATATAGTTTGCACTTTTTGTTTACACTAGAAATGTAAATGGAAGAAGTTCACATAATTTACACTTTTTATTTACACACTAAAATGTGAATAAAAACAATTCACATATTTTTTTCTTTTTGTTTTACATTAGAAAATGTAAATAAAAACAATTCTCCTATCTTTTCCTTTTTCTTTCACATATAAAATGTAAACAAAATGATTTACATATTTTGTACACTTTGCTTAACATAGAAAATGCAAATAAAAACCATTCATACATTATGTTCTTTTTATTTTACATATAAAATGTGAATAAATGATTTATATATCTTTGTTCTCTTTTTTTTTACATATAAAATGTAACAAAATGACTCTCATATCTTGTGCTTTTTACATACAAAGAAAATTGTATAAAAATGTCTCTCATGATTTTTTTTATTCTTTTTTTATTCTTTTTTCTTTTTTTTTCTTTTTATATACAAAGGAAATGGTATATAAGTGACTCTCACTTTTATGTTCTTTTTCTCTTACATAGAAAATGTATATAAGATGATTCAAATGTTTTGTTCTTTCATTTATAATAGAAATTGTAAAACAAATTGATTCTCATAAATTTGTGCTTTTATTTTACAATAGAAAATTGTAAATAAGGTGATTCTCATAAATTCTCCTTTTCCTTTTACAATAGAAATTGTAAATAACATGATTAACATATTTTGTTCTTTTTACTTACCTTGAAATTGCAAATAAATTGATAAACATATTTGCTCTTTTTCTTTTACAAAGAAAATGAAAATAAAGTCAATAACATGTTTTGCTTCTTTTACAAAGAAAATGAAAATAAAGTCAATACATATTTTGCTTCTTTTTCTTTTACAAAGAAAATTGTATATACACGATTCTCGTGGTTTTTTTTTTTTACATACAAAGAAAATTGTAAATGAACGATTCTCATGTTTGTGTTCTTTTTATTTACAATAGGAATTGCAAATACATGACTCCAATGTTTTTGTCCTTTTTCATTTGCAAATAGAAATTGCAAATGAATGACTCAAATGGTTTTTGTTCTTTTTTCTTTATATTGAAATTGCAAACAAAATGATTTCAATGTTTTGTTCTTTTTTACTTTACATTTCTATATTGAGTTGATAATCCTAGATCAATTCAAATAAATATGGTAGTCAAATTTCTTTTGATTTGAATGGATAATCAAATCAATTCAATTTAATTCGAACACATGCGATAATATGAAAATCAAATTTCTATCGATTTGAATTGGTAAATAAAATCAATCCAATACTAACACAAAGGGTAACATGTGATGATCATATTATTCTTTTACTTTAAATTGATAATTAGATCAATTTAATCTCTACTCTAAAGTGATGGCAAGTGATAACATAGCATAATATGAAAATGATAATCATATGGATCTATACGAATTATTCAAACATAGAACAATCATCACAAACCATGACCAAATAAGCAGATCTGAATCGTAATCATATTTAATCTACGTCGTAACTGAATAATTTAATTAATTATTAAATTTAAATAAAGAATCTCACAGTCGTTGCGATGTTTGTCCAAAATTCAAAGTGTTCAGAATTTCTCCGTTTTAGTCCAGCTGCGTAGATCTGCTCAATACGATCACAACGTCGCTGAAATCATCGAATTCCGGTTTGAAATGGATTAGATATGGTCAAAACAAATTATAAAATAAATTAGATTAATTAATTAATTGGTTAATTAAGAAATTAACCTTCTTCTTCCCCACTAGAATTCGGCCGTTAGTTTCAATATAGGTTCAAAACTTTGACCACGAATTGCGGGAGCTAGAAGTGTCGGTTTGGGGTGCCGTCAGTTGGAGGAGGAAGGGCTTGGAGAGGTCTACCAGCGCCGAGCACGTCGGAGGGCGCGGTGAAGCCCGGTGGGGCCGGCGGCGCGCGCAAGACTCAGACTTTGGGGCTCGGTCCTCTGAAACCAGTATACGAGAGGAGGTATAATGGATATGAGAATGTAGGGGAGGGAAAGCGCTTCAAAATGAGCTATAGTTTGGGGTCTAATTCGAAGGGAGGAGAGAGAATTTGGTGGAGGAAAGATTGAAGAAAGGGGCGGCCACGAATTGGAGAAAGATGATGAACAGTTCGGCTGGCCTATTTATATATAATATTATATTAGGGTTTTAATTAATTTGTTTATTAATTTTCCAATTTGGCCCGATTACCCACTTATCCCGTTTTCAGCCCAACGACTGCCCTTCCTACCTAATAGCCCCTATTCCGGATTCATCCGTCTATGTCCCGCAGGCCCAAGAGGTCATCTCAGCCTCCATTTTTCAGATTTAAAAATAATTCTTTTATTTTAATTTTTTTGACGTATTCAAAAATCCACCGGAGTCACATACGGGCCCGGAAAAATCCAGAAAAAATATTTTTGGCTATGTTTTGACGATACGAATCCAACAAAATTATTTTCGTCGAATTCTGAGGCTGTTTGAAAAACGGCCATTTTTTAAGTCGTTCAATTTTGACTGTATTGACTCAAACACAGTTTCTTCTGCCACGCTCACAAACTGATTCTGAAAATTATGAAAATTGAACCCTAGCAATAATATGATATTCCAGTTCCAACAAAAGTTGTTTCGTCGAAAACGGGGTTCGTTTGCAAAATGTCTATTTTTCTATAATTAAAAAGTTATTTAAAAATGGAAATTTCAAATTCTGGCAGATTTTTCTTATAAAATTCTTAAAAAAATAAAATTTTTAAATTGGGTCTGATTTTCGGTTTGTTACAATCGCCCCCACTTAAAAGCTTTTCGTCCTCGAAAAGGAAAAGTAAAGTAGGAAACATAAACGGGAAAATGTGAAGTATTGAAAATGTACCTCACACAACAATCAGTCGGAGATATCCATTCTGCACGTGGGGTAGGCTTGCTTGATACTTTCCTCTGTCTCCCAAGCGCAGTCTCTAGGGTCTCCACTCCATTGCACCTTCACAAGATTGATTCTTTTATTTCTTAGCTCACGAGTTTCTCTACCCACTATTTTTATTGGTTCTCTTCTCACTTGCAAGGTCGGTGTGATTTCCAAATCCTATTGTGCAGCTTCCTCTACAACAAGATCTGGATCATGGACATGCCTACGCAGTTGGGATACATGAAAGACATCGTGTACGCCTGGCAGCCAATCGGGCAACTGCAATCGGTAAGCGAGTGCGCCAATCCTTTCAGTAATGGGGAATGGGCCAATGAATCTAGGTGCCAGCTTGCCAGACTTCCCAAATCGTATTACACCACGTAATGGGGAAACTCTAAGATATACCATATCACCAACAGAGAATTGTAAGTCTCTTCTTCTAGTATCAGCATAACTCTTCTGTCGGCTTTGAGCAGCAAATAATCTCTTCTTAATAAAATCAACTTTATCTGCTGCCTCACGAATCATGTCCGGCCCCAAAACAAGACGATCACCGGATTCCACCCAACAAGCGGGGGACCTGCATGGTCTGCCATAAAGAGCTTCAAAAGGCGACATCTTTATACTTGCTTGGTAACTATTGTTATAAGAAAACTCGACCAAGGGTATATGATCCTCCCATGAACCACCGAAATCTAAAATGCAAGCCCGCAACAGATCTTCTAAGATGCGGTTCACCCTCTCAGTCTGTCCGTCTGTCTGAGGGTGATATGCTGTACTAAAATTCAGCTTGGTTCCTAATTCTTCTTGAAAGGCTTCCCAAAATTTGCTAGTGAAAATTGGGTCGCGATCACTGACGATGCTACTAGGGACACCATGTAATCTGACAATCTCTTTCACATACAGCTGCACCAAACTTCTAGCTGTACGGTTGGATTTTACCGGAATAAAATGAGCAGTTTTTGTAAGACGGTCAACAATCACCCAGAAACCGTCATTCCCCTTTCTAGAGCGGGGTAAGCCATCTATGAAGTCCATGGAGACCTGGTCCCATTTCCAACCTGGAATCTCTAGCGGCTGTAATAATCCTGCTAGCTTCTGCTGGTCACTCTTTACTAACTGGCAGGTGGGACATCTAGCAATATACATAGAAATATCCCGCTTCATAGATTTCCACCAAAATGTACGCTTTAGATCCTTGTACATCTTGCTAACCCCGGGATGAACACTGATTTTTGATTTGTGGCTCTAATCCATGACTTCCCTTTTTAGTTCTGGGATGTCAGGCACACAAATACGCCCTTGCATTCTGAGAATTCCCTTGTCATCAATAGAAAAGCTTGATGCTTCACCCTTTTGAACACGCTCAGCAATCATTTGAATAAATTTGTCATTCCTCTGAAGAGCGGCAATCTTGTCTATCAGAGAAGGAGTGATAATGAGATGGGCAAGAATGAGATTAGTGTTGGCGGCATTCTTTCGACTGAGCGCATCTTCCACAACATTCGCCTTTCCAGGCGTATATAGAATATCCAAGTCATAAGCTGCAAGGAATTCCACCCATCTCTGCTGTCTCAAATTTAGATCTTTTTGAGTGAAGAGATATTTCAGAGATTGATGGTCAGTGTAAAGCTCGAACTTTTCCCCCAATAAATAATGTCTCCAAATTTTCAGAGCGAAGACAATAGCCATAAGTTCAAGATTGTGGGTGGGGTACTTCTTCTCATGGACTTTTAGTTGGCGACTAGCATAAGCGACAACTTTGTCTCTTTGCATAAGCACCGCACCAATACCTTAAAATTAAAGATGAAGCGTAACATGTTAAAATGAGTTTGACAAAAAGGAAAATGTCACCTCAAACATGTTTATTTAAAATAAAATAGGGACAACCTTCTTTGGAAGCGTCGGTCCAAACCTTCAAATCTTGATTGCCATCGATGATGGTCAAGACAGGAGCAGTGGTCAGTCTCTCTTTGAGCTCTTGGAAAGATGCCTCGCATTTTGGTGTCCAAAAGAACTTCTTATGCTTTTTAGTCAGATCAGTCAATGGACCGGATAATTTAGAGAAATCTCTCACGAATTTACGATAGTAGCCAGCCAAACCCAAGAAACTTCATACTTCAGTGGGGGTAGTGGGCTGCTTCCATTCTTGGATGGCTGAGATCTTTCCAGGATCAACTGAAATACCTTCTTTGGAAACTACGTGGCCGAGGAATTTCACCTCTTCTTGTCAAAACATACACTTAGAGAATTTGGCTTTCAGTGCATTTCTGCGAAGAATTTCTAAGACTTCTCTCAAATGTTTTTCATGCTCCTCAACAGATTTTGAAAAGATAAGAATATCGTCAATGAATACAAGCACAAATTTATTAAGGACATTTCTAAAAACGTGATTCATCAAGTCAACAAAATAAGCTGGAGCATTGCACAGTCCAAAAGGCATTACTAGCCATTCATAAAATGTGTCAGGCCCTCTAAAAGCGGTGAGAGGAATACACTCTTCTGCGATGCGCAGTTGATGGAAACCTGTGGCTAGATCCATCTTAGAGAATACACGAGCTCCATGCAATCTATCAAGAAGATCATCAATGCGGGGGAGAGGGTATTTGTTCTTTAATGTCTATTTGTTGAGATCACGGTAGTCCACGCAAAGCCTGAGGGTACCGTCAGATTTAGGCACAAACACCACTGCTGCGCCCCAACTAGAAAAGCTTGGTCTAATTAGGCCCTTCCATAAAAGCTGTTTGGTTTGGTTGCTCAGCTCTTCTTTCTCTTTTGGAGACATCCTCCGTATAGCATGAACAACTGGTCTAGCATCAGGAACTAATTCGATTTTGAAATCTATTTCTCGACGAGGAGGTAAGCTATCCACCTCTTCAAAGACATCAGCATAATCTCTTACAATACGAATATCTTCAATAGAAGCCGGGGTGACTTCTAAAGAAGACCAAAATTCCTTCCTATCAGTAGCAGAGCCATGGCACGGAATAGAAATCAATTTTCCAAGGTCGGTTTTTATTTTAACTATCCTTTCAGCACACAACAATTCAGCTTCATAATTTTCAAGCCAGTCGAGTCCAAGAATAATATCATATCCAGAAAAACTCATGATAATCAAGTCAAATGGGAATTGGAAATAGGAGTAAGAAATGGGTACTCGACAATACTGATCTAGATAGAGTGTACCACCTATCGGACTATGTGCATTGAATGGTTCTTTTAATTTTCTTGGTTTTAATTTCAGCTTCTTAATTGTGTCGACAGAAATAAAACTTCTAGAAGCACTAGTGTCAAAAAGGACAATAACGGGGATATTCTTAACATTAATGGAACCGCTGAGAACATCAGGTTTACCTGTACCTTCAGAATTAGAAGCTGGTGCAGTAGGTTCACCATAGACGTGAGCCACCTCTGATTTCTTAAGCAACGGGCAATCTCTGATAATATGTCCAGGCTTGTGACAGTTGAAACACTCCCTCTTGTCGTGTGAGCTTTGACTGGGTCCGGACTCATTTCTCTTTGGCGCCTTGTTGGCCCAGCACTCCCTATCATATTGGCCAATCTTCCCACAGTTACAGCACTTGATCTTTGACTTGTCTCTCTTTTGCCCCTGTGGCTTAGCTGAAGAGGAACCCACTGCTTCTGGTTTTTTATCTGCCTCCTTCTTCTTTGTATTGGCTTGCTTCTTCTCCTTATCCTGTTGGCTTGCTTTCTGGTCAATCTCTTCAAAGCGACAAGCCATCTCTATAATCTTAGCAAAGGGACGCTCTATATGGTTAGTGACACGGTTGTGATACTTCCTTGCCAAGCCATTGATAAACCTTTTATTCTTCTGAGTTGCATCCTGCACCAACTCCGGAGCATACCTTGAGAGCTCTTCAAATTTCTTTACATATTCAGAAACTGTCATTCCTCCTTGCTGGAGGTTGGCAAACTCATCATGCAATCTTTCCACTTCATGAGGTGGGACATACTTGGCATTGAATAACTCCTTAAATTTGGCCCATGTAACTTCAGCTTCCACAACTCCTATCATACCGAGCTCCCACCAAATTTGGGCTTGTCCTTGCAAAAACCATACCGCCATGAATCGCTTGCGGTGATCCTCTAGCTCCAAACCATCCAGAATCCTCTCTATAGTCTTTAACCAAGCTTGGGCCTCCGTGACAGATTCTTGGCCCGTGAAATGAACTCCCCCCAAATTATTTATTTTCTTCTTAACTTTATCAAGATCGAAAACAGGTGGAGGTGGTGGTCGTACTTCCTCCTCTCTATCTGGTTGGTTGGGGGCCACTGAAGCGGTATTTTCCCTCACTCTAGCTGCTCCACCACTAGCTCTAACTCTGGCTCGAGTTGCCATTTTACTTAGTCTGTACGTTCAAGAAAAAGGTGTCAGACCAAGTGAAATGAAAATTCAAAGGAAAAGGTAGAAAAGATGGAAATGGATAAATGACTGTAAAATATGCGCTAAACTATCATACTCATTCTAGGACTAAATAATCCCATCTCTAATGAGGCGTATTGCTATAAATATGCTATATTCCAAAACTAAGGTTAAAACCAAAGCTCTGATACCACTGTGATGACCCACAACTTCCGCATAACGAAAGCAAGGATGATCATTGGAATACAACATAAATATGGCAATACATAACACAGATAACGACATAAATATAAGAAAACTACATCATAACAACATCATGGCAGCGGAAATAGATGTCATCAAAATATAGAATCCCACAGTCACAGAAGTTCTAATTATTACATCAAAACCAAATAGAATGTAACATGTCTCAAAACACCAAAGTACAGAATTAAAACTGGAATAAGTCTGAATGTCTCAAGAACTTAGAAAATGTCTAACAGAAAATGAAATGAAGGAGAAAGAAAGATAGCAAGCCTTCATACTCCAAGTCACCTCAACAATAGAATCTCCAAGCAAAAACTCCAAGCAAGAACTCCAAGCAAAAACTCCAAGCAAGAACTCCAAGCGAAAACTCCAAGCAAGAACTCCAAGCGAAAACTCCAAGCAAGCTAAATAGGAACCTGTCAATTGGCTGCCCGTGTAGAGAGAGGGCACCCGAGTTTGCAAAGTGAAAACAAACACGAGTCATTCGTGGGACTGGTATGAGAAACCTATACTAACCACTGAATATGACAAATCTAAGGACCACGCCACTTTCGTGGAACGGGTTTACCCCAATAGATTGTCTGTGCATATATTTATTAAATAAAAAGAATAACGCAATGCTTTTGAAAAATGAAATCATTATAAGACTCAGGTCCTACACACAATGCAACGCACACCAGAGGATAGAGTTTTACCTTATAATGATCAAAAATGTAGAGTACGAGTCAAATACTATTTTAATATTATAAGTGTGTAATATGATTTAAATTACTTCAAAATAAATGTATTAATCCTAGATGGCATAGTACCCCATCCGACTATGTCGCCATAATAAGTATACAATCAAGTCCGTTATCTCGTATTGAGAAGTTGGGTTTCCATACTGAGTCAAGGCTAGGAGCGAGATCGTTACCGATTCGAGACACTCTAGCAATGCCCCAGGATTGGTACTCTGTCCAACCCTTGGATAGCTGCAGGGCCGGTCCATACGTTAACGCTTAATGGATTGGCAATTCCTGAACACACGCCTCCCGATCCTAACGGACCTTTAAATTGTCCAGTAGCGACCAATATACCGAGGTACCTCAAATCCAACAACCACTTTTAGCTAGAAAGAGACGTGCGCACTCCCTGCGTTCCCTTGCTCCGTTTTAGACTCCACCGGGGTGTGAGGCTCGCGAAGTAACGTATACGCAAAGCTGTGTCCATACTGGACTATGCTTTGATCATCCTACAAGGCTCTGCTTTGCAACAATAAGCCTTGTTCGAGTGCAACTTAGCGTGTCACGTCAACAACTCATATCATGCGATCGATAATTATTTAACATATAAAGGGGTGTTAAGCAAAAGGATAAATCCTCCGCCACCAAACATTTATATATTAAATAAAACCAACTTAATTATATGAAATAAATTTCGACGTCAGACATGCGATCCATTTACAAGTTCGTTCTGGGTCTGAACGAAACCGGAGTCGTCTTATTTCGTGGGAAATAAAGACACTCGCAAATCCGAACCATCAACAAGAACGTTCGGACGATCACTACCATCGACCCATCAAGGTAGCTACTCCCATCAAGGCCAACAATAGCAATACGACCAACCGTCTTGAAGATCGTCGGTCTTCGACCGTCGTCTTCAACTCTTCAGGTTAATAACGCCGTATAATTATTTGAAATGAGATTAAACTCGGTCTTTCAAATAATTCGCGTAGTTGTATAAATTAAAAAACCAATTTATATCGCTAGAAATACTTTATAACGATTTCACTATTTTTGTTTCAATTAAGAAAAGTTTTTTTTTTACTTAACGACGCTTCAGGTCAATAGAAGACCGTGGCGCTGTTTTCCCCAAATGTTGATTTACACTTAACTCAAAATATGACCGTTGGATTTTCACGAAATTTATACCGTTGGAAAGATTTTCCCAAGACGGTCCTAACGGGTCCGGCTTTGGAAAAATCCGACGGTTGGATCTTTCTGTAAGATCGTTCAAAGTTATGTTTTCGAAACGCGAACTACCGTGCGCGATTCGTTTTAATTTAATTAATATTTATAACTATAAATAAATATAAATCCATTTGGCGATGCACACAATTCAGTCAATACAACAAGCAAGTGCAGTCAATCATAACATGATTCTGTTTATGATTTTGTCTTCTCTTTTATCATATGTAGATTTTGATAAAATTGACACTTTCAGTTCACATCCCTTCTATTTCTATAAGAAAAGGGTATTTCCAAATTTTATCTTTTTATTTGTGTAAGAAAATGTATTTCATGACTTTATTTCATCAAAACAATGTAAATAAAAATGTAAATTTAATCTTGTCCTTTTATTAATAAACATAATATTAATAAAAGTGTATTTCCAATCTTATATCTTTTATTTACAATAGAAATTTGCAAATAAAAGTGATTCATATAGTTTGCACTTTTTGTTTACACTAGAAATGTAAATGCAAGAAGTTCACATAATTTACACTTTTTATTTACACACTAAAATGTGAATAAAAACAATTCACATATTTTGTTCTTTTTGTTTTACATTAGAAAATGTAAATAAAAACAATTCTCCTATCTTTTCCTTTTTCTTTCACATATAAAATGTAAACAAAACGATTTACATATTTTGTACACTTTGCTTAACATAGAAAATGCAAATAAAAACCATTCATACATTATGTTCTTTTTATTTTACATATAAAATGTGAATAAATGATTTATATATCTTTGTTCTCTTTTTTTTTACATATAAAATGTAACAAAATGACTCTCATATCTTGTGCTTTTTACATACAAAGAAAATTGTATAAAAATGTCTCTCATGATTTTTTTTATTCTTTTTTCTTTTTTTTTTTCTTTTTATATACAAAGGAAATGGTATATAAGTGACTCTCACTTTTATGTTCTTTTTCTTACATAGAAAATGTATATAAGATGATTCAAATGTTTTGTTCTTTCATTTATAATAGAAATTGTAAAACAAATTGATTCTCATAAATTTGTGCTTTTATTTTACAATAGAAAATTGTAAATAAGGTGATTCTCATAAATTCTCTTTTTCCTTTTACAATAGAAATTGTAAATAACATGATTAACATATTTTGTTCTTTTTACTTACCTTGAAATTGCAAATAAAGTGATAAACATATTTGCTCTTTTTCTTTTACAAAGAAAATGAAAATAAAGTCAATAACATGTTTTGCTTCTTTTACAAAGAAAATGAAAATAAAGTCAATACATATTTTGCTTCTTTTTCTTTTACAAAGAAAATTGTATATACACGACTCTCGTGGGTTTTTTTTTTTTTTTACATACAAAGAAAATTGTAAATGAACGATTCTCATGTTTGTGTTCTTTTTATTTACAATAGGAATTGCAAATACATGACTCCAATGTTTTTGTCCTTTTTCATTTGCAAATAGAAATTGCAAATGAATGACTCAAATGGTTTTTGTTCATTTTTCTTTATATTGAAATTGCAAACAAAATGATTTCAATGTTTTGTTCTTTTTTACTTTACATTTCTATATTGAGTTGATAATCCTAGATCAATTCAAATAGATGTGGTAGTCAAATTTCTTTTGATTTGAATGGATAATCAATTCAATTCAATTTAATTCGAACACATGCGATAATATGAAAATCAAATTTCTATCGATATGAATTGGTAAATAAAATCAATCCAATACTAACACAAAGGGTAACATGTGATGATCATATTATTCTTTTACTTTAAATTGATAATTAGATCAATTTAACCTCTACTCTAAAGTGATGGCAAGTGATAACATAGCATAATATGAAAATGATAATCATATGGATCTATACGAATTATTCAAACATAGAACAATCATCACAAACCATGACCAAATAAACAGATCTGAATCGTAATCATATTTAATCTACGTCGTAACTGAATAATTTAATTAATTATTAAATTTAAATAAAGAATCTCACAGTCGTTGCGATTTTTGTCCAAAATTCAAAGTGTTCAGAATTTCTCCGTTTTAGTCCAGCTGCGTAGATCTGCTCAATACGATCACAACGTCGCTGAAATCATCGAATTCTGGTTTGAAATGGATTAGATATGGTCAAAACAAATTATAAAATAAATTAGATTAATTAATTAATTGGTTAATTAAGAAATTAACCTTCTTCTTCCCCACTAGAATTCGGTCGTTAGTTTCATTATAGGTTCAAAATTTTGACCACGAATTGCGGGAGCTAGAAGTGTCGATTTGGGGTGCCGTCAGTTGGAGGAGGAAGGGCTTGGAGAGGTCTACCAGCGCCGAGCACGTCGGAGGGCGCGGTGAAGCCTGGTGGCGCCGGCGGCGCGCGCAAGACTCGGACTTTGGGGCTCGGTCCTCTGAAACCAGTACACGAGAGGAGGTATAATGGATATGAGAATGTAGAGGATGGAAAGAGCTTCAAAATGAGCTATAGTTTGGGGTCTAATTCGAAGGGAGGAGAGAGAATTTGGTGGAGGAAGGATTGAAGAAAGGGGCAGCCACGAATTGGAGAAAGACGATGAACAGTTCGGCTGGCCTATTTATATATAATATTATATTAGGGTTTTAATTAATTTGTTTATTAATTTTCCAATTTGGGCCGATTACCCACTTATCCCGTTTTCAGCCCAACGACTTCCCTTCCTACCTAATAGCCCCTATTCCGGATTCATCCGTCTATGTCCCGCAGGCCCAAGAGGTCATCTCAGCCTCCATTTTTCAGTTTTAAAATAATTCTTTTATTTTAATTTTTTTGACGTATTCAAAAATCCACCGGAGTCACATACGGGCCCGGAAAAATCCAGAAAAAATATTTTTGGCTATGTTTTGACGATACGAATTCAACAAAATTATTTTCGTCGAATTCTGAGGCTGTTTGAAAAACGGCCATTTTTTAAGTCGTTCAATTTTGACTGTATTGACTCAAACACAGTTTCTTCTGCCACGCTCACAAACTGATTTTGAAAATTATGAAAATTGAACCCTAGCAATAATATGATATTCCGGTTCCAACAAAAGTGGTTTCGTCGAAAACGGGGTTCGTTTGCAAAATGTCTATTTTTCTATAATTAAAAAGTTATTTAAAAATGGAAATTTCAAATTCTGGCAGATTTTTCTTATAAAATTTTTAAAAAAATAAAAATTTTAAATTGGGTCTGATTTTCGGGTTGTTACACTTTTAAGTGTTGCAAACCATGATTTTCAAATAAAAATCATATCTTTTTGTTGTGTTGTCGAAATCCAGTGAAACAAGAGACACTGGGACCGTGCGGACGTCTTCTACATTTTAGAAGGGACCGGATATTTTTCTGAGCCTTCTACAATTTTTGGAGGAGTGGAACCCAATGTGAGATTTATGAATTACAAATGATATGGAAAACAACGATGTATAAATTATATAGATGAAGTATGAGTTATATAAGCATTGTACACCTCATGTATAAGCGTTGTATAAGTTGTATGTTCGATGTATAAGTTATATATGCATTGTAAAAATGATATATGTGTTGAAAAGAATTGAAATGATATTGAAATGAAATCAAGATATAGTTATATATGTATATCTATATACATATACTCCCCTCGTCCACACACCATGAACGATATATATTGGTTGTGATATTGTTTAGATAATTGGTTGATGTGAAATTGGATGAATATCATGAACGGTTGATTTGAAATGATTGATCGTGGTTGAAATCCCAATAGGATTAGTATATGGGAAAATTCGTCTGCGTACGAACTAGATATTGAAAATCCCCATTGTCAAAAGCTATGAGGCTTTAAGGTAGAGCGAGAAGCCATACTAGGGACGGTGTCGGTTTTAACTACCCTGTCGTTATGCTGCCCAAATTTTCAATAATATTCATGTGTTAGAATTATTTTCATGTGTTGAAAACCATATTCATGTGTTGAATAGAAATTCATGTGTTGAATAGAAATTCATGTGTTGAATAAATTCTTTGAAAGATAAAAATAACATTTTATCACATATATAGACTATATAAATTATTCGTGTTTTAAATAAATTGTGTTAACAATAATAATCACATTTTTATTATATATATAAACTATAGAATTATTTTCATGTGTTGAAGCCATATTCATATGTTGAACAGAAATTCATGTGTTGAGTAGAAATTCGTGTGTTGAATAAAATTCATGTGTTGAATAAATTCATGTGTTGAATGAAGTTCATGTATTGAATAAATTATTTGAAGGATAAAAATAACATTTTTCATATATATATATATATATATACTATATAAAATATTAGAGTTTTAAATAAATTTTTTTAACACCAAAAATAACATTTTAACCTTATGTATGAAATATATAAAATAATCGTGTTTGCAAATAAATTGTTTTACAATAAAAATCACATTTTTATGATATATGTGAACTGTTAAAAGTAGTGATATGTTGAAATAAATATCTATTGGATAAAAATATCATTTTTATCAAATATATGAAGTGAATAGGGTTTTGAAATCGATGAATGAAATATATTTATATATGTATATAAATATAATTAAAATAAATCGAATAACGACGCTGCAGTTCGCATTTTGAAATCGTAACTTCAAACGATTGTACCGGGAGATCCGATTGTCGGATTTTCCCAAAACTAATACCGTTGGATTCGTTTTGAAAAGATCTTTCTAATGATATAAAAATTTGTGAAGATCCAACGGTTAGATTTTCAGATATGTGTAAATCAAATCTGAAGAAAAACAGCGCCACGACCGCGTTATGGTCTGAAGCGTCATTTGAGTGAATTGCCTATTTTTAAATAAATAAAAATAGCGATAAATCGTGATAAAATATTATAAACAATATGGAATGGAAATAAACTGAATTTTCTTGGTTTATTTGATATTTGATGGTTGAATGTGTTTGGCGTGAAAATTACATTAAAGAACAGAATTATTGATGTCGAATAATTTAACCATTGAAATGAATTGATTTGAAATTCTAAATATACGTGAATTATTTAAAAAGGCCGAGTTAATTCTCATTTCAAATAATTAATTGATAGTTAGAAGTCGAAGATATGAAGACGGTGCAAGACCGATGATCTTCACGTCGAATGGAGGGGTGCTACTGATGCTCATGATAGGATATGCGAGGTACAAGGTGCCTCCGGTTTCATTCAGACCTAGAACGAACTTGTAAATGGACTGTGTGTCTAACATTGGATTTTGTTCTGTGTTGATTGATCTCTATTAAATATATATCTGTTTGGCGGCGGAGAATTTATTCTCTTGCTTAATGCCCTTCTTTGAGACGTACAAGCTCAGAGGTTATATATCGATAGAAATCAGTCGCATGGAGTGAATTGCCTGTGTGGCGTGCCTAAGTGGCAGATGATCAAGGCTTCTTTTGAAAAGCAAAGTCTTGTGGTGGATTATCAAAACATGGCCTGTGTGGCATAGCTTTGTGTATAACGCTGATTCGCGAGCCTTACACCCCGGTATGAACCAGAAACGGGAGAGGACCTCAGGGAGGACATGTGTTTCCTTCTATCTAGGGTGGTGTCAGTGACCTACCAGCCCTGACATTTATATTATTTTCACCTGTGTGGTTGTTGGATTGCGAGGCGCCTCAGATATATCGGTGAATATGTGGAGCCGATGGAGTCATTTGGCTCATTGACGCCCCCAAAGGGCGGGGAAACGCAGTGTTTAGGCATTTTAATCCATATCGGTGGACCAGCCCTGACGATCCAAGAGTCACTCGAGCTCTGATCCTGAGACACGGGCTAGAGCGTCTCGAATTCGGTAAGGACTATCTTTTGACTTGGTTCATGACGGAAATCCAATTTCCAAATACGACATCGTGCGGTTTTGATTGTATACCTATATATGGCGACATAGTGGTATGGGGCATTAATGCCATCTATGATTGATACTTATGATTTGAAATTGTTTTTGAAACATATAAACACTAGTAATAATATCAAATGCTTTTTTATTCGTATCAAGCATATTTTGGCCATTATAAGGTAAAACTCTATCCTCCGGTTTGCGTTGCATTATGTGATGGGGACTGAATCTTATAATGGCTTCATTTTTATAAAAAGCATTGCGGTGTTTGAAAGATTTATTTGTTTTAAAGCACTGGCAATCCAATGGAGTAAACCCGTTCCGCGAAAGTGGCGTGGTCCTGTGATTTTCCATACTATAAAGTAAGTTAAGTAGATTTCTCATACCAGTCCCATAACTGACTCGTAGTTTGTTTCACTTGCAAACTCGGGTGCCCCTATTTCTACACGGGCAGCCTTTTATTCAGGTTTTAACAAGTTCTTTCTGGATAGCTGGAACTGAATATGGACTTTATCATCTATTTCTTTTTATGCTGTTCAGCTCCTATTGTACATATTATGTTTTGTTTTCCGCTGCAGACATTTATGTATAGCTGAACTGTATTTGTACTAAGTATGATCCTGTATACTGTGTAATTCTGATGATTATGTTTATCCAGTGTATTCTATTGTACATTATCTGGTGTATTTATTTATTTATTTCTGTTCTACTGTTATCTGTTTATGTGTTATATTCCAAAGATTACCCTTGCCGCCATGGAACGGGGTTTGGGGTCGTCACACCTGCTTAGTGTTGTTGTAATAAAAATCTTGATATACTTCATTCTTCTAAGTATTGTTGTAACGAAAATCTTGATATACTTCAAGATGAGTAGATTACTTCCTGCTTAGCAATGAAAGTTGTCTTAGTCATCAAATATGTATTGCAACATGCAAGTCCGATTGAAACAGAAAATTATAAGCACTTGAAGTGTAATCATAAATGAATATTAGTAACATACAAATCACAAAAGGAAGGCGTTTTAAATAAAAAAAAACATGCCTGAACCATGGAAATGCACATGAAATTTTAAAAGAAAAACTTCATTAAGAAGTATTTGTAACCAATTTGAGTTATTGAAAAAAAAATACAAATTTAGTGGAAATTATTAAATAAGGGGGCATCCATAAGTATGATATAATGAACTCTTTTTCCCTAACTAAGTTTTTTCCCCATAGTAAGGTTTTAATGAGGCATGAGTCATGATCCAGAAGTATCAACCCAAAAGTAACATACAAAAATAAGTTATAATGCAATCTTTTTTCATATTTAAGTTTTTTCCCACTGGGTTTTTCTTATTAAGGTTTTAACGAGACATTACGTTGATCCGAAGTATCATACTACTTTTGACGTAGTAAATATGACATTATATTTTGTACTCTTTTTCTTTCACTAAGATTTTTCCCATCGGGTTTTCTTAGTGAAGTTTTTGACGAGGAAACATATTGATCCATAAGTATCAAACATCTTTTGATGCAATAAACTATTAATTATAAAGACAAGGCAATTTGCATGGCTCAGATTCAAGTGAATTATATTATGGGTGATAGGATGGAGCATATTTCTTTTAAATGTCTCTTATACATGAATGAAAGGATAACAAGAAAGAGGAGAAATAAATCCAGTTTCAAGAAAAGAAAATAGATCTGTTCTCAAAGCCAATTTCCAAACCAATATTCCAGAAGATGATGTACAAAATTTGCATGCGTGGACTACATCAATAGACTAATTGAATAATGAGTTATAAATAAGGGGGAATATATAAAATTATGTTATAACGCACTCTTTTCCTTCACTAATAATTTTCCCACTAGGTTTTTGTTAGTAAGGTTTTTTTAATGAGGCATTATCTTGATCCTGAAGTATCAAACCTTACGGTAACGTTAAAACATGTTACCTAAAGATGAAATAAATTTGCACTCTTTTCCTTGTTTATGACTTTTCCTATAGAGTTTTTGATAGAAAAGTTTTTAATGAGGCATTGTTTTGATCTAGAAGCATCAAACTCCTTTAAGGAATATCATTTTAATATGATATTCATAATGTCAAACGTTGCGTACTATTTTTCTCATTCAAGGTTTTTTCCATTGGGTTTTCTTGATAGAGTTTTGAAGGCAACATGCAATAGTTGTATCGATTGAACGGATATATGCAAGCAAGATAATAATAAGGGGGAGCAATCATCATATATGTTGTAAAAGGGACAACTTCAAGTTAGCAGAGCATCCAAGATTTTGAACACGCATATTCAAGGGGGAGTGTTGTAACATATAATAGTGAATATGCTTTTGTGATATTTTATTTAGTCCCACATCATGGGGATAAGTTTAACATTAGCTCCAAAACCTATATATAAAGGAGCTAATGTAATAGAAATGTACACACTTGAAATAATAGAAATAAAGTTTCTCCACATCTTTTCTGTTCTCTCTAATGGCTTCTTGTTTAACATATTTTCTGTTTTATTTTATAACAATCAGAGCTTTCACTACCAATTATTCTTACATGGTATCAACTCAATAATGATAACAACCTTTTCAAATTTGATTTGATATTCTGCCTCTTTTACCATCTATCGTAAGATAGATTATCCATTAGAATTTTATCATCATTTGGATACCTCCCATCAGAGATTATTCATCTCACACGCGAGAGTTGAGGCCTTGATTCAAAATTGTGCCTCGCCATCAATATTGGCTACAACAATTCTCGAATTATAAAGCTTGGTGGTAATTAAAGAAAATCCTAACTCTTAGAAACTAATCAAGTAATCAAAGAAACCATCCAGTTAGAGTATAAAGCCAACCCAGAAAGCTTATCAGTAATAGCAGTCCTCAAAAGACGCTCTATATCATCACTTAAGCCATATGGTTGCATTAAAACCCAAATGAAAGCATTCTCAGAAATCTCAATTCCAGGTTAAACAGTTCAGGAATTTCTTACCTTTTATCTCTGCATCATTCTGTAATCATCTAATAATGGTAGAAGGAGACATCACTGCATCACTAAGATCAACTGCAAAATCCAACCAATCCAGTGCCGATAATACCTAAGGGTTGATCAAGGAAATTATAAAGCCACAAAGTTAACTCATCTCAATACAATTGGATGAGTCCAACTATATGGTATGAAAGTTGCAAATTGAAACAACAATAAAAGAATACAGATTAGAAGATTATCTTTATGAAACTAAAAATATACCAACAAAGTATATTATAGATAGTGAAAACAGCCTGACTCTCAATCAAGAATTTGTAACACATCAAAAACAAGACAATCTTGCAATGCATGACTAATGTCATCTGTAGGCACCTCTCTTATGCCATAGTTAATTAGGGGTAAGAATCACATGAAGTATGGTCTGCACTAGAAAGATCATTTACATGTTAATCTGCTGCAACACTATAAGAAACAACTACGCATAAAGAAAGACAATCTAGGCTTGAGTGAGTATCTCGTGGAAGTGATGAACCTATGTGATCATAGCATGTGTTGGGTACAAAATTGACGAAAAAAACAAGTATTATACATTTATGGTGATCTAGAAGACAAATATGAAGCTGGGGTAGCACTCATAACATCTATTGAACCCACACCATATCTACAAAGTGTTTACTCAATGCTTTTTGGTCATGAAGAAGAATATTGCAGGAAAAATAAAATCAAAACTCGGATTCTTCAGTAAACTACACTACAAATTACAGACAGAAAAACCAAGAAATTAAAAGGAAACAACACTAGGAATTAGAAAATTACTAGAGAGGTGGACAATCCAGCAGAGGAAGAGAAAGAGTAGAGAGATGGAACCCTAATAACAAGCCAAAATGCCATAAATGTGAAAAAGTTGGTCATACAGCTAATAGGTGCTACTTCAGATTTGACAACAATTTTAATGTGAACCAACAAACCAGCAATAGCAAAACAACCAGCCAAATGCCAACCGAATCAGTAGTCAAAATGGCAACAAACGCACTCAACAAAGCACATCAGAAACAACCAAACTGCACTACGCCATAGATAGCCTACTGCAACGAGAATCCTTGTTGTTGTGAGTTATAATGTTGCCATATCTATGCTGTTTTTTGTCTATTGCAACACACTCTTCAATGTGTTAGCATAGATATCAATCATATGTAGCTGGGTGAATAAAATTATCAATCCGCTTCAACACGATCCAACGGTCCAGGTTAGCGATCCACGAGAAAAAATGTTTAAGGAAGGAAACAAAAACAATTCGACAAAATATTCACTCAACCTCTCAAACACTCACTCTCAAACAAAATACTCTACCTCTCAACCTCGCGAACACTTACTCTCAGGTTCAATTAGGGCTTAATTGGAGTTCGATTAGGGCTAGTTCAAGTTTAGTTAGGGCTTCGATGTTCCAATTAGGTCTTCAATTAGGGTTCGTTTGGGTTTCAAATTTCAGTTAGGGCTTCAATTTAATCTGCTGCTTAAGGTAGCACTCAATGTATATTTCAATTTTTTTTGATTTATTGTTGTGTTGCCTAATTTACTGATTTACTAATGCATTCAGGTGTAATCATATTCCTGATTTTATTATTGTGTTTGTCTTTGTCCTTATAGTCATGGATAAATGATATTTGTTTATGTTATTTGTTTGTCAATTAGTGATGAACGACAAGGAAAATCTATGGCAGAACTTCCTAAGTTCAGTGAAGAATATAGTAGTGGACTAAATTTTTTTATTCGAAATACTTTTTCTAGATTCACGGTAGGTGATGTAACTACATGCCCTTGCAAAAAGTGTCATAATCGCAAGTGGCATTGTCAAGAGCTAGTCTATGACCATATGATTTGGGATGGTCCATCTAAATTGTAACAACCCGGAATTTTGGACCAATTTTAAAATCTTATTTTTATGAAGTTTGTTAAGAAATTGAGGCAGAAAATAAAAAATTCTATTTTTAAATAATTTATGTTGAAATTATATGTTGACATCAAACATATAAAATTTGCGTTGTGTATTTTCACTAAAAACAAGTATGAACTTAGCGTCGTTGTGTTATACTAGAAATAATTATATTTTTAGCATCATATTAATATATGTGAATAAGGATATTTTTTAGCGTCATGTTAATATAAACATCATTTGTTTAGAAACGTTGTATTAATATAGAATCATCACTCTTATTAGGAATGTTTAGTTAAAATAAATATGTTATTTTAGTTAGTAATGTAAGTTATATAAAAATGTCATGTTAATAAAAATGTCATTATGTTAAGAATGTTATGATGGAGAAATATATAAATGATAAGATTTCATTTTCATTGTACATATAGAAATGGTCATTAGTTGGAATATTAAGAGTAAGAAAAGAAAAATTAATATCATGTTTTTAAATATTAAAAATAAAGCATATTTTTAGTATCATGTATAAATAGTAAGAATAAACGCATTTTTAGTGTCACATTGAATCAAGTAATGAAAGAAGAGATTACATTTTAATGTGATAAAAGAAATGAAGGAAAACACGTTCTTGTTAATTTAAATAATAATAATAATAATAATAATAATAAAAGATAAAAGGTTGAATAAGATAAAACATACAAAGGTTTTTTTTTCTTTTTAAGATGAGTTGGAGCTATTAAATAAGGGGTTCTTTTTGCAAATTCCTTCGCACGCGTTCACACTAAGCTACTTTGTTTAGGTGTTATTTTTGAAATGGAGTTTTGTCCCACATCGTAGAATAATCCCCTTGGCCTTGGCTAATGCAGCTATATAAGCATGGTACCTCCTTCATGTGTTGTATACTAAGTTTTATTAGAATAAAACCTTTCTTCCTTCCTCTTCTTTTACTTTCTTCTTTCTTCTCTTTTCTCTTTCTTTTCAAAAGAAAGTTCAAAAGAAAGAGAAGAGGATTTCCAAAATAATTTTTTTTTTGTTCTCGTCTCTACCCTTATCCGCGCAAGGTGAGAACTCTGAACTGAATTTTATTCAATTTTAATTTTTAACTATTATCTGTAATTAAAATTCTGTATAATTGTATGCTTGTAATAGTGTAAATCTGTGCTGTGATGTTTTATTTCTTTTATTCAGTTTCATGTACGCATTGCGAGTATTTTATTTATTTTATCCCGAATCTAAATCGTGAAGTAATTTTTATCCATTGTTATTCCAGATCTGTGGGTTAAGATCTATGAACGCGCGCTATTATTTCTGTACATCGCGCTATTATTTTCTGTACATTGGCGCTGTTATTTTTCATTTAAGCGTGGAGGTTGAAAATCTCATCTTTATTTAAAGTGAGATATAAAACCCCATCTTTGAAATTTATTTATTTTATTTTATTTCAAGAGTGGAGGTCGAAAATCTCATCTTTATTTAAGATGAGATATAAAACCCCATCATTGCAATTTAGTTTATTTTATTTTCTTTTCCAAACGTGGGATGAAAATCTCATCTTTATCGTTCATGAGCCTAGTGTGTGGATGTAAAGTCCCCTCTTTGTTTTCATGTTATTAAAGATGAGATATAAAAGTTCCATCTTTGATTTCATTTAATTTTATTTCAAGCGTGGAATGTGAAAGTTCCATCTTGAATTGCATTTTATTTTATTTCAAGCGTGGAATGTGAAAGTTCCATCTTGAATTGCATTTTATTTTATTTCAAGCGTGGAATGTGAAAGTCCTATCCTTACAGTTCATTTCATTTATATTCAAACGTGGGATGTAAAAGTAATCTCATCTTTGCAGTTCTTATTTCAATCGAGCGATGTAATTTATGTTCCTAAATTTATGTGTGCGCTATAATCTTCTCTTTTGTTTGAAATTCTTCATGTTTATACGCTATGCAATAAAAGAAATGTCATTATTTGTCAAATCATGTAGGTTGTGTTATTTGTTTTCTTTGATTAAAGATTTCACATTTTTATTTACAAACAATATAAAAATTAATCTTTATCTTTGTAAAAGCATAGAATCCGAATCGAGAATAGAAATTTGGATTTCTAATATAAAGATTTTGATTTATTTTAAAGCCTATCCTTTGTAAGTAAAAATTTAACATGTTTTACAATAATATGAGTGCGTATGAAGTAAATTCATATTTTATAATCATGTGAATGCATATGAAGTAAATTCATATTTTATAATCATATGAATGCACATGAAGTAAATCATATTTTATCATATTTTAATGTAGTATAAGAATAAGAGAAAACTTTACATTTTCCATGAAAAGAACAAAATAATATGAATCGTTTTATTTACATTTTCTATTGTAAATGAAAAGCACAAAATGTATGAATCATTTTATTTACATTTTCTATTGTAAAAAAAAGAACAAAACTATGTGAATCACCTTTATTTCTATTGTAAATAGAAAGATCAAATCATGTGAACCCTTTTTATTTATTTACATTTCTTATTATAAGTAAAATGAGGTAATTATGTAAATTTACTATTTTGTATAAATAAGAATATGACATATTTTTTTTATTTTGCAATTTATGCAAACAAAATATAGGAAAAAGAATCACATAGTTGTTTCCCCTTTTATATGTAAACAAAACACAAAAACAAAGTAGTTATATTTCTTATTTGCATTTTTAGATGCAAATAAAGCATAGAAAGGAAATTACACTTTTATTTATCATTGCTTGTTAAATAAAAGTAAAAGAGTAAAAGACATTTTTTTATCATTGTTTTGCTAAATAAAAGTACAAGATATAAAAGAACATTTTTTTTTACATTGTTTTGTCAAATAAAAAAAGACAAATACATGAGAGACATTTTTATTTGTGTTTTATGTACAAATAAAAGTACAAGATTAGAAACACACTTTTATTTACATTGTATTTGTTGAAATAGAATTGTTAACAAAATGAGTATATCACTTTCACTCATCTTTGTAGGAAACAGAATTTATGTGCAAATATAAGGATTACTTTTATTTGCATAATATACAGTAGAATTTATACGCAAACATAAAATCCAATTTTTATTTGCAAACTTGCATTAGAATTTATATTCTAATATACAATTGTATTGTTGGTCAAAATATACACTGAAAAGTATTGTTAAGAAACTTCATACAAATAAAGAAAAATGGAAATTATATCCATTTTGTCATCCACAATAAAGCTATATAAATAAATTGCCCTTTATGTAACTTTAGGAATATATAGTGAGATCATACGAGTAAAATACATTCTTACTCGATATAAGTGACATGTGTAGTGAAATTGAAATTGGTTAAACCTATTAACCAATTATTTATTTATTTATTTATATGAATTGTTGTTGGCTGAAAACCCCACTCGGGTATTGGGACGATACTTGACTGACACAAATCCCAATGTTTAATTATATGTCTATCGATTGATCGACAGGCTGCGATGAGCATTATTATTTCATTTTAACGCTCACACAGTTGAAATCGTCACTCTGGTTGTTAATGGATGGATTGAGAATTATTTCCTGTTATTACCCTATACATGAAATGTATGAAACCCATATGACCCAAATTATATGGTGCATGGTTGAGTCGCATTCCAATCTTTTTAAATAAAGAATGTTTGCATAATAAAAGAATTTTTGTAAAATAAAAGATTTTGTATTATAAAGAATATTTTACATAAATAATATTTTATTGATTATTTTAAAATATATTTTTTAATATTTTTAGGATAAATCTTTTATTTAAGATCATTAGATCTTAACATTTATGTTTGGTGATTGATATGTAGATTGGATTTGTAGTGGACGATGTTTTAAATAACATTTATCCTTTAATCCAATTTACATTGAAATTATTATTTGAAATTTATAAATCTATTTTATAAATTTAAAAGAAGATTTTCTAAAATTAGAATTTTCCAATTTAATATATTAAATTGGAATTAAGTGGAAATTCGATTGATAATAATCGAGATGGGCTTCTGTAAAAGAAGACCGATATTATATATGGAATTTAAGAGGCTTTGCCGTTATTCCATTTATAATGTTAGTCCGGTACAGAAATTTATAACGATTATTTGTTGATTTGGTTTCTGTAGAAATTCCATATTTTGGAAATTGGTTTTGGGTTTATCGTGAACTGTGTTTTAAATGACACTAGTTCTTTAACCCGATTTAAGACAAGATTGGTTTATTGAAATTAATAATCTTGTAATAACGATTCTTGTATTAAAAATCAAAATTGGAATATTAATAAATCTTTTTAGAAAGATTAAAAATTTAATTTATTTTATCTTTGATAAAATTAATGAGAATCTTTTAATATAAATAATATTTTTATTTAAAAAAGAATGTTCAGAGTTGGAATGTGGCGTATGGTTGATTTTAATTAAGAATACGCGAGTTATTCAGGAAGACCGGGTCTAACCCATTCTGAATAATCATCACGACAATCAAGAGTCGAAGATGAAGACGGTGACTGAAGACCGGAGAGCTTCACATCGTTTGGTTGATGGTGACTGATATCTTGAATTGGGACTGATCCCCCAAGGCAAGGTAAAAAGTGATGATCTTCTAGACGTACTGGAGATCGACGGATACGTTGTTTCGTTCAGACCCAGAACGGACTTGTAAATGGATAGCGTGCCTGACATTGAAATTTATTTCATGTAATTAAATTGGTTTTTATTTAATATATAAATGCATGGTGGCGGAGGATTTATTCTCTTGCTTAACACCCTTTTGTATGTTAAATAATTACCGATCGCATGATATGAGTTGTTGATGTGGTATGCCAAGTTGCACTTGATCAAGGCTTATTGTTGCAAAGCAGAGCCTTGTGGGATGATCAAAGCATAGTCTATTTAGGCATAGCTTTGTGTAACGTTACTTCGCGAGCCTCACAGCCCGGTAGAGTCTAAAACGGGAGAAGGGAACACAGGGAGTGCACACGTTTCTCTCTAGCTAGAGTGGTGCCAGGGACCTACCAGCGCTGGCATTTATTCATTGTGGTTGTTGGATTTTTTGAGGCCTCGGTTTATGCGGTCGCCACTGGCCGTATTATAGGTCCAAAAGGACCGAGAAGCGTGTGTTCAGGAATTGCCAATCCACAAAAGTAAGTGTGGACCGGCCCTGCAGCTATCCAAGGGTTGGACAGAGTACCAATCCTGGGGCATTTGCTAGAGTGTCTCGAATCGGTAAGGATCTCCTCCCAAGCCTTGACTCAGATGGAAACCCAAATTTCCAATACGACATCACGCGGTTTTGATTGTATACCTATATATGGCGACATAGTGGGATGGGGCACTCATGCCGTCTAGGATTAATACATTTACTTTGATGTATTTCAAATTGGTTGCACATTATTATTATATAATACTGTGTTTATCGTATCAAGCATTTCTTGACCATTATAAGGTAAAACCCTATCCTCCGGCTTGCGTGACATTGTGTGATGGGACCTGGGTCTTATAATGGTTTCATTTTTCAAAAAGACATTGCGTTATTCTACGATTTACTTTACTTTATGCACTGGCAATCTATAGGAGAAAACCCGTTCCGCGAAAGTGGCGTGGTCCTGTGATTAGCCTTATTATATTATATAGGTTAAGTAGAATTCTCACACCAGTCCCATGACTGACCTGTAGTTTGTCCACTGGCAAACTCGGGTGCCCATATTTTCCACACGGGCAGTCGAGTAGCTATTTTTGCAGATATATTAAGCAGGATTATGGGTTGAAGCTTAAAGCTGTGTCCAGAGATAGAGAGTCTTCCGCTGTGTTTCTTCCGCTCCAATATATTTTAATTATTGTAACTTATTCTTCCGCTGTTTTTTTTATTCAATGTACTCTGATATTCTGTACTCTGATGTAACATTATATGATATGTTATAAAAATCTTCTATTGTTGTTTTAATATGTTGTATTCCCAAAGTTAAAGTATTCGTAGATTTTCACTTTTTGGGTCAGACCTGTGTGGTTTATGGTCGATTCAAAGGGTGGGAATTTGCGGGTCTTTACAGTTGGTATCAGAGCTCTAGTCAGCTCAAATCTTTGGGGTACAACTTGTTAGAACTGAACAAAAGACTCATCAGAGATTGGATTAGTAATGTCCAATAAGAATACTCATTAGAGATAGGATCAGCAGTATCCTAGAATGAGTGAACTCGTTCGAGATGGGGTTAGTAATGCCTTAGAACGAGTTCAGAGTTACGAATTTATAATTAACGTATTTTTGATATTTATAATCTATTCTTTGAAATATGATTTTTATATATATAAAGTTATATATATTTTGAAAAGATAATCTACCATTAAAATTTAAAATTAAGATAGTTAATTTTACAATTTTTAGCTATGCTCCTTTTCGAGGACGAAAAGTTCTTAAGTGGGGGAGATTGTAACAACCTGGAATTTTGGACCAATTTTAAAATCTTATTTTTATGAAGTTTGTTAAGAAATTGAGGCAGAAAATAAAAAATTCTATTTTTAAATAATTTATGTTGAAATTATATGTTGACATCAAACATATAAAATTTGCGTTGTGTATTTTCACTAAAACAAGTATGAACTTAGCGTCGTTGTGTTATACTAGAAATAATTATATTTTTAGCATCATATTAATATATGTGAATAAGGATATTTTTTAGCGTCATGTTAATATAAACATCATTTGTTTAGAAACGTTGTATTAATATAGAATCATCACTCTTATTAGGAATGTTTAGTTAAAATAAATATGTCATTTTAGTTAGTAATGTAAGTTATATAAAAATGCCATGTTAATAAAAATGTCATTATGTTAAGAATGTTATGATGGAGAAATATATAAATGATAAGATTTCATTTTTATTGTACATATAGAAATGGTCATTAGTTGGAATATTAAGAGTAAGAAAAGAAAAAAAAATTAATATCATGTTTTTAAATATTAAAAATAAAGCATATTTTTAGTATCATGTATAAATAGTAAGAATAAACGCATTTTTAGTGTCACGTTGAATCATGTAATGAAAGAAGAGATTACATTTTAATGTAATAAAAGAAATGAAGGAAAACACGTTCTTGTTAATTAAATAATAATAATAATAATAATAATAATAAAACATAAAATGTTGAATAAGATAAAACATACAAAAGTTTTTTTTCTTTTTAAGATGAGTTGGAGCTATTAAATAAGGGGTTCTTTTCGCAAATTCCTTCGCACGCGTTCACACTAAGCTACTTTGTTTAGGTGTTATTTTTGAAATGGAGTTTTTTCCCACATCGTAGAATAATCCCCTTGGCCTTGGCTAATGCAGCTATATAAGCATGGTACCTCCTTCATGTGTTATATACTAAGTTTTATTAGAATAAAACATTTCTTCCTTCCTCTTCTTTTACTTTCTTCTTTCTTCTCTTTTCTCTTTCTCTTCAAAAGAAAGTTCAAAAGAAAGAGAAGAGGATTTCCAAAATAAAATTTTGCTTGTTCTTGTCTCTACCCTTATCCGCGCAAGGTGAGAACTTTGAACTGAATTTTATTCAATTTTAATTTTTAACTATTATCTGTAATTAAAATTCTGTATAATTGTATGCTTGTAATAGTGTAAATCTGTGCTGTGATGTTTTATTTCTTTTATTCAGTTTCATGTACGCATTGCGAGTATTTTATTTATTTTATCCTGAATCTATATTTTTAGATTCGTGTATCGCGCAGTAATTTTTATCCATTGTTATTCCAGATCTGTGGGTTAAGATCTATGAACACGCGCTATTATTTCTGTACATCGCGCTATTATTTTCTGTACATTGGCGCTGTTATTTTTCTTTTAAGCGTGGAGGTTGAAAATCTCATCTTTATTTAAAGTGAGATATAAAACCCCATCTTTGAAATTTATTTATTTTATTTTATTTCAAGAGTGGAGGTCGAAAATCTCATCTTTATTTAAGATGAGATATAAAACCCCATCATTGCAATTTAGTTTATTTTATTTTCTTTTCCAAACGTGGGATGAAAATCTCATCTTTATCGTTCATGAGCCTAGTGTGTGGATGTAAAGTCCCCTCTTTGTTTTCATGTTATTAAAGATGAGATATAAAAGTTCCATCTTTGATTTCATTTTATTTTATTTCAAGCGTGGAATGTGAAAGTTCCATCTTGAATTGCATTTTATTTTATTTCAAGCGTGGAATGTGAAAGTTCCATCTTGAATTGCATTTTATTTTATTTCAAGCGTGGAATGTGAAAGTCCTATCCTTACAGTTCATTTCATTTATATTCAAACGTGGGATGTAAAAGTAATCTCATCTTTGCAGTTCTTATTTCAATCGAGCGATGTAATTTATGTTCCTAAATTTATGTGTGCGCTATAATCTTCTCTTTTGTTTGAAATTCTTCATGTTTATACGCTATGCAATAAAAGAAATGTCATTATTTGTCAAATCATGTAGGTTGTGTTGTTTGTTTTCTTTGATTAAAGATTTCACATTTTTATTTACAAACAATATAAAAATTAATCTTTATCTTTGTAAAAGCATAGAATCCGAATTGAGAATAGAAATTTGGATTTCTAATATAAAGATTTTGATTTATTTTAAAGCCTATCCTTTGTAAGTAAAAATTTAACATGTTTTATAATCATATGAGTGCGTATGAAGTAAATTCATATTTTATAATCATGTGAATGCATATGAAGTAAATTCATATTTTATAATCATATGAATGCACATGAAGTAAATCATATTTTATCATATTTTAATGTAGTATAAGAATAAGAGAAAAGTTTACATTTTCCATGAAAAGAACAAAATAATATGAATCATTTTATTTACATTTTCTATTATAAATGAAAAGCACAAAATGTATGAATCATTTTATTTACATTTTCTATTGTAAAAAAAAGAACAAAACTATGTGAATCACCTTTATTTCTATTGTAAATAGAAAGATCAAATCATGTGAACCCTTTTTATTTATTTACATTTCTTATTATAAGTAAAATGAGGTAATTATGTAAATTTACTATTTTGTATAAATAAGAATATGACATATTCTTTTTATTTTGCAATTTATGAAACAAAATATAGGAAAACGAATCACATAGTTGTTTCCCCTTTTATATGTAAACAAAACACAAAAACAAAGTAGTTATATTTCTTATTTGCATTTTTAGATGCAAATAAAGCATAGAAAGGAAATTACACTTTTATTTATCATTGCTTGTTAAATAAAAGTAAAAGAGTAAAAGACATTTTTTTTATCATTGTTTTGCTAAATAAAAGTACAAGATATAAAAGAACATTTTTTTTACATTGTTTTGTCAAATAAAAAAAGACAAATACATGAGAGACATTTTTATTTGTGTTTTATGTACAAATAAAAGTACAAGATTAGAAACACACTTTTATTTACATTGTATTTGTTGAAATAGAATTGTTAACAAAATGAGTATATCACTTTCACTCATCTTTGTAGGAAACATAATTTATGTGCAAATATAAGGATTACTTTTATTTGCATAATATACAGTAGAATTTATACGCAAACATAAAATCCAATTTTTATTAGGAAACTTGCATTAGAATTTATATTCTAATATACAATTGTTTTGTTGGTCAAAATATACACTGAAAAGTATTGTTAAGAAACTTCATACAAATAAAGAATAATGGAAATTATATCCCATTTGTCATCCACAATAAAGCTATATAAATAAATTGCCCTTTATGTAACTTTCGGAATATATAGTGAGATCATACGAGTAAAATACATTCTTACTCGATATAAGTGACATGTGTAGTGAAATTGAAATTGGTTAAACCTATTAAACAATTATTTATTTATTTATTTATATGAATTGTTGTTGGTTGAAAACCCCACACGGGTATTGAGACGATACTTGACTGACACAAATCCCAATGTTTAATTATATGTCTATCGATTGATCGACAGGCTGCGATGAGCATTATTATTTCATTTTAACGCTCACATAGTTGAAATCGTCACTCTGGTTGTTAATGGATGGATTGAGAATTATTTCCTGTTATTACCCTATACATGAAATTTATGAAACCCATATGACCCAAATTATATGGTGCATGGTTGAGTCGCATTCCAATGCAGAATTTCTATTTAAATAAAGAATGTTTACATAATAAAAGAATTTTTGTAAAATAAAAGATTTTGTATTATAAAGAATATTTTACATAAATAATATTTTATTGATTATTTTAAAATATTTTTTTAATATTTTTAGGATAAATCTTTTATTTAAGATCATTAGATCTTAACATTTATGTTTGGTGATTGATATGTAGATTGGATTTGTAGTGGACGATGTTTTAAATAACATTTATCCTTTAATCCAATTTACATTGAAATTATTATTTGAAATTTATAAATCTATTTTATAAATTTAAAAGAAGATTTTCTAAAATTAGAATTTTCCAATTTAATATATTAAATTGGAATTAAGTGGAAATTCGATTGATAATAATCGAGATGGGCTTCTGTAAAAGAAGACCGATATTATATATGGAATTTAAGAGGCTTTGCCGTTATTCCATTTATAATGTTAGTCCGGTACAGAAATTTATAACGATTATTTGTTGATTTGGTTTCTGTTGAAATTTCATATTTTGGAAATTGGTTTTGGGTTTATCGTGAAATGTGTTTTAAATGACACAAGTTCTTTAACCCAATTTAAGAAAAGATTGGTTTATTGAAATTAATAATCTTGTAATAACGATTCTCGTATTAAAAATCAAAATTGGAATATTAATAAATCTTTTTAGAAAGATTAAAAATTTAATTTATTTTATCTTTGATAAAATTAATGAGAATCTTTTAATATAAATAATATTTTTATTTAAAAAAGAATGTTCAGAGTTGGAACGTGGCGTATGGTTGATTTTAATTAAGAATACGCGAGTTATTCAGGAAGACCGGGTCTAACCCATTCTGAATAATCATCACGACGATCAAGAGTCGAAGATGAAGACGGTGACTGAAGACCGGAGAGCTTCACATCGTTTGGTTGATGGTGACTGATATCTTGAATTGGGACTGATCCCCCAAGGCAAGGTAAAAAGTGATGATCTTCCAGACGTACTGGAGATCGACGGATACGTTGTTTCGTTCAGACCCAGAACGGACTTGTAAATGGATAGCATGCCTGACATTGAAATTTATTTCATGTAATTAAATTGGTTTTTATTTAATATATAAATGCATGGTGGCGGAGGATTTATTCTCTTGCTTAACACCCTTTTGTATGTTAAATAATTACCGATCGCATGATATGAGTTGTTGATGTGGTATGCCAAGTTGCACTTGATCAAGGCTTATTGTTGCAAAGCAGAGCCTTGTGGGATGATCAAAGCATAGTCTATTTGGGCATAGCTTTGTGTAACATGACTTCGCGAGCCTCACAGCCCGGTAGAGTCTAAAACGGGAGAAGAGAACACAGGGAGTGCACACGTTTCTCTCTAGCTAGAGTGGTGCCAGGGACCTACCAGCGCTGGCATTTATTCATTGTAGTTGTTGGATTTTTCGAGGCCTCGGTTTATGCGGTCGCCACTGGCCATATTATAGGTCCAAAAGGACCGGGAAGCGTGTGTTCAGGAATTGCCAATCCACAAAAGTAAGTGTGGACCGGCCCTGCAGCTATCCAAGGGTTGGACAGAGTACCAATCCTGGGGCATTTGCTAGAGTGTCTCGAATCGGTAAGGATCTCCTCCCAAGCCTTGACTCAGATGGAAACCCAAATTTCCAATATGACATCACGCGGTTTTGATTGTATACCTATATATGGCGACATAGTGGGATGGGGCACTCATGCCGTCTAGGATTAATACATTTACTTTGATGTATTTCAAATTGGTTGCACATTATTATTATATAATACCGTGTTTATCGTATCAGCATTTCTTGACCATTATAAGGTAAAACCCTATCCTCCGGCTTGCGTGACATTGTGTGATGGGACCTGGGTCTTATAATGGTTTCATTTTTCAAAAAGACGTTGCGTTATTCTACGATTTCCTTTACTTTATGCACTGGCAATCTTTAGGAGAAAACCCGTTCCGCGAAAGTGGCGTGGTCCTGTGATTAGCCTTATTATATTATATAGGTTAAGTAGAATTCTCACACCAGTCCCATGACTGACCTGTAGTTTGTCCACCGGCAAACTCGGGTGCCCATATTTTCCACACGGGCAGTCGAGTAGCTATTTTTGCAGATATATTAAGCAGGATTTTGGGTTGAAGCTTAAAGCTGTGTCCAGAGATAGAGAGTCTTCCGCTGTGTTTCTTCCGCTGCAATATATTTTAATTATTGTAACTTATTCTTCCGCTGTTTTTTTTATTCAATGTACTCTGATATTATGTACTCTGATGTAACATTATATGATATGTTATAAAAGTCTTCTGTTGTTGTTTTAATATGTTGTATTCCCAAAGTTAAAGTATTCGTAGATTTTCACTTTTTGGGTCAGACCTGTGTGGTTTATGGTCGATTCAAAGGGTGGGAATTTGCGGGTCTTTACATAAATTGTACGTGAAATGGATTTGTGTGGTTTCCTGTTTAGATCCTAAAAGGAGTGATAACGATATGGATTGTGAAGCATGAATAAATTTTGGAGATAATCTCGATGAGATGTTGCAACGTACTTGTGGAAATATGCAGAGCAATGAATGTGGATCTTCTAATGGATCAAATGAATAGATTTCAATGCTAGAAAATTTCATCAAAATGTTAAAGAGGGAAAGCAGCCATTATATCCCGGGTGCACTAAATTTTCGCAATTAAGTTTCATTGTCAGGCTTTATTCTTTAAAATGCCTACATATAATCATCAAGTCGGCATTTAGTGATTTATTAGAGTTGATAAAAGAAGCTTTTCCACATGCCCACATCCCTTCATCTTTCAATGCTACAAAAAATATCATTAAAGATTTAGGCCTTGATTACCAAAGAATACATGCATGTCCAAATGATTGCATACTACATTGGGTAGAAAATGAAAAGGTAATAATTTCAAAACTTGTGGTTTTTCAAGGTGGGTTATATCGGAAAAGAAAGTGGCTATTGACAATGATCCGGAGAAGCGGATTCACAAAGTACTAGCAAACCAAGACTGCAAAGGAGGTTCATGTCCAAGGAGTACGCAGAACTTATGTTATGGCATGCAGTTGGACGAAAAAATGATGGCAGACTTTGACATCCAGCTGATGGTGTGGTTTGGAAGATGATGGATGCCAATTATCCTCATTTTTCATCTAAAAACAGAAATATTAGGTTAGAAGTAGCATCTGATGGATTCAGTCCTTCTCGCACAATGACTACACAACACAGCACATGGCCAATCATAATGGTAAATAATAACCTTCCACCTTGGTTATGCATGAAGACAGAAAATTTGATGCTTTCAACCCTTATCCCTGGTCCAGAGTTTTCTAACAATTACATTGATGTCTACATGCAGCCTCTTATCACAGAATTGAAAGAATTATGGGATCTTGGCATATAAACTTATAATGCCTTCACTGGTGATAGTTTCACATTACGTGCAAGTGTGTTATGAACGATCATCGACTTTTCGGGCTATGCAATGTTATCCGGCTGGAGCACAAAGGGTTATTTAGCTTGTCCCATATGTCATTTTGAGACTTCTTCAACTTAGTTGAAACATAGTAAAAAAATGTGTCATATGAATCATAGGAAATTTTTAGACTCGGGACACAAGTGGAGGTTTGATAAGAAAAGGTTCAATGGTGAAATTGAAATGGGAACACCTCCCGGAATTTTTTCCGGGACTGACATTGAAGAATTGCTGGTTGGTTATGATTTTTTTTTGGAAGAAAGAGGTCAAGAAGCATAAAAATGAATCTCCTTTTAAAAAAGTCAGTATTTTTTAATTTACCATATTAGAGTTAAAATGTATTTCGACATAACCTTGATGTTATGCACATAGAGAAAAACATTTGTGATTTGGTACTTAACTAAATATTGATGTGAAGTCGAAAGACCATTTAAATGCTCAGTATGATTTACAAGAGATAGGCATCAGGGAGGTCCTTCATCCGGTTCTATCAACTGATCGAAATTACCTTAAGATGAGGGTTGTCATATTTGAAACGATGAACAAGGAGAAAGAAATATTTTTCTCGGTGTTCGAGAATGCTAAACTGCCTTATGGTTGTGCAACTAATATTAGTCAGCATGTAAACAAGAAAGAGAGGAAAATTGCAGGGTATAAGAACCACGATGCACATTTTCTTCTCCACAACTTGTTGTAGTTTGTTGTGAACAAATATGTAAAACCTGAAGTTGCAATACCTATGATAAGATTAAGTGCATTTCTGAGAAGTCTTTGGAGTAAAACTATCGATTTGACTGATCTCAAGAGGCTACAAAAGGAAATTATGGAAATTCTTTGTCAATTTGAGATGATATTCCAAAATGCTTTCTTCGATACAATAGTGCACTTGCTAGTTCATTTATGCAAGGAACTTGAATATGATGGACCTGCACATGTTCATTGTATGTTTCCTATTGAGCGTTATCTTTGTAAACTAAAATCATATGTTCGCAACAAAATTAAACCTGAGGCGTCTATTGCTAAAGGTTATCTTGCAGAAAAATGTTTGATATTCTGTTCAAGGTTCTTAGGTGGCGATGAAGCAGGAAAAATGCAGATTGGAACTTGTCCACAAAATCTGGAATTTCCTATTGGCACAAGAAGAAACAAAGATGGAAAAGCTATTCATCTTAAAAATTCTCAATGGAAGGAATGCCACCATTACGTTCTATTCAATTGTGGTAACGAGGAAATAGAGAGTTTACTTGAGTAAGTTTTAAGTTTTATTTTGTCTTAGTAGGTATTGAAGAATTAGAAATTTCGTTTCTATCTTTTATTAACCAGGTCTTTATTCTATGGAACATCGAGCTTTAATTGATGGTCATGCCTCATTTAAAACATATAAAAGAGAGAGAGAACACAGTGAAGAATTTTGGAAGTGGTTAAAGGAAGAGGTTAGGAAAAAGGAGGACACTTCAAAAGAAGTACAACTGCTTTCATTGGGCCCTCTTCGAACAGCTAAGAGTTTTACTGGATATGTTATAAATGGATACATATTTTATACAAGGTTCAAAGATGCCAAATGTACAACACAAAACAGTGTTGTATTTTTGACAACCTTGACTAGCTTTGCAAGTTCGAAAGATCAAAATCCATTGGTTGGTGAAGTTAATTACTATATGTCAACTGAAGAAATATTAGAACTAGATTATTAAGGAGAATTTAGTGTGGTTTTATTTAAGTGTTGTTGGTACCAAGAAGAGAAAGATTTATATGGGTTGACTTATGTCAATTTTGATCGATTGTGCTAGAAATATGATCATTATGTTATGGCTTCACAAGTGCTACAGGTGTTTTATGTAGAAGATCCAATTGATAAGATGTGCCATAATGTTATCAAGAAATTACTGAGCGATAGGTGTGCAAACGAAAGAGTAAATGAAAATGAAGATTTCAATGATATCCAACCTGCTTATGGAATGGGAAATCAAGATTTTGATGTTTGTTAGTGTGGAGATGATGTCCCAATAAGATGAATCCGCCTTCACCTAGCTGCTTCTTAATTTCTGTGTATCACTATCATATTTATTCAAGTAACTGTTCTACACAATTTAAGTAAGAAAATGTTGTTTCTGCCTTGACTACATTTTAGTGAAGTGACTGTTTTATTTTACAAGTAACTAATGTATCATATTTGTGGCTTCCTTTTGTTTTGTGTAGGCCGGACAAAATTCCAATTGAGGATTTCAAAGTGCTTTTGATATTTTGGAGAGATGAAAAAATTCAAGTATAATTTTATGTTTTTGTGACTGATGTCATTCTAACATTAATTCCTCCATTTTGTGTAGGCCGGGCAAAATTCCAATTGAGGAATTCAAAGTGCTCTTGATATTTTGGGGAGATGAAAAAATTCAGGTATAATTTTATGATTTTGCGACTGATGTCATTCTAACATTAATTCCTCCATTTTATGATACATTCAAATCAGGCAGATAAGGAAGATAAACATCTTTACTTCATGTTTTTGTAGTCCAAGGCCCTTACAAATTCTGCAAATCGGAGATCGTATATAGACACATACTGCTGGTATGTATTTTTGCTTGATTTTATGGTTTGCTAGTAATGAACTATGGAATTCTTACAATTTCGCTTGTTGAAGCATCAGTCTAATTCTTACATTATTTTGTTAAGTGTTTTGCCGCTTGCTATGGCGTAGAGTGATGATCATGGCTTCACATAAGTTTTAGGAAATGTGAAAATGTAACTGATCGTGTACAAGACTGATGCTTCAGTAATGAACCACATAATTTTAAGAATTTTATTTTCTCTTCAATCAGTAACAATCGTGTCAGTTCGTAATTGAAATAATTGTTGAGTTTGTACTTGAACAAGTCGTGGCATGTCTCTTCAATCAGGCAGTTATGCAACTGAGGTATGCACCATAGATTGTGCTGAAATGTCTTTGTGCTGAAATGCAACTCAGTTATAGTATGGCCATAGTTTGTGCTGAAATGCAACTGAGGCATGCATGCCTCTCATCTTGTGTTGCAATGTAAATGAGGCATTGCAATAGTTTATAACTGAGGCATGCATGCCTCTCATCTTGTGTTGCAATGTAAATGAGGCATTGCAATAGTTTATAACTGAGGCATGCATGAATTTGGTTGTGCTGAAATGCATTAGTTGTACTAGTGGTTTTGCTAAAATGCATGACTTTTGAAACTGCTTTGTTTTGCCGGTGAAGGAGGCGGTGATTAAGTTGTTCAAGAACTTATTACTGAAGGCACTAGAGGTACTAGAGGCAGCTGACGCACTGAACGCGTTGGAGGCTCGCGCTATATTTTGAAACTGTTTTAGTTTGATATTAACATAAATTTAGTACTGGCTATGTTCGTAAGTACTCTGTAAAATTGAATTTATTGTCTATGTTTTGTTATTTTTTAGTTGATTAAGTAGTACTTGTGTTACTGGTTAATTAATTGTAATGAAAAGTTTTTTATTAATTTCAATATGTGATGTTAATTGCTGTTACATTGCAGTATATTATATGATGTTGGTATAGCTATGATATAATGTTACAGTATATGATGTTAAATGTTGTTGTGGCTATGATATAGTGTTGCCATTTGATGGTAAAAGTGTTGTCATAGATTTATGCATATGGTCCCCACAACAGGATTCCGTGAACCCAGCTACATATTTTAGTGGCACAACAGGATTCCGTGAACCCGGGCTACATATTTTAGTGGGCCCCACATTTTTTGTAAATTTAGTGCCTGTGGCAACACCTGTACCGATGTTGCCTTTGGGTCGCAAATATGTTTCCTTTGACTCTAAGGAAATGCAGCAAAATGCAACGCCAAGAAAGTGTTGCCATAGATAATTTTTGGCCTATACCAACATTTTTTGCCATTTCCTACATCATTTCTCTGTTGTTGTCGTATGCAATCTATGGCATAGTGTTCAAGATATACAATATGAGGCTTTGGTAACCAGATTCAGAAGCCATTCATCATGTGACAAACAATCTCAACAACCTTAATCTTGGGATTTGAGAGAACAACGATAAACAATACCTACTTATGGTTAATGGAAAGTCAATTTTTATCACACACTAGTCATGCAAGTATAAAAGGTGCTAAACAACTCTAATTAAACAATCTTTTAAGTGCACCATATATAAAGAAGAATTTATTGAGTGTGTCATAGTGTGTTAGAGATAATAATGTGTTCTTTGAATTCTACCCAAATATTGCCTTGTCAAAGATATTCTAACAAAAGAAATTTTGCTGTAGGGTAGAAAAAATAAGGGGCTGTACAAATTTGACTTTGCAAACTCAAGAAACATAAAACTTAGGAAAAAAATGTTGTAATGTGTGTGAATTAAATAAAAGTGAAGACTGTACAACCTTTGACATGTGGCATTGTAAACTTGGTCACTCAAGCCAGAAAATTGTAAGACAAGTTTTAAATGATAATAAAGTTGTTGCCACTATTCCCAACTCTTATATGCGTTCATACTATCAAATGGGAAAGAGACACAAACTGCCATTTCCCAACTTTGAAACTACTTACAGTGCTCCACTAGAACTTGCGGTTACTGATCTATGAGGACCAACACCAATTAACACCGATTATGGCTATAAATACTTTATTTCATTCATTAATGCCTACTCTAGATATGTGTGGACATATTTTATGAAGTCTAAATCTAAAACAGTTAATGCTGATACATAGTTTATAAACTATGTTGAGAAACAATTGAATCATAGTGTCAAAGCTCTACAAATTGGTGATGGAAGAGAATTTTTACCTTTAAAAAACTATTTGAGAGAGAAAGACATTATGCACAGAGTTTCCTGTCCACACATCTGAACAAAATTGTTTGATGGAGAGAAAGCATAGACATATAGTTGAAACCAGCCGCTTGTACAAGGATCATTGCCACTGAAATTTTGGTCGGATGCCTTTGCCATAACAATGTATCTAATAAACAAACTACCATCAAAAGTGATACAATTTAAAAGTCCTTCAAAGGTCTTAACTAAAGTTAAACCAGACCGCAATGAATTAAAAATTATTTGGATGTCTATGCTTCCCTTAATTAAGGCTATTCAATAAGCATGAATCAGATTATAGATCTTCTCCATGTATTTTTCTTGGGTATTCCACTAATCATAAGGGATACAAGTGCATTGATAGTAGTGAAAATATGTATATCTAGCCATGTCACTTTCAATGAAAAGTATTTCATTTCTGCAATTCTGAGTTTAAAACTGCCAGTAAAATACTCAACCCAAAACTCTCCATTCAACCTATTCCAATTATTGTATATGATGTTGTATATGTGCCACATTCAAGTGATAATATGACACACACACACATACACATACACCAAATATTGACATTACAACCTCAACACACAATGTCCAACAATAGGCCAGATCAAGAGTGTGGTGGAGCATCCGAAAACACTAATATTACACCCTTACTACAGTCTGACACTATAAATCAAGGTTTTACAACATCAGATGTACATGAACATGTGACAGGAGACAATAACAATCAAGAGCAAAACATACATCACTTGGTGACTAGAGGCAAAAGTGGTATCTTTAAACCAAAAGTTTACTGTATAGATGTGAAATTTGAAGAACCATCCACTTATTACCAAACCATGCTTGATGATAAGTGGAGGACAACAATAAAGAAAGAGCTAAATGCTCTACTTAAAAACTAGACCTGATGTCTTGTTCCACATCCCAAGGATAAAAATGTCATTGGGGGCAAGTGGACATATAGAATCAAAAGAAATGCAGATGGTATAATGTCTAAATACAGGGCAAGATTAGTTGCAAAAGGTTATTCCCAATAGTGTGGAATTGATTTCAATCAAATATTCTCACTTTTTGTGAAATCAACATCAATCAGAATTATACTAACAATTGCCTTTTATAAGAACTGGGCCATCAAACAATTAGACATAAATAATGACGTTTTAAATGGTGTCTTGCAGGAATAAGTATATATGGAGCAACCTCAAGGATTCAAGGAAACAAGAAAATAATATGTTGTGTGTAAATAAAATATAACTATATATGGACTGAAACAGGCACCAAGAGTGTGGTTCAACAAGCTCAAGTCAAATCTGTGCAACCTTGAATATAGCCCGACAAAATCTGTCAACTCTCTATTTGTCAAATTTACTTCTAACATTACTACCAATAAATTAATTTATGTTGATAGCTTTCTAATTACAAGAAATAGTGAAGATGAAATCAAATGCATCACTTATTGTTTAAACAATGAATTCTCTATCAAGGACTTGGGAAATCTGCCTTACCTCCTAGGAATGGAAGTAACAAAACTGCAGACAATGGAAAAAAACTTGTGTCAAAGAAAGTACATCTTAAAAAATCTCATCAAGTCAAAAATGAACAAAGCCAACTAATTATCAACACCCATGGCAGCCAAGCTACATCTCATCAAACATAAAGGAGACCAATATTCAATGAAAAACATTATAGAAGCATAGTTGGGGCACTGCAGTACATGATTATTACAAGACCTGACATATAATTTGGTGTAAATAAAGCAAGCCAATTCATGCAAAGACCTTTGAGTGAACACTGAAAAGCACTAAAAAGAATACTATAATCTCTCAATGGCATAATGAATCAGAAACTTGTTATGAAACCAAGCGACAGACTCAACGTTTATGGTTACTCTGATGCTAACAAGGCTAATGACTATGATGATAGGAAATCTACTATACGGTACTGTATATTTCTAGAAGAAAATCCCATTTCATGGTGTATAAAGAAACAAAGTACTGTCGTAAGATCTAGTACTGAAGCATAATATAGAAGCATCACTAATACTACAGCTGAAATAATGTGGGTGCAACATTATTAAGTGAATTAAAGGTTCAATCAACAACAAAGCAACCATATGGTGTGAGAATCTCAGTGCTATCGCACTGACTGCCAACCTGTCTTACACTCGAGAACCAAACACATGGAATTAGACATATATTTCGTCATACAAATAGTGCTAAAGGGAGAACTAATTGTAAACAACATACCTTCAACTTACCAAGTAGCAGATATTCGGATGAAGCCATTGTCTAAGGCAAGATTCAAGATGCTTCGGAGCAAGACTTGCATAACTAATATAATTAGATCCAAACCTCCAAAAAAGTAAGATTTAGCTACAGGAGCCTCATATGAGCCTTTAGATCTAAAATTTGAGCACAATCGAAACAACTATGATAGATTTATTACACATGGCAACAGATCTACCACATATATCGACAAAGTCTTTAGGTCTAACAAATCAGAAGAGTTATGGGAGATTAGAGGAATTTCCAACCTAATCGCTTCCTCTCAACCATTTTGATTTCCTTGCAAACCCTAACCTCTTAGTTATGTTTGAGGGAGGGTGTAAAAGAATGAATGCTGGAACCGTGTATTTTATCTTTTTTTTAACAAGTTGTGTACTTGGGTCGGTATGTTATAAGCCCATAGGTTAAATTATATATATCAGCCGCTACCACCAATGTAAACAAGGTTTTTACAATTTAAATAATACAACCAGACCTTTTGCTACCTGTTATTCTTACATTGAATAAAGCTCACTTGTACTCCCTGCAAATATTATTTGTAGAGAATTAACAGTCAAACTTGAGGACCCCAAATAACTGTATAATTTTCTTTTTGAGAAAGATCTAATGGCTGATATTGCTTTACATACATAAAATCAGTGAACCTCTTAGTATGGGTGCACATGCTCAAATTCGCATCCACATTTTCAAACCTTTTACCACTGCAATAGAAATAATTTCTTCCTTGAATCATCCCATAACAACCACATCCACCACCACAAATGAAACTCTAGGTGCATTCATGGTAAACAAAAACGAGGTATTTCAACGAGCATTCAAACAAGGCATTTTGTTAAACATAAATGTGTTTGCAGTTTAAAAGGCATAGTTTAAATCTTTTGTATTTTTAATTGTTATATAATTAATTAATTATTTTTTAACTATTGTAATGCACGTATAATAGTTGAAAACAAACAGATACAGTCAAAACAATAATTTTTTTACTCCTACCTAGAAAACAAATCGATTACAAACCAAATTAGAAAAACAAACAACAATAAACCAAACTGAAAAAACAGAAAACAATAAACCAAACAAAATACATAAATATTAATGCAGACCATCGTGGAACCTTACCACATGATAATTAAGATAACCAATCAAACTAGCAGACTAATCATTGTCACCACATCTAAAATCATAGGATCCATGCGAAAAATCTCTATAAGCTCCCACCTCTGAACGTCTATAGCGCTGACTAGCATAGAAAATCAGTGGTCCTTGAAGTGTTCATTCAGAACCAAAGATGGTGTCACAACAGTAGTCGTAGCCCAGTTCGATGTCAGACGTCGTCTCGGTGCAGCTCGTGAACTCTCACCAATCATTCAATCATTGTAGATAAATGTGTCTGCAACAGTGAACGGTTGGGGATGAAGCACGACTTGAGAAGGTGCAACTGGAGGTATCTCATATTAGCAAGCGACCTTTCATATGCACCCACCAAATATGTGGTTCAACTCAGTAAATTTTAGAGGGACATTCCTCCTAAACCGTAGGTACCTATGTGTAGTACCATGTCACCATTCATCAAGTCCGTCCAGGTAGTTCATGTTCACATTTCATTTCCCATCCAGAATTTGTAACAAAGGGTTCCACGATTGCCACATCCTCTTCACATTATCTCACTTATTATTAAATTATATTTTTGTCTAAGTTTCATTAAAAATGTAGTTAAATTCATCAGTAACAAAGGCAAAAAAATATAGGTTAGACTCACGTTAGCTAAGATTGCTTACGTAAATGTCAATAAAAGTTGTTGTGCGTTCATCCATCCAGTTTGCTACAGGGGTGGACAATGCAGTACTGGTAGATGGTGTAGGCATAGATCTGAAAAGACAAAAGTTCAACTATTTCAGAAAAATCGAAGAAAAAATAATATGATGTATAGAACTTAAAAATAAACATAAATATAAAAAATTACTTGAAAACGAAGTGTTTTGAAGGTTAAAAAAGTCAAAAACAACCAAATTTGGAGGAGAGGGTTATAAGGCATGAGGGAGAAATGAAAGGGGTGTGACTTCCCACCCTAAGACCCATGCTAATAAAGAATATTACTAGGTTATACTATACATTAGCAGAGAGTAGGGCTGGTTACGAGCAACCATCTATAAGTCTTATATTACATGTGTACTGAAAGGGTCAATTAGATGTATAATTTTTTCCTTATGTAAGTGTATCGATGTACTCAACTAATCTAATATAAAGCTACAGTGGCTAAGGGTCATATTCAAACAAGCTAAAGCACATCATAGATGGTAGATCATAGAATGGATACAACATTAGAATGCAAAATATACATGCATTACTATTGACGTCAAAAGTTGGTCACTAGTGACAATCAACCCCCAATCACGTGGAGAACACACGAATAATGATTATAAGATGCAGAAATAATAAAGAAAGTGAGGAGCAAACACAGAATTTTTATAGTGGTTTGGCAAAAACTGTGCCTACATCCACTTTATATGTATTACTTTTGCTTTTTGATTACAAGTACAATGTTTTTCTCTATTTTAAGAAATGTGAGAGATGAGAAGTTTTGGAGGAGAAATCTTAGAGTGCTTCAACCTTTGGAGTGTCGAAGAGATTAGAAAGAAAAGTCCTCTCCTTTATTCTTTGAGCTTTGAGGTGTTTATAGGTGGAGATGGCGACTTGGGCTGTTGTGACGTGGCCCGGCCTTTTCGGGAAAGCTTGGACGCGTGGAGTTTATTCCTTAGTTAGAATAGCAGCTGGAAGACTGATTCCACTATTCATAAATAGTATCTTCAGAAGTTGCGGCTTATGTGGAATCCACAGTGAGGTGTATCAAAAGTAGAGCTTTGTCCGGATGTAGTTGACCTCCTTTACTTCCTTTAAAGTCGAGCTAAGCATCGAAATAACTTAGCTGAATATTTCCATGCTAGTTTGAGATATTCGGCCGATGCGCTTTGTACGGGAGCGAGTTACTCGGTCGACTGCGAGAACGATTCTTTTGCAGTGAGTCATCAGTAGATGAGAATTGGCTTGGGCCAATATGCGACTGTTTCGGGCCGAGCTTCCGCTGGGCTTTCTGAAACATGATTTATCTGATTCGGCTGATTGCGCGTTTGGGCTTCGATCTGGCCCGTCACGGCTTTTTCCAAAAAGAGGGTTAACACTTTCCCCTTAGAATGCATCTTTTTCGGTAGAGGGAGGTGTGTTCTAAAATATGAATCGAAGAACAATCGCTCGAGCAGCTGTGGTTGCGCCGGAACACATTAAGGCCAGAAATCCGACGGCCCCGATGTTGTATTAAGGCCAGAAAACCGACGACCGAACCGGGTCGTATTAAGGCCGGAAAACCGAAAACTATCGGGAACCGTATTAAGGCCGAGATGATGATCACCGTCTGTATGAGAATTAGTTCCTGCAAAGACAAAATAAGCCATTCTCAATCTGGAGAAGGCTGATGGGTCGAGCATTTTATTTCACTTGGCTTTGTGGGGTGGCGAGCATTATCCATACTCGGCTTAGTGGCGAGCATTAACCATACTCGGCTTAGAGAGGTAGCGAGCATTATCCATACTCGGCTTAGTGGTGAGCATTAACCGTACTTGCCTGCCAAGCCTTCAATCAACTTTCCCCTTGACAACTCAATGAACTCCCACATGCTACTCTCCATATGCTGAGAAACTTAAATCTTGTCACCTGCTAATGAAAGAAAATCAACACCGCTATCTAGTCTTCTTCGCTCATAGCTAAAGAGAAAAACAGAGAACCAAGCTTCGGTTAGCTATCCTTCTGCAAACACACGTACCACCTAATGAAGTGAAAAATCATCATGCAGACCTAACCTTTTCATTTACACAGCTACAATCTACAGACCCATCAACATAACTAATACATGCCTATTGAGTGACATTGTCCCTATCCATACTTCTTCTATGCATATATATGGACTACCCTCTGAAACAAAGGAGTCCAATAGCCCTTGAATAACAAAAACAAAATAATATACTTAGCCAAGAAATACATTGGGAAACACGAAGTGAGGAGTTCATTTTGAGCAGCCGCAACGTATAAGGAAGGTCGGATTCGTTTTCTTTTAGAGCTGAAGGCACGCATGTTACAACTAACATCGTTGATTTAAGTTCGGCCTGAACTTCGATGGAGGAAGATGTGAGCGAGTTTGAAGAGGAAAGTATAGGTAGGTTAAGCTTGTGAAAATGTGGAAAATGGTAGCAGTTTCGTAGGTTTCCGTGAGGTATGGGTGGTGAGTGGGTTATACTGGGATGCGAGGATGGTGAGTGAACAATATGGGGATGGAGGTCGGTTCAAAAATGCGAGCAGGTAGAAAGAAATAATGGTGAGATGCGCGCGATCAAAAACATCATGGAGGAGTAACGCATAAGATGAAGTTGTGGTTCAAATTCATGTGGGGAGTATTTGGAAGTAGAGAGGGCGCAAGGTCATGGTGCCATTTTTACGTGTACATGGGAAATGGTTTCATAAGGAACGATGGCATTGGGAAAGAAAGAGATACTGTAGGAAGTGGGTTTAAAGTTGTGGGTGTGGGCCAAATGTAATTTGGGGGTAAGGCTGATCTTCCGTTTGGGCTAGTGGTCTATTAAAGGAAAAGAAAAAAACGAGAAACATTGTACCTCGAAGAAGGCTATGTGGAAATGAAGTGTTTGGCCAGTTTTTGCAAGGAAAGGAGTCGGGTACTTGGACAGCAGTTGGGAAGAATTTTCAGCGTGCCAAATCACCCTTTTACATGGCCAGTAAGTTTTAAAAAAATAGTAATTAACGCTGCTTACATACAATAAATAATTAGTAAAACATTGTTACGTTAATAGATATTAATTGAATTTAAAACACGGTCATATAATTTATGTATCGTGATCATATGTTACAGTATCAAACAAAACAGCAACATTGATGTAACAACCCGGATTTTTCAGAACCAATTTAAAAAAATTATTTCAGCTATTTTAATGGATTTTGAGTATTTAAAACGATTTATTTTAAATATTAACGACTAAAAATTTATTTAAATCGAAGCTAGAATGTATAAATTTATTTTAATTATAAAACGAGCTGGAAATGGTGAAACACCCCACCTCCGTTAAGGTCACTCACAAAGGGAATGCCTTAACTTTGGTGGAGGTTTATAAGTAAAAGTCACAGATAAACTCAAGACAGATATAAATACACATATTTTAAACAGCGGAAACCAAACAAACTTTTATTTCATTAATACGTGTTCAAACAAAACATTTCCATAATTGTCTCAAAATACTTCCAACATTACAACCTCATTACTGTCTTGATTATCAAAGAAGCATAAAACATAAATAAAGTGACAAAAATCCCCATAGTGATATCTAAAGCCATAATCCGAGCAAAAGAGATCCAAATCATACATCTACGGTCTTGGAGCTTGTAAATAGTCTGACTGAGCTGAGTTGTTTCCTCCCTGTGGACCTGGGGGGAAACGAAAGAAAAGAAGACGAAAAGAAAATAAAGTCAGACATAAAGCCTGGGTAAATCTAGTAACTCTTCAGTATGTGAACAAGAAAAGGGCATGATAGATATAAACTGAAAACAGGATAGTGTCACAAGCTAAGGAAGTCTCGTTTAGAATCGAATGTACTATCGCACCCATACTATATCTCTACGCCTACTTGAGCTTATTTTAACTGGCACCTCATGCTGAGGGTGAAGTGATCCCCATTTTCTAAAGACCGACTCCTACTCATGTTAACATGTGTCATACGGCCCCCAAGAATTGTAGATACCTACGCTGGTCCCACCATGGGGTGTATCAAGACCCATGGTGGCGGCCCCGACACAAATTCTAGAAGGCATAGGTTATACTACTGGTGCCCCCAGTGCCCTGTTGGTCTGCTCTGGAGTGTGTGCACGCCCGCACCCCGTTAGAACCTACACTGTTGCACCCACCGCCGTCGCTTTGATCGCTTACAATCAGCCCAGTAATCGTGCCCCACCCTGCCTAGTTTCAGGGTACCATGATACCTAAGTTGGGTTACTGCTGAAACGGATCCCTCATTACCAGGTTTTTCTAGTCAAACATGTTAAGTGGTTAAGTGTCTGTATTTACCTAACCTCACCCATTAATTCTTGTTAACATGTTGAATTTGGTTAAGTGTTATAGTTGACTTAACCCTACCATCTGTTCTTAGCCTCTTAGAGCACCTGACCACTCACATTAGACAGGTATTGCTATGGTTACTGGATGTGCCGGTCGGTTCCGGGCAGGTTTACATCGTAGCTCAGTCTAACCTCGGGTCCTTATTGGGCTCAATGCTTAACCACCCACATTGGATAGGTATTGTTGTGACTTCTGGACAACCGGGCGGGTCCGGGCAGGTTTACATCACAACTCAATCCAACCTCGGGTTAAGCATATCGTGTTTTCTAAATTTACATATTTTATTACTTCTCAATTATATATGTAAATGTCATATCTTTTATTCTTGGGTATATCAATTCATACCGTTTAAATGTCATTGTCGTTGGCATGTGCCAACCATGCCAACATATATTTTTCATGTCTTACACCCAGCGTTATTACCCCCGTTGGTACGTTCGCAATATTGTAACAAATGTTGGGCTCGACATAATTCAGCCCAACTTTATAAACGTGAGAAAAGGGGAAATCAAGCACATGTAGTATTTCACATAAAGGTGTGTGGCGCATGAACTTGCAATTTAGCGATTCAACATAAATTATGGGTCATGTGAACTTACATTCAAATCAAAGTATAACTAAGTAGGTGACATATGAAATGGCATAGTTTAGGCTTATACAAACTTGTGTTAAAACATATTTAACTTGGCATAATGTCAACCACAAAACTAGCATGTTGTATATTCACCAAAATGTCCAATTTTAACATCTAATCATATAACCTATTTCAACATGAACTTGCATAGTTTATGAAACCCAAACGATACTTAACATAGATCCAATTATACTTGCAAATAAACATAAGAATGATATCATAGGTTTTGGGTCATGTCTGCATAAAAGGTCTCAAATCTAGAACATGTTTACATAAGCCTTAATTTAGACTTAGTGAATGTATATAGTCCATGCCATAGGCATAAACATAAAGGGATCAAATTCTAGTTTTTGCCACAAACTTGCAAGTGCCATTGTTTTCATATACAATTGTTCAATAGGCTTGCATCAATCCATTTAGGCCACAAATATCAATACACAAGTCATAACAGAATCATTACAATACACAAAATTTATATCATACAATAACACAATTCTATTTTCATTTACATCGAATCACATCACAATTTTTATTCATATTCTGAAAGGTCACTATACTTACAACGAATGCATAATCTTGAATTCTGGATTCTGAATTCTGAAATTGAGATGCGCTCCTTTGGGTAGATTAACGTTGCGTTGATTAATTTGGTTAAGCTATAATCTTCTTCTTAATTTGATTCGTCTCTAGGATTTTCTCTCTTGACGGCTATGCTCAATTCCTCCCTGGCAGCATGATGACTCCCATCTTATTTTTTTGTGTGAATTTTCAGTTGAGACTTAGGGTGTATCTATAGATTTTTAAATTGTTTTGAGCCATCAGATGAAGACAGGAGGAATCTAGACCATACAAAGTTCAAAGAGCCAATCAAGAGATGACATGTCAGCCCTAGTGACACACTGAGCCACATAAATTCGAGCCAGAGCCAGACCTAGCCAGCCAGGTCGACCAGGCAGGTCGACTGACAGGTCGACACTATTTTCGACCTGGGGTGGCCAGGTCAACACCATGGTCGACCCTATGGTCGACCTGGTCTCTGGGCGGGAATTTTCCCGCCCAGCCCAGTTTGAACCTGTTTTTCGAATTTCGAATTTTAAACTGAGCTGTTTGAATTTAAATTTTATTCTGAAACTTCCGAAGGTCATAACTCCTTCATACGGAGTCCGTTTCGTGCAAACTCGGACTCTATCTCAAGCAGAATTCGGAGACGAACGCAATGGCGTAACCCATTTCCCTTAATTCTTTCATTTAGAATTAATTACACTTTAATTTTTGGAGCTTAATGTTATAGAATTCACGGGGTGTTACAAATGGCGCGGTAGTTTGAAAATTCGATTTTAAATTTCAATTGAATGTGCAGAATTCAAAATAAATTGGATTTCAGTAAAACCAGAAACATTTGAATCTGTTTAATAATATCTTTTTAATGGATGTGAACAATTGAGGTTTCATAATATAAATTTAAAGTTATGTCCAGTTTAAAATCTAAAATAGTGGCTATGGAATTTATATATATTTTAATATAATATATAGCCCTTAAAAATAGCCATTTTGCAAACGACCTCCGTTTTCAACAAAATCACTTTTGTCAGATCCGGAATGTGAAATTATTGTTATGTTACAAATTTCATAAATTTTTGGATTTAACATGTAAGCGTGGTGAATGTGAACGTGTTTTGTCAGTTTCAATTTGAATTGGATCGACCAGAAAATGACCATTTTTCAAACGGTCTTCAAATTCGGAAAAATTAGTTTTGTTAGGACAGTATCATCAAAACATAGCTAGAATATTTTTCTATAATTCTTAGAGTCAGTATGTGGCATCGGTAAAGTAAAATGTACGTTTAAATTCAATATATATTAAATTATATTTTAATTTGGATAAAACTGATTTAAATAGCAGAATTGGCTTACGAAACATATTCCATTATGTCCGAAATGGGGGTATTTGGTTGGAGGCGACAGTCGTTGGAGTTCATTTGGAGTTCGGGGCGATTAGTTCTTAAACAAAGTAAAATAGAATAAAATAATATTAAAAAATATATATAAATAGCCAAAAAAAATTAAAACCCTGGTCTTCTATCCAGCGGCCGCTATATATGCAATTTACAGCCGATTTCTTCCAGAATTCGTACTACAAATTCTCTCAATCGAATCACTGATTTGCAAAACTTATTAAGTGAAAATCGTTGAGCTCGTCGAATTCTTCATGATGAACGGTAAAGATCATTTATTGTTTCAAGGTTTAGCAGAATTTCTCCTTTGAAGGGGAGCTACTCGTGTCCGTTCTCTGATGCGGGGGTCCACCGAGTTCTTTACGGCGGCGGGTGGTGGAGGCACACTCGAAGGCGCTCGCGGCGGTCAGGGTTGATCGTCCTTCGACGATCAGAAATGGGAGCAACGGCGAGCCCTAATCTTCCGGGATGGGTTCAACAGAACAATGGTTAACAGGGAAACGATGAAGAAGGAATGGCAACGCTTAAGGTTAAGCATTATTAATTTAATTTAATTAATGTTTAATTATATATTAACGATGTAATTAACGTACAAAAACTAATATCTTTTTCATACGAGATCCGAACTGAACGATTTTCGTTGCGCTGGAATCCTCTAGATGGGCACACATCGAGCAGACCAGAACTGAAATAGAAGCCATTTGGATTTTGAATAAAATTAAACATCAGTTTAATTTTATTGAAAATAGTCGTTATTAAAATGATTTCGAACCAATCAATGTGAGAACTATCTCTCACTCAAATTATTTTACAGTTATTATATAATAGGTTGCAGACGGGGCTTAGCAGCTCCTGACACTATTTTTTGTACAAACCATGGTTGATTGTTTGTTTGGATTGTGACTGGGGTTGATATTGTTGTATATAAAATGTATATGAAAATTATCACGAAAAGAAATTGAAATAAATATTCATTTACAAATCGGACGGTTTGTTTATGTACACCGATTTAACTGATATTGATTGGAATGATAAGTTTTACACATCGGCCAACTGCACAAATAATAAACAGTATTTGTGTAACAACCCGGATTTTTAAATAACATGTTATAACATAAATCAAGGCAGAATTAAATGATAAAATCTGAATCAAGGGAAACGAGCTGTGCCATTGCGTTCGTCTCGGAAAAATACGCGAAATAGAGTCCGAGTTTTCGAAAATCGGAGTCCGTATGACCAAGTTATGGCCCAATGAAGTTTTCAGAAAATTCCAAGCCCGAAAACAGTTCAAATTCGAATTCAGATTCGAATTACAACCAAGGCAGAATGGGCGGGAATTTTCCCGCCCCAAGCAGGGTCGACACAGGGGTCGACACCAGTGTTGACCCCCACCCAATGGGTCGACACCCATGTCGACCCAGGGGTCGACACCCTTGTCGACCCAGGGGTCGACCCCCCCGGTCGGACCAATTTTTCTGGTGCACCATTTTGACATGTTGGGTCTTGTTCTGGAAGTTTCTGACGGGAGTTGATGGCTCAGATTCATTTTAGGGTTAATCCTATGGTCTAAACTACCCCTAATCTCTATAAAAAGACCCCTAGACCTAGCCTAAACCTTCATTAATCATTCCTACAACTAAATGCTGCCCAAATGTTTCTTGATCAAGGCCTCCATCTTAATATCATGGCCTCCATCCTCTTCATGAAAGTTTGAGTGTCCTACGCTAGTAAAAGAGCCACCTTTCTTCATCAAAACAAGGATCTTTCTTCATACAAATCAAAGGAGCTTATTGTTTCTCAAAACAACTTGGAGCTTATATGCGATTGGGGTTTTTTAGAGTTGCTAGTGGCTTCGTCTCAATCTTATTTTATTTCATAGATCTTCATAGCATTGTAAGCCCTATACTACTCTTAGATTCTAACTATGAAGTTAAATGTGACATGTTGCAAGTTTGAGTTTGGGCCTAAGTATGATTTGTGCTTTGATTCTATCATGTTATGCATAGATTTATTCTATGCATGTTTGTAAAGCTATCACCTTGACTTTGTGCATAGAAAACTATGAGCTTTGATCCTATCATGTTATGCATAGATGCATGTTTGTAAAGCTATCACCTTGACTTTGTGCATAGAAAACTATGAGTTTTGATCCTATCATGTTATGCATAGATGCATGTTTGTAAAGCTATCACCTTGACTTTGTGCATAGAAAACTATGAGCTTTGATCCTATCATGTTATGCATAGATGCATGTTTGTAAAGCTATCACCTTGACTTTGTGCATAGAAAGCTATGAACTTTGATTTGAAATGTTGCATAAAGCAAAATAAAAACTCTCATAAACCTTATGTTAACTTGCATATGATGTTATAAGCGAATCACTTGCTATCATCCCATGGTATTTATGGCCATGTTTCACCTATTTTGCTAGACTTGATATCATGCATGTTTTGAAGCTTATAATGTAATATGCAAGTTTATGAACACATTTGCCTTAAATATCACCATGTTTAACTTGTGATAGGCTTTGCCATCTTATACCCACCTTGTCATGTTGTTATGTTCCCTCATTGATCTATTTGCGTGATGCGAGTTTACGTGCGATGGGAATACGTATGGGTAGTTGGGCAAACTTAAATAACATGAGAACATGACTTGAAAATATGACATGAAAGTTTGACATGTGTTTAGGCTTGAAAACACGAACGTGGACATGACATGTAGAAAACATGAAAGTGGCCAACTCGAGGTTGGGTTGAGTTTGTAGCATAAATCTACCCGGAACCGACCGGCTTAACTAGTGGCTACAAACAATAGGACCCAATGTGAGTAGTTGGTCATATCGCACTTAAAACCCAAGGTTAGACTAGGTTGTGGTGTAAAGCTACCCGGACCCGCCCGGCTTAACTAGTAACCACAACAAAGTCTAATGTGAGAGGTTGGGGTGCATTAAGTTAATTAATGCCACATGGTAGGGTTAAGTCATGGACTACTTGAATATACTTAACCAATTAAACACGATGGATTGGTAGGGTTAAGTCATGGACTACTTGAATATACTTAACCAATTAAACACGATGGATTGGTAGGGTTAAGTCATGGACTACTTGAATATACTTAACCAATTAAAACACGATGGATTGGTAGGGTTAAGTCATGGACTACTTGAATATACTTAACCAATTAAACCCGATGTATTGATAGGGTTAAGTCATGAACTGCTTGAATACACTTGACCAACTCAATACATGGTTAGGATAGGGTTAACCACACTTAACCAGCTTGAAACCCTAGTTACGTGGTCCTTTTCAGCAGTAACCTACTTAGAAGTATCATGGGTACCCTGGACTAGGCTAGGGTGGGGCACGATTACTGGACTGATTGTAAGAGGCCAAAAGAGACGGCTGAAGGGTGCACCGGTTGTTCAGGCGGACCATGGTCGTGCACATTAAGTCCGGAGTTGAACATGGGCACCAGTAGGTTTAGATTGTGCGTGCTTGAATTGTGTCTGTGGTTTACACCTTAGGGCTGGATACACCCTGGGGTGGGCCTAACACAGTTAACTACATTCCACGATTAAGCCGTATGACACCGATACACGACGAGTTAGGCTTATAGGGAGCCGATCGACTAGACCGAGTAGTTGGACCTCGATTTAGGTCATCTCATGATGTGGGCCAGCTTTGGGCCAAGGGATCATTTCTTGTTTATACTTGACATGGATTGGAATACTAGTACACACCTGGTGCAACTTAACCTTGTATATGCGATGCCACACTTGATCTATCTTGTTAACTTTTCACCATGCCAGCTATCACCCTACATCTCATCTTTGTTTTACATGTTCAGTTAACTTTATTAGTTTTTATACTAATAGTAGATAGGACTTACCAGTCTTTTTGACTGACCCGTTTTCTTTCGCCTCTTTTCTTCCGTTCCCCCCCCCCCCAGGTTTGCAGGGTGGGAACACTGTTACCTAGCTGGATCTTTAGCTGCTTTTCTGGATAGCTCACGTATGGTTTGAGCATGCTATGGCCTTATGCTACTTTGGGGATAGTTACTATATGTTTCTTTTTCAGTTTTCAGTTTATGTTCTAGACTTTGTTTTATGGGAAAATAATGACCAAGTACTTTGATGTAACTTGACTATGGTTTTGAAATGCTAAGTTTTATCCGCTGCTTTACTACTCTGTTTTACTTATATGTTCTGTCTTGTGATATCTGCTTGCATGTTTACCTCGTTTAACGCCCCTCCAATGCCAGTGCCCTTGCAAGAGTGGCATTGGCGGAGGTGGGGTGTTACATTTGGTATCAGAGCATAAGGTTTACAAGATTTGAGCAAAAGGTTTTTAAAACTTACCTTTTGAGAAACTATTTTCAAAACCAATTAAGTATTTTCCAAGAAAAGTCTAGTTTATTTTAAAAGGCTATTCCCCAAGAGCCATTAGCACTATCCTTTGTTCCCTCATTCTCAATCTATCTTTTTCTTCGTTTCAGTATGGCCGATAATTTTGCCATTCTGGAGGGCGTACCAGTACCTATTTGGTTTAGAAGGTACATGGAGGCAAGGGCGAATGAAGCCGGCCCCGCGAACATTCCTCTTCCTTCCCCCGTCGCTAATATTTCTCCTCCTCCCGTAGCTGAGGTTCCTCCTCCTCCTCAGCATCCGCAAGAGGATTTCGCAAAGGTTTGCAAGGACTTTAAGGCGATGGGTGGCAAGAATTTTGTCGGGACGGAGACTTTTGTTGAGGCAAGAAACTGGTTGAAGGAAATTGAAGACCACTTTGCTATCTTTGATATAGAAGACCGTAGGAAAGTTCTGTTAGCGGTATGGCTGCTGAAAGGGGAAGCTGCATATTGGTGGGTGGTCACCACCACTACTAGGCCAATTCAGACTTGGGATGACTTTAGGAAAAGGTTTGGACTGAGGTTTCTATCATCGACAAAAGAGAACCTTCCGATGGAGAGGTTCCTATCACTAAAGCAAGGGGACATGACCGTTAGAGAATACGTGGATAAGTTTAATCAACTTGCTCAGTTCGGTTTAGAATGGGTTAACACAGCTCGGAAGAAGGCCCTACACTTTGCTCTAGGATTGAATGAGCCATTGCGCGGTTTGGCCATGTCTCATATACCCCTGGGGGCAACCTTCGAGAGTTTGGTGAATATGGCCCTACTTCAAGAAGAAGATAAGAGTGGCAAGAAGAAGGTCAAGGCGAATGAGTCCCAAGGCAAGAAGGAAGATACCGAGAAAAGAGACAAGAACAACAAGAAGGGGAACAAGGGCAACAACAACAAGGCAAGAGAGACAAGAAAGTGCAACTTCTGTAGGATCACTGGGCACATAGCCAAAGACTGTAAGAAGAAGAAGAGGAAGCTGGGCGTATGCTTTCATTGCGGAAAGTCTGGACACTATAGCAAGGATTGCCCGAAAAAGCGAGGACAAGGGAAAAGGCAAATTCAGCGAGCAGGACCCTCTGGAGGGCAGTTGCAGGCTCCCCTCGCTCTTCCAGCTTTTGATCGAGGTAGTGTTTCTATAGAAAGTCATGTTTACATTTCTGATTTCCCTGTTCATACCTTGTTTGATTCTGGCACATCGCATAGTTTTGTTTCTGATCTTGTTGAAAGTTTGCACCTAAGTACTAGTCTAGTTGAAAATCCCGTTAGTATTTCAAATCCGATTGGGGGTTCCGCCCATCTATCTGCGATTTGTATGGATTTGAAAATCTCTATCTTGAGCGTAGAATTCATGTGTAATTCTTATGTTCTCGGGTTTATGGGATACGGGTTGATTGTGGGCGTGGATTGGTTGTCCGATTATGGAGCCATTCTTGACTTCGAACATAGGGTTGCGAGGCTCCTGACTCGCCTCGGTAATACCCTCGAAATCTCGTGTGACCTTTAGGGCTCCGTCATGATTAGTTATCTAGAATCCCTTGGCACTTTTTGGAAATTTGTAATCCAATCGAGTAGTGTTCGCCACTAAGGCGGATAGTCCATTCCGCTTAAGCATGGGTTATAGAAATCACCCTAGTAAGAACATTTGGCAACGTGGAGTGGCATTTGTTTTCAAGAGATTGTTCTTCTGCGTGGAATACCGTCTGGTATGTAAACGGGATCCAGGATTCACTAACAAATTTTGGAAAGCTTGCATGAAACCATGAGCACGCAGTTATGTTTAAGCCAAGTATTTTAGGCAAAGAATAAGTGGAAGTGGAACGAGAGGCAACGGTGAAATGAGTTCTAACTCATATTTTGGAAATAAGAATTAAGAACTACGGAATTGTGAAGTTAAAAGACGGTCAAGGCACAATGGGATTAAGCACAAGAAAATCCGGCTTAGAAGATTGAAGACTAGATACGCGCATTAAATCTCCTTCTAAGAGTATATCCTTGATCCCTATTATTCCGTAGAGCTTACTCGCATGCTATCTTTTAAGTATATCCTCTCGGTCCTATCCTCAATCTCAGTTCTGTTGCAAACCCCATAAGGAGTATGACTCGCCTGTTTGTGATATATAGTTGGGGTGAAGATGTTCGTCACCAAACTATTTGGGCTTTATGGGATATGGTTAATAATTGATAGACTTACAAAGAGAGCCCATTTTATTCCGGTGAAAAGCAAGAGGACCGTATCATGGCTAGCGTCTGTTTATCCTCGAGAGATAGTGCGGTTGCATGGAGTTCCTTCTAGCATAGTTAGCGATCGTGACCCAATTTTCACTAGCCAGTTCTGGAATAGTTTGCAAGAAGCGATGGGTACGCGATTGAATCTGAGTACAGCCTATCACCCCCAGACGGATGGCCAAACCGAAAGGGTGAATAGAGTGCTAGAAGATCTTTTGAGGCTTTGTGTTCTTGACTTTGGTGGTACTTGGGAAGACCACCTCCCTCTTGTAGAGTTTGCTTATAATAATAGCTATCAAGCCAGCATAGGGATGGCACCATTTGAAGCTTTATATGGGAGGCCGTGTAGGTCACCATCTTGTTGGTGGGAGACAACAGATGGGCTTATACTTGGGCCCGATATGATACGAGACACATCCAAGAAAGTTGAATTGGTGAGAAGACGGATGAAAGCGGCCCAAGACAAACAAAAATCTTATGCTGACAAGCGAAGGACAGATTTGGAATTCGAAGTTGGAGATATGGTTTTCGTGAAGGTTTCTCCTTTGCGTAATGTGGTTCGTTTTGGGGCAGTGGGGAAGCTGGCACCAAGTCTCGTAGGACCCTTCCCTATCATAGAAAGAATTGGGAAGATGGCTTATAAGGTGGAATCGCCCGAGAAACTGGCCGGAGTGCATAATGTCTTTCATGTCTCTCATCTCCGAAAGTGCCTACATGAGTCCGCTGGGGTGGTTGAACCAAGCATTCTTGAAGACGTGGAGGTAGAGAAAGAGGCAACCTTGAGGAGAGCTCTGATTCGTATCTTGGGAACAAAGATCAAGAAGCTAAGGAATCGATCAAATTGGTGAAAGTTCAGTGGAGTGAAGCCGATGAAGATGCAACTTGGGAAACCGAGGAGAAGATGCGTGGGCTTTGTCCATTTCTTTTTGAGGATACATTTTCAATCTCTTTTCCTAGTTGGTATATCTTTCCGTTGCTATCCATGTTTATCTTGTTTCGTAACTCTGGTCATGAGAACCTTAGGTAGAAACCCTTGGCTGAAACATGTATTTGAAACATGTTATGCTTGATGTTTGCCAGTGGTTGCAAGTGTTTGCAAGTGGATACTCGTGGATGCATGACACACATTAGGCACTAAGATCGGCTCACACACTTTCATATTGCATATGCATGAGTGCTGATACTTATTCATGGATGAAACTTGTTGTGCTATCACATGGATGTTGCATATGAATGAATGTTATGTGCACTCATGTAGAGATTATGAATTATGTTAGGGATTTGCATACATATGGACTCATTTCACTAACATGTTTTGCATTAAGGAGGTTTACTGAATCAGTAACCACCTGATTTTCGCATTAGATAAGTACATATACACACACCTTTGCATATGATCATACAGCATTTAGAATCCTTTAAGGACAATGACTGCACGTGGATGATGTTTTGAGTAGATGGATGATGGATGGTAGGATATGTTCTTCCTAACTTGAAGATTTCGGGGACGAAATCCTTTAAGGAGGGGAGAATGTAACAACCCGGATTTTTAAATAACATGTTATAACATAAATCAAGGCAGAATTAAATGATAAAATCTGAATCAAGGGAAACGAGCTGTGCCATTGCGTTCGTCTCGGAAAAATACACGAAATAGAGTCTGAGTTTTCGAAAATCGGAGTCCGTATGACCAAGTTATGGCCCAATGAAGTTTTCAGAAAATTCCAAGCCCGAAAACAGTTCAAATTCGAATTCAGATTCGAATTACAACCAAGGCAGAATGGGCGGGAATTTTCCCGCCCCAGGCAGGGTCGACACAGGGGTCGACACCAGTGTCGACCCCCACCCAATGGGTCGACACCCATGTCGACCCAGGGGTCGACACCCATGTCGACCCAGGGGTCGACCCCCCCGGTCGGACCAATTTTTCTGGTGCACCATTTTGACATGTTGGGTCTTGTTCTGGAAGTTTCTGACGGGAGTTGATGGCTCAGATCCGTTTTAGGGTTAATCCTATGGTCTAAACTACCCCTAATCTCTATAAAAAGACCCCTAGACCTAGCCTAAACCTTCATTAATCATTCCTACAACTAAATGCTGCCCAAATGTTTCTTGATCATGGCCTCCATCTTCATATCATGGCCTCCATCCTCTTCATGAAAGTTTGAGTGTCCTAAGCTAGTAAAAGAGCCACCTTTCTTCATCAAAACAAGGATCTTTCTTCATACAAATCAAAGGAGCTTATTGTTTCTCAAAACAACTTGGAGCTTATATGCGATTGGGGGTTTTTAGAGTTGCTAGTGGCTTCGTCTCAATCTTATTTTATTTCATAGATCTTCATAGCATTGTAAGCCCTATACTACTCTTAGATTCTAACTATGAAGTTAAATGTGACATGTTGCAAGTTTGAGTTTGGGCCTAAGTATGATTTGTGCTTTGATTCTATCATGTTATGCATAGATTTATTATATGCATGTTTGTAAAGCTATCACCTTGACTTTGTGCATAGAAAACTATGAGCTTTGATCCTATCATGTTATGCATAGATGCATGTTTGTAAAGCTATCACCTTGACTTTGTGCATAGAAAACTATGAGCTTTGATCCTATCATGTTATGCATAGATGCATGTTTGTAAAGCTATCACCTTGACTTTGTGCATAGAAAACTATGAGCTTTGATCCTATCATGTTATGCATAGATGCATGTTTGTAAAGCTATCACCTTGACTTTGTGCATAGAAAGCTATGAACTTTGATTTGAAATGTTGCATAAAGCAACATAAAAACTCTCATAAACCTTATGTTAACTTGCATATGATGTTATATGCGAATCACTTGCTATCATCCCATGGTATTTATGGCCATGTTTCACCTATTTTGCTAGACTTGATATCATGCATGTTTTGAAGCTTATAATGTAATATGCAAGTTTATGAACACATTTGCCTTAAATATCACTGTGTTTAACTTGTGATAGGCTTTGCCATCTTATACCCACCTTGTCATGTTGTTATGTTCCCTCTTTGATCTATTTGCGTGATGCGAGTTTACGTGCGATGGGAATACGTATGGGTAGTTGGGCAAACTTAAATAACATGAGAACATGACTTGAAAATATGACATGAAAGTTTGACATGTGTTTAGGCTTGAAAACACGAACGTGGACATGACATGTAGAAAACATGAAAGTGGACAACTCGAGGTTGGGTTGAGTTTGTAGCATAAATCTACCCGGAACCGACCGGCTTAACTAGTGGCTACAAACAATAGGACCCAATGTGAGTAGTTGGTCATATCGCACTTAAAACCCGAGGTTAGACTAGGTTGTGGTGTAAAGCTACCCGGACCCGCCCGGCTTAACTAGTAACCACAACAAAGTCTAATGTGAGAGGTTGGGGTGCATTAAGTTAATTAATGCCACATGGTAGGGTTAAGTCATGGACTACTTGAATAAACTTAACCAATTAAACACGATGGATTGGTAGGGTTAAGTCATGGACTACTTGAATATACTTAACCAATTAAACACGATGGATTGGTAGGGTTAAGTCATGGACTACTTGAATATACTTAACCAATTAAAACACGATGGATTGGTAGGGTTAAGTCATGGACTACTTGAATATACTTAACCAATTAAACCCGATGTATTGATAGGGTTAAGTCATGAACTGCTTGAATACACTTGACCAACTCAATACATGGTTAGGATAGGGTTAACCACACTTAACCCGCTTGAAACCCTAGTTACGTGGTCCTTTTCAGCAGTAACCTACTTAGAAGTATCATGGGTACCCTGGACTAGGCTAGGGTGGGGCACGATTACTGGACTGATTGTAAGAGGCCAAAAGAGACGGTTGAAGGGTGCACCGGTTGTTCAGGCGGACCATGGTCGTGCACATTAAGTCCGGAGTTGAACATGGGCACCAGTAGGTTTAGACTGTGCGTGCTTGAATTGTGTCTGTGGTTTACACCTTAGGGCTGGATACACCCTGGGGTGGGCCTAGCACAGTTAACTACATTCCACGATTAAGCCGTATGACACCGATACACGGCGAATTAGGCTTATAGGGAGCCGATCGACTAGACTGAGTAGTTGGACCTCGATTTAGGTCATCTCATGATGTGGGCCAGCTTTGGGCCAAGGGATCATTTCTTGTTTATACTTGACATGGATTGGAATACTAGTACACACCTGGTGCAACTTAACCTTGTATATGCGATGCCACACTTGATCTATCTTGTTAACTTTTCACCATGCCAGCTATCACCCTACATCTCATCTCTGTTTTACATGTTCAGTTAACTTTATTAGTTTTTATACTAATAGTAGATAGGACTTACCAGTCTTTTTGACTGACCCGTTTTCTTTCGCCTCTTTTCTTCCGTTCCCCCCCCCCCCCAGGTTTGCAGGGTGGGAACACTGTTACCTAACTGGATCTTTAGCTGCTTTTCTGGATAGCTCACGTATGGTTTGAGCATGCTATGGCCTTATGCTACTTTGGGGATAGTTACTTTATGTTTCTTTTTCAGTTTTCAGTTTATGTTCTAGACTTTGTTTTATGGGAAAATAATGACCAAGTACTTTGATGTAACTTGACTATGGTTTTGAAATGCTAAGTTTTATCCGCTGCTTTACTACTCTGTTTTACTTATATGTTCTGTCTTGTGATATCTGCATGCATGTTTACCTCGTTTAACGCCCCTCCAATGCCAGTGCCCTTGCAAGAGTGGCATTGGCGGATGTGGGGTGTTACAATTTGTTGTTTGAAAACCCCATACGGGTACTGGGATGTATTTGACATACACTGATCCCAATAATTAGTGGTATGTCAATCGATGGGTTGACAAACTATATAAGCGTTATTTATTTATTTTAATGCTTATACAGGTGTAAAATGCACTCTGGATGTTGTATGAATTTTTAATGATTGTTTATCATTATTATTGTATACATGTGATGTGTGAAATCCATATAAATAAAATTATATGTAATTGATTGAGTCTGATTCCAATTCAGAAATAACGAATATTTTAAAATAAGGAATATTTCAAAGTAATATTCAGAATATAAATGAATATTTTAGAATAATATTCAGTTAAGATTCAAAATATGGTTTTATGTCTGATTTTGGATGGACACAAAAATATTGAAGTGTATGAAGCCGAGTTAAGTTATTATACGCTATTTTGACTCAAACGGATTTTTATATCGATTTATTCATTTTATAATGAATACGAAAAAGAAATTGATTTAACAATCTGATATTTTGAAAATATTATCATTTTAATATTATAATGATAAGGAATGTTCAATTTTTATTTAAAATTGAAATGGAGTTGGAATCGTTTTAAAATGAATTTATAAAGGAATATTCAATTTTGATTTGAAAATTCCAATGAAGTGGAAATGAATTTATAAAGGAATATTCAGTTTTGATTTAAAATTAAAATGGAAGCGGAAATCGTTTTTAAACGAATTTAAAACGATTTATATAATACGTTTTATATGGAAATCGACGATATATATATTATATATATAATGGCCTGAATAGAATGCGCGGTTGCAGCGACCATTCGCGAATTTCGACCATTAACTTCAAATTGATTTACAGGAGATCCGACCATTGGATTCTCCTAAAACCGGAACCGTTGGGTTCGTACCGAAAATAGCTTTTAACGAATACACGACATTTTAAATCTAGCGGTCGGATTTTAAGATATGTCCAAATCAGTTTTGGAAAAGGTCGCTATGGATGCAGTTTGGTGGCCGTTATTGGAAACCGATCGTATGAGCGATATTAAAATTATCAAAAATATGGAAGAATTATGTAAAATCATAATAAATGATTTGGAAGGATTTTGGATGAAAAATTCCATATTTGAAAAGATAAAAATATGTTTTTTTCGAAATGAACTAGTTAAAAACTAAAATAATAATCCAATTATTTTTAGAAATAAATAAATTGATTTGAGAATGGTTTTAAAATATCAAAAAATTTCCAATGTATAAATTGGAACAGATTAGGAATGGAAATAATCTTCGTAATATTTCGATATTGGATTCTGTGATTGCACGGATATTGTTGAGGAATTTGGAATATAGATATATATATATATATATATCGTTATTCCCAATACGATATTTGTTGGTTTCGGGATTTGATATTGAATAGAAGCCAATATAATTTCTATTCAGAGCCTTGTATTTAATATCAAATCAGATTTTGGGTTTGTCGTGAATGATGTCTTTATTAACACTGTTCTTAAACTCAGTTGAGAAAAGAATAAATCTTTAAATTAAGATTTAGAGAAGTTTACCAATTAATTAATATTTAATTGGAATTGAATTAAGAATTGGATTTTTGGGTTTATCTTGAATGGTGTTTTAAATAAAGTTTGTTCTTTAACCCAATTAACAGTGATGAATATGATTTAGAATTTATAATCTTTTAATTAAGATTAATGGAATTTTCCAAAGTAAAGAATTCCAATTTAATATATTAAATTGGAATTGAATGGAATTCGATTTGGTAATAATCGAGATGAGCTTCTATGAAGGATGAGTGTTATTATATATGGAATTAAAAGGGCTTTGCCGTTGTTCCATTTATATTATTAGTCTAATATGGAAATTTATATCGATTATATATATTGATCTGTTTTCCGTGAAAGTTCCAGTTTGATGGAATATGATTTTGGGTTTATCGTAAACTGTGTTTCAAAGGATATTCGTCCTTTAACCCTATTAAAGACAGGATTTCATGTTTGACATTGTATTTCGAGCAGTATTCATTGATCTCTGCTAAATATATATCTATTTGGTGGCGGAGAATTTATTCTATTGCTTAACACCCTTCTCTGTGACGTACGAGCTTAGAGGTTATATATTGGTAGAAATCAATGGTATAGTATAGACTATCAATGTGGCATGATTGATTTCCTAAAGTTAAATAATCATTAAATAATGATTTTTGGAGATTAAAACTAAGTGGAGTTTTAATAAATCTTTAATTAGATGGAAATGTTAATGTGGTAATTAGATTTGCCAAATTGGAAGAGTGTTCGAAAATGGAGTATCACCAGTTTTACTTCATGCGATAGTTAAATCTTTAATTAGATTTGAACGTGAAATGTTATTAGATATGGCGTACGGAATGATAAAATGAATGATTACTTCGGTAAGGCGTTATTCCCGACTAGTTTGATAAACCTTAATTTGGTTTAAACTGTGAAAAGATACTATACAATCTTTTGAAATGATTTCCAAAGAAATGGATTAAATAGTGTGTTTAAAAGTGATAATCTTTGATAAGATTAATGAGAACCTTTCCAGAATAAAGAAATACGAATAAAAAGAATATTCTGGATTGGAATGAGGCGTATGATGTGTTGTTATAGCACTTGGTTATAAGATACGCGAGTTATTCGGAAAGACCGGGTTTAACCCATTCTGAATAATTGTTACGATGACTAACAGTCGAAGAGATTGAAGACGGTGCAAGACAGATGATCTTCACATCGAATGGATGGGTTGCTACTGATGCCCATGATTGGAGTAGCTACCTTAAAGGGGCTACATGGTAGTTGTCCGGACGTATTTGTTGATTGTTCGAATATGCAAGGGCCTCTCTCCTGCATTGGACATACGGAATGAGAAATAAGGTGTCTCCAGTTTTGTTCAAACCCAGAACGGACTTGTATAAGGATGGTATGTCTGACGTTGTATTCCTTTATACTGTATTCGTTGATCTCTGCTAAATATATATCGGTTAGGTGGCGGAGAATTTATTCTCTTGCTTAACACCCTTCTCTGAGACGTACGGGCTTAGAAGTTATATATTGGCAGAAAACAATGATATGGTATCACTACACCAAAAAAGACATTTAGCAATGTTTGAAAAACGCTACCAAAACATTTTGGTAGCATTTTAAAGAACGCTACTACAGGTCCCGCAACTAAAAGTCTTGTTTTTTTAGTTGCGTTTTAGTAAACACTGCCAAATGTTCCATGCAGCTGCTTTTTTCAAACGCTGCTAAAGATTTTCTATTGTGTTCAGTTTGTGAAACTAAAGACTTTCCGTTGTGTTTATTTTATGCCACTATAAATTCAAGTGGTATTTTACAACTATTTCTGTAGCATTTCTAAAACGCTACCAAAAGCTATTAATTGTTTTACAACATATTTTAAATGCTACTACATACTGTTAGTGGCTTATATTATTTCCAACAACCAATTATATAATAGTCATACTAAAATCAACAACAATCATATAATTACTATACTCAAACCAACAATTAATCATTCATATAATCATCATATTTAAATAAATAAGAACACATTAGTGACATAAGTATTATCCATAACCATTTGGACAGTAGTTGTTCAACAAAATGAGCAAATTCATATATCATAAACATTTACAAGCAACTTAATACAAGTACTAACAAATATCATAATATGTATAACAATTGAAGTCATATCCATTGTTGTTGATGGTCTTCACTTCGAAAAATCTAATTACCTGTAGACAAGGTTTATAATCAACAATTAGAATTTTCCATGAATTATCAAGTAACATTCGAACAATATTAATTGATTATTATTCAAACAAGCATAAAAAAATCAAGCCATCAAGTTTTATTTGTTTTGTGCATTCGGGAGTTATTTTCCATTTAAGTACTCTTACCATTTGGTGACTAATTTAGTTTCATATTTGGTGTTTAGTTTGGTTCATTGTTCCATTAACATATCCATTTGTGCAATTTGTAATTATGAACAAGACCAACAAAACTACTGCACAAAATAAATAATAATAACTTTTATTATAATAAACTTGACTAAAAACATTTGTCAAACTTAATTTTTTTTACTACTATTATTATAAACTTGTTAATTTTTATAACACTTAATTAACTATTATAAATGTATTCGGTTTTTATAAAACTAAGTTAATTTATTCGGATTATTATTTGTTGTTATTATTGAACTTATAAATTATCTCAATTGCTAAAACATAAAATACCATAACATATACTTTTAATAAACTTAAACTTATAAATTATCTCAAACTTAAACTTTATTAACTTAGTTAATTTTCACAAATTATCTCGAACTTAAATTTTTTATATACCTAGTTCATTTATTATTATTATTATTGTAAATTTTGTTAATTTACTATTATTGATATAAATTTAATTGATTTTTATAAACTTAGTTTTTTTATTATTAATGAAATAACTTGGTTAATTTATTATTGTTATAAAATTATTTAATTTTTGTTAAACTATAGTTTATTTTTATTTTTATTTTTATTATTACTATAAACTTGGTTAAAAAAATTATCAAACTTAATTATTTTTTTATTACTATTATTATAAACTTGTTAATTTTTTGACTAATTTTTCATATGACAATGGATCTTAAGATTGCAAGCAATTCATAATTTGACAATCCAATATTTGATTTCTGACTTTTTATGGAAAAATATTTGATAGTCTGTGTATTAAAAATCGAGGTGTGTATATAACATAGTAAGTTGTAGGAAACATAAAAGAATTACCTAATTTTTAATACATGGTTAAGAGATGCTTGATCTATTCTGAAAGTTAACATGGTTAGGAGATGCTTGATCTTTTTTGAAAGTTAACATGGTTAGAAGATGCTTGATCTAGAATCTGGATTTTCTAACTTAGTCTTGTAAAGAAACAATATCTACACAATTGTCTTTAAGAAACAATCTAATTTTAATAGACTTATCTAAATCATGAAGACCCTTGACATTCCAAGTAATCATCTTCATTTTATTAATAATGTAACCCTCTCTAATTCCTTGTTTTTAATAAAATCTAAGTCAATCTTAGAATCATCAAAAATAAAACTAGTATTTCTAGGTAAAAACTAAAATCATCACACAAAGCGCAGAGACAGTAAACATTGCCAAATAGATAATCCATACCTAAGTCAAAATTTGAAGAAGCATTTCTTCTAATTCTGGCACTTCTAACAAAATAGCTCACTTTAGTAAAAGACCGTCTACTTTTCGTCTTTCTTAGAGTGAACGAATCCCCATACAACAAAGGAGTAGAATTCAGGACTTGGACCTTTAAATACAACTAATCAACTTTTGATAGCATGTTACCAGACTCAGACTGCCCCATAGGCAACCTATGCGCAAAAATAGGTAATCCATACACTGTCTGAATAGGGTAGCAATCAGCATCGCCCACAACCAGTAACTTTCCCATCACCTGATTATAAAATCTGCCATGCACAAATATAAAAAAGCTAGCAGCCCTCATCAACTCATTACTCAAACTCAAAGAAAAAAATTCAGGCCCCTCTACTACTGCCGTTAAATTCAATTTCTTCAAATATTTAGTACTGAAGTAACACTGAGAGGGCTGGAATGAGGAATGAATATGCACATACAATGCATGAAAAAAATGCACAATAACTTTGAACTTGATGACACTAGAAAACCTCACCTCGAGAACTTCAACACCCAAAACAAACATATCCAAACTTACTAACGTAAAACAACACCTATTGAGATTCACATCGCCTAAAATCGAAGCAGACACCAATTTCTCACCATTAAAATCAAAAATAAAACTGCACCTAACGAAACCAAATGCCCCAGCCTCAACAGCCTTAAGAAAATCACCAACAATCGCAGAACTAAAACCATCACCACTAGCACCATTTTTGTCTATCCAGTAAGAATCAACATGATCAACCATAGGCTCAAAAAAATAAAAAACCACTAAACAACATCGTCATTCAGATTAACTTTAGAAGCACAACCAAGATCCTCATCTACAGCAAACAAATTATTAGACAAAACATACTCGGCACGCACATCCTAAGTATCCTCCAAAGATGATAATGCCTCAAAACTATTAGCTACTGAAATCTCAACAACAAGAGCCGAATGATAACTAGATGACTTCTTAACAGGAATGACAAAATCTTATAATTTTGGGTCAATACTATCAGAAACAACAAGCCATCATTCAAAGGAGACTTCTCAGAAGTGTTTAAGGAATCACAGGAAATAACATTACTAGGAAAAGAAGCATCTCTACCATCAAAAAGAGAAGAACAACTCATCCGATCATTTATAGATTTGCAAGTTGATAAAAATGCAAGATTAAAATTGACTGTTGTTTTTAAAGCATTTAAATGATAAAAAAAATTGTCAAACAGTTCGTGTTCGTAAGCAAATTCATATGGAAAACAAAACAAAAAAAAAAAAAATTAAAAACAAAAAAGATAGATGAAACCGATAACAATTATCTTTTAAGGATAAAGGTTCGAGTAAAGGAGGAAGAAAATTCAGATCACAGGAATTAAATTTAAAAAAGGAATAAAAAGAACCACATTTTGAAGGTTGTCAAAATGCCAAAACATTTTTTCACAGACATATAAACCCTTTTCTAATTAAAGGTGAAGAAGAAACACCAGTAAAACATTTCTTGATTGAACGAAATTTGAGACAAAATTGGAAATAATGATTGATCAAAACGTATCTACCTCTAATGGAATAAATTGATGCACCACAGCAGAAATAACATTTTTGTCTGAAAAGCCACAATAAAAACATTTGACTGGATCTCGACAACTCGTAGCTCTATGTGAACAATCACCACATCTGAGACAAAGATCCTTAAGACTTTTACCCATTAACTAAGGCTTTCGAGTTGTCCTAGAAGTGGAAGATGTAGAAACAGTAAATTGGGGAGGACCAGCAACAACAGAAGCGTAAGAATGATTAAAACTTTGATTGGGATAATTTTAGTTCTCTAATATATAAAGTTGGTTATATAGCTTCAGTTACTATCAAATTTTAAGGCCTAAGAGTAATTAATTGCATATTACAGACGTTGAGTAAAAACACAATCATATGTATTGCTAATCAGATGCCAAAGAAGAATACCAGTTAAAAATAAATTTGTACCTGAATAATCCTTTTACGCACCAAATATTATGCTTCAAAACAAAAATTTGTGAATCATCAGGATGTGATGACTTCAACCTTTGTCTAACAGACTCAGTGCTTGTATTGTGCTCTATAGAGGCCTATCATGAACCTCCCCAATTGTTTTACCATCCTTCCTAAAGTTGCACGTGAATCTCCAACATTAGTAACGTATAGGGTACTTCCACTTACAATGCCAGCTAAGCAGCAAGACCCTATCGCTGCAATTTGATGGTTTAAAGGCCATTGTTTGGCAACTAAAGAGAAAAAGCCCTCTTTTGTTGACTTATAGGCCTTGTGTATCACTTCTGCAGAAATTGACTGTTGTTATGATGCAAATCCTACAAATTGCACAATTCACTTAATTTCATCATTATAATTAAGTTTCAACAAAATATGTGTTTTATCATAGTAAGGTGCATGAGTTTGAAACAGTGCTTCTAATCAAGCTAAGATGAAGGTCCTGAATATTTTAATTGAACAAATATGGTAGCAAAATATGTTTCACATTACATATTTTCCATGGCCATTAATAGATAAGTAAAAAAACATAGTACATACCATGTATTTCATATCCATTAAAGACAAATAGTATATGGAAGATAAATGATAATAGCGCTCCCCGACAAAATGCATATATTAAACAAAGGGACAAAATCAATAAAAATCCATGTTATAACTACTAGTACTCTTGCACTTCAGTTAATCCATAAACCATTTTAAAACATGGGCAGTTTAGTTGGTATGAAAAAACTTCACCAAACCCATATATTTGCTTTATATGCAGAAGATAAAAGGTTCAAGGGGTAGAAAAGACAGTCCACAACCGCTATGCGATCAAAATATGGATAGCTAGAATAATCAAGTCAGACTCAAAAAATGCATATGCTTAAGATGACTGAAAAGATGATCATTAATGTATCGCGAAGTCTCGGGGCCACCATGATCATCATATACGCCAATAAATGTCCCATATGGACCTGAATCATTAAAACTTAATGGGCCAGATTCATGTTGGCTTTGATCCTCGAGTAAACTGTTAGCTTGAACAACTGCCATAGAGAATTCTCCATTTACATGCTGACCGTAATCTTTAAACCATAAAAGCCCATCTTTCTTCCTTGTTGCATCAAAACTGGCACCCAATTCTTTTGATGAAGGGCTCCAACAGCGCCGCAACAAATTCACTAAGACAGATAGCTTTCTTCATCAAAACATCTATGGTTTTACAAGGAATGTACAAGCATCAATATAACTTGTTGAAGTAGTTTATTTGTAATACAACAAAAAGGCATAAATATAAAACACATTTACCTTCAAATAGCACACCAACAGAGAAAATAAGTGATGATCTAGAATAAAAGAGGAATATGTACCTTGGGATGAACATGTTCAAAAATAAAATAAAATAAAAGAGGAATATGTACCTTAGGATGAGCATAAAAATAAGTGATGATCTGAAGAAGAACCAAAGTTAAAGTGATGAAGAGAATATTAATCCAGATATCTGCAGATTGAATAGCAACTATGAGGAAACCACGACATCAATTCATTATTTAAACAAGCTAGGAAAATGGGAACACAGTAGGGTCCATTCGAGCATGAACCAACTTCGAGCTCAAGAAGTTTCACTGGAACAGGCAGGCTGCTCTCAGGTGAAACAGTAGCAACTGTTGCTCCTCGGCCGCCAGGTACAGCCAAGAAGGAGACAACGGATGATAACCCTAAAGATATGACTGACAGTATGCTAATATGTGACAACTTTCTAAGGCTTGACAGTAAAATATTTTATAGGTTTTTAATTTTACTTGATAATTTATAGGTTATGCTAATATATTTATTTGATAGCTTTTACTATTATACAGTATTCTTTTGTCCCTTCTTTTGTTAAATTATATCGAGCTATTCTTTTTTGTGGACAACAAATTTGAGTATGGTGCATTATTTTACGTATAATATCTAAATGCTACAATTATGTTCTTAGATTTTGTTTACGTCTTAGCAAGTTTACTTTGAATTTCTCATATTCACATTTCCTTTGTTACTGTTTCTTTTTCTTTATCGAAATAGAAAAGAAAGTAGATATGTAAGAGAACACGTGATGCTCTTCTTAACACTTGAAAACAATGCAACAACTAAAAATTAATCATTGATCAAAATCCCAATGCTTTCAGCTATAGGATGCCCCAACTTTCTCACTTTAAATAAAACAGCCATATCGTCTGTCAAAAGTTGTATTTAAAAAACCTGTTTACTTTCTACTGTCACTTTCTCACTCTAAATACAGCAACCACATCGTCAGTCAAAAGTTAATAGTGTACTGATATTCAAGTAAATGCATTAAAAATCAAAACATACATGTGCGGGTGTGCCACTAATATGTAGCATGACTACTTTTATCTTAAGTCACATATTAACAAGAAAACTCTTTATAATTCTTTGATCTAAAAGTAATAACAATAATTATTATTAATAATAATAAAGAAACCCAGAACAACAGTATGTTATAAAACTATGAATTATGTTAAATAACTTAAAGAAATGGGCAAACTGTATCAAACCAAGAAAGACAATTACATTAAATTTTCCCGCAAGAATCATTTCAGTTTGGAGAGCAAATATTATAACATAAATCTAAACCAATCAATAATATTTTTCCAGCTTTTAGAGCATTATAGATGATAGTATAGATCCAAAAGGCAGAATTGAAAAATTCTTCAAGCCAATTATTATAATAATAGTAAAACACCTAAAGTGGGACATTATTATATTTATAAATATGGAAGTTTTCCTAAAACACCCCATCTTTTGGAGCACTTGACCTGTTCGATGCCACATTTGCAACATCCAAAATATTGCACTTTTAAATACTGAGCATGTTTTCTCCATAAAGGGTTTGCAATCTATATCCATTCAGTGTTCATACAATGTGATAATCACAAGAACTTCCATAATAATAAAAAGAACTTTAGCTGCAGTTAAGTTATACCTGCCCAAAATGGAGGAACATCACAAAGAATGTAAAGGATGATGACTGCACTTCATATATCAAGTTCTTTTCCATAGCCGCGTCTTAATACCTCAGGAGTAACATTATATGCACTGCCTTGAATATAAGCCTTCCGTCTAGTGAATATACTTTATTAACAACTGTCTCTACCTTGAAAAAAGTGTCAAAATTAATTTAGACGCCATATATGATTTGTTAATTGTATTGCAAGGCTTCAAATTTTCTCTTTAACACTCTTGGACTTCCATGTTATTATGTTTCAATATGATTCTTTCTCTGCACTTTATGTGCCTGCATCATTCATTGATCTTATTATACTCACCCGACAAGACTTTCTTTAAGAACCAAAAAATAGAAGAAAAATTCAAAGAAGTGTAAAAATCTAAACATACAGCCGTGCACAATTAAAAAGAAAAAGCAAGTCAAGGTAACCCCAGTGAGCATATTTTGCTGCAATATGCACAGTGATTTTTTATCATTTTTCTCTATTGTTTCATATCTAACAGCTCATATTCAAAGGTAGCTTGTGAAACCGTATAGGAATTGACTCTTAAGACTATTGTCTAGTTAACTAATAGGGGTTAAAATACTTCATACCAAAAGTAAGTCCATACAGTACTGATAAATACATGTTGTTCCATGATGCAAACTCAAATTTAAGTCCATACAACACTGAGAAACACATGTTGTAAAGTAAAAAAAGAACAAGGGATCACAGGTAGCAGAGAGGTGGGGACAGTTGAAACAAAAATCCTTAAATTTACAAGTATTGTAGGAAATACATTCGGCATTACTATAATTGTCCTGTGTTTTGTAAAATAACAATGCACATTTCTATCTATGCCGCAAAATTTACTGCAGTTTACTCATTTCTTCATTTTAGCCAATCAAGAAAACATTATTGCAAGAAAATACACTAATTTTTGCTTGGGGATACATTGCTGAGTGAATATGAGCAATGCAGTCAGCGATACTGTGTTGACCGAAAAAGGATAATTTGCAGTAGGGGTTAAATAAGGTGAACTTTTAGCTGCTTTTAGGTATCGTAACTTACATGAACTATAGAGAAAATTCCGAAAACTTCTCTAACAAGGTTGTATTTGTCAGTATCTGCTCCATCATTGCAATATCTATCAATATTTTCCAACAAATTAAGAAGGAACTCATGATAATCCTCATAGTATCCTAACTGAAAATTAGGCGATATCACTGCTGAAGATTAAAGTCAATGAATTGAAATATATTGTTCCAAATTCACTAATAAATATATGTCAGATGACATGGAAATAAATATGCATATGATGCTTACACTATTTGAATCACCGGTTTAGTTAAACATGACAGGACGTTAAATCAACAGTGATGAGTTGATCCCTAAAAAAACAATTGAACTGTATGTGCGTTGGTATTTTAACTTTTTTTTCCTTGTTCAGTTTCATTTATACTTGGATGTTGCAAGTTGTCTATAATTTTTGTTCTTATTGTTTATCCAAAAGCCCAGTTGTTAACAGTAGCAATGATCTCGCCTACACTGTGATCTAGTACTTGCCACTAATCATTTTATTGCAACCGAGTATTCTGTAAGACCGGCATACAGTGTATTTATTCCCATTATACAGAAACATAAAGAATAATGACACGAAATACAAAGAAAGAAGATACATTGACAATCAAAAGTGAATAAAGACATTTCTATAGAATTAAAGAACTAAAGTAGCAGACCTTAAACAAAGGAACGATGTGCTTAGGAACGATGTTACATTTGTTCAGAGCATAACAAAAAATGGTTAGAATTACCATATAATATTACTCTTAAATTAAATTAACAATCAAAGTTCAAGCATATTTTTTGGCTTATCTTAAAAATCAGTGAGAAAAAAAAAATTAAAATCGTAAGTTCCCTTTGTGGTTTTCATCCATAGCAACCATGAATTACCTTTAAATGGACAAGAATCAATAGTGGGAATGATAAAACAAGAAGAAAGTTAATGAAGGAAAAATGACGTAACTTTCTTCATTAAAAGTAATAGTAATCTCAAAAAGAAGTACCTTAGCTTCTAGATCTGTTTCCTCTTCTATACATGAAAAATTATGCTGACCAAGGTATATTTGCATCCAATACATGAAAAAAACAACGCTTTATGCTGAATGCATGACATAGAACTAAAAAGTTTTATACCAGACCTCAATCCCATCGTTTATTAAGTATGTAATATCCGACGCTGGAAGCGATCCCATGTTAAATGTGTGTAGTTCAGGTATGCACTTCTTATTAATTCTCAGATATTGTATTCCAAATTTATAACATAGGATAGGAATATATGAGAATATATTTAGTGATAAAGTTAGAAATAAGACCAGTAATCTAGTATATAATGAGAGTCACCCACATAACTCGTTCACTGTTAGAATGATAAACTTCTCCACGAATAAAAAATCAAACGAACAATAATGAAGGGGTATAATATCACTAAGTAGGATAATGTTCAAGATTAGTTCAAGAGCAAATCCAGGTCACATACATTCAATTGGTAGGGAAAAAATAACTTCCGCTGCAAATTCAATTTCAACAAATGGTCAAGCTTACGGGCATCAAAAGTAAACAATTAAAAACAATATTCCTTTTTATTTTTTTATTTATTAGGCCAAATAAAATGCAATTCTATAGTTATGATGAGGTTTAAATATTCTTTTTAGTTTCTACTTTTCCAGAATTCAACTAAATTGTCAGTTAAGCTATAGAATAGTTTTGGAAGAGTTAAATTCAGCTTTTCCTAAAATTGCATTCAGGAAAAAGATAGAACTGAAAGTCAGGAACAAAATAGCTCGACTGTGTATGTAATCAAATTGAAATTAACCTTACTCTTAAACTTCAACAATGATGGCTAATCGCTTCTTCTGATGATGGATGTCGAACGACAACAACGGGAAAGACTATGAAGAGAATGGATCAACCGCAATAAGGATGAGGATGAAGTTGCCAATTCGCTTCCACTAATCCGCTATAAGCAATGACAATTTGGTTTGAGGAAACTAGAATTTTTTTCAGTTATGTTTGAATTGGGACTCTAAGGTTTTGGGGATTTTTTTCCGCAGATACTTGAATTAGATCGAGGGAAAGGGAAAATGTTGAACGAATCTCATAGCGTTAGGATTAGGAATTAGGGAACTTAAGCGCCAAAACAATCGACTTTAAGAGCGAATCGTTTATAGATGTTGTTGGCTTGGAAAACGAGTCGCTTAAACAGAGAAGACGAGAAAGGAGTAGTTTAGGGGAAGACGAGCAGGAAAGTAAGTAATTTAGGTTTGGGCGGAAAAATGAAAATAGAGGAGGGAAGCGCTGAACGTGACCAGTATTCCAATTGTTAAATAAACGTAACCAAAACCCCAAATTACAAAATTAAAAACCAAATTGGTTTCATATACATATTAAACGCAACCGATGAATGTAACCATATGTATGTTTTCTTGTAGTGTATGGAACAGTGTGACATGCTGAGATGCAGTGATCCAAACTTTTGTTAAAAAGAAAAGTTTGGTGGATGATGATCAAAGCATAGCTTTGTGTAGCATTAATTCGCGAGCCTCACACATTGGTATAATAGTGAACTGATGGTTAGATCAGTATACTTTCGATATGAGGATGGATTTGGTCGACTGAGATAGACTAGGTGTAATAACCCGGAAATTCGAGCCAATTTAAAATTTTTATTTTGGCAATTTTAGCGAATTTTGATTATTTTAAATAATAACGACGAGAAATTTATTTTGAATAGAATTAGAGCGTATATATTTATTTGAATCGTCGTTAGAATATAAATATTTTATTTTAATTATAAAAGGAATTGAAAATGGCGCGGTAGTTCGAAAATTCGATTTCAAAGTTCAAAGGAATGTGCAGGATTCAAAATAAACCGGATTTTGGCGAAACCAAAATTATTTGAATTTATTTGAGAATATCTTTCCAACGAATCCGAAAAATTGAAATTTCATAGCGGGAATAAAAGGATATGTCCAGTTGAAAGTTCAAAATAGTCGCTATGGAATTTCGGCCCTTAAAAATGGAAATTTTGCAAACGGCCTCGGCATTTTTGTTGGATCCGCAATGTCAAGTTATTGCTAGATTCCAAAATTCGTAATTTTTCGAATCAATATGTGAGAATGACGAAGTAAAACGTGTTTTGACAGTTTTAGTCAATTTCGAACGACCTGAAAATGGCCATTTTTCAAACGGTCTCATAATTTGACGAAATTAGTTTTGTTAGGACCGTATCGTCAATACGAAGCAAGAAATGATTTTTCTGGAATTTTTAAAGTCCGTATGTGGCCCCGGTAAATTGAAATACGCGTTCAAATTCAATATATAGAGTTATATTTTGATTTTGACGAAAATTGATCGAAACAATCGAATCAGCTTACGATGCATATCCCATTGTGTTCGGAATGAGGGTAATTAGCTAGGGACGATAGTCGGTGGGTTTGACTTCGAGTTGAAAATAAAAAGTTTCTTTTAGAATTTAAAATAATTATATGTATATATATTATATAATCTCTATACCCTCTCTCTACCCTCATTAGTCAAACCCGTCGCTCAAATCAGAAAAGGAAAAAAACCCGTCGCTCAAATCAGAAAAGGAAAAAAACCCCCCTCCTCCCCCATCGGCCACCGCGGCCTATCGCCGCCATGCCCCACCTCAGGCGCCCCCCCCCCCCTCCTCCGATCTCCGCCTTCTCCTTCTTCCCCTCCTCCTCTACTCCTTACCGCACCCCCCTCAAAGACCCCAGCCCCAAATCCATCCACCGCTGGGAAAACGGACTGCCACCGCCACTTTAGAGCAGTCGCCACCCCCTCTCTGCCTCCCTATCGCCGGCGCCATCCCCACCTCCCACATTTCCGACTGTAAGTCCCTTTTTACATTTAGTTTATGATTTATTTTTATTTATTTAAAGTAAATGAGATTTTTAAATGATAAAAAAATCAGTTTACATGTATAAAACTATGATTTTTACTCGTATGAAGCTAGGATTTTTATCGTCTTGAAAACAAAGTAAAGATGTGATTTTTATATTATAGAGATAGTAAAAAAATATGATTTTTATACTATAGAAATAGTAAAAATATGATTTTTATATTATAGAGAAAGTAAAAATATGATTTTTATATTATAGAGATAGTAAAGTTATGATTTTTATATTATAGAGATAGTAAAAGTATGATTTTTATATTATAGAGATAGTAAAAATATGAATTTTATATTATAGAGATAATAATGATATGATTTTTATATTATAGAGATAATAAAAATATGATTTTTATATTATAGAGATAATAAAAATACAATTTTTATGCTAGTATAAAGTTATGATATATATATATATATATATATATTAGCAAAGTAAAAATATAATCTCTACAATATATAGAGCGATATAAAAATATAATTTTTATCCATGGAGCGATAATATAAAAATGTGATTTTTATATATGTAGCGAACACGGACGACGAAAGTGACAAAAGGCGAGCGGCGAAGATTTTCTACATTAGAAGAGTCGCGGCGTTTGGTTTAGCTAATCGGTGAGAACTCCTCGCTTTTATTTTAATTTCTAGTTGAAATATATACTAGGATGAATACGGTGCTTAGTAGCACCCGACACCCGTCGTCCACAGACCATGGACGACTTGTTTGATTTTGTTGTGTTGCGAAAATTGATTGTGGTGTTGAAGTAAAATATATATTCATGTGTTGAAGTAAAATATATATTCATGTGTTGAAATAAAATATATATTCATGTGTTGAAGTAAAATATATATCCATGTGTTGAAGTAAAATATATATTCATGTGTTGGAATAAAATATATATTCATGTGTTGAAATAAAATATATATTCAGGTGTTGAAGTAAAATATAAATTCATGTGTTGAAGTAAAATAAATATTCATTTACAAATCGAACGATTTGTTTATGTACACCGATTTGACTGATATTGATTGGGATGATAAATTTTACACATCGCCCAACTGCACAAATAAAATATGTGTTTGATTGATTGAAACCCTACACGGGTACTGGGATGATATTTGACGTACACTAATCCCGATCGTTTAGTTATATGTCAATCGATGGGTTGACAGACTGTGTAAGCGTTAGTTATTTATATTTAATGCTTATGCAGTTGTGTGGTGCACTGTGGATGATGGTTGATGATCTATCATCGTTATTATATACATGTGTTGTAGAAAATCCATATAATTAACATTATATGGTAATTGATTGGGCCTCATTCCAATTTTGAAAATAAGAAATATTATAAAAATAAATTCATGTGTTGAATAGAAAATAAATTCATATGTTGAATAGAAAATAAATTCATGTGTTGAATAGAAATAAATTCATGCGTTGAATAGAAATAAATTCATGTGTTGAATAGAAATAAATTCATGTGTTGAATAGAATAAATATTCATGTGTTGAATAGAATAAATATTCATGTGTTGAATAGAATAAACATTCACGTGTTGAATAAAAGTCGTGTTGATTAGATTGACGCCATTTTGACGTGAACGATATTTATATCGATTTTATTCATTTTTATAATGAATATAGAAAAGAAAGTGATTTCAAAACATAACGTTTTGAAAATATTATCATTTGTATATCGATGATGTGGAATATTCAATTTTGATTCGAAATTGAATATGAAGTTGAATCGTTTCGAAAACGAATTTAAAACGATTTATAAAATACGTTTTGAAAGGAAATTGACGAAGTATATTATATATATATATATATAATATAATGGCCTGAACAGAACCCGCCGCGCTGCGGCAGTTCGCGAATTTCGACCATTGACTTCGAATGGATATTGCGGGAGATCCGACCGTCGGATTCTCCTAAAACCAGAACCGTTGCATTCGTATCGAAAAGAGATTTCTAACGAATATTAGAAATTTGAAATCTAACGGTTGGATTTGGAATTATGTCCAAATCAAATTTGGAAAAGGTCGCTGTAAGTGCAGTTCAATGGCCGTTGATGGAAATCGACTGTACGGGCCTTGATAAAATTATTAAAAATAGTAATAATTTGTGTAAAATCATAAGAAATGATTTGTGAAGAATTGAGATGAAAAATTCCAAATTTGAAAAGATAAAAATAGATTTTTATCGAAATGAACTGGTTTTGAACTAGAATAATAATTTATTTATTTTTAAATAAATAAATTGGATTTGAAAGGGTTTTAAAAGTAACCAGAAGTTTCAATAATTGAATTGGAATGGAATGTGATTTTGGGTTTATAGAGAACCGTGTTTTAAATGACATTGGTTCTTTAACCCAGTTAAAGACATGATATGATTTCCTAAGTCAAATAATCATTGATAGTGATTATTGGGAAGATTAAAGTCAAGTGGAGTTTTAATGAATCTTTAATTAGATTGAAATGATCGAGAATGGAGTATTACCAGTTTTGCTCCAGGCGATAGTTAAATCTTTAATTAGATTTGAACGTGAAATGGTAATTGAATTTACCGATAACACCGTGGTTTTAGATATGAAGTATTACCAGTTTTACTTCATGGGATGAATAGGTTGGGATTGGGAAATAAAATAAATGATTACTTCGATGTGGTTCGCTAATCCCGACTAGTTTGAATTTATATTCAAAAGAAGAACAAATTTAAAGAATTTATCTTTGATAAAATTAATGGGAATCTTTCCCAAAGTATAAGAATATTTGAATAAACGAAAATTCTGAATTGGAATGAGGCGTATGTTGTGTTTGTGTAACACTTGTTTATTATATACGCGAGTTATTCAGAAAGACCGGGTTTATCCCATTCTGAATAACTGATTCGACGTGGTGTCGAGGATGAAGACGGTGGTCGAAGACCGGAGGTCTTCACATCGTTTGGGTGATTACTGATGATCTTGATTGGGCTGTACACCCAAGAGGAGGGAATCAGTTGGTGATCGTCCAGACGTACTTGGAGATCGATGGATATGCAAGGTACAAGGTGCCTCCGGTTTCGTTCAGACCCAGAACGAACTTGTAAATGGACTGTGTGTCTGACATTGGATTTTATTTTGTGTGATTGATTTCTATTAAATATATATCTGTTTGGTGGCGGAGAATTTATTCTCTTGCTTAACGCCCTTCTCTGAGACGTACGAGCTCAGGGGTTATATATCGATGGATATCAATCGCATGGAGTGAATTGCCTATGTGGCATTCCTAAGTGGCAAATGATCAAGGCTTCTGTTGAAAAGCAAAGTCTTGTGGTTGATGATTAAAGCACGGCATGTGTGGCATAGCTTTGTGTAGCGTTGATTCACGAACCTCACACCCCGGTTGTGAACCAAAAACGGGAGAGGACCTCAGGGAGGGTATGCGTTTCCTTCTAGCTAGGGTGGTGTTAGTGACCTACCAGCCCTGACATTTGTATTATTTTCACCTGTTTAGTTGTTGCTGTTGCGAGGCGCCTCAGATATATCGGTGACTGTGTGGAGCCGATGGAGTCATTTGGCTCATTTACGCCCCAAAGGGCGAGGAAACGCAGTGTTCAGGCATTTTAATCCACATCGGTGGACCGGCCCTGACGATCCAAGGGTCACTCGAGCTCTGATCCTGAAACATGAGCTAGATTGTCTCGAATCGGTGAGGACTATCTTTTGCCTCGGTTCACAGATGGAAATCCAACTTCCAATACGTCGCGGTTTTGATTATAGAGCCTAGTATTGGCGACATGATATATGGTACCCATATCGTCTATGACTGATACTTATGATTGAAATTGTTTTGACACTATACACCTATAGTAATAAAAGATGAAATTTAGCGTATCAAGCATTCTTTGGCTATTATAAGGTAAAACCCTATCCTCCGGCTTGTGTTGCATTGTGTGATGGGACCTGGGTCTTATAATAGCTTCATTTTTCTTTATTTAGCATTGCGCTGTTGTTTTATGCACTGGTATTCTTAGGAGGAAACTCATTCCGTGTTATACGGCGTGGTCCCTTGATTTACCTAACTTTAAAATAAAGATTAATAACTGTTTTAGTTCTCACACCAGTCCCATGACTGGCCTGGAGTTTATTGTTTTAACCTAAACTCTTGGTGCCCTTATTTTGACATGGGCAGCTAGTAGTTTTGGTTTTGCAAATTTATATTCATAGGATCCTGATTTACAGCTGGAACGATACTCGGAAAGCTCTGTATCTGTGTATTACTTCTAGTTGTGTATTGTATTATTTTGTATTATTTTCCGCTGCGATGTATTTAAATGTAATTTAAATCTATGATATTTTCTGTGTAATATTCATTCATACTCTGTATATTCTTGTATTCTGATGGAATTCCTGTAATAAACAATGAAATGTTCTTCTATTTGCGTTCTGATTCGTCTTGTCCTCAAAGTAATTCGTTCTTTCTCTTCTCTTCGGAGATCGGGGAAGTTCGGGTCGCTTCACTAGGTGTGGTCGCTACACACCTGGTAGGGATAGGGCACCCCTCCCCCCGATTCTCAAATGGATAGAGTATACGGCGTTTTTTCATGCATGGGACATAAGCCGTTGAGATTCTCGATATCCTGGATATAGTGCGGATGTGCATTACGTCATTTTCTCATGCACGGGACATAAGCTGTTGAGTATTGCACTACGTGATCGATCCTTCGGATCAGGAGCCATCATGATGGAAATCCAACTTCTAATACGACATTTTTCGGTTTTAGTTGTATACTATTGACGGCATTGTGGTATGGGACACTCATGTCGTCTATGATAGATACATCTATATTTGAAGTTGATTTCTTCAATTATAGTAATAATAAAAGATGAAATTTCGCGTATCAAGCATATTTGGCTATTATAAGGGAAAACTCTATCCTCGACTGCGTTCATTGTGTAATGGGACCTGAGTCTTATAATAGCTTCAATTTTCTCTTTAGCAATGCGTTGTTTGTTTTATGCACTAGTATTCTTGGGGGTAAACCCATTCCATGTTATAGGGCATGGTCCCTTGATTTACCTATCTTTAAAATATAGTTAATAACTGTTTTAGTTCTCACACCATTCCCATGACTGGCTCAGAGTTTATTGTTTTAACCTAAACTCTGGGTGCCTTTAGTTTCCACGTGGGCAACTAGTAGTTTTGGTTTTCACAGATATTTCTTTTACCAGGATCCTAGATTACTGATGGAGCTATATTCGGAAAGCTTTGTATCCGTGTATTTCATTCAGTTGTGTTAGTCATTGTATTTATACATTTTATTTCCGCAGCTTTGTATTTAAAATCTCTGATATTATTTTATTTCCGCTGTGTAATATTAATTCATACTATGTTGTATTCCTGTACTCTGATGTAATTGTTGTAACAGAAAATGTTCTATTGTTTGTGTTCTGATTTGTCGTGTTCTTAATTCAATTCGGGCTTTCCCACGAGGAAGGGTTTGGGTCGTCTCAGTTTGGTATTGGAGCTTTGGTTTACAAAGCTAGAGAACAAGACACATTAGAACCAAACAAAAAATTCATCAGAGATAGGATTAGTAGCATCCTATGAGAATAACTCGTTAGAGATAAGATCAGTAGTATCCTAGAATGAGTTTGAAGAGTGTTGTTTATTAAAAATAAATTGATTTTGAAAAATTATACCTTATTTACGTATTTGAATATTTATTTTATATTCAATTTGGACTATTAGGTATAGGTAGATTTTAAATATACGCATAATTAACATGTTTTCGGAGTCTTAAATATACTGGATAGATATAGAATCACACTCTAGTCACCTGGAGATGATTCTGATGATCGATATACCATCATCAACATTTATGTTCGAGTTTCGAAAGTGAATATCTATATGATTCCAATCGACTAGTGTGAGGACCAAAACTTAGATAGAATTTATTGTTTGTGATTTGACATTGAAAATATGATTTTGATTATATATAAAAGTTACATATTTCAAAAGCTAGTTAACTAATTGATTGCTGATTGTGATGTGTGATTATTAGTTAACTAATTAAATTATTGAAACCAACATGTGAATGAAAGTTAATTTTACCCAAATTGAATCAAAATATTGAACTGAATTGAAATAAAATGGAATTGCATGTACGTACATATGTATATAATGAACAGGTCATTGCATGGAAGCTAAGAAGAGGAATAAAATTGTATGCCCGACAACTAGGTACATGTTTACTATTTTCTTAGGTTTTGATGATTTTATGAGCCGATTGGCTTTTTCTTATTCTTTTAGAATGATGAGGGCCCTGTGAGACAAGTTGCGGTTTTAAATATCAACCCCTACATAGGAGGTTATGGCGATTTTTTTTAGAAATTTAGGGTGTTAGCCAAAAATTTTAGAAATTAGAAGGTTCTTAGAAACTGAAAAGTTGAAGAATGAAAGCCAAAATGAAAGTTGAGTTGGTTAGTTAAACAACTTTCACCTCCGCTCCTTTTCAAGGATGAAAAGGTTTTAAGTGGGGGAGATTGTAACAACCCGGATTTTTCAAAACCAATTTAAAACTTTTATTTTAGCTATTTTAATGGATTTTAAATATTTAAAATGATTTATTTTAAATGATAGCACCTAAAAATTTATTAGAATCGAATTTAGAACATATAAATTTATTTTAATTATAAAACGAGCTTGAAATGGTGCGGTTGTTTGAAATTTCGATTTTAAATTTCAATTGAATGTACAAAATTCAAAATAAATCGAATTTCAATAAAACTAGAAATATTTTAATCGGTTTAATAATATCTTTCTAATGAATGTGAAAATTTGAGATTTCATAATATAAATTGAAAGTTATGATCAGTTTAAAATTTAAAATAATCGTAATGGAATTTGTATATATTTTAATATAATATATAGCCCTTAAAAATAGCCATCTTGCAAACGACCTCCATTTTCGACGAAACCACTTTTGTTGGATCCGGAATGTCAAATTATTGTTATGTTTCAAATTTCATAATTTTTGGATTTAATATGTGAGCGTGGTGAATGTAAACGTGTTTTGTCAGTTTTAGTTTGAATTGGATCGACCTGAAAATTGCCATTTTTCAAACGGTCTCCAAATTCAACGAAATTAGTTTTGTTAGGACTGTATCATCAAAACATAGCTAGATTTATTTTTCTATAATTTTTGGAGTCAGCACGTGGCCCCGATAAATTAAAATGTACGTTTAAATTCAATATATATTAAATTATATTTTAATTTGGATAAAAACTGATTTAAACAGTAGAAATGGCTTACAAAACATATTCCATTGTGTCCGGAATGGGGGTATTTGGTTAGGGCGACTGTCGTTGGAGTTCATTTGCAGTTCTCGGCGATAAGTTCTTAAACAAAGTAAAATAAAATAAAATAATATTAAAAAATATAAATAGCCAAAAAATAATAATTAAAACCCTGGTCTTCTATCCAGCCGTCGCTGTATACGCGATTTGCAGCCGATTTTTTCCGGAATTCGTATCTCAAATTCTCTCAGTCGAATCATTGATTTGCAAAACTTATTAAGTGAAAATCGTTGAGCTCGTCGAATTCTTCATGATGAATGGTGGAGATCATATATTGTTTCAAGGATTGGCAGAATTTCTCCTTCGAAGTGGAGTTGTTCGTGTCCGTTCTCTGATGCAGGGGGTCCACCGAGTTCTTCACAGCGGTGGATGGTGGAGGCGCACTCGAAGGCGCTCACGACGGTCAGGGTTGATCGTCCTCTGAGGATCAGAAATGGGAGCGGCGGCGAGCCTTAATCTTCCTGGATGGGTTCGACAGAACGATGGTTAACAGGGAAACGATGAAGAAGGAATGGCAACACTTAAGGTTAACTGTTATTAATTTAATTAATGTTTAATTATATATTAACGATGTAATTAACGTATAAACACTAATATCTTTTTCATACGAGATCCGAACTGAACGATTTTCGTTGCGTTGGAATCCTCTAGATGGGCACTACCACATCGAGCAAACCAGAACTGAAACAGAAGCCATTTGGATTTTTGATAAAATTAAACATCGGTTTGATTTTATTGAAAATAGTCGTTATTAAAACGATTTTGAACCAATCAATGTGAGAACTCTCTCTCACTCATATTATTTTATAGTTATTATATAATAGGTTGCAGATGGGGCTTAGTAGCTCCTGACACTATTTTTTTTTTACAAACCATGGTTGATTGTTTGTTTGGATTGTGATTGGGATTGATACTGTTGTATATAAAATTATTTATATAAAATGTATATGAAAATTATCACGAAAAGAAATTGAAATAAATATTCATTTACAAATCGGACGGTTTGTTTATGTACACCGATTTAACTTATATTAATTGGAACGATAAATTTTACACATTACCCAACTGCACAAATAATAAACAGTATTTGTTGTTTGAAAACCCCATATGGGTATTGGGATGATATTTATCATACAGTGATCCCAATAATTAGTGTTATGTCAGTCGATGGGTTGATAGACTGTATAAGCGTTATTTGTTTATTTTAATGCTTATACAGTTGTAAAATGCACTCTAGATGTCGTATGAGTTTTTAATGATTGTTTATTATTATTGTTGTATACATGTGATGTATGAAATCCATATAAATAAAATTATACGGTAATTGATTGAGTTTGATTCCAATTCAAAAATAACGAATATTTTAAAATAACGAATATTTTAAAATAAGGAATATTTTAAAGTAATATTCATAATATAAATGAATATTTTAGAATAATATTTAGTGAAGATTCAAAATATGGTTTTGATATCCGATTTTGGATGGACACAAAAATATTGAAGTACATGAACCCAAGTTTAGTTAATATACGCTATTTTGACTCGAATGGATTTTTATATCGATTTTATTCATTTTATAATGAATACGAAAAAGAAATTGATTTCAAAATATGATATTTTGAAAATATTATCATTTTAATATTATAATGATAAGGAATATTCAATTTTGATTTAAAATTGAAATGGAGTTGGAATCGTTTTAAAATGAATTTATAAAGAATATTCAATTTTGATTTGAAAATTCCAGTGAAGTGGAAATCGTTTTAAAATGAATTTAAAATGAATTTAAAACGAATTTATAAAGGAATATTCAGTTTTGATTTAAAATTGAAATGGAAGTGGAAATCGTTTTTAAAACGAATTTAAAACAATTTATAAAATATGTTTTATATGGAAATCGACGATATATATATTATATATAATGGCCTGAATAGAGTGCGCAGCGCAGCGACCACTCGCGATTTTTGACCATTAACTTCAAATTGATGTTACGGGAGATCTGACCGTCGGATTTTTCTAAAACCAGAGCCGTTGGGTTCATATTGAAAAGAGCTTTCAATGAGTACAAGAGATTTGAAATCTAACAGTAGGATTTTAAGATATGTCCAAATCAGTTTCGAAAAAGGTCGCTATGGATGCTGTTTGGTGGTCGTTATTGGAAACCGACTGTATGAGCGATATTAAAATTATAAAAAATATGGAAAAATTATGTCAAATCATATTAAATGATTTAGAAGGATTTTGGATGAAAAATTCCATATTTGAAAAGCTAAAAATATGTTTTTATCGAAATGAACTAGTTAATAACTAAAATAATAATCCAATTTTTTTTAGAAATAAATTAATTGGATTTGAGAATGGTTTTAAAATAACTAGAATTTTCCAATGTATAAATTGGAATGGATTTGGAATGGAAATAATCTTTGGAATATTTTGATATTGGATTTCTTGATTACACGGATATTGTTGAGGAATTTGGAAGATATATATATATATATCATTATTCCAATACGATATTTGTAGAATTTGATATTGAATATAAGCCGATATAATTTCTATTCAGAGCCTTGTATTTAATATCAAATTAGATTTTGGGTTTGTCGTAAGTGGTGTCTTTATTAACACTGTTCTTAAACCCAGTTGAGAAAAGAATAAATCTTTAAATTATGATTTGGAGAAGTTACCAATTAATTAATATTTAATTGGAATTGAATTAAGAATTGGATTTTTGGGTTTATCGTGAACGGTTTTTTAAATAATATTTGTTCTTTTACCCAATTAACAGTGAAGAATATGATTTGGAATTTATGATCTTTTAATTAAGATTAATGGAATTCTCCAAAGTAATGATTTCCAATTTAATATTTTAAGTTGGAATTGAATGGAATTCGATTTGGTAATAATCGAAATGAGCTTCTGTGAGGGAAGACCGTTATTATGTATGGAATTTAAAAGGCTTTGCCGTTATACCATTTATATTATTAGTCTGATACGGAAATTTATATTGATTATATATATTGATCTGTTTCCATGAAAGTTCCAGTTTGATGGAATATGATTTTGGGTTTATCGAAACTATGTTTTAAAGGACATTCGTTCTTTAACCCAATTAAAGACATGATTTCATGTCTGACATTGTATTTCAAGCTGTATTCGTTGATCTCTACTAAATATATATTTGTTTGGTGATGGAGAATTTATTCTCTTGCTTAACACTGTTCTCTGAGACGTACGAGCTTACAGGTAATATATTGGTAGAAATCAATGGTATAGTATAGGATATTAATGTGGCATGATTGGTTTCCCAAAGTTAAATAATCATTAAATAATGATTTTTGGAGATTAAAAGTAAGTGGAGTTTTAATAAATCTTTAACTAGATGGAAATGTTAATGTGGTAATTAAGTTTGCCAAATTGGAAAAGTGTTCGAAAATGGAGTATCACGAGTTTTACTTCATGCGATAGTTAAATCTTTAATGATATTTGAACGAGAAATGGTAATTGAATTTATCGATAACACGGTGGTGTTAGATATGGAGTACTACCAGTTTTTCTCCATGGGATGAATGGGTTGGGATAATAAAATAAATGATTACTTCGGTACGGTGTTAATCACGACTAGTTTGATAAACCTTAATTTGGTTTAAACTGTGAAAAGATACTATAAAATCTTTTGAAATGATTTCTAAAGAAATGGATTAAACGGCGTGTTTAAAATTGATAATCTTTGATAAGATTAATGAGAACCTTTCCAGAATAAAGAAATACAAATAAAAAGAATATTCTGGATTTGAATGAGGCGTATGATGTGTTGTTATAGCACTTGATTATAAGATACACGGGTTATTTGGAAGGACCTGGTTTAACCCATTCTGAATAATTGTTACGATGACTAATAGTCGAAGAGATTGAAGATGGTGTAAGACCAACGATCTTCACATCGAATGGATGGGTTGCTACTGATGCCCATGATTGGAGTAGCTACTTTAAGGGGCTACAGTGGTAGCCGTCCGGACGTATTTGTTGATTGTTTGGATATGCTTGGGCCACTCTCCAATATTGGACATACCGAGACGAGGAATAAGGTGCCTCCGGTTTCGTTCAGACCTAGAACGGACTTGTAAATGGATGGTATGTCTGACGTTGTATTTCTTTATACTATATTCGTTGATCTCTGCTAAATATATATCTGTTTGGTGGTGGAGAATTTATTCTCTTGCTTAACACTCTTCTCTGAGACGTACGAGCTTAGAGGTTATATATTGGCAGAAATCAATGATAAGGTATGGATTCACAGTGTGACATGCTGAGATGCAATGATCTAAACTTTTGTTGAAAACCAAAGTTTGGTGGATGATGATCAAAGCATAGCTTTGTGTAGCGTTAATTTGCGAGCCTCACACATCGGTATGATGGTGAACTGATGGTTAGATCAGTATACTTTGGATATGAGGATGGATTTACTCGACCGAGATAGAGTGTGGTCGCTACACACTTGATAGGGATAGCGCACACCCCCGATTCCCAGATGGATAGAGTATACGGCGTTTTCTCTCATGCACGGGACGTAAGCCATTAAGATACTCGATATCCTGGATATAGTGCGGATGTGCATTACGGCGTTGTCTCATGCACGGGACATAAGCCGTTGAGTATTGCACTACGTGATCGATCTTTCGGATCAGGGGACATCATGATGGAAATCCAACTTTCAGTACGACATTTTACGATTTTAGTTGTATACTATTGGCGGCATAGTGGAATGGGACGTTCATATCATCTATGATTGATACATTTATATTTGAAGTTGATTTTTTCAATTATTGTAATAATAAAAGATGAAATTTTGCGTATCAAGCATATTTGGCTATTATAAGGGAAAACTCTATCCTCGATTTTGTTCATTGTGTGATGGGACCTGATTCTTATAATAGCTTCATTTTTCTCTTTAGCATTGGCTGTTTGTTTTATGCACTGGTATTCTTAAGGGTAAACCCATTCCGTGTTATACAGTGTGGTCCCTTGATTTACCTAACTTTAAAATAAAGTTAATAACTGTTTTAGTTCTCGCACCAATCCCATGACTGACTTAGAGTTTATTGTTTTAACCTAAACTCTGGGTGCCCATATTTTCCACACGGGCAGCTAGTAGTTTTGGTTTTCGCAGATATTTCTTTTCCCGGGATCCTAGATTACAGCTGGAGCTATATTCAAAAAGCTTTGTATCCGTGTATTTCATTCTGCTGTGTTATTCAATGTATTTACACATTTTATTTCCACTGCTTTTTATTTTAAATCTCTGATATTATTTTATTTCCGCTGTGTAATATTAATTCATAATCTGTTATATTCTTGTACTCTGATGTAATTGTTGTAATAGCAGTGAAATGTTCTATTGTTTATGGTCTGATTTGTCATGTCCTCAATTCAATCCGGGCTTTCCCACGAGGGAGGGTTTGGGTCATCTCAGTTGAAACCGTATCGGAAAGCACCACAATATGGAATTGGAACAAATAAGGTTGAATTCAATTGGAGTTTTAATTAAATTAAACGCTTGTTAAATTTGATTAAAACAAACCTTTTTGACAATCAAATTGAAATCCAAGGTGAGTTAAACTCACTTAGTTCCCCCACTTATAATTATCATAAATTGGGTTTATTGTTTGTGTGTTATGTTTGCTAATTGTTGGTTGATTTGATGATTGTTTAATCAAATATTTCATATATACTATCTAAATTTAACGGGTGTATAATTTAAATGAAATGAAATCATTATTTTTAACAATTATTTCCAATAGAGGTAACTTACCTTTTTGGTTACATTTATAATAATATAAACGTATTTAAATTTAATTGGATGCTTGAATTATTATTATTGGTTGACCGCTATCAGTTGAATTGATTATTTATTTACATATGATCGTTACATGAAGTGTTTAACTAATATGATTGGATTATTGATTTTTTTTATCGATTGTTGAATCCAAATTCAACATTGTTTGGATATTAACCAATGGTTAGTATTGGTTGAGGAATCAATAGAAAACGGCCTAGATATAAATACGGTTTTATAAATGTTGATTTATCACAGGTAAATCTTTATAACTAAAGATAGCTTTTTCAAATTTATTATTTTTAGTGGAAGTATATAAGATGATTTAAATATTTATTATTTATTTGACTTTATAAGTGATTACTAAATGGTTTTATAAAGCTGATTCTTATATTAATAAGATTGATAAGCAAGTAAGCAAGTATTTACATGATGATTAATAACCGAGATTTAATGTTTTGATAAAACAATTAAAATTTGAATGTATTAGGATTGAATATTATTTATTTAATGATAATACAAGTAAAAGGAATTATTTTAATTAATTATGTTATTAATTAATTTGAACGGAAAGGGCTAAGTGAAATTGATTAATGAATAAATCATGTTTAGAGGCTACATTAACTGAGATTGTTTTATTAAATTAGTTTATTAATTTGATAGGAGTAGTTAATGTTGAAGTAACCGAGTTTTATTTTAATAAATGTTGAAATTGGATTATTAGTTATTTAATAATATCAAAGTGATAATTTAGGAATGTAAAATTTAGTTTCGTGAAGTTTTAAAGCCATGTCTATAGTTTATTGTTTAATGAATATTTAAACGATTTAAGCTTTATTATAATATAAGTTATGTTCAAATCTAAGTATTAATCAATTTGATAATTGGAAATTATGGAATCCAAGTTAAACGAAGCTATAAAACCCAAGTTTCCAAAAAAAATATTAATGGAATGAGTTATTAAATAACCGGCTTATGAGCAGGATAAAGGTTGAGGATACGAAATTAAGGAATTAGAACCTAAATAGAGATCGGTTGAGATAAATGATTTTCTGAGTATTTATCTGATGTTGGGTTCGTCCTTTGGGGTTGATATGTAGGGAATTAATTTCTTACTGATTTACGGTTAGGAACTGATGAAGTTATGAAATAGATATTGGAATGGAAACCAAGTTTGAATTAAAGTGGTTAGGCGAATTGAGTTATAAAGATGTGGTCTAGATTTGCTATATTAATTTAGAGATGAGGTTTCATCTAGATATAACTAAAATGATATTTGTTTGATATAAGGAAATTGTAGCAACCCTGTAATAACCCGGAAAATGAGAGCCAATTTAGACTTTTTATTTTGGCAATTTTGATGAATTTTGATTATTTAAAATGAATTATTTTAAATAATATCGACGAGAAATTTATTTTGAATAGAATTCGAACGTATATATTTATATAAATCGTCGTTAGAATATAGATAATTATATATAATTATAAAAGGAATTGAAAATGGCGCGGTAGTTCGATAATTCGATTTCAAACTTCAAATGAATGTACCGGGTGCAAAATAAACCGGATTTTAGTGAAACCAAAAATATTTGAATCTAATTGAGAATATCTTCCCAACGAATCCGAAAAATTGAAATTTCATAGCGGGAATCAAAAGATATGCCTAGTTGAAAATTCAGAATAGTCACTATGGAATTCTGGCCCTTAAAAATGGAAATTTTGCAAATGACCTCGGATTTTGACGAAACCACTTTTGTTGGATCCGGGATGTAAAGTTATTGTTAGATTCCAAAATTCGCAATTTTTCGAATCAATATGTGAGCGTGACAAAGGAAAACGTGTTTGACCAGTTTTAGTTTATTTTAATCGACTGGAAAATGGCCTTTTTCAAACAGTCTCAGAATTTGACGAAATTAGTTTTGTTAGGACCGTATCGGCAATACGAAGCTAGAAATAATTTTTCTGGAATTTTTAGAGACTATATGTGGCCCCGGTAAATTGAAATGTGCGTTTAAACTGAATATATAGAGAGTTATATTTTAATTTGAACGGAAACTGATCGTAACGACCGAATTGGCCTACGTGACATATCCCATTGTGTTCGGAATGGGGGTAATTAGCTAGGGGTGACAGTCGTTGGGTCTCGATTGGAGTTAAATTAGAATGTCAACTTTTAGGAGGATTAAATAAATAATTAAAATAATAATATATAAATTCAAAAGCGGTCAAACCTTATTCATTTCCTCCCAAACCCGAAACCCCCTCTTTCAGAAAAACTCGATGGTCCTCAAATCATTCAACCCTAACCTCAGTCGCCCGCCGCCGTTGACCTCTCTCCACCGCACCGCGAGCTCCGCCCTCCGGCCTCCCCTCGCATCGCCGAACCCCCCCCCCCCCACCCTTACCTTCGTTCAGCCATCCCCAAAAAACGACCCCCATCTCCAATAACCCCAAATCGAGCCGCCTTAGCCCACCCTGGCCCGCCACCATGCCTGACCGCCGGCTCCTACCTATTATAGCCCCTCCCCGTGCCTTCTCCAGCCCCTACGATGGATAAAGGTGATTTCTACTTTATTAAATCAGTTTTTTTATTTGATTTCAGTTCTTATTATATGTGTTAGATTATCAAAAATTCGATTTTTATTATATATGACTAGAGGAAAAGGGATGATCTTTAATTCATGAAAAGAGGTGATCTTTGAACATGAAAAGCTAATATTTTTGAATATGAAAATAGAATATGTTTCAATATGAAGTAGCAATAATAAAAATATGATTTTTGTATAGTGGCGATAATAAAAATACGATTTTTATATTATGTAGACAGTAAAAATTTGATCTTGATATATATAGCAAAATAAAAATCTGATTTTTATTATATATATGTTGAAATAAAATGTGATTTTTATAGCGATGAAATAAAAATTCAATCTTTATATTAGAAATAGATATATAAAAATATAATTTTTATATAGAGAATAGCATGATAAAAATATAATCTTTATTATAAGAACACCGTTATAAAATAGATTTTTTATCTATATAGTATGAAGTTAAAAATAGAATTTTTATCTATATAGTAGCGTTGTAAAAATAGAATTTTTATCTATGTAGTAGCGTTATAAAAATAGAATTTTTGTCTATATAGTAGCGGTATATAAATAGAATTTTTATATACATAGCAACAATATAAAAATGTTATTTTTATATATGTAGTGGCTACGGACAGTGAAATTGACAAAAGGCGAGCACGGCGAAGATTTCCCACATAAGAAGAGACGTGATGTTGGTTTAGCTAGTCGGTGAGAACTTCTCACTTTTAACTTAATTTTCTAGTTAAAATATATACTAGGATGCAGACGGTGTTTAGTAGCACCCGACACCCGTCGTCCACAGACCATGGACGGCTTGTATGCTTGTTTGTTTGATTGATGTGTTGTGAAAATTGTTTGTGATGTTGATGTGAAATAGATAATAAAATATATTCATGTGTTGAAATAAATAAATTATCGTTAAAAATAAAAAAATTAACGTGAATATGAATATAGTGAATGTGAACAAATAAATATTCATTTACAAACCGGACGGTTTGCTTATGTACACCCATTTGAAGGATATTGATTGGGACGATAAATTTTACACATTGCCCAACTGCACAAATAAAATTCTGCGTTTGTTGATTTGAAACCCCACACGGGTATTGGGATAAAATACGGCATACACTAATCCCAATAATTAGTTGTATGTCGATCGATCGATTAAAAGGCTGTTATAAGCGTTAGATATCTATATTCGATGCTTATACAGTGTAGTGCACTTTGGATGATGGTTGATTATTTACGTTGCTATTATATACATGTGTTGTATGGAATCCATATAATTAACATTATATGGTAATGGATTGGGCCTCATTCCAATTGGGAAAATAAAGAATATTAGAATTTAAAAAAATTCATGTGTTGAAACTATTCATGTATTGAGTAAAATATTTTAATAATAAAATTTACATCTTTATCATATTTAAGATTAGAAACTACTTTACGGTTGGAGTCTGATTAAAAATCAAATGATAGATACCATAATTTTATAAAATATATTACATAACAAAAATAGTCATGTGTTGACAGTACTCATGTGTTGAGATTAGTCATGTGTTGAAAGAAATATGTATTCATGTGTTTAGAATAAATATTCATTGGTTGAATAGAATAAAGAATTTGCTGAAGTATATAAAGCCGTGTTGATTAGAGTTGCGCTATTTTGACGTGAACGATATTTATATCGATTATATTCGTTTTTATAATGAATATAGAAAAGGTAGTGATTTCAAAATATAACATTTTGAAAATATTATCATTTATATAGTAATGATATGAAATATTCAATTTTGATTCGAAATTGAATATGAAGTTGAAATGGTTTTGAAAACGAATTTAAAACGATTTATAAAATACGTTTTAAAAGGAAATCATGAAATATATATAATATATAAATTATATATATTAAATGGCCTTAATAGAACGCGTCGCGCCGCGGTAGTTCGTGAATTTCGACCATTGACTTCGAATTGACATTACGGGAGATCCGACCGTGGGATTCTCCTAAAACTGGAACCGTTGGTTCGTATCGAAAAGAGTTTTCCAGTGAATATTAGAAATTTGAAATCTAACGGTTGGATTTGGAATTATGTCCAAATCAAATTTGGAAAAGGTCGCTGTAAGTGCAGTTCGATGGGGCTTGATGGAAATCGACTGTACGGGCCTTGATAAGATTATTAAAAATATCAATAATTAGTGTAAAATCATAAGAAATGATTTGAAAAGAACTAGGATGAAAAACTCCATATTTGAAAAGATAAAAATAGATTTTTATCGAAATGGACTACTTTTGAACTAGAATTAAAATCAATTTATTTTTGAAATAAATAAATTGAATTTGAATTGGTTTTGAAAACAACCAGAATTCCCAATATATATAAAGTGGAAGTGGATTTGAATCGAAATTGTCTTTGGAATATTTCGATGTTGGATTCCGGGATTATACAGATATTGTTACGGGAATTTGAAAGATATATATTTATCGTTATTTCCAATACGATATTTATTGGTTTCAGAATTTGATATTGAATATAAGCCGGTATATTTTCTATTCAGAGCCTTGTATTTAATATCAAATGTGATTTGGGGTTTATCGTGAATCGTGTTTTAGATGACACTGGTTCTTTAACCCAATTAAAGACAGGATATTGATTTGGGGGAAAGATTAAAACGAAGTGGAGTTTTAATGAATCTTTAATTAGATTGAAATGTGAATTGATAATTTAAATTATAAAAGTTGAAAAGTGATCGAGAATGGAGTATCACCAGTTTTGCTCCAAAGCGATAGTTAAATCTTTAATTAGATTTGAACGTGAAATGGTAATTAATTTTACCGATAACACCGAGGTGTTAGATATGGAGTATTAACAGTTTTGCTCCAAGGGATGAATAGGTTGGGATTGGGAAATAAAATAAATAATTACTTCGGTGTGGTTCGCTAATCCCGACTAGTTTGGAAAACCATAACATGGTTTGAAATGATATCCAAAGGAAGATTAAAGAATAAATTTAGAATAATTTATCTTTGATAAAATTAATGGGAACCTTTCCCTAAGAATGTGAAAATTTGAATAAAAGAATATTCTGAATTGGAATGAGGCGTATGTTGTGTTTGTGTAACACGTGTTTATTATATACGCGGGTTATTCGGAAAGGCCGGGTTTACACCCATTCTGAATAACCGATTCGACGATAAGTCGAAGATGAAGACGGTGATTGAAGATCGTAAGTCTTCACATCGTTTGGGTGATTACTGATGATCTTGATTGGGTTGTACACCCAAGATGAGGGAATCAGTTGGTGATCGTCCAGACGTACTTGGAGATCGATGGATATGCGAGGAAAGTGCCTCCGGTTTCGTTCAGACCCAGAACGAACTTGTAAATGGATTGTGTGTCTGACATTGGATTTTATTATGTGTTGATTGATCTCTATTAAATATACATCTGTTTAGCGGCGGAGAATTTATTCTCTTGCTTAACGCCCTTCTCTGAGACGTACGAGCTCAGAGGTTGTATATCGGTGGACATCAGTCGCATGGAGTGAATTGCCTGTGTGGCACGCCTAAGTGGCAAATGATCAAGGCTTCTGTTGAAAAGCAAAGTCTTGTGGTTGATGATCAAAGCACGACCTGTGTGGCGCAGCTTTGTGTATGACGTGAATTCGCGAGCCTCACACCTCGGTATAAGTCAAAAACGGGATAAGGACCCAAGGAGTGCACGGCATTTCTTTCTAGCTAGTGGTGGTGTCAGTGCTTAAACTGGCTGACATTTATATACTTTTCACCTGTGTGGTTGTTGGAATGCGAGGCTCCTCGGATATGGTCTGTTAGGACCTAGAAACGTGTGTTCAGGAATAACTAATCCTCAAAAGTAAGAGAGGACCGGCCTTGGAGGTTCCAAAGGATCATAGTGGGGTCCTGAGGCATTTGCTAGAGTGTCTCGAATCGGAGAGGAGTTTGCCCCTTGCCTCGACTCATGATGGAATCCAATTTCCAATACGTGATATTTCGGTTTTATTTGTAGAACCTAGTATGGCGACATAGTGGTATGGGTCATTAATGCCGTCTATGATTGATATTTATGATTGAAATTGTTTTGACACTACACTTATTATAGTATCAAATAATGTGTTTTAACGTGTCAAGCATGCTTTGGCTATTATAAGGTAAAAACCCTATCCTCCGGCTTGTGTTGCATTGTGTGATGGGACCTGGGTCTTATAATAGCTTCATTTTTCTTTATTTAGCATTGCGCTGTTTGTTTTATGCACTGGTATTCTTGGGAGGAAACCCGTTCCGTGTTATACGGCGTGGTCCCTTGATTTACCGAACTTTGAAATAAAGATTAATAACTGTTTCGGTTCTCGCACCAGTCACATGACTGACCTAGAGTTTATTGTTTCAACCTAAACTCTGGGTGCCCCTATTTTCTACACGGACAGCTAGTAGTTTTGGTTTTGCAGATTTATATTCACAGGATCTTGATTTACAGCTGGAACGATACTCGGAAAGCTCTGTATCCGTATATCTCTTTCAGTTGTGTTTTGTATTATTTTTTCCGCTGCAGTACTGTATTTAAATCTCTGATATTCTCTGTTGTATAATATTTATTCGTACTCTGTATATTCTTGTATCTGATGGAATTGTTGTAATAACAATGAAATGTTCTTCTGTTTGCATTCCGATTTGTCCTATTCTCAAAACGATCCGGGGTTTCGAACGGTCTTGGCCGGTTTAACGATCGATTAGGATCGAGCGAAATTCCTTGACGTTACATTTGGTATCAGAGCTTTGGTTTACAGAGCTCGAGAACAAGACACATTAGAACCGAACGAAATAATTCATCAGATATTGGATTAGTAATATCCAATTAGAATAACTCGTTAGAGATAGGATCAGTAGTATCCTAGAACGAGTGTGAAGAGTATATTTTTCAAATGAAAACAATTTTGTTTTGAAATTTAAATCGTCTTATACGTATTTGAATATTTATTTATTTTGAATTTGGACAATCCAATATATAAAGATTTTGCATATATGCGTCATGAACGTATATTAGAAGTTTTAATATACTGGATAGATATAGGATCACACTCTAGTTGCCCGGAGATGGTTCAAATGATTGATCGATCATCATCAAAATTTATGTTCGAGTTTCGAAGGTGAGATATCTATATATTTCCATTAGACTGGTGTGAGAACCAAAATATAGCTAGAATATATTCTTGTGATTTGGCATCAAAACATGATTTTCTGTATATGTAGTAAAATTATGAATTTGAAACGTTAATCCACTAATTGATGTTTGTGTTGTTTGTTTATTTGTTTGATAATTTTGAATCATTTAGCCTAATGGAACCGATTATTGAATTGTATTGAAAATTAGTCGCATTTGTATGCATATACATGTACTTATATTGAACAGGTCATAGCAAGGAGGCTAGAGCAGAAGAATAAAATTGTTTGCCCGACAAATAGGTACATGTTTACCATAATTTACTGTTTTGTTTGGGTGATGATGATTTTATGAGCCAATTGGCTAGCCGCTTGGCTTTTTCGTTTTCTTTTGGATTGAAGAAGGCCATGGGAGGCTATATGAAATATCCTGAAGTCCCCGGTGCAGGGGAAGTTATGGCGAAATTTTTCGGAAATTTAGGGTGTTAGCCAAATTTTTGGAAAATTTGAAAAGTTCTTAGAAACTGAAAAGTTGAAGAACTTAAGCCGTAATCAAAAATAAGGAAAGTTGAGTTGATTAGTCAAACAACTTTCGGCTTCGTTCCTTTTCGAGGACGAAAAGTTTTAAGTGGGGGGATTGTAATAACCTGGAAAATGAGAGCCAATTTAAAATTTTTATTTTGGCAATTTTGATGAATTTTGATTATTTAAAATGAATTATTTTAAACTATATCGACGAGAAATTTATTTTGAATAGAATTCGAACGTATATATTTATATAGATCGTCGTTAGAATATAAATAATTATATATAATTATAAAAGGAATTGAAAATGGCGCGGTAGTTCGATAATTCGATTTCAAACTTCAAATGAATGTACCAGGTGCAAAATAAACCGGATTTTAGTGAAACCAAAAATATTTGAATATAATTGAGAATATCTTCCCAACGAATCTGAAAAATTGAAATTTCATAGCGGGAATCAAAAGATATATCTAGTTGAAAATTCAGAATAGTCGCTATGGAATTCTGGCCCTTAAAATGGAAATTTTGCAAACGACCTCGGATTTCGACGAAACCTTTTTTGTTGGATCCGGGATGTAAAGTTATTGTTAGATTCCAAAATTCGCAATTTTTCGAATTAATATGTGAGCGTGGCAAAGGAAAACATGTTTGACCAGTTTCAGTTGATTTTAATCGACTGGAAAATGGCCATTTTTCAAACGGTCTCAGAATTTGACGAAATTAGTTTTGTTAGGACCGTATCGGTAATACCAAGCTAGAAATAATTTTTCTGGAATTTTTAGAGACTGTATGTGGCCCTGGTAAATTGAAATGTGCATTTAAACTGAATATATAAAGAGTTATATTTTAATTTGAACGGAAACTGATCGTAACGATCGAATTGGCCTACGTGGCATATCCCGTTGTGTTCGGAACGGGGGTAATTAGCTAGGAGGGGCGACAGTCGTTGGGTCTCGATTGGAGTTAAAATAGAATGTCAACTTTTAGGAGGATTAAATAAATAATTAAAATAATAATATATAAATTCAAAAGCGGTCAACCCTTATTCATTTCCTCCCAAACCCGAAAGCCCCTCTTTCAGAAAAACCCGATGGCCCTCAAATCGTTCAACCCTAACCTCAGTCGCCCGTCGCCGTTGACCTCTCTCCACCGCACCACGAGCTCCGCCCTCCGGCCTCCCCTCGCATCGCCGAACCCCCCTTACCTCCGTTCAGCCATCCCTAAAAACCGACCCCCATCTCCAATAACCCCAAATCGAGCCGCCTTAGCCCACCCTGACCCGCCACCATGCCTGACCGCTGCCTCCTACCGATTACAGCCCCTTCCCGTGCCTTCTCCGGCCCCTACGATGGATAAAGGTGATTTCTACTTTATTAAATCAGTTTTTTTATTTGATTTCAGTTCTTATTATATGCGTTAGTTTATCAAAAATTCGATTTTTATTATATATGACCAGCGGAAAAGGGATGATCTTTAATTCATGAAAAGAGGTGATTTTTGAACATGAAAAGCTAATATTTTTGAATATGAAAATAGAATATGTTTGAATATGAAGTAGCGATAATAAAAATATGATTTTTGTATAGTGGCGATAATAAAAATACGATTTTTATATTATGTACATAGTAAAAATTTGATCTTGATATATATAGCGAAATAAAAATCTGATTTTTATTATATATATGTTGAAATAAAAATGTGATTTTTATAGCGATGAAATAAAAATTCGATCTTTATATTAGAAATAGATATATAAAAATATAATTTTTATATAGAGAATAGCGTGATAAAAATATAATCTTTATTATAAGAACACCGTTATAAAAATAGATTTTTTATCTATATAGTATGAAGTTAAAAATAGAATTTTTATCTATATAGTAGCGTTGTAAAAATAGAATTTTTATCTATGTAGTAGCGTTGTAAAAATAGAATTTTTATCTATATAGTAGCGGTATAAAAATAGAATTTTTATATACGTAGCAACAATATAAAAATGTGATTTTTATATATGTAGTGGCTATGGACAGTGAAATTGACAAAAGGCGAGCACGGCGAAGATTTCCCACATAAGAAGAGACGTGGTGTTGGTTTAGCTAGTCAGTGAGAACTTCTCACTTTTAATTTAGTTTTCTAGTTAAAATATATACTAGGATGCAGATGGTGTTTAGTAGCACCCAACACCAGTCGTCCACAGACCATGGACGGCTTGTATGCTTGTTTGTTTGATTGATGTGTTGTGAAAATTGTTTGTGATGTTGATGTGAAATAGATAATAAAATATATTCATGTGTTGAAATAAATTAATTATCGTTAAAAATAAAAAATTTAACGTGAATATGAATATAGTGAATGTGAACAAATAAATATTCATTTGCAAACCGGATGGTTTGTTTATGTACACCCAATTGAAGGATATTGATTGGGACGATAAATTTTACACATCGCCCAACTGCACAAATAAAAATATGTGTTTGTTGATTTGAAACCCCACATGGGTATTGGGATAAAATACGGCATACACTAATCCCAATAATTAGTTGTATGTCGATCGATCGATTGACAGGCTGTTATAAGCGTTAGATATCTATGTTCGATGCTTATACAGTGTAGTGCACTTTGGATGATGGTTGGTTATTTACGTTGCTATTATATACATGTGTTGTATGGAATCCATATAATTAATATTATATGGTAATGGATTGGGCCTCAATCCAATTGGGAAAATAAAGAATATTAGAATATAAAAATATTCATGTGTTGAAACTATTCATGTATTGAGTAAAATATTTTAATAATAAATTACATCTTTATCATATTTAAGATTAGAAACTACTTTACGGTTGGAGTCTGATTAAAAATCAAACGATAGATACCATAATTTTATAAAATATATTACATAACAAAAATAGTCATGTGTTGACAGTACTCATGTGTTGAGATTAGTCATGTGTTGAGATTAGTCATGTGTTGAAAGAAATATATATTCATGTGTTGAATATAATAAATATTCATTGGTTGAATAGAATAAAGAATTTATTGAAGTATAAAAGCCGTGTTGATTAGAGTTGCGCTATTTTGACGTGAACGATATTTATATCGATTATATTCGTTTTAATAATGAATATAGAAAAGGTAGTGATTTCAAAATATAACATTTTGAAAATATTATCATTTATATAGTAATGATATGAAATATTCAATTTTGATTCGAAATTGAATATGAAGTTGAAATGGTTTTGAAAACGAATTTAAAACGATTTATAAAATATGTTTTAAAAGGAAATTGATGAAATATATATAATATATATATTAAATGGCCTGAATAGAACGCGCCGCGCCGCGGTAGTTCGTGAATTTCGACCATTGACTTCGAATTGACATTACGGGAGATCCGACCGTGGGATTCTCCTAAAACCGGAACTGTTGGGTTCGTATCGAAAAGAGCTTTCCAGTGAATATTAGAAATTTGAAATTTAACGGTTGGATTTGAAATTATGTCCAAATCAAATTTGGAAAAGGTCGTTGTAAGTGCAGTTCGATGGGGCTTGATGGAAATCGACTGTACGGGCCTTGATAAGATTATTAAAAATATCAATAATTAGTGTAAAATCATAAGAAATGATTTGAAAAGAACTAGGATGAAAAATTCCATATTTGAAAAAATAAAAATAGATTTTTATCGAAATGGACTAGTTTTGAACTAGAATTAAAATCAATTTATTTTTTAAATAAATAAATTGAATTTGAATTGGTTTTGAAAATAACCAGAATTCCCAATATATATAAAGTGGAAGTGGATTTGAATCGAAATTGTCTTTGGAATATTTCGATGTTGGATTCCGGGATTATACAGATATTGTTATGGAAATTTGAAAGATATATTTATATCGTTATTTCCAATACGATATTTATTGGTTTCAGAATTTGATATTGAATATAAGCCGATATATTTTCTATTCAGAGCCTTGTATTTAATATCAAATGTGATTTAGGGTTTATCGTGAATCGTGTTTTAGATGACACTGGTTCTTTAACCCAATTAAAGACAGGATATTGATTTGGGGGAAAGATTAAAACGAAGTGGAGTTTTAATGAATCTTTAATTAGATTGAAATGTGAATTGATAATTTAAATTATAAAAGTTGAAAAGTGATCGAGAATGGAGTATCACCAGTTTTGCTCCAAAGCGATAGTTAAATCTTTAATTAGATTTGAACGTGAAATGGTAATTAATTTTATCGATAACACCGTGGTGTTAGATATGGAGTATTACCAGTTTTTCTCCAAGGGATGAATAGGTTGGGATTGGGAAATAAAATAAATAATTACTTCGGTGTGGTTCGCTAATCCCGACTAGTTTGGAAAACCATAACACAGTTTGAAATGATATCCAAAGGAAGATTAAAGAATAATTTTAGAAGAATTTATCTTTGATAAAATTAATGGGAACCTTTCCCTAAGAATGTGAAAATTTGAATAAAATAATATTCTGAATTGGAATGAGGCGTATGTTGTGTTTGTGTAACACGTGTTTATTATATACGCGGGTTATTCGGAAAGGCCGGGTTTACACCCATTCTGAATAACCAATTCGACGATAAGTCGAAGATGAAGACGGTGATTGAAGACCGGAAGTCTTCACATCATTTGGGTGATTACTGATGATCTTGATTGGGCTGTACACCCAAGATGAGGAAATCAGTTGGTGATCGTTCAGACGTACTTGGAGATCGATGGATATGCGAGGAAAGTGCCTCCGGTTTCGTTTAGACCCAGAACGAACTTGTAAATGGATTGTGTGTCTGACATTGGATTTTATTCTGTGTTGATTGATCTCTATTAAATATACATCTGTTTAGCGGCGGAGAATTTATTCTCTTGCTTAACGCCCTTCTCTGAGACGTACGAGCTCAGAGGTTGTATATCGATGGACATCAGTCGCATGGAGTGAATTGTCTGTGTGGCACGCCTAAGTGGCAAATGATCAAGGCTTCTGTTGAAAAGCAAATTCTTGTGGTTGATGATCAAAGCACGACCTGTGTGGCGCAGCTTTGTGTATGGCGTGAATTCGCGAGCCTCACACCTCGGTATGAGTCAAAAATGGGATAAGGACCCAAGGAGTGCACGATGTTTCTTTCTAGCAAGTGGTGGTGTCAGTGCTTAAACTGGCTGACATTTATATACTTTTCACCTGTGTGGTTGTTGGAATGCGAGGCTCCTCGGATATAGGTCTGTTAGGACCTAGAAACGTGTGTTCAGGAATAACTAATCGTCAAAAGTAAGAGAGGACCGACCTTGGAGGTTCCAAAGGATCATAGTGGGGTCCTGAGACATTTGCTAGAGTGTCTCGAATCGGAGAGGAGCTTGCCCCTTGCCTCGACTCATGATGGAATCCAATTTCCAATACGTGATATTTCGGTTTTATTTGTAGAACCTAGTATGGCGACATAGTGGTATGGGTCATTAATGCCGTCTACGATTGATATTTATGATTGAAATTGTTTTGACACTACACTTATTATAGTATCAAATAATGTGTTTTAACGTATCAAGCATGCTTTGGCTATTATAAGGTTAAAACCCTATCCTCCGGCTTGTGTTGCATTGTGTGATGGGACCTGGGTCTTATAATAGCTTCATTTTTCTTTATTTAGCATTGCGCTGTTTGTTTTATGCACTGGTATTCTTGGAGGGAAACCCGTTCCGTGTTATACGGCGTGGTCCGTTGATTTACCGAACTTTGAAATAAAGATTAATAACTGTTTTAGTTCTCACACCAGTCACATGACTGACCTGGAGTTTATTATTTCAACCTAAACTCTGGGTGCCCCTATTTTCTACACGGGCAGCTAGTAGTTTTGGTTTTGCAGATTTATATTCACAGGATCCTGATTTACAGCTGGAACGATACTCGGAATGCTCTGTATCCGTATATCTCTTTCAGTTTTGTTTTGTATTATTTTCCGCTGTAGTACTATATTTAAACTATGATATTCTCTGTTGTATAATATTTATTCGTACTCTGCATATTCTTGAATCTGATGGAATTGTTGTAATAACAATGAAATGTTCTTCTGTTTGCATTCCGATTTGTCCTATTCTCAAAACGATCCGGGGTTTCGAACGGTCTTGGCCGGTTTAACGATCGATTAGGATCGAGCGAAATTCCTTGACGTTACAAACCCGGATTATTCGAACAATTTATTTTAAATTTTTAATATTTATTTTAAATATTTAGTTGATAATATAAATGTACTTTTTATATTATGTTATCGATTTAAATATCGATTTCGATTTAATATCGAACATATCAAATTATCGAAATACGAATTTTTAATTGAAATCAAGGTTTAAAAAAACTGAATCGAAACCATTTAGATGATCAGTATAAATTCTATTTCAATATATAGACGATAATAATAATAAATTATTATCGAGTGATTTATTTGTTTGAATTTAAATTATATTAATTTAATATGGTTATTTTATATATACGTTCAAATTAAATTTCAGAATATTTTCTGTTGAGTTCAGAATAGTTTTGTAGCATTAGAAAGTCCGTCGTTACGTTAAAATAGCGGTTCGTAATGTTAAATGATAAACTCCAATATATTTTAAACAGATAAGCTTGAAGTCGAATCAGAATCTATTTAAATAAAACAGAAATCTCTTTATATCAAATCAAAATTTAATTTAAATCAAATCAAATTAAATTTCATTGTACTTATACTACCCTACATAGTATAGTACCTCACGCAGACTACTTACTTCGTTCCTAAGCTTTCTTCTGTCTATATAATCGCGACTATACCCCTTTTCCATTCCTTCCTATTTTCGTTAATCCCAGGCAAATCAAATGAACCACTCCTTTCCTTCTTACTGAAGCTCGAAATCAATTCGAGTTATATACCCAAGAAAAAACCCTAATCCCATTAATCGCATTTCCTCCGTTCAAATTTCCAGTAAATAAAATACCGATGCCTTCCTCTATTCAAACTCTTCAATAATTATAATAAAACAAATAAGCAACGAAAACCATTAATCCTCGATGCAATCATCTCTTGTTTGTGAGTATTTCACCCTCATACCATCCAAGTACGATGCGACACGAAACACCTGGGATCGATTCAGGTAAATCATGGATTAGGGTTCACTTCAGGCGTCGATACGGAGATGTATTGACCAAGTAGGTAGTGGAGGGATGTTCATCAGGGTGAGCGACACCTATCACAAGCTTTTAGGGCTCATCGACAAAAAAATGTCGATGTTCTTTGATGGGCAGAAGTCGGGATTTGCACGGTCTATATAGGATGCGTTCTGGAGATAAGGAAAGAAATCGAGGTCTGAATGAGTTCGTGAAAACCTGAGGAGTGATGACTGTTGTTTTGAAGATAGTAAGAGTTCAGTGGTGTGCGAAATTGAAAGTGGAAACTACTGTGGATAATTGAAAAGGGAGGGTCCAGGTTTTAGGCTATTGCAATTCGAAGGAGGATTTGAGGTGTTTTGTTCGGCAGTAGGGAGTTTGATTTGTTGATAAACTTGGATTGAACTGCTGCAGTGGGTGATTTAGGAATATACAATGGAGTATGAATTGTCTAGTGATAAAATTGTGACAATGCAGTAACTGGGTGTTGATGGAGGTTCAAGCAAAATAGATGTCGATGTGAGGAAGTTGTCTGAACAGTAAAGGCTAAGGCATTGCAACAATAATAAGGTATAATAATAAGGTATATAATTTACAATATATAGAATAACTCGTTTATTTAGTTAGTAATTCATTTAGTTTAATTATCATTAATCGCTAAATAAATAAATCGTAGGTACGTAGTTGATTTATTCGAGACAATACATAGCCGCGATGAAATGGAAATTTATTGGATTGATCTAAAAGTTAAGGTGAGTAAATCTCACTCACATTTTAATTAGAATTATTTTTATCAGTTAAAAATAATTGTTTGTTGGTTGTTTGCTTGCATTGAAATTTTATTGTGGCTACATTAAATATATTATTATATAGGATTAGTTGTTGTGGTTATTATATAAATATTGGTGGTTGGATTCCCGCAGTACTATTAGCGGATGCCCGCAGTATCATTAGCAGATGACCCTATACGCCCCACGCTATGATAGTGGATGACCTTCTATATCGCGATATCCTGCCTCGAAGCAGGATGGGTATTATTTATGTTGGCTAACATCTGTGGATGCAGGAAAACAGGTTGGAAGGATCCAACTGGATTCCTCAAAACTATTATTGTTTGTTTGTATTCATATATATTATCGTATATGATGTGTTATAAAACCATGATTTGATAATTTAGTGTTTTGGATGTTTAAATATCACTCGGCAAAAATGTTAATTTATAAAAATATTATGAAAAGGTATTTTTAGATTTAAAAGGAAAATTCTATTTTTCGAAAATAGAATTTGAATTTCGAATGGGCTAAGGAACATTTATTGTTTTAAATAAATAAAACAAGTATTGAATTTAGAAACGGTGTTTATAAATTAGATAATGCAGTGAATTTATAAACAGTGTTTATAAATAAAGTGAAATGGTTTTCATGGGTTAACCAGGGAATTAAAATGAATTTATAAACAATGTTTATAAATAGAAATGAAAAAAAATTATCATTTGATAATTAGAATATTTAATTCAAAATGTGAATTTAAAAATAGAAATGGGAAAATCGTTTTAAAGAAATAAACGATGGAATTTATTCTGATGTTCAAAATATAAATTGAACTAAAATAAATCCGCAAGGATTTATAGTTCGAATTCGATTAATTCGAATTTATTTTAATAGAAGTTAAATAGAATTTGAATATAGAAAATTCAAATAAAACTTGAATATAGAAAATTCAAATAGAATTGAAAATAGAATTTGAATGTAGAAAATTCAAATGGAATTTGAATATGGAAAATTCAAATAGAATTTGAAAATAGAAATTCCAAATAGAATTTGAAAATAGAAAGTTGAAATCATTTCGAAATGGGAACAACAAAATATATTTCAGAATGAATTTTTTTAATCAAAATAGAAAATAAATCCAAAGGATTTATAATTTGTAAAAGGAATTGGAATTTAATATAGAAGATCGAAGTATAAATAAATATATTACCGAGCAAGGAAAAATCGACAATTATAGATAATCGAAAATATTATGATGAATTGGGAAACTGATTTGATATATATTAAAAATGTATCAAAATGGAGTTGAATTTATTATAAACGTAGTTTTAAACGTATATATATAGCTAAAACGAACTCGCCGCGGCGCGGTAGTTCATAAATTGGCGTTTTGAACTTCAATTGAGTATATATAACTCAATTTAAGTCGGAATCCTTTGAAACAAGAAACGTCAGGACCGATTTGATAATAGTTTTCTAATGGAAGAGAAAAATCTGGATTTCATCGAATTGATTTTGAGTTATGACAAAATCAAATTTTCAGAAAAACAGCGCCATAACCATTTAAAAACCATAACGGTTTATTTAATTTTATAAAAGGATTTTAAGCGAATCAAATCCGAATTTCCATTTAGAAAATCCCAGATTTGAGTTGTAAAATATATCTGAACTCCAGTGGAGTAATGGATTGATTTTGGAAACAAACATCAGATTTTTAGTTATTGAATAGAATTAACTAATTTGAATAATAATTAATTAACGAGATTTTGAAGTGAAATTGGAATTTGAATAAGTGAACTCGATTTGTGAATTTATATTCGAATTCAAATATGAAACTTGAATTGGAAATGGGATTCGAACGGTAATAAGTAAGTTAAAATATATTTGAACGTGATATGTTCAAACAGAAAATGAAATGAGCAAATGAGCTGATTAAAGAATAAATTAGCGAATCGAGCTAAAATGGCCAGATTGAGTTGGAATAAATTAGGAATGGAAGTATATGGGTTAGACAGGTATGGAATGAAGTGTATGAAGATTATAATTGAAGTGCCCGACAAAAAGGTACACGTTTAAATTTCATATGAGGTTTTATGCGTCGTATCGGTAAGCCGCTTGGCTTTCTTTTTTTTTTGATTGGAGAGGCCTGTGTGGCGGTTTGGGGATTATCCCGATGCTCCCGGTACAAAGGAGGTTATGGCAAATTTTTCCAGAAATTGAAGGACTTAGAATATTTTTAAGATAATTTTGATAGTTAGAAATCAATATATCTAGAATTCGATAAGGAAACGAACTAAAAATAGAATATTATAAGCAAAAATCTGTGAATTTAAATCGAGTAAGAATAGAAAGAGAAAAGTATATACGTTTTAGAAATGGGAAATTGGTTTAATATGGTGTTGATTTTTTGAGTTAGCAGTTCTCATCTGTTTTGAAGTTAAATGATGTTTTCAGTCAAGGTCGAGAGGTAGTTATACCCGAACTTGATTGTTTTCATTTTTAACTGATAAATAGCAAGATTCAGTCTCGAAGATCAATGGTTGAATGAAATATTTTGGGTTGTTTGTAACGATGTTTTACACAACATTCGTTTTAGCCAAATAAGTGGAATTTTGGAAATATAATAAATAAATATTTCCTGACAGTAGAATTAAATGAGTCGAGCAAGAAAAAAATAATTGGAATGTTTTCCAATTATAAATAGAAAATATTTTCTAAGTGTAGAAAATAAAAGATGGCGAAATATGGAAATGCTTTCCAAATATCCTAAGATGGCAAGATGACTGTTAAAAATACTTGGTTAACAAATATTGACAAGGAAATGGAGTAGTGATTTAATTAATAAAATATTAATTAAGGGGCTCAGTGAATGTTTGATATTATGGATGAATGTTTGTTTGTTTTCTTCGTTAGTTAAATAACCGACTATCAAAGTGTTTGTCAATATCGTTGTCAATATGGAGAGACCGGTTGGGTTATTATCCGAGAACCAATCTGTGTTGGCAATAGCGTTGCGAATCAGATTATATGAAGATAATCGAAGACGGAGTAAAATGCAAGGGCTTTTTCTATTAATGGAAATTGTGCCTTCGGTTTCGTTCAATCCCAGAACAATGTAAATGGACGAATGTCTGACAGAGTATTTCCAATGATCGCATATGTTGGTCTGTATATATATATATATATGGTGGCAACGAATTTATTCCCTTAGCATAATATCCAGAATATATTTGTGCAAATCAATTAGTGATAAACGGATCTGACATTGTGGCATTCAAAGTGATTGTGCTATCAATGAACGATAAGTAACCGTAGCCTCAGGCCTCAACAACCGGGAAATGACAAAAATTGGGCAGGCAACATGGCTTTGTGGATCGCTCCCATTAGGGTGTCTAATCACCTATATAGATAAATTCCTTTTACTTCTTTAATTTATCGATGTTGTTCCCTTTTTGGGAAACGGTTGCTGATCCCAACCGTTGGTGATATACATTCGATACACTCAAGCGAAATGAGTGGTTGGTCATGTGTCGGCCAGGGTTGCAAGATGTTCTTGTTGAACCCAGTGTATTCCCCTCTAGAGATACACTATCGGCAGGTGTTTCCATACCTTGTCATGTTGGAAATCCAATCCCCAATAAGCGCCCTGCGGTTTTTGATTTTATATTATATATGGAGCGTGAGATGCAAGCATTCTGCTATTTAGTTATTTATTTGATTTAGACAATATTATAATATCACTGGATTTTCGTATCAAAGTATTTTTGGTTATAGTAAGGTAAAAACCATCCATGTTTATGTGTGGGCTGGTCTTACTATTATCCTTTCTTTCGAAAGGATTTTTAGAGTTAAACAAATGGTTGGAGTTTACTCAATCCAGTCCCATGACTGACCCAGAGTTTATTTTGTTTATTTTTCCCTAAACTCTTGGGTGCCCAAATTTTTACGAACAGTCAAGTAGTCGGGATTTTACAGATTCACTTGGAGGATTGAAGAAGGAGGCTTCAACAGTTAGCTATAGACTCATATATTCCGTTGTGTACTATGTTGTATCTGGAAATAGGTGTTTATAACTATTCCAGGAATAACTGTTGTGCTCTGATGATGGTATGTATACAAAGTTACTGATTTGTATTTCAAAAGTTATATTACATAATATATTTTATTCGTTCCGCTGTGAGATTTTTCTACTTTGTTTTCTTCTATTCTAATATTTCTTTCTTTCTATTTCTCATCCTCTAACTTCTTTCTAATAATGATTCGTATTTTTGTGCAATTTGGGTTGGACGTATGGTGTTATTAGTCAACTCAGATAGTATGGATTTGCGCGCCGTTACAGAAATGAATATCGGTTTTTTTGTATTACAACTGATATCTATCTTAAGATAAGAACGATGTTGATCAAGGTTTGAGAGGTATTCTAAATACCCCAACTTGAACGACTTCAGGATTTATCAAAGGATGATATCAGTTGTAAATGGTGAAGATGTAAGAAGTAATTTATTTTATGAAATAATAATATAACATTATTTAAAGAATTTGGGAATTTACATAATGGATTTCCGAAATAAAAAGAAAAAAGGGGTTTAAGGATATGAAACGGTATTCCCATAATAAAAGAAGTAAAAAGGGATTTGTGTAAATATAACTATATTTTCAAAGTAAAGAGATGAGATTTAGAATGGATTTATTCTAAAAGGTAAGTGAAGATTATTTTGTTTTATATAATGAAACGAACGGAATTTCATAACAATGATTTGCGATGATAAGTTGAATCGATTTCCCAATTATAGATAATAAGTAATGTTGTAGCCATGTTTAGAAATAATAGTTAACAGGAAATTCGGATATGAATTTGGATATGGTTTTAAGGTATTTCTCTAAGTATATAAGTAAAGTGATTTGAGAATATTAATATATTGAAACAATTTGGTATTTAACTTGACATATTATTTAAAAAGGCCAAGTGATGCAGTATACTAAACTAATGGATTTATTTTATTTTTATGATTTTTTTTATTTTGATAGTTAAATTACTAACTATCGAAATCTGACCTAACGCGTGTTGGTATGGAAAGTCCGAGATCAAATTTATATTCGAAAACCATTCTGAACCAGCAAATACATTACTGTGAAAGAAGTTGATCGAGATGGAGCAACTGAAGAACGTAGATCTTCATAAAACGGAAGAGTTACTTACAATCCCTAGCTGATCCCTGGAGATATACTGTGATTTTGTCGTGGTTGAAGTCTACGGATTCCAATGACCACTCGCTACTGATCTATAGAGTGATTCCTTGGGTGTAGTAGGAGGGTGCCTTCGGTTCATCCTATTCCCGGATGACTTGTATGGACGATGTGGGATTCAAAAGTGAATGGTGGTCAAATGTTCTAAAAGAAGATTTAAACCTCAAGCTTCATCAATCGGAAATGACAAAAACGTCCAGGCAGTTTGGCTAAGTGGGTTGCTCTCATTAGGGTGTATTATCACCTACCTAAAGAAAATTCATTTCCATCTTTAACCTATTTCAAAGTTGTCCCTTTCGGGAAATGGTGGTTTGAGCCCAACTGTTGGTGATATACATTCGATACACTCAAGCGAAATGAGTGGTCGGTCATATGTGGCCGGGTTGCAAGATGTTCTTGTTGAACCCAGTGTATTCCCCTCTAGAAATACACTATCAGCACGCGGTTCCATACCTTGTCAAAGTTGGAATCCAATCTCCGAAATGCTTCAACGGTTTTGATTGTATACTATATATGTAGAACGTGAGATACAAGCGTTCTGCTAGATTGTTATTTATTTGTATTTATACACTATTATAATATCAGAATAAGATACTGATTTAAAAATGTTTTGGGTTATCGTAAGATAAAAAACATCCTTATTTATGTGTGGATTTGGTCTTACGATTATCCTTTTCTTTCGAAAACAAATGTTTTAACTTAAAAATCAAGTTGGATGATATTATAAACTTAGCGAGTTTTTCTCACTCTGGTTCACCAGACTGACCCGGTATTTGTAATGCTCGGGTTAGATGGGGTTGTACAGGTTCAGGTTATCCGATGTTGTGAAGTCCAAAGACGAGCTGAAAGAGTTTAGACATATGATGTTATATCGTTATTATTCCGATGTGTGTTATATATGAGGACAGGCTATTATAGTTGTCCAGATGTATTGATGTACTCTGATGTTGTAAGAATTATTTCAAGTTATCAATAAAAGTTATTTCTATATTATATTTTGTTCCGCTGCGATGTGAAGCTCTGTGTTGTGTTTGTTCTTCTTATTCTTCTATTCTAACATTCTTTCTTTCTTATCTCACCCTCTGATTTTTTTCTATTACTTTCTGGGTTTTGATCCTTGAGTCTGGATACAGGATGTGTTAGTGTCTAGACTCAAGTGTCGAATTTTTCAGGACTCTACAAAATCATTCATATTTATTTTCATAATAGAAGTTCCAACTTATCTTCTTATATTTTAATTCACTACCCATCTCATTTAGTTATTAACTTAACTATCAACTACACAAAAAGGGGTAAGATTCAAAATTTTACACCCAAGATATTACACACAAAAAGGTTCAATCGAAAGAATTTTATCCAAGGTTGAGAAATCGATAATAGGATTCAATGAATAAAATAACATGGAATTAATTCCTTGCTCACTTTGGAAACCCAAAGGGTAAGGGACAATGGCTAAGGATATCAATGAAAGATGACAAAGATAGACATGAATATTATCCTTGGTAACACATGTACTATTTTGGATTCGTTCTATATTTATTAAATTTGTTCGAAATTTTTACTCTGATGCCATAATGTTACGCCCCACCTTGTAACCCACACTAATAAAGATCATTACTAGGTAATTTTATCTATTAATGCGGAGAACAGGGCTGGTTAAGAGCGACAATCTATAAGTCTTACATTAAATTTGTATTGAATACGTCAATTGGGTGTATTATTATTTTTCGTACCTTAAGTGGATCGACGTACTAAATTCATATATTATAAACCAATAGTGGATAAATCGTATATAGAAGAAATTACGACACATCACAGATAGCAGACCGTGGAATAGAATTCATATAGATACAACATCAGAGTACGACACATACATATGTTGCATGCCCAAAATGGTATTGCATGAACCATATACATATACAAGATGCACCAAAAGAATAATTACACTTATGATACGAATACTCAACTACACAACTTGTGTAATAACTTCAAGAGAGATAGTCTACAGCGAAACAGTTAAACATGAATCAATAGCAAGCTATAATCTAGAACAATTTGGTGTGACTCGGGTATAAAATACACGGGTCATTCTAACTTAAACATATCGGTAAACACATGATAAATGGAAGATAATATCATATAAAGAATAATTCCTAACAAAAAGGGATGAATATAACAAATACACAAGCAACATAGGATACGTGAGATAGGTCCACTATCTCATACTCAAGGGTATCATGTAAAGTAGTACACACACAACATACTACAGCTATTTCCACTGTCTTAATGACCAAAGGCTAAGGCTATGATGGTCTAAAGAAATCTCAATCATGTTGAAGCATATGATGGAAATCATATATATACAACATGTTAAACTTGATTAAGAATTCGCCACATAGTGTAATAACCGCCATGTAATAAACATTAAATAGCACAACACTTATGTACAAAACTCTGTATACATAACATGGTAATACTGTTGGATCTAGATTAACCCTAGAGGGGGGTGAATAGGGTTTATCACAGTTTTTAACTGAATTAAAATTCTAACGAGATATTAAAATAATAAATAGATCACAGATTATAGCAGAAACAGAAATGCAAAAAATAAATCACACACAGATATACCCAGCTTCGGCAAAACCCTGCCTACTGATGCATTTCTAAGGTTTCTACTAGGTGATAGAACAGATCCCGCATACAAGACCATGTACACTCGCAAACCCTGCTCCTATTCTAACCCTACGCTCAAATCCCTAGACTGATTGTTATCCTCTCAATCAGATTTCCCCGAATTACAACCCCGTAATCCGTAACCCAGATTTTACAGACTCTGAAACTGATAGTCAACAACTTGACTGAATCTCCCCTAGGTTTTACAGACTCTAGAACTGTTCGTTTTGTTTTAGAACTCGAAATAAATAGAAAAAACAAACACGAAAAAGAAAAAGAAAAACCCTAGTTTAAATTAAACTCCCCTTTTTAAAATAGTCTTGGCTTGACCAAGTGAAACATAGGCCGGCCCCTTTTATTATTTGTCTTCACCGATCACTTATGCTCTGTAAACAAAAATGGCGGCCGAACTTCAGAAAGGGAATTAGGGTTTTCTTTGCAAACTCCAAATCGAATCGCTATCACTTCTAATTGATGCTTTGTGTGAACTCTGGAACATGGAAACTCTGATTTGCTTATCGATTGATTTGGCTCAGACTTCTGATCGAAAATTATGTGAGTAATTCTTGAATTTGTTTCTGCTCTTCTGATTTTTGTTTTTTTTTGTTTTCGATGCTTGTGATTCTCGAACCTTAGTTTGCCTGTGATGATGTTGGTGTAAAATAGGATTTTGAAATCCTTTAATTGAGCTCTGATTTCAAAAACATTGATTCGATCTGATTGCTTGGGTTTCCTCTTTTGAGTTGCCTTGATAAACTCTGATTTTGCTATCGAGTTATTTGTGATTGAATTTGCAAGTATTCCATGATTGATGCCTTGAATAACAATCGGCTTTGATTGAAAAAAAAAATGCGTGTGTTAATTTGGTGAACCTGGACGATTAATGAATCTCCAATTCGAATATGTCCCTTGCATGAATTTTGAAATTATTGCCTTGAATAAGTCAGCCTTGATGACTCTGACTTTTTTTTGTTGTGATTTTCCTCTTTTGAAATGGCCTTGATTAAATTGCTAATTCCTTGAAAGCTTTTGAATTTTGAAACTTATACTTGTCCACTATCGTCGGATTGAAATCTTGCCATTTGTTGCCTTGAGAAAAAGATATTCACAGATTTGAATTTATGCTATGACTTGCATGATTCTCCTTGGATTTGAGTCTGGTCGATATTATTTGCATTCTTGAAAAAAAACTTGCTATCACTCAATTTCCAAATCTGGAAACAACTTCAAAACTTGAATGCTAATTGATAACTTGCCAGAAAAGGTTTATTGATATTCATCGAAAATATATTTCTTTGAAAACATTGATGAATAAATCCAGAATTGCTTGCATTGATTAAATCTGCTTAGAAAAGATTTCCAAAAACTGATTTTCTGGAAAACAAAAAAAAATTGTTTTCATACCATACACAAATCATGATTTACTGGAAATAATTTATTCATTGTCCCTTAACAAAAACTGCCTTAACTTGTGCATTTCTGTGATTTTCTTTTCTGGAAATAGAAGCATGATTTCTGAAATCATTTTAAAACATGCCAATTTGGCTTCATGAACTTGTGGAAATTGTTTGACAAACTTGTCAAACATTGTGTAATTTGACCTGCTTCCATAACATGCTACATGTATTCATGCTCTTGTCCATTTCATTTGCACTGAGCACTTGAAACATAGAATTGCTTGGGTCAATGAACCTGCATTTAATTTGTTCCAATACTTGAGACACTTATATGCTATATACACTGCTGTTCCTCTATCATTTGCTTGCATTATTGAGCCATGCTTGAGTTGTGCTTTTGTGCATCATGAATATGAACTGATTTGAATTTTACCATCTGCACTTCCATTGTACTTGTGCACTGCTTGTATCTTGTTTGGCTACTCTGACTTGAACTGTTGCCATTATCATGCTACTACACCATCATTTCCCATGACCATTTTACATAATTGCTTGCCATATTTGATGAGATGAACCTGAACTTGTATTCACCACTGTGTAGTATATTTGCTGCTTGAGTCTTCTGAACCATGAAGGGCTGCTTTGCATCTTTGTACACATTGACTATACTTGTTCATTCATGAAATGCTACTCGACCATTTGCATGCCATTTGTACTTGTATTCTCTTGTGCCATGCTTGAGCTTGTTTGGGTTGAAAAGTTGTATTGTTGCATTTGACAAACAAATCTGCACCTTTGTTGAGTTGTCTCGACCATTCTTGCACCATTGCTCGACTAAATTTGAACATCATTGTATTGCTGAAAAATTTGAGCCATGTACACTTGTGTTTACTGTTTTGATATGAGCACACTCTCGACCATATCCATATGCACTGAGTTGAGATGGTCCTTGTGGCTACTCCTCAGATGCATACTGATTGGCGTGGCAGTGCACACGTGTATATCTATACACGTGTGTATATGCAGACCATCAGAAAATTTCCTGTCCCTGTACATATAAACATAATGTCTGCCTTGTGGTATTTACAGTGTATCACTGTGAATATCACAAGCTGTCTAGACACAGATTGATGATTTTATAAATCAGATCGAGTCAGAAAAATGATGAGAAACACACCAGAAAACTGAGGCAAATAAAATTTTTAAAAATAAAATTTATATTCGCATACATTCTGTTTTATTTCTATTGCAGTGTACTGTGTGTGTGTTTCACATGTGACAGGTAAGCAGGAATGACTGGACTGAATTGACAGAAGACTGGACAGACAGTGAGCAGTGAAGACTGAAGATGAAAATCAGTGAATGAAGCAATATCAGTAAAAAAATGTCTGTATATGAAAATGTATGTAGAGTGATGAAATGTAATACAAAATTGTATATTAGTGAATATATATAAATAGTGGAGTTGTAAGTAATTGTACTGTTCGAGTGTTTGAAATATAATATTTAATTTAAATAAAATACTGTATTAAAATTTGAATGTCTATACAGTCGTATTCTATTTAAATATAAATATAATATTCCTGTATTGTATGTGGTGCAGAATAACAGTACGATTTCAAACACATTAATAATAAAATTTATTTGGTTGTTATCATCAAACAAAAATCATATAATTGTGTATACAACACCGTTATATACAACAATCTCCCCCTTTTGATGATGACAAACAAATATGAAGATTTCGAATATATTAAATGTGTTTGAGAGTGCAGAACTGAACTCCCCCTATTTGAAAGCTCCCCCTACAACAGAAACTCCCCCTATAACTGTGCATGAGTGAAAAGAATGTGAAACTGAATTGGAAATTTCAAAATTAAAATATTTATAAACTATTCACTCATAAATCAAAATCTCAACCCATTCTCCCCCTTTTGTTATCATCAAAAGGATACAGAATTTAAAATACAAATGAAAAATGACTAAAAATATAATTTCAACTTAAGAGGAAGAACGATCATCATAAATTTCAATCAGTCAAACAAAAATCATAATATTCTAAGAACAGGTGGCATATTTCACATTGTAGAGAATGACGAATATACGATGAATTTTATATAAAATGGGGAGAGCTTAAAAATATGAATATTTTCCAATTACTTCCAAAAGAATTTTATAAAATTGAGCTAAAAAAAACAGTGATGGATTTGGGACTATAATTATTAATTCAATTCAAGTGACAAAATCGAATAATCTCAAATCCCAATACCTATCAATCAACAAATCATAATACGTCATAAAATTTCAACACATTTCACAGATTAGAAAGTGGATTGATAGGCTGGTTATTATACATCAAGGAGAATTTCATATAAAAATTTATTTATTTGCAAATTATTTTCTTTTCTTTTTCTTTTGATTTAAGAGCACCCTGACCACGCATAACCAGAGCTTGGATTTTTAAATGAGGTCAGTCGCAGCTTAAATTATAAGTTGTCTCTTAACCATGCATGACCAGAGCTTGGATTTTTAAATGAGGTTAGAGACACACTTATGTATTAATCATATATTTTAACATTTTCAGCTTTAAAAAAAAAACTCCTTGGTATATACAACCAATATGAATGACAGAAATGTGATAGGTACAGAAATGGACTGTGAAATAAATTTCTAAATTAATTATATTATGAAATATGATCTACTGTACCGACATTAAAAATTTTCAGTTATCACTAATTCTGAATAATAACATAACCACAATTCCATCACAAATATTTTCACTGTTTATTCAAAAAAAAAAAATATTAACTCTCCATATTTATATAAAATCATAATGGATGGTAGAGAGATGAAAGATAATGACGATGGTCGTGAAATAATTGCCGGTTCAAAGATATTATAATAAATATTCAATCATCATGAAAAAACAAATAAGATCTCCTCTTGTTGTGAAATATACTGCAGTCACAATTCATCACAATTTCAAATCTGTCAATAATTCTTGATGAATTATAAATACAGTTCAATTTGGATATAGATTTCAAATTCTGAATGAATAATCAATAAATAATTTTAAAATTGAGAATCAATTATTACAAGAGGTAAATGAAGATCTATATAAGGCATGGGAGATTAAGATATATACAAAAATCAGCACTACAAAACTGATACCAATTGGTGTCTTTATTTATGAGGAAGGTAACAAGACATTGGAGACAAACAAGTATAACACAGACAAAAGAATTTTAAATACAAAGCCCAGGCAGATCAAGCAAATTAATTTCATGTATCAGAGCATGGTATGTATTTAATACCAAAAACAAGCAGTCACCAGAAAAAAACTTTCCAGAATAATATCTGAGCAGCACAAACATCAGATTCAAACTTGTCAAGATGTTGGTCACATAGGATGACTCATGATCTAATGAAAAAATACCGTTTATTTTAAATCATTTGAGAAGTATGAAACTCTCAGGATTCAGTGAATCAGTCACATCAGAATGTAAATTTCAGATTTAAGATATGTGTGAGATTCAGTAAATCAATAAATTCAAATGATTTTAAACAAACAGATATTCAAACCAAATAATCATGGAATAACAGAGAATTTTAAGACCTGTTTTACAAAAGAAATTTTCACAAGTATCTCTGACAAGTGTGGGATTAAATTCAGATCATTTACATCAAATTTGAGAGGTATTCATGAACTAGAAAATTAAAGTAATTTATTTGAAATCACTTGAATCAATGTCAAGTTCTGGGATATAATGAATCAGTCACACAAGGTTGATAATTTCAAATTTAGGAGGTGTGTGAGATTCAAAATATCAGGAATTTCAGATGATTTCAAACAAACTAATTTCAACTGTACTAATCATGAATAAAAATGAATTTTAAGATGTATCACTGAGACAAGGCATTTAAAAAAAAAAATCAAGCCAATCTGAGAATTACTAGAATTGTCACAACTGACAAATAACAGTGCTGTAATGAGTATAATATTTTGAGCTTTTCTAAAATGAATTAGAATAAACTCAGAATAGCAAAAGTGTGTGAAATTCCATCAATTTTCAGATCTTCAAAAATTTAGAATTCAAATTAATTAACAGTGTTCAAGATATGACATGAATACAACAACACCGTTATGAATTCAGAATTAGGAAAATAAACTTCAAAACAATTGCAGATATTTACACAAATAAATTCAAGATCTGGAAATGATTATAAACACGAGAGTTTTCTACAAATAAAATGAATTTCCAGACAAATATGAGTTTTGCAATTGGAAGTTAATGGAGCACAGAATAAACAAAGATATGGCAGTGACAAAACAAAAACAAAACAAAAATAGAAAGGGTAGAAGAAAAAAATATTTACACAGATGAGTTTAGAAATCATACCAGACAGACGATGTAAAACAGAATTTCTAACTCATCCAATCTTGGCCAAGGAACTGTAAAGAATACAAACAAAATGACAGCCTGAAATCAATCTCTTTTCAGCACAGCAGTTCCCCAACATTCTTCGGTACCTAACAGTTGAGAGGATCGAGCGGTTTAACAAAATTTGTGAAACCACTCACATTTTTGTTCAAATCTTTTGGTACCCAAACCTGTTTATATAGCAAACCATTCGAATCAACCTTTGTACCTTTCGGGACCCAAATCTGTTTGAATTTAGTTGAAGTCGTTTTATTTTTATTTGGGATCCAAGATTGTTTAAATGGTTTGTTATAAAACAAATTCACATCATGTTTTTGATTCAAAAATCCTTTGGGATTATCAAAGTTTGAGTTTTCAAAAAGATTTTTTTCAAAGCATTTTGAAGGATTTTTCAAATCATTTGAATTTTGTTTTCCAAAAACATTATTTTTCCCGAAGCCAAGACCAGATTTATTTCCAATAGAAACTTGGTTTTGTAACAGCATATTCAACGATTTTTCCCCATTAGAAAATTTATCCAAAGTTGATTCTAATCGTTGAATTTTGGATTTTAGATTGCTATTTTCTTTTAATAAATTTGAGCAATTATTTATAGCGATCTTCTGTTCAGCATTGGACTGTTTCAAAACCAAATTCTCATTTTCAAGCAATTTAATTTTGGCTTGGGATTCATCAATTTCAGATTCAAAGAGTTTTTGTTTTTCAAACTCAAATTTCTTGGATTTCTCAATCTCATTTTCCAGCTCTTTTAAAATCAAATCGGATTTCAACAAATTCTCCTTTTCAGCAATTTCAAATTTGGAATATATATCATTCTTAAAAATTTCAAATTCCTTTTGTAAAAAATTATTCAAACTTGATAACTCAATCTTGTTTTCTTTTAAGATCAAAATTTCTTTTTCAAACTTTTGAATATTTTTATTGAGATGAACAAGATTGGTTTTCAGTTTCAAACAATTTTTGCAATCAGAATTTGAAGGATTTTTGAAATATTCAAGCTGTGATTCCAAATCATCAATTTTGCCGGTCAACTCAGAATTTTTAGATTTTAGACTTTTATTTTTAGATTGTAGTTTATCGACAGACTTAGTTAGATCAGCACACATATAAATTAAATCTTCGTAAGAGAAATTTTCTGTTTCACCATCTGTTGATTCTCCATCGTTTGATCTATCTGTTTCTCCTTTCAAGCGTTGATCTGAATCTGAGTTGATATTTTGGGATTTTGAGTAGTTGTTGTCAATTTGCCCATACTCCGTATTGAGAGCTGTCCAAATTTCCTACGCAGTTAAACAATGGGAAATCAGACTGTATTGATTATCATCAAGATGAGAATAAAGAATATGTGTAGCACGAGAATTAAAAACTTTATCTACCATATCGTACCCATTAATAACAACATCCCAACAATTAGTATTAACGGATTTTAAATAAAATTCCATTTTGGATTTCCAGTTTAAAAAATCTGTTCCAGTGAAAATAGTTGGAGATGAACTGGACTGACTCTCGCTAGACAGACAACTAGGGTTACCCATGACTCTAGAGTTAAAAAAATACCTGCTTTGATACCACTTGTTGGATCTAGATTAACCCTAGAGGGGGGTGAATAGGGTTTATCACAGTTTTTAACTGAATTAAAATTCTAACGAGATATTAAAATAATAAATAGATCACAGATTATAGCGAAAACAGAAATGCAGAAAATAAATCACACACAGATATACCCAGCTTCGGCAAAACCCTGCCTACTGATGCATTTCTAAGGTTTCTACTAGGTGATAGAACAGATCCCGCATACAAGACCATGTACACTCGCAAACCCTGCTCCTATTCTAACCCTACGCTCAAATCCCTAGACTGATTGTTATCCTCTCAATCAGATTTCCCCGAATTACAACCCCGTAATCCGTAACCCAGATTTTACAGACTCTGAAACTGATAGTCAACAACTTGACTGAATCTCCCCTAGGTTTTACAGACTCTAGAACTGTTCGTTTTGTTTTAGAACTCGAAATAAATAGAAAAAACAAACAAGAAAAAGAAAAAGAAAAACCCTAGTTTAAATTAAACTCCCCTTTTTAAAATAGTCTTGGCTTGACCAAGTGAAACATAGGCCGGCCCCTTTTATTATTTGTCTTCACCGATCACTTATGCTCTGTAAACAAAAATGGCGGCCGAACTTCAGAAAGGGAATTAGGGTTTTCTTTGCAAACTCCAAATCGAATCGCTATCACTTCTAATTGATGCTTTGTGTGAACTCTGGAACATGGAAACTCTGATTTGCTTATCGATTGATTTGGCTCAGACTTCTGATCGAAAATTATGTGAGTAATTCCTGAATTTGTTTCTGCTCTTCTGATTTTTGTTTTTTTTTGTTTTTGATGCTTGTGATTCTCGAACCTTAGTTTGCCTGTGATGATGTTGGTGTAAAATAGGATTTTGAAATCCTTTAATTGAGCTCTGATTTCAAAAACATTGATTCGAACTGATTGCTTGGGTTTCCTCTTTTGAGTTGCCTTGATAAACTCTGATTTTGCTATCGAGTTATTTGTGATTGAATTTGCAAGTATTCCATGATTGATGCCTTGAATAACAATCGGCTTTGATTGAAAAAAAAAATGCGTGTGTTAATTTGGTGAACCTGGACGATTAATGAATCTCCAATTCGAATATGTCCCTTGCATGAATTTTGAAATTATTGCCTTGAATAAGTCAGCCTTGATGACTCTGACTTTTTTTTTGTGATTTTCCTCTTTTGAAATGGCCTTGATTAAATTGCTAATTCCTTGAAAGCTTTTGAATTTTGAAACTTATACTTGTCCACTATCGTCGGATTGAAATCTTGCCATTTGTTGCCTTGAGAAAAAGATATTCACAGATTTGAATTTATGCTATGACTTGCATGATTCTCCTTGGATTTGAGTCTGGTCGATATTATGTGCATTCTTGAAAAAAAACTTGCTATCACTCAATTTCCAAATCTGGAAACAACTTCAAAACTTGAATACTAATTGATAACTTGCCAGAAAAGGTTTATAGATATTCATCGAAAATATATTTCTTTGAAAACATTGATGAATAAATCCAGAATTGCTTGCATTGATTAAATCTGCTTAGAAAAGATTTCCAAAAACTGATTTTCTGGAAAACAAAAAAAAATTGTTTTCATACCATACACAAATCATGATTTACTGGAAATAATTTATTCATTGTCCCTTAACAAAAACTGCCTTAACTTGTGCATTTCTGTGATTTTCTTTTCTGGAAATAGAAGCATGATTTCTGAAATCATTTTAAAACATGCCAATTTGGCTTCATGAACTTGTGGAAATTGTTTGACAAACTTGTCAAACATTGTGTAATTTGACCTGCTGCCATAACATGCTACATGTATTCATGCTCTTGTCCATTTCATTTGCACTGAGCACTTGAAACATAGAATTGCTTGGGTCAATGAACTTGCATTTAATTTGTTCCAATACTTGAGACACTTATATGCTATATACACTGCTGTTCCTCTGTCATTTGCTTGCATTATTGAGCCATGCTTGAGTTGTGCTTTTGTGCATCATGAATATGAATTGATTTGAATTTTACCATATGCACTTCCATTGTACTTGTGCACTGCTTGTATCTTGTTTGGCTACTCTGACTTGAACTGTTGCCATTATCATGCTACTGCACCATCATTTCCCATGACCATATTACATAATTGCTTGCCATATTTGATGAGATGAACCTGAACTTGTATTCACCACTGTGTAGTATATTTGCTGCTTGAGTCTTCTGAACCATGAAGGGCTGCTTTGCATCTTTGTACACATTGACTATACTTGTTCATTCATGAAATGCTACTCGACCATTTGCATGCCATTTGTACTTGTATTCTCTTGTGCCATGCTTGAGCTTGTTTGGGTTGAAAAGTTGTATTGTTGCATTTGACAAACAAATCTGCACCTTTGTTGAGTTGTCTCGACCATTCTTGCACCATTGCTCGACTAAATTTGAACATCATTGTATTGCTGAAAAATTTGAGCCATGTACACTTGTGTTTACTGTTTTGATATGAGCACACTCTCGACCATATCCATATGCACTGAGTTGAGATGGTCCTTGTGGCTACTCCTCAGATGCATACTGATTGGCGTTGCAGTGCACACGTGTATATCTATACACGTGTGTATATGCAGACCATCAGAAAATTTCCTGTCCCTGTACATATAAACATAATGTCTGCCTTGTGGTATTTACAGTGTATCACTGTGAATATCACAAGCTGTCTAGACACAGATTGATGATTTTATAAATCAGATCGAGTCAGAAAAATGATGAGAAACACACCAGAAAACTGAGGCAAATAAAATTTTTAAAAATAAAATTTATATTCGCATACATTCTATTTTATTTCTATTGCAGTGTACTGTGTGTGTGTTTCACATGTGACAGGTAAGCAGGAATGACTGGACTGAATTGACAGAAGACTGGACAGACAGTGAGCAGTGAAGACTGAAGATGAAAATCAGTGAATGAAGCAATATCAGTAAAAAAAAATGTCTGTATATGAAAATGTATGTAGAGTGATGAAATGTAATACAAAATTGTATATTAGTGAATATATACAAATAGTGGAGTTGTAAGTAATTGTACTGTTCGAGTGTTTGAAATATAATATTTAATTTAAATAAAATACTGTATTAAAATTTGAATGTCTATACAGTCGTATTCTATTTAAATATAAATATAATATTCCTGTATTGTATGTGGTGTAGAATAACAGTACGATTTCAAACACATTAATAATAAAATTTATTTGGTTGTTATCATCAAACAAAAATCATATAATTGTGTATACAACACCGTTATATACAACAAATACATCATAATATTCTAGAAACTAAAGTATATTTGAAATCTAGAAAACACAATACTACATAGTCTCGGGGAATTTATAAAACAACAAACTACACAGTTTGGATCCAATAAGGCAAGACCCCGTTATGCCTACAAAGCACCACACAGTCGGCTGAAGCAAACTAGTAGTACCTCATAGTTTTGGCTCCCCATACAGTTACTTACCATATAGTCGGTCTAAATAAGTAGACCTACGGTCTACATATACTAGACTCCTATGTCGAATATAATTGGCCCTCTTGGTATAGTAGTGGTAAACAACAAATATCAAGAGTTTACCCGAAGGTCCCACACTCCCCCGAGTATGTGTTACAGACTTTCTAACAGTAACCCAAATAATGGTAATGATACGTCGCATACCATATGTTCTCACTTATTGGTTTAATCCAAGTTAGCCAGTTCCACATAATATCTTCAATCTATAAGTCTGGAATTAACCGATATAATATACCTATTGTATCTAACAATTCAATGATTTTTGTTTGATGATAACAAACGTATATTTATTGTTACTACTAAAATAAAGCATCCTGAACAAGCTGGCGATGAAGGGGTAGCAGATTGCCACAAGCAAAGACGAGTCTTCCGTCCATAAAAGCCCGGCACAAGGAAAAGCCGACAACCTAAAGGAATAGTACGAAATCCGTGCAACCGACACCATCATCGAAGTGAAGAGCTCAAATACAATAAGAAATGGAATACCAGCATGATAATGCTGACACGGTTGGTAGAAGGTCATCCAAGACCGAGGGCCTGTAAAGAGGGAGACTGAGATTTCTACCAGCTGGGACCTAAAAGGACGAGAGAGGCTATCGGTATTAACTCACTTAATACTAATACATCAAGAAGCAATATATATATATATATATATATAAGTTAATAAGCGTGATAGCTTAAAGAAAAAGCCGAGTGTTGAGAGGCATTAGACCGTTTCTTCCCAACATGATGTATATTATTTTAGCCAAGATCCTAAGGCGTTTATTACATAATGCCTTAGTTTCATTTAACTAATAAAGCCTTCCTTACGATTGTCATTGATCTCATAGTTTTGTAAGCGTGATACTTAACCCCTGAGGGAAGAGTAACTAATCTTCTAGCTAAAGGACTTGACAACTAGGGAATGGTGAAATTAGGTAAAGAGCACTGATTCAAGATTGCTTTTCAAATAGCCTTTGAATCGTCCATGCATCAAACCTCTAAATATATGCATTGTCTATTCTGGTTCGGGTATTGACAAAAAATATCGTTAAAATTTATTATTACAAATGTGTTTGTAATTGTACAGCTATACTACATCACAGACAGAATATAATATTTACATTTAAATAGAATACTACTGCACAAGAATTTAAATATTCAAACAATATTTTATTTAAATATATTATTTTATTTCCACGGTACAAATCCGTCACTCCAATTTTTGTACATTTCACTAAACTATAATACATTCACATTCAATTTCATTTGTATACATTGTTCCCCACTACAACACTTAATCTCTCATATACATTTAGCCTCTCAGTTTATACATTCAACTCTCAACATTCAGATTGTACAGTCACTCATCTTATGATGTTACCGTCTTATCTTTTGTCTTCTGCCAGCTTCATAGTCAGTCCAGTTTCTGCTTACCTGTCATAGAAGCACCCACATAGTAATCTGAAACAAAAATAATTTTAATTTCTACGAGATATAATATTTATTTTAAAATTTTATTTGCCTAAGAATTTGGGTGTGTTTCTCATCATTTTTCATGACTTGATCTGATTTTTGTGGACAATTATTTGTGACTAAACTACTTGTGATATTCAAAGTGATTCACTGTAAGTACCACAAGGTAGACATCGTTTGTAGTACTCACACACACACAGAGATACACACACACACATATATATATATATACACACACACACACACACTGAATGTGCACTATACATGTATACACATACATGTGTATGTATACACATATATTTGTGCAGGGACAATACAGTCGGCAAGGGACAAATATATCAAGCGAGTTGTGTTCAGGTGAAGCCCGACACACATGCATGTTGCATGGGTCAAGTGTCCTTGAACAACATAAGGGGAACAATGAAGTGATAACACATACACATATGTCTACATACACACACACACACACACACCAGTTTTTATATTTATATATATACATGGTCAAGCCGGTCCAAGTGTACAAGTGTACACATCAATGGAAGAAGACCAAGTACTAGTCCATAAACAAGCTAAAGCCTACAAGCCCAAAGAAGGAACATTAAATACATAGAAACATGGTGGTAGAAATCAACATAACATTCAACAATGTGCCAATACTACATCAATTTTATGATATTTTTCATCCACCAATTCATGGCAACTTACAAGCAAGCAAAATGGTTCAAGGCAAACTTAAGCTCAAGTTATGAACTGTTTTCTCAAGGGCACAGTCATGATGAACAGAACTGCATGGATGTATTCGTGCATAGAAAAATAGCGGTGATGAAGTCAAGAAAACGATGCATAAATGGAAGCATTTTTGAAAAGCAAGAAATACATATTTGGAAGAACAAAACAACAGAACATGGTGGAATAGCTCGAACCAAAGTGCTAAACACAAGACAACAGTCATGACAACAAGAATCATTTTTTCTTCTACTGCCTCTTTTGCAAATCAAAACATTCTTCTTGGAAAGACGTTTCATGCATATCATAAAATTGGCATGCAACTCTTTTTTTAATAGAGAGGAGGGAAGCACTACTCACAAGGCAGAACAGTGCATGATGATTCAAGAAATGCCATTCAAATACAAAGCACATACACAAATAAAACATGGTTGAAGCCTAGGTTTAGCAAGCAATTGAAGCACTCAAAGAAATAGAGCCAAACTATTATATGGATTGGAATCTAATTCCAAATTGGTCGAGCAGTATGAAAGTTTTCCTTTCGGGTTTATTGCATTCCAGAAATCACAGTGTGGATTAATGCAAAGATGGAATGGGAAAATTCGAGGATCATCTTTTTTAGGAAAGAAATAAATCTGCATTTCATGTGTTTCTAGATTTTACAAAGGGAAAGAAGAATCTTCAGCAAATCAGATCTTGCAAATGCAATTCAATTTCTTTCCAGAAATACATATTCTTCAGAAGAACAAAAATCAACAAGTTTTAAAAAGGTACTGCAAAATCATTAAAGAACAAATGCAAAGCAACAAAACAAGTGGCCAGTGTGTTCAAAGACGGTATCACATGTTTTAATTTGTCCAGAATTCACGGTTTATTTTTGGGCAAGAAATCACGAATGTTGGTTTCCAGAAACACGCAAGGGGGCAAAATCAATTCCAGTATTTCCAGAGACCATGGGTGACATTTTGGGCAACAATCACACATGTATTACTGTTCAAATTGAGTAATCAGTCAACAAGGAAACAATAATCTCGCAAACAAATCAGATCAGTCACGTGTGAAATAAGAGGAGATTATAGGATTATATTATCCTATATATAACACCTTTTTTCATCGCAGGCAAGTAGATCAAAACAGACAACAAATCAAAAAACAATTCAAAGAAAAATAATTTAGGGAACTCACAAGTATTACGAGAGATTCGATCGCAACACACTAAATCATTCGAGAAGCAAACCATAAGAGTACAGAGCCACGGAGAATCAATTCCTCAAACAATCGTTTGAGATTTGGGAATTCACATAAAACCCAAATTCCATTGATTGGCCGCCATTTTTATTTCCAGAAAGGAAAGAGTAATCGGGCTAAACTAAATGAAAGTGCGCCGGCTCTGTTTATTTTTGCAAAAGGGGGTTTTTATTTTTTATATTATTTTTTCTTTTACTTGTTGTAAAATCGTCTATTGTTTTTCTAGTTTTTTTTGTAAAACTAGGTCATCTAGTTATAGGATTTTAACTAGCAGTTTTGCAGTGTTTGTAATAACTATGATTTACTTGCTACGGGTTTATAGCTAGGGGAACATCTGGTTTTGTGGATAGAAATCAGTGGAGGGTTTTGATCTTAGGATTAGAACAACAACATGTTATGCGAGTGTATAAAACTTTATAGGCGGTTAGCGAGGGGTTCGCGAGTTTATAGGTTTTTATATGCGGGTGTCTGTTTAATACCTAGTAAAAACATTGGGGAATGCAGCAGTGGGCAGTGTTTGTCGAAGCTGGGTAAAATCTTTGTGTCACTTACTTTCCGCACTTATTTACTCCTTTGTTATCTGTGTTGTGATTTGTTTTATATTCTATAAAATTCAATAAACCCCATTCACCCTCTCCCTCCCTATGATTAATCTAGATCCAATAATACCTTCGTGTCCCACACTATGAGGTGTAATACATCATTTAAGTTAAATTCTCGTTTTCTCAAAGAGTGCGAAAACATGTAGTTTTATATAAGAAAATATACTTCAAAAAAATCAGATTTTTAAACGATTTCAAAAAGTATTTGAAAATCACTGATTTTCAAAATAACTTTGAAATAAGATATATCTGCAAATTAAAAACTTTTAAATAATTATAACTTCACATTCAGTTTTATAAAATATTTATCCTAAAATTCTTTTTATACATATATAAACTCTTTATAAATAGTTTATAAGTCACGTGTATGTGTACACAGAAACAAGAAACCTACATGAAATGAACACACGAATATTTACCAAAAACATGTTAATCCAAAATTCGGATCAACAATAATGTTGGCTTTTCCGTTGTAGGTAGAAGCCTAAGAAAACACTTAGCACATAGACTCGAAAACCACTCTAAAACACATTGAAATCCTTTAGAAATCAACAAAACAAGTGCTAGAAACAACCCAAAACACTATACGTTCAACGTACAGGCATAGATCGACCCTTAAATTGATCGGATTGACCTTAGGGTCGACCTAAACAAGTTTGGGTCAACCATGAGGTCGACCTCGAAGGAATACAGGTCGACCCAACTCACGAGATTTTGTCAGGCTGATTTTGAACTTGGTATTCAATTTTGACATGGGTTTTGCTTGACCAGTACAACTCTGAATGATCTGAAAATTTGCATGTCCAACGTAGAATAACACGATTATTAACTAGAAAAGGTTTCACCAATTTTCGGAATGAAATGAAGAATTCACACAACCATAAAAATGGACTTGGACATAGTTTTACAACAACTCAAAAATTGATAGAACTTTTACATTGAACTACGTATTTGACAGAGATGGTCACAGATTAATCACAAAACATCAAATTAAGCGAGAAAGTGTGAGTTGAGCAACTCATCTTGAATTTGCATCTAGCTTACAATGATTTTACCTGGAATAGAAGACAATTTGAAGCATTTGGAACCCACGGAAGTACACAACAGTGACATGCAAGCCTGAATTATTTACTGTAACTTCCTCTTCTTAATTTTCAAAGATCGAATAATTGAATTTTGTAGGTACAGTTAGATTGCATGTAGGAAAGAAATTGGTTGACTTTTCGTTAAGGAGGCTTGAATTTAAGGAGAGGGAGCTTTTTTTTTGTTGTTAATTCTTCAGTAGGAGGAAGAGAAAGGGAGATGTAAAATAACATGTACCATTATTTCCTATTACCCTTCCAGGTATTTCTTTTGCAAAATTAATTAGGGTGTGCACTTAATTTAGGATCCATTTTGGTTAAAATACAATTAAGCCTATGTTGATTAGGCCAAATTAGTTATGTACAATACTTAACACAATTTAAACTATTTTCACCATTTATTACATTCTTTTTATTACATTTCAACATTGTTTAACTTGATAAAAAATATACATCTTGTTTAAAATGCTTTCAACCCATTTACATACTAAAATTTTATATTTTTATTCACAATACTCATTTAAAAAAATGTTTCAAAACTTAAAAATTTATACTATCAAAGTTTATATGAATCTATTATTTTCTACACAACTAAATTTAAACTACTTTAAGATATTTTTAACACTCAATGTTGATTTCAATAAATATTTACTCTTTTTATATTTGATTTGCAACCCGAATAGATTTACAAACACTAGTTTTTATAAATTCACCACTCGTTCACTAATTTACAACTATTCTACTTTTACCAATTAAATTCAGTTTTCAGCAAATAAGTACTATTAATATTTACACTTTTTATTTTAAATACTTATTTTATATTTTCAATTATTTCAATCTTACAACATTTACGTTTTTAACAGCTAAATAATAAAATTTGTTATTAACAAACTTAATAATCACTTACTGTTATTTTAACCAACTTAGTAATCATATTAAAAATATGTTACATCTAAATATTAATTTGTCAATCAATATTTCATATTTTTATTACTCGCATGGACAACCAAATTTGTTCTTCAGTTATAATTTACACAAATTATTGCTATTGATTAGATAAATCTTTAAACACATTTTACAAGGTTTCCAAACTTCCTCGATCTATGTTTATACAACAAACACATGTTGAATTTAGTTTTCGTATTACTTCATTTAAATTCAACTTATTCTCAATTCACACATTCACTTGCAAATGCACAAATCTTCTTCGTTTGTACTCTTAATTATTTATATTAATTATCCTCTTTTGAATTCGTATCTCATTTTCATTCTTTAAATTTACAAATCACGTTAGAATCTATTTACTCATGTATCCAAAAACCTGGGTTGTTACAAAGGGTGGGGATTTATTGGGGAATGGTTGAATTTTCACCCGTTCGATATCTTGGTCAAATGACCATGATCTGTTCTTGTTACCTCCGATAGGAACAAAAATTGGGCATATAGCCTACGTGAGTGGGTCCTATGTGTTACTAGTAACTACTTCATAGAATATATTTTTATTCTTGTATTTATACATGTTTTTACCACTATTTTTTAAAGAGTATTGAGTATGGATGGTTATATAGGATCCCATGCTCATGCTTGAATCTTTGTTGTTGTCTTTCTCTTTCTGTCCAACTCATTCAAATTGTATTTAGATCGAAAAGCTAAATATCTTACTCTTATTATTGTAATTAATAGAAATTATGTTTATATTATAATATTGTCTTGTTTTAACAACCTACACATCGACAACAAAAAGTAAACATCGATAATGTTGCAGTAATCACAAAAATTATTTTCAAACAACAAAATTATATATATATACACACACACATACACGCAGGATTATCAAACAAATAAATCTCAAATCCTACTCACACATGGGTAAAACATAATAATATAAATAATATTGTCTGCCAGATATAAATGATGCAAACACAAACACCTAACCGATCATATATACCGCTGTTTTAAAACATCGAAATCACTATCTTTTCTAGGTGAATTCTATTTTACAACCTTTCTAGGTAAACATTGTGAAAATATTCACTAGAACAACAACAAAGATTTCTATTATTATCGGTTGGGGGCCGTTGGAAACTCATTGGTATGAAAATCTCATTTCATAACGATTTCCAACGGCGTCCACAGGGTATTTTCAGCGGCAATCAACGACAAATTTAGACTTATGTCATATTCTATTGACCAAATAGTCGTTGAAAGTCTTAGAATCTATTGGAAATTGCTGCTAATAACTGTTGGAAGATGTTGATTTGTCGTGACCAATAAGCCATTAATAACCATTGAAAAATTAGGTATATTTTTTATTGCATCTACCTTGCATCCGCACAAATCAATCAATTACTATAACAGCTCCATTTCGAGCATACATGCAACAACAATAATCAAATATGCAGCCAAACACAATATTTAGCTCAAACTATGCACATACAATCCTATGTACACAACATAATCCAATATATACAACTAAAGTCATCTCCAAACCAACATCCAACAAATCCACAAACAAATCATAATCCACATAAAACAATATACAATAAAACAAAATGTATCAACCACATCCTTACCCACTCCAAGCGTATATATATACCAAAAAAAACCATAACAGAACGCACCTCTCATCACACATCGTCCCTCCAAAACTACTAGACGAAGTGAACCTCCTATGCTACTCTATAAACTCCACCAAATGCTCATTCAGCTGCTCCATCTGCATTTCATGGCGATGATCATGCTTTTCAAGCTCGACGATCAGGGCTCGTAACTGTGGAATTTCCACTTTGTCTTGAGCCTTCTGATATGCCTTCTGAGATGTCTTAGCCTACGAATAAAAATAAAATTTCATACTATCTCCAATATCGTAACGTAATTTACATAATTTTACTGAAAATTACGGCTTAGTTCCCAAATCCAAAGCGTTTGTTGTGAATTGGTGGATCCATGACAGACTCAAAAATGACATCTTCCTCAGTAGCAATCAAATCACTCACCTTGGCTACAAATTAATCTTTGATCTGAACTTTGATACTGTTATAGGTGAAATTCCAATGCTTAGCAGCAGCCCTAACTCTGATTTGCCACTAGACTTCCTTGATTTGGGGTAGATTAAGTTAATACGCGATTAAACAGTGATTTGGGATGAATTTAAAAAGTGGAGGCCATTGTTAGGGTTGAAGAGAGGTAAGTGGCGGTTAGAAAATGACAAAGAAAATGTTTCCCTAACCCTAATCAGCCCTCATATAACTCTAATCCTGAAATCCCCTAATGGGCCTAGCTGCTAATCACCCGGCTAAGCCCAATTAAGCTGTTTTTCACTTTCTAAACCTTAATTCAGCCATATTTCCCAAACAGTAAGTCCGTTTGACAAGTCTGACCATTCTACGGAAAGGTAAACCATCATCCGGATTTAGTGGAAGTGGTTTCAGGTCAAAACTCCTTACCAATCAAAAGTTATAGGTGAAACAAGATCAGCTAGGAGCAAAACAGTCATTTAAAAATCGGCAAAAATCGTGAACATGGTAAATGACGCCAATAGTCGTTTCCCAAAGTTACACGACTATAAGACCTCATACGAAAAAGAAATAAATATTCTACGATCCTTTGATACGTAGAATGCGGGTCATTACAATTTATTTAAAACCTCTTCTATTAATTTAATAACCATTCCCATTTAAACGGTTGATTTAAATCAACCCTAAACAACCTGATCAGCTAATTTTAATTAATCTTCCCTTTAAAATTAATAAATAATATAACTAATTCAAAATAATCCCTTTAATTGTTTTTCACAAAAGCAATTATATTCAATTATTATATCTTAAGTTTATTTCTGAGTTACTTTACAGAAATTATAGCTTAGTAGTTCCAATGGTAAATTACAGTTCGAATGACATTCAAGTCGTTAATCCAATTTGCACAAACAACCATGTAAATACAATTCAATCTGATCAATTGATAATATAATAACTCAACAAATATGTATAACTCATATAATAGCAGAACGGTGTTTATTTCTGCCAATATGGTGTTCAAATAATCCAGTCGATCAAATTTATAGTGGAACGGTGTTTATTTCTACTAACAGATGTCCAACACATATAATAATGATTAACGTAATTAAACACAGCTAAATTAATAATTCAATTAATTAAACAACCCATTCGGTATTTACTACATTACTGATCATCACAAATCTATTTAAAACAATTTACGATTTATTTACTTAGTAAATCAATTTATTTCAAATTTAGTTATTTAAAACTCGAAAATACGTTGCATTACTTACATACACCTTCGATCGAATCAACTTCAGTTACACGAACCAAAATCTACATGAGCATATATTCTTGATCTATTTATACATACACACACACACACACACACATATCTATATATATACACATATACACATACACACACATCTATATTGCAACGTACCGAAAATTTTCGACTTAGAAAATTCGACATACAACACCATATCGAATATTCAAACATCGAAAACTTCGGATAGTCCATGAAAGAAATTAGTGGGTGAGAATAGATAAGATAGAAAATTAGAATAGAAGAAGAAGAAGAACACAACATCAAAGTAACACGAACCTTACAGCTGGATGAATAACATATAATATATATCATAACTTTGAAATATAAATCTGTACTTGAATATACATATCATTTCCAAAGTACAACACTTACAACACAGCGGAAATAAACAATAGCTATATGATCCTGAAGCCTCTTGCTCCATCTCTTCAAGTATATGTAAATCCCGACTACTTGACTGTCCGTATGAAATTGGGAACCCAAGAGTTTAGGGAAAACAAAACAAAATAAACTCTGGGTCAGTCATGGGACTGTTTGAGTAAAACAGTTTAAAACAGTTTCATCAATTAAACGATATCTCATAAGACCATGCCGTATAACGGAACGGGTTTTTCCCTTATGAGAATCCAAAATAAACTTTATATCAAAACTCATTGATATTATAATAGTGTCTGTAACAACCCACAAATTCTGGACCAATTTAAAAAAATTTATTCTAGAAAATTTTAATGAATTTTGAAAATATAAAGTGATTTATTTTAAATAAAAATGGCTAGAATTCATTTTAATCGAAGTTAGAACGAATAAATTTAATTTAAATATAAAAGGAGTTAGAAATGGCGCGGTAGATTGAAAATTTGATTTTAAACTTTAACTGAATGTACAGGATTCAAAATAAATCAGAATTGAGTGAAACCAGAAATATTTAAATCTGTGTAATCATATCTTTCTAATGAATCTGAAAAATTGAAATTTTATAGCGGAAATCAAAAGTTATGGCCAATTCAATTTTTAGAAAGGTCGTTGTAGAATTTATATAATATATATGGCCCAAAAGGCTACTTTTCACATATGAAGGAATTTCGACTCGAAACCACTTCCATTGAGTTCAGAATGACGTTTCTACATTGAAAAACAGTAAACACTTATATATTTTGAGTTTCGGAATTTATTTGTTTAAAAATCTATTTTTAATATTTAATATATTGGCCTTAAAAATAGTCATTTTTCAAACGACCTCGGTTTTCGACGAAACCACTTTAGTTGGAACCGGAATGTCAAATTATTGCTAGGTTTCAATTTTCAGAATTTTTCGAATTAATATGTGAGCGTGGCAAAAGAAAATGTGTTTTGACTATTTTAGTTAAATTTAAACGCCTTAAAAATAGTCATTTTTCAAACAGTCTCAGAATTCGACGAAAATAATTTTTTTTGATTCGTATCATCATAAGAAAGCTAAAAATATTTTTTTAGAATTTTCTGAGGTCGTATGTGGCCCCGGCATATTTATATGTACGGTCAATATTTAATTAATTAATGTTTAATGGGATTTTAAATAAAATTTCTACAGATTTCGGAATTGGACCCCGAGACCCATCCCATTGCGTTCAGAAGGCCTCAAAACGTTAAGATCGACAGTAAGCAAGCCCAATTCGGAGACAGTCCGCATTTTCACCTTTATAACACATTTTTTTTATAATAAAATAATTAAAAAATCAAACCCTAACCCTAAAAACGCAGCCGCAGCTTATGGCTATTCAATGGCTAGAAACTTCCCAACTTCAAACATCAATTATTCTCAATCCGTTCAGTGAAAATCTACAAACTATATATCAAATCGAAGAGGACGGAGAGCTCTACAAATCCATACGGTTAAGATCGGGTTTTGGTGCACGGATTTCGCGAATTCTGGCGAAGAAGTGGGGGCGTTTGGGTTCGATTTTCGAGGCGAGGAGGAGGCCGAGTTGGGTGGCCTTCTGGGCGGTGGTGGCTCGCGTGCGGGGTCTGATCGGCGGTCTGTGGCTCGGAGGGTGGCGCGCGCAGAAGGTTCGAACGTGATGTATGGGTGCGGCCTTGTTACAGGCAAACGAGGAAGAAGGTCTTCTTTTTTTTTTATTAAATAAATATTTAATTTATCCGATTTTCTAAAATCAATATCCCTTTCATACGAGGTCCAATTGACGAACCGTCAGTTGCGTTGGACTCGGCTTTCAGAGAACTTCGCGATGGCGCAGACCAGAGCTGATTCCGAGACAGTCGAATCTTCAGCAATATCAAGGTGAGAATTCTGAATTTTATTATTTAATTAATTATAAATTATTTTTCTTGCGTTAAAAATAATTGTATTATGATGTAATTCAGATCTGAAATGTTCTGTGATTGATGAATGGTTGATTGTGGTTGGTGGTTTGTTTTGTTGTTCATGATATGTTAGATCCGCGTTGAATTTAATATATTGTTGAATTTTATTTGCGATTAGAAAAAAATTAGATTTAAATCATATTTTATTCTGATCTAGTTATTCTAATTTAAAATAAAAAAATATTATTTTTATTATTCTGAGATGAACCATAGAATTTGATCGACAAATAAAAACTTATTTTTATTTGTTTATATTACATTAGAATTTGATCGACAAATAAAAAACTTTATTTTTGTTTATTTGTTTATTTTGCAACAGAAAATGAACAACAAATAAAACCTTACTTTTATTTGTTTACTTTGCAATAAGATTTGAACGACGAATAAAATATTATTTTATTTGTTTATTTTACAATAAAATATGAACAACAAATAGAATATATTTTTATTTGTTTACATTACGACATAATTTGGCTAACTAATAAAAATCCTATTTTTGTTTGTTTACATTTAGAACACGGTTTATGAATTACACTAAAAACATAAAACGTTCATTTGTTTGAATTGAAACCATGTTAACGATAAAATTTACATTTTTACCGTATATATAGAATAGATAAAAAATGTTCATCTATTTGAAATAAAAACATGAAACATTAAAAATCTTATTTTTAATGAAAAGAATTATTCATATGAAAATTGTTCATGTTAAAATAAAAGTGTTGAAAACATAAAAAAAAAAAATCACATTTTTTTAATGTAAAGAATGATTCATATGAAAATTGTTTATGTTAGAATTGTCGAAAGAAAAACAAAGTTATCCTTTTATTTGCTTTTGTTGAAATGTTAGAAATAAATTAAAAAGATTACATTTTTCGATGTAATTAAAATTGAAATAAACTGATTACATTTTTCAATGTAATTAAAATTGAAGTAGAATGATTACATTTTCAATATAATTAATATTGAAATAAAAATAGCATTTTGGTTAAAGCATAAGTATTGAAATAAGAGATCATATTTTTGGCCAAACCTTTATTAGTGAAATGAAAATATCACTTTTGTCAAAACTTGATTATTGAATTGGAATTTTCATTTTTGTCAAAACCTGATTATTGAATTGAAAATATCATTTTTGTCAAAACTTGATTACTGAAATGAAAGTAACAATTTTGTTTACATTTTATATGTAAATAAGAAATTATTTTCTGAAGATACATAGAAATTGGGTAGATATTTTATTCATATTTTTCAACGCAAATAAACATAGAAATTAAAAGGTTGCTTTTCATTTGCACTTTTCAATGCAAATATAGCATGAAATAAAATTCATTTTTCTTATTTGCATCTCACAATGTAAACATAACTTGAAAATATAAAAGTACATTCCTATTTGTGTTCGACAACACCAATAAAACTAGAAAATAAAACATATATTGGAAATAAAGTTTTGTTCTTTATTTTGTGTTCAAAAATGTAAATATATGTTGAAAATAAAGTTTGTACTTCTATTTATATTCAGCCATGCAAACATATATAGTAAATAGAAATTGTTCTTTTATTTGCATTTACCAATGCAAATGTATATTGAAACAAATTATTCTTTTGCACTCACCAATGCGAATACATACATATATTGAAAATAAAGTTTATTTCTTTGTTTGCATTTATCAATACACATATGCATTGAAATTAAAGTTTATTCTTTTATTTGCATTTATCAATGCAAATATTCAATGAAACTATAGTCTATTTTCTTTATCTACAATTACCAATACAAATGTACACACTTTTATACATTTAATAGAATTTGTTTAAATTATACTTTGAAAATAAATTTTGTTCTTTTATTCACTAATTTATATATAATTTAAAAACAAAACTATTCTTTGTTTGCATTCATAAACGCAAATACTCTTTTAAATAGAATTTGTTTCTTTTACTTACATTCAATAATGTAAATACACTTTGGGAATGAGGTTCTTTTTACATTCACTCAAATATACTTTTAAATAAAAATAAAAGTTACATTTGTTATTTGCATTCCCTGTTGCAAATAAAACCTTAAAATAAAGTTCATCTTTGTTTGCTATTCATTAATGCAAACAAATCATCAGATTGAAAACTATATTCTTGATTTATAATTTTGATATGAATAAAGATTGTTTGAAATAGAAGATAGAATTTAAAAGTTACATTTTAATAACTAAACATTCACATTTTTATCATTAAAGTAAAATAGACAAAAACATTCATTTTGTCTAAATTAAAAGAATGAAACAAAATATAGCATTGGCATACTTTATTAGATTTGAAACACAAATTATTCGTTTTTGTGAATTTATGTTAGTTAAAACCAATTATTCATTTTTGTTAATTTACATTAGTTAAAATAATTATTCATTTTAGTCAATTTATACTAGTTAAACCAAATTTTACATTTTGTCAGAAATATTCATTTTTATCAAAATAAATTAGTTGAAGCAATTTATATATATATATATATATATATGTATGTATGTATGTATATCTGGCAGGATATATACTTGTCAAGATAGGTTTGTTAAATTAAAATATTTATCATTTTGTCTCATTAGAATTGCCAAAACAAAATAACCATTTTCATTTAGAGTTTTAAATTAGCAAAATAGAATTTGTCAATAGAGACAAAGTTATTATGCTTATTCATTCATTGCAATAGAGATATTTTCTTGTCGTCATTATACGTATCGTGTATTACACTTCCATTCACAAGTTACCCGACTTGTGTATGTGATTGGGATGATAATTTTTCACACATCGCCCAAGTGCACAAATTAGCTTATTATTTGTTTGTTGGTTGAAACCCCACACGGGTGTTGGGATGAAATTTATATACACTAATCCCAATATCTCGTTGTATGTTGATCGTTAGATCGACAGGCTGCGATGAGCGTTATTATTTAATTTTAACGCTTACACAGTGGGAATTACACTTTGGATGTAGATGGATGATTTGATGGTTTTACTATTATTGTCATACATGTGATGTGTGTGAAATCCATATAATCCAAATTATATAGTAAATGTTTGAGTCGCATTTCGATTCAGGTGTTCTTTTAAATAAGAATATTTTTATATTAGAAATCCTTTTTATATAAAGTGCGTATATTTTCATAATATATTTTTAATCAACTATATGTTAAAACAAAGAATATTTGTAAAATAAAGAATTTGTAATATAAAGAATACTTCTCATTTAGAGTCTTTACATAAAGAATATTTTTATGATTATTTTAAAATATGTTTTTAAAAGATTACTAGCATTTGCAATTATATTTTGTGATATGAAATAAATTGAGATGTGAAGTGGATTTATCGTGGACGATGTTTTAAACGACATTTGTCCTTTAATCCAATTTACATTGAAATTATTATTTGGAACTTATGAATCTATTTTATAGATTTAAAAAGGCATTTTCTAAAATCAAGTTTTCAATTTAATATATTAAATAGGAATTAAGTGGAAATTCGATTGGTAATAATCGAAATGGGCTTCTGTAAAAGAAGACCGATATTATATGTGGAATTTAAGAGGCTTTGCCGTTATTCCATTTATATTATTAGTCCGATACAGAAATCTATATCGATTATGTATTGATTTGATTTCTGTGGAATTCCATATTTCGGAAATTGATTTATAGATTTTATTTTCAGAGTTTATCTTTGATAAAATTAATGAGATTCTTCTAATACAAATATCTTATTAAAAGAATATTCTGAGTTGGAATGTGACGAAATGTGTGATTTTCCAATATTTGTTTTCTAATCACAAAATACGTGAGTTATTCAGAAAGACCGGGTTTAACCCATTCTGAATAATCATCACGACGATCAAGAGTCGAAGATGAAGACGGTGATTGAAGACCGAAGGTTTTCACATCGTTGGGATGATGATGACTGGTATCTTGAATTGGGATTGGCCTTCCAAGGCAAGGTATTTGGTAATGATCGTCCAAACGCATTTGGAGATCGACGGACACGTTGTTTTGCTCAGACCCAGAGCGGGCTTGTAAATGGATTGTGTGTCTGACATTGTATTCCTTTCTACTGTATTTGTTGAACGCTACTAATTATATATTTCTGTTTGGTGGTGAACAATTTATCCTTTACTTATCACGCTTCTCTAAGACGTATGAGCTTAGAGGTTATATATATATTGGTAGATGATCAATAATATGGTAGGGTCGGACAATGTGACATGCTAAGATGCAAATGATCAAGGCTTTGTTGAAAAGCAGGCTTTGTGGTTGATGATCAAAGCACAGTCTCCTTAGGCATAGCTTTGTGTATAGCGTGACTTCGCGAGCCTCACACCCCAGTATGAGTCAAAAACGGGATATGGACCGTAGGGAGTGCACACGTTTCTTTCTAGCTAGGAGTGGTGTTTGGGCTTTAACACGGCCCGGCATTTTACTTATGTGGATTATGGATTGAGGTACCTCGGGTTTTTATAGGCCGGAAGTGGTCATATTATAGGTCCAAAGGGACCGGGAAACGTGTGTTCAGCTATAACTAATCCACTACCGTTAGGTAGGGACCGGCCCTACCGCATCCTAGGGTTCACTGCGGGGGATCCTGAGGCATTTGCTAGAGTGTCTCGAATCGGAAGAGGACGATCCCTAGCCTCGATCTCACGATGGAAAACCCAATTCCCAATACGCCCTTGCGGTTTTGATTGTATAACTGGTACGGCGATATAGTATATGGTACCTATGCCGTCTAAGATTAATACATTTATATTGAAATGTTTTAAATATATATATACACACTAATTATAATATCGTTTTCATGTATCAAGCATCTTTTGACCATTATAAGGTAAAACCCTATCCTCTGGTGTGTGTTGCATTGTGTGATGGGACCTGGGTCTTATAATGGTTTCACTTTTCTAAAAAGCATTACGTTATTTGACGATTTACTTTATTTATTCACTGGCAATCAAATGGGGTAAACCCGTTCCGCATTAGCGGCGTGGTCCTGTGATTAGCCTACTTATTAGATAAGTTAAGTTAAGAATTCTCACACCAGTCCCACGACCGACCTGTAGTTTGTTTCACTTTGCAAACTCGGGTGCCCTCTTTCCACACGGGCAGTCGAGTAGCTTTTTGCAGATATAGTTAAGCAGGATCCTGGATTGAAGCCTGAAGCTGGGTCCAGATTATTAATGGCCTTCCGCTGAGATTAGTTCCGCTGCAATGTATTTAATGTATTGTAAACGTATCTTCCGCTGTATTACTTATTGATGTACTCTGATATATTCTGTACTCTGATGTAACATTTATTATTGACGTTATAAAAGTCTGTGTTGTCATTCTGATGTGTTGTATGCCCAAAGTTAACGTACGCGGGTTTTGAACAGTTTGATCGATCTTGCGATCGATTGGGGTCGGGCGAAATCCGGGTCGTTACAGTGTCTGTCAACCACAATGTAATAATCATCTAGCAGAAACGCTTTCATCTGACGTTCTACATATATAGTATACAATCAAAACCGTAAGCACGTATTGGGTAATGGATTTCCAACTATGACAAGTTATGGAACACCTTTCGCTAGTGTACCTCTAGAGAGGAATACACTGGGTTCAACAAGAACATCTTGCAACCCGGCCACACATGACCGACCACTTATTTCGCTTGAGTGTATCGAATGTATATCACCAACGGTTGGGATCAGCAGCCGTTTCCCGAATGGGACGGCATCGACAATAGATTTTTAGAAGTAAATGAAACTCTAGATCAGTTGATTATACACCATAATAGGTTCTACCTACATAGCCATGCTGTCTGCCGACTTTTGTCATTTCCGGATGTGAGGCCAAAGACCACGCTTATCTCTGACAGATAACACGTTTATTCACTTTGAATGTCACATCGTCATACCCGCCAAATCATAATTTGATTTCCCCAAAAATACCACGGGTATACAGCTAAGAGAAATGAATTCCTCCGCCACCAAACGTAAATACATTTGAAGAGATCAAGTTACGCGATCTATTAAATATACTCTGTCAGACATTCTTCCATACAGGTCGTCCTAGGACCGGACAAACCGAAGGCACTATTCAGTACAGCCATCTTAGGCAACCTTTACCTAAGATTTATACAACAGCCCTTGCACTTTACTCCGTCTTCAATTATCTTTGGCATATATGATTCACAATGCTTATGCCAATACGGAGTTGTTCTTCGGATAATAATCCAACCGGTCTCTCTATATTAACAACGTTAAAATGGTCAAAAAAACTTCGATAGTCGGTGAGTTAACTATCAAAGAAAAACACGTGTGCAAACAACGATATTATTTCCAAATGGAAATTATATCGATCAATCATCACTGAACTTTTATCTCTTAGTTCATTAATTTATTCATTTGCCATTTCCTACTTCCATATATTCAACATTTCTTATTTTCTATACTTAGAAAATATACGTTATTAACATTGGAAAACATTTCCCTTTCTTGTTTTCTATATTAGAAAACATTTCTGATTCTTATTTGGAAAACATTTCCAAATCTCCTTCATTTGGTTTTAAACAGATGTTTAAATAAACATCGCTATGCCAACACAAACCATTACCCTAATTAACTAAATTTACTTAACCATCCTTTACTATCAAACCTTAGCCATTCCTTAGTTAAGAAGGAAGTCAATCAAGTTGGGGTATAATTACCTCTCAGACCTTAACTGAACAATGTTTTTAACTTCGGAATGGAAAAAGTTTATCCTTTAAATCTTTAACAAACTTCCTTACGTAACTCTCGGATTCTATTTGCGTATCCACTTCTTTATTGAAAACATTGATTATAACGATAACGTTATAATCCCTACTTTTGAAATATCTAACTTCAATTATAACTTTTATTCTTTAATGTGAATAATTAACCTACTCTCATTTATTTATAAATAAATAAATCTTGATTTAAAATCTGGAAAGTATAAGTACTTTCCCGTATTCGATATAATTGAATTCGACGTAAAACTCTCTTTCGAGTAATCTCTATTTGATTAACTCTTCTTCGAATAGCCTATATTCCATTATCTCTCTTCGAATAACTTATATTCGATCATCCCTCTTCGAATAACTTATATTCGATTAACTCACTCTTTCGAATAAACTATATTCGATCTATTTCTTTCGAATATGCTATATTCGATAATCTCCTTTCTTTCGAATACACTATATTCGATAACCTCCTTTCGAATAACTTATATTCGATAACCTCACTTTCAAATAACTAAATTCCATTAACTCCTTTCGATTAAACTAACATTGATAACTTCTTTCGATTAAACTAACATCGATTAACTCCTTTCGATTAAACTATAATCGATAACTCCTTTCGATTAAACTATAATCGATAACTCATTCGATTTAACTCATTTGGATTAACTCGGTTTGATTAACTCCTCTTGACTAACTTAACTTAATTAACTCGACTTATTTAACTCGACTTGATTAACTCCTATCGAATAACTAATATTCGATTAACTTATATTCGAATAACTATGTTTGTTTTAACTCTATCTCGAATAACTATATTCGATTTAACCTCATTTCGAAAGACTAGATTCGATTTTCTCCTTTAACTCTATTCGAATAAATTATATTCGATTAACTCCTTTAACTCTGTTGGTTAACTCAAATCGACTAACTCTATTCAATTAACTCTAATCAACTAACTCCATTTGATTAACTCTATTGATTAAATCCTTTTGATTTACTCCTTTTCAAATAAGGAATATTCGATTCACTCTTCGTCCATATTCAGTTTCAAATATCGATGATGAAACTGATTCTTGCTTCTCTATATAAGTCTTGACTTATATATTCCATTTATCCAGTGATAACTATTTTACTTAATTTATAAAATATTATTTATAAATTTATCTTTTCAATTTATCTGTTAAACATATTCTATTTATTATCTACCTTAAATCCATAACTCGTATTCCTTTTAATCAATCTATTTATTTAACAAATAAATATTTCTTTTAACATTCTATTTATTTTCTAAATAAATATTCCTTTTCACTTCTATTTACTTTCTAAGTAAATGAGACGACCCGATTTCCCGTTCTCACGGAAACAAGGTTATCTTTGGAATATAACACAGAAACATATAATAGCAGAACAGAATTAAATAAATACACCAGATAATGAACAACAAAATATACTGGATAAAAGTAATCATCAGAGTTACACAGTATACAGGATCTTACTTAGTACAAATACAGTTCAGCTATACATAAATGTCTACAGCGGAAATAAACAAAATATGTACAATAGGAGCTGAACAGCATAAAAAGAAATAAATGATAGAATCCATCTTCAGCTCCAGCTATCCAGAAAGAACCAGCTAAACCTGAAAACAAGGCTGCCCGTGTAGAAAAAGGGGCACCCGAGTTTGAAAGTGAAACAAACTACGAGTCAGTCATGGGACTGGTATGAGAAATCTACTCAACACATATATAATATGGCTAATCACAGGACCACGCCACTCTCATGGAACGGGTTTACTCCATTGGATTGCCAGTGCTTTAAAACAAATCTTTCTTTTAAACATCGCTATGCTTTTTATAAAAATGAAGCCGTTATAAGACTCAGTTCCCATCACACAATGCAACGCAAACCGGAGGATAGAGTTTTTACCTTATAACGGCCAAAATATGATTGATACGAATAAAACAAAGGCATTTGATATTATTGCTAGTGTTTATATGTTTTGAAAACTATTTCAAATCATAACTATCAATCATAGACGGCATGGGTACCATATATCATGTCGCCATATATATATACAATCAAAACCGCACGATCACGTATTTGGAAATTGGATTTCCGTCATGAACCAAGGCAAAAGATAGTCCTTACCGAATTCGAGACGCTCTAGCCCGTGTCTCAGGCAAGCGCGCAGGCAAGCCTTGGAGCGACAGGGCCGGTCCACCGATGTGGATTATTATACCTGAACAATACGTTTCCCCGCCCTTTGGGGCGTCAACGAGCCAACGAATGACTCCATCGGACCCGGATCGTCCGATCAAACCGAGGCGCCTCGCAACAGCAACAACCACATAGGTGAAAAGTATATAAATGTCAGGGCTGGTAGGTCACTGACACCACCCTAGCTAGAAAGAAACGCATGCCCTCCCTGAGGTCCTTCTCCCGTTTTAGGTTCATACCGGGGTGTGAGGCTCGCGAATTCACGTTATACACAAAGCTACGCCACACAGGCGGTGCTTTGATCATCACCACAAGACTTTGCTTTTCAACAGAAGCCCTGATCACTGCATCTTAGCATGCCACACAGGCAGTTCATGCCATGCGACTGATGTCCATCGATATACAACCTCTGAGCTCGTGCGTCTCAGAGAAGGGCGTTAAGCAAAAGAATAAATTCTCCGCCGCCAAACAGATGTATATTTAACAGAGATCAATCAACACAGAATAAAATCCAATGTCAGACACACAGTCCATTTACAAGTCCGTTCTGGGTCTGAACGAAACCGGAGGCACTAAATACCTCGCAAACCCTTCGATCACCACGTACGTCTGGACGATCACCACTCATTATCCATATTTCGGGATGCCTCCCAATCAGGACCTCGGTTACCATCCAAACGAGGTGAGGATCTCCGGTCTTCGACCACCGTCTTCATCTTCGAATTTCAATCGTCGGTCAATTATTCGAAATGAGAATTAACTCGGCCTTTTCAAATAATTCACGCATATTTAGAATTTCAAATCAATTTATTTCAATGGTTAAATTATTTGACAACACCAATCTTGTTCTTTAATGTAATTTTCACACCAAACACATTCAACCATCAAAAGCCACATAAATCGAACAAATTCAGTTTATTTCCACTCCATATCGCTTATGATATTTTATAACTATTTATCGCTATTTTTATTTATTTTAAAATAGCTATTTTATTCAAAACGACGCTTCGGGCCATAAGGCGGCCGTGGCGCTGTTTTTCTTCAGATTTGATTTACACATATCTGAAAATCTAACCGTTGGATCTTCACAAAATTTACATCATTAGAAAGGTCTTTTCAAAACGAACCCAACGGTTCCAGTTTCGGGAAAATCCGACGGTCGGATCTCCCGGTACAATCGTTTGAATTTTCGATTTCAAAATACGAACTGCAGCGTCGTAATTCGATTAAATATATATAATTATATTTATATATATATAAATATAATCGCTTCTGGCGCTGTTTTTCTTCAGATTTGAATTAAACATTCCAGACAATCCAACCGTTGGATTTTTACAAGGTTGGTGCCGTTGGAAAGATTATTCCAAGGCGAACCCGACGGTTGAGGTTTCGGGAAAATCCAATGGTCGGATCTCCCGCACTAGTCGTTTGAAATCACGGTTTCAAAATACGAACTGCACGGCCTCGTTTCGTTTAAATTTTATTTATATTTATATATTTATATAAATATAGTTCATTCAATGCTTTCCATATCGTTTTCACTTCAAATATTTTTCTAACGTCTTAAATTTTGGAAAAATTTCGCCATAACCTCCCCTGCACCGGGAGCATCGGGAAATCGCAAATAGCTTTCCCGGTCCTTCTAATCTCAAAAAGAAAAAGAAAAAGCCAAGCGGCTAGCCAACAGGCTCAAAATCATCACCCAAACAAATCAGTAAATGTGTACCTATTTGTCGGGCACAAAATTTTATTCCTCTTCTCTAGCCCCTTTGCTATAACCTGTTCAATGAATATTGCATGTACATATATATACAGTTCTTATCATTTATCAATTTCTATTCGACTTCATATTTGATTTCTATTTGGTTTAAAAACTCCATTCATTCTAATGTTACATAAATAGGTGCAAATCATTTCATTAGCTAATTAATGAATATTTCAACTCATATATGTTTATTTTGAACAAGTGGCTATTTTTAACACTTCACATTTCAACGATTTATGCATACAATAAAAATGTGATTTTTATTGTAAAACAATTCATTTCAAAACACTATTTTTCTATATAGTTCATATAGGTGACAAAATAGGATTTTTATCATAAAACAATTTCTTTTTTAAAACGAGATTATTTTACACAGTTCATATAGTCGATAAAAGGCGATTTTTATTATCAAACAATTTATTTCAAAATATGAATACCATTCAACACATGAATTTCTAAACAACGAATAAATATCAATTCAACACATGAATGTTTTCTATGGTTTTTATATATAGATAAAAATGTGATTTTTATTATCGAACAATTTATTTCAAAATATGAATACCATTCAACACATGAATTTCTAAACAACGAATGAATATCAATTCAACACATGAATGTTTTCTATGGTTTTTATATATAGATAAAAATGTGATTTTATTATCGAACAATTTATTTCAAAATATGAATACCATTCAACACATGAATTTCTAAACAACGAATGAATATCAATTCAACACATGAATGTTTTCTATGGTTTTTATATATAGATAAAAATGTGATTTTTATTATCGAACAATTTATTTCAAAATATGAATACCATTCAACACATGAATTTCTAAACAACGAATGAATATCAATTCAACACATGAATGTTTTCTATTCAATGAATAAATATAGTTTAAGCATATGAAAATAATTCAAACACACGAATATTATTCAAAATTTCGGCAGCATAACGGCAGGGTAGTTAAACCGGGACCGTCCCTAGTACGGCTCCTCGCTCTACCTTAAAACCTCGCGGTTTTTGACAATGGGGATCATGCATCTAGTTCGCACGCAGGCGGCATGTATATATTTATTTCATTTTCCACAAACTAATCCTATGTGGTTTCAATCAAATATTTCTCAACCACAAATGGGTATTTTTCAACCACAATCAACCAATATCAATCACAAACAATCCCCAAAACAATCAATCGCTATCAATCAATTTTCACAACAATTTCAACCAATAAATATCGTCCATGGTTTGTGGACGAGGGGCGTATATATATATATATATAGATATTTATATATAGCAATTCACTTTCATTTTCAACACATATATATAATTTTTAAATCAGAAATCTCACCAATAGCTATCCAACTTCACGACTCTTCCTTTATAGAAATCTCCGCCTTTTGTCGCTTTCGCCCGTATTCTCTACATATGTAAAAATCGAATTTTTACTCCGCTATTCGATATATAAAAATATGATTTTTACTTCGACTTTCAATATATAAAAATCTGATTTTTACTTAGACTTTCAATATATAAAAATCTGATTTTTACTTTTACTTTCAATATATAAAAATCTGATTTTTACTTTAAAACAAAATTAGTTTTTATAGCTTTTTAAATCAGTTTTTAAATCTTTTAAAATCAGTTTTTAAATCTTTTAAAATCAGTTTTTAAATCTTTTAAAATCAGTTTTTAAATCTTTTCAAATCAGTTTTAAAATGCTTTTAAAATCAGTTTTAATCCTTATTAAAATTTCAGTTTTAAACCTAATTAAAATTTCAGTTTAACCTAATTAAATTTCAGTTTTTAAATCTTATAAAAATCAGTTTCTAAATTCCTATTAAAAATCAGTTTTTAAAATCTTTATAATCGAAATTCAAAGATGAAAATAAAATAAAATGTAAACAATTTACCTGCGAAGAAAAAGGGGGGGGGAAAGGAAGAAGGCGTCGGCGGCAGGCGTTCGCTTCCAGGGGGGCGTCGCTGCTTCGGGGGGAGGGGGGCTGCTCGATGTCAGGGTCGGCGGCTTCGAGGGTTTTGGGTCTTCGATCGAGGGAGGGAGGACAAGCGGTGATGGGCGGCGCTTCCCGGGGCTGCGGCGCGATAGTTTTAGGGTTTTTTTTTTATTTCTGTTTAACTGAATCGAAATGAACGGGGGGGGGGGGGGCAGAACGAAGATAAAGGGGGGAGATTATATATTTTTTTTTTTAATTTTATTTAATTATTTATATTTTGCAAAAAGGTTGACTTTTACATACGACCTCGAAACGAGGCCTACCGCCTGTCGTCCATAGCGGTTTACCCCCATTCCGAACGCAATGGGATATGTATCGCAAGCTGATTTGATCGTCACAATCAGTTTCCTTTTGAATTTACATTTAAATCACTATATTGAATTTTAAACGTACATTTCAAATTACCGGGGCCACATACTGACTCTAAAAATTCCCGAAAAATATTTCTAGCTTCGTATTGACGATACGGTCCTAACAAAACTAGTTTCGTCGAATTCTGAGACCGTTTGAAAAATGGCCAATTTCCAGTCGATTAAAATCAACTGAAACCGGTCAAACGCGTTTTCCTCTGCCACGCTCACATATTGATTCGAAAAATTATGAAATTTGAAACCTAACAATAACTTGGCCCTGCGGATCCAACAAAAGTGGTTTCGTCGAAATCCGAGGTCATTTGCAAAATGTCCATTTTTAAGGGCCTGAATTCCATAGCGACTATTCAGAATTTTCAACTGGACATATCTTTTGATTCCCGCTATCAAATTTCGATTGGTCGGATTCGTTAGAAAGATATTCACTAACAGATTTAAATACTTTTGGTTTCACTAAAATCCGGATTGTTTTGCACCCGGTATATTCAATTGAAGTTTGAAATCGAATTATCGAACTACCGCGCCATTTTCAATTCTATATATAATTATAATTAATTATATTGGTTTTCAAATGTCGATTCAAACTCAGTTTTCATTGCCATTATTTAAAATATTTATTTTAAATATTTAAAATCCATTATTTTAGCCAATTTAAAAATTTTAAATTGGTTCAGATTTTCTGGGTCGTTACAATCTCCCCCACTTAAAACTTTTCGTCCCCGAAAAGGAATAAAGCCGAAAGTGGTTTGATAAATGTACAATCACACAACACAACAACCAATCCAATTGTTTTTAACTTTTTAACTTTTCAAATATATCTTTTATATATTCAAAAATTATATTTCTAAAACCAGACTATATATATAATCACAAATACGTTATTTAAAAACATATTACTCTCGACTCGTTCTGAGGCACTTCTGACCCCATCTCTAACGAGTTGTTCTGATTCTGCTACTCATACTAGGATATTACTGATCCTATCTGTATGGAGTTACCCGTCCTAGAACACTACTGGTTCTATTTCTGACGAGTTCGTTCAAATGTTATATTCCAGAACTAAGCTTAACCAAAGCTCTGATACCACGTTGAGACGACCCGATTTCCCGTTCTCACGGAAACAAGGTTATCTTTGGAATATAACACAGAAACATATAATAGCAGAACAGAATTAAATAAATACACCAGATAATGAACAACAAAATATACTGGATAAAAGTAATCATCAGAGTTACACAGTATACAGGATCTTACTTAGTACAAATACAGTTCAGCTATACATAAATGTCTACAGCGGAAATAAACAAAATATGTACAATAGGAGCTGAACAGCATAAAAAGAAATAAATGATAGAATCCATCTTCAGCTCCAGCTATCCAGAAAGAACCAGCTAAACCTGAAAACAAGGCTGCCCGTGTAGAAAAAGGGGCACCCGAGTTTGAAAGTGAAACAAACTACGAGTCAGTCATGGGACTGGTATGAGATATCTACTCAACACATATATAATATGGCTAATCACAGGACCACGCCACTCTCGTGGAACGGGTTTACTCCATTGGATTGCCAGTGCTTTAAAACAAATCTTTCTTTTAAACATCGCTATGCTTTTTATAAAATGAAGCCGTTATAAGACTCAGTTCCCATCACACAATGCAACGCAAACCGGAGGATAGAGTTTTTACCTTATAACGGCCAAAATATGATTGATACGAATAAAACAAAGGCATTTGATATTATTGCTAGTGTTTATATGTTTTGAAAACTATTTCAAATCATAACTATCAATCATAGACGGCATGGGTACCATATATCATGTCGCCATATATATATATACAATCAAAACCGCACGATCACGTATTTGGAAATTGGATTTCCGTCATGAACCAAGGCAAAAGATAGTCCTTACTGAATTCGAGACGCTCTAGCCCGTGTCTCAGGCAAGCGCGCAGGCAAGCCTTGGAGCGACAGGGCCGGTCCACCGATGTGGATTATTATACCTGAACAATACGTTTCCCCGCCCTTTGGGGCGTCAACGAGCCAACGAATGACTCCATCGGACCCGGATCGTCCGATCAAACCGAGGCGCCTCGCAACAGCAACAACCACATAGGTGAAAAGTATATAAATGTCAGGGCTGGTAGGTCACTGACACCACCCTAGCTAGAAAGAAACGCATGCCCTCCCTGAGGTCCTTCTCCCGTTTTAGGTTCATACCGGGGTGTGAGGCTCGCGAATTCACGTTATACACAAAGCTACGCCACACAGGCGGTGCTTTGATCATCACCACAAGACTTTGCTTTTCAACAGAAGCCCTGATCACTGCATCTTAGCATGCCACACAGGCAGTTCATGCCATGCGACTGATGTCCATCGATATACAACCTCTGAGCTCGTGCGTCTCAGAGAAAGGCGTTAAGCAAAAGAATAAATTCTCCGCCGCCAAACAGATGTATATTTAACAGAGATCAATCAACACAGAATAAAATCCAATGTCAGACACACAGTCCATTTACAAGTCCGTTCTGGGTCTGAACGAAACCGGAGGCACTAAATACCTCGCAAACCCTTCGATCACCACATACGTCTGGACGATCACCACTCATTATCCATATTTCGGGATGCCTCCCAATCAGGACCTCGGTTACCATCCAAACGAGGTGAGGATCTCCGGTCTTCGACCACCGTCTTCATCTTCGAATTTCAATCGTCGGTCAATTATTCGAAATGAGAATTAACTCGGCCTTTTCAAATAATTCACGCATATTTAGAATTTCAAATCAATTTATTTCAATGGTTAAATTATTTGACAACACCAATCTTGTTCTTTAATGTAATTTTCACACCAAACACATTCAACCATCAAAAGCCACATAAATCGAACAAATTCAGTTTATTTCCACTCCATATCGCTTATGATATTTTATAACTATTTATCGCTATTTTTATTTATTTTAAAATAGCTATTTTATTCAAAACGACGCTTCGGGCCATAAGGCGGCCGTGGCGCTGTTTTTCTTCAGATTTGATTTACACATATCTGAAAATCTAACCGTTGGATCTTCACAAAATTTACATCATTAGAAAGGTCTTTTCAAAACGAACCCAACGGTTCCAGTTTCGGGAAAATCCGACGGTCGGATCTCCCGGTACAATCGTTTGAATTTTCGATTTCAAAATACGAACTGCAGCGTCGTAATTCGATTAAATATATATAATTATATTTATATATATATATATATAAATATAATCGCTTCTGGCGCTGTTTTTCTTCAGATTTGAATTAAACATTCCAGACAATCCAACCGTTGGATTTTTACAAGGTTGGTGCCGTTGGAAAGATTATTCCAAGGCGAACCCGACGGTTGAGGTTTCGGGAAAATCCAATGGTCGGATCTCCCGCACTAGTCGTTTGAAATCACGGTTTCAAAATACGAACTGCACGGCCTCGTTTCGTTTAAATTTTATTTATATTTATATATTTATATAAATATAGTTCATTCAATGCTTTCCATATCGTTTTCACTTCAAATATTTTTATAACGTCTTAAATTTTGGAAAAATTTCGCCATAACCTCCCCTGCACCGGGAGCATCGGGAAATCGCAAATAGCTTTCCCGGTCCTTCTAATCTCAAAAAGAAAAAGAAAAAGCCAAGCGGCTAGCCAACAGGCTCAAAATCATCACCCAAACAAATCAGTAAATGTGTACCTATTTGTCGGGCACAAAATTTTATTCCTCTTCTCTAGCCCCTTTGCTATAACCTGTTCAATGAATATTGCATGTACATATATATACAGTTCTTATCATTTATCAATTTCTATTCGACTTCATATTTGATTTCTATTTGGTTTAAAAACTCCATTCATTCTAATGTTACATAAATAGGTGCAAATCATTTCATTAGCTAATTAATGAATATTTCAACTCATATATGTTTATTTTGAACAAGTGGCTATTTTTAACACTTCACATTTCAACGATTTATGCATACAATAAAAATGTGATTTTTATTGTAAAACAATTCATTTCAAAACACTATTTTTCTATATAGTTCATATAGGTGACAAAATAGGATTTTTATCATAAAACAATTTCTTTTTTAAAACGAGATTATTTTACACAGTTCATATAGTCGATAAAAGGCGATTTTTATTATCAAACAATTTATTTCAAAATATGAATACCATTCAACACATGAATTTCTAAACAACGAATGAATATCAATTCAACACATGAATGTTTTCTATGGCTTTTATATATAGATAAAAATGTGATTTTTATTATCGAACAATTTATTTCAAAATATGAATACCATTCAACACATGAATTTCTAAACAACGAATGAATATCAATTCAACACATGAATGTTTTCTATGGTTTTTATATATAGATAAAAATGTGATTTTTATTATCGCACAATTTATTTCAAAATATGAATACCATTCAACACATGAATTTCTAAACAACGAATGAATATCAATTCAACACATGAATGTTTTCTATGGTTTTTATATATAGATAAAAATGTGATTTTTATTATCGAACAATTTATTTCAAAATATGAATACCATTCAACACATGAATTTCTAAACAACGAATGAATATCAATTCAACACATGAATGTTTTCTATTCAATGAATAAATATAGTTTAAGCATATGAAAATAATTCAAACACACGAATATTATTCAAAATTTCGGCAGCATAACGGCAGGGTAGTTAAACCGGGACCGTCCCTAGTACGGCTCCTCGCTCTACCTTAAAACCTCGCGGTTTTTGACAATGGGGATCATGCATCTAGTTCGCACGCAGGCGGCATGTATATATTTATTTCATTTTCCACAAACTAATCCTATGTGGTTTCAATCAAATATTTCTCAACCACAAATGGGTATTTTTCAACCACAATCAACCAATATCAATCACAAACAATCCCCAAAACAATCAATCGCTATCAATCAATTTTCACAACAATTTCAACCAATAAATATCGTCCATGGTTTGTGGACGAGGGGCGTATATATATATATAGATATTTATATATAGCAATTCACTTTCATTTTCAACACATATATATAATTTTTAAATCAGAAATCTCACCAATAGCTATCCAACTTCACGACTCTTCCTTTATAGAAATCTCCGCCTTTTGTCGCTTTCGCCCGTATTCTCTACATATGTAAAAATCGAATTTTTACTCCGCTATTCGATATATAAAAATATGATTTTTACTTTGACTTTCAATATATAAAAATCTGATTTTTACTTCGACTTTCAATATATAAAAATCTGATTTTTACTTTTACTTTCAATATATAAAAATCTGATTTTTACTTTAAAACAAAATTAGTTTTTATAGCTTTTTAAATCAGTTTTTAAATCTTTTAAAATCAGTTTTTAAATCTTTTAAAATCAGTTTTTAAATCTTTTAAAATCAGTTTTTAAATCTTTTCAAATCAGTTTTAAAATGCTTTTAAAATCAGTTTTAATCCTTATTAAAATTTCAGTTTTAAACCTAATTAAAATTTCAGTTTAACCTAATTAAATTTCAGTTTTTAAATCTTATAAAAATCAGTTTCTAAATTCCTATTAAAAATCAGTTTTTAAAATCTTTATAATCGAAATTCAAAGATGAAAATAAAATAAAATGTAAACAATTTACCTGCGAAGAAAAAGGGGGGGGGGAAAGGAAGAAGGCGTCGGCGGCAGGCGTTCGCTTCCAGGGGGGCGTCGCTGCTTCGGGGGGGGGGGGGCTGCTCGATGTCAGGGTCGGCGGCTTCGAGGGTTTTGGGTCTTCTATCGAGGGAGGGAGGACAGGCGGTGATGGGCGGCGCTTCCCGGGGCTGCCGCGCGATAGTTTTAGGGTTTTTTTTTTTCTGTTTAACTGAATCGAAATGAACGGGGGGGGGGGGGGGGGGCAGAACGAAGATAAAGGGGGGAGATTATATTTTATTTTTTTATTTTATTTAATTATTTATATTTTGCAAAAAGGTTGACTTTTACATACGACCTCGAAACGAGGCCTACCGCCTGTCGTCCATAGCGGTTTACCCCCATTCCGAACGCAATGGGATATGTATCGCAAGCTGATTTGATCGTTACAATCAGTTTCCTTTTGAATTTACATTTAAATCACTATATTGAATTTTAAACGTACATTTCAAATTACCGGGGCCACATACTGACTCTAAAAATTCCCGAAAAATATTTCTAGCTTCGTATTGACGATACGGTCCTAACAAAACTAGTTTCGTCGAATTCTGAGACTGTTTGAAAAATGGCCAATTTCCAGTCGATTAAAATCAACTAAAACCGGTCAAACGCGTTTTCCTCTGCCACGCTCACATATTGATTCGAAAAATTATGAAATTTGAAACCTAACAATAACTTGGCCCTGCGGATCCAACAAAAGTGGTTTCGTCGAAATCCGAGGTCATTTGCAAAATGTCCATTTTTAAGGGCCTGAATTCCATAGCGACTATTCAGAATTTTCAACTGGACATATCTTTTGATTCCCGCTATCAAATTTCGATTGGTCGGATTCGTTAGAAAGATATTCACTAACAGATTTAAATACTTTTGGTTTCACTAAAATCCGGATTGTTTTGCACCCGGTATATTCAATTGAAGTTTGAAATCGAATTATCGAACTACCGCGCCATTTTCAATTCTATATATAATTATAATTAATTATATTGGTTTTCAAATGTCGATTCAAACTCAGTTTTCATTGCCATTATTTAAAATATTTATTTTAAATATTTAAAATCCATTATTTTAGCCAATTTAAAATTTTTAAATTGGTTCAGATTTTCTGGGTCGTTACAGTAAATATCCTTTTTATCCTTCTATTTACTTTCTAAGTAAATATCCTTTTTATAAAACCTTTTCGCTTTATAAATATTTCCTTTTATATTTGTTTACAAATATTTCCTTTTTAATCCTATTTATTTCCCAAATAAATAATCCCTTTATACTTCTATTTATTATCCCAGTAAATATTCCTCTTTATAAAATCCTTTGATTTTATAAATAATTCCCTTTTTATCTTTTCTAATTTATTTTATAAGCAAATATCCTTTTTATAAAATCCTTTGATTTTATAAATAAATATCCCTTTATCTTTATCATTTTTATTTTCAATAAATATTTCCTTTTCAAAACCCTTTTGATTTTATAACTGTTTTCTTTTATAGAATCCGTTTTTCCTTTTCTATATAAAATCCATTGATTTTATATAACTAATTTATTTTCAAAATATACTTTGAAAATCCCCTTTTTTACATGCCAGTATTTCTTATGGTATTTAAAATACCAAATCACAATGATCGATATCATTTAAACACACATCATCATCAACAGATTATATATCACATCATATATTACAATATACGAAAACAGTAAAATAAATGTTGAGGAATCCAGTTGGATTCCTCCAACCTGTTTCCCTGCATCACAGATGTTAAACAATATAATTAACATCGATTTCATTTCAATATGAAATATTCTGCTAAACAGAATCAGTATTTGAATAACGATTTATATATATATATATCGTTATCTATAATTTCAACTAATACACAAGCAATTCAACCAAACAATTAACTCACAACAATCAACAGATAATTATCAGTTCTAGGAATACGTTATAAAAATATAACTGTTCAGAGTTAGTGAGTTTTACTCACATTTCGCGTTAACCGTTAAATATCGATTTGCGTCTGTTGATTCAGACGAACAATTTATTTCACAACAAATTGTAACAAGCTTCGATGGACTTCCACTCAGTTCCATGTAGCTGACGTTTGTACGATCCCGAAGCAACTGACAGCGTCAAATTTTGATAACGTATGCAACAGTTATGGATTTTACAAGTTAAGATAAATTTAAACTAAAACTAAACTATTTTAAATTGGCCTTTACCCAAACTCCAACCCACTAACCAAACAAAGCCCAAACCCGCGTAATCCCCTTCTTCCCCAAATTTACTACTGAAGCCTGCTCCTGTTCTTCGAAATGAATTTCCAGGACCAAAGCCGATCCTTCCTCCACCAATCCTTCATCGATTCTCGAACTAAAATCACCATAGCTCACATCTTTGTGGCTTTCTTCTCCCCCCATTGATCACTCGAAGCTCTCGCTTCTCCTAACAATCGCGACAGTTTCCAACTCGAGCATTCGTAGATTTTGGTGCGTCACTTTTTGGTGCAGGAAACTTCCAAACTCCCTGAGTACATGCGGTTTCAAACAACAAACCCAAAACCAACAACACAAATTCGAATTGATTCCCCAATAATCAACCGACGAGAACCCTAATTTTCTGCTCAAACTATAGTAACTCAAAAACTGTATCGCACCACATAAGATTGACACAGAAATGAAGAGCAACTCAAGGAGATTACAAGTATATTTATGTGGAAATTTATAGATTTAGTTTTAATTTTCTATTTGATTTTACTTCTTGCGTTTTGCTGAGAAAAATGAGGAAGTGGCAGCCTATTTCTACGATGTTGAAATTGGTTTGTGGTCCTAAGAGGAGAGACATTGGTTAATTACAGCCACATAGGATTTTAGATATTTTATTTATTTATTATTTTATATTCGTTTTGCCTTCCAAAAATCTGTGTGATCACACACGATATTCAAAAACTGCAAAAATGGTCATGTAGCTACATTTAGACATTACGGTCCCAACGAAACTGGTTTCGTCGAATTCCGACTCTGTTTGCTCACACAGCGTATTTTTAGCTATCAAAATATCGACTGTTTTTCACATTAAAATCCCGTACGGCCACATACTGACTTCAAAAATCACGAAAATTGAAATCTAGCAATAATTTAATATTGCGGATCCAACAAAATTAGTTTCGTCGAATTCCGAGTTCGTTTGCAAAACTGGCTATTTTTAAAGCTCTAAATAACCCATTTAAATATATAAATATATTTAAATATAATTGAATTAAATATTTAAAAATTAAATATTATCGTATATATTCATAGTGGAATACCATACGGCTCCAAAAAACCCTAGATGTTCTAACTCGATATTTCATCATCAGAGTTATATCGATATTCGATTTATTTTTAAAATCCATTTCAAAATATAAATAAATCGGTATAAATTATAAAGGAATTCCATAGCGACTTTTCTAAAATTTTATTTGGACATAAATCAAAATCTACATGACGAAATCCCGATTTTTCTCTTCCACTAGAAAAATGTACTCCACCAGCTCCACGCGTTTCTTGTTTCATAGAAATCCGATTTAAAACGAACCCTGTATATTCAGTTGAAGTTCAAATCGCCAAATAGCGAACTACCGCGCCATTTCGAGCTTGATTATAATTATAATATAATTATACGTTCAAATTGTCGTTATTTAAATATATTCGTGAATATAATTCAACTCTAAACTGAATTATATATTATAAATTGTCCAGTTCACATTATATTGTGAATTCCACTAATTCTGATTATTTCAGAATTAAATATATTATTCTATTATTTATATTAATTAAATAATCCTTATAATTTAATTAAACACCCATTATATTCTCTAAACACTATTTTAAATAATCTAATTATTATACCGAAAATACGGGTCGTTACATTCTTCCCCACTTAAAATAATTTTGTCCTCGAAATTGCTAAGGTATAAAACAACCCTATTAACTGGGTTAAAATTTATTTGTTCACTTCTTAACTTCAGTTTCACTGAACCAATTTAATTTCAATTAAATATTTATTAATTCTTATTAACCAAATTTTTCAAAAATTCTGAAAATTTTCTAACACCTTAAATTTTCGGAAAATTTCGCCAGCACCTCCTTTGTACTGGTCAATAGTTCAAACCCCAACTCGCCATTCTAGGCCTTCTCCAATCCAAAAGAAAATCAAACAGCAAGCGGCTTGCTAATTCGGTTCATCAAAATCTCATACCATATGAAATATAAACTTGTACCTTTTTGTCAGGCATATCAACTCTATCACTTCCATATGTTATCAACTCAGCATATACCAATGTTATCCCAATCAAATTCTGATCAATTTATCCTTAACATGTCTATTCGCTTATATCCAAAGCAGATCTCATTTCAACTCAAGTTCAATTCTTGATTCCAAATCTTGATTTACCAAACCAATTCTATTTCAACTTAACTGATTTCAATTAAATTCCAGCTTACTTTCACAAATTTCTATTTAAATTTGTTTTAATTCGAACAATCTTTTCCTGGGAGTTTTAAATAACTTTGTTTTTCACAGATCAAATATTCCCTTTCGGAATCAAACAACTTGTTTTTATCAAAACAATTCAAAACTAAAATTTTGGTAGTAATCCGTCACTTAGAAACTCGAAAATGAACACCGACGATGCATCATCGAAATTTATTTCCCAGCGATCAAAGTAAGTTCAATACTATATCACTTTCAAAACCATATCTAAACACTTGTATTTTGAAATCCATTTTCAAAATACTATTCCCAATGTTTGTAAACCAATTTAAAATCTCCCAGGATCTTAAAATTCTCATATACTTAATTCAATTCCATTTACAAACACTTCTGCAACTTTTAATCCCAATTCTGATTCTAAATTAAGATTTACTTCATCTTATTTCATATATTATATTCATATGAATTTTGATTGGTTATTTACATAACCATTCCAATTATAATCTTATTCGGTTATAATTACAACTAACACATTCAATAATAATATCAATATAAATTATCTGTTTATATCAAAATATATTTTCGGTAAAATTATATCATTTACCGTCTTTTCAAAACATACAGTGTCGGTTCATCGTATTCAAGTGTTTAGAAACTCCTACCAATACAGTGGATCAAACTGATCGATCAGAACTCATAAACAACTCAACCAATAAATCTCCACAATATAAAAAAAAATTATATTGAATAACAAATACGCGCTCATATATATACACTCAACTCAATCTAGGGTATTACTAACCCCATCTCTACTGAGTCACGCCACAGAGCCAAGGTAATTGCTTAACCTTAAGCTCTTATACCACTGTAACGTACCGAAATTTTTTGACTTAGAAAATTTGACATACAACACCATGTCGAGTATTAAACATCGAAAACTTCAGATAGTCCATGAAAGAAATAATATATAATTTTTGACAAAATCAATTCCATCATTCTCGAAATATTAAATTATTATATGATTTGAAATTTCGTCATGATCGGAGTCAGTATGGGATCGTACGAATTGAAACGTCAAACATTAACTGCACGAAAAATAATAGGAGTCGCATTCGAAGAATCAAAACAAAATCTCGTGAAGTCAGCATAAAATCTTAGTGCAATCTTGAAATCAAATCTCCATGTAGTATAATTCTTTTGCCAAATCCGTTCAACATCTTTTCTAAATTTAAACAAATCTCGCATGTCAACATATCCGCACATATATCATTTCAGAACTCTATCAAAATCTATAAGAATTCTTGACTGTATATTTTGTAACCTTTTACAAATCAGGGCACATGCTCGTTTAAACCAATGGTAAACCATATTTTTATACGCTGTTGTCTGGAAATCTTAGCAATGAATATGATCTCTGAAATCCTTATTTTGTCTCAAGCCAAAAAAAACACCAGTTAATCCATGCTACACAACTTAGCGTATTGGACCAAACGAAAATCTGTATGAATCTAATATAGGCACATCATACCACAGATTATACAAATCTAAAGATACATGCATATAGATAAAACAAAACGCTGCCTTATTCAGCTAACCTATAATACGACGTGAGGTCAGACATTGAAAAAAGTATGTGAGTGCGATGGCGTGGGGTTCAGTATAAGGAGATGGAGGCGTTGAGCTTGTTGGTGTTGTCAGGTCGGGGTGGCCTACGGTGGACAGTGGCAGCCGTGATGTTGAAGTTGGGAGGAGAAGCCAAGTCTGATGGTTCGTATTGTTTATTTTCTGGAACATGCATGGTTCGGTAAAGCTACAAGGAATTGATTTTGTTTTAATAATAATCAAATAAGATTATAATAACTTACAAAACAGGCGAGGGAGTTTTTCACATTGATCGGTTTGAAATCGTTATTAAACGATTATTTTAATTAAATTAAGCTGAGCATTTAATTTATTCAAAATTTACCGCTAGCTCCAAATTTGTCCAAGTTAGCTTCACTGCGTACTGTTTGTTTTTATGATTCCAACGCATCAAACGATACTCAATTCTGTTAAAGCAGTCACAAGTTATAGCATTTATAAGTATTCACATTTCAAATGAATCATTAATTAGTCAACCATAATTAATTAGAAACTAGTTACTAAAATTAAACTTAACCCCTTCATTAGCTTACAATAATCCTCCTTCCCCTTCGTTCTCCTTCCTTGAACGTGACTGAACCTACTTCGACACCAAAACCTCCACATCGCACACACCTCCAGGCCCCCAAACCCCGAATCACGACCACTACACGTCGACCCTACGTATCGCCTGCCCCCACCATGAGCCACAACGACTCACAGCCTCTTCCTTGCTGAAAAACCCTCTCGAATGTGGGTTGTTGGAGCTCAAAATTTGGACGATCCAGGCCAGGAGAACTCATCATCCCCGTATAAAATCAAAGACCAAACTTTTCTCTACCATTTTCGTTTTGAGGTTAGGGTCTAATTCACGATAGATTGGAAGTAATTAAGTATTAAAAAGGTACAATTCTGGCCATTAAAATAGTTAGGCGGTGGCTGTTGACATAGGTTTAGGGTTTGAGGGTATTTGGGGGTTTTTATACCCTATACATAATAATATTTTAATTCTTATATTACTTTGTTATGAAGTTTCAAGCTCCGAACTACAAACGAATCCCAACAACTATCACCCCAAACCAAATATCCATATTCCAAATATAATAAAATATATTTTGTAAGCTAATTCAATTGTTTTAATCAGTTTTTCTCAAAATTAAAATATAAATCAATACAACATTCAATATTGAATTTCAATGTACATTCTAATTTGCCACGACGACATACTAACTCCAAAAATTACGAAATTTGAAATCTAGCAATAATTTAATATTCCAGATCCAATAAAATTGGTTTCACCGAAAACGGAGGTCATTTGAAAAATGACTATTTTCTAAGGCTTATATAATATTTAAATATTAATAAACTCCATAGCGACTATTTTGAAAATTTTATGTGGACATAACTTATAATCTATAAGACGAAATCTTGATTTTTCACTTTCGTTAGAAAGATATTATTAAATATATCCTAATGTTTCTTGTTTCATCAAATTTTGACTTGTATTGAATTTTATATACTCGTTTAAAGTTTAAAACATAATAATACAAACTACCGCGCCGTTACGAGCTCATTTTTAATTATATTATAAATTTTACGTTCAAACTTGTTTTTAATTTAAATTTCAAGTTGTTATTTCTTAATATCGACTCTAAATCCTGATAAGATTTATTAAAAATAAACTTTAAATAGGTTCCAAAATTTTTGGTCGTTACATTCCCCCACTCAAAAACTTTTCATCCTCGAAAAGGAAGGAAGATGTAAGCAAGCTTATTATTTAAACTATTACTTTACAAAATCAATTTTGAAAGTCTATTTCTTATTATAAATACGCTCTCTCGTATATGTAATACTTTTAACTCATTCTAAGATACTGCTGATCAAATCTCTAATGAGTTATTATTCTAGGATGTTCGCTGTAACGACAACGGATTTCGCCCGGACCTAATCGATCGTTAAACCGACCAAGACCGTTCGATTCCCGCATACGCTAACTTTGGGTATACAACACATCAGAACAAATAACAGAAGACTTCAATAAACATCATAATAATGTTACATCAGAGTACAGAATATCAGAGTATATCGAAATAATACACAGCGGAAGATAAATTTACATAAATGTAAAACAGTGCACAGCGGAAATATAAACTACACAGCGGAAGACTGTAAATGTCTGGACACAGCTTAAAGCTTCAATCCAGAATCCTGCTCAATACATCTGCAAAATAAAACTACTCGACTGCCCGTGTGGAAAATAGGGGCACCCGAGTTCGCAAGGGAAAAGCAAACTACAGGTCAGTCATGGGACTGGTGTGAGAAACTCTAACAGTTACAATTAACTTATTTGATAATATGGTATATCACGGGACCACGCCGCTGACGCGGAACGGGTTTACCCCCATGAATACCAGTGTATAAACAACAATCAATATAGATATATGGATCTACTATGCATCAATCAACATGCAATATCCCAATCTACCCACTTAGATTAATCACTACACTTAGATTTTCTAAATCCAATTCAATTTACAGAAATCATTCCTTTGGATTTTATTCCCGATTTCTTATTTCAAATCATTTGAAACACATATCTAACTTTCTATATCAAAGTAGATTTCACTTCGGGATTTCAAATCAAATCATTTGGAAATGTGAATTCCAAAACATAACAATGCATACAAACAAGTATGCAACCAAATATCGTGCTCCCCATCGACAAGGCAAAGGGTACGCACCTCGCAACTCGATATATAAATGTGCACCTACCCCACATAGGAGTAGGCTACACCGACGATGCACCTCCCACACATGGAGAGCATACACCGCCCTCTCACCCATACTTTTAGTCTCAGGGTTACCCGAATCTTTAGCCACATACTAAATCATTTCATATCCTGAAGTAGGGAAAATCATTTCACAACATAATAATCACAAGTACTTTCAAAATATAGTACTTCACATCAGTAATTCACGCATATGATCAGTCACTATTAATCACATAACCTTTGAGCTCGTACGTCTCAAAGAAGGGTGTTAAGCAAGAGAATAAATTCTCCGCCACCAAACAGATACATCATCAATAGCAACTAATCGAATATGCGATGAACCACAATGTAACATATAATACATTTTCTAAATCACTTTAGAAATCATCGGGTTTTGGGCCTCGAAATCCTTTCTGTTTTATAAAACATTTTTATAAAACATTCCCTGTCCAAAATCGGGAATACATTTCTTTTCACTTAAGAAAAATATCATTTCACAATCATTCATTAAATTTGAAATGGACACAACATCGCTAAACACCTTATCGTCAAATCGTGAAGTGTTTCACAAGGAGTTAGCACATAGATATTTTCAACCCAACCCAATGCTAAATGTAAAAGCATACTCTGCTCATAAACTGGTCGAGCACAATCCATACAATCAATCAATCAAATTTGACATTAAATATAAGGTTTTGAATAGAGATAGTATTGACTTATATTCAACATCAAATCCTGAAACCAACAGATATCATATCGGGAATAACGATATCGATATCTTCCAAATTCCCATCACGATATCTGTATAATCACGGAATCCAATATCGAAAATATCCAAAGGTAATTTCAATTCAAATCCAATCCAATTTATTTATAACCATTGGATTATTTTTCTAGTTAATAACTAGTTCATTTCGATAAGAATCTATTTTTATCTTTTCAAATATGGAGTTTTCACCTCAATTTTTCCCAAATCATTTCTTATGATTTTACGCAAATTATTACTATTTTTAATAATTTTATCAAGGTCCGTACAGTCGATTTCCATCAACGGCCATCGAACTGCACTTACAGCGACCTTTTCTGAATTTGATTTGGATGTATCTCCAAATCCAACCGTTAGATTTCAAATTTCTCATATTCATTAGAAGGCTCTTCTCGATACGAACCCAGCGGTTCCGATTTTAGGAGAATCCGACGGTCGGATCTCCCGTAATATTCGTTCGAAGTTAATGTCCGAAATTCGCGAACTGCCACGGCGCGGTGCGTTCTATTCAGGCCATTATATTATATATATAATATATATTTCGTCGATTTCTATTTAAAACGAATTTTATAAATCGTTTTAAATTCCTTTTCAAATCGATTTCAACTTCTTATTTCAAATTCAAATCAAAATTGAATTTTCTATTATAAATCTTTTTTTACTTTCATTTCTATTTGATTTCAATTCAAATCGATTTTAATTCGATTGGAATTCATTTTCTTTTCAATTCGATTCGAATTCATTTTCTATTCAGTTCAATTCGAATTCATTTTCTATTCAGTTCAATTCGAATTCATTTTCTATTCAGTTCAATTCGAATTCATTTTCTATTCAATTCATTTCGAATTCATTTTCTATTCAATTCATTTCGAATTCATTTTCTATTCAGTTCAATTCGAATTCATTTTCTATTCAATTCATTTCGAATTCATTTTCTATTTTATATCAAGATCGAATTCATTTTCTATTCAATTCATTTCGAATTCATTTTCTATTTTATATATATCGTTTTCATTTCATATATATATATATATATATATATATATATATATATATTTTCCACCTTTCATATATATAATATTTTCACTTTCAATATATTCGATATTTTCACTTTCAATATATTCGATATTTTCACTTTCAATATATACGACATTTTCACTTTCAATATATTCGATATTTTCACTTTCCATATATTCGATATTTTCACTTTCGACTATATTCGACATTTTCACTTTCAATATATTCGATATTTTCACTTTCAATATATACGACATTTTCACTTTCAATATATTCGATATTTTCACTTTCAACTATATTCGATATTTTCACTTTCAATATATTCGATATTTTCACTTTCAACTATATTCGACATTTTCACTTTCAATATATTCGATATTTTCACTTTCAATATATTCGATATTTTCACTTTCAACTATATTCGATATTTTCACTTTCAATATATTCGATATTTTCACTTTCAACTATATTCGACATTTTCACTTTCAATATATTCGATATTTTCACTTTCAATATATTCGATATTTTCACTTTCAATATATTCGACATTTTCACTTTCAATATATTCGATATTTTCACTTTCAACTATATTCGATATTTTCACTTTTAAATATATTCGATATTTTCACTTTCAACTATATTCGATATTTTCACTTTCAACTATATTCGATATTTTCACTTTTAAATATATTCGATATTTTCACTTTCAACTATATTCGATATTTTCACTTATATATATATATAATTCATTTCACAACAGGATCAATTTTCACATAGAATACAACCAAACAAACAAGTCGTCCATGGTCTGTGGACGACGGGGAACAATTCATATATGCAGTTATGAAATAAATAACTGTACAGAAAAATTAAAGTGAGAGAATTCTCACCTTGGTTTTCACTCCGCCAGTTTTAATTTTTGAATTTCTGAAATGTTCGGATTTGAATTTGCTTCATTTTCTGATTTGCTCTGTTTCTGCCCCCAATCAGTTTTAAAATGTAGTGCTCGACAAGAGGATTCCAACGGACCCGGATTTGCTGAATTCCGATATCGTATGGCCTAGATATTGATTTTTAAACATTTGATTTCATTTATTTCATAATTAATTAAAAATTAAACCCCCCTTTAATTACCTTCCCTCTTTCCTTTGAACCCCCATAAATTTTCTGAAGCACGAACTAAAAAGAAACCCATCAGCTCCAAACTTCCCACCATCGCCAATCCTCCCAACGTTGACCGGAACCCCATCTGAACGCCTCACGGCGTTGACCTTGGCATGAGACACTACCGCCGCGAGCGATGTTGGTCGCGGTCCCCCCAGCACCCCCAGATTTCGTTCGTAATCCCGCCCCTTTGGATGCAAAAATCGAGCAATTTAGGGCACGAGAAATGATCTCAGCCGTATGAGATCGAAGTTCAGGAATCACTCTTTAATTTCCCCTTTAAATTCATGTTGTAATTCTTCACGGTTTTGGAGAAGATTTGGGATTAATTTTCCAACGAAATCGACCATCCAGATGATGAAAGGCGGCGACCTGATGTAGAATAGGGTTTGGGGGAGAATTTCAAGGATATTTATATAAATTTTATATTATATTTAATTCATATGTTACTTTATTTAAAAATTTAACTCTCTAACACCAATTCAAACCCAACGACCGTCGCCCTTAGCTAATTACCCCTATTCCGAACACAATGAGATATGTATCGTAAGCTGATTCGATCATTTCGATAGGTTTTCATTCAATTTAAAATATAAATCATTATATATTCAATTTGAACGTACATTTCAAATTACCGGGGCCACACTATAACTCTATAAATTCCCAAAAAATTATTTCTAGCTTCGTATTGACGATACGGTCCTAATAAAACTAATTTCATGAAATTCTGAGACCGTTTGAAAAATGGCCAATTTCCAGTCGATTAAAATCAACTGAAACTGGTCAAACGCGTTTTCCTTTGCCACGCTCACATATTGATTCGAAAAATTATGAAATTTGAAACCTAGCAATAACTTTACATCACGGATCCAACAAAAGTGGTTTCGTCGAAATCCGAGGTCGTTTGCAAAATGGCTATTTTTAAGGGCCTGAATTCTATAGCGACTATTCAGAATTTTCAACTGGACATATCTTTTGATTCCCGTTATGAAATTTCGATTTTTTAGATTCTTTGGAAAGATATCATCAATTAGATTCTAATATTTTTGGTTTCACTAAAATCCGGATTGTTTTGCACCCGGTACATTCAATTGAAGTTTGAAATCGAATTATCGAACTACCGCGCCATTTTCAATTCTATTTATAATTATATATAAATATTTATATTCTAAAGACGACGTATATAAATATATACGTCGAATTATATTCAAAATAAATTCCTCGTCGATATTATTTAAAATAACCTATTTTAAATAATCAAAATTCGCCAAAATTGCCAAAATAAAAAATTTAAACTGGCTCAGAATTTCAGGGTTGTTACAATCTCCCCCACTTAAAACTTTTCGTCCCCGAAAAGGAACAAAGTCGAAAGTGGTTTGATTAATCAACTCTATGTTCGCTCTGGCTTCCATTCTCCAACTTTTCAGTTTCTGGGAATTTTCAAATTTTCAAAAATTTGGCTAACACCCTAAATTTTCGAAAAATTTCGCCATAACCTCCCCTGCAATGGGAGCATCGGGAAATCTCAAATAGCTTCCCCGGTCCTTCAGATCTCAAAAAGAAAAAGAAAAAGCCAAGCGGCTAGCCAATAGGCTCATAAAATCATCATCACCCAAGCAAAACAGTAAATTATGTAGTAAACATGTACCTATTTGTCGGGCAAACAAATTTTATTCTTCGGCTCTAGCCTCCTTGCTATGACCTGATCAATGCAAGTATATGTATATGCAAGCAAATGCGACCAATTTTCAATAAAATTCAATATTTGGTTCAATTGGCTAAATGGTTAAAAATTATCAAACAAATAAACCAACAACACAAACATCAATCAATTAATTGCTTATATTTTCAAATATATAATTTTATATATTTAAAATCATATTTTCTAAAATCAGATTATATATATAATCACAAATACGTTATTTATAAACAAATAACTCTCGACTCATTCTGGGGCATTTCTAACCCCATCTCTAACGAGTCACTCATTCTAGAATGCTACTGATTCTATCTCTAATGAGGATTCTTTTATAGGACATTACTAATCCTACCTCTGATGAGTCTTTTGTTCAGTTCTAACGAGTTGTACCCCAAAGATTTGAGTTTAACCAAAGCTCCGATACCACGTGTAACGACAACGGATTTCGCCCGGACCTAATCGATCGTTAAACCGACCAAGACCGTTCGATTCCCGCATACGCTAACTTTGGGTATACAACACATCAGAACAAATAACAGAAGACTTCAATAAACATCATAATAATGTTACATCAGAGTACAGAATATCAGAGTATATCGAAATAATACACAGCGGAAGATAAATTTACATAAATGTAAACAGTGCACAGCGGAAATATAAACTACACAGCGGAAGACTGTAAATGTCTGGACACAGCTTAAAGCTTCAATCCAGAATCCTGCTCAATACATCTGCAAAATAAAACTACTCGACTGCCCGTGTGGAAAATAGGGGCACCCGAGTTCGCAAGGGAAAAGCAAACTACAGGTCATTCATGGGACTGGTGTGAGAAACTCTAACAGTTACAATTAACTTATTTGATAATATGGTATATCACGGGACCACGCCGCTGACGCGGAACGGGTTTACCCCCATGAATACCAGTGTATAAACAACAATCAATATAGATATATGGATCTACTATGCATCAATCAACATGCAATATCCCAATCTACCCACTTAGATTAATCACTACACTTAGATTTTCTAAATCCAATTCAATTTACAGAAATCATTCCTTTGGATTTTATTCCCGATTTCTTATTTCAAATCATTTGAAACACATATCTAACTTTCTATATCAAAGTAGATTTCACTTCGGGATTTCAAATCAAATCATTTGGAAATGTGAATTCCAAAACATAACAATGCATACAAACAAGTATGCAACCAAATATCGTGCTCCCCATCGACAAGGCAAAGGGTACGCACCTCGCAACTCGATATATAAATGTGCACCTACCCCACATAGGAGTAGGCTACACCGACGATGCACCTCCCACACATGGAGAGCATACACCGCCCTCTCACCCATACTTTTAGTCTCAGGGTTACCCGAATCTTTAGCCACATACTAAATCATTTCATATCCCGAAGTAGGAAAAATCATTTCACAACATAATAATCACAAGTACTTTCAAAATATAGTACTTCACATCAGTAATTCACGCATATGATCAGTCACTATTAATCACATAACCTTTGAGCTCGTACGTCTCAAAGAAGGGTGTTAAGCAAGAGAATAAATTCTCCGCCACCAAACAGATACATCATCAATAGCAACTAATCGAATATGCGATGAACCACAATGTAACATATAATACATTTTCTAAATCACTTTAGAAATCATCGGGTTTTGGGCCTCGAAATCCTTTCTGTTTTATAAAACATTTTTATAAAACATTCCCTGTCCAAAATCGGGAATACATTTCTTTTCACTTAAGAAAAATATCATTTCACAATCATTCATTAAATTTGAAATGGACACAACATCGCTAAACACCTTATCGTCAAATCGTGAAGTGTTTCACAAGGAGTTAGCACATAGATATTTTCAACCCAACCCAATGCTAAATGTAAAAGCATACTCTGCTCATAAACTGGTCGAGCACAATCCATACAATCAATCAATCAAATTTGACATTAAATATAAGGTTTTGAATAGAGATAGTATTGACTTATATTCAACATCAAATCCTGAAACCAACAGATATCATATCGGGAATAACGATATCGATATCTTCCAAATTCCCATCACGATATCTGTATAATCACGGAATCCAATATCGAAAATATCCAAAGGTAATTTCAATTCAAATCCAATCCAATTTATTTATAACCATTGGATTATTTTTCTAGTTAATAACTAGTTCATTTCGATAAGAATCTATTTTTATCTTTTCAAATATGGAGTTTTTCACCTCAATTTTTCCCAAATCATTTCTTATGATTTTACGCAAATTATTACTATTTTTAATAATTTTATCAAGGTCCGTACAGTCGATTTCCATCAACGGCCATCGAACTGCACTTACAGCGACCTTTTCTGAATTTGATTTGGATGTATCTCCAAATCCAACCGTTAGATTTCAAATTTCTCATATTCATTAGAAGGCTCTTCTCGATACGAACCCAACGGTTCCGGTTTTAGGAGAATCCGACGGTCGGATCTCCCGTAATATTCGTTCGAAGTTAATGTCCGAAATTCGCGAACTGCCGCGGCGCGGTGCGTTCTATTCAGGCCATTATATTATATATATATAATATATATTTCGTCGATTTCTATTTAAAACGAATTTTATAAATCGTTTTAAATTCCTTTTCAAATCGATTTCAACTTCTTATTTCAAATTCAAATCAAAATTGAATTTTCTATTATAAATCTTTTTTTACTTTCATTTCTATTTGATTTCAATTCAAATCGATTTTAATTCGATTGGAATTCATTTTCTTTTCAATTCGATTCGAATTCATTTTCTATTCAGTTCAATTCGAATTCATTTTCTATTCAGTTCAATTCGAATTCATTTTCTATTCAGTTCAATTCGAATTCATTTTCTATTCAATTCATTTCGAATTCATTTTCTATTCAATTCATTTCGAATTCATTTTCTATTCAGTTCAATTCGAATTCATTTTCTATTCAATTCATTTCGAATTCATTTTCTATTTTATATTAAGATCGAATTCATTTTCTATTCAATTCATTTCGAATTCATTTTCTATTCAATTCATTTCGAATTCATTTTCTATTTTATATATATCGTTTTCATTTCATATATATATATATATATATATATATATTTTCCACCTTTCATATATATAATATTTTCACTTTCAATATATTCGATATTTTCACTTTCAATATATTCGATATTTTCACTTTCAATATATACGACATTTTCACTTTCAATATATTCGATATTTTCACTTTCAATATATTCGATATTTTCACTTTCAACTATATTCGACATTTTCACTTTCAATATATTCGATATTTTCACTTTCAATATATACGACATTTTCACTTTCAATATATTCGATATTTTCACTTTCAACTATATTCGATATTTTCACTTTCAATATATTCGATATTTTCACTTTCAACTATATTCGACATTTTCACTTTCAATATATTCGATATTTTCACTTTCAATATATTCGATATTTTCACTTTCAACTATATTCGATATTTTCACTTTCAATATATTCGATATTTTCACTTTCAACTATATTCGACATTTTCACTTTCAATATATTCGACATTTTCACTTTCAATATATTCGATATTTTCACTTTCAATATATTCGACATTTTCACTTTCAATATATTCGATATTTTCACTTTCAACTATATTCGATATTTTCACTTTTAAATATATTCGATATTTTCACTTTCAACTATATTCGATATTTTCACTTTCAACTATATTCGATATTTTCACTTTTAAATATATTCGATATTTTCACTTTCAACTATATTCGATATTTTCACTTTTATATATATATATAATTCATTTCACAACACGATCAATTTTCACATAGAATACAACCAAACAAACAAGTCGTCCATGGTCTGTGGACGACGGGGAACAATTCATATATGCAGTTATGAAATAAATAACTGTACAGAAAAATTAAAGTGAGAGAATTCTCACCTTGGTTTTCACTCCGCCAGTTTTAATTTTTGAATTTATGAAATGTTCGGATTTGAATTTGCTTCATTTTCTGATTTGCTCTGTTTCTGCCCCCAATCAGTTTTAAAATGTAGTGCTCGACAAGAGGATTCCAACATACCCGGATTTGCTGAATTCCGATATCGTATGGCCTAGATATTGATTTTTAAACATTTGATTTCATTTATTTCATAATTAATTAATAATTAATTAAAAATTAAACCCCCCTTTAATTACCTTCCCTCTTTCCTTTGAACCCCCGTAAATTTTCTGAAGCACGAACTAAAAAGAAACCCATCAGCTCCAAACTTCCCACCATCGCCAATCCTCCCAACGTTGACCGGAACCCCATCTGAACGCCTCACGGCGTTGACCTTGGCATGAGACACCACCGCCGCGAGCGATGTTGGTCGCGGTCCCCCCAGCACCCCCAGATTTCATTCGTAATCCCGCCCCTTTGGATGCAAAAATCGAGCAATTTAGGGCACGAGAAATGATCTCAGCCGTATGAGATCGAAGTTCAGGAATCACTCTTTAATTTCCCCTTTAAATTCATGTTGTAATTCTTCACGGTTTTGGAGAAGATTTGGGATTAATTTTCCAACGAAATCGACCATCCAGATGATGAAAGGCGGCGACCTGATGTAGAATAGGGTTTAGGGGAGAATTTCAAGGATATTTATATAAATTTTATATTATATTTAATTCATATGTTACTTTATTTAAAAATTTAACTCTCTAACACCAATTCAAACCCAACGACCGTCGCCCTTAGCTAATTACCCCCATTCCGAACACAATGAGATATGTATCGTAAGTTGATTCGATCATTTCGATAGGTTTTCATTCAATTTAAAATATAAATCATTATATATTCAATTTGAACGTACATTTCAAATTACCGGGGCCACACTATAACTCTATAAATTCCCGAAAAATTATTTCTAGCTTCGTATTGACGATACGGTCCTAATAAAACTAATTTCATGAAATTCTGAGACCGTTTGAAAAATGGCCAATTTCCAGTCGATTAAAATCAACTGAAACTGGTCAAACGCGTTTTCCTTTGCCACGCTCACATATTGATTCGAAAAATTATGAAATTTGAAACCTAGCAATAACTTTACATCACGGATCCAACAAAAGTGGTTTCGTCGAAATCCGAGGTCGTTTGCAAAATGGCTATTTTTAAGGGCCTGAATTCTATAGCGACTATTCAGAATTTTCAACTGGACATATCTTTTGATTCCCGTTATGAAATTTCGATTTTTTAGATTCTTTGGAAAGATATCATCAATTAGATTCTAATATTTTTGGTTTCACTAAAATCCGGATTGTTTTGCACCCGGTACATTCAATTGAAGTTTGAAATCGAATTATCGAACTACCGCGCCATTTTCAATTCTATTTATAATTATATATAAATATTTATATTCTAACGACGACGTATATAAATATATACGTCGAATTATATTCAAAATAAATTCCTCGTCGATATTATTTAAAATAACCTATTTTAAATAATCAAAATTCGCCAAAATTGCCAAAATAAAAAATTTAAACTGGCTCAGAATTTCAGGGTTGTTACATTAGCTCTGATGATTCTTTCATTTTGTTCTAACGAGTTGTACCCCAAAGCTTTTAAATTAACCAAAGCTCTGATACCAATTTGTAACAACCCGAAAATCCCTGCTTTTTGAACCGACCGTAAACCACACAGGTCTAATCCGAAAGACAGAAATCCTCGAACTGTTAACTTTGGGCATATAACGCATCAGATAGAAACAAAAGGACTTTACAATGTTATTACAACAATTTACATTAAATTACAGAATATATCAGAGTATGAAATTAACACAGAGTAAAATGATTACAATGCATAGCGGAAAATATCAGAGAATAATGAATTACAGTACAGCGGAAAGCATAAATACAAATAGCGGAAGATTACAAAATAATCCATAGCATAGATCTAGCCAAAAATCCATGATCCTGTTAAATAAATATCTACAGAACCAAAACTACAAATTGCCATGTGGAAAATATGGGCAAACAGAGTTTAGGTGAGAAAAAATAAACTCCAGGTTAGTCATGGGACTAGTGTGAGAACTCAAAACGGTTTTTATACTTTATTTTAAAGTAAGGCAAATCACGTGACCATGCCGTATAACACGAAATGAGTTTATTCCATGTGAATGCCAGTGCACAAACAACAACCAAAAATAGACTTATAAAGCCAACGATGCAACAAACAACATGCAATTCCTCAAACTACCCATTTAGTTTTAATCTGCAAACTTAGATTTTTAAAACATAATTAACTTTACAGAAGTTATTTCTTTAGAGTTTATTCCCAATTTCTTATTCCAAATCATTTGAAATACATATATAGCATTCATATCAAAGTAGATTTCACATCGAGATCTCAAACCAAAACATTTGGAAATATGAATTCCAAAGTATCACAATACATGCATAACAAAACGTATGCAACTAAATACCGGGACATTTCTCTCATTAACAAGGCAAAGGGCATGCACCTTCTCTTTTGATATATATATATACATATATATATATGTGTGTGTGTGTGTGTGTGTGCGTGTGCGCGCGTGTGTGTGTGTGCGCGCGCGTGTGTGCACGCCTTCCACTAACGGAGCAGGCTACACCGACCACTGACCAATTCTTAAGGTCCCACCCATACTCTTAGTCCTCAGGGTGACCTGAATCTTTAACCACATACTAAATCATTTTATATCCCGAAGTGGAAAAATCATTAACACAAGTAATCACAAATAAATCAAATCTATGATAATTTCCACTTTCAAATCATTTCGAAAACATCAGGTTTTGTCCTCGAAATCCTTTCTGTTTTATAAAACATTTTTATAAAATATTCCGTCCAAAATCGGGAATCCATTTCCTCTCTCTTAAGAAAATCTCATTCCAAAACCATTCATTAAATTGATGTAACGGCCAACAAATCCGTTCTATCTGAGTTGACTAATAATACCACACGTCCAACCCAAATTGTACATAAATACGAATCATTATTAGAAAGAAGTTAGAGGATGAGAAATAGAAAGAAAGAAAAGTTAGAATAGAAGAAAAACGAAGAACACAAATCTCACAGCGGAACGAATAAAATATATTAAACAACAAAACTTTTGAAATACAAATCAGTAACTGTATATACATACCATTATCAGAGCACAAAAGTTATTTCTGGAACAGTTATAAACACCTGTTTCCAAATACAAACATGGTACACAGCGGAAATATGATAGTCTATAGCTAACTGGTGAAGCCTCCTGCTTCCAGCTCTTCCAAGTAAATCTGAAAAATCCCGACTACTTGACTGCCTATACAAATTTGGGCACCCAAGAGTTTAGGGAAAACAAACAAAATAAACTCTAGGTCAGTCATGGGACTGGTATGAGTAAACTCCAATCATTTGTTTAACTTTAAAAATCCTTTCGAAAGAAATGATAATCGTAAGACCGATCCACACATAAACACGGATGGTTTTTACCTTACGATAACCTAAAATATTTTTTATATCAAATCCAGTGATATTATAATAATGTCTACATCAAATAAATAGAATTTAGCGGAAAGGTTGCATCTCACGCTCCATATGTATAATATAAAATCAAAAACCGCATGGCGCTTATTGGAGATTGGATTTCCAACATGACAAGGTATGGAACCACCTTTCGATAGTGTATTTCTAGCGGGGAATACACTGGGTTCAACAAGAACATCTTGCAACCCGGCCCACACATGACCGACCACTCATTTCTCTTGAATGTATAGAATGTATATCACCAATGGTTGGGATCAGCAACAGTTTCCCGAAATGGGACAACATCGATAGATTAAAGAAGTAAAAGGAATTTCTCTAGATAGGTGATTATACACCCTAATGGGAGCGACCCACATAGCCATGCTGCCTGCCCGATTTTTGTCGTTTCCCAGTTGTTGAGGCCTGAGGCTACGATTACTTATCATTCCTTGATAGCACAATCAATTTGAATGCCACATTATCAGATCCGTTAATCACTAATTGATTTGCACAAATACATTTTGGATATTATGCTAAGAGAATAAATTCTCCGCCACCATATATATCTATACAGTCCAACATATGAGATCACTGGAAACACTCTGTCAGACACTCGTCCGTACACGTTCCTTCTAGGACTGAACGAGACCGAAGACACAATTTCTATTAATAGAAAAAGTCCTTGCACTTTACTTCGTCTTCGATTATCTTCATATAATCTGATTCACAACGCTACTGCCAATATGGAGTGGTTCTCGAATAACAATCTAACCGGTCTCTCCATATTGACAACGATATTGGCAAACACTTCGATAGTCGGTTATTTAACTATCGAAGAAAAATAAACAAACATTCCGACCATCAAACAAATCACTGGGCCTCTTAATAAATATTTCATTAATTAAATCACTTCTTCATTTCTTTACAAATATTTGTTAACCAAATATTTTCAATGATCATCTTGGTCTCTTACGCTGTTTGGAAAACATTTCCATATTTTGCCATCTTTTATTTTCTATACTTAGAAAATATCCTTTATTAATAATTGGAAAATATTCCAGTTACTTCTCCGTTTCACGACCATTCATTTCTATACTTAGGAAATATTTATCTTTATATTTCCAAAATTCCACTTACTTGGGTTAAAACGAATGCTATATTAAACATCGCTGCAACAACCCAAAATACTGCATTCGACTACATTTCTTTAAACATTTCTCTTCAAGACTGAATCTTGCTATTTATTAGCTAATAATGTAATCAATCGAGTTGGGGTATAATTACCTCTCAGACCTTGACTGAAAATATTATTAACTTCAAAACAGACAAGACCGCTAACTCGAATAATCAACACCATATTAAACCAATTTTCCTTTTCTAAAACGTACATACATTTCTCTTTCTATTTTTACCAGATTAAATTATAGATTTCCTTTTTGTTTATAATATTCTATTTTTAATTCCGTTTCCTTATCGAATTCTATATATATATATATATCGATACATTGATTTCTAGTTATCCCATTCTCTTAAAAATATTCTAATTCCTTAAATTTCCAGAAAAATTCGCCATAACCTCCTTTGCACCGGCAAATAGTTCAAACCTCAATTCACCTCTCTAGGCCCTTTTCCTTTCAAAAAGAAAAACAAAAAGCCAAGTGGCTTGCTGATTCGGCGCATAAAACCTCATATGGAATTTAAACATGTACCTTTTTGTCGGGCACATAAATTATAATCTTCATACACTTCATTCCAAACCTACTTGATCTATGTTCACCTGTTTTCAATCCAATTCAACTCAATCCAATCGTTTGAATTCAGTTTCGCCCATTTATTCTTTAATTAGCTTCTTAGCCTATTTCACTTGTTATTTGAACATATCATGTTCGTATGTATTTTTAGTTTGCTTATAAATCAATTGAATCCCATTTTCATTTCAGGTTTCATATTCGATTTCGAATATGAAATTCACAAGTCTCCTTTACTTGTCAAAAGAAATATCTCGGTCTAAAATTCGATTAACAAATTATTCTTCCACTTAGTTTATTCTATTCAAAAATAAATATCTGATTTTGTTTCAAAAATCATTTCACTTACATCACTGGAGTTCATATTTATTTTATATCTCCAGTCTGGATTTTTCTAATGGCAATTCGGATTTTATTTCCTTAAAATCCTTTTACTTATTTAAATAAACCGTTATGGCTTATAATGGTTCTGGCGCTGTTTTTCTGAAAATTTGATTTTGACATAACTAAAAATCTATTTGACGAAATCTAGATTTTTCTCTTCCATTAGAAAACTATTGTCATATCGGTCCTGATGTTTCTTGTTTCAAAGAATTCCGACTTAAATTGAGTTCTATATACTCAATCGAAGCTCGAAACGCCAATTTACGAACTACCGTGCTGCGGCGAGTTCGTCTTAATTATATATATATATATATATATACATTTAAACATCGTTTAAAATAAATTTAACTCCCTTCTAATATATTTTTAAAATATATCAAACCAAATTTTCCAATTTAACTCAATAACTCTGATTATGTATAATTGTCGATTTTTCCTTACTCGGTAATATATTTATTTATACTTCGATCTTTTATTTTTAATTCCAATTCCTTTTATAAATAAATTATTTAAAAAAATCGATATAATCGAATTTCAATTATAAACCCGTTGAATTCTTCTCAATTCAGCTTATATTCCGAATTCCGAAATATAATCAATCGTTTTGTTTCAAAACACTTCCCAACTTACTTTTAAATTCCTATTTGAATTTAAATGATTCAAATTATCCCAATGATAATTTATTTTACCAAATTTATAACACTATTTATAAATTCAACTTCCTTGTTTCATATATTTAAATAAGTTCCCTTTTCAAATTTCTATTTGAAACTCCTTCCCTTTGATATTCCGAATCACGGAATAAAAACAGTTGTTCCCTTTCGAGTGATTTCAAATTTTATTTTTAAATTCATATTTGAATTTAAATATTCAAATTATCTCCTGATAATTAATTCATTATATTTATAAAACACCATTTTATAAATTTCCTTGATTTATATTTAAACAAGTCTATTTCGAAATCTATTTAAAACCAAAATCTTATTTTGGAAATTTCTATTTATAATAACTTATATATATAACACCCATTTTATTTTCATATTGAATTTAACTTCTATTTAAATAAATTCGAATTAATCGAATTTAAATCATAAATCCTTACGGATTTATTTTAGTTAAATTTATATTTTGAACATCAGAATAAATTCCATCGTTTATTTCTTTAAAACGATTTCCCCATTTCTATTTTTAAATTCGCATTTGAATTTAAATATTCAAATTATCCAAATGATAATTTTTCCACTTTATTTATAAACACTGTTTATAAATTCATTTCAAATCTCGTATTATTAATTTATAAACAACGTTTATAATTTCACTACTTGGTTTATGTATTCAAACAAGTTAATATATTTATAGTCCAATTGAAATTCAAATTCTATTTTAGAAAATAGTTTTCCTTTTTTAAATTTCAAAACCTTATTTATGATATTTTATAAATTACCATTTAGGCCCAGTGATATTTTAAACATCCAAACTAACCAATTATCAATCATAGATTTCCTAACACATCATATATGATAATATATGAAAACAAACAATAAATAATATTTTTGAGGAATCCAGTCGACCTGTTTTCCTACATCCACATACGTTAGCCAACATAAATAATACCCATCCTGCTTCGAGGTAGGATATCGCGGTATGAAGGTCATCCACTATATATATTATGGGGCGCATAGGGAAATCATTCGCTAATGATACCGCGGGCATCCGCTAATGATAATGCGGGAATCCAACCAATCACCAATATATATATATATATATATATATGTATGTATGTATGTATAATAGCCACAAACACCAATCCTAAATAACTAATATATATTAAATAATAACCACAATAATATTCTAATGCAAGCAAACAACCATCAATTATTTTTAACGACTAAAAATAATTCTAAATAATAAATTGTGTGAGATTTACTCACCGTAGTTTTCATTTGTCGCTTTTACGTTCTAGATTTTTTTAACTTCGAACAACGTTCGAATTTATTTCTAGAATCTCTACTGGCTCCAAATGCACTAAATTAGCTTCATCTTGACGTCTACTTCACTACGATTCGAACTGACTTCATTTCGGTTGAATCTATTATTTCATGATATATATATATATATTATGTGTTTGGATATAATTAAACTAATTTAATTTAACTAAAATTCATTAACTAAACCAAACTAATTAAATTCAATACCTTTCACTCCTTCATGTTTTCAAACACAACCCTCTACAAACCCCTGCTTTCCTCCTGTCGCCACAACTCGCTGACAAAACCCACCTCCACACAGCAGCTTACGCACCCCTTTCACTGTCACTGCTCCACCAAGTCCATCGGTGACAAATGTCCAGACCACTCCCTTTACTACTTCAAAACACAGACTGACCTTATTCAAACAACAGAACAACTACTGATAATCGCTTATGAAAGGAACCCCTTCCATCCATCGCAAACACCATTTCATCTCCATCTGCGAACCTGCTCCAATAATTGACCGCCATCGTCGAACTTCCCAAATCCAAAATTCCACCGAAACCCTCCAGTATTTAATCTGACCATAACCTACGTCACCCCATCGATTAACTATGACAACACAACGACCATCCTCAACACTGCCGCCTCCACCAATAAATTCCACATCGCTCCATTTTTCCACTGGACATCAGAGTGCCCATCTCAAACAGCTTTCCTCGTCGCGACCTAACTATAGTGCATCCTCCTCTGTCGCGACTTTATTCTAGACATCGAAGCTCCTCAAATTGACCGATCCCAGTCACACCCAACTCCATTTACATCGATCTCTACCGAAGCCCTCAATCGATGTTGCGTTCAAGGTTAAATCTCCAGACAACTATAGGAGCCTCGCGATTTGTTTAGGATTTGTGATTTTGGATTTTATATTGAATTTGGAAGGACTGAAGAAGATACCGAAGTTGGGTGTTTTATTTCGTTCAGACGAAATCAAATGAAAAGGGAAGTTGGATTATCTTCATTCAATTTATAAGGAAATGAGCAGATAAATTTCAAGGCTTTCTATTTTTATTTGATGAATGAAAGAACATAACAGGTTGGTTTAAATAGAAAAACATACTTATGGTCGATGGAATAGGTGATCGCACAGGTACAGTTAGGCTTTGGGCTTGTAGTGATAAAGAGTTTTGTAGTGTACCTTTAGCTTAGGAAGGAAGGAATTTATTTTATAATAAATTTTATTCTATTATAAACCAGTATCCTTTAATTAAAAATAACCCTTGATTTTGAACTCCTTACTGAACCCAGCAACTGACATTTTTAGGGTTATACCACTATTCCGGACACACCGGGACAAGTTTCTAAGCCTCGTTTGATCATCTGGAGAAGATACTAATTTAAACCGATAAATTAAATTCAAATAAGTTAATTATTTGATAATAAATTATTATTATCATCTATAAATTCAAATAGAATTTATATTGATCACCTAAATCTTTTTGATTCAGTTTTAAATTTTGAATTCAGTTAAATTCATTTTCGTATTACGATGATTATATATATTCGAAATAAGTAGTATATCGATTATTAAATCGATAAACTAAATATAAAATCTATTTATATTATCAACTAAATATTTAAAATAAATATTAAATATTCAAAAATAAATCGACAGAAATCGGGGTCGTTACATTCTTCCTCCCTTAAAAGAATTTCGTCCCCGAAATTACTAAGGTAGGAAAAATGTTTCAAACCCCTTTAACCTTTCAAAATCCATTTATGTTGAACTCAACATATTATATTTCTACAACTTTAATTTTACCAAAACCTTTGGTTTCCATTTACATTGCACACCATATATGCTCACATTCAATTAATCTGAATGATTTACAATCAATTCATATTCCATTTAAATTGATTTTGATCAATTTATTCACTTCGATCCATTTAACTTGCTTAAGTTAAATTTAAATTCTAGAATTTAAATACCCGGGTTTCATTTCAAATCCTTTGAAATAACATAAATATATACCTATATTTTTAACCATTTCAAATTCAAAACATTTGAATTTTTCAAATCAACTTGTTTTCTTTCAAACAAATTTCCATCAAAAACTTTTCTAAGGTAGCAATCTATCACTTAGAAACTTGAAAATGAATATTGATGATGCTGTAGACATTATCAAAATTATTTTCCAGCTACTGAAGTGAGTTCAGTGCTTAAACAATTTCAAAACCCATTAAAATCTTTTTAAAACAAAGCTATATTGTTCTAATATACTTCAAAAAATATTTCCAACTTTCCAGGATTTTAAATTCCAAATTCTGGTTTGAATTTAATTCCAATTCATTTCATTTGTATATATTATTCATATACAAATTTTATTTTGGTTATATATAACCATCTCATTTCTTGTAATCTCATTGATTATATTAACAACCAACACATCCATATAATATAATTATTCCATAAAATTATTCTTTTCTATATCAAAATAAAATTTTGGGTAATATTATTTCATTTACCCACCTTAAAATAATACCGTGTCGAATTTCTCTGTTACAGTGTTTATAAATTCCTATCGACTTCATGGCATCCCACGATTCGATCAGAATTCAAAAACCACTTAACATACTAGCCAACACAATAAAATAATTTTTATATCAATTAACAAATACGCACTCCCATATATATACACTCAACTCATTCTAAGGTACTACTGACCCTATCTATAATGAGCACATACCACCAAAGCCTTGGTATTCGCTCAACCTAAGCTCTGATACCAACTATAACGGCCCGCGAATCCGTACCATCTGAGTTGATTAATAACACCACACATTCAACCCAAATTGTGAAAGTGTCGATATACGACTTAGGCAGGATCAGTAATATGGATATGCGGAAAGTATGTGATATACTAACTTGTATATTTACAATAGTTATGCAGGTAAATATTTAGTATAAAAATATCTCACAGAAGCAATATCAAAGAAAAGTAAGTGCAGTAATAGAAAAATCACACCAGGGATTTTTATACTGGTTCGGAGCACCATCCTACGTCCAGTCCCAGACCTCTCTCTGGATTTTCACTAACAACCTCACTTCACCCGGAGGAACATGTATACAACACCCGAGCAGCCGAATGGGATTTCACGCCTCTAACAACACCGAGGACTTCAACACTTGTCTGATCACACACAGGACTTCAACCAAGATGAATAATCTTGTAGTTTGACAATGTGTGTTCTTAATAACACGGATTTGTCACTTGTAGTACACCCTTCCTATAATCTTATCCTCAAGTATATAATGTGTATGTGAAGATTGAAGGAAGTATATTACTTATTGAATCAAGAGATATGAAATAATTTCAATGATTCAATAAGCAATTGAAATATTTGAGAGCTTTTAGAATGCAAGAGTATTTAGAAAGTAAGATCAGAAATTAGAGCAAGAATCGGTGATTTGAAAGTATGATTTCAAGTCTATTTATAGTGTAGAATAGTTGCATTCCTTCATGAAGAGTTTCTACAAAAGATTGCATCCGTTTCCATTGAAAATTGAAGAGAAAACTCTTGATGAATGGAAGCAACCCTCCATAAAAAAGCTTGATGTTCGGAACCGGTCGACTGGATGAAAATCACCGGTCGACTGGTTAAGTTTCTGGAAATTTAAAGAATCAAAAAAATAGCCGTTATGTGCAAACACAGTAAAACCGGTCGACCGGTCCTTTTTTGGGCGGTCGACCGTTCTCTGGCTATGGACCAGAGGACCTCTGTCCATAGTCTATATCACTCTGCACTCTTTCCCGGTCGGAGCCTGGACCGTTTGAGCTTTTTCTGTGACTTTTCAATTCCTCAAATATACAGATTTCAGCAACAAAGATATGATATTGTTTTGTGCATTCGTGTTATACTTTGATGATAGATTTTAACATATTTCTAACACGACTCAAAGTAAAAAACCTTATCTCTATGAAATGATCTTCTCTGCACCTTTATATGTTGGCATCGATCAAAATCTTGTCTCAACAAATTGCACATAAATACGAATCATTATTAGAAAGAAGTTAGAGGATGAGTGTGATGGCCCGCCCCGCATTAACTGACATTTCCTCCGAAAGTGCGGTGTATACATGTCCGTTAGCACGGGACGGTCGTCACAGAAAGGAAAGAAGATGAAAGAACTAACAAAGAAACCTGTAGAATGTCTCACAGCGCATAGAATAAAATATAATAGTAACATACTTGACATAAAACAGGCGAGACAGTGCATAAGCTGAAAACTAAAACCATCATCATCATAGCAGCGGAAATCCAAAATACAGCTTATGATCCAACATCATTATTACAACTTTAAAACTGTCTTTAAAGCAAAAGAAAGTAAAAGAGGGAAGTACACTACTAATGCCCAAGCAGTGGCCTTCAACAACACAGAAGAATATCTATATATCATACGTGGGAGCCTCCTGCGCGTCTCCAGTACAGCTAATCGTGCATACCACCTAACCTGTCTCAAGTCTGCTCGTTTAGGAGCACCCAGAGTAATAAGAAGAGACATAAAACTCTGGGTCAGACAAAAGTCTGGTATGAGCGATGAGCAACAAAACAGAACAGTAACAGGTATAATCCAATCATACCTGAACCTGGACCTACAACCAAAGAGTTAGCACTACACATCGTACGATACTCTAAGGTGCCACTAACATATGGTGTAAAGATACGGGGAAGGGGTGTGCATGTCATAGTGATGGAAAACAATCAAGCATAGCAACTATCCTCACATCTCTCACTCAGTGCGTAAAGCATACGATATCCACTGTTTGGTACCTAATCCTTTGGGCCCTGACGGAGTCCAACCCCGTACAACTATCACTACAAGCCCACTATTCGTCTCTCAGTGGTGAACCAAAGTTATGAATACCGACAACCCCTTTGCACACGTCCCGCAGCAAAGTCCAACCATGAAGTTAACTCGTTGGTTCCCAACTGGATCCTGAGTTCTACTTCCCATTTGGACTACCTTTGCATCTCGGGTTCTAGTCGTCTCTGAACTGGTTCGGTCTTCTCTCTTCACTTTGCTTCGGATTGGTTCGTCCATGTCAACTCCTCTAGTTCATATCGTGGGCACCCATTGGGATCGGGTCGGATCGTGGTGCTCGCCCTCCATCGGATCGGTTCGTGCTTCCTCCGTTGGATCGGGTCGTGGCACATAACCAGCTCGTGGCTCCTCCTCTCAAGCGGATCAGTTCAGATGAGTACACTGGTTCGGAGGCGGATCGGATTGTGACTTCATGGCGCACTCCAGGGGAACGGGTCGGGTCAGAGCTGCATGGTGCCCCACGGTTCGGATCGTGCTCCCCTTCTCCGATCCGATCCGGTTCGGCTAATTTCCTGCACTTCTTTCCAACGACTGTTTTACGCCACATGACGGCGTTTTCGACCATTCTAACTATTCTAAACAATCATAAAGCATACCATACAGCCATAGCAACATGTATAAACATCCACAAACAGCAAAACAACAACATGATATGTCAAAACGGATCAAACATACCCAAAAACCCTTATTTTCCCCTTAAGCATGTTTAACAACCACTAATGATAAGATTAGTAAAACTTAACTAAATCAACCCAAATTTCTATCAGAGACCAAAAATAATATTTTAGAATTTTATAAAAAAAAATTTCCAGATTTTTATGATGCAAAATTTCGCCAATTATCACTAATCACCCCCTTAATCCCCTAAATTCTGGGATTAGCAAAATTAGTCCAAATTAACCCAAATTCATATCGGAGGCATAAAATAATATTCTGGAATTTTACAAATTTTTCTAGATTTTTCTGAGTTATAATTTCGCTAATCTTCGCTAATTACCCTAATTAGCCATAATTAGTGAAAAACAATGCAAATCACTCACCTTTGCCACAAATTAAACTATAGATCTGAAATATCCTCTGTTTTGAGTCGAATCCCAATGCTTAGCAGCAGCCCCAACTCTGATTTGATGCTATCTTGGCTTGGTTTGGTGTTGATTTGCTTAATTAGTGATTAGGAATGATAAAAATGATGTTTTAGGAGCGATTTAGAAGATGAAGACCATTGCTAGAGCTCAAGGGAGATTTGTGGCGGCTAGAAAAATGAATAGGAACTATTCTCTAACTCATTTCAGTCCTCCCATAACCCTAATCCCGAAGTGGGTTATGGGCTTAGCTGTTAATCACTCTAATTAGGCCCGGTTAAGCTGTTTTTCACCTTCTAAACCTTGTTTCAGCCATATCTCCCAAACGGTGAGTCCGTTTGGCTAATGTGACCACTCTACGGAAAGGTAAATGATCATCTGGATCTAATAGAAGTGGTTTCAGGTCAAAACTGCTTACTAATCAAAAGTTATAGCCAAAACAAGACCAGCTAGGGGCAAAATGGTCATTTAAAAATCGGCAAAAAACATGAATATGGGAAATGACCCCAATAGTCGTCTCCCAAAGTTACATGACCATACGACTTCATATGTGAGAGAAATAAATATTCTACGATCCTTCGATGCATAAAATGCGAGTCATTACATTCTCCCTCCTTAAGAAATTTCGCCCCCGAAATTCCTTAACCGAAACATATAAAGAATTCCGCATGCCTATCAATCATTTTCAAACAATAAAACATACAAAACAACACAACAAACCTATCTTAGCATGCGGCTTATTAACAAGGGAAGAACTATCACTACCAAAACCTTACCAAGCAAAGAGTTCTGGATACTTCTTCCTTATGTCCTCCTCTGTTTCCCAAGTGCAGCATTTCTCATCATCACCCCATTGAACTTCGACTAGTTTCATGCCTTCCTTCGAAGCTGCTTCGTATCGTTCCCAACAATACGCATAGGCTTGCAGTTCCCAACCGCCTCGGGTTCAACCTCGATATCGTCCAACTGATCTGGTGAAATAGCCACATTAGGGTCTTGCACAAACTTCCTTAACTGGGAAACATGAAATACGTTGTGAATTCCGGTCGTCTTGTCCGGTAACTCAACTTTATATGCCAAATTCCCATCTTGCTCGAGAACTGAAAATGGTCCAACAAACCTTGGTGCTCTTTCCCACCAAAACGAATCACGTTCATCAACGGAGAGACCTTGACGAACACTAAGTCGTTAACGAAGAATTCCAAATCTCTTCGTCTCTTATCGACATAAGTATTCTGCCTATCTTAGGTAGTCTACATTCTCTGTTGGGTAGCCTTGATCTTGCCTGAAGTCCCTCTTATTATTTCCGGTCTAAGCTCAAATTTCTCATCATTCTCGAATCAACATGATGGTGCCTTGCACGGTCTTCCGTACAAAGTTTCAATTGGAACCATACCAATACTGCGCTAATAAATGTAACTCAACCAGATACAAATGGCCATCCCATGACCCTCCAAAATCCAATATATAAGTTCTCAAAAGATCCTCTAGTATATGATTCACTCAAATAGCATCATGACCTGACCTAGTCCTTGGTAAACCATCAATATAATCCATTGAGACTTGTTCCCATTTCCATTTAGGAATTTCTAATGGTTGTAACAACCCACTAGGCTTCTTTTGCTCAACTTTAACTAACTGGCATTTCATGCATTTGGACATAAACTTCCTAACATCCTTATTTATCCTTTCCCAGTGGTAGGTCTGATCCATGTCCTAATATATTTTGTTACCACCGGGATGTATAGTCAGTTTCGAGTGATGATATGCTCTAAGCACTTCATCTCTCAGTCCGTCTACATTGGGTACAACTAGTCCCCCATTCTTTCGAAGCCATCCTTCTCGATCAAATCCTTGCTTGATCATTCTCTTTCCATCGATACCCATCTCTACCCTAGAGATGATATCCAATAGGTTAGGATCGTCCTTCTAACTGGAACCAATCCACTCAATCAAAATCGATTTAATCGTCAAGCATACTAGCGTTTCTGAATCCAATTCACTATTGGGTCTGAAATCATATCCTTTGATATACTCTAGTTGCTTCCAACCTAGAAACATAACCTCTAGACTGGCATGCCTCCTACTCAGTGCAACTGTTACCACACCTAAATCCTTTGCTATGTCCACTCTGCCCCATGAAGTCATGACAACTTCACTGTACTGGCTCATAGCCTTGCTACGATCACTCTGCCCTATGGAGTAATGACTACCCCACTGCACTGATACGTAGCCTAATGTTCGTCTATACTACCATCTCTTTGTTCCCCATCGCTATAAATCTACAGGTGATAGTCTACTCAGGAGAAGAAAGATAGGAACAAACATAGCAACCATAAAATCCATCAAACAAGTCCTACCTATCACCTGCTAAAGCCATGAACACGTCGACACCAACATGACTGGTCTAACCAATCCCAATATGTCGATTCTTGTATGTCTGATCCAACCAACATCAAGAACTAATGGAAGCCCAGCCTCCAAACGGACTACCGTATGTCCAACGCACGTTTATCCTCCAAGGATAACTAGATCACATCCAACGGATCCAAGACGGGCGTCCCCAGATACCCCTGCTTTAAGTCCGCCTAAAATACTTGAGTCCAACCCAAGTCTATCCATTATCTTGCTGCCCTCTCGAGTCCAACTCAAGTCAAATCCAATTCCTTGCAGCCTTCTCGAGTCCAACTCGAGTCAATCTATAACTCAGACCCAGTCTTGAGTATCCATTACCGACAAACTCTAGTCCAACGTGAGTCGTCTTCCTATTCGTTGCATCTCCAAGATCAATGAACACCCATTTTCTTTTACGAGTTCAAGTCCAACTTGAATCGTCCTAATCTTCGTTGCATCTTCCATGATCAACGAACACATCCTATTTCTTCAAAGTTCTACTATCCAAAGAGATCATCAGCATAGTGTCCTAAACAATCCATTACTTTGCATCTTTCTCGAGTCCCAGTCGAGCCATCTCATAACCCTATCGAGTCTAGCTCGGGGCAGTCTATACCACTGAACAGTCTTATCATGTCACGGCTGCCCATCACTCCTCGAATAAACCAAGATATCATCCAATGAAGAATCGCAACAACTATTTATCTCTCACGCAAACCATCCTAGTCGAACTCGATATTCCCCAAGCACAACCCCCGAAGGCCTAAACCAATATCAGACAAGCACCCAAGGAACATATCCTACGAATTTGAGGTGATACTAGCAAAACAACTAAGCACTGGAGCACTCATTTGCCTCCCAGAGACAACTAGAACTTATTACAACGATAACCTCTCAGCTTCCTTAACTCCAGTTACTATCGCCATCACTAGGTAGGTACCTAATACCACCCTATTCCTTTAGGGTAGATCAACTCCCCAAAATAATGCTAAACCCAGTAAGCCCAAAACAAAGCAATCACAAACAAACATACATCCATGACTCGATAACACCATGTTACGGCAAATCATACTAAGGCTAGTCGAACCACCAACCGGGTTCGTCACTACTAAAGGTCTATCGAGTATCTCGGGTTTGTCAAACAATACTCGAACAGAAACATATTAAATAGAAAGCATACCTCTGATAACGACGCCTTTTCCCTTCTGTGCCGTAGTTGGAGCATTCGACGAAGAAGGAACAGCGTTGATAGCATACGCTTTCACAAATCTGCTTCTCCCTAGGAGGTTGTGGACAATCATCCTTGTGGTGTCCCGCCTGGCCGTAGTTAAAGCACTTCCTTTCCCCAGGCTTTTCTCGACAGTCTCTGGCATAGTGGCCCTTCTTGCCACAACTAAAGCACTCGCCACCATTCTTATTCTTCTTATTCTGATCATCCTTGGTCGGGTTCTGCTTCCTCTTGTTCTGAGAATTCTTCTTGCCTTCACCGCCTGCTTGTGGCTTTGGTTCCTCTGTAGATGCAATAGCAACTTTGGTCTTTGCCTTAGGGAAAAGGCTCTCTGACCTTAATGCCTTTCCTACAATAGACTCGAACGTCTCATCAATATGGTTTATAAGTCTTTCCCCTAAGTACCTATCTAAACCAGTTATGAACTTTTCGTTCTTCTTTTCGACTGTATCGATAAGGGACAATCTATATTTCGATAAAGTGTCGAATTCAGTGATATACTCCGAGACTGCTCTACCATTCTGCTTAAGCTCCAAGAACTTTCTGAACAATTCTGATTTATGAGCAGCTGGAATAAACTTATCACAAAAGCGAGTCTTAAACTGATTCCAAGTAACTTGATCCTCAGGAGTAGCTGGCTTAATAGCATTCCACCAATTCATAGCTCGTCCTTGTAGTTGACGCGATGCTAGCTTCCTCTTCATTGCGTCTTCGATTCCCAAATCTTCAACGATGCGCTCATAACTATCTAGCCAATCTTGAACTTCTCTAGCCGACTCCGTTCCGTGGAACGGCTTCCCACCAAGGCTAGTATAATCCTTGTTTAGCTTGGCGAAATCGACCCTAAGCGCCTGCACTGCTGCACCACCACCATTTGCAGCATTAGGAACGGCTCCCCGAGCATCCCTAAGAATCTCTCTCATGAGGCCAGTAAACATCGTCCTCATCTCAGCAGCATTCCTATTATTGGCTCCTCTACCAGTACCCCTCGTATATCGGCTCATCGTTCATTCTGTAAAGAGAAAACGATTAACCATCTCCATAGTGGTGCTAGTGCAATGTGACTTCATCCTTAGCTATACTAATAGTATATATATATATATAGCTTTTGTAAACCAAAATAATCACAAATACGCGCTCTCATATACGTGTACTATCTCTCACTGATGACTTCCCTATGTTAACTATGCAACGTAGAGCTCTGATACCAAGTGTGACGGTCCGCCCCACATTAACCGACATTTCCTCCGAAAGAGCGTTGTACACATGTCCGCTAGCACAGGACGGTCGTCAAAGAAAGGAAGGAAGATGAAAGAACTAACAAAGAAACCTGTAGAATGTCTCACAGCGCATGGAATAAAATATAATAGTAACATACTTGACATAAAACAGGCGAGACAGTGCATAAGCTGAAAACTAAAACCATCATCATCATAGCAGCAGAAATCCAAAATACAGATTATGATCCAACATCATTATTACAACTTTAAAACTGTCTCTAAAGCAAAAGAAAGTAAAAGAAGGAGGTACACTACTAATGCCCAAGCAGTGACCTTCAACAACACAGGGGGAATATCTATATATCATACATGGGAGCCTCCTGCTCGTCTCCGGTACAACTACTCGTGCATACCACCTAACCTGTCTCTAGTCTTCTCGTTTAGAAGCACCCAGAGTAATAAGAAGAGACATAAAACTCTGGGTCAGACAAAAATTTGGTATGAGCGATAAGCAATAAAACAAAACAATAACAGGTATAATCCAATCATACCTGAACCTGGACCTGCAACCAAAGAGTTAGCACTGCACACCGTACGATACTCTAAGGTGCCACTAACATATGGTGTAAAGATACGGGGAAGGGGGTGTGCATGTCATAGTGATGGAAAACGATCAAGCATAGCAACCATCCTCACATCTCTCACTCAGTGCGTAAAGAATACGATATCCACTATTTGGTCACCTAATCCTTTGGGCCCTGACAGAGTCCAACCCCGTACAACTATCACTACAAGCCCACTATTCGTCTCTCAGTGGTGAACCAAAGTTATGAATACCGACAACCCCTGTCTCTCAGTGGTGAACCAAAGTTATGTATACCGACAACCCCTTTGCACACATCCCGTAGCAAAGTCCAACCATGAAGTTAACTCGTTGGTTTCCAACTGGATCCTGAGTTTTACTTCCCATTTGGACTACCTTTGCATCTCGGGTTCTAGTCGTCTTCGGATCGGTTCGGTCTTCGCTCTTCACTTTGCTTCGGATCGGTTCGTCCATGTCAACTCCTCTAGTTCGGATCGTGGGCACCCATTGGGATCAGGTCGGATCGGGTCGTGGCACATGACCAGCTCGTGGCTCCTCCTCTTAAGCGGATCGGTTCAGATGAGTACACAGGTTCGGAGGCGGGTCGGATCGTGACTTCGTGGCGCACTCCAGGAGAACGGGTCGGGTCGGAGCTGCATGGCGCTCCACGGTTCGGATCGTACTCCCCTTCTCCGATCTGATCTGGTTCGGCTAATTTCCTGCACTTCTTTCAACGACTGTTTTACGCCACACGACGGCGTTTTCGGCCATTCTAGCTGTTCTAAACAATCACAAAGCATACCATATAGCCATTGCATAAACATCCAGAAACAGCAAAACAACAACATGATATGTCAAAATGGATCAAACATACCCAAAAACCCTTATTTTCCCTTTAAGCATGTTTAACAACAACTAATGATAAGATTAGTAAAACTTAACCAAATCGAACCAAATTTCTATTAGAGCCCTAAACTAATATTTTAGAATTTTACAAAAAAAATTCCAGATTTTTATGATGCGAAATTTCGCTAATTATCACTAATCACCCCTTAATCCCCTAAATTCCGGGATTAGCAAAATTAGTCCAAATTAACCCAAATTCATATTAGAGACATAAAATAATATTCTGGAATTTCACAAATTTTTCTAGATTTTTCTAAGTTATAATTCCGCTAATTACCCTAATTAGCCATAATTAGTGAAAAACAATGCAAATCACTCACCTTTGCCACAAATTAAACTATAGATCTGAAATATCCTCTATTTTGGGTCGAATCCCAATGCTTAGCAGCAACCCCAACTCTGATTTGATGCTATCTTGGCTTGGTTTGGTGTTGATTTGCTTAATTAGTGATTAGGAATGATAAAAATGGTGTTTTGGGAGCGATTTAGAAGACGGAGGCCATTGCTAGAGCTCAAGGGAGGTTTGTGGCGGCTGGAAAAATGAGAAGGAGCTATTCTCTAACTCATTTCAGACCTCCCATAACCCTAATCCCGAAATGAGTTATGGGCTTAGCTGTTAATCACTCTAATAAGGCCCGGTTAAGCTGTTTTTCACCTTCTAAAACTTGTTTCAGCTATATCTCCCAAACGGTGAGTCCGTTTGGATAATGTGACCACTCTACGGAAAGTTAAACCATCATCCGAATCTAATGAAAGTGGTTTCAGGTCAAAACTCCTTACAAATCAAAAGTTATGGCCAAAACAAGATCAGCTAGGGGCAAAATGGTCATTTAAAAATCGGCAAAAATCATGAACATGGGAAATGACCCCAATAGTCGTCTCCCAAAGTTACATGACCATACGACTTCGTATGTGAGAGAAATAAATATTCTACGATCCTTCGATGCGTAAAATGCGGGTCATTACAATGAGAAATAGAAAAAAAGAAAAGTTAGAATAGAAGAAAAACGAAGAACACAAATCTCACAGCGGAATGAATAAAATATATTAAACAACATAACTTTTGAAATACAAATCAGTAAATGCAGATACAAACCATTATCAGAGCACAACAATTATAAACACATGTTTCCAAATACAAACATAGTACAGAGCGGAAATGTGATAGTTTATAGCTAACTGGTGAAGCCTCCTGCTTCCAGCTCTTCCAAGTGAATCTGAAAAATCCCGACTACTTGACTGCCCGTACAATTTTGGGCACCCAAGAGTTTAGGGAAAACAAACAAAATAAACTTTGGGTCAGTCATGGGACTGGTGTGAGTAAACTCCAATCATTTGTTTAACTTTAAAAATCCTTTCGAAAGGAATGATAATCGTAAGACCGATCCACACATAAACACGAATGGTTTTTACCTTACGATAACCCAAAATATTTTTGATATCAAATCCAGTGATATTATAATAATGTGTATATCAAATAAATAGAATCTAGCGGAACGGTTGCATCTCACGCTCCATATATATAATATAAATTCAAAAACCGCATGGCGCTTATTGGAGATTGGATTTCCAACATGACAAGGTATGGAACCACCTTCCGATAGTCTATCTCTAGAGGGGAATACACTGGGTTCAACAAGAACATCTTGCAACCCCGCCCACACATAACCGACCACTCATTTCGCTTGAGTGTATCAAATGTATATCACCAATGGTTGGGATCAGCAACTGTTTCCCGAAAAGGGACAACATCGATAGATTAAAGAAGTAAAAGGAATTTCTCTAGATATGTGATTATACACTCAAATGGGAGCGACCCACATAGCCATGTTGCCTGTCCGATTTTTGTCATTTCCCAGTTGTTGGGGCCTGAGGCTACGATTATTTATCATTCCTTGATAGCACAATCACTTTGAATGCCACATTGTCAGATCCGTTAATCACTAACTGATTTGCACAAATACATTTTGGATATTATGCTAAGAGAATAAATTCTCCGCCACCATATATATCTATATAGACCAACATATGTGATTATTGGAAATACTCTGTCAGACACTCGTCCACACGTTGGTTCTGGGGCTGAACGAGACCGAAGGCACAATTTCTGTTAATAGAAAAAGTCCTTGCACTTTACTCCATCTTCGATTATCTTCATATAATTTGATTCGCAACGCTACTGGCAATACGGAGTGGTTCTCGGATAACAATCCAACCGGTCTCTCCATATTGACAACGATATTGGTAAATACTTCGATAGTCGGTTATTTAACAATCGAAGAAAAATAAACAAAACATTCCATCCATCAAACAAATCACTGGGCCTCTTAATAAATATTTCATTAATTAAATCACTTCTTCATTTCCTTACAAATATTTGTTAACCAAATATTTTCAATAATCATCTTGGTCTCTTACGCTGTTTGGAAAACATTTCCATATTTTGCCATTTTTATTTTCTATACTTAGAAAATATCCTTTATTAATAATTGGAAAATATTCCAATTACTTCTCTGTTTCACGACCATTCATTTCTATACTTAACAGATAATTATCTTTATATTTCCAAAATTCCACTTACTTGGGTTAAAACGAATGCTATGTAAAACATCGCTGCAACAACCCAAAATACTACATTCGACTACATTTCTTTAAACCTTTCTCTTCGAGACTGAATCTTGCTATTTATCAGGTAATAATGTAATCAATCGAGTTGGGGTATAATTACCTCTCAGACCTTGATTGAAAATATTATAAACTTCAAAACAGACAAGACCGCTAACTCGAATAATCAACATCATATTAAACCAATTTTCCATTTCTAAAACGAATATACATTTCTTTTTCTATTTTTACCAGATTTAATTATAGATTTCCTTTTTGTTTATAATATTCTATTTTTAATTCCATTTCCTTATCGAATTCTATATATATATATATATTTATACATTGATTACTAGTTATCCAATTCTCTTAAAAATAATCTAACTCCTTAAATTTCCGGAAAAATTCGCCATTGTAATTACCCGGAAATTCTGAGCCAATTTAAAAATTTTATTTTGGCTATTTTAATGAATTTTGATTATTTAAAATGAATTATTTTAAATAATAACTACGAAAAATTTATTTTCGACGAAGTTAAAACGATTGAATTTATTTTAATTATATAACAAGCCTGAAATGGCGCGGTGGTTTGAAATTTCGATTTCGAATTTCAAATGAAGATACATAATTCATTTTAAGTCGGAATTGGACGAAACCAAAAATATCTAAATCTGTTTGACGATATCTTCCTAACGGATGTAAGAAACTGAGATTTCACTTTAGAAGTTGAAAGATATGTCCAGTTTTAAATTCAGAAAAGTCGCTGTGGAATTTATATATATTTCAATATATATAAAGGCCTTTGAAAATGGAAATTTGCAAACGATCTTGGTTTTCGACGAAACCACTTTTGTTGGATCTGGGATGTCTAGTTATTGCTAGGTTTCAAAATTCGTAATTTTTCGAATCAATATGCGAGCGTGGCGAAGTAAAACGCATTTGACCAGTTTTAGTTGATTTTAATTGACTGGAAAATGGCCATTTTTCAAACGGTCTCGGAATTGGGCGAAATCAGTTTTGTTAGGACCGTATCGTCAATACGAAGCTAGAAAATATTTTTTGGGAATTTTCAGAGTCCGTACGTGGCCTTGGTAAATTGAAATGTACGTTTGAATTGAATATATATATTTATATTTTAATTTGAACGAAAACTGATCGAAAGGAGCGAATCAGCCTGCGATACATATCCCATTATGTTCGGAATGGGGGTAAATATCTAGGGACAACAGTCGGTGAGTTTATATCGGAGTTCGAAAAGAAAAGTAACTTTTTGGGGAAAATTTAATAATATTATAAATTATTATATATTCCTCCTTTTCCCCTTCCCCCCCCACCCGTTGACCTCAGGAAAAATAAAAAAAAGAAAAAAAAACCATCGCTCCCTGAACCCCCCCCCCCCGGATTCAGAACGTGCCGCCTGGTCCCCCACCACTACCGAGACTGGCGCCGACCCCCCCTTTTTTTCCCTCCGATCCTCTCTCTACTTCCCCTCCCTCCCCTTAGCTAATCCGCGAGTCCCATCTCTACAAGCCGAACCCTAGACCCCCGAGACCCAAAATCAGTCGCGCCCCCCTTTTTCTGGCCACCGCCGCACCGAGCTACGGAGCCCCGCCACCAACGGCCAGCCAACGCCACCCCCGAGCCTCCCCCCCTGCGCGCAAGCCCTCCATCCGCCTATAGTCCCCAGCTCCTCCCTGTAGGTTAGTTTTTAGTTTTTATTCATTTACTTGTTTTAATTAGATTTTCAATTTGTTTGCAAAAAAAAGGGAAAGAACTGATTTTTAATAAGAAATGCTTTGATTTTTTTTATTATGAAAAAAGTGAGTTTTAATTCATAGGAGATGTGATTTTTAACACATGAAAGATTATATTTTTTATGTAAAAAAATATGATTTTTACTTAGGTGGAGTATTAAAAATATGATTTTTATTCATGTAGAGTAATAAAAATATAATTTTTATTATATTGCTAGCAAGATAAAAGTAGAATTTTTATCTATATAGTAGCGGTGTAAAAATAGAATTTTTATCTATATAGTAGCGGTGTAAAAATAGAATTTTTATCTATATAGTAGCGGTGTAAAAATAGAATTTTTTATCTATACAGTAGCGGTGTAAAAATAGAATTTTTATCCATATAGAGTGATTATAAAAATGTGATTTTTATATGCATAGCTACAATATAAAAATGTGATTTTTATATATGTAGTGGCTACGGTCGATGAAACTGACAAAAGGCGAGCACGACGAAGATTTCTACATAAGAAGAGTCGTGGCGTTTGGTTTAGCTAGTCGGTGAGAACTCCTCACTTTTATTTTTATTTCTAGTTCGAAATATATACTAGGATGCAGACGGTGTTTAGTAACACCCGACACCCGTCGTCCACAGACCATGGATGACTTGTTTGATTGATGTATTTTGAAAATTGATTGTGTGATGTGGATTGAATAAATATTTTATAGTTAAAAATATATTTTTTAACGTGTATATAAAATAAAATATTTATAAACAAATCGGACGATTTGTTTATATACACACATTTGACTGATATTGATTGGGACGATAAATTTTACACATCGCCCAACTGCACAAATAGAACCTGTGTTTGTTGTTTGAAAACCCCACACGGGTATTGGGATGAAATACGACATACACTAATCCCATTAATTAGTTGTATGTCGATTGATTGATTGACAGGCTGTGTAAGCGTTGAATATTTATATTCAATGCTTATACAGTGTAGAATGCACTCTGGATGATGGATTGTTGCTTTCATTATTGTTATGCACATTTGTTGTGTGAAATCCATATAATCACATTATATGGTAATTGACTGTGTCTGATTCCAGTTCAGAATTATCGAATATTTTAAAATAATATCCAGTGAATATTGAAATGTGAAGTTGTGTTAAGTAGTTAAACGCCATTTTAACACGAACGGGAATTTTGTCGATTTTATTCATTTTACAATGAATATTGAAAGTGATTTCAAAATCTGATAGTTTGAAATGAATTGAAATTCGAATTAAACTGAATAGAATCGAAATTCAAATTAAACTGAAATGAATTGAAATTCGAATTAAACTGAAATGAATTGAAATTCGAATTAAACTGAATAGGATTGAAATTCGAATTAAAGTGAATAGAATCGAAATTTGAATTAAACTGAATAGAATCGAAATTCGAATTAAACTGAATAGAATCAAAATTCGAATTAAACTGAATAGAATCGAAATTCGAATTAAACTGAATAGAATCGAAATTCAAATTAAACTGAATAGAATTGAAATTCAAATTAAACTGAATAGGATTGAAATTCGAATTAGATTGAAATAGATTTGAAATCGTTTTGAATTGAATTTAAAACGTATTGAAATTGAACTGAAATCGATTTGAATTGAAACTGATTTGAATTGAAATTGATTTGAATTGAAATCGAGTTGGAATGAATTTAAAAACGAATTTATATTGGAAAATTCAATTTTGATTCGAAATTGAATATGAAGTTGAAATCGTTTCGAAAAGGAATTTAAAACGATTTATAAAATACGTTTTGAAAGGAAATTGACAAAATAATATATATATATATATATATTATACATAATGGCCTGAATAGAACGCGCCGCGCTGCGGCAGTTCGCGAATTTCGACCATTGACTTCGAATGGACATTGCGGGAGATCCGACCGTCGGATTCTCCTAAAACCAGAACCGTTGGGTTCGTATCGAAAAGAGCTTTCTAACGAATATTAGAGATTTGAAATCTAAAGGTTGGATTTGGAATTATGTCCAAATCAAATTTGGAAAAGGTCGTTGTAAGTGCAGTTCGATGGCCGTTGATGGAAATTGACTATACGGGCCTTGATAAAATTATTAAAAATAGTAATAATTTGTGTAAAATCATAAGAAATGATTTGTGAAGAATTGGGATGAAAAACTCCATATTTGAAAAGATAAAAGTAGATTTTTATCGAAATGAACTAGTCTTGAACTAGAATAATAATTTGTTTATTTTTAAAATAAATAAATTGGATTTGAAATGATTTTGAAAATAACCAGAATTTCCAATAATTGAATTGGAATGGATTTGAATCGAAATCGTCTTTGGAATATTTCGATGTTGGATATCGGGATTATACAGATATTGTTATGGAAATTTGAAAGATATATTTATATCGTTATTTCCAATACGACATTTGTTGGTCGTAGAATTTGATATTGAATATAAGCCGATATATTTTCTATTCAGAGCCTTGTATTTAATATCAAATGGGATTTGGGTTTGTCATGAATGGTGTCTTCATTAACACTGTTCTTAACCCCAGTTGAGAAAAAGATTAAATCTTTTTATTTAGATTTAATGAAGGGTACCAATTAAATAATATTTAATTGGAATTGAATTGGTATTGATTTTTGGGTTTATCGTGAACATTGTTTTAAATAACACTTGTTCTTTAGCCCGATAATTAATGGAATGTGATTTTGGGTTGTCGCGAATGGTATCTTCAATAATACTGTTCTTAGACCCAAAGGAGTTAAGAAAATCAGAAACTAACTGGGGATTAGTTAAGTTGAATGGTTTCTGGGGTATTGATCTGATGTTGGTTTCGGCCTTCGGGGTTAATACTTAGGGAATTGCTCACTTGCTAATTTACGGTTAGGGACGGATTGAAATGTGATGTGATTTTGGGTTTATCGTGAACTGTGTTTTAAATGACATTGATTCTTTAACCCAGTTAAAGATTAAAACTTTGTGGAGTTTTAATGAATCTTTAATTAGATTGAAAAGATCGAGAATGGAGTATCATCGGTTCTTGTTGCAGTCATGATGGGTGGTTCTCGCTTCGCGGTTTGGTGGCGAACGGGAGACTCTTACCCCCACATGTCCCTTGCGGGGGTTGGTTAGGCAGTGGCCGGGAGGCTCGAGAGGGTCGCCGTAAAACAAGTGTACTGGGGGACCAATGTAAGCCAAGGTGGGTTTTACCTGCTGAAATGGAGGATGAAGGGATGGTTGCAAAGCCTACCGGATTTCTCCATAACCTCCTTTGTACCGGAAAATAGTTCGAACCTCAACTTGCCTCTCTAGGTCCTTTCCTTTCAAAAAGAAAATCAAAAAGCCAAGTGGCTTGCCGATTTGGCGCATAAAACCTCGTATGGAATTTAAACATGTACCTTTTTGTCGGGCACATAAATTATAATCTTCATACACTTCATTCCAAACCTGCTTGATCTATGTTCACCTGTTTTCAATCCAATTCAACTCAATCCAATCATTTGAATTCAGTTTCGCCCATTTATTCTTTAATTAGCTTCTTAGCCTATTTCACTTGTTATTTGAACATATCATGTTCGTATGTATTTTTAGTTTGCTTATAAATCAATTGAATCCCATTATCATTTTAGGTTTCATATTCGATTTCGGATATGAAATTCACAAGTCTCCTTTACTTATCAAAAGAAATATCTCGATCTAAAATTCGATTAACAAATTATTCTTCCACTTAGTTAATTCTATTCAAAAATAAATAACTGATTTTGTTTCAAAAATCATTTCACTTACTTCACTGGAGTTCATATTTATTTTATATCTCCAGTCTAGATTTTTCTAATGGCAATTCGGATTTTATTTCCTTAAAATCCTTTTACTTATTTAAATAAAACGTTATGGCTATATTATGGTTCTGGAGTTGTTTTTCTGAAAGTTTGATTTTGACATAACTCAAAATCTACTAGACGAAATCCAGAATTTCTCTTCCATTAGAAAACTATTATCAAATCGGTCCTGACGTTTCTTGTTTCAAAGAATTCTGACTTAAATTGAGTTTTATATACTCAATTGAAGTTCAAAACGTCAATTTACGAACTACCGCGCTGCGGTGATTTCGTTCTAATTATATGTATATATAAACGTTTAAACTTCATTTAAGATAAATTCAACTCCCTTCTAATATATTTTTAAAATATATCGAACCAATTTTTCCAATTCAACTCAATAATTCTAATTATCTATAATCGTCGACTTTTCCTTTCTCGGTAATATATTTATTTATACTTTGATCATCTATTTTTAATTCCAATTCCTTTTATAAATAAATTATTTAAAAAAAATCGATATAATCGAACTTCAATTATAAACCCATTAAATTCTTCTCAATTCAGCTTATATTCTGAATTCCGAAGTATAGTAAATCGATTTGTTTCAAAACACTTCCCAACTTACTTTTAAATTCCTATTTGAATTTAAATGTTTCAAATTATCCAAATGATAATTTATTTTACCAAATTTATAACACTATTTATAAATTCAACTTCCTTGTTTCATATATTTAAACAAGTTCCCTTTTCAAATTCCTATTTAAAACTCCATCCCTTTGATATTCTGAATTGCGGAATAAAAACAGTTGTTCCCTTTCAAATGATTTCAAATTCTATTTTTAAATTCATATTTGAATTTAAATATTCAAATTATCTCTTGATAATTAATTCATTATATTTATAAACATCATTGTATAAATTTCCTTGTTTTATATTTAAACAAGTCTATTTCGAAATCTATTTAAAACCAAAATCTTTTTTTGGAAATTTCTATTTATAATAACTTATATATATAACACCCAATTTATTTTCAAATTCAATTTAACTTTTATTTAAATAAATTCGAATTAATCGAATTCAAATCATAAATCCTTACGGATTTATTTAGTTCAATTTATATTCTGAACATCAGAATAAATTCCATCATTTATTTCTTTAAAACGATTTCCCCATTTCTATTTTTGAATTCACATTTGAATTTAAATATTCAAATTATCCAAATGATAATTTTTCCACTTTATTTATAAACACTATTTATAAATTCATTTCAAATCTCGTATTATTAATTCACAAACAACGTTTATAATTTCACTACTTTGTTTATGTATTCAAACAAGTTAATACATCTATAGTCCAATTGAAATTCAAATTCTATTTTAGAAAATAGTTTTCCCTTTTTAAATTTCAAAACCCTATTTATGATATTTTATAAATTACCGTTTAGGCCCAGTGATATTTTAAACATCCAAAATAACCAATTATCAATCATAGATTTCCTATACATCATATATGATAATATATGAAAACAAACAATAAATAATATTTTTGAGGAATCCAGTCGACCTGTTTTCCTGCATCCACAGACGTTAGCCAACATAAATAATACTCATCCTGCTTCAAGGTAGGATATCACGGTATGAAGGTCATCCACTATATATATTGTGGGGCGCATAGGGAAATCATCCGCTAATGATACCGCGGGCATCCGCTAATGATACTACGGGAATCCAACCAATCACCAATATATATATACTAGCCACAAACAACAATCCTAAATAACTAATATATATTAAATAATAGCCACAGTAATATTTTAATGCAAGCAAACAACCATCAATTATTTTTAACGACTAAAAATAATTCTAAATAATAAATTGAGTGAGATTTATTCACCGTGGTTTTCATTTGTCGCTTTTACGTTTTGGATTTGTTTAACTTCGAACAACGTTCGAATTTATTTCTAGAATCTCTACTGGCTCCAAATGCACTAAATTAGCTTCATCTTGACGTCTACTTAACTAAGAATCAAACTGACTTCATTTTGGTTGAATCTATTATTTCATGATATATATATTAGTATTATGAGTTTGGATATAATTAAACTAATTTAATTTAACTTAAATTCATTAACTAAACTGAACTAATTATATTCAATACCTTTCACTCCTTCATGTTTTCAAACATAACCCTCTACAAACCCCTGCTTTCCTCATGTCGCCACAACTTGCTGGCAAAACCCACCTCCACACAGCAGCTTTCCAACCCCTTCATTGACACTACTCCACCAAGTCCTTCGGTGACAAATGTCCAGACCACTCCCTTTACTACCTCAAAAACACAAACCAACCTTATTCAAACAACAGAACAACTACTGATAATTACTTATGAACGTAACCCCTCCCATCCATCGCAAACACCATTTCATCCTCATCTGCGAACCTACTCCAATAACTGACCTCCATCGTCGAACTTCCCAAATACAAAATTACACCGAAACCCTCCAGTATTTTATCTGACCGTAACCTACGCCCCCGCATCGATTAACTATGATAACACAACGGCCATCCTCAACACTGCCGCCTCCACCAATCAATTCCACATCGCTCCATTTTTCCACTGGACATCAGAGTGCCCATCTCGAACAACTTTCCTCGCCGTGACCTAACTGTAGTGCGTCCTCCTCTGTCGCGACTTTATTTTGGACATCGAAGCTCCTCAAATTGACTTATCCCAGTCACAACCAACTCCATTTACATCGATCTCTACCGAAGCCATCAATCGATGCTGCGTTCGAGGTTAAATCTCCAGACAACTATAGGAGCCTCGCGATTTGTTTAGGATTTGTGATTTTGGATTTTATATTGAATTTGGAAGGACTGAAGAGGATACCGAAGTTGGGTGCTTTATTTCGTTCAGACGAAATCAAATGAAAAGGGAAGTTGGATTTTCTTCATTCAATTTATAAGGAAACGAGCAGATAAATTTCAAGGCTTTCTATTTTTATTTGATGAATGAAAGAACAGAACCGGTTGGTTTAAGTAGAAAAACATACTTAAGGTAGAAGGAATAGGTGATCGCGCAGTACAGTTAGGCTTTAGGCTTGCAATGATAAAGAGTTTTGCAGTGTACCTTTAGCTTAGGAAGGAAGGAATTTATTTTATAATAAATTTTATCCTATTATAAACCGGTATCCTTTAATTTAAAATAACACTTGATTTTGAACTCCTTACTGAACCCAGCAACTGACATTTTTAGGGTTATACCACTATTCCGGACACACCGGGACAAGTTTCAAAGCCTCATTTAATCATCTGGAGAAGATATTAATTTAAACCGATAAATTAAATTCAAAAAAGTTAATTATTTGATAATAAATTATTATTATCATCTATAAATTCAAATAGAATTTATATTGATCACCTAAATCTTTTTGATTCAGTTTTAAATTTTGAATTCAGTTAAATTCATTTTTGTATTACGATGATTATATATATTCAAAATAAATCGTATATCGATTATTAAATCGATAAACTAAATATAAAATCTATTTATATTATCAACTATATATTTAAAATAAATATTAAATATTCAAAAATAAATCGACCGAAATTTGGGTCGATACGTTCTTCCCTCCTTAAAAGAATTACGTCCCCGAAATTACTAAGGTAGGAAAAATGTTTCAAACCCCTTTAACCTTTCAAAATCCATTTATGTTGAACTCAACATCTTATATTTCTACAACTTTAATTTTACCAAAACCTTTGGTTTGCATTTACATTGCACACAATATGTGCTCACATTCAATTAATCTGAATGATTTACAATCAATTCATATTCCATTCAAATTGATTCTGATCAATTTATTCACTTCGATCCATTTAACTTGCTAAGTTAAATTTAAATTCCAGAATTTAAATACCCGGGTTTCATTTCAAATCATTTGAAATAACATAAATATATACCTATATTTGCATTTCAAATTCAAAACATTTGAATTTTTCAAATCGACTTGTTTTCTTTCAAACAAATTTCCATCAAAAACTTTTCTAAGGTAGAAATCCACCACTGAGAAACTTGAAAGTGAATACTGATGATGCTGCATTCATTATTAGAATTATTTTCCAGCTACTGAAGTGAGTTCAGTGTTTAAACAAATTCAAAACCCATTCAAAATCTTTTTAAAACAAAGCTATATTGTTCTAATATACTTCAAAAAATATTTCCAACTTTCCAGGATTTTAAATTCCAAATTCTGGTTTGAATTTAAATCCAATTCATGTCATTTGTATATATTATTCATGTACAAATTTTATTTTGGTTATATATAACCATCTCATTTCTTATAATCTCATTGATTATAAAAACAACAAACACATCCACATAATATAATAATTCCAGAAAATTATTCTTTTCTATATCAAAATAGAATTTTGGGTAATATTATTTCATTTACCCACCTTAAAATAATACCATGTCGAATTTCTCTGTTAGAGTGTTTAGAAATTCCTATCGACTTCATGGCGTCCCACGATTCGATCAGAATTCACAAACCACTTAACAGACTAGCCAACACAATAAAACAATTTTTATATCAATTAACAAATACGCTCTCTCGTATATATACACTCAACTCATTCTAGGATACAACTGATCCTATCTATGATGAGCACATCCCACTAAAGCCTATGTATTCGCTCAACCTAAGCTCTGATACCAACTGTAATGGCCCGCAAATCCATACTATCTGAGTTGACTAATAACACCACATGTCCAACCCAAATTGTAGATAAATACGAATCATTATTAGAAAGAAGTAAGAGGATGAGAAATAGAAAGAAAAGTTAGAATAAAAGAAAAACGAAGAGCACAAATCTCACAGTGGAATGAATAAAATATATTAAACAACATAACTTTTGAAATACAAATCAGTAACTGTATATACATACCATTATCAGAGCACAACAGTTATTTATGGAACAGTTATAAAAACATGTTTCCAAATATAAACATGGTACACAGCGGAAATATGATAGTCTATAGCTAACTAGTGATGCCTCCTACTTCCAGCTCTTCCAAGTGAATCTGAAAAATCTCGACTACATGACTGCCCATACAAATTTAGGCACCCAAGAGTTTAGGGAAAACAAACAAAATAAACTCTGGGTCAGTCATCGGACTGGTGTGAGTAAACCCCAATCATTTGTTTAACTTTAAAAATCCTTTCGAAAGAAATGATAATCGTAAGACTGATCCACACATAAATACGGATGGTTTTTATCTTACGATAACCCAAAATATTTTTGATATCAAATCCAGTGATATTATAATAATGTCTACATCAAATAAATAGAATCTAGCGGAACGCTTGCATCTCACGCTCCATATATATAATATAAAATCAAAAACCGCAAGGTGCTTATTGGAGATTGGATTTCGAACATGACAAGGTATGGAACCACCTTCCAATAGCGTATATCTAGAGGGGAATACACTGGGTTCAACAAGAACATCTTGCAACCCGGCCCACACATGACCGGCCACTCATTTCGCTTGAGTGTATTGAATGTATATCACCAACGGTTGGGATCAGTAACCATTTCCCGAAAAAGGACAACATCGATAGATTAAAGAAGTAAAAGGAATTTCTCTAGATAGATGATTATACATCCTAATGGGAGCGACCCACATAGCCATATCGCCTGCCCAATTTTTGTCATTTCCCGGTTGTTGAGGCCTGAGGCTACGATTAATTATCATTCCTTGATATCACAATCACTTTGAATGTCACATTGTCAGATCCGTTAATCACTAATTGATTTTCACAAATACATTTTGGATATTATGTTAAGAGAATAAATTCTACGCCACCATATATTTCTATACAGACCAACATATGCAATCATTGGAAATACTCTGTCAGACACTCGTCCGTACACGTTTGTTCTGCGACTGAATGAGACCGAAGGCACAAATTCTATTAATAGAAAAAGTCCTTGCACTTTACTCCGTCTTCGATTATCTTCATATAATCTGATTCGCAACGCTACTGCCAATACGGAGTGGTTCTCGGATAACAGTCCAACCGGTCTCTCCATATTGACAACGATATTGGCAAATACTTTGATAGTCAGTTATTTAACTATCGAAGAAAAATAAACAAAACATTCCAACCATCAAACAAATCACTGGGCGTCTTAATAAATATTTCATTAATTAAATCACTTCTTCATTTCCTTACAAATATTTGTTAACCAAATATTTTCAATAATCATCCTGGTCTCTTACGCTGTTTGGAAAACATTTCCATATTTCGCCATCTTTTATTTTCTATACTTAGAAAATATCCTTTATTAATAATTGGAAAATATTCCAATTACTTCTCCGTTTCACGACCATTCATTTTTATACTTAGGAAATATTTATCTTTATATTTCCAAAATTCCACTTACTTGGGTTAAAACGAATGCTATGTAAAACATCGCTACAACAACCCAAAATACTGCATTTGACTACATTTCTTTGAACATTTCTCTTCAAGAATGAATCTTGCTTTTTATCAGCTAATAATGTAATCAATCGAGTTGGGGTATAATTACCTCTCAGACCTTGACTGAAAATATTATTAACTTCAAAACTGACAAGACCGCAAACTCGAATAATCAACACCATATTAAACCAATTTTCCATTTCTAAAACATATATACATTTCTCTTTCTATTTTTACCAGATTTAATTATAGATTTCCTTTTTGTTTATAATATTCTATTTTTAATTCCGTTTCCTTATCGAATTCTATATATATATCGATACATTGATTTCTAGTCATCCAATTCTCTTAAAAATAATCTAACTCCTTAAATTTTCGGAAAAATTCGCCATAACCTCCTTTGTACTGGCAAATAGTCCAAACCACAACTCACCTCTCTAGACCCTTTCCTTTCAAAAAGAAAATCAAAAAGCCAAGTGGCTTGCCGATTCGGCGCATAAAACCTCATATGGAATTTAAACATGTATCTTTTTTGTCAGGCACATAAATTATAATCTTCATACACTTCATTCCAAACCTGCATGATCTATGTTCACCTGTTTTCAATCCAATTCAACTCAATCCAATCGTTTGAATTCAGTTTCGCCCATTTATTCTTTAATTAGCTTCTTAGCCTATTTCACTTGTTAATTGAACATATCATGTTCATATGTATTTTTAGTTTGCTTATAAATCAATTGAATCCCATTTTCATTTCAGGTTTCATATTCGATTTCGAATATGAAATTCACATGTCTCCTTTACTTATCAAAAGAAATATCTCGATCTAAAATTCGATTAACAAATTATTCTTCCACTTAGTTAATTCTATTCAAAAATAAATAACTGATTTTATTTCAAAAGTCATTTCACTTACTTCAATAGAGTTCATATTTATTTTATATCTCCAGTCTGGATTTTTCTAATGGTAATTCGGATTTTATTTCCTTAAAATCCTTTTACTTATTTAAATAAACCGTTATGGCTTTATAATGGTTCTGGCGCTATTTTTATGAAAATATGATTTTGACATAACTTAAATCTATTTAACGAAATCTAGATTTTTCTCTTCCATTAGAAAACTATTATCAAATCGGTCCTAACGTTTCTTGTTTCAAAGAATTCCGACTTAAATTGAGTTCTACATACTCAATTGAAGTTCGAAACGCCAATTTACGAACTACCGCGCTACGACGAGTTTGTTTTAATTTTATATATATAAAAACATTTAAATTTCGTTTAAAATATATTCAACTCGCTTATAATATATTTTTAAAATATATTAAACCAAATTTTCCAATTCAACTCAATAATTCTGATTATCTATAATCGTCGATTTTTCCTTAATCAGTAACATATTTATTTATACTTCGATCTTATATTTTTAATTCCAATTCCTTTTATAAATAAATTATTTAAAAAAATCGATATAATCGAATTTCAATTTTAAACCCATTGAATTCTTCTCAATTCAGCTTATATTTCGAATTCCGAAATATAATCGATCGTTTTGTTTCAAAACACTTCCCAACTTACTTTTAAATTCCTATTTGAATTTAAATGATTCAAATTATCCAAATGAAATTTTATTTTACCAAATTTATAACACTATTTATAAATTCAACTTCCTTGTTTCATATATTTAAACAAGTTCCCTTTTCAAATTTCTATTTAAAACTCCATCCCTTTGATATTCTGAATGCGGAATAAAAACAATTGTTCCCTTTCAAATGGTTTCAAATTCTATTTGTAAATTCATATTTGAATTTAAATATTCAAGTTATCTCTTGATAATTAATTCATTACATTTATAAACACCATTTTATAAATTTCCTTGTTTTATATTTAAACAAGTCTATTTCGAAATCTATTTAAAACCAAAATCTTTTTTTGGAAATTTCTATTTATAATAACTTATATATATAACACCCAATTTATTTTCAAATTCAATTTAACTTCTATTTAAATAAATTCGAATTAATTGAATTCAAATCATAAATCCTTACGGATTTATTTTAGTTCAATTTATATTCTGAACATCAGAATAAATTCCATCGTTTATTTCTTTAAAACGATTTCCCCATTTCTATTTTTAAATTCACATTTGAATTTAAATATTCAAATTATCCAAATGATAATTTTTCCACTTTATTTATAAACACTGTTTATAAATTCATTTCAAATCTCGTATTATTAATTCACAAACAACGTTTATAATTTCACTACTTGGTTTATGTATTCAAACAAGTTAATACATTTATAGTCCAATTGAAATTCAAATTCTATTTTAGAAAATAGTTTTCCCTTTTTAAATTTCAAAACCCTATTTATAATATTTTATAAATTACCATTTAGACCCAGTGATATTTTAAACATCCAAACTAATCAATTATCAATCATAGATTTCCTAACACATCATATATGAAAACAAACAATAAATAATATTTTTGAGGAATCCAGTCGACCTGTTTTCCTGCATCCACAGACGTTTGCCAACATAAATAATACCCATCCTCCTTCGAGGCAGGATATCGCGATATGAAGGTCATCCACTATATATATTTTGGGGCGCATAGGGAAATCACCCGCTAATGATACCGCGGGCATCCGCTAATGATACTGCGAGAATCTAACCAATCACCAATATATATATATATATATATATATATAATAGCCACAAACACCAATCCTAAATAACTAATATATATTAAATAATAGCCACAATAATAATTTAATGCAAACAACCGTCAATTATTTTTAATGACTAAAAATAATTCTAAATAATAAATTGAGTGAGATTTACTTACCGTGGTTTTCATTTGTCGCTTTTACGTTCTGGATTTGTTTAACTTCGAACAACGTTCGAATTTATTTCTGAAATCTCTACTAGCTCCAAATGCACTAAATTAGCTTCATCTTGACATCTACTTCACTACGAATCGAACTGACTTCATTTCGGCTGAATCTATTATTTCATGATATATATATATATATTAATATTATGAGTTTGGATATAATTAAACTAATTTAATTTAACTAAAATTCATTAACTAAAATGAACTAATTATATTCAATACCTTTCACTCCTTCATATTTTCAAACACAACCCTCTGCAAATCCCTGCTTTCCTCATGTCGCCACAGCTCGCTGACAAAACCCACCTCCACACAGCAGCTTTCCAACCCCTTCACTGTCATTGCTTCACCAAGTACATTGGTGACAAATGTCCAGACCACTCCCTTTACTACCTCAAAAACACAGACTGACCTTATTCAAACAACAGAACAACTACTGATAATTACTTATGAACGGAACCCCTTCCATCCATCGCAAACACCATTTCATTCCCATCTACGAACCTGCTTCAATAACTAACCACCATCGTCGAACTTCCTAAATCCAAAATTCCACCGAAACCCTCCAGTATTTTATCTAACTGTAACCTGCGCCACCCCATCGATTAACTATGACAATACAACGGCCATCCTCAACACTGCTGCCTCCACCAATCAATTCCATATCGCTCCATTTTTCCATTGATCAGAGTGCCCATCTCGAACAGCTTTCCTCGTCGCGACCTAACTGTAGTGCATCTTCCTCTGTCGTGACTTTATTCTAGACATCAAAGCTCCTCAAATTGACCGATCCCAGTCACACCCAACTCCATTTACATCGATCTCCACCGAAGCCCTCAATCGATGTTGCGTTCGAGGTTAAATCTCCAGACAACTATAGGAGCCTCGCGATTTGTTTAGGATTTGTGATTTTGGATTTTATATTGAATTTGGAAGGACTGAAGAAGATACCGAAGTTGGGTGTTTTATTTCGTTCAGACGAAATCAAATGAAAAGGGAAGTTGGATTTTCTTCATTCAATTTATAAGGAAACGAGCAGATAAATTTCAAGGCTTTCTATTTTTATTTGATGAATGAAAGAACAGAACAGGTTGGTTTAAATAGAAAACATACTTAAGGTAGATGGAATAGGTGATCGCGCAAGTACAGTTAGGCTTTAGGCTTGCAGTGATAAAGAGTTTTGCAGTGTACCTTTAGCTTAGGAAGGAAGGAATTTACTTTATAATAAATTTTATTCTATTATAAACCAACACCCTTTAATTTAAAATAACTCTTGATTTTGAACTCCTTACTGAACCCAGCAACTGACGTTTTTAGGGTTATACCACTATTCCAGACACGTCGGGACAAGTTTCAAAGCCTCATTTGATCATCTGGAGAAGATATTAATTTAAACCGATAAATTAAATTCAAAAAAGTTAATTATTTGATAAATAAATTATTATTATCATCTATAAATTCAAATAGAATTTATATTGATCATCTAAATCTTTTTGATTCAGTTTTAAATTTTGAATTCAATTAAATTCATTTTCATATTACGATGATTATATATATTCAAAATAAATCATATATCGATTATTAAATCGATAAACTAAATATAAAATCTATTTATATTATCAACTAAATATTTAAAATAAATATTAAATATTCAAAAATAAATCGATCGAAATCTGGGTCGTTACAATTGAGATGAATCAAACAAAATCGCTAAAAACCTCATAGTCAAATCGTGAAATAAATCACAAGGTGTTAGCCTACAAGTATTTTCTACCCAACCCAATGTTTGATATAAAAGCATACGTTCTCATAAACTGGTCGAGCACAATCCAAACGATCAATCAAAAAACATAAATGTCAAACCAAGTATATTTGGTTCATAATACTTTCAAATCATTTATTATGATTTAACATAATTTCTCCATATTTTTAATAATTTTAACATGACTTCTACAGTCGGTTTCCAATTTCAGTCACCGAACTATATCTATAGCGACCATTTCAAATATTCATTTGGACTTATCTTGAAAGCTAAGTGTCGGATTTCAAAACTTTTGTTTTTATTTAGTAGCTTTATTCATTTTGAACCGAACGCTTTCAGTTTTGGGAAAATCCGATGATTGGATCTCCTGGTATGTCCATTTGAAGTTAATGGTCGGAATTCGCGAAATCTCGCTGCGCAACTCGTCCTATTCAAATCATTTTATTATTTATAATAAAATTCCTCAATTCAATCCAAACATATTTTATAAAACGTTTATAAACTCGTTTTAAAAATGATTTCATTCTCCAATTCAATTTTAAAACAAAATTGAACATTCCATATTATTATAATATTAATATAATAATATTTTCCAATTCATATTCATGGTATAAATTTCTGTGTCAACAATATGAACACATCCATATCAACGGGCATCCATCATCCAATAATTATAATTCAATGTTAACACTTATATTCATGGTTTTATAATATTAACAATATAAATTGTAAATATTATCCATCATCTAATAAACAAACATTGCAATCACAAGGAATCAATAATAATCAAATAAGATTACAATAACTTAAACAAAACAGGCGAGGGAGTTTCTCACATTGATCGGTTTGACATCGTTATAAAACAATTATTTTAATTAAATTAAGCCGAGCGTTTAATTTAATCAAAATTTTCCACTAGCTCCAAATTTGTCCAAGTTAGCTTCACTGCGTAGTGTTTGTTTTATGATTCCAACGCATCGAACGACACTCAGTTCTGTTAAAGCAATCACAAGTTACAACATTTATAAGTATTCACATTTTAAATGAATCATTAATTAGTTAACCAAAGTTAATTAGAAACTAATTACTAAAATTAAGCCTAATCCCTACATTAGCTTATGTTAATCCTCCCTTCACTTCGTTCTTCTTCCTGGAACGTGACTGAACCCACTTCGACACCAAAACCTCCACGTCGCACCTCCATGCCCCTAGACCTCGATCGACGACCACCACGTGACATCCCTACGCATCACCTGCCCCCGCCGTGAGCCCCGGCGAGCTGGTCGCCCCTCCCTTGCCTAAAAACCCCCTCGAACGTGGGCGACTGGAGCTCAAAATTCGAACGATCCAGGCCACGAGAACTCATCATCCTTATATAAAATCAAAGATCAAACTTTTCTCTACCATTTTCATTTTGAGGTTAGGGTCTAATTCATGACCAATTGGAAGTAATTAAAGGATTAAAAAGGAATAATTCTAGCCATTGAAATAGTTAAGCGGCGGCTATTGACCTAGGTTTAGGGTATTTGGGGGTATTTATACGCTATAAATAATAATAATTTAATTCTTATATTACTTCGTTATGAAGTTTCAAGCTTCGAACTCTAAAGGAATCCCAACGATTGTTGCCCTAACCTAGTATCCCTATTTCGGACACCATGGAATATGTTTCTTAAGCTAATTCGAACATTTTAATAAGTTTTACTCTAAATTAAAATATAAATCAATATAACATTCAATATTGAATTTCAACATATGTTCTAATTTGTCATGACTACATACTAACTCCAAAAATTATGAAATTTGAAATCTAATAATTATTAAAATTTTGGATTCAACAAAATTGGTTTCGTCGAAAATGAAGGTCATTTGCAAAATGGCCATTTTCTATTTCTTATATAATATTAAAATATTAATAAACTCCATAGGGACTATTTTCGAAATTTGATTTGGACATAACTTACAATACAAGAGGAAATCTAGATTTTCCACTTTCGTTAGAAAGATATTGTTAAATATATCCTAAGGTTTCTTATTCATCAAATTCTTACTTATATTGAATTCTATATGCTCATTTAAAGTTTAAAACATAATAATATGAACTATTGCGCCGTTACGAGCTCAGCTTTAACTGTATTATAAATTTTATGTTCGAACTCATTTTTAATTTAATTTTCAAGTCCTTATTTCCTAAAACCGAATGTGAATCCTAGTAAAATTTATTAAAAATAAATTTTAAATTGGTTCAAAATTTTGGATCATTGCACTCGCCCGTTGTAGAGTTGACTTGATGCACGCGTTTTTCAGCATGGGAATCTTACTCCCTTAGCAATCTTTTTGCTTCGAAGTAGAGTTCGGCAAGATCCCTTAGTGGGTCTCGTCGCAATGAGATTTTGAAGTTAGTCTTATCAGGAATGCTGGAGATGAAGGCCATTAGAACCATGGGCGGATTCAGCCTGTCGACAGAGGCCACCATCTTGTTGAATCTTTCAAGAAAATTGCGCAGAGTCTCATATGTCTTTTGCTTAACGCCTGTCAAAGTCATAACATTCTTTGGCTGGGCGATATGAACCATGAATTGCTCGACAAAATTTCCAGCTAGGACGTACCAACTATTGAAAAATTTGGGTTCCAACAGCCTGAACCACAAGGCGGCGATGTATGTGAGATAGAGTGAGAAACACTTTTCGATAACATTATCTGAAGCCGAAAGCGCTTCCATATGGCACATGTAGCGCATGAGATGAACTATATGATCCTTCCTACCATCGAAAGCTTCTAACATCGGCAACTTGAAGTCCAGTGGGTTTTAAGAATTCCTGATGTCTTAGGAGATGGGGCTGCAAGTAACACAATCCAAGCTCACATGGGGTGCCCTACCCCGAGTAAAGCGACGAATAACATCGACAACTTGACTTTCACATTCTGTGCTAAACAATTATCTCCAATCGTGTAAATCGACATTAGTGCCCCCAGAGCCAAGTCCAAAGTTGCTGAGCCCCAGCTAGAACATTAGGCTCAATCCTGACCCGAGGTGCCACGACAAGCACGAATCCGACATTTGGAACTACGGGAGTTTCTGTATCCAAAGTTGTGTGTACTGGCGCTTGAGCAATATTACCAATACTTGATTCTGAAACTTGATTAATGACGACTTGTGCTGAACCTTATACGGGATTGAGGGTGGTTCCCCCGAGCCTAGCTGATGCGGTAGCTGGCTGCGGATTAGTGTTGACACAGGTTGCTCTTCGGGAATTGCCCCCAAGTCCCGAGCTAATCCTCGCGGAACGCTAGCACTTGTTCAGATCATGTTACCTTGGCCTGACGGCCTTGAGATTCCTTGAGCCAAGAGAAAAGAGTGTTCATGGTAGCTTCTTGTCGACGAAAATGTTCTTCCTATTGTTCTAAGCAAGAAGTGAGATCTTTAGTTAAATCTTTGACGACTCCATCGATGTTATCACGAGTAACGTAGTTTGACGGATGTTAGGTCGGGGAAACTTACTAACTTTCCTCAATACCTGCTCCTTCCGAGCAAGCTAAGCTTTTCTATTTCCTTTTAACCATAATGATCTATTTTGAAACAAAGTGGAAGTCAAGATCCAAAATCCAAAGATCAAAGTCGAGAACTAATGCCAAGAAACAAAGTCAAGAACTAAGGTCGAGAATGAAGACTGAAGTTGAAGTCGAAGTTGTTGTGCCCCCTTCTCGATGTGCCAAAGTGTTGATGTGGAAAATAGGAAACTCTCGCACACCAACCCCTAAGTGTAAGTTTAATGATTAATCCGCAATTCAGAATTCCAAAGTACGAGAAATGTAAAGGGATGCACAACTTTTATAGAGGTTCGACACTAACGCCTACGTTCACTTTATAGTAATCATTCATCATATTTTTGTCAATTACAATGTTTATCTAAGTTTGGACAATTTGAGTCAACAAAGTTATACAATAGAATACAAATGTCTTGTTAATTCATAGCTTTGACCTAAATTCCCTTCTTCTTCTTCGTTGAGTCAAAGGATGTTAGTATGAGCAATAATGTCCAAAGGGAAGCTCCAACGTCGAAGAGTATCCATGAATGTCCAAGTGATGTCCAAAAGTCCAAGTGAATGCTAAAAAGTTGTAGGAAAACTTCTATGAGAAGTTCACAAGTCCGAGATGAAGTCCAAAGCCATGGAAATCACCATGGAAGCCATTAATGGGATCCAAAGAGAGCAATCCCGCAGTTCAAATAATAGCCAAAGTCCAAAGGTTCCAACTTCTTTGAATGCCAAGCAAGGGGTATTTATAGGTGAGGTTTGGAGGCTACAACAGATTTTTCATATCTCGGGGGGAATGCAAAATTCACATCCCTGGGACTTAGCAAAAAAACGATTCTACTATGTAAAATTTCGCGTCTTGTGATATATCAAGTTTGAATCCCAAAATTTTGATGTTCTCAACCCGAAAATGCTGACCAGCACACTGCGCTCAGAGCGTTTCCAGATGCCAAGACCTTCCAAGGGGAATCGCTTCCCCGATCTTTTCGCATCAACTCCCTGGGTCTATCACACTTTTTGCATCTGGATCTTCAAAGTGATCACATATTTTGCATTTCATTTTACCTTTCCACTTCGCATCGCATCCCTGAAGTGCCAAGTGCTAAATCGTAAAACCATGTGTCGTCCAAGGAAAAGGAGTGATCAGATCGAAGTGCTCAACTGAATTGAGCATGCCAAAAACTTGAACAACGTATCCCAAGGGATATAAAATCATATCCTAAGAGGATACGGAATACGATTTTCGTATCCTGTATGGGATACGAAAACCGTATATTCGTATCCTTGGGGGATACAAATATTGCCGAATCCAAGTCGGATTTGTAGAGTAGCCGAGTCAAGCACACACACATGCTTCCACTTGATCATGCCATGGTTATCCACGTGTTTTGGAGTGCCAAACTTGGGATTTTACCACGTGTCAGATCCGAGTGATCCACAGAGTTGCGCAGGCTATTTTGAGAAATCACACCGTGTTGATCACAGGTTTTTGAAGTTCTAGATCTCGACTCTTTCCAAATGGTCGATTCGATGCTGCCGGGTTATGCAAGCAATTTTACGTGATCAACATAAGGTGCTCAAGCCTTTTTAAATGATCGACACACATTTACCACACGTGATAGAGCCGATGCCGATTCCAAGAATGAAATATATTTTGACTCGATTTTGAGCATGTCGTGACTTTGATAAAATCTTTTTGTGCTTTTCGATGATGTTCTCGGTACTCGAGCACGTCATTAGCCATAATCTTGAGTGTGACTTCATGGCCAAAAAGCGAGTTAACAGTATTAAAATAGCGTAAGAGGGATTACATTTTTACCCTTACATCATTTATAAACATTGTAGTCTATACAGTACTGTAAACTCCACCAAACCGGGGGTCTATCAAATAGCATTCCATAGGTACGTTGCAAATCAAAATCGTAGTGAGGACGATCAGGATAATATGAGAAGGCACTCGAGGAAATACCCTAGGTAGGATTCTATCAATAGCACTCCCGGACTTATGGTAACGAATAGCGTCTACTACCTTCCACCTCGAACACTCTCCCATAATCAAGGGTGGCCACCAATCAAATCACAATGTAATAGATATAGTTCGAAGAAATGTGTCCGATAGGAGGAATGAAATCCACTTAATCACGGTATAGCTCCTATTTTAATTATTTCAATTATGACCCGAAGATCTAGGATATCTATAATCGCTCTCTTACTTTACTCCAGTAGTGTTCGTCAAATCAACCTACTTCATTCTGGATTCTCCACCACGTATACAGTTGTTAAAGTGGTTTTGATGTTGGCGGAGAGTATGACAATATCTGATTCCGTCTCTTTAATAACCAAATGCTTATTTCAATCTGGTTGGTTCTTTTACATTTCAAATGATTCATACTTTATATCAAAATATCAAATTTTGATTAAAAATCATTGCAGATCACAAAATAGAATATACCTTCGTATTAAATCTCTTTTGAACCAATTTAAAATCTCCATAATTTGAATATTTAAAATAGTTGATTTTGTTTATATATTAAATAGTCTAAATATATTTGAACAATTTGAAAAATAAATATTTAGCATATAAAAGGTTTTCATATATATGATAGCTTGAATTTAAAAGAGGATTTATCAAATTGTTGATTTCCAAAGTAGTTTATCAAAATAATTAACATATAAGTTAAAATAAAAGTTTATAAAGTAAAATTGATATTTAGAAATCAGTTTATATAATAGCTTTAAATACTACAGTTTGGTTTAGAATTGTCTCTTCTAAATTTATATAAACCTAAAGTCATATTCCAATTTCAAATCGATTCAATTCAATTCCAATCTTTCAGTTTGAATCAACTTCCATTTTAAATTCAATTCAATTAAATCAATTTAGTTCAAACCGTTAAGTTTCCAATTAGAATTCTCATTTTGAAGGATTTTAATTTATAAAAAAATCCCAAATTCATAATTCAGATATCACTTTAAATCAAGTTAATTTAAAGTAAACTTTATAAGTGGATAAAACAATCCAATTTCAGTAAATTCAAATCAAATCCAATTTCATTTTTAACATCAGTTTACAACATTAAATAAATTTCTTTGGCTTTTATATTTCAAAATCCAAAGTTCTAATTTAAAGGAAATCAATTTATAAAACATTAGTTATATTGTCTTTTAAAACAATATTTTATGTTCAAGGTTAATTTTTTTAATTGAACCAACCGGTGTCTGTATATAATTTTCTATTCTATGTCCAAGTAATACTTAAATTTAAATTTAGAATTTTGGGAATGGATTTATATCATTTCAATCCAAATCAAAGGTCATAGGTATTTATCACTTCAACCTATGTTCTTAATTCATTTCAAAGATTAATCTCGGGTTTATTAGATGTCGTAACATCTAGGTTAAATGGTTGGAATTAATCAACACAAACAAACAATTCAACATCAATATATCAAACATATCAATTCAAGACATCCAACAAAATCAATCTATCCAAACAGTTCAATATCACATTAATTTACTAATTATCAGGTATCGGGTTTAAACTGACAATTAAATTTAAATTTAAATTTAACTGTAAAATTTAAACTAAAAGTCAAATTTTTTTCTGCAAAACCGACTGGTTTTTAAAGTGATGCGTAACATTTTTTAATATAACAAAATAATAAATACAATATTAAAGGAGATAGAAAGAATGTCTATCTGCTACAATCGATTTTTAAGATGGACCGTCCACCATAGATGGTTTTTAGGATGATCCATCCAACGAAACTAACAGTCAAATTAAATTTCACTAACGATAACAATCAACATAAATGTTAAATTATAACTACCAAACATCAACCAATTCAATCATATCATAACACGATATTAATTAACTAATAATAAAATATTTTAATTAAATGTGAGTCGGTTTAATCACTCACCATTAACTTTCGAGTCCATATGAAATTTCAATATATGCCCAAAATTCGATAGTCTACGAATTCGTCTAAATCACTATGTACACGTAGCATTCGTCGATATGATTGCAAGCCAACTAACGGCGAGTCAATCGAACTTCGTATGAACTAGTTATTATAGTTACAAGTTAATACACAATTAAATAATAATTAAACTTAAATTATTAAACTAATTAAACTCCTCACCTTTTTTACACGTGACCCACCATATCATTTTCCTCTCCTTCATTTCAAACGCAACCTGCCACTCCCTTACACACTAAAACCCACTATGTCATGCATGTTTTCAAGATGATACAAAGCTTCAAGCCGATATTCCTGGAATCGATAACACCGAGCTCCTTGATGGAAACTACACTTGCTCATCCTCACTACATCACCTCCCACCTCACCATACAAATCACGAACCAGGGATCCCTTCGCTACCCCTTAGAGTAACATCAACACTTTTTGGAATAAAGTCCTTCCAAATTCCGCTTATGGATACCATTTCCTGCAACGAACTCAACTGTATCATCCAATCAACCTCCGGCCATCCCCTACGACGACGAACACGAGCTCTAGTCATCGCTACGAATTTTCGAGCCCTCGAGAATCATGTTGCACCCATTAAAAATCATATCAAGTTGAAGCTGTCGAACATAGGAGCTCAACGAATCCAAGATCATTTCATTTTGTTGACTATAGCTCGAGATTTTATTTGATGAAGAACTCTTTGAAGTGGTGGCCATTTTAGTTTACAAAGAATTAGAAAATTAAGGTTAAGTTTTGAGAGAAAGAATGATATTTATAGGCAAACTATTTAAGATATTTTCAATATTATATTCATTAATATTCAAGTCGGGCGTTTTAAGCTCGCACGACTACAACGAAGCTCCAATCACGATGAAACTTGACACTTTAGTATAATTCAATATTTTGGACTCACTGAAACTGGTTTTGTCCAAATCTAAGACCGTTTGAAAAATGACTATTTTAAATCTGAAATCATTAATCGATACACATTTATATCGCGCATGATCACATAACAACTCTGATTGATGCAAAACTTGAAATCTTAAAATAGTTTATAATTTCGGATCTGATGGAACTAATTTCTTTAAAATCCGAGATCATTTGCAAAATGACTATTTTAATCCGATGTGAACTTCTTCTTGAAGATCATCGCCAACATCTTGGCACATGGCTTTCTCTCTTGGCATTTGGACTGGATTCTTGAACACATTTTGGCATAGCTCCATTTGGGCATAAAGGCTTTTTGGACATAGGAATATCATATTGGGTTTTTGGATTTGGCAAAGAATTAGCAAGGGCTTTGTTATTTACAATTCATAACCGTGTAAACATAAGAAGTGGAGAAGGATTGTACTTGTGACTATATGACAAAGCTGAATAGTTACCTCAAATTGGACGTAGGAGTTTTGGCCGAACCACTATAAACCTTGGTGTTATTTACTTTTCAGTACTCTGTGTCTGGATTGTGATTGGATTTATTGCATAACCAATTACTCATCGAGTGTTGGCATGTGTTGACCAATTCCCCACGTCAACATTTAGGCTCGCCATTAATGGGAAACACGAAACTTTGGATTTCTAAGAATATGGATTACTTAGAATTTTAAGAATGGTTATAAGGAAACATGTCACTTTAGCTTGTTCGGAAGGAGCGAGAGTCGAGGGAAGCCAGGAGGTATCCTCTACTGGACATTCGTTGAATTATGCGACTCAAGAGGATATTGATGGAGTGGTTAAGGATTTGACCTCATGGTTGAAAAGGCAAGAAGGGAATTTGTCAAGAAGCGACTATGAGTGCTCACATGGCTAGGATCGTAGGTTTTGGAAGGGCATATGTCCTAGCGAATATCGTAGGAACAAGCACTAGTGTTCCTCAAGGTTTGGCTCGGGACTTGGGGGTAACTCTTGAAAGTTAACCCCGATTCGATACCAATCCTAGGATTGGTACCAGTTTGGCTAGACTCAGGGACAGCACCTTCAATCCCGATGGAAGTTCGTCTCAAGAAGCTTTGATTGGCCATGTTTTTTGTTCTGGAACCAAAATTGTTGCAAATATGGCTCAAGCGCCGGTGCACGTGGGTTTGGATACAGAAACTGCCATTATCCCAGGGATAGATTTGTGCCTGTGGTGGCACTGCAAGCTAGGATGGAGCTAGATATTCTTATTGGAGCTCAACAGATTGCTAATTCTGGGCTCAACACCAGGGGAACCAATGTGGGATTGAATGACCAGTGTCGATTCCTTGGAAATGGAAGTCGATTGATGATGTGATTCGGAGATATACTCGAGGTAGAGCGTCTCTTCTAGATTGGATTGTATAACTCACAATTTGTTTACTCAAGGCATAAGGAATTCTGAAAACCTATCAGACAACAGACTTCTGGTGTTGGAGGCTTTCGACAGCAAGAAGGATTGTATTGTTCACTTGATGTGCTATTTGTGACACATGGAAGTGCTTTCGAAGTTGCATAATGTTATAGCAATGTGATTCCCGATTTACCATACGGATATTGCTACCATGTGGTTCAGGCAGTTGAAAATGAATCGATGAATAGTTAGGTCTTTTGGTTGGAAAATTCATCGAACAGTTCAGGGTTCATATTTCTCAACCCAAGAATGTGATAACCCTTACGGCGATTAAACAATACTTTGTGAAAGTTCTGGGAAATGTTTAATGCAGCGGTGGCGTCAATCGATCGACTAGACTCGTCGATGGTTTTTATGGAAGTTGTTTCTGGTGTTTTGGATAAGGCGAACTTCAAGAACTCGCTCCAACGTTATCCATCACGAGACCTCGGTGAATTTTTCTTTGAAGCAGATAGTTTTTAAGGGAAAATGATGCAAGAAACGATAAAAAGGTTCTCGAGGTCAATTCGATTAAGTGTGGAGGGCCGTCCAACTTTGGTAAGGATAAAGGAAAGGGGACGCTCCCATATCGGAATGATCAGAGTCTATATCAATGGAGGGATCCTAATTTCGCTTCATGCGCAGAGCTTACTCATGCTTTGAAGGTGATCTACTTAGATATTTACCCTATTTCTCCCTTCAGGAAGCCTCTCATGCGAGAGCCATCTCGGAGAGAAAGGGATTTTGGTAAGCATTGTTTGTTTCATGACCTGGATGGTCACGAAACAAATGATTGTGGGCATCTTAGGGATATGATTGAGGAGCGTATTAGGCATGGCGAGCTAGCACAATATGTTCGAAATCTGGATGCAGTACCCAGACAGGCACATCTACTTGCTCAGGCTTGGAATAGTAACGAGCCAAGATGTAGCTTGGGTGGATTGATGAATATTTCTTTGGCTTTGTGGTTGTTTGGTTTCTTACTTTATGGCTTTTGGTTCTTTGACTTTTCATCTTTTGGATTTCGGCACTCTGGTCTTCTGGCTTATGGATATGTTTATATGGATTTCAGTTACTAGGATTTTAGCTTTCATCCTTCAGCCTCTGGTTGTATGGGATTCGACATAATGTATATTGTATTTATGGTTATCTGGTTTTGGATGATTTTAAGGCGGCCCACCCACATACAAGATTAGGTCTTAATCCTTAGGCTTGCCCCGTACCCGACTATAAACCATCCTCCTTGTAATTGACCAATCTCTTTGGTTATTTGGTTTAGGATTTTGGAGGGCTAAGTCTTCTTATCCATGCACGAGATTAGGTCTTAATCCTTAAGCACACTCTTTGTTGACATGAAACCATTCAATATCCTTCTCTCACATCAGGTTTTTTGGAGATTCTGGCCTAAAGTGGTTAAGTCGGCCTACCCATGCATGGGAATCTGTGAGACCCTTAGGCATGCTAAGTACCTAACGATAAACCATCCCCTTCATGCTTAACATGACTTAATGAATTTGAAATTAAAAACAACCAAGCCGGCCTTCCCACGTACGAGATTAGGCCTTAACCCCTCGGTGTGCTGTACCCGACGATAAACTGTTAGGTTTTCCTTGGCTTTATTAAAAACTCCAACCTTTTAAAAACTTTAATAAGATTACTTCACTCGTAAGGACTTTGCTTGTGGAGTATGAAGCTTGGAATTGGAATTTCAAACTTTAAGAGCTTGGTGAAGTAAGGACTTTGCTCGCTAAGTATAAAAATCTGGTCCTCAGGTAAGGAATTTTCTTGGGATGGGGCGGGTTTTCCAACTAGTCGTTTTTCAAGCTAATCTCGGATGGTCTTGTTAGGACTTGGCAAGATCATTCACTCATGGCTATGGATTATCCTATCAGGACATCGCATGGAAATTCATTTAGTTTTTTGCGTGTACGGACTATATCACGTCTGGTTATTCTGGCTTTCTGATTTTTCCGATTATCTGGTTGTTGGTTATTCTGGTTTTCTAGTTCTCGAATATTCTGGATTCAGCTTCCTCTTGTAATACGATCCAGAGTGATTGTTGGATTTCTTTGATTTGGGATTTCTGATTTTTCATCTAATGCAATCCGGCGCAATCGCATCTTTCTGGTTTCTGGTGTTCTATTAATAAGATCCGGCTAAGTCAGGGTTTCCTAGTTATTAGAATCCGGACTTCGCTCGGTTCGCGACTAATGGATTCTTCAAAACAAATCTTCTAATAGAAAGACATGTTTCAAGGGGAAAGTGTTGACCCACCTTTTTGCTAGGCAGCCACACTTCGGTTTATGGCTATCGAAGTGCTCGGGACTCCAGCATGACCTAAAGAATGTTTGAAGCAATTTGAATGAAGTCACGAAACTCAGGAAAAACTCAGGAACTTGATTAAATGTTTTGGGATTAGTACGAATCCCAGAAATGCGTCTGGATTGGTGCAACTCGTGAAGTTATGGAAGTAGGAAAATTCAGCTAAGTACCCAGTGATCGGTATTTGTACCACTGACCCTGGGATCGGTATTTGTCTGGCTTCGGGGTTTCATATCCCTATGTTTTCTTCTGGATGGTGGAGATATATCCTAAGTCTCCGGATCGATATTGTTGGAATTCGTTGGATTTCATATCCCGCTTCTGGGATCGGTGAAGGTGGTTTTGTACTCCATAATACGGAAACGAAATAGGATTGAGGTTTTTGAATTTGGCTATCTTCTTCAGGGTTAGTATGAAGCTTTTCGTAACCGTAGGATATGAATACGAAGAAGAGGCTTGGCATCATGGAGTCCAAGGTGTTCCAAAGATGGAGCATGGTTTTTTGGTTGAGTACCCTTGTTCGTACTGACCGCGGGGTATGAATTTGGAGATACGAGTCCTCGTATCCCCATGTCAATCAATACCCATGCCTTGGCCATTTGTTGGTGCAATTGGTATTCAAGGTTTCGAAGCTTTTTAATGGATTCCTACATGGTTACTTGGATTTTGGAGACTCCCATGGATTTTTGAACTTCTTGGAGATCATCATCAACACCTTGGCACTTGGCTTGCTCTTTTGGCATTTGGACTAGATACTTGAACACATTTTAGCATTACTTAATTTGGAGCACTCTCTTGGGCATAGAGGATTTTTGGACATAGGAGTATCATATTGGGCTTTTGGACTCGATAGAGAATTTGCAAGGACTTTGTAATTCTAAATTCATAACCGTGTAAACATAAGAAGTGGAGAAGGATTGTATTTGTAACTATATGATAAAGATGAATAGTTACCTCAAAGTAGACGTAGGTGTTTATGCCGAACCACTATAAACCTTGGTGTTATTTACTTTTCAGTTCTCTGTGTCAGAATTATGATTGGATTTATTACATAACTCGTTACTCATCGGGTGTTGGCATGTGTTTACCAATTATCCACGTCAACACATACCATTTAATTTTGTGAAACATGTATTATATGGCAGAACATAAAAGGATTATGTAAAACACACATTATTGCAATACATGACAGGATTATACGGCAACATATTATTAGAATAGAATCATTTTTAATGAGAACAATGTAACATAAATAAACATAAAAATTACCTTCTCCCCAAACGTAGATTATTAATCAGTCATTGTCATTTTCGGATTCAACATCCATTTCGTACTCTATGTTTTGTCCCTTTGTACTCTCAAATTGAAATTAATTTTTTTATTCATCTAATTAAATTAATATTTAATGAACTAAAAATATTAATACCTTTCAAACGGATACACCCATCCATATTGCACAGCTATGCAATTAAGTCCCCGTTATAGCTCATAGCGCTCTTTAACCGCTACGTTATTCCAAATTAGCGCTGATAGGGGTGTAAATCAGTCGGACCGGACGGAGGTGTTCAGTTTCTTTCCTAAAAAAATTCGGACCGAACACGAACCGGATGAAAAAATTTCTTGGACAAATCTTCTTGTCCTAATTCGTGTCTTAAATGAAATCGGTCAGACACGGACATACGTTTTTCGGACACACGAGCAGACCTGGTCGAACATGCTTATATCATATTTTATACTTTTTTAGTTCTTGTCCTAATTCGTGTCTTAAATGAAATCAGTCTGACACGGATATATGTTTTTCAGACACGGACACGAGCGAACCTGGTCGAACATGTTTATATCATATTTTATACTTTTTATAGGTTTTCTATCGACCATATATCGAATTACAAGGAAGTCGAACGAAATCGGACGAACACGGACTGGACGTGATTTTTTCTCATACAAATTTTGTTGTCCTAACTCGTGTCCTAAATGAGAATCAAACGAACTCGGATGGACGTATTTTGGTCATGCACACGAACGGACGTCGGACATTCGTACAAAACTTACAGCCCTAAGCGTTGATGAACAATAGATCCGTTTGTTGCCCCACTATTTTCTGCTTCATCCGCCAAATTAAGGCTTTTAGCATTCGCTTTAGCAATATTAATACGCAACTATGCAGTTAAAAGCCTCAAAATATCTCCACTATAGCCCATAGTGATATTCAACCGCTATGCTATTTCAATTTAACGCTGATGAACTGTAGATCCTCTTGTAGCCCCGCTATTTTCCGCTGCATCCGCTAAATCAAGGCTTTTTAGTGTCCGCTTTAGCACTATTAATATATAGAGCTTGATTTGACTAGTTTTTTTATTGTAAAAAGTTAGTAAATTTAGCGTAAAGGGATAAATTTAAGACATAAGATCTTAATATATGGCAATAATCAATTACACTCATCAAATTTAGCATGCATAACTATGTAGTTCCTTGATTTTGCTATATAAGATTAATTACTATAAGATTCTTGTACATATATAATGTAAGAAATATGATTAATTAATTTTCAAATATTTTGTTTTATGTCTAAGGAACCTTTTTGCGCCTCCGCTATATCCCCGCTTTATCTCCGCTGTACCTTTTTGTGCCAATGCCGCTATGAACCCGCTAAGCGTTTTAACTACACATATACACAAAGCTTGATTTGACCAGTTTGTTTTATAAAAAGGTCAATAAAGATATATTAAAAAACTAATTTAATGCATAAGTATCTAATATTCTGTAGAAATCTATTATAGTCATCAAATCAAGTCTATACAGCCATGATATTATCTGGTTTTTGTTATATAAGATCAATTAATATTTGTTTCATCTACACGTATAATGTGGGAATGATAGTTAATTAGTTTTAAATATTTGATTTCACCGTTTGATTAACCTTTTTTCTCTTCTTCTATTTCCCCGCTTTATCCCTGATAAACTTTTTTGCACATCCACCGCTATAGAACCATTAAACGCTTTAACTGCACAGACTCACATACATTCACAACCTAATAGGATTATTAACTTATTTTTCATTGTCATTTATTTGTAAACAGTTTACAATCATATTAGGTTTTTTTTATACTATCAGCAAACAGTGAAAAACCATGGCTAAGTCCAATAAAAAGAATAACAATCGTCAATTAAATTAATTTGATTAGCATTGTAAATTATATCAAAATACTAATGAAATGTTTTATATAATTAGCATCAATATGGTGACCGGAAAAGTAAGGAAAATAATTTATATAATGATATTTAATATATGTTCGAACCACTCTATTACATTTATGTTGAACTTCTTTAGAAGTGTTTACATGCATTGAAGTGACAAAATGATATAAAGAATTTGTTGCTGAGATTTTAAAATTTAAACAATAACCTTTTAGCTTTTACGTATGCAGCATGAACTTAAGTATTAATATTGGTGTCGATGTGATATCGGTTAGGGAGCAATATGCAATATTTTGAAATATCAAAGTAATGTTGATTTATTTATTAGCAAGTTGTTAAATGTTGTTGATAAGACCAACACTATCTCAGTAGTCGGACACATCGACTTTGATGCTAAAGATTACATATTCGAAACTTGAGTAACGCGATATGAACATATATTAATATGCAGTACGTTATATGCTACATAACCAAGACTTGCAGTGCTAATATGAACTGATGATCGTCCATTGTCAACAATGTAAGATACATAGCTAACGCTTGTGGTGTTGATATGCACATAGATAAGTATCAAATTAAAAAATCATTCTTGATTAAAAAAAATGTAAATATCCACTCTTTGAAACGTTAAATGATTGTTAAAAATTTTAAGATATATTCATCCTTATTAATAGTTGTAATAACTTCGATGCCATATTTATTTGGTATCGCCATAAACTACCGAAATTGCCTCCCAATAGATATTATCCAAATTTGATATCACGTAAAAATAGGATATATTAATTAAAATTCATTTAGAAATTCAAAATACTTTTATAATAATATCAGTCACTAAAAATATGATCTAACAATTAAACTTTTTTACAAATTCAAAAGCGCTCGCAAATATGGCTAAATCTTATTATTTAAAAGTAAAATTTAACAAATAAGCTTTCTTTACATATTTACGTTATATCGATTAATAATATATATTAAAATATATAAATGAACAAAAGTTAGATGTTGCAATGTAAAAGTAAAAGTTCAAATAACTACACATTATTTCAACATAAATTTTATAGTTAAACATTAGTGCAAACCATTTTCTGTTGGATGCACAAAACATACATAATTAGTATTAAAAAACAATTTGTGCGCAAGATTTTGGCACTATCACGCACCAAGTGCATGTTGTAACTCTCTTATAAAGAATTCACATATACATTTTATGTTTTTACCATAGTAATAAATATTCATGGACAAAATTGAATACAGAATATGACACAATATGCATTGGTAGTTGTGTCTTTTTGTCTTTACTTTGAAGGTGGAAATTAAGGGGATATCCAATGATCAAGATTTTTATGTGTACAGTTTGTATCCAAATAGAATTATCCTTTATGTACGTTGTCTATTTTGAAGGCAATTTTCAATTAGTTCCTTGATATTTATATCAAACATCGATCGTGGATATATCAGCAGCAGCCTGCGTGGTATATCATTAGAGATGTCAATGAGGTAGGTTTAGGATCCAAACCGAGTTGATCAACCCATGTTTTTTTATTTAGAATCATCCCATTGGGTCTTCGGGACGGATAAATCTGTGACCCGCTTCTAAAGTTTATGGATCTAGGGTCGAGGCAAGGCTGACCCACATCAACCCGCCCTGCATTATTGAATCATCATGAAAACACGTTTTATTACTACAGTGATTACTTGTTAATCCTTTATAGTTATAAGTTGTTCTGACATAAACGTTATATACTTTCAACCAATATGCTATAAAATTTTCATACTAGAAAGTTGGATAAACGATAATTATATAACAACAAATGCATGTTTTTTGAACTGTTATCGTATAATTCATTTTTATTATATTCTTTTATCATTGTATATACATTCTTAGTTGTATTTAATTTGTCATTTAATGACAAAAAATATAATTAAACAGATTTGTTTATTGGCAGGGTCGGGCCTGAGTTATAGGAGGCCCAAGGCAATATTATATTGGAGGCCTAGTATATGAAAAATAAAATGAAGAAAATAAAAGTGAATTGATTTAGTTAAGAAAATTGATTCAACGAAATTACATAGATTAGTTACAACACATCTATTACATAAGGTTCAACCTTCTTACATAAGGTTCAACCTTCTATTCGATATATCTTTGGGATAATTAATAATGTTCTCTTTTATAGGGTCTTTTGAGCAATTAAATCTCCCGGTGATTGATTCATGTCTTTCCAATTTATTGGGTCACCAATGTCGATATAAACCGGCATAAAATCTTTAACGACCTCCTTATTTATGATTTCCTTAATTACATCATCATTAATACCTTCATTTCTTTTTCATCTATCATAGAAATATCTTCAACTTCATTTTCATTGACCTCTTTGTCAACATCAAACTCATTTTGTTTCTTGCTAAAAAACTTATCAAGAGATCCTATTTGCCTTTTTTTATCATTTTCAGCTTTAAATTTTCTTCTTCTTTTAGATGCCCTCGATTCAAATTTTCTGCTCGACATGAGAATAATCGTTAATAAATCCTGTAAATACAATGAATACTTAAAATAAGTTGGCAGATTGATTCAATAAAAATAAAAAATGCTATACATTTTGTTGAAAGAATCAAATAAATTCATATATGGTGCTAAAGTGCAAACTGTATAAAATCAGTTCAACAATGAATAAGTATTGAAATAAATTTCTAAATCTCCTTTCTTCCTTTTTCTATTTCGTTTTAGAATCTAAGGGTTTTATCAATCAATCGACCCATTTATAATTTCTTCCTATTTTTCATATTTCATCAACACAAACTCACAATTGGAGAAGATAGCTGTTAGAAAGTTTTTGAAACAAAAAATTAAATATATAAGGTATTCAAATTCAGGCAATAAGAAGATATCAAAATAGATTTTGCAAATTTAGAATTACCCAATTTTGAAGTTGACTGATGCTGGAAGACAAGTAGAAGGCTTGGACAATGGAATTGTGGAAACCGTTATGTGCGGCGTTGTCGTTTGTTGATTACTGAAATTGGATGATTTTCCTTGTTCTCGATTACAGAAAATATATGTTTGAAAGTTGAAACGCTTGATTGCGTTGTTTTCTTCTGTTGATGGAAACATGTGATGCGAGAAGAAACAATTGGATACAGGAAACAATGTATTGCTCAAGAAACTTAATTTTGTAAAATTCCAATGGGCCTCAAGGCTTTAAAAGTTTTTTTTTTAGACCCCTCAAATTTTGAGGCCCCAGGCAATGCCCTTAGTTGCTTATGTCTAGGCCGGCATTGTTTATTGGTGCAGTACTTCATTGGATCATGAGACAAGCCTACCTTAGGTTTCAGGTTTGAGACAGAATTCAAGACCGACATTGAATCTAAAGCCAGGTCTAGAACTTAAAAAGACCAGCTCGAATCCGTATAATTGTCAGTTCTATATTTCACTGTAAGATAACTATATTGTAAGTGAATTTTATAGTAAATACGGTTCGAAGTCCTATATCACTATACGTGATAAATTGAAAATACTCTCCGATATTGCCAGTATTAATTTTAAATATCTGCGGATGTTCTACTGTTTGTACCTATCACTCCAGATCTCGCAGCACTAATATACTCATCATCAGCGTCCTTTCGTACAAGGCAAAAACAGTTGTCTCCTCCGTAACACAGCCACCGTATAACTTTGCTTTTTCAGAAATCTCACTAATAAGCAAATTCCAAATCAAAAACCCTGACACCTTGTTCATCTTTTAATGAAACCAACACGCTTCATGGTTATTTCATGGTAAACTTAAAAGAAGAAACCAAGGATACTGAAACTTATGGGCCCTGAATTTGCTTTGGATAAAATAATGGACATCAAATATTTCTGACATACAAACAAATAAGCATAAATTACTGCAGTAGTAGAGGTCCAAACAACAAGGAGTCCCAAGACTTATTAAGTGCTAAAAAGCAACAAAAAAAAAACAAAAGATGAAATCCTCCATCCTCTCATATAACACCCAAAATTAGTACTTGTAATCCTTAACATGAAGACTTTCGGAGGCTCCCTCGGCCAAAACGGCATCGCCCTTGTATGTTCCAAGGGTGGCTTCAGAGTTAGCCTTGCACCGGGCCAAGAACGCAGCTTGGGCCTTGTCGACGTTCTCCTTCTTCCCAGCCCATGTCTTGAGAGTGCTCTGCTGTAGGGCACGGCCGAAGGAGAAGGAAAGGGACCACGGTTTCTTGCCCTTGAGCTGATTCATGGCGTTCAGGTTGAGGGTGGCTTCCTCTTCGCTCTGACCTCCTGATAGGAACACGACGGCAGGCACCGCTGCTGGCATGGTCCTTAGGAGGGTGCGGACGGTGTACTCAGCTACGACCTCGGGCTTGACTTTGGGTGAGTCGGAGCCTGGGGTGACCATGTTGGGTTTCAGTAGGGTGCCTTCCAGTAGGACTTTGTGGTCGTTTAGGGCCTTGTAGCATGCTGCTAGCACTCTTTCGGTCACATCAGCACACCTGGTACAATGCCATGCAAGGTCATTTCATTATGTCAAGCCTTAAGTTTTAAAATGGATACAAGAGATAATCATAAAATTTGGGTCTAAATTGTACAAGCCATTTTCAATGAAATCACACTGCGAATTGAACATACCGTTGTAAGATAGAAATCTTGGTCCAAGTAATATCAAAATTACATTTCTATGAATCGATATAAATATGCTGACTTTTTGAAAACCAAAATAAAGGTTTTGAATTTCAAAAAGCAAACAAAAATTGCTAATCTACGTTGATCCAAACAGGATCCTACATATGGCAAAAAAGGGAATACTCTCCTGTATACAATTTTTGGTCTAAGCATACATCAAAATTACATTCAGATGAAAAAGGCACAGAAATTTATACAATGCTAGTTTGCATTTTCTTTTGAAACCGAGGTTCTACATTTCTATCTTCTTTATATGTTCCATGTCTTATTTCTTTTTGAAGCAATAAATCTAAATGCATCCTAGAAAGGTGTTTATTTATATTTATTTTTTAGTTCCAAACAAATGGAACTACTTGCAATTTTTTGGCAGAAGTAACCATGAAGTAGGAGTAGGAGACATTTCTATTTGTTGTTGCAACATATGAAGAAATTTAATCAATAATTTTGATTGACCAAATGTCTTAAATAGAGTTACAGAGTCATAATTTCAATGTGTAATTGTATATATAAATATGTTAAATTGTGTGCTTCAATGTACAAACATTACATTATAAGTCAAGCAAATTAAAAGCACTTTACTCAAAAGTTATTGTTCAAATTAACTTAGAAGAAACCATTTAAAAATCCTAAAAGATCACAAACAAATTGATGTAAAACTAACCACAAATACTTTCCGTTTATTTGCCAACTACTTATAAGAAGGTGAATACTCGATTATGACCAAATACTCAATCAATTATGACTTGTTACAACTCATACAATAAAAATTTATTACTGTTTTGGTCTAATTTTATTCAATCCCTTATGATTTACTATTCATTATTAACCGACGTTACTATCCAAAACTAAGCTACATTAGAGGAAGTTAGATATTATGGTTTGTTTGGTTTGAAAAGAGAATTTTGCGTTTTCATTCAGAAAGGCGTAGGATAATAGGACATGGGAGGAAGAAGTGGAGGGCGTGAGAGGCCGTGAACGACATATGAAGGTGAATAAATAAGTGGAAGCCAAACAGCGGGAAACCAGAAATTAGCTGTTCTTAAACGAGATTCCTACTCTTTTTTCAAGGTTTCATAAGTCAAAATTTTGTGCAAAAGTGGAATAAGTACATTAAAAAAATGTTTTAAATATTTTCCTTTAAACAAAGTTTCATATTGGAAGATCTTAAACTTACGATAAATAATAGTCTGATCAGTTATGCAGAGAAAAAGAGAAAAGCACAGGGAAGGGGAAAAAAGGTAGCAAACCTGTCAATGTCATGAGATCCATCAACGAGAATTTCAGGCTCAACAATGGGAACAAGTCCATTCTCCTGGCAGATGATAGCATATCTTGCCAAGCCCTGGGCGTTGGCATCAATAGAAAGCTGAGATGGCTCATTGGGTCCGATCTTAAGCACAGCACGCCATTTTGCAAAACGGGCACCAGCCTCGTAGTACTTAGCGCATCTTTTCCCAAGGTCATCATGGCCTTGGGTGGTAGTCTCCCCATTGGTCCCTGCAAGCTCGACAGTGCCCTTGTCGACCTTGATTCCAGGTAGGACACCTCCTTCCTTTAGGACATCTACAAATGGCTTTCCATCTGCTGTCTTCTGATATAGAGTTTCCTCAAAAAGGATGCACCCGCTCAGGTATTGTAGGGCACCTGGGGTGCAGAAAAGAAGCTCACGGAGGGCACGGCGGTTTTCTTCGACATTTTCTACATTGATGCTGGAAAGACGTTTTCCAATTGTGCCTGTAGATTCGTCGGCTGCAAGGATGCCCTTGCCTGGCGTGCCAATGTATGTTGCATTGGCAATGAGCTCATCTGTAGGGAAATCGAAGTTTGCTTAGTAAGATATTGATTGGGTTATAATGAAAATGCATGGACGCTTGAAGCGGATATGAGAATAGGTGTACTATTAAATTATGCAAGCATGAATTTTAAAAAGAACTACTAGCACCAATGATCATGTACATAGTAGTTAAGGCGCAAAAAGACACAAGGCTTGAGCCCTAGGCTTTTTTGTGCAACTTTTATACAAGTATGGGCTTTTTTCTTGAAAAAAACTGCACTATAAAATGCTACTAAAAATGATTAATTTAATGATAAAAACATAGAATAGTAGGTACGAAGTCACAAATGCAATTTCAAAACTAAAACGATCACAAATTCAATAAATTTAATTATTTAAAACACAACTTTTTAAACTTTAAAATTAAAACATAACTCGGTAAATTTTATAACATATCTAAATTCTAATTTAAAACTTAACTCAGTAAATTAACTAACAAGTTTAGATTAAAGTTTAAATCTTTAAACTAATTAATTTAGAAACAATTAACAAAATTGCTGCTGATATTTGAAATATATACACCCCCCCCCCCCCCCCGATGGTGGCAGCAGCGGCGGAGGATGCAGCAGCAGTTTTTTTAGTGTCGAATGCATTAAAACGAAAGGGAAAACCCTAAAAATCGAACAAACCTGTTCGAATTTGAGAGCTGAGAGTTGGATCAGGTCCAAACGAAAGTGGGCTTGGCGAGGCGCGCTTATTTGAGCCTCAGCGCTCGAGAAAAAGCGCCAAAGGCACGTTTTATTAGCGCCTCCGTTAGCCGAGACGCCTCAAAGGCCAGCAAGGCGCAAGGCCTGCGCATGAGCCTTAGGCGCGCCTAGGCACGCTTAAGCGCGCACCTTAACAACTATGATCATGTAGACATGTGGGTTTTTACGTTCAAAAAATGGCTTGTGAAATACATCAGGTAATCACACAATAGAAATTTCAAGTTTAACATTTTGAGCTAAAATGTAGATAGCATAGAAGTACTTGTTAATATCAGCCTACAGTTTTAAAAGGGAAATAATGCATAATAGAAATTCACCATTTTTTATTTTATTTTGAAAAGAACCAAGCTCATCTTTGCCTCATTTTTTTGCAAAAGAGAGAAATCGACCACAAAGAGTTCTTATTTTCCATAATCTTTTATCCTGAAATATTTTTCAGATTATTTTCAACATGTTCCATGTTAATTTAGGTTCCGAGTTATGTAATCGTTTAATACAAGCACAAAGAAAATATGATTGTGACAAGTTATTTTAAAATTCAAAAACTTAAACATGGTATGACAGTATAAATTCATGGAATGTATGTTGTACTTTTCTCGAATTTGTAATGTATATCAAACATATGATCAAAGGTTGAATACTTAAAAGTTGGTCAATACAAACAAAATTAATTGTATGCGCTAACTTAATATGTTGACCTAAAATAAAACTAAAAGTCTTAAGTTATTTGTTTAAAATGCTGGATGTTGAATACTAGATGTTGAATTATGAATGGAGATTGTTGAATACTTAAATTATTTGTTTACGTTCTTATTAGAAATTTGTTTTGTGGATATAAGTTACGTTTGAAAAAACTACACATCAAAATTAAAATAATTATTCTTCAGTACAACAGTCATACAAAACAAACATACTCGTCTTATATTATGTCTTATACTGGCTGATATACAGATAAAAAAAACAACAAACGCTCACGTGTGCAAGTTTTAGAAAATCTACAAAAACATGTCGAAAATAAAAAATTTGATGATGTAAATATACTTTATAAGAGTTTGGTTGGGAAGAAAATAATTTATTATAATAAAATTGAAGTTTGTTTGTATTTGGATTATCATCAATGTCTTATCGTATGGTGAACTACACTATTCTGAATCTAACAAAATTTTGTGGATGTTTAATCCTCCCCCCCCCCCCCCCTTCTCCGCCTAACCAAAAAAAACACCCACACTCTTTCTCAATGTGTTGAAATAAGTTGCTATCAGAAAATCAAAAACAATTTTGTCAAACTTTTCCTAACTATGTTGCTAATTTTCCATGTGTATATTGCAGATTTCATTTAAGTTTTCATTTACCTTAAATAAATCAGAATTGTTCAGTTTGGCGAAATTATTTATTTATATTTTTTTCACATTTGCATTACATACTTCAATTTATTTTTCTCATTTTCATTCTTATTGACCAATTTATAAATTATCATATTTTAACTTCAAATTGTATACAAATGCCACGGTAGGTTGACATTATTATTTTTACATATATTCATAAATTAATTTCTAGTCATTGAAAACTACAATATAAAATTAAAATCAAAACAAACCTAAAAAAATCACCACCTGAAAACAAAACTAAAGTTACGTTTGAACTTCTCTAATTGTTTGATCTTTGATATAGTTTAAAAAAAGGGTAAAACATTTACATATTATGTTGCATATGGGTATAATTGGAAAACATGGAGTAATAAGTGATCAACAGTTACAATAAACATTAAAATTTAGATAATTCAATTAAGTGAATGGAAAAGCGCGCTTATTTGAACACAATCAAGCCATGAAGCACTTATCACTTATTTAAAAAGTTAGCCCTTTTTCTTTAAAACAAACATAGCCTAAGTGTAAGTTAAACTCAATAAGCTAGATAATTAAAAGTACATTATAGGTGTTTAACATGTAATGAAGTTTTAATCATAAAACTTGGTCATATGCGATCGATTAAATCCAAGGTGTCCAAAACTCTTGTAATTTCTACAGCCAGCTATACAATATGACAAAGTACTTCATGCATTTTGATGTTTATTAAAGAAAGGATTTCTCACTTCAACTCCAATGGAAAATATAAGTGGGAAAAACATTTCCACTAATTCCTTACTACATAAATGCCAGAATGAAATTGAAAAGAAGACATGGTACAATTTAATAGTGTTATGAGAAGAGAAACACTTTCATATGTTTTAGAAAGGGGATGGAGAGTGGTGACGCCAAAAGATGGAATAGGAATTGTACTAATCCAACAATGAAAAAACATTTACAATTCCGTAACCAAAACCCCAAAATTGCTTTATAATAATAGCCAATTAAAATTTGTAATATTATTGGATGGTGGTTGAACAAGTGCATGCTCAGCAAGCACCCAAGTCCTTAGCATGCATTGTCGGAATCATACTTTGGGCTCATGTTCAAGCATAGTAGTTAAGGCGTGCGCCTAGGCGCGCCTAAGGCGCAGGCGCAAGGTCTGCGCCTCCCAGCTGGTCGAGGCGCCTCCTCTAACGGAGGCGCACAAAAGGCGCGCTTTTGGAGCTTTTTTGCAAGGCCCCAGGCGCAGAAAAGCGCGCCTCGACAACATTTAGGATTTTCAACCCATTTGAGCCAAGTCGAAATCGAAATCGAAGTTCGATTTTAGGGTTTTTTTGTGTTTCGATCTCGCAATTTGGGTTTTTTCATGATTTTAGGGTTTTTCTCAACTTCGAAATCGAAATTGAAGTTCGATTTTAGGGTTTTTTTTGTGTTTCGATCTCGAAATTTGGGTTTTTTCATGATTTTAGGGTTTTTCTCAACTTTGATTTTGAAATTTCAACCGAAATCACCTTTCGATCAGCTGCAGGTTTTTGTTTTCTTTTAATATATGTAGTGCGCCTTTTTTCTAAAAGTCGCACAAAAAAGCCCCGGGCTCAAGCCGTGCGCCTTTATGCGCCTTAGCGCCTTAACTACTATGTGTTCAAGGGGTCCTGTTGAACAGGTCTATTACATAACCATTGGGAGCGCACACCCCAATCACAAGGTAAAAATTACAATTAATGTAGTGGTTTTCATAATACTTGTTGAGATTATCTACTAAATAATTAGCTGAGATCAACTGTTCCCAGATCATCATGTGCCCAACTAATATTATCTAGATAAATGCAAAGGAAACTCTCTTGTAGTTAATGAATGATGAATAGTGATAGACAATCATTGACATGGATTCGCATTCCACCAATCATATAGCAAGTACAAGCACATTCTCCCAAAAGAAAGTGTACTTAGCAATACTGTAATATCTCTTGATTTAATTAGTGACAGTTAATCTCAACTCCAAGACGAATGTGATTTGGAATGATAATAATTGTTAATGGATAGATGCATAACAACAGAAGTATGTAAGAAAGATGATTTTTTTTTTAAATGATGATTCAACATCACTTATCATAAGCTATAATCTAAATACTGAATCAACCAATGCATGACTTCATAGTTATAGTAGATCGGATCTAATCAACAGTAACAACAGCGATCTGAAATTTCCAATGACAAATTACACAAGAAGTAACTTATAATTTTATGTAGATCTACGACATCCATTACCATATTTTAACCGCAAATACAAACAGCAAGTAGGAATATAGATCTAATTCAAATGGATGAAAATCAAAGTTTAATAAGTTCAAGAGTTCAATTTAAAAAAATAATAATAATAATAATAATAATCACTGATCATAAAACAAACAGAAATTAAACTGAGATCGGTCACAAAATAAGCTAAACAAGCATAAAATGTACAGTAAAGCATAATAAAATAAAATCAGCAGAATAAAAGCAATAAACGTACCAGCGTATTTTCCACGGTAGCAGGACATCTTTACTTTTCAATTGTAGAGAAAAAAATAGATAATTGATCAGAGGATGGAGTAAATGATTAGGGATAGGGAAGACGATTAGTACTATATGAATTTATAGGAAGAGACCCGTTCAAAATAAGTAGAAAATCAGAACCCAAGTGAACCGAGCGGTTCAATGTACACGAACGGTTTGATATCCATGAAATACCGGACGTGGTTTCTGATTCCTTTCGCACCCTGTTTTGGACCTTTGGTAGCCTGATTCTTAATTTAAACCCAAGAAATGCTTTGTATTTGTTTTGAGGCCGATACACCCAAAACGATGCACAGTAGCACGTGAATTTATATATTAATTTTTTTTTTTTTTTAATTCAAATTAATTCATTTTGATTTTCAAAGAAGTCAAAAGTTGATTATTTAATCGGTCTGGGTCCATTTGATTTTGAATAGAAAGGGGTATTCGGAAGAGTTATTTGAACGAGAATTGTTGCGAACGAGGAATGTGTTTCTTTACAAAAGCGGCAAATTGAAATGGTAGAATTATTATTTTTAATGTTTTTATATTTATTATTTTTGTAGTTATTATTTTTATTGTTTGTGTTTGTGTGTTTATTGTCGAATAGAATAGAAGAATGCATAATACAAATATTATTCAAACGCATAATTTAAATTTAATCATTCAAACACCATTACAACGCAGAATACCATTTCATAAAAAACATCAACAAATACATAAAAAACCTACAGCTGTCCAGTTCTCAGCTTATGAACATAATAAAGAATACAACGCTTAAGTTATGCGAGATTGTCAAGCAAAAAATACAAAGGGTTGGGACCCCATTTATTGTCTAACGCTGGTAGAATAACTACGAGCTCCCACTGCAGATAATCATCATCATCTTGACGTACTACCATGCACAAAGCAATCAGTTCTTTTTGATCCATGAAAGGAGGATATGTAGGGATTTGGTGAGGAATGAGTTTTGGTGATAAAAAAGATTGGAAATGAAGTGGAATTTATAGTTGAAGGGAAGAGAATCGGCAGTTCTAGAAATTTCGTGGCGTCCGACGCGTTTGATGCGAAAGCTAACTTTCTAACCGTTCATCTCGAAGGAGCAAATGTGTGGGTCCCACTATAGACGCGTCCGACGCGTCGCACGCAGACGCGAACGTTAAATGGCTAGTTGGAAAATCAAACGGTACGTAAATTTACAGATCCATGCTTGCGCAAAAACACGTTCAAGTTATGTCTAATGATTGTTTTCACTTTTGAAATTGCAGTCGTAAGGATAGTTGTAAGTTTGACACATCCATATTTTCAATATTTAATCTTTTATCAAACTCCAATCTCAACCACGTCAAGCTAAAAATAAAATCAAATATTCTTCAAAATAAATGATATTTCATCTACTTCCACCAACCAAAGGCAGATCCACAAATGAACATGCCTTCTTAATAAGCATAAAGGTTGATTTGCTTGCTTCCAGACTTTTGCGTATCTTTCTGTTTTCATGCGCAAAGGCCAACAAAAAAAAGTCTCAAATTAGCAATAAAATTTCATGTCTTGTTTATTCATTAATTATTGTAGGATTTACAGTGATATTTTTTTAAATCAATTTCAATTTATATTCCTTAATTTATCGATTGTTAGTAGATAGGATAATTATCTGATATTTGCTTGAATCCCTAGATGTAGAAATTCGATATTTAAAAATAAGTTTGAATGCGAATGCATATGTTAGCCAAATTTATGGTTAACATCCTGAGAACATGGTTTGACCGTAGAATTCCCAATCTACGGAAGGATTAAACTAGACTTGAAAATTGCTTACGTTTTAGAGCTCTCGTTGAAAAGCTTTTGTAGGATATCGAAGGTAAATTCTCTACAGGGAGCAAAATTAGACATGAGTTTCCCTTTAATTTCTAAGTGAAGGACTATTCTCTCGTAGGCATTTCCTTATGGATTCCTTGGTGTGTCAGAGCAGTGCCCTTAGATTTTTCGAGTAAAGGTTGTTTGTTAGGTTTCTTTCCATTGGACCCTTTTTTATGATAGATGTGATTTCGGCAGCTCAAAATCAAAATTTCTGAGAGTTCAAGGAATAGAAGAATGGTTATGGAGGGATTGGACCTTCTTAAACAACCGTCGAATGATAGTTTCTCATTAATTCTCGAAGACTAATTGGACAGTAGGAATAGAGACGAGCATATAGATCTGATAGGTTATTAGTAAAGGAATTAAAATGTAAGGATTAACTATTATGTTTTAATATTTTATTGAAAGTTGATTTACTTGAATAAAGTTAATCCTGACTCGTTTATTTTTTGTTTTGCATAACACTCGAGTCAGACTGAGTATTATGGCTTAGGATTAACTAATGAAGCAGGCGATTCGAGAATACGCTCACTCTGGTTCAATGATTTTGTAAATTTTTAAATTTATGTACTAGAAATTCCATTGTATAAATTGTATAAGTTTGATAAAATTGTATATGATTATTCTGTTAGATATTATTTTATTCATTGTTTGTGATTTTGTGTGTTGATTCTATTAAACCTCATAAGCAATAACAATCTGACATTTCGAACTTGAGTGGTTTAATTACTTACTTGAAGAGATCGAAAAGGCAGGTCGTTATCATAACACAATTTTGGATTACCATAATGGATAGTAGAAAAAGGATGGTCGTTATCCTTATGTTCTAAGGATCCTAATGATAGTCATGGACATGAGTATGAACAAAATTCTAATCATCCATATAACCCACACGGTGTACTTGCAATGTTAACGAAAGATAATAATTATAATTAATCAAGCAAAATTTCTCATAATTACCTTGATACCCACATATCACCTCTTTATTGGATATGTGCTTTATTACAAACACTTTTCCTCGAATTGATTTACAAATTAGAGTTTTATCTCGTAATTTATGAGTATAAATTTTGGGAATCAATTGAATCCCCCAATCTTGGTCCCTTGGGGTTCTATTTATAGGTGCGGATTGGCTTCACTTCGGCTTTGGAATTCTCGTCCAGTCACCCCTTTGGGGAATTTTCTAAGGCTCATACGACGACGTCCCTAACACCGACTATCTTGTTTCATCGATAATTCCAGGATATACCCTTTTAGTTGCGGTTCGAATGGTTGCGAATGGCATGGGTGTATGCGAACTCTCGGCTTACACTGGAAGCTATCTTTGAGTTTGTGTTTTCTCTGACATGGTCAATCATCTTGTAAGGTTCGAGGGCTCTTTCTCTGACATTCAATCCCTTTCGGTGAGTTTCTCCTTTGCTCTTTTCCTTCCACTTGATTCTGTTACATACTCTGGAATATGTTTTCATTCTGACATCCTTGGAGGATGGGCTTGTTTTGTCTAAGCCTTCATTTACCGAAGGTGAACCATCCAGAATATGATCGAACGCCTTCTTCCATTACAAAACTATTTGTATATGGTTCTTAGTTCTTTTATTTCTTCTGATGCCTTGACCTTGGCCTACTTGTATCGTTCTTTCTTGCAGGATCAACAAGTCTGAAGTTAATGCTCTTTGGTTAACATCGAAAGGGGCTTTCCAATCCGAAAGGAGATTTCCCATTTCTCCCTTTTCAGATTTCAAAAGATATTACTGACAGTTAATACCTCTTTCAGAATGCTGCTAGTTCTTATGCCTCTTCACTTTAGTTTTGATTCTCGATTTGCCTTGGTTATTTTTGGGACTAACAACATATATAATACTATCCGCATTTGAAATTATAGCGTTGGCATTAAAAATTTACAAAATCACAAAGCAAAGGTAACAAATAACCAAACAAGTTCTTCAATTATGGAACAACTTTTTGTTTTAATTTCTAAGTAAATCAGACACTAGTCTTGATGTCCTAAGAAATAGAATTTCGTCTCCAACAACTATCATTGACGTTCTAATGTTTAGCCATAAAATAGTACTATAATAGTCATTTATATGTACAATAAACAGTTATATTTACATTGATATTCTTTTTATAAAGCTTAGCACAAAGCTGTATTGTTTATAAGTTCAACACATGTTCCTAGCAGAAAACATATTTATTGCTAATTTGGATGTGACAAGAAGCCGATAATTGGTAGTGACTTAGGGATCTGTTAGAAATAAATAATTTTGTTGCTATTGTGGACTTACCGTTAATTATGTTTATGTGTTCTCATCTAAAGTTTCCAGTAAACAGGTGAATTATCCTTAAATTAACAAGATATGTGTTTATTGCAAACACTATCTACCTTCATAGTGCTAAATAAACAATATTGACATTGTAAAGTTAGTACACCACGAGGCAAATGTTGTTATTGAAAAGCGAATTTGTATGGATGGCGCCTTTTTAAGACAGTTAAGAAAGTCAAAATCCTTTGAATTTTCTAAATAATATTGACATTGCTGACTTGTGATTATTTTATTTGAGTTAAAATAAGTAGTGTTGCAAAATTCAAAGAGCTTTTGCTTTCTTAGCTATCAAAAAAGGCGTCTTTCATGCAAACTCGCATTTCAATTCAAAGGTATCATCTCCATATAGTACCTCCTTTTAGTTAGAGCATGCATATGTTAGCTTAAGCTTCTTTCCGATGCATTCTTAACCCACATATTTAAAGAATAGAAACTTTCCACAAAAGCATATAAACCTTTTGTTGGGTTTTGACACTCACTGCTGTTTATTTATATATTACATATGAAATCTAATTCCATGAAATTTTTTGTTTTTTCACAGTTTTCTTTATCTGAGTATGTTACGCGACAATTATTTATGTTATCATTCATGATCCGCCTTAGCTCAATCTTGAAGTTCACCTAAAAACCACTTCCATACATAATGGTTGTTAGAGCGTTTGTAAGATGATTCATGTCTCATATCTGATCAACTAACGTATGTCCATGAAACGAAACAGAGAACAGAGAGCGAGATAGCGAATACAGTAATACTTTTATTATGTCAAAAGATTGTTTACGTTCTACAAGTGATGCTTATTTATATGTGTAACGTTAACATTTCTTAACGTCTCCTAAGCCAAAATACTGAATTACTAAATTATTCCTGTAACCATAGATAATATATACACAACGATTTTGTGATATTATTTCTCATAGTACCCCCCCCCCTTCATTTATGCTAGGTTGTTTTTTTCAGCCGACTTTGAAAATTCTTCTTCTCTTCCTCTTTCAATTTTCCATTACTTTCAATAATCATCGGTTAAGCTTTAAATCATTTGAAGATTTTCTTCGACAAAGCTTTAGTTAAGATGTCAGCCTTTTAAAAGTTTGAAGGAAGACGATTAATCTCTAATTTCCATGGACTACTCGCTCTCTCTCTCTCTCGCACAAAATATAGATTTATTTCTATGTGTTTTGTGCGAGAGTGGAGCACTAGATTTGCTGAAAGAGATACTGTTCTGAGGTTATTGCACCAAACTATGGGTCTTTTTATGAAGGGGGATCCCAATTTCAAATAGCAGAGATTCGACCCAAATTATTTCTGCCGTGATGCTAGCAACACTTCGATATTCTGGTTCGGTGTTGGAGCGAGAAATTATGACTTGCTCAGGAGATTATATTTTCACCAAAATAGCACATATCCGGTTGTGGATCTTCGACCATTGGGATTTGAAGCCCAATCAGAATAAGTGTAACCTTTTGTTTACATACTTTTGTTTCCTTTTAACTGAAGTCCTTGATTTATAGTACAATATAGATAGCGTAAAATCCTCTTTTCTGCTCTCGGATGATCTTCGTTGGGTTTATGCATAAACTATGGTACCTTGTTTACACTAAATACAATATCTGGTCTTGTGATGGCAGTATATTGCAAGGTACCCACGACACTTCTGTACATAGTTGGATTTGGGAATTTTTCACCATTGTATTTTGACAGTCGAATATTACTCATCATAGGTGTTGCCATCGGTTTTGCATTGCTCATATTTACTCTCTTCATAATTTCTGATATGTATTTTCTCTGATATAGAATGATTTATGATTCTGACTTTTTGATAACTTCAATGCCCAGAAAATATCTCAGTTCACTTAAGTCTTTGATAGAAAATGCTTTGTTGAGATGATTAATAGTTTTGTTGATTTTCTTGTCATTATTCCCTGTTTTGATAAGATCATCCACATATACTAAGATGTATAAAGTGTATTCATTTTTGATCTTTGCGTATAGAGAATTGTCATATTTTGTTGCTTGATACCCCAGAATATTTAGAGTGTCTTTTAACTTTTCATACCACACTCTAGGGGCTTGCCTTAACCCATAAATAGCCTTATGTAGCTTACATACTTTCATGTTCTCCCCTTGATAATATCCCTGAGATTAAGAGTGTAAATCGGTTGGAACGGACCAGATGGAGGTGTGTTGTGACACCCCACGTGCGTTAATGTCACTCTTTATCAGAATTCATTAAGTTTCGTGAAGCATTATAGGTAAACGAAACAAAAACATCATAAGACAAATATAAAATAACAACGGAATTTAAAACTTTATTTTCCAAATAGAAAACATTGTGGTCCAAATTCATTTACGACATAAGTCTGAAATACAGAAAACCCATTACATCAATTTAAAGCATCTGCCTTGTACTAAAATCACCAGATTACAGTAATATATAAGAAGCATAGTCCCCAAAATATTGTAATATCAGAGAAGACAGGAAATCAAAGCAGTACGTCTAAGCAGATCCAAGCAGAAAGAAAGAGAGAGTCCTAATCAAGCCTGAGTATTCCCACTCTGAGAACCTGGGGTGAACGGAAAAGGGAGAAGAAGAAATAAATTGGGTCAGACATAAAATCTGGCGAGTCCAGTTACTTTTAGCATATAAATAAGTAAGAACATCACGACAGGCATATAAACTAGATGAGAGAGATAACAGTGTCATAAGGCAGGTATAACAAACTTAGTACGATAAACAGAATAAACATGACATAATATATTGCGCTTCTCAATAATTTTCTCTGCACCAATACTAGTATAACAAGAACAAGATGATCCCAACAAGAATAAGATGGTAGACTTAGGTGTACTTTTAGTGACGGGTTTTACCCCCAACAATAATAACAGGTACCCCAATAGGAATGATAGGTGTTATCCCCAACGATAATAACAGGCTCCTAAACAAGCAAGACAAGCAAGACTAGATGTACCCTAATTACTACCCCCAATCGATAGGCTCCCTGCCCCGTAGATACCCTGTGTTGGCCCCATAGTAGGATGTATCACTTCCTAAAGTGGCAACCCCGTTATTTTCAAGATGCACAACCATATCTACTGATGTCACAACGTCTTAATTTCCCTAAGAAAACCAGAACTATGCATGCACATGACCCTGTTGGAATGCGCCATCAACACCCTCACACAAGTGACCTCTTATAACCACCCGTTTGATACCAAGATGGGTTACTAACTGAAACAGGTCCCACATAACAGATGATACAAGCTTCCCCTGGCTTGCATCCTCACTACTACGATTTTGACATGTTATGCCTAACAGTTTAACAAGGTTGCATAACCCCCACATGTAAAACAGGTTAAGTTTGTCGGATTTACATATATATATATATATATATATGTATGTATGTATGTATATATATATATATAACCCTCCCCCATATATTTAACAAGATTAACTTAACCCCACTGATTCAAGCAAGTTTAATTAACCCCTACTCAATTTGACAGGTTCATGTAACCCTCACAGATTTAAACAGGTTAAATATTACAGGTTAACAAGTTATCTATTTATGGCTGTTACTAGACCTCTCACATTAAGTCTACTACTTGTGGATGCTAGATATGTCGGGCGGTTCCGAGCAGACTTCTACCACAAATCGGACTTAACCTCGTGTCTTAGCACCGTTACATGTACATTTATGCACTCGGCCCCTCATATTAGATTAACCACTTCTGAACGCTGGATTTGCCAGGCGGTTCCAGGCAGACTTCTACCATAAGTGTGATCTAACCATGTGTCTAAGTGCGGTTACAGTTTCTAATTATTGTAAATCTTGACATGTTCGTTATTACCATTTTTTCTTGTTTATCCAAGATTATGCCCCAAATCTTATTCTGATTCACAATACAAGTTATGCCTTAAATTAAAGTTTTAAATCAAGGTATAATTTATGCCCAAATCCCAATCATGTTTTAATATAAGTTATGCTCCAAATTTATCCTTCCCAACCATTCCCAATTTCGTGCGCTCGCATATTTCAGTGATAGGCCTAGGCTCGAAGGTAGACTGTCTATAAAATAAAAAGGGAAAGAGGGAAAGAAAAGAAAAAGAATAGGCATAATAACAAGACAGGTTGTCAGAAATAAGCATACTAACAGGATAGGCATATGGTGACATGATTAGGCATGTTAACAGATTAAGCATAATAAAGATAGGCATGCAAGAACTAAACAGAGGATCAGGTGTACAAGTAATGGCAGATCTGTTTAGTTATGATTCAAGTTATCAATAGGCACAACTTTAGATCCAACTTATAAACATGTCAAGATTACTATCAATTGTTTATATCTAAAAATAACATGAACTTACTATGATTGGATCTAAAGAACAGAGAATTTATTGTTGATATTGTAGCAGAGACCCTTGAATACATATCAATTGTTGTTGCAGAAGAATAGGCTAGTTTAATATGAGTTGGGGTAGCACCTCGTTGTCTCCATCGTATTTGGTGAATAATACAATAGAAATGAGGTCATATTTATAGCCTAATGTCAATGAATTTAGTCAAGAAAAGAGTCCACGTTCACAGAACTGGATCTGCCCCAGATCTGGCTGGGGTCGACCCTGGGGTCGACACCCCCGTTATGGGGTCGACCCCTAATCGGCTGAGTTCCCTCCTCTTCCCACTTCTTTGATTTTTGACTTCTAGACATGATTTATTTATATACTTATGCTTATATGTATGCAAACTCCAAACCTTAATATCTCCTTCATACGATGTCCGTTTTGCGCAAACTTGGAGTCTATCTTAAGCAGAATTCTGAGACGAACGCAATGGCGCAGTTCGTTTTACATAATTCTCAATATTTAATATGTATTCTTTAATTTATCATTATAGTGTTCTTTAAGATTACAGGGTGTTACATTCTTCCCTACTTAAAGGACTTCATCCCTGAAATCTCCAAGTTAAGAAGAATGTATATCCTAACATCCATTATCCATCTACTCATCCATGAATCACAGACATCCATTGTACTTAAAAGATTTCTAATGCTTTTATGAACATATGCAAAGGTGTGTGTATATGACCCTATGCTAATGCGAAAGATCAGACGGTCCACTGATTCAGTTGACTTCCTTAATGTAATGTATGTTAGTGCCATGAATCCAATATGTATGCAAATAATCCTAATATACCATGTGTGACACCCCACGTCCGTTAATGTCACTTATTAAGAGAATGCATTAAGTTTTGTGAAGCATTATAGGTAAATAGAAACAGAAACATTACAAGACATATATAAAATAGCAGCGGAATTAAAACTTTATTAATCATAAAGCATCGTAGTTCAAAACATGGTTACATCATATGTCTGAAATGCATAAAACTCCGTACATCATTAAAACTTTTGTCTTGTACTTATCAGAGTACAATAATAAAAGAAATGTAATCCCCAAAACATAGCCATAGTAGAAAGTCAAGAAATCGAGCAATACATGTAAGCAACTCCAAGCAAGATGAAAGCAGAGAATCCAAATCAAGCCCGAGTATTCCCACCCTGAGAACCTGGGGGGAAACGGAAGAGAGAGAAGAGGAAACAAAATGGGTCAATAAAGTTTGACGAGTCCAGTTACTTTTAGCATATAAATAAGTAAAAGCATCATGACAGGCACATAAACTGGAGAGTGAGATAACAGTGTCATAAGGCAGGTATAATAGGATAAACAGGATAACAGAACTGGATATGTTGCGCTTCTTAAGTAATTTTCTCTGCACCAAAACAAATATGTAACATGATTACATACTCCCTAATTTCTTAACAAAAACAGGATGATCCCAATAGAAATATAATGGTAGTTTTAGGTGTACTCTGGTAACGGGTTTTAACCCAAACAGAATTAATCGGTACCTAAACAGAATTAACCGGTGTTAACCCAAACAAAAATATAGGTACCGTACAAAAACAGACAGGACTAGATGTACCTAATACTACCCTTCCCCAATTGATCGACTCCCTATCCGGTAAATACCATGTGTCGACCCCATAGTAGGGTGTATTACTTCCTAAAGTGGCAACCAATAGAAGGACACAGACCTATTTACTGGTGGAACATTGGCTTATTTTCCCATATGCAGGCCGTACTCATGCACACACACGAGTCCATTGGAACGCGCCAGTACACACCTCCTCTCATACGAACCTCTTACAATCAGTTCGGTAAGCGTGCCCTGACCACCTTGTGCGGGGTCCCCCCCTTTAATACTAGAATGGGTTACTGACTAATATGAGTCCCACACAACAGACGACACAAGCCAACCCTGTCAGATCTTGGGTCCCAGACTAACTAGGATTTTGGCAGGTTATGTCTAACATATTTAACAGATTCATATAACCCCCTACAAATTTAAGGGTTAAACTTTACAAGCTAACGGGTCCATATAACCCCAACAGATTTAACAGGTTAAGTTTTCTAAATTAACAGGTACGTATAACCGTCACAGATTTAACAGGTTTATTTAACCCCACATATTTAATAGGTTTACTTAACCCCACATACTTAATAGGTTTACTTAACCCCACAGATTTAACATGCTCATACAATCCTTATGGATTTAAACAGGTTATGTATTACAAGTTCATTACCATACATTCGTTTATGGTTATAACGCGCTAGACCTCCCACATTAAGTCTACCACTTGTGGATGTTGGATATGTCGGTCAGGTCCGGGCAGACTTCTTCCACAAGTCAGACTTAACCTCATGTCTTAGCATTGTCACGTGTTTACGCACTTAGACCCCTCACATTAGATTCACCACTTGTGGTCGCTGGATATGCCGGTCGAGTCCGGGCAGACTTCCACCACAAGTGTAATCTAACCTCGTGTCTAAGCACGGATATAGTTTTCTAATTGTTGTAGTTCTAGGCATCTTCATGCATTAACAAGTATTCCTATTTCATTATAGGTTTTCATGCCCCTTTCCCAAGTCATATTCATCATGTGTTATATGCCCAAATTAAAATCATTAATCACACTTTGGCTTATGCCCCAAATCCATATTCATGCTTTTAATTCAAGTTCTGCCCCAAATTTCCCAATACAAGTTATGCCCCAATTTTAATGGATTAAACAAGCTTCACAAATTCTTTACAATTTCATTAATATGTTTCGCTTAATCTTAAATTAAACTTACAGATTTTTATGTCCCAAACCACAAGTCATAATTTACCATATAAATCATACCCAAATTTTTAGTCCAATTTCACAATATAGTTTATGCCCCCAGATCCCGATCGTGATTCAAAGTACAAGTTATGCCCCCAAATTACGATTTCCAATCATTCCCAATTTTAACCCAATTTTGTTTGAACGCATATTTTAGCGATATCAACCTAGGCTCGAAAGTAGCCTAGCTATTAAAATAAAATGGGAATGAGAGAGAGAGAAGGATAGAATAGGCATAAAACCAACACTAGCAGAAATGGGCATATGATAGCAGAAATAGGCATATAAGAACAGATCTGATGAACATATATAGGCATATAAGAACAGATCTGGTGAACAGAAATAAACTATAAGAACATATCTGATGAACATGTAATAATAGGACTGATTATGCATAGTGTCATGATCATAAACAGGCATGATGAGATCTAATCAGTAAATTAGATATACAAATATAGAAGATCTGATATGATTCCAATAGTCACATGGTTAGATCTAATTCATAGGCCTGTCAAGATTGCATTTTAATTATTTTTCTTTAAAAATAATGTAGTCTCACAGAGAATAGATCTAAGAGACAGAAGAACAGTTGCATATGTTGAATCACATATCTCTAAACTTGAATAACTCTGGTTGATTGTTGAAGAAGAAAAAACTTAATTTATTCTGGGCAGAGGTAGCATCTAGTTCTCCATTGTTTTAGGTGTGGAGAAACAAGAGAAATGGGGGTCCACCCCCCTTTGGGTGTCGACCCCGGGTCGACCCATGTGTCGACCCCAAACACCCTAGCGCCGATCGACCCACAAAATGGGACGGTTCAGCTATTCCCCCTCCCTATTCGCTGTTTTGATTTTTTTTTATATTTTTTAATTTGTTTGTATATATATAATCCTCTTGTGTGTATACAGACTTTTAGGCTTAATAACTTCTTCATCAGGTATCTGTTTTACGCAAATTTGGTGTCAATCTTAAGAAGAATTTCGAGATGAATGCAATGGCGCAGTCTGTTTTACTTAATTCCCAATATTTAATTAAGTATTCCCTAGTTTATCATCTTAATGTGTTATAAAATTACGAGGTTTTACATTCTCCCCTACTCAAAGAGGTGTTATCTTCTTAAAGATACTTCAACGACTTGTGATCCGTGAATAACTCGAATCAAACTCCCAACAGGCAATGTATCCACATCTTCAGAGCAAACACAATCGCTGCCAACTCTAAATCATGAGTTGGGAAATTCCTTTCATGTGGCTTTAGTTGTCGACTCGCGTAAGCCACCACCTTATCCTTTTGCGTCTGTACTGCTTCAAGTCCAGTACCACATGCATCAGTATATACCACCATCTTTTCATTCCCACTTGGAATAGTCAACACAGGGGTACTCGTAAGTCTTTCCTTCAGGATCCCGAACGCTTGTTCACACTTTGCATCACATGTGAACACTTAGTTCTTCTTCGTTAATCCTGTGAATGGTGCATCTATCTTAGAGAAATCCTTGATAAACCGTTGGTAATATCCAGCCAACCCAAGGAAACTTCTCACATCTGTCGCATTCTTAGGTTTATCCCAGTCCTGGATTGCTGCCACCTTAGCGGGGTCAACCATTATCCCTTTTCCAGAAACTACATGGCCTAAGAATCTTACTTCATCCTTCCAGAAGGGACACTTCGAGACTTAGCTTTCAGCTAATGCTTTCGCAAGATCGCTAACACAACTCTCAAGTGTGTCTTGTGTTCTTTCCCATTCCTGGAGTAAACCAGAATATCATCCACGAACACAAGAACGAACCTATTCGACTGATCTCTGAAAATCCTATTCATAAGATCCAAGAAATACATTGGTGCATTAGTCAACCCGAATGACATCACCAACCATTCGAAGAACCCTGATGGTGTCCTAAAAGCAATCTTTGGCACACTATCCTTAGCCACCCTCAACTAGTAAAATCCCATTGTCAAATCCATCTGAGAAAACACTTTGGCTTCGTGAAGCTGATCGAACAAGTCATCAATCCTTGGTAATGGGTACTTATTCTTTTTAGTCATCTTGTTCAGCTCACGATAGTCCACACACTATCTTAACGAGCCATCTGCCTTAGTTGCAAACACGACTGGTGCACCCCATTCGGAAACACTTCTCCGAATGAGTCCTTTTCTCAAAAGGTCTCGAACTTGCACCTCCAACTCTCGATGTTCCTTAGGCGCGATTTGTCTAATAGCATAACAATTGGTCTAGCACTCTCGACCAAATCGATCCTAAACTCGATCTCACGATGCGGCGGCAATCCTTTGACCTCGTCAAAGACATCCTCATACTCATTAGCGATCAACACAGATGACAGGTCTTCCCGTGGAATCCCAAGTGAATATAGATAACTCACGAAGACCCCGTCTTTGTGCTTACATCTAATCAACACCTTTCTCCCTTCCACATCCCCGATCCTCACCTTTAGCTTCTCGTAATTCACTCTTGCCGCATACCTCTTGAGCCAGTCCATGCCCAAGATGATCCCAAACCCAGCCAAGTTAAGAACAAAGCAATCACATACAAAAGAACAACCATGACTCGACAATACTAGACCACGACATATCATACATAAACTAGACGAACTCCCAACTGGATTAGTCACGATCAATGGTCTATCACAAATCTCGGGTTCCAAACCCAAGCGATACACAAGCTCATTGCAAATGAATGAAAGCGATGCTCCAGTATCAAACAAAACTTGAACTGAAACACCTTTAACAGAAAGAGTACCTTGAACGACGACACCCTTTCCCTTCTCCTCTGCAGTAGGAGCTCATGAAGAAGATGGCACGACTTTCGAAGCATATGCCTTCACAACTTTCTTGCCCTTAGCTAATTCTGAACAGTCCTCCTTGAGATGCCCAGGCTCAATTGTGACACTTCCTCTCAACTTTTGAAATTTTGCACTCGTTAGAAAACTGGCCTTTTTGCTAACAGTTAAAGCAAACTGACTCATTCTTGGGTTTCTTTTGGCCATTCTTCCCTTTCTGTTGTTGCTGCTTCTTTTTCTTATTATTGCCACCTTGCTGTGGTTCCTGTGCTTCTTTGATTGCAGCGACAACATTGGCCTCTTTATGAAACAAACTCACATGGCGAATATCTTTTTCCACGAGCTTCTCAAATGAATCATCCAGATGATCCACCAACGACTTTCCTATATAAGTATCCAGACCCATGACAAACATCTCGTTCTTCTGATAGGGTGTATCGATGTCATTCTACTTTAATTCTATGAACTTCTTGAAGAGAACGAACTTCTAAGCAGTGGAGATAAACTTTGCTTCAAACTTAGCTTGGAATTGCTCCTATGAAATTTCTTCCTCTAGAGTCTGAAGTGTAACAAAATTCCACCATTCCATGGTCCTGCCTTGCAGTTGCCCTGATGCAAGCTTCCTCTTTATTGCATCCTCAATCCTCAGGTCCCTAAAGATACGAACACAAGAATCCGTCCACCTCTGAACCTCTTCAGTTGGCTCAGTTCCTTTGAATGGTTTTCCTCGTAGAGATGTAATGTCCTTGCATAGCTTTGCAAAATCTACTACTCTAGGAACTCGCACACCTACATCTATCGGTGCTGCCACTGGAGCGGGTACCCTTCGCATAAATGCTTCTGCCATGGCTTCAAACATGGTCGGGTAAATTGGTTCACGGCCACTTCCACCTCCAGTATTAACTCCCCTAGCAGCATGTCTTGATTCTCGTCTACTCATTCCAAATCTGCAATTTAGAATAATTAGCCACTTCCAAGAAAAACTGGTAAAAGAGAACAAATGCTACTACTATATATGCTAAGATATATAGTAAGCATCCAACTGAAATCTACAAGTACATCTTTCATACGTGATTACGTTTTAGAACTTTGGCTAAAATTGATAACTAGAGCTCTGATACCAATTGTGACGACCGCCCATAACCCCTGCACTAATCAAGAGAAATAATGCGCTAAAATGGTGTGCCAAGCAGCTATATACGATCATCAAAGTAGGTAAACATCATAGGAACCTGTCGTAAATCTCACAGCGCAAGGATAAGATATAATAGAACATATACAACAGGTAATAATAGTGAAATCCAATTGCACAGAAACTGAAAACTCTTAACAGAACCCGTAGAAAGATCTATACAACAAAGGATAATATTTCTGTACAAAGGTCCTCACTATATCCCTCGTAGTATATAGTATCAGCGGAAACAAAAAATATTAGATAGTAATAAAATTGATACGTGAGCCTCCTGCTTGCCATCGATCAGCATCATCGTCCTCACTAAAGTCTCACTTGCTACCTGCTACTTAGTCTTCCCATCCGCAACCGGATGAACATCCCAAGGTAATAAGAGGGAAACATAAAACCTTGAGTCAGACAACAGTCTTATTCAGCGATAAAACAACTAACAAACTTCATCAATAAAGTATATGAGAATGGGTAGATTTACCAACCACTGCCCAACACTAGAGAAGAACTTTCACCCATCTTCCCCACGTCTGACAGTGATAGCCTTTACAGTTCATCATAACCATGGTAATAACAATTCATCTGTGGAAACCAGAACAACCATCAATAACATTCATAACATCCAGATTACTTAGGTCTCACGTAGACAATCCTAATTGAGTTTAACATCCTTCAAGTACTCTCCCTAGAGGCCTAAACCAATATTAGTCAAGCACTTAAGAAACATCTCCCTTGACGTTGGATAATCCACATGAGATGGTATAGCAAAACATCCAAACATTCAAACCTCCATGACAGACTATGGTTATCACTGCCAATCCTGCTTTGAAACCATCGTTAATCGTATGACGGCCCGTCATGACCACCATATGTCAAGGGCTAATGGTAACCCCAGTTCTAGCACAACTCCATACGCCATCATGACTCATACATTTGTCTTATCAAATCTCGACAACTAGGCCCTTCACGACTACCCAAGGTACGAGGCCCTTCATGACTACCCAAAGTACCCCTTCTTTGAGTCTACTAGAGCTTATGATAACGATAATCTCTCGGCCTTCGCATCTATAGTCGTCATCTCTGGGACTAATCAAAAACTCAAGTCCCACTCGAGTAACCATTATCCACAACCCAACACGTTTGAATTGTCTGCCTATTCATTGCTTTTCACCAATCAACGAACACATTACAACACTTCAAACCTTTCTACTTGAACTCTTGTCGAAGCTAGAACCATTATCGACTCAAAAACAAGCTTTGTTTGGTCAATACTGCAATTTATAACATCTCCAGCTTTTCGCTATGAAAAATTGGCTGAAATGTCAAAACAACCTTTTACATTGTTTCTGAAATGCTGTTATATCCTTAGGTTCAATTCTGCATCCATGCGGGGCCGAAACCCATGCGCGACCGACCACAGCATTTCACAAATGTTGTCTTAGGTGCGACTGAACACAACATTTCTCAAATGTTGTCATAGGTGCGATCAACCACAACATTTCACAAATGATGTCGTAGGTGCGACCCAAAACTCATGCGCGACTGACCACAACATTTCACAAATGATGTCATTGGTGCGACCCAAAACTCATGTGCGACCGACCATAACATTTCACAAATGATGTCGTTGTTGCGACCCAAAACTCATGCGCGACCGACCATGTCATTTCACAAATGTTGTTGTTGGTGCGACCCAAAACTCACGCGCGACCGACCACAGGATTTCACAAATGTTGTCATAGCCCTGGTGTGACCCCTGGCCTGTACAGCCCTAATCTAAGTTCAATTTCGACCAAAACTTTGCCAATCGACACAATCGATGAAATATACTCGTCTAATTCATTCAACACAACCATAAGCATGTTATGAAATCACTAACAACATGAATATGACGATTATTACCAAAATTATGCAAATTTCACCAAAATCATGATAAATGAACATATGAACAAAAACGATAGATCTAACTTACATAAACGCATGAAATGGCATAGAAATTTCCGGTTTTAACTTACTTAATCAGATCCTAAGGTGATTCATATGAAATAGGACTTACCGTGATGTAGATCTAAGGTAACAACTTGAATTTAATGAAAAAGATGACCAAACATTCATATACTTCATTGAATCCATGTGAGAGATGCAAATCACTCACCGGTTCTCCAAAACAAGCTAAAATTGATGAAATAAGAATTCGAACAGCAAGCACCTCACACCAATCTCCTTGATCCAATGAATACTTCAATCGATGTAGATCTAATCCTCCAATGGTGTAGATCTATGATTTCCCTCCTTAGATTTGGATTTTTAATGGTGGAAAACTGTTAGAGGAAGAAGGAGCTCAAGGCCACCAAATGAGAGAATGGGAGAAGTAACCTCTTCTCCACACCCCTCACCCCCTATTTATACTTTCCACCTACCCACTAATGGGCCTCCCCAATTCATCTCATTAGGCTCCCAAACCTGAACAGCCAAATGAAAAACCTTAAAACACTGATTCCTCCCAAATCGCTAAGCCAAATCTTAACGTGACCACTCTATGGAAAGACAATCTTCAATTCCTTTTCAATGGCACAGGTCTCACCCACTGATTCGACCTGAGTCAAAAGTTATGCCCTATACAAGACTGACAGGGGTAAAATGATCATAAACAAAATTGGTAGAAATTATGGACATGTCTCACATCCCCATAAGCAACATATCAAAAGATGAGAATGATCCAACCCTCAGGGAATAAAATAAAAATATTTTACGATCTTCCGATACGTAAGATGCGGGCTGTTACACAATGCCTAACACAGATATTCTCAAATCCCGACAAATCATAGATAAATGAGTCGTACCCTTAATGGGGTTTGAGACAAAAACGGGATCCAAAACCATATTAGTGCTAAGGTGCAGAGACTCGACTACAGAATTAGATATAAAACAGTGAGAAGCGCCAAAATCAAAAAGAGTTCTAACAGGATGTTCGGAAAGAGAAATCAAACCTTCAACAGAAATTTTCCTACCTCTATCCAGTACATCAGCCACGAGAGCATTTACTTGCCCTCCAGAAGATCCTGCCCTTTGGCCCTGCCCTAGCTTCTCCGGGCATTCCCCAATATAGTGTCCGACTTCACCACAGTTGAAGCAAACATTCTTCCTTTTTCTGCAGTCTTTGACCAAATGACCCACATTCCCAGAACCATGACATTTCTTTTTGCCTTGAGCTTTGCCGTGCTTTCTACCCTCTTTTTATTGTTCTTCCTTGGACCATACTCTCTTGTTTTGTGTTTCCTTAACCTTAGCGTCTTTCTTTTCACCTTTGTCTTTTTCATGCATTAAGTCCATATCAACGAGCCTTTCAAAGGTTGCTCCCATTGGAATATGGGACATAACTAACCCATGGAGGGGTTGATTAAGTCCTCTAGCGAACCGCAAAGCCTTCTTGTGCAGGGTATCTACTAGCTCCAACCCAAACCTCGCCAGTTGATTAAATTTGTTAACATACTCTTTGACAGTCATGCCTCCTTGCTTGAGCGCCAAGAACCTTTCCATTTGCATACTTTTCTCAGCTTGAGAAAGAAACTTCATTTCAAACCTCTGTATAAAATCATCCCAAGTCTCTACTGGATGCCCTGCTTGTGTCACTTCCTACCAGAACGAAGCTTTATCTTTTAGTAGTCAGGCGGCTAACTGAATCTTCCTACGATTATCCACTTCAAAAATTCCAAACAGATCCTCCATCTCTTTTAGCCAATTCTGTGCCTCTACAAAATTCTCGGTTCCACGGAATGGCTTTCCTCCCATAGCACAAAAATCTTTGCAGATCTTGGAGAAATTATCTACATGCGGAGGAGGAGGAGGAACAACAGGTGCAGCTGATGGAGGAACGTCTTCTTGACCACCGGCAGGCGTCATGGCCTCTAGATACCTACGAAACCAGCCTGGTATTGTAACGCCTTTAGGAATATTAGGTTCCACAGACACGCTGAAAAGAAAAGGAAAGGGATTCAGATAAAGGATCGAAAGATATTACATATGGTTTTAGGGAATATGTTTTCAAAATAGATTTTTCTTTTGAAAATGCTTTCTTTTAAAACCTTTTTGAAAATAATTTTCAAAATCTTTTATCTGATCTGGTAACCTTCAGCTCTGATACCAAGTGTGACACCCCACGTCCATTTATGTCACTCATTAAGAGAATGCATTAAGTTTCGTGAAGCATTATAGGTAAACAGAAACAGAAACATTACAAGACAGATATAAAATAGCAGCGGAACTAAAAACTTTATTAACCATAAAGAATCGTAGTTCGAAACATGGTTACGTCATATATCTGAAATGCATAAAACCCAGTACATCATTAAAACTTCTGTCTTGTACTTAAAATATCGGAGTACAATAATAAAAGAAGCATAATCTCCAAAACATAGCCATAATAGAGAGACAAGAAATCGAGCAATATATCTAGGCAGCTCCAAGCAAGATGAAAGCAAAGAATCCAAATCAAGCCCGAGTATTCCCACCCTGAGAACCTAGGGGAAATGGAAGAGAGAGAAGATGAAACAAAATGGGTCAGACATAAAGTCTGGCGAGTCTAGTTACTTTTAGCATATAAGTAAAAGCATCATGATAGGCATATAAACTAGAGAGTTAGATAACAGTGTCATAAGGCGGGTATAACAAGATAAACATGATAACAGAACTGGATATATTGTGCTTCTTAAGTACTTTTCTCTGCACCAATACTAGTATAACAAATATGTAACAGAATTACATACTCCCTAATTGCTTAACAGAAACAGGATGATCCCAACAGAAATATAATGGTAGTTTTAGGTGTACTCTAGTAACGGATTTTAACCCAAACAGAATTAACCGGTAGCTAAACAGAAATAACGGGTGTTAACCTAAATAGAAATAAAGGTGCCCCACAGAAACAGACATGACTAGATGTACCCTAATACTACCCTTCCCCAATCGATCGACTCCCTATCCCGTAAATACCCTGTGTCGGTCGCACAGTAGGGTGTATTACTTCCTAAAGTGGCAACCTACAGAAGGACACAGCCTATTTACTGGTGGTACAACGGCTTATTTTCCTTGATGCAGGCCGTACTCATGCACGCACACGAGTCTGTTGGAACGCGTCAGTACATACCTCCTCTCAGATGAACCTCTTACAATCAGTTTAGTAAGCGTGCCCTGACCCCTACCTAGTGCGGGGCCCCCCTTTAATACTAAAATGGGTTACTGACTAATATGTGTCCCACACAACAAATGACACAAGCCAACCCTTACAGATCTTGTGTCCCCAACTAACTAGGATTTTGACAGGTTATGCCTAACATATTTAACAGATTCATATAACCCCCTACAGATTTATGGGTTAAACTTTACAAGTTAACGGGTCCATATAACCCCAATAGATTTAACAGGTTAAGTTTTCTAAATTAACTGGTTCATATAACCCCCACAGATTTAACAGGTTTACTTAACCCCACAGATTTAACAGGTTTACTTAACCCCACTGTTTTGACAGGTTTACTTAACCCCACGTACTTAATAGGTTTACTTAACCCCATAGATTTAATAGGCTCATACAATCCTTATGGATTTAAATAGGCTAAGTATTACAAGTTCATTACCATACATTCATTTATGGTTATAATGTGCTAGACCTCCCACATTAAGTCTACCACTTGTGGATGCAAAATATGCTGGTTGGGTTTGGGAATAATTCATCCACAAGTCGGACTTAACCTCGTGTCATAGCACTGTCACGTGTTTATGCACTTAGACCCCTCACATTAGATTCACCACTTGTGGTCACTGGATATGTCGATCGGGTCCGGGCAGACTTCCACCACAAGTGTAATCTAACCTCGTGTCTAAGCGCGGTTACAGTTTTCTAATTGCTGTGATTCTAGGCATCTTCATTCATTAATAAGTATTCCTATTTCATTACAGGTATTCATGTCCCTTTCCCTAGTCATATTCATCATGTGTTATATGCCCAAATTAATATCTTTAATCACAGTTTGGCTTATGCCCCAAATCCATATTCATGCTTTCAATTTCAGTTCTGCCCCAAATTTCCCAATACAAGTTTTACCTCAATTTTAACGGATTAAACAAGCTTCATAGATTTTTTACAGTTCCAATAACATGTTTCGCTTAATCTTAAATTAAGCCTACAGATTTTTATGTCCCAAACCATAAGTCATAATTTACCATATAAATCATGCTCCAATTTTTAGTCCAATTTCGCAATATAGTTTATGCCCCCAGATCCTAATCGTGATTCAAAGTACAAGTTATGCCCCCAAATTACCATTTCCAATCATTCCCAATTTTAACCCAATTTCGTCCGTACGCATATTTCAGCGATATCGGCCTAGGCTCGAAAGTAGTCTGGCTATTAAAATAAAAAGGGAATGAGAGAGAGAAGGACAGAATAGGCATAAAACCAACACTAACAGAAATGGGCATATGATAATAGAAATAGGCATATAAGAATAGATCTGATGAACAGATATATGCATATAAGAACAGATCTGATGAACAGAAATAGGCATATCAAAACAGATTTGATGAACATGTAATATTATGAATGATTATGCATAGTGTCATGATCATAAATAGGCATAATGAGATTTAATCAGTGAATTAGATATACAAATATAACAGATTTGATATGGTTCCAATAGTCACAGGCTTCGAACTAATTCACAGGCATGTCAAGATTGCTGTAACACCCCTAAGTCCCACATCGTGGAAGCCTGTGTGAAGTGGGTACTTATATAGTTGAGCCCCTCTCTTACTAACGGCGAGGCCTTTTAAGGAACAAAGTCCCACACCGATACGGTGGCTAAGTTGGGGACAATATCTTACATGAATGGAGGTGTGGGCTATTACAATTGCATTTTAATTATTTTTATCTAAAAATAACGTAGACTCACAGAGAATTGATCTAAGAGACAGAAGAATAGTTGCAGATGTTGAATCACAAATCTCTAAACTTGAATAACTCTAGTTGATTGTTGAAGAAGAAAAGAGTTGATTTATTCTGGGCAGAGGCAACATCTAGTTCTCCATTGTTTTAGGTGTGGAAAACAAGAGAAATTGGGTCTTATATATAGCCCAGGGTCAATGAATCTTGTCAAGAAAGAAGTCCACATGCGAAAACTGAATTCTGCCCAGATCTGTATGGGGGTCGACCCCCCTTTGGGTGTCGACCTCGGGGTCGAACAAGGTGTCGACCCCATACACCCTGGGTCGACCCCCAAAATGGGGTGGTTCGGCTATTCCCCCTCCCAATTCGTTGTTTTGATTTTTTTTTATATATATAATCCTCTTGTGTGTATGCAAACTTCTAGGCTTAATAACTTCTTCATACGGTGTCCACGTTATGCAAACTTGATGTCTATCTTAAGCAAAATTCCGAGACGAACGTAATGGCGCAGTCTGTTTTACTTAATTCCCAATATTTAATTAAGTATTCCCTAGTTTATCATATTAATGTGTCATAAAATTATGAGGTGTTACACCATGTAAAGGCTATATGTGTGCACAATCATCCATTCAAATGCAACTACATATGATGATACACCCACTTTCACCCATTAAAAGAAGAAAAATATGCATACGCATCCATATGCAGTATGAGAGTGATTGAGCCTATCTAGTGCCTAATGTGTGTGTATATGCATCCATAAGCAACCGCTAGCAAATACTTGCATCCACTTACATCCATCAAACATAACATGGTTCAAACGCATGTTTACATCCATGGGTTCCCTACCTAAAGGTCGAAGATTCGATCGACGGGAAATAGTTAAATGATAGAAGCATGTACGAATGAAAGGTTTGGAAAAAGAAGTAAAGAACATACCCTTGAAAATAAAAGGGTACGAAGCGCGAATCTTGTCTTCAATCTCCCAAGTTGCATTCTCGGGGTATTCTCCCCATTGGACTTTCATCAACCTGACAACTTGGTTGCGTACTTCTAAACCTCTGATCCAAGAATACAGGTAGGAACTCGTCTAACTGTTGCCTCCAGCTCCACCTCTACTTCCTCAAGCATACTCGGCACAACTACTTCTGCGATATTATGCAAACACTTCGGTAAATGAGAAACGTGGAAAACATCATGAACACTGGCCTGTCTCTCTAGTAGCTTTACTATATATGCCATTTGACCAATCCTCTCTACTATGGGAAATGGCCTTACAAATCTTGATTCTAATTTCCCTACAGATCCAAAACGAACCACATTCCTCAAAGGTGATACCTTGATGAAAACCATATCTCCTACTACAAACTCAATAACGGTCCTTCTCTTATCTACGTAGGACTTCTGCCTGTCCTGAGCTGTCTTCATGCGCCTTCGAATAAGACCAATCTTTTCTGAAGTCTCTCTAATCATCTCAGGTCCAAGTAGAAGCCTTTCTGTAGACTCCCACCAACAAGTCGATGATTTACAGGGTCGTCCATACAATGCCTCGAAGGGTGCCATGCCAATACCAACCTGATAACTGTTGTTGTAGGCAAACTCTACCAAAGGAAGATGCTCTTCCTAAGTCCCTTCGAAGTCTAGGATACACAATCTTAAAAGATCCTCAAGAACTCTATTCACCCTCTCCGTTTGCCCATCGATCTGCGGGTGATAATCAGTGCTCAAACACATCTGTGTACCTAATGCTTCTTGTAAGCTCCTCCAAAACTCACTGGTGAAAATGGGGTTACGATCACTCACAATACTAGAAGGTACTCGATGTAGATGTACTATCTCACGAAGATAAACTGTTGCCAACTATGTGCTATCTTTTTACTCTTAACAGGAATGAAATGAGCGCTCTTAGTAAGCCTGTCAACTATAACCCAAATACTGGTGTTAGCTTTCCTCGATCTAGGTAAAACATCAATGAAATCCATAGAGATGATGTCCCACTTCTATTGTGGAACCTCCAAAGGATGTAGTAAACCACAAGGCTTTCTTCGCTCAGCCTTGACTTGCTGGCAGATCAAACATCGAGAAACAAACTCCGCTACATTTTTTTCATCCCGGCCCAAAAGAAAACCCTCTTCATATCTCTATACATCTTATCACTACCTGGATGAATAGTCATCCTAGAATGATGGGCTTCCTCAAGGACTGTCTTCAACAAACTCCTAACTCAGGGAACACAAAGCCTTTCATCTCGTCGCAACCACCCTCTATCATCTGCGGAATATCTACTGAGGTGATTGGAAGTCTCCCCCTACTGTGCCTATCCAAGAATTTGCTATATGTGGTTCCTCTCGTTGTGAAGTTCCTATCTAGTTCAACAGAGTAGGTTGCACCTCTAATGATGCCAATAAACCAGGTGTGAACTAGGTGGAGGGTCTAAAATCAAAAGTTGATATAAACTCCAAGCTCTGCCTCTCTACAGATAGAAGACTCAAGGTCATCCTCTGCCTACTCAGTGCGCCCGCCACCACATTACCCTTGCCAGGGGTATAAGCAATCTCAAAGTCATAGGATGCTAGGAACTCCACCCCTCTTTGTTGCCTTAAATTGAGATCCTTCTGTAAGAATAAGTACTTGAAAGATTTATGATTGGTGTACACCTCGAACTTCTCTCTAAGTAGATAATGGCGCCAAGTCTTAAGCGCGAATACTATGGCCGCTAACTCTAAGTCATGGATAGGGTAGTTCTTCTCATGTACTCTTAACTGTCTACCTCCATAACATACTACCCTTCCCTCTTGCATCAGAACCGCACCAAGTCCTGTACCACATGCATCATTGTATACTGTGAACACCTTGTTCCCATCAGGCAAAGTCAAGACTGGGGCTGTTGTCAGAGCCCTCTTCAATCGCTGAAAAGCATCCTCACAGTCTATATCCCAAGAACATGTCAGATTCTTCTTTGTCAGCCTAGTGAGTGGGGCTGATTTCTTTGCGAAGTCCTTAATGAACTTTTTATAATAACCCGCTAAACCAAGAAAACTTCTCACCTCCGTTGCATTCTTTGGGATCTGCCAATCTTGAACTGCAACTGCTTTCATGGGATCTACCACTATACCATCCTTAGAGACCACATGCCCTTGAAATCTCACTTACTTTCTCCAAAAATGACATTTGGAGAATTTCACCGTAAGTTGATGTGCTCGGAGAGTGTTCAAAACCTCCCTTAATTGTCGGGCATGCTTTCCTCGCTCTTCGAGAAAATCAAGATGTCGTCAACAAAGACCACAACAAACTTATTTAGAAACTCCCAAAACACCCAACTCATTAAATCCACAAAATAGGCGGATGCATTCGTCAGCCCAAAAGGCATGTCGAGCCACTCGAAGAAACCATCTGAAGTTCTAAAAGCAGTCTTGTCTATACCGTCCTCGGCCACCCTCAGTTGATGAAACCTCGTGGCTATGTCTAATTAAGAGAAAATAGACGCACCAACAAGATGGTCAAACAAATCATCTGCCCTCGGAAGTGGGTGCCTATTTTTCTTAGTGATCTTATTCAACTCCCTGTAATTCACGCATAAGTGAAGAAAACAATTCTCCTTAGTGGCGAATACTACTAGAGGACCCCATTCAGATATGCTTCACATAATAAACCCTTTCTCGAGTAGCTCCCCACTTGCTTGCTGAGCTCCCTCCTTTCTCTTGGAGCTATATGGCACACAGGCAATGCAATTTGCTTTGCCTTGTCCACTAAGTATATATGGAAATCAATCTCTCGCCTTGGAGGTAATCCCCGAACCTCCTCAAAAATATCTGGATACCCATACTACTGGTACATATCATTGATCATCGATAGATGCATCAAGCGACTCTAGGAAACTAAGCATGACAGACCCTTTAGGGTCAGAATAAATCTCGAGAGTCCCCCCATGGTAAGTCAAAAGTCTAGTGACCCTCCTCTCACAATCCAGAATGGCACCATACATGGCTACCCAATCCATCCCTAGAATTAAACCATAGCCCATGAAACCAAGCGCATATGCATCGCACTCAAACTCGACGCCCAACGCAAATATTCTCAAATCCCGACAAATCATAGACAGATGAGCCGTACCCCCAATGGGGTTTGAGACAACAACGGGATCCAAAACCATATCAGTACTAAGGTGCAGAGATTCAATCGCAGAATCGGATATAAAAGAATGCGAAGCGCTAGAATAAAAAATAGTTCTAACAGGATGATTGGAAAGAGAAATCAAACCTTCAACAGAAACTTTCCTACCTCTATCCGGCAAACCGACCACGAGAGCATGCATCTGCCCTCCAGAAGATCCTGCCTTTTGGCCTTGTCCATGCTTCTTCGTGCAATCCTTAATAAGATGCCCAACCTCTCCACAATGGAAACAAGCATTCTTCTTTCTTTTGCAGCCTTTGACCAAATGACCCGCTCGTCCACAATAATGACATTTCCTCTTATCCTGAGCTTTGTCGTTTTTTCTGCCCTTCTTTTGCTACTATTGTTATTCTTTCTTAGGCCACACTTTCCTGTTTTGTGTTTCATCAATCTTAGCCTCTTTCTTTCCACATTTATCTTCTTCGTGCATAAATGCCATATCAACGAGTTTCTCAAAAGTTGCTCTCATCGGAATATGAGACATAACCAACCCATGAAAGGGTTCATTCAGTCCACTAGTAAACCTCAAAGCTCTCTTGTGTGAGGTATTCACTAGCTCCAAACTAAACCTCGCCATTGATTGAATTTATTAACATACTTTTGACAGACATGCCCCCTTGCTTAAGTGCTAAAAACCTTTCCATTTGCATACTTTGCTTAGCTTGAGAAAGAAACTTAATTTCGAATCTCTGTAGGAAATCATCCCAAATCTCAACTGGATACTCTGTGTGCGTCACTTCCTACCAGAATGAAGCCTCATCTTTCAACTGCAAAACGGCTAACTGAATCTTCCTACGGTCATCAACCTCAAAAATCCCAAGTAAATCCTTCGTCTCTTTCAGCCAATTTCTTGCTTCTGCAAAAGTCACAATTCCTCGGAATGGCTTTTGTAACAACCCATATTTTAATAACATGTTAAAACCATAAATCAAGGCATAATTAATTTTTAAAATAAGAATCAAGGGAAACGGGTTACGCCATTGCATTCATCTCGAAATTCTGCTTGGAAAGGAGTCCGAGTTTTCGAAAATCGGAGTCCGTATGAGGGAGATATGACCCTCCGAAGTTTCAGAAATTTTCAGAATCGAAAACAGCTCGAAAATTTGAATTCAAATTCAAATTCAAAACCCAAAACAGGCTGGTCGGGAAATTTCCCGCCCAGCACCAGGTCGACCTGGTGGTCGACCATAGTGTCGACCTCCCAGGGACCAGGTCAACCATAGTGTCGACCTGGGGGTCGACCTGCCTCCCGAACCCAGTTTTTGAACCTGATGCATTCTGATGTATCTGATCTCGTTTTCTGTCCAGATTCAACTACCTAATCATATATAAACAGCCTACTAGCCTCATTCTCTTTACACCATTCTTCTCTAACCTTATGCTGCACAAATTCTTGATGGGCATGGCTTCTTCTTCTTCTTCCTCTAAATTAAATTAAATTAAATTAAATCGCGAAGACTATTTCTTGAAGACTACGGCTAGGAATTGCATATTTGGGGATTTGCCTCTATAATCAAATCAAGATTCAACGATTCAATAATTCGACGACTAGTTTATCGATTCAACTTCTGCATCTCAATTTCTTAGACCACGATCTGTAAGTTCAAGTTACTTTTAGATAAAAACTATAAACTTAATATAGACATGTTGTAAATTGGAATTGAATCTATGTATGATAATTGATTCATATCTATTCTTGTTCATCTTAGATCTTGACTTTTTTGGGAATATTGCTTTGAAATCAGTTTGGGCCTATTCACGTTGTAAATCAAACTCTTTCATAACATTATCATGCCAATGACGTTGAAACTATTGTTAATAGCCAAGGACTATGACTGTGAACATAAGACTATGCCTTTGCCTATGACTGTGAACATAAGACTATGCCTATGCCTATGACTGTGAACATAAGACTATTGCCTATGACTATGACAAGGACAATTGTGGCTAATCACCTATGACTCATGAATATGAATTATTGCCTATGATTATGAACATAAGACTATTGCCTATGACTATGACTTTGAAACTATTGTGGTTAATTGACTAAGACTATTATGGTTGATTGTTCATGCCAATAACACTATGTTGTACACCGAATTGGCATTTTGTTGGATCTCATACCTAGGGTGTAACTTGCTTAGTTTATTCGCTATTATGTACACCAAAACCATTGGATCCATTATCCTTGTATTTGTCTTGCTTTTGCATGCCTATTCTTTTATGTCAACTTTTATCATGACTATCGCCTTATTTTGCTAGATTTGAAATCCAATTATTTTCTATATGCTAGTGATGTTGTAACCAATTATCTCAAGTTATATCATGCTAGTCTTGTAATCCCTTTTATCGCTTTATGCTCGTCCCTTTTACCTGTCATAGTTTTGATGTTATTCCCTTTATTTCGGGATTTGGATTTATTTGTAGTATAAATCGATTCACGTTCACGTGCGATGGGAATACGATTTGGGTAGATTAGGCAAAACATGAAATGGTTACGAACATGAATTATGAACTTGATAATAGGAAAAACTTGAAGCATGAACATTGTTATAACCTGAACCTGGATGTGGGCATGAAACTTGCCTTGAAACTTGACACGTACTTGACATGAAAATTTGGACATGGGCATGACACTAGAATGAACTTGAAAATGGCCAACTCGAGGTTGAGTTGAGTTTGCAGTGTAATTCTGCCCAGAACCGCCCGGCAAATCCAGTTACTGCAAACAATAGGATCCAATATGGGTAGTTGGTCATATCGCACTTGAAACCCGAGGTCAGACTGAGTTGTGGTGTAAATCTGCCCGGAACTGCCCGGCATATCCAGTGACCACAACAACAGGTCTGATGTGAGAGGTTGGGGTACATTAATGAATTAATGCCACATGATAGGGTTAAGTCATGAACATGAAAGACAACACTTAACCAACTTGACACATGATTCGTAGGGCTAAGCCATGGACTTGAACGACAACACTTAGCCAAATTTGACATGACACGTAGGCGGGTTAATTCACAAACTTGAATGACAACACTTAACCAACTTGACATGCTAGACTGATAAGGGTTAAGTCATGAATTTAAATGACAACTCTTAACCTATTGGACGGAAACCCTAGTTACGCGGTCCATGTCAGCAGTAACCCACTAGATGTATCATGGTACCCAAGAACTAGGTAGGGTGGGGCACGATTACTAGGCTGATTGTAAGCGACCAGAACGACGGCTGTGTTGGTGTGCCAGTGTAGGTTCAGGTGGGCTATGGTCGTGCACGTGGTCCGGAGTTGAAAAAGCAGGCACTGGGCATCATTAGGTTTATCTGTGCATGCTTGATTCGTGTCGGTGGTTGGCACCCTAGGGCTTGATACACCCTATGGTGGACCTAGCACAGATGACTACATTCGTGATAGGGCCGTATGACACAGACACACGACGAGCTAGAACTTGTAGGGAGCCGATCGAATAGTGGATCGTTCCGTTAGACCTAGTAATGGGTCATTTCATGATATTGGGCCAAGGGATCATTTCATGATTAATATAAGACATGGGTTTGGGATTCTAGTACAGTTGGTGCAGCGAACCTTGAATATGTGATGCTATACTTGATTACACTTGAATTATCATGCTATCTTAGTCTATCTTGCCAATCTCGACAGCATCCTTATGTTTACTTTCAGTTTATACATGTCATGTTACCTTTACCTGTTTTTATGCTGAAAGTCACTCCGACTTACCAGTCTTTATGACTGGCCCATTTTCTTTCGCCTCCTTTTCTTTCGTCCCCCCTAGGTTCTCAGGGAGGAAACTCTAGCACTTAGCTTGGATTTCGCTTGCTTTCGGTTCAGTTCATGTATGGTTTGGTCTTGAGCTATGCTATGGCTGCATTTCTGCTACCTTTGGGGAATTAAACTACTTTTGTTGTTTTAAGATTATGCTTCTTTGTTTATGCAAGACATAATTTGTTGTAATGGAAAATAATTTGGTACTTTGGATGTAAAAGGTTTTGACTCTTTTTGAAAAGTAATGAAATTTAGCTTTTGATTCTTCCGTTGTTTTATTTATGTTCTATCTTGTAATATTTCTGTGTTTGTTTACCTCGATAACGCTCCTCCTAAACTAGTGCATTCCCTTTGTGAGTGACCCTAGCGGAGGTGAGGTGTTACACTTGGTATCAGAGCAGAAAGTTACCGGACTGGGCAAAAGTTTTAAAAAAAAAAAAAACTTCTGAAATTATTTTCAAAAACCGTTTACAAAGAAGCATTTTTCAAGAAAAAGTCTTGTTTTATTTAAAGGCTATTCCCCAAAAGCCATTAGCACTATCCTTTGTTTCCTCGTTTTGAATCTCTTTGTTTTCATTTCAGCATGTCTGGGAATGTTAACTTTCCAGAGGGCGTGCCAATATCTGGCTGGTTCAGGAGGTACTTAGAGGCTAGGGCCAACGATGCAGGCCCAACATATATACCTCCTCCAGCAGCAGCGATACCTCCTCCTCCCTCTCCTCGTGCAATTGCTTTCTCAAAGATCTGTAAAAATTTTAGGGCCATGGGTGGAAAGGATTTCAAGGGAACTGAATCATTCGTAGAAGCGAGGAACTGGCTCAAAGAAACTGAGGATCTGTTCGTTATCTTCGAGGTGGACGATAGGCAGAAGGTACAGTTGGCGGTATGGTTGCTCAAAGACGAAGCTTCCTATTGGTGGGAAGTCACTAACGCTGAGAGGCCGGTTGAAACATGGATGGATTTCAGAATAAGGTTCGAGATGAAATTCCTCTCGCAGGATGAACGAAGTCTACAGCTGGAAAAATTCTTATCTTTTAAGCAAGGAAGTATGACGGTCAAGGAGTACGTCAATTAATTCAATCAGCTGGCTCGGTTTGGACTGGACTTAGTGAATACTCCTCATAAGAAGGCTCTCAGCTTTGTCAAGGGATTGAATGATACGAAAAGCTAGTCGACATGGCGCTCTTAAATGAAGAAGACAAGAATGGCAAAAAGGAGGTTAAGGCGAATAGTCTCAAAACAAGAATGTAGACTCCGAGAAAGGAGGCAAGAACAATAACAACAATAATGATAACAAGACACGTGAGAAAAGAAAATGCCACTTCTGTGGTATTGAGGGGCATATAGTCCAGGATTGTAGAAAGAAGAAGATGAAGATAGGAGCATGCTTTCAGTGTGGTGATACTGGACATATCAGCAAGAACTGCCCTAAGAAGCAAGGGCAAGGCTCGCAGGCAGGACCTTCTGGGGGTACATCTTTAACTTCTTCTCCTTGATGCTTTGTTTTATCTTGCTTATCTTTTCAATCCTATCTTGAGAACCTTAGGTAAAACCCTTTTGGATGTAAACATGTGACTGAAACATGTTATGTTTGAAGTTTGCTAATGGTTGCAAGTGGTCGCAAGTGGTTGCTCGTGGTTGCATAACACACATTAGGCATTAGATCGGCTCAGACATATTTTCATATTGCATATGCATGAGTGTTTATACTTGTTTATGGATGAAATTGAATGTGTTATCATGTGAATGTTGCATATGGATGGATGTTTGTGCACACATATAATATTTATGTGACTAGGACTATTTGCATATATGTTGGATTCATGGCACTGAACATATTTTGCATTAAGAAGATCAATCAGGCCTGATCATTTGCATTAGATAAGGAACATATACGCACACTTTCTGCAAATGTTCATATAGCGTTAGAAATCTTTTAAGGACAATGATTGCTTGTGGATGATGTTTTGAGTAGATGGATGATAGGATTCATTCTTCTTAACTTGAAGATTTCGGGACGAAATCCTTTAAGGAGGGGAGAATGTAACAACCCGTATTTTAATAACATGTTAAAACCATAAATCAATGCAGAATTTTTTTTTTAGTAAGAATCAAGGGAAACGAGTTGCGCCAATGCGTTCATCTTGAAATTCTGCTTGGAAATGATTCCGAGTTTTCGAAAATCGGAGTCCGTATGAGGGAAATATGACCCTTCGAAGTTTCAGAAATTTTCAGAATCGAAAACAGCTCGAAAATTTGAATTCAAATTCAAATTCAAAACCCAGAACAGGCTGGGCGGGAAATTTCCCGCCCAGGCCAGGTCGACCTGGGGGTCGACCATAGTGTCGACCTCCCAGGGACCAGGTCGACCTAGTGTCGACCTGGGGGTCGACCTAGTGTCGACCTGGGGGTCGACCTGCCTCCCGAACCCAGTTTTTGAACCTGATGCATTCTGATGTATCTGATCTCGTTTTCTGTCCAGATTCATCCGCCTAATCCTATATAAACAGCCTCCTAGCCTCATTCTCTTTACACCATTCTTCTCTAACCTTATGCTGCACAAATTCTTGATGGACATGGCTTCTTCTTCCTCTAAATTAAATTAAATTAAAATAAATCGCGAAGACTATTTCTTGAAGACTACGGCTAGGAATTGCACATTTGGGGATTTGCTTCTACAATCAAATCAAGATTCAACGGTTCAACAATTCAACGACTAGTTTATAGATTCTACTTCTACATCTCAATTTCTTATACCACGATCTGTAAGTTCAAGTTACTTTTAGATAAAAACTATAAACTTAATATGGACATGTTGTAAATTGGAATTGAATCTATGTATGATAATTGATTCATATCTATTCTTGTTCATCTTGGATCTTGACTTTTTTAGGAATATTGCTTTGATACCAGTTTGGGCCTATTCACGTTGTAAATCAAACTCTTTCATAACATTATCATGCTTATGATGTTGGAACTATTATTAATAGCCAAGGAATATGACTGTGAGCATAAGACTATGCCTATGCCTTTGACTGTGAACATAAGAGTATGCCTATGCCTATGACTGTGAACATAAGACTATGCCTATGCCTATGACTTTGAACATAAGACTATTGCCTATGACTATGACAAGGACAATTGTGGCTAATCACCTATGACTCATGACTATGAATTATTGCCTATGATTATGAACATAAGACTATTGCCTATGACCAAGACTTTGAAACTATTGTGGTTAATTGCCTAAGACAATTATGGTTGATTGTTCATGCCCATAACACTATGTTGTACACCGAATTGGCATTTTGTTGGATATCATACATAGGGTGTGACTTGCTTAGTTTATTCGCTGTTATGTACACCAAAACCATTGGATCCATTATCCTTGTATTTGGCTTGCTTTTGCATGCCTATTCTTTTATGTCAACTTTTATCATGACCGTCGCCTTATTTTGCTAGATTTGAAATCCAATTATTTTCTATATGCTAGTGATGTTGTAACCAATTATCTCAAGTTATATCATGCTAGTCTTGTAATCCCTTTTATCGCTTTATGCTCGTCCCTTTTACCTATCATAGTTTTGATGTTATTCCCTTTATTTCGGGATTTGGATTTATTTTTAGTATAGATCGATTCACGTTTACGTGCGATGGGAATACGATTTGGGTAGATTAGGCAAAACATGAAATGGTTACAAACATGAATTATGAACTTGATAATCGGCAAAACTTGAAGCATGAGCATTGTTATAACTTGAATCTGGATGTGGGCATGAAACTTGACACGTACTTGACATGAAAATTTGGACATGGACATGACACTAGAATGAACTTGAAAATGGCCAACTCGAGGTTGGGTTGAGTTTGCAGTGTAATTCTGCCCGAAACCGCCCGACAAATCCAGTTACTGCAAATAATAGGATCCAATGTGGGTAGTTGGTCATATCGCGCTTGAAACCCGAGGTCAGACTGAGTTGTGGTGTAAATCTGCTCGGAACCGCTCGGCATATCCAGTGACCACAACAACAGGTCTGATGTGAGAGGTTGCGGTGCATTAATGAATTAATGCCACATGATAGGGTTAAGTCATGAACATGAAAGACAACACTTAACCAACTTGACACATGATTCGTAGGGCTAAGCCATGAACTTGAACGACAACATTTAGCCAAATTTGACATGACATGTAGGCTGATTAAGTCACGAACTTGAATGACAACGCTTAACCAACTTGACATGCTAGACTGATAAGGGTTAAGTCACGAATTTAAATGACAACACTTAACCTATTGGACGAAAACCCTAGTTACGCGGTCCATGTCAGCAGTAACCCACTAGATGTATCATGGTACCCTGGAACTAGGCAGGGTAGGGCACGATTACTGGGCTGATTGTAAGCGACCAGAACGAAGGCTGTGTTGGTGCGCCAGTGTAGGTTCAGGTGGGCCATGGTCGCGCACGTGGTCCGGAGTTGAAAAAGAAGGCACTGGGCATCAGTAGGTTTATCTGTGCATGCTTGATTCGTGTCGGTGGTTGGCACCCTAGGGCTTGATACACCCTATGGTGGACCTAGCACAAGTGACTACATTCGTGATAGGGCCGTATGACACAGACACACGACGAGCTATAACTTGTAGGGAGCCGATCGATTAGTGGATCGTTCCGTTGGACCTAGTAATGGGTCATTTCATCATATTAGGCTAAGGGATCATTTCATGATTAATATAAGACATGGGTTTGGGATTCTAGTACAGTTGGTGCTGCGAACCTTGAATATGTGATGCTATACTTGATTACACTTGAATTATCATGCTATCTTAGTCTATCTTGCCAATCTCGACAGCATCCTTATGTTTACTTTCAGTTTATACATGTCATGTTACCTTTACCTGTTTTTATGCTGAAAGTCACTTGGACTTACCAGTCGTTATGACTGACCCGTTTTCTTTCGCCTTTTTTTCTTTCGTTTCCCCCACCCGCAGGTTCTCAGGGAGGAAACTCTGGCACTTAGCTTGGATTTCGCTTGCTTTCGGTTCATCTCATTTATGGTTTGGTCTTGAGCTATGCTATGGCTGCATTTCTGCAACCTTTGGGGAATTAAACTACTTTTGTTGTTTTAAGATTATGCTTCTTTATTTATGCAAGACAGAATTTGTTGTAATGGAAAATAATTTGGTACTTTGGATGTAAAAGGTTTCGACTCTTTTTGAAAAGTAATGAAATTTAGCTTTTGATTCTTCCGCTGTTTTATTTATGTTCTGTCTTGTAATATTTCTGTGTTTGTTTACCTCGATAACGCTCCTCCAAAACCTGTGCATTCCCTTTGTGAATGACCCTAGCGGAGGTGGGGTGTTACAGCTTTCCTACCATACCACAGAAGTCCTTGCATATCTTGGAGAAATTATCTGCTTGCGGAGGAGGAGGAGGAACAACGACTGCAGTTGGGGGAGGGGCTCCTGCTTGGCCTCCGGCAGGCGCCGTAGCCTCAAGATACAAACGGAACCAAACCTATATCTGTGTGACCTTGGGAATATTCGGTTCCCCAGACATGATGAAAAGAAAAGGAAAAGAGATTCAAATAGAGAATCCAAAGATTTTCCATATGGCTTTGGGGAATATTTTTTCAAAACAGAGTTTTCTTTTGAAAAATGCTTTCTTTTAAAACCTTTTTAAAAACAATTTTCAAAATCTTTTATCCGATCTGGTAACCTTCAACTCTGATACCAAATGTGACACCCCACGTCCGTTAATGTCACTCATTATAAGAATGCATTGAGTTTCGTGAAGCGTTATAGGGAAACCGAAACAGAAACATCACTAGACAGAAATAAAATAACAGCGGAATTTAAAACTTTATTTTCCAAATAGATAACATCGTGGTCAAATTCAGTTACGACATAAGTCTGAAATACAGAAAACCCATTACGTCAATTTAAAGCATTTTCCTTATACTAAAATCATCAGAGTACAGTAATATATAAAAAGCATAGTCCCCGAAATATAGCCATATTAGAGAAGACGGGAAATCAAAGCAGTACATTTAAGCATCTCCAAGCAAAATGAAAGAGAGAGTCCTAATCAAGCCTGAGTATTCCCACCCTGAGAACCTTGGAGGGGGGAATGGAATAAAGAGAAGAGGAAACAAAATGGGTCAGACATAAAGTCTGGCGAGTCTAGTTACTTTTAGCATATAAATAAGTAAAAGCATTATAACAGGCATATAAACTGGATGAGAGAGATAGCGGTATCATAAGACAGGTATAGCAAACCGAGCAGGATAAATAGAATAAACATGATAGAATATGTTGTGCTTCTCAATTACTTTTCTCTGCACTAGTACTAGTATTACAAGAACAAGATGATCTCAATAAGAACAAGATGGAAGACTTAGGTGTACTTCTAGTGATGGGTTTTACCCCTAACAATAATAACAGATAGCCCAACAGGAATGACAGGTGTTACCACCAACAATAATAACACGCTCCTTAACAGGCTCCTAAACAAGCAAGACTAGATATACCCTAATTACTACCCCCAATCGATCGGCTCCCTACCCCGTAGATAACCTGCGATGGCCCCAAAGTAGGATGTATCACTTTCTAAAGTGGAAACCCTGTTATTTTCAAGATGCACAACCATATCTACTGATGTCACAACGTCTTAATTTCCCCAAGAAAACCGGAACCATGCACACACATGACCTTATTGGAATGCGCCATCAACACCCTCACACAAGTGACCTCTTATAATCAGCTCAATAAGCGTGCCCAGACGCCGACCTAGTTCTCGGTTCCTGTTTGATATCAAGATGGGTTATTGACTGAAACGGGTCCCACACAACAGAAGATACAAGCTTCTCCTAGGATTGCATCCCCACTTCTAGGATTTTGATAGGTTATGCCTAACAGTTAACAAGGTTGCATAGCCCCCACATGTAAAACATGTTAAGTTTGTCGGGTTTATATATATATATATATATATATATATATATCTCCCGCCCTATAGATTTAACAAGATTAATTTAACCCCCACTAATTCAAGCAAAATTTACTTAACCCTTACTCAATTTGACAGGTTCATGTAACCCTCACAGATTTAAATAGGTTACTTATTATAGGTTAACAAGTTATCTGTTTATGGTTGTTAATGGACTAGACCTCTCACATTAAGTCTACTACTTGTGGATACTAGATATGTCTGGCAGTTCTGGGCAGGCTTCTAACATAAGTCAGACTTAACCTCATGTCTTAGCACCGTTACATGTACATTTATGCACTCGACCCCTCACATTAGATTAACCACTTGTGGACGCTGGATTTGTCGGGCGGTTCCGGGCAGACTTCTACCATAAGTGTGATCTAACCTTGTGTCTAAGTGCGGTTAGATTTTCTATTTACTGTAAATCTAGGCATGTTCATTATTAACCAATTTTTCATGTTTATCCAAGATTATTCCCCAAATCCCAGTCTGATTCACAATACAAGTTATGCCGCAAATTAAAGTTTTAGATCAAGATATAAATTATGCCCAAGTCCCAATCAAGTTTTAATACAAGTTATGCCCCAAATTTATCCTTCCCAACCATTCCTAATTTCGTGCACTCACATACTTCAGCGATACGCCTAGGCTCAAAGGTAGCCTGACTATAAAAATAAAAAAAGAGGTAGAGAAAAGAACAAGAATAGGCATAATAACAAAACAAACTTATGATGACAGAAATAAGCATACTAACAGAATAGGCATATGGTGACATGATTAGGCATGTTAACACAATAAACATAATAAAGATAGACATGCAAGAACTACACATAGGATCAGGTGTACAAGTAATGACAGATCTGTTTAGTTACGATTCAGGTTATTAACAGACACAGGTTTAGATCCAACTTATAAACATGTCAAAATTACTATTAATTGTTTATATCTAAAAATAACATGAACTCACTATGACTGGATCTAAAGAACAGAGAATTGACTATTGATATTGTAGCGGAGATCCTTAAATACGTATAAATTGTTGTTGTAGATGAATAAGCTAGTTTAATCTGGGTTGGGGGCAACACCTCGTTGCCTCCGTTGTTTTTGGTGAATAAAACAATAGAAATGAGGTCCTATTTATAGACTAATGTCAACGAATTTGGTCAAGAAGCGAGTCCACGTTCACAGAACTGGATCTACCCCAGATATGATTTGGGTTGACCCCGGGGTCGACACCCCCGTTATGGGGTCGACCCCTAACGTGCTAAATTCCCTCCTCTTCCCGCTTCTTTGATTTTTGATTTCTGGACATGATTTATTTATATATATTATGCTTATATGTATACGAACTTCAAACCTTACTATCTCCTTCATACGATGTCCGTTTTACGCAAACTCGAAGTCTATTTTAAGCAGAATTCCGAGATCAATGCAATGGCGTAGTTCATTTTAATTAATTCCCAATATTTAATTAAGTATTCTTTATTTTATCATTATATTGTTCTTTAAAATTACGGGGTGTTACATGTGTTTAATTTCTGTCCTAAAAAAATCAGACCGAACACCGACCAGAAGAATTTTTTTCCCCCCCCTTTGGGTTTGATTCGGGCATTTTAATAGAAGACTAGAAACTCATTTCTGGTAATTAGTTTTGTTTCCCCCTTTAGGTTTGATTATAGAAGTAGAGTATGTATGTACTTCCCGTGCTTTATTGAGCAGTCTCTGGGCCTGTGCGTCTAGTGCGCTTGGCTAGCTTATCCACAAGCAAGGCCCATGGACTTACCCGACCTCCCTCCAGGAGGCGCCTTATCCTGACCATCGTAGGCGATGAAAAGGTCTTAGATGCTTAAATCGGGCCATCGTAGACACGGAATTAAGGCTTACTCTTTTGATGCTCTACCCTGGCCATCGTAGGTGGTGATAGAGGTTTACACTCCACCCCCACCAAGAGGTTGCCCTATCCTGACCATCGTAGGCGATGATAGTAGTTTGCATTCCCTTCTGCAGGTAACGCAGAACATAAGCAGAGGTAGGACGTGCTCTTCTACGAGCAGAGGTAGGACATGCTTAGTTCATATCAGAGGCATGGCATAGGCATACTCTTCTACGAGCAGAGGCAAGGTGTGCTAATTAGATTCTCCTTCATGACCATTTCTGGCGTGAGTCGGAGGCTTAAACTTTTAATGCTTTAACTTGACCCTTTCTGATTCGGACGTGGAGAAAGGCTTACACACAACTCCCCTCCAGGAAGTGCCTTTCCCTGGCCATCTCAGTGGTGACAAGGGTTTTTATCCATTTGTGATTGACCCACCATTGGGCATTTCAAGTTTGGAGGGGGTTTCCATCCCTGTAATTAGGTAGACAATCCCTTTCTCAAAGAATTTGTTGTTGTAGTTAGCTATGTTTTCTTTACATATTTGTGTAGCTTTCCTTCGCTTAGGAAGTTGATAATCATTCCTTGTAAATCTCTGCAATGGTTGGTTTCATGTCCATTCATCATATGGTAGTAGCAATAAGGTCCTTCCAACTTGGCTTCATTCTTGGGTTTCTTCTTTGATGAAGGCCAAAAGTTCAACTCATGTTTGATTAGGAAGTAGATACCCTCAATTGATGTAGTAAACTCACAACCTTTTGGAAATCTTGATTCAAAGGCTTTCTTTCAATGTTGGAACTTAGCCTTTTTACCACTCTATTCCATTGTTTTCTCCTTGCCCTTGAACTTTCTTTTAGTCGTGCCTTGATACAAGGGCGTATTCTTTTTAGGCTCTTTTCCATTAGGATAAGGGGAACCTTTTTCAATCCTTTGCCCGAATATTGTTCCTTCAGCTTGTGTTTGGATGGCTTCCTTGATACAAAGAAAAGGATTAAGTTTTCTATTGCAGAATTGCTTAGGGCAAAGATCGGGATTAGTCCCAAATGGAAAGGCTTAATGCTCCAATGATCAGGATCATAAGGCTGTACATATCATTCTTTTTCTTGAATGCGTAAGGTTTCCGACCTAACCTTTTTGAATGTCCATGGCTCATTAATGCTTGATGTAACCATGGAAAACTCACTAGTTACTCGTACAGACCTTCTATTCATGATTTTCGCTTCCTCAAAGCCTAGTCCAACCTTGGACGGAACAACATACTTAAATGTGGTTGTTAACCACAAGCTCGGAGGTTCAAGCCCTCCTTCTAGTGCCAAAATGTTAATGATATTTTTCTTCAACACCGGAGTTAGGTCTAGTAAGTGAACATAAGGGGAAAATGAGGTTATTTAGCTTTCGCAAGTTTGAGTTAGTTCTTCGTTTCCTAGATATCAAGGTTTAGAGCCCAAAAGATTAGTTACTCTTCCCTCAATGGGTTGAGCATCAAGCTTAAGCAACTCTGAAACCAATAATTACCTTGGGACACGGGCTCCATACACACAGCCCACAACAAAAGGCTAAATGGCTGGTAGGAAGAGGTTCTGCAAGAACTCTGCGGAAGGTTCTAAGCTTAAGTAGGAACCCCTTGTCATGTAAGAAGTCTATAATAGGTTGTGTAGGAAATAGCTAAGAAATCATATAAGAAATTCATAAGAAAATAAGCTAAGTGTCGATCCGCTCTTTATTGATCTTTGATTTAGAGTACGTGAGTGATTACAATAGAAATCCCCAAATTGATTTAGTAATTAGGGTTTACTCTAGAGAAAAAGAGTACAAGAATGAGAATGAAAAAATTACCCCGAAAATGAGACCCCTAGGGTCTTATTTATAGACAAATCAGGTCCCCTTTTGCTATTGTGCTAGTAGAAGCCCCTGTTGGTCGCTTCTCCCTTTGGTCTTGGGCGCCTTAGCTTTCGTCCGCTCTTTAAGGTGTTGGTTCCAACTCTCGGACGAATGGTCCCAGTCTCTGGAACCCCATTTTTGATTGCATGCCCATCTTCTTTGTATTGATCTCGAGCCTGTCGATGTGAATAACTTTCAAAAGGTTTTGGCTTCCGGATATGGACTTCCGGCCTTACTATGAACACTTTGTGGAGCTTGCCTTTATAATTCAAGTGAATGGTTGTCGGGTCCGCCACCTCTATCATTATCGACACTAAGTAGATTAGTATGGATAGCTTGTCTCACTTCGGGGTTCAGGCTTGCCTTTTGGTAGATTCCTGAAGTGTATCCTGGCTTTCCGGAGGGTTGCTATCGGTGCTTTATTAGTTATTTATTAGAATAACTTCTCGGCGTCCATCTAATTTGGATCTCGATAGCTAGTTCTCGGATAATCTTCATATGCGTTGAGCTCTGTATCTTTGATGCTTTCGTCTCCTTATGTATCGGTATTAAGCAAGTTAATACCGATAGCCATTTTGTTCTTCTGTGTCCTGGTTTGTGGGATTCTTAGTCTTTCTCTTCATTGGCTTTCGGCTTTGGGTGACCCTCCATTGTTTACTCATCATGCCGGAGCCACCCTACCGGTATCCTTTTTTGGTATAGCTTCTGGGCTCCTTTCTTTATGGATGGTGTCAGATGCATAGCTCTTGGATTGCTCTCTTATGCTTTCAGTTCTACCTTCTACTTGGGTTTTGCTTTCGGAGGATCCTTTTATGCTTGTGGCGGTCCGCTACCCCTTTACCGTCAGCCTGTTTCGGTGCTTTATTTTGGTAGTAACATATATAAAGCACGATATGGTCCTACTTTTTCCTTTCACCTCATTGATTCTCAGCTCACTCTCAGCTACTTAAGGTATTTTTACCTTTTAACTACATAAAGAGTTCTACTTTTGCAAATTTAATCCTCCACAATAAATTGACATAAATACGCCCTTTTTGAAATTAATGTTAAATCCTTTTACATTGTTCCTAAACCTATCTTCTAATCAATGTGTTTTTTGTTTGTTCTTTTACCATTTTTAACTTCTTCATCACACACTTTTCCTTTTCCCTCCTCTCCCGCTAATCTGCATCCCATCAGGTAACCATCCTTACCCCACCCTCGATTTTTGGATTTTATTTTTGGCTTAATTATTTTGCTCTTGATAATTCGATTTGAGCTTCTAAAATTTGATTATGATTATCGTCAGTATCTGCAGTTATTTAAATATGCTTTATTGCTATCTTTCTGTTTTTTCTAATTTTGTTTATTACTTCCCTTTCGCATGTTTTTGTCATCTGCTTCCTTTTCCCAATTTATTGTGTAATTGAATACCTACATGTGCAGTTAAGGTGCTTGGAGGATTCAATGCGGCAAAGGTCCAAAAAATCATAACGGGGATAAAACAAGAAAATAGCAGGATACAACAGATGACTCTAAGATACACATATAACTCGTTGTTGATGTTTTCACAAACCTATAGACGATAATTAAATCAAAAACTAACGGTCAGTTTAACTATAATTCTTAATTTTTAATAGAGACATGTGCAAAAATCTAGATATTAACATAAATTACTATTTAACTTAATTAAATTTAATAAAATATTATAGTATTTTTGTTTTTAAAAATATATATTAAAAAATTCAATTAAATAACCTAATTTCATAATTTCTACAATGTATAAATGTCAATTTTCATTTCATTTCTTTACCAAAAGTATGTAATATAGCAAAAATAACGGCATATATCGAGAATGGCAGAATATAGCGGAGCTTAAAGCGGAAATGCTTTATGAAAGACTATTTTGGAAAAACGTAGAGATAGTAATCTGGTATGGGGAAATAGTGGGGCATCAACTGCACAAATACCTACACATTTTTTTAATTTGTACTTAAAAATATATTATGTGTTGCACTACACAGGTCGAGAATAGATTATGCATCGCATATTTTAGTATGTATTAATCTATTCTATGTCTTACTCCTTTGACTTATGTGTTGCAATTATAGATTTATGTTCCGAGTTACTCATCATGTTATACTTTCAATTATATGCATTGATGGTTGTTACATTGATTTCCACTAGCTATCTCTATGTGCTAATAAACTACAAGTCTAATAAATTTACAAGTATATGGAGTAAGGGACTAGATAAGTTTAGTACATGTATTGATATTTAATAATATAATTGATGAATGTATTTATTTGAAACTTTTGCACAATCTTAGAAAAACAAGCTACACAATTTTATGGGCACATTAATATAATATTAATGTACTTATGTGCATCAAAAGTCTATAGCATTACCTTTTATCTACAAGCAACACATTTATAAATGTTATAATGTAATACTAATAAAAGATCAAAAATTAGTATGTATTTTGACATGTTAACATTAACATCATTGCAATGAATAATGCATTATGGCATAATACTTACACCATAATCGCACTGTAGCTAATTAAATAATAGTTTATCAAAGTACAAATTTGATGTTGCTTGATTTATCAGCAAAGTAGTACTCTAAGAGTGAAACAGGAAACTTTAGAGATTAGCTCCAAAAAATAGTCCCAAGCAACTTATGGTTGTTCAAAGACGTTAATGTCTACACAAAAATAACGTACCAACCATATGTTCTCCCCTGATTATTTATTTGAACAATCCTCTTAGATTTTTGCTAGATGCTCTTTAGTCTTCACTACTCGACAATAGTATGTGCATTCAGTTTATTTTCATACTTCTATGTGACTAAAATCTAATTTACAAAATTTAAAGAACGACAGAGCTACTCTATCCAAAAATTATTTTGTCAAAATTTAAGGTTGAAATGTTGAAATCATGACTTTATGATCTTTGAATTGCATTTCCCTCCCTGATATTCACCCATTTGCTGCTTTTCCGCATATTCCGGCATCCCTTTTTCTGTTAGAGTAGCACTTCCCGGAAAAGATAAGGAACTAGCAAAGTATGAAGTTGAGAAAGTTTTTGAAGATTCAAATGAGGGATATATTGAAGCTTGAAATTTGTTGCTTAGCTTTTAATTTTGCTACTCATTATTTTACCATTTTTACACATTAGTATTATAATGTTTGGATTTCTATATGTTTGTGCTTATTGTCGAACATATCCATTTTATTCATAAATTGATTTTGTTAATTATGAAGTTACTAATCATGAGTCATTATCTGTTTATTGTTTGCTTTCTAATACGAACAATAAGCTTTTTCTTTTGCGCAGTACTTTTATCACATAACTCAAAATATTATACAATAAAGCGATAACCTTGCCATTATCCTGACTTGTATGTCCATCTACAAGTTCTATATCTTCCTTTTTTCTTAAAGAAAAAACAATGATATTCATCGTTCACCATCAGGCCCGGTTATTGGTCAAGGCCATTTAGGTGACGGAATAGGGCAACCCGACCTTTAGGGGCAAAAAAAAAAAAACACTATTCCATATACCTTAACTGTCAACTCGGCTCCGGCTCTGATTTCGCACCGCACGAACGATCGAAATCGCCTTCTCAGACGAGCCGCCTCCTTCAACGGCAACCCTCTTCAATAGGCCGCCCTCTTCTTCGAAGCAACCCTCTTCGATGGCCACCCTCCTTCAAGACTCAGCGGCCCTCACTCTCAGCTAGGCTCCTTCGCAGCTTCGCTAATCGCTCTAAAAAAGGTAACTATTGTCACACCTTTTCAGTTTGTGATTTTTTGTTGTTGGATATTTTGATTAATTCTTTTCCCGTTGGCTGTTGCCTGTTGTTTATTAGAAAATAGAAATTAAGCTTAGATTGTTGGCATGTTCCCTGTTTGTGATTTTTTTTTGGGGGCTATTTTGATCAATTTAACTATGGTTATTGCCTGTTGGCAATTGGTTTGTACAAATATACTATATTGCTTAATAGAAATTTAGAAACTAGGCTTAGATAGTAAGAATGTTGACACTGAATTTTCATCTTTAGACAGTTACTTGCAGAATAAAGTGTTAAACATTGAATTCTCATTTAGTAGAAGGAGAAAAAATACATTTTTAATGAGGACTAAAGAAATTTTTTAAATAGCATTTCTGTTCTTATTTTTTTTTATTTTTTTTGCTTGAAGGCACTATCTGCTCATTTTTTTATTTTTCAGGTTAATACTCATTTGATTGATGCTACAGTGTAATAGATGCTGTTAGGATTGCCTTGCATGTTGTTAAGGAGGAATGATGATTTGAAATTAATAGTCCCATATCATGGAATATATTGAAGTAATTGTGTATAAATATGAGCTGCTAGGCACGTAACATCAAGCATTCCTTTTGTTATATGAGAGTTGTGTGTCAGCTCATATACGTGCAAGAAAATGGGGCTTTGTTCCGACCGTCATTACATAACAGTAGTATCAGAGCCGAAGGCTTGGACTGGACCATGCGGGTAAGGCAATGCTCTCAAAAGATACTCGTAGGATGCGAATCAAATGGGAAGACTGTTAGGATTGCCTCGCATGTTGTTAAGACCGTCGTTACATAGCAGATGCAATCTATTTCAAATATCTACATGTTGACATATCGAATCTTCAAGTGAATTAGTAGATTCATGGATTACAAAGGTACTTGCTTCCAATTTTTCGCTGCTGCTGCCTTGCTACATTTAATGTTTAGGCGCTCTTCTTAATGCATTTTTTGTTGCAGTCCCGATCCTTTGGTTTTATGTATTTGTGGGTTTGTAGATGTGGTCCATTTGATTTAGTTTCATGTTCAAAATGAGCTGTAATTGTAAATTAGATAATTAATTTAGTTCATTTTATTTGAAATGTAAAATTAAAGTCTCATGAAGTTTCATGTTCAAAATGAGCTGTAATTGTAAATTAGATAATTAATTTAGTTCATTTTATTTGAAATGTAAAATTAAAGTCTCATGATTTTCCTCGGTACATCCTGTAGATCTTGCATCTAACAATTATATAATAAACTGTTAGTCTTAAGTCAATTTTCTTGCTTTGACAACAAAATTAATTTATTTATTGAAGTGAAAGATTCACAGTTGAAAAAGAATATATTCTAAGATCCAAACAGAAAACAGGAACAATATTCATTGTTACATTCAAAATTATATCAAAGTAAATAGGTGTACTGCACCATTTGCTTTCTAAAATCCAGGAACTTTTTTTGTTATTCGGGCTTATTTTTTTGCTTATCAGAACAACATTTTTTTTTTCACTTTTTTGAATTTTATTTTGTCTGCTCTATATGTTGCCTAAAGCAACAAGGTGCTTGAGCCGGCCCTGTTCACAGCCCAATGCATTTCTAAAATTATATGTTGCCTAAAGTAACAATTTTGATGTAACGAGGAAGATATTCCAAACTTCTAAAAAAATTGTCACAGCCCAATGCATTGCCATAGCCAGCGGTATAAATAGGGCCAACGGCCCAATTTCTTTACGATAACCAGATGTCTGCAATTTACAAACATATCTTTTCCAACGATTTTAACCCTAACATAATCGCAAACGGTAAAGTTAAAAAATAAAACTTAATCGCAAACACCAACCCATAACAATTATCCTCTTTAAAAAAAACCCTATTGAACAGCAATATCCAAAACCTTAGCAGTAGCAGGCACTTTAGGAATGGTAATATAAAGCACGCCATCCTTCACCTCCGCCCTGATCTTCTCCACCTCCACGTTCTCAGGCAAAGCAATCCTCGTGTTGTACCTCCCATAGCTCCTTGCCGACCACTCTTCTTCCTCTCCCTCCTTCCCCTCCTCCTTCTCCGTCTTCTCCGCCTTAATCACCATCATCTTCTCTTCAACGTACACCTTCACATCCGATTTCGTCATTCCAGGCATGTCAAATCTCAACTTGTACTCGTTTTCCTTCTCTTTGATCTCCCACGGAGTCCTCCCTCTCCTGTAGCTGCTTTGAATCGGCTCGTTTTCGGGGGTTACGGTTGAAAGATTCGACCTTTCCGCCGTGTACGCAAACGGGTCGTTGATCAGACTGTCCATTGTGTCCATCATCTGCTGTATCGTTCTCGCCGATGGGAATCTGTCCCATGACCCTGAACGAAATCCTCAAATACTTTTAAGATTTGTTCTAATCTTGGAAAAACAATCGTGGTTTTAACAGAAGAATGATTAGGGAAATTGGTTACCTAAAGGGGCAGATTGAACAACCCTCTTTTTAGGGATTTGTGCGGCCTGCTGCTGCTTGCTGACTCTCTGTAAATGATCGAGATTGTCTCTGACTTCGCTTCCTCTGTGATTCCCATTCGCCTTGAGACTAACGTTGATGACATTGTTGATTGGTCTTCTTCTTCGGGAATAGAATGGGGAAGCTGATGGTAATGTTCCTGCTAATGTTGAAATTGAAGAAGACATTGTTGTTTTATGCCTTATCCTGTTATCTTTTGTGGATTCTACGATCTGGATCGATGCGGAAAGCGGAGAATTCTGGTGGGTTTTATGAAGCTTGGAAGTGTGTTTCTGGTATATTCTAGAAAGTGTTATACTATTCCAGACTTTCGAGCAGGATTTGATAATTGATAATGTTTTTCGTGTTAAATGAGATGCTTCTAGGCTTCTTTATGGAATGGATTATCCGGATTTAGCACACTGGCCCACAACCTATCGTTTAGCTTTGATCATACGTGACACGTAATAAAGTAGAAGTATACTAGGATTACCACGCAACAGTAGAAAACCTACTTTGTACTACTACTATAAGATAAAAAAAAATGTAGTTTTTTTTATTATTTGAAACCATATACAAATAACAGTATATAAAATATAATTTACATATATTATCAAACCGACCGTTCGAAAAGTTTGCTTATTGCTACTGTCCAAAAAGGAATTCTCTGAAGTCAAAACATACGCACGTTCTCGTCGCATTCTATTTCTTCTCGTATTCCTGTTTCTTCTCCGTTATCCCTATTTCTTCTCATTTCCCTTCGTTTTATTCGTTTTTCCCTCCTCCTCAAATCAATTACCACTCTAAATCCGATTTATCTTCAAATCCACTATCCACTCCAAATCCGATTTATCCTCTCGTTTACCTTCCCCTTCCAGAACGTATGCCGCCAACGCTATCCACTCCAAATCCGATTTATCCTCTCGTTTACCTTCCAGAACGTATGCCACCTACGATCAACTATCCGATTGCCTGATCTGCGATTTTGTTGACCATCCATCAAACCAGGTATCGTCGATTTAAAATACACGATTTTGAGATTTTGCTTCTTTGTATTCATAAATCCTTATAACACTGATGGTTCTAACAAAAAACTGGTTTCTTTTCCGAAAATTGATGGTCCGATTTGTAGGGATAAGCCTGTCAAGGAGACTTACGATTTGGTAACAGGAGAGGTAATTTAAAATACACGATTTTGAGTTGATTTATTATCTCATTTCTCATCCTTTTCCTTTCCAAGTTAGTTAAAATACACGATTTTGAGGTAATTTAAAATAAACGATTTTGAGGTAATTTAAAATACACGATTTTTGAGTTGATTTTGAGTTAATTTGACAGGAATTTTTTCTGCATATTACCTGCATCTGGTTAACATAACAGCTAAGTTAGTGCATGATAACACATTTATATTTATCAGTTTTAGTTATCCAGTATGTATTTTGTTAAAGTAATATCAAACTTAGAGTGAGTTAGGAGTGGAAAATGCGACATGTTTTAGCACATGGACAATGGACGCTTAGGATGCATTGTGAAAAGATAGTCTAAGATAAATTATTACATATAACACCACTGTTGAGATGAATTTTTTTTGTGCTAATGAGTCATTCACATTATATATAATTACGTATACAGGGATTTACAGTCCTACAAATCAGTTCACGGAACATAAATGTAATGTACAAAACAATAAATTAGTAAATTTAATAAAATTATGGTTTTTTAAATAATCATACGACTAAATCATTTACAACGTAGACCAAATAGACAATGTATTCAGATCGTACAGCTATTTTCTAATGGAACCATTTTATATATCATTCATTTTTTTTCTCGCCATTCAAGTGAATGCCACCAGATAAAGCAATAAGAACCATGTAAAATTTTCCTATGAGCCATTGTCCTGTTGCTTAATGAATTCCGATACAAATTACATGTGATTCAGATGCGTTATTTTTTGCGTACTTTTCTTTTACTGCTGTAGAAACATGTTGCACATGATTTTTAATTTTGTGTTGTATTCCTGTAAATAACGAGTGCACATCCTATTAAAATTTGTTTAATGTCAACAAATTGTACTCTGTGTTTATACTGCACATAAGTGATATAAACGTAGGGCCATTTGTAATTTTATGATATTGTGTTACACAATATATATTATTATTAGTTAAATAGATGAATGACTAAAGGATTTGTTTAAAGGAAGGATATGATTAACTGATTTCAAACATGGAAGAGTAAATCATTAAGTCCACGATCTACACATTTAAACAATAAGCCGAGTTATCCAACTTTTATTTAGTTAAATGAGCTGTATATAGTAATTAAATATAAATAAAATTATGTATATAACATGTAATTTAACTAAAATAAGAGAATTTACTTAATAGGACGTAGTATGTTCTTAATAAAGTTAACATTATAGAACAAATATGTTCTAACTAAATTAGCCATGTATTTTTTTTTACCATTTTGTAAAATGTGTTTTTGAAAATAGTCGTTTTTCAAGTGGACTTTGTAACAACCCTGATTTTTGGGGTTAATTTTAAAATTTTATTTTAAGAAATTTTAATGAATGAATATATTTAAAATTATTTATTTTAAATAATAACGATGAAAAACTTATTTTATTTCGAGCGCGAACTTGAAATTTATATTAAATCCATTCCGAGCCTGAAAACGGCGCGGTAATTTCAGATTTGAAATTCCAACTTTGAAAAATTAAATAAAATATAAATCGGAATTGGACGAAACAAGAAACGCTAGGACCGTATTGAAAATATCTTTCCAAAGAGTTTCAGAAATTAAGATTCCAGTTTATAAATTGTAAGTTATGAGAAAATTAAATTTTCAGAAAAACGCTATAGAATTCGTATATATTATATAAGACCCGAAACGTAAAATTTTTGCAGAATAAGGAATTAGGACCCGAAACCATCTCCATTGGTTTCAGAATGTTATTTACATATAAAAATGACTATAAGAACTTATATTTTTGAGTTTCGGAAAAATTCCACTATTTTTGGTATTTTTAAATATTAAAAATATACGTCTGAAAAATGGAATTTTTGCAAACGAACTCCGAATTCGACGAGACCAGTTTCTATGGATTCAGAATATTAAAATAAGGTTAAATTCTAAAATTTATAATTTTTGGAATTATTTTGTGGCCGGTATAATTTTTACAGTGAAAAATAGCATATTTTCAGACTTCGGAAATTCATAATAAATTCATACGGACTCGGAAAATTACGAAATCAGGTTCGTTGGATTCGTAATGACCTGAAATAATTATTTTAAATATTTTATTAATTTTGAAATCAGCATGTATTTATAAGAATTTTTGAATTGAAGAAAACAGTTGAAAATTTAGTAATTGGACACGTAATGATATTTGGGCCCAAACCAAAATTAAACCCATAATATATATTATCTTTTTCCTCAGAATTTAGGGCTGAAATTCGAAATACACAGCAACCACTTCTCTTTTCCATCATTTTTCTCAATTTCCATGGCGGCTCTCTCTTCCTCTAAAATTTGTCGAAAATAAAATCTCTTCAAACCATAGCAAATTATATGTCCACTCGAAGGTCTCGACGATACGAAGCTAATGGTGTCGTCGGTTTCGTCAAACAGAGAGCTTTAAAACATATTTACCGCGCCGTTTTCAGGCTCGGAATGGATTTAATATAAATTTCAAGTTATGAGAAAATTAAATTTTCAGAAAAACGCTATAGAATTCGTATATATTATATATAAGGCCCGAAACGTAAAATTTTTGCAGAATAAGGAATTAGGACCCGAAACCATCTCCATTGGTTTCAGAATGTTGTTTACATATAAAAATGACTATAAGAACTTATATTTTTGAGTTTCGGAAAAATTCCACTATTTTTGGTATTTTTAAATATTAAAAATATACGCCTGAAAAATGGAATTTTTGCAAACGAACTCCGAATTCGACGAGACCAGTTTCTATGGATTCAGAATATTAAAATAAGGTTAAATTCTAAAATTTATAATTTTTGGAATTATTTTGTGGCCGGTATAATTTTTACAGTGAAAAATAGCATATTTTCAGACTTCGGAAATTCATAATAAATTCATACGGACTCGAAAAATTACGAAATCAGGTTCGTTGGATTCGTGATGACCTGAAATAATTATGTTTAAAATTTTATTAATTTTGAAATCAGCATGTATTTATAAGAATTTTTGAATTGAAGAAAACAGTTGAAAATTTAGTAATTGGACACGTAATGATATTTGGGCCCAAACCAAAATTAAACCCATAGTATATATTATCTTTTTCCTCAGAATTTAGGGCTGAAATTCGAAATACACAGCAGCCACTTCTCTTTTCCATCATTTTTCTCAATTTCCATGGCGGCTCTCTCTTCCTCTAAAATTTGTCGAAAATAAAATCTCTTCAAACCATAGCAAATTATATGTCCACTCGAAGGTCTCGACGATACGAAGCTAATGGTGTCGTCGGTTTCGTCAAATCAGAGTGGCGCAGCGGAAGCGTGGTGGGCCCATAACCCACAGGTCCCAGGATCGAAACCTGGCTCTGATACCAACTGTAAAGACCCGGGCTTTGCCCGACCCGATCGATCGCAAAATCGACCAAGACCGTTCAAATCCTGAATACTTTAACTTTGGGAATACAACAATCATCAGAACAAAACAGCAGACTTTTATAAACAGTACAAAATGTTTACATCAGAGTACAGAATATCAGAGTACATCGAAAAAAAATAATTGCAGCGGAAGATAAATTTTACATTTAATTTATAATACATTGCAGCTGAACAAAACTAATACAGCGGAAGTCTTTTCTATATTCTGGACACAGCTTTATGCTTCAATCCAGTATCCTGCTAAAGAGATAAATATCTGCAAAAAGCTACTCGACTGCCCGTGTGGAAAAGAGGGCACCCGAGTTTGCAAAAGTGGAAACAAACAACGGGTCAGTCGTGGGACTGGTGTGAGAATTCTTAACTAATATAACTAATAGTAAGGCAAATCCAAGGACCACGCCGCTAACGCGGAACAGGTTTACTCCAATGGATTGCTGTGCATAACAGTAAAGTAAATCGTCAAATAACGCAATGCTTTTTAGAAAAATGAAACCACCATAAGACTCAGGTCCCATCACACAATGCAACGCACACCAGAGGATAGAGTTTTACCTTATGGTGATTAAAAGATGATAAATACGTAAAAACGATATTATTATTAGTGTGTATATGTTTTAATAAAACATTTCAATCATAATATCAATCCTAGGAAGCATAGGTACCATATATTATGCCTCCGTACTAGTAATACAATCAAAACCGCATGGGGCGTATTGGAGGTTTGGATTTCCATCATGAGTCAAGGCTAGAGCGGAGCTCCTTACCGATTCGAGACACTCTAGCTAATGTCCCAGGATTACCCGCAGTTAACCCTTGGAAATGGCAGGGCCGGTCCTCAAATACAGCTTAGAGGATTGGCAATTCCTAAGCACACGTTTCCCGGTCCTATAGGACCTATCCGAGGCGCGCCTCATTCCATCATCCACATAAGTAAAATGTCAAGCTGTGATAAAACCCAAACACAACATCTAGCTAGAAAGAAACGTGCTGCTCTCCCTGCGTTCCCTTCGCCCGTTTTAGACTCTACCGGTTTGTGAGGCTCGCGAAGTTACGTCATAACCACAAGGCCTGCTTTTCAACAAAGCCTTGATCATCTTCATCTTAGCGTGCCACATTGTCAATCCATACCGTGCCATTGATCGTCCATCAATATATAAACGAGTGTTAAGTAAAGAATAAATTCTTCACCACCAATCATTTATATATAGACAGAAAATCAATAACATGATATTAACGGAGTACAACGTCAGACACACAATCCATTTAAAACTTATGCTCTGGGTCTGAGCGAAAGTCAAATCCGTACAAATCAACACTACGTCCGGACGACAACCACATATGAATGATATATATTTATTTTGTTAATGCCATACATCGCATATGAATGATATATATTTATTTTGTTAATGCCATAGCATTGCATATGAACGGTATATATTTATTTTGTTAATGACATAGCATTGCATATGAATGGTATATATTTATTTTGTTAATGACATAGCATTGCATATGAATGATATATATTTATTTTGTTAATGACATAGCATTGCATATGAATGATATATATTTATTTTGTTAACGTTGCATAGCATTGCATATGAATGATATATATATTTATTTTGTTAACGTTGCATAGCATTGCATATGAAATGAAATATATTTATTTTGGTTAATGTAAAGAGTATGACAACTTCAATTTTTGTTAAGGTAAATAATAGCGACAAATTCCTTTTTATATGTAAAGAGAGAGATGAAATAAGCTTGCGTATATATTAATTCACTTTTATATGTAATGAGAGAAATGAAGTAAAATTTGTTTACATATACATTCAGTTTATATGTCAATTGTAATGGAAGGTTTGTTAACATGTACATTCATAGTTGTATATGTCATTGGAAAAAGAGAGATTATTTTTATATGGATAGAATAAAAGAAAGATTCATTTTTATAAAAATAGATAAAAAGAATGGCAAAACATTCATTTTGTCAAATATAAAATAAAGATAGAAAATATAAGGATGACAAGATACTCATTTGTCAAGAGTAAGAAATATGCATTTTGATCAAACGAAAAAGGATGACAAAATATTCCTTTGTTAGAAATTAAGTTGACATTGTTTTGTACTGACAAGTTTTGTTAAAGGAAATTACATTTCATGTGATCAAAATAAAAAGAAATGAGAATTACATTTTTTTTTTACGTAATTATATGATTGGAATGTCACTTATATTAGAAGTGTTAAACTAGATAAACATGTCCCTTTTGTTTAAAAGAGGTTATTTAGGATAAGAAGGACATTTTATTAATTAAAATTACACTTTTATTTGAAACTATGATATGAAATGTGGTAAGCGAATAAAATTTACACTTTTATATATGTAACTATAAATGAGGATTTGCACTGTAAATTAGAATTACATTCTTATTATGTAATTAAGGTATGATATTATATTTTATATTAAAAATTATATTTGCATGACGTCACCTAAGAAGGAAATTTGCATTGCCAATATAAAATAGCAAAAATCATTTTTTTTGGTTTGCATTGAAAGAGATAAGAAATATATTCGTTCGTATAGAAATGAAGTTAACACCAAAATATATTTCGTTTTGGCTAGGAATTGAAATGACACAAAAATACTCATTTTTTGTTAAATTATGAAGGACGTACAAAAATATTCATTTTTGGTTGTAATTGGAATGATACACAAAATACATTTTTGTGTGTAGGATATGTATGGAAATTGAAGAACATTAATAAAAGAAACCATTATTTGGTGTGATGAGTTATTGCATATAAATAAGAAGATTGGTTGTTAGGAAAATATAGTAAGATGAAATGGATGGAGGAATTATATATATAATTATATATATAAAAGTTTAAAATCAAACGATATGAAATGATTTCCAACTTATATATACACGAGAATTGTTTGGGAAGTCCGAGTTTATCTCATTCCAAACAATTTAAACGACGTTTAAAAATTGAAGATTTAAAGACGACCATAGAAGACCGACGGTCTTCACATCGAATGGACGACGACTGCTGATGCCCATGATTGGAGTAGCTACCTTGAAGGGGCTACAGTGGTTGTCGTCCGGACGTAGTGTTGATTTGTACGGATTTGACTTTCGCTCAGACCCAGAGCATAAGTTTTAAATGGATTGTGTGTCTGACGTTGTACTCCGTTAATATCATGTTATTGATTTTCTGTCTATATATAAATGATTGGTGGTGAAGAATTTATTCTTTACTTAACACCCGTTTATATATTGATGGACGATCAATGGCACGGTATGGATTGACAATGTGGCACGCTAAGATGAAGATGATCAAGGCTTTGTTGAAAAGCAGGCCTTGTGGTTATGACGTAACTTCGCGAGCCTCACAAACCGGTAGAGTCTAAAACGGGCGAAGGGAACGCAGGGAGAGCAGCACGTTTCTTTCTAGCTAGATGTTGTGTTTGGGTTTTATCACGGCCTGACATTTTACTTATGTGGATGATGGAATGAGGCGCGCCTCGGATAGGTCCTATAGGACCGGGAAACGTGTGCTTAGGAATTGCCAATCCTCTAAGCTGTATTTGAGGACCGGCCCTGCCATTTCCAAGGGTTAACTGCGGGTAATCCTGGGACATTAGCTAGAGTGTCTCGAATCGGTAAGGAGCTCCGCTCTAGCCTTGACTCATGATGGAAATCCAAACCTCCAATACGCCCCATGCGGTTTTGATTGTATTACTAGTACGGAGGCATAATATATGGTACCTATGCTTCCTAGGATTGATATTATGATTGAAATGTTTTATTAAAACATATACACACTAATAATAATATCGTTTTTACGTATTTATCATCTTTTAATCACCATAAGGTAAAACTCTATCCTCTGGTGTGCGTTGCATTGTGTGATGGGACCTGAGTCTTATGGTGGTTTCATTTTTCTAAAAAGCATTGCGTTATTTGACGATTTACTTTACTGTTATGCACAGCAATCCATTGGAGTAAACCCGTTCCGCGTTAGCGGCGCGGTCCTTGGATTTGCCTTACTATTAGTTATATTAGTTAAGAATTCTCACACCAGTCCCACGACTGACCCGTTGTTTGTTTCCACTTTTGCAAACTCGGGTGCCCTCTTTTCCACACCGGCAGTCGAGTAACTTTTTGCAGATATTTATCTCTTTAGCAGGATACTGGATTGAAGCATAAAGCTGTGTCCAGAATATAGAAAAGACTTCCGCTGTATTAGTTTTGTTCAGCTGCAATGTATTATAAATTAAATGTAAAATTTATCTTCCGCTACAATTATTTTTTTTCGATGTACTCTGATATTCTGTACTCTGATGTAAACATTTTGTACTGTTTATAAAAGTCTGCTGTTTTGTTCTGATGATTGTTGTATTCCCAAAGTTAAAGTATTCGGGATTTGAACGGTCTTGGTCGATTTTGCGATCGATCGGGTCGGGCAAAGCCCGGGTCTTTACAGACTTAACAAGGATAATTGATTTTTTTTCTGATAGTTTTCAGTCCAGTGAAACCCAAAACTCAACCCACTGACAAACGCGGTCGTACCCCTTTTGAAACCCCAGCTTTGTTTTATGGCCACAAATTCTGAATTAGATTGTGAAAGCCATATTGACTTTTCTTTTAGTTTTATCCCAAGATCAGGCAATTTCCATATTATTTTGCTTATCTGGTAACGTAGAACAATTTGTGTATATTCGGTCTTTGATTTTAATTTTGTATATGCACAAAAAAATTGCAAATATTGAAACTTATTTCTGTTTTTCAACCTATGAATTTCCATGTTAGATCATGAAGGCCCGATTTTTAATTGCTTTCTTCTTCTGCGTTTAACCACATCGCAAAAATTACATTACGTTTGACATATAATTTTTATGTACTCTGCTAGATAATACTGTTTACATGATTAATGATTAGAATCGGGTGGGATAACTTGGTTTAGGCTAGACAATATTGTTTTGAAATGCTATACTAGAATCGGGTGAAAAAAAACATATTTTGTTCATTTCCATATTAGTTTATTTTATGGAAATAACCTATTTTGTTCATTCCCATAATTAGTTCAGCTATTGCCTTAAAACACTATTTCTAAGCCTGTCCGTTATCAACATTTCATCGTCAATTATATGTTGAGATTATAATATATCAACATTTCATCGTCCTTGTCATCGTCTTAATGTACGTATGGATACATATGTTTTGCTTACTAACATTTTCCATTTTCAGATACATATATGAAAAATAATATGTATCTTATTGATTTGAATACACTGCCCATACCGGACAATGACGAAAATCCACTTGAAGATCGTATCGATACTATACATGTGGAAACACCATCAACCTTTAATTTGGTAATCATTTTCCTTATCCACTTTTATTAGTTGCATGTTTTATTCTTAGATATGTAGTAATACAATAAAATTTTTATATAAGCAAATTATGCATAAAAATTTCTTTTGCATGTTCAGGAAAATGAGATACGTCATGTATGCCCGATTGATTTGAATGCCCTGCCATCGCCTGGTAATTATGAACAAATATATGAAGATCATGTTGATCATATGCAATTGCTGCCATCATCACCACCAGTCTTCCAAATGATAAATTTTCTTACTTGTATATTTTAATAAAATATATTACAAAAGAAATTGTTACATGAATAATAATTGGTAAATTATAGTTTGAACATTAATAGATTTATTATGTATTTACGAACTTTTTGCCATAAAAATATATGCTTGACATGCAAAATAATGGATGAAAATATAGTTTTTGTATGACGATAAATAACATTGTTATTAATTATGCACACTATTTTCTCATGCATGTTCAAGGAAAATAGGATACATTGTGTATGCCCTATTGATTTGAATACAACACCGATTCCTAGCGATGATGAGCAATTACCTGAAGATCATTCTGGCCTTGTTCAAGTGCTTTCAACATCGCAATCATTCGTCAAAACGGTAAATTTTCTACTAATTCATATGTGTTTAATTTTATGTCAAAATCATGTTTCAGTTCAAATGAACAATGCAAAATTATTGGTTGATAATCTTAAAATAATGCTCTTAACGATGTTTGCATTGAACATTTAGATTCGTTTGAACCCCATTTATTATACAGAATCAAAGATCACTTGAACATGATTTAGCATCAAAAGAAACTTCCGAAAGGACACAAACTAAAGGTAAAAGTCACCTTTTGAACAATGAGGAGCAATCACTCATCGGATGTGTTGGTAATATGCAAGAAATGCCAACATCACAGGTACCTTAATTGGCGTATTTTTTTTTCTGCAATAAACTCAGTTTTAAACTTAATTGTATTTTTTAATGTGAATAGCCATAACAATACTGGGACTTCATTATTTTATGTCTTATTTTTTAAATCAAATATATGTTTTTATAGATGCCACATGATGTGCAATGCGAACCTTTATTCATGGAAGATCCTTTGCTGTTCTCATGTAATTCGCATGGTTCTTCGGTTTCTTCTGATGCATCAAAGCTGTTTGATTTACCCATTCCTTCCAGTTCCAGTTCCAATAACAATGTTTTGAATGATTAATTTAAAGCATTTCTTTCTTTAGACCCATGCACCATACAAAGGTATAATGCTACATTTACCAATAATGTACATATAATCAAAAATTACATCCACTTTGTTTGAGTTATTTGTCAATTGAATGCACTTGTTTAATAACAGGGACTTACCTAAATTTCATAAATATAATGAAATGATGGCTAATCGTTTATCTACTCAACGAGCAAGACGTTTGTGAGAAACGAGTCAGCAGCAACAACGTAGAAAAGCGGCGGATGCAGCAAGACATAAAGAAAAATACGCTCGTACCCAAAGCTCAAACATCAACAACTTATCCAGTCCTATTCCAATGTTATCATCTCCAGTTTTGAAAATAACAAATGCTCAGAAATTTTTAAGCTCTTGTCAACAAGTTAATTGGATAAGTTGTCAGACTTGTTCCCGATCTTTTCCGGATTTAATTATTACCTCAAGTTCATGCTCTAATTGTCGTTCTGATAAACCACAACATGATCTTCCATACAAGTTTAGTTCTCAAAATTTAATGAAGCCCGACGATGTACCACTTGAATTATCCACCCTTACAAATTTAGAGCAAATTCTCATTGCACGCATTCATCCAGTAATGTCAGTTTATCGTTTTAAAGGACAACAATATAAATATACTGGAAACATTATTAATTTCCCTCAGGATATCAATGCAATAACACGTTTTCTTCCTTTCAGGCTAAATGATTTATCGGCAGTATTAGTGGTCAATAGAAGTGGAACAAATGAAAGTAAAGAGTTTCGTGTAAGACGTGAATATGTTAGAAAAGCACTACTTTGGCTTAAGTCCCATAATATATTTTATTATGATGTACAAATAAATGAAATATCTCTTCATGAGCTACCAGAGGACGGTATTCCTTCAGAGCTTCCTCATATTCAAGATAATTCGCAAACTCAAAATAACAATGATGATTTTCTTGGACCTCCAGAATTAGAAAGCAAAATAACTACGATCGATGAATTTGAGATATTAGGTGCAGCCACCACTTCTGTACAACTGAGACAACAAGCCTGTGTATTATAATTTTTAGAAAACCAAGAAAACAATGAAACAGTTGTTCAAATGCCTATTTCATCTGTTGCTATTGATGAGTTTAATATTCCTGGATATATTTCAATGGCATTCCCCACACTATTTCCATCAGGAAACGCAGATTTAAGACAAGCACGAACAAGAAAAATTAGACCCTTAGAATATTTCCAATATTTAATGAAATATCATGATCAACGGTTTGCAAAAGACTCTAGATTTCGATATTTTGCTAACAATTCTATTAGTAGGTGGCGCGCATTAGATATTGGTAATATTTATGTACAAAAAAAATCTAGATGATGGAAATTTGTCTATAAAAGATATTTGTAAAATATTAAAATCGGGAGATAAACAGTTGTCTCAACGCAGTTCTTACTATGCAAAGGGCATTCGTGGAAGCTGCTCTTATTGGTATTCAAGATTAAAGGAGCTTACCGCTATGGTGAAACAGTTAGGTGCTCCACCTATATTTTTCACATTAAGTTCGGCAGATTTGCAATGGCCAGATCTTTATAGACTTCTTGATCAAGCAAATGAAATGGAAAATTTGAATCTCAGTGAACAAAGAAAAAGAAAGGCACGGTTGCTAAACGAAAATCCACTTGTTGCTGCATGGTTTTTTCAAGCGAGGGTTACAACTTTTATCAAAGAATATTTGACACCAGAATTTTCTGTTAAGGACTATTGGTATCGTTTTGAATGGCAACATCGCGGAAGTGGACATATCCATGGTTTTCTATGGCTGCATGACACACCAGATTTAACTTCTATGGCCATCAATAATCCTTATGAAAATTCTTCAATTATTGAATATTTTGATCGTCTTGTTTGTACAATAAACCCAAATATGGGTGGGTCCTTGCAAGAACAAGAACATCCATGTGCCAAAGTTGTTCAACCAGATGAAAATTTGGATGCTGATGATGATGACTACGCAAATTTGGTTACATGGGTTATGCGCCATTCGAGGTGTGGAAACTATTGCTTGCGAGTACATAGAACAACCAAACAATTGACGTGTCGTTTTAAATATCCGTTTGACGTGCTTCCACAATCTAAAATTGTAGGAGAACCTCCTAATAGTAAAATCTTTCGTTTTATTTCTCGACGCAATGACTCTTTGGTTTGCTCACATAACAGAAAAGTACTTCAGACTTGGCGTGCTAACATTGACTGGTCTCCGGTCTTATCTGTGCATGCCATGGTAAATTATATTGGAAAATATGCTGCAAAATCTAAACCAGTATCAAAGAGCTTTACAAGCACATTCAAAACAATAGTTGACAACATTCATCGGCCCTGCCTAACATCAGCTTCAGCCATAAAGAAATTACTTCTTAAGAGCGTATCTGAACGAGACATTTCTGCACAAGAAGTATGTCATCTTGTTATGTCTTACCCCTAGTACGTTCATCCAGAACAATCGTGCAACTTACCGTAACTGAAAAGACCATGCTATCGACTATAATTCGATGTCGAAATACGATGACAGATGAGGATTCGGTGGAATAGGACCCAAATTTTATTATAAGGTATATGCATCGACCAAGTGAACATGAAAATCTATTACCGCTAGAAATGGCCAAAAAGTTTCGTTACTATAAAAAAAGGGTGGCATAAATTCCAAACAGAGGCAATTGTCCGAGTAATACCAGATTTAAGTACCAACATTCCTCCATTTAGTGAAAAATGGGAATTTTTTTGCGAACAACAGGTAATGCAATTTTTTTATTTTTCATCAATAAAGCTTTTAGGAATATTGTCCATTCAATTTAAAATGTAAAATAGTTATGCAGTAGTCATTATATTTTACATTATGATATTATAATTTACACAATATGAATATAGTACTACTACGTCATCACTACCGAAATTTGAGCGAAGCAAAAGGAAATTTCGATACATGGTCTGAAAGATATTTTAATTTAGATTTGATTGAACCTCAGTCGCTTCCAAATCCTATCGAAGACGACTTTGAAGATGATAACACTAACAATGATATAGAAGAAAATCAACAAGAAGAATGGATGATAGCAACATCGATGGGATCGTTGTTTGTTTCAGGAGAGGAAATAGAAATGGGGTTAAGAGAATTTGATACTTTGCACAATTGGAATGAAGCACTTCAGCGATGTCCTAATATAGATGTCGATCGTAATTTTATCCATAAATATTTATGTTCTAACATAGAACATACAAATGAAATTACAAATAATTCCATTGTTATTCCTTTGGAGAACTTGTCTAAAGAACAGAGGATAACACACAATATGATATATAATGCCGTATCTAATGGAGAACCAATTCGAATGATTATATGTGGTGGTGCTAGTACAGGAAAATCAACTCTTGTAAGCGCCATTGTTAGAACAATCATTACTCATTTTGGAAACAGAAAAGCGGTTCGCATTATGGCTCCAACTGGAGTGGCTGCATTTAACATTGGCGGTAGCACCATTCATCATGAACTTTCGATATCTACAAAAAGAAAACCATCCTATATAGAAATTTCAGGAGAGCAATGTCGACGTATGTAAGATTAGTTTAAAGATACAAAATTGATTATAATTGTGACGATCCCAAAACCCCGTGACACGGTGTTAAGGATAATCATTGGAATATAACACATTAATCATCATTAGCAGATCACAGATAATAGCATAAACATAAAATAGAATAATTTACACACATATGACAACGGAATCATATAGATATCACCACATCAGAGAGCACAGTGTAGGATACAACTTAGTGCATAATAATACATAATGAGTCACCATCGCCAGAGGCGGAATCAAACATAAAGAGTACACAAAATAAATATCAGTCTACATCGCCTATGGCGGAATCATAATACATATACTATAATGGAGGAGAGAGTCAAAGTCAGCACGGTGTAGTCAAGCCTTGCCATGAGCCAAAAGTGCACCAGATACCTGTAACTAGGCTGCCCGTGTGAAAATGAGGGCACCCGAGTTTGCAAGGTGAAACAAACTACGAGTCAGTCATGGGACTGGTATGAGAAATCTACTTAACTTATTAACAACAATAATAAGGCAAATCAAAGGACCACGCCACTTTCGCGGAACGGGTTTACTCCAATGAGTGCTAGTGCATGAAATAAAGTAAATGATTAAATCATCGCAATGCTTTTTATAAAATGAAGCCATTATAAGACTCAGGTCCCATCACACAATGCAACGCAAGCCGGAGGATAGAGTTTTACCTTATAATGACCAAAAATGCTTCATACGTATAAAACAAAAGTGTTTGATGTTATTACTAGTGCATATATGTTTTCGAAAGCAAATTCAATCATAAATATCAATCCTAGGCGGCATAGCTACCATCTACTATGTCGCCATACTAGTAATACAATCACGTCCGCATATTTCGTATTGGAAATTGGGTTCCTTCATGAGTCGAGGCAAGGGGCAAGCTCCTCTCCGATTCGAGACACTCTATCAAATGCCTCGGGACCGCACACAGCAATCCCTGGATCCACCAAGGCCGGTCCTCTTTTACTTTTGAGGATTGGCAATTCCTGAACACACGTTTCCCGGTCCTTACAGGCCTATAATCGAGGCGCCTCGTATTCCAACAACCACACAGGTGAAAAGTAGATATAAATGTCAGGGCTGGGAGGTCACTGACACCACCAAAGCTAGAAAGAAACGTCATGCACTCCTTGGGTCCTTCTCCCGTTTTTGACTCATACCGGGGTGTGAAGCTCGCGAATTCACGTTATACACAAAGCTACGTCACACAGACCATGCTTTGATCATCAACCACAAGACTTTGCTTTGCAACAGAAGCCTTGATCATATGCCACTTAGGCATGCCACACAGGCAATCCACTCCATGCGACTGATTTCTATCAATACATAACCACTGAGCTCGTACGTCTCAGAGAAGGGCGTTAAGCAAAAGAATAAATTCTCTGCCGCCAAACAAATATATATTTAACAAAGATCAATCAGCACAGAACAAAATCCGATGTCAGACACACAGTCCATTTACAAGTCCGTTCTGGGATTGAACGAAACCGGAGGCACCAAATTCCTCGCATATCCGTACAATCAACAGTATGTCTGGACGGCTACTACTTCAGCTCCTTCAAGGTAGCTACTCCGATCACGAGCATCAGTAGCGCCCATCCATCCAATATGAAGATCGCCGGTCTTCAACCGTCTTCGACTCTTCGACTTCTCAACGTCGATCGATTATTTGAAATGAGATGAACTCGGCCTTTTCAAATAACCCACGTATATTTAGATTTTCAATTCAATTTATCACATGGTTAGACTATTCAACATTCACATTTCAGTTCTTTAGTTATAATTTTCATGTTAAATACATTCAACCATCACATATCAAGCAAACACAACAAAATTGGTTTATTTCCACTCTATATCGTCTATAGTATTTTATAACGATATATCACCATTTTTATTTATTTAAAACGGCCATATTTAATTAAACGACGTTTCAGGTCGTGCCGAGGCACTGGCGCTGTTTTTCACTAAATTTGTTTTACACATATCTGAAAATCTAACCGTTGGATCTTCACAAATTTTATATCCTTAGAAATATTATTTCAAAACGAATCCAACGGTTTCAGTTTTGGGAAAATCCGATGGTCGAATCTTCCACACTAGTCATTTGAAGTTACGATTTCAAATTACGAACTGCAGCATCGTTATTCGATTTAATTTAATTATATATATTATCGTTTCTGGTACTGTTTTTCTTCAGATTTGAATTAAACATTCCAGACAATCCAACCGTCGGATCTTTACAAAGTTGGTGCCGTTGGAAAGATATTTCCAAGGCGAACCCAACGGTTGCGGTTTCAGGAAAATCCAATGGTCGGATTTCCCGCACTAGTCGTTTGAAATCACGGTTTCAAAACACGAACTGCACGACCACGTTTCATTTTAATTTTATTTATATTTATATATTTATATAAATATATTTCATTCAAAAATTCCTATATCGTTTTCACTTCAAATATTTCACTAACGCCTTTAAATTTTGGAAATTTTTGCCATAACCTCCTTTGTACGGGAGGGGCTGGGAAAATTCCCAAATAGCCACACGGGCGTCTCATCTCAAAAAGAAAAAAAAAGCCAATAGGCTCATAAAATCATCACCCAAACAAAACGGTAAACGTGTACCTATTTGTCGAGCACAAAATTTTATTCCTCTTCTCTAGCCTCTTTGCTATAACCTGCTCAATAAATATGCATGTACATATATACAATTCTTATCACTTCTCATTTTCCATTCAACTTCATATTTAATTCACTTTGGTTTAAAAACACCATTCATTCTAATGTTGCATGCATAGGCAAAAATCATATCATTAGCTAATTAATGAATATTTCAACTCATGCATATTTATTTGAACAAGTGGCTATTTTTAACACTTCACAATTCAAAGATGATAATTTTGGCGAACTAAAATATATTTCAACACATGACTATTTTATTTAGTTCCTATGCATGTTAAAAATGATATTTCTTTCACAAATATTTATTTCAACGCTCGCATATCTTTAGCATATCACATATATGATAAAAATGATATTTTTATCATTTAACATATTTATTCAACAAATGAATGGTTTCAACACTTTATAATTTCAATAAAAATGTAATTTTTATTGTTCTATCTTTTTATTCAACACATGAACTTTTCCAATACACACACTTCTCAACACATGAGCATCTCCACACATGGATAATTTATATATGTTGTTCATATAAGAAAGATGAAATTTTTATTGTTGAAACTATTTATATATAAGGCGAATATTTTACATACTTCATATATATATTATAAAAATGTGATTTTTATTGTTTAAACACTTCATTCATTCACACATGAATTTAATTTTCACACGTCACTTCTCAACACATGAGCATTTCCACACATGGATATAGTTTCAACACATGACTTTAATTTCATCGCATGAAGATAATTTCAACATATGAAAATAATTCTAACATATGAATATTATTCAAAATTTCGGCAGCATAACGGCAGGGTAGTTAAAACCGGCACCGTCCCTAGTACGGCTCCTCGCTCTACCTTAAAACCTCGCGGTTTTTGACAATGGGGATTCATGCATCTAATTCGCACGCAGGCGGCATGTTTTATTTTTATTTCCGCAATTATTTCCAATTCATTTCAATCACCAATGGGTATTTTTCAACCACAACCAATCAATATCAACCACAAACAATTATTCAACCATTCGCATTTTTCATCCAATATTTCACACCAATACACAACAATAAATATCGTCCATGGTTTGTGGACGAAGGGAGTATATGTGTATATATATATATATATATATATATATAATTTCTATATTTCACTTGCATTTCAACACATATATCAATTCTATTATGCATGTATAATTCATACTTCGCATATATAGTTTACACAACGCATGTACATGAGGTATACATCACGTGTGTAATTTATATTTCGCTTATATAATTTATACGCGACATTTTCCATTCAAATTCATTTAATTTAGATTTCTCTCATTGGGTTTTCGGAGTGCTAAAAATCGTAGATGACTCAGAAAAATCCGCGGTCTCTTCTATGTGGTAGAGAGCTTCCTTGCGGTCCCGATGTTTCCTGTTTCATCGAATTTCGTCAACACACCATAAAGATATGATTTTTCAAAGTTCAAACATCAAAAAGGACTCACCTTTCACGATGGTTCAAAACTAGGGTTGCAGTTTTCGCGAGAACCGAGGCACGATAGGATGATCAGAGGTGATGACTGTAACAACCCGTATTTCGATAACATGTTAAAACGAGAATCAAAGAAGAATTTAATTTTAAATTCCGAATCAATTAAAACGGGCTATGCCATTGCGTTCGTCTCAGAAAAATACGCGAAATAGAGTCTGAGTTTTCGAGAATCGGAATCCGTATGACCAAGTTATGATCCGACGAAGTTTTCAGAAAATTCTAGTTCAAAAACGAGTTCTAGTTTCGAAAATTAGGGCTGGAAGGCTAGGCGGGAAAAGTTCCCGCCAGGTACCCCAAGTCGACAGCCCTGTCGACTTGGGAGTCGACATTGCTTGACCCAAGTCGACAGCCCTGTCGACTTGGGGGTCGACTTATGGTTGCCGGGCAGTTTTGCCTGGTGCACCTGTTTTCTGTTTTGGCTAGGTTCTTGGGCCTGGTTTGAAATCTGATGGTTCAGGTTGGTCCTAGGGTTAATCTAAGGGTCCTAACTAATCCTAATCTCTATAAATAAGCCCCTAACCCTCTCCTAAATCCTCATTATTCATTCATGCAACTAAACTATGGCAAAATTGCTCCTCTCATGGCCTCCACTCAAAACCCTAGCCTCCACTTCATTTCTATGAGATGTTTCATGATCATGTGAGTGTTAGAGAGTCCCTATGTTAGTATGAGAGCTTCTCAAGTTGATTTCAAGGCTAAAGCTTTGACCTTTGTTCATCAAGATGGTTTTTTTTATTGATTTGGAGCTTTCATCTTTGAGTTTTTGGATGATGGCATGCATAGGCTTTGTCTCAATCTTTAATTTAATCGATTTGTGCCTTCATAGCAATGTAAGCCCTTTCCCTACTCTTAGATATTAACTATGAAGTTAAATGTTCATGTTGCAAGTTTGGGTTTGATCATTAAGTATGATACATGCTATCATGTCATGCAAGTTTATGAAGTCATTATCTTGATCTTGTGGGCTAAAAGCTACAACCTTTATGTTGAAATGTTGCATTATGTAACATGAGAACCCTCATAACCTTTATGTCAACTTGCATATGAAGTCATAACCCTTATATGATGATATATGCGAGTTACTAGTCATCATTCCATGTCTTTTGTCACCATGATTCGCTTATGTGCCAAGTTTGGGTTTATGCATGTTTTTGAGGCTTAAGAATGTAACATGCAAGTTAATGAACACATTTGTGCCTCATTTGCCACCATGATTAACTTGTGGCTTAATATCCATTTTTGTCATGCCTTTGCCAAGTCTCTTCTTTTAATCCATTATGTTGTTGCGAACGTATATGCGAGTTTAAAAGCGTTGGGTTATGTTATGGGTAATTTCTAATGACATGAAAATACAACTTGAAAACATGACTTGAAATATAACATGGAAGTTGACATGTGAGTATGTTTGAAAATATGAAATTGGGAATTTACCTATTAAGTTAGGTCTACCCATACTATGGAATTGGGAATTTACCTACTAAGTTAGGTCTACCCATATTCTTAAAAACTTGAATATGAACATGACACTAGACTAAACATGAAAGTGACCAACTCGAGGTTGGGTTGAGTTTGCAACGTAAAACTACCCGGAACCGACCGGCCTAACTAGTAGTTGCAAACAATAGGACCCAATGTGAGAAGTTGGTCATGTTGTGCTTGAACCCGAGGTTAGACCAAGTTGTGGTGTAAAGCTACCCGGAACCAACCGGCTTAACTAGTAACCACAACAAAGTCTAATGTGAGAGGTTGAGGTGCATTAAGTAATTAATGCCACATGATAGGGTTAAGTTAATTTGATTAATGACTCTTAACCAAATATGACATGGACAATGGGTTAAGTAAATTGATTAGGCCAATGATACTTAACAAAACATGACAAGGTTGGGTAGGTTAAGTAACTTGATTTGCCTAATGACACTTAACCATTTTTATATGACTAGTGGACAGGGTTAAGTTAACCAACACTTAATCAATCCAACACGATAATTTGGTAAGGTTAAGTAAGTTTTCTTAATGACACTTAACCGAAAAATACAGTTAATGGATGGGGTTAAGATTAGACTCAACTAGTCTAAACATGGAAATCGGATGGGGTTAAGTTAGCCTAGACTGAATTAATCCTACTTGGCAGTTTAATGAGGTTAAGTTAAACACTTAACTAATCTAACACGATGATTTGATGTGGTTAAGTGACCTATAACCAATCTAACTCGTTAATTTATTGAGGTTAAGTTAACCTATACTTAACCAATCTAACGTGAAAACATGATAAGGCTAAGTCACGAATCGCTTAAATACGCTTGACCGATTTGACTCAGTAATTTGATAGGGTCAAGTTAATATATACTTAACCAACTTGAGCATGGTTTGTAGGGTTAAGTCTTGAAATTGGATACTTAGCCAATTTTGACATGATTTGTAGACGGGTTAAGTCATGAACTTAAGTGACACTTAATCCATTATGTAAACCCTAGTTCTGAGGATTAGGTGGATAACCGTAGTTAACAAGGATAACGGGAATAAGGCTAAGTGGTAAACCTTAGTTGAAGAATAACTAAGTAACGATTCTTAGTCAAGGAAATTTAGACCAGTTCATAGATAGATGAGTAACCTGATACGGTAGGCCATCGTTTAAGTATATGAGTAGGAGCAAGTATCTGATTTAGATAAAGGCTCCAGCGAACTGGGTAACGAAGCGGCGGCTTCGGGGAACGTGAGGATATTCTTGGTATCCCTCTGTGAGCTGCCAGGTGATCATACTAGGCTCATGAGAGGTTAAGGTCTGCGTTAGAAGAACCAAGAGTATGCCTTGGTTGCTATACGAGCGACCTAAAGACGGGGATGGATAGGGGATAGTCGACGATACACGGTCGTGCCCTAGATAGCATTTCGTCAGGCTACCTACCATCTTTGGTCAAGCGTGTACGTACGGAAAGGCAGAGAACACCCAAAAGACCATAATTGCTATCTAATTATGGTTGCGGTAAGGCTAGGATTGTGGGTTGGCCAGTAGTGTGTTCTCATACAGGATTTATCCTGTCTTGTCTTTCACTAGTTGAGGAAGTGGTCTCGTGGGACCATAGCCACGTATAGAAAAAAACAGACCTTAGCATCTGCATCGGCAGATAAATCGAAAGCTCCCTACCGAGTCCTGTATTTCCTGATCTGCCCTGTGACAGGACTCGGATGGCACGATGTGATACATGTGCATACAGTCATGGAAAAACGATTCACGATGAATGCGTGGGAAAAAGGGCGCGGTTGACGGTTAGCGTAATTCCTAGTGGCCCTGGGTGGTTGAACCAAAACCGAGATACAAAAACGTGCAATAGGTAAGCATAATCCCTAGTAGTCCTAGGTAGCATAAGTCCTAGTTGTACAAACGATGATTCATGTTGAAAGACCCTAGTTAGATATAGGGTGACAGTCCAAAACGATCTTAAGGATCATGGAACTATGTTAAAGTAGTGTAGAATCTCATGGGAAAGCCCGTATGGTCTACGGCAAGGGACTGAACATTTACATGGAATAAAACATACGAGTTGAGTAACCTATATATGCGATATATTAGGTTGACATGGACCATTACACGACTTTTGAGTAAGGGTCATTCATGGTTAACACATGATGCGGTGGGGATACTAGTACGGTAGGTGCAGAGCTAAAAGACAGGATAGATACCATGGGATGTTATACGTGATAGATATCTTGGGGATATTATACTTGATAGGAACCTGACGATGGGATACCTTGTTTTATCTTGACATCGTAATTTATCATGACACCTTAGTTTATCTGAGTTTAGTAGTTCATCCTGTTATTTTGATTTAGCTTATCTATCTTGTCATCATGCTTATGTTCATCTCAGTTTCTCATGTCAGTTAACTTTACTAGTTTTTATGCTAATAGTAGATAGGGCTTACTCAGTCTTTTTGACTGACCCGTTTTGTTTCGCCTCTTTTCTTCCGTTTCCCCCCAGGTTACAGGGAGGAAATACTGTTGTTTAGTTCGGACTTCTTCTGCTTGAAGGTCATCATGGATGGCTTGGACTTTTCTTGGCTATGGCTACTTTACTGTTTTTACTTGGGGAATAATTTATGAAAAAGTCTTTATGCTTCTTTACTATTGCAAGACAGGTTTTGATGTACTCTGATGTAAAAGGCTTTAGACCTTAATTATTAATGTTTATGAAAGTTCGATTTTACTTCCGCTATTTTATATGTTCTGTCTTGTGATATTTCTGTGCATGTTTACCAATAATGCCCCTCTAAAGCTAGTGCATTCCTTTGCGAGTGACCCTAGCGGAGGCGGGGTGTTACACGTGGTATCAGAGTAGAAGGTTACCAGACTGGGCAAAAGTTTTTAAAGACCTTCTGAAAACTATTTGAAAATCGTTTACAAAGAAGCATTTTTCAAGAAAATTTTCTTTTAAAAGAAAAAGGCTATTCCCCAAAGGCCATTAGCACTATCCTTGTTTCCTTAATTGAATCTCTTTTCCTTTCTTTCCTCCATCTGTAGTCACAGTGGTTTTAACTGCGACTAGTCTTTTCTATCTACGAAAGTGCTTTCCATACGATGGAGGTGGTTTTTGAGAGACCCGTGGCCGCGTTATAAGAAAGGATAGTGAGAAAGAGGATAAAGGATACGAGCTTAAGGATGAGCAACTTGTTTGTATGGCTTAGTCCTTAAAGGAGGGAGAAAGATGAACAATGAAACCCATGACGAGAGAGTACCTTTGGCATGGTAAAACGGGGCGGATAGTTAAGTATTATGGGACAAGGACAAGATCATCGGGAGGGCAATAGTATGCTCTCATTTCTAGGGTACCTCGGAAGGAGGGTAACGATCTTGTTAAAGGTTTAGCTTTTCTTCTCTATCATCCCGTTAGGACTTCGTTTTTCGTATCATTTAAGTCTGCTTCGATAGTTGAGTCTCTGCACCTTAAGTACTAGCGTAATAGAGAATCCCATTTTTGTCTCAAAGTCCTATTGGAGAATCAGTCCATTTATACATGACTTGTTTGGATTTGAGAATGTCTATGCCAAGTGTTGAGTTTGGAAATAATGCTTATTTTTATAAGCTATGGATGGATTCTAGGGATGAAGTGGTTATCCAGAAGGGGGTGCCACTCTCGGTTTTGATAGGAGGGTAGTTAGACCTTTTGACTAGCCTTGGTAATACCCTCGAAGTATCGTGTAACCTTTTTGAGGTTCTGTCATGACCAGTTACTTAGAATCCCTTGATGCCTTTATTGGAAATTTGAAGCCCGATCGAGTGGTGTTCGCCGATAAGACGGATGGTTTACTTCATTTATGCATGGGCTATAGAGATCACCCTAGTAAGTGCGCTTGATAACCTGGTTGACATCTGTTTACTTTCAAGAGAAAGTTCTTCTACATGGAATACCTTATAGCATATAAACGAGATCCAAGATTCACTAGTGAATTTTGCAAAGCTTGCATGAGATCATGAGTACGCAGTCATGTTTGCGCCAAGTATTCTAGAAAAAGGATAAGTGCAAGTGGAACGAGAGGCGACAAAGAAATGAGTTCCAGCTCATGTTATGGAAACAGGAAATAAGAAGCTATGAAATCACGAAGTTAAAAGACGGTCAAGGCACAATGGAATTAAGCTCAAGGAAATACGACTTTGATGGTCAAAGACTAGATACGCGCATAATATCTCTTTTTGGGAGTATATCCTTGATCCCTGTTTTCTGTAGAGCCTACTTGTAGGCTATCTTTTGTGGACATCCTCTCGGTCCTATTTTCTGTTACAAACCCCGTAAGGAGTTTGTCTTGTTTATCTTCTCGACCCTGTATCAGGGAATCCTAGGTAGAACCCTATGGATGTAAACATGTATTTGAAACATGTTATGATTGATATGGTTGCAAGTGGTTGCTCGTGGATGCGCGAATACACATTAGATACTAGCTCGACTCGGTCACATTTCATATTGCATATGCATGAGTATTTATACTTGTTTATGGATGAAATCGAATGTATTATCATGCGGTTGTTGCATATGAATGAATGATTGTGCACGCATATAGTATCTATATGACTAGGATTATTTGCATACATGTTGGATTCATGGCACTATACATATTTTGCATTAGAAAGATTATTCAGGCCTGATCATTAGCATTAGCTAAGGAACATGTACACACACGTTTTGCATATATTCATACAACATTAGAAATCATCTAAGGACAATGGTTGCCTGTGGATGATGTTTTGAGTAGATGAATGATGGAAGGTAGGATATGTTCTTCCTAACTTGGAGATTTCGGGGACGAAATCCTAAAAGGTGGGGAGAATGTAACAACCCGTATTTCGATAACATGTTAAAACGAGAATCAAGGCAGAATTTAATTTTAAATTCTGAATCAAGTAAAACGGGCTATGCCATTGCGTTCATCTCAGAAAAATACGCGAAATAGAGTCTGAGTTTTCGAGAATCGGAGTCCGTATGACCAAGTTATGATCCGACGAAGTTTTCAGAAAATTCTAGTTCAAAAACGAGTTCTAATTTCGAAAATTAGGGCTGGAAGGCTAGGCGGGAAAAGTTCCCACCAGGTACCCCAAGTCGACAGCCATGTCGACTTGGGAGTCGACATTGCTTGACCCAAGTCGACAGCCCTGTCGACTTGGGGGTCGACTTATGGTTGCCGGGCAGTTTTGCCTGGTGCACCTGTTTTCTGTTTTGGCTAGGTTCTTGGGCCTGGTTTGAAATCTGATGGTTCAGGTTGGTCCTAGGGTTAATCTAAGGGTCCTAACTAATCCTAATCTCTATAAATAAGCCCCTAACCCTCTCCTAAATCCTCATTATTCATTCATGCAACTAAACTATGGCAAAATTGCTCCTCTCATGGCCTCCACTCAAAACCCTAGCCTCCACTTCATTTCTATGAGAGGTTTCATGATCATGTGAGTGTTAGAGAGTCCCTATGTTAGTATGAGAGCTTCTCAAGTTGATTTCAAGGCTAAAGCTTTGACCTTTGTTCATCAAGATGGGGTTTTTTATTGATTTGGAGCTTTCATCTTTGAGTTTTTGGATGATGGCATGCATAGGCTTTGTCTCAATCTTTAATTTAATCGATTTGTGCCTTCATAGCAATGTAAGCCCTTTCCCTACTCTTAGATATTAACTATGAAGTTAAATGTTCATGTTGCAAGTTTGGGTTTGATCATTAAGTATGATACATGCTATCATGTCATGCAAGTTTATGAAGTCATTATCTTGATCTTGTGGGCTAAAAGCTACAACCTTTATGTTGAAATGTTGCATTATGCAACATGAGAACCCTCATAACCTTTATGTCAACTTGCATATGAAGTCATAACCCTTATATGATGATATATGCGAGTTACTAGTCATCATTCCATGTCTTTTGTCACCATGATTCGCTTATGTGCCAAGTTTGGGTTTATGCATGTTTTTGAGGCTTAAAAATGTAACATGCAAGTTAATGAACACATTTGTGCCTCATTTGCCACCATGATTAACTTGTGGCTTAATATCCATTTTTGTCATGCCTTTGCCAAGTCTCTTCTTTTAATCCATTACGTTGTTGCGAACGTATATGCGAGTTTAAAAGCGTTGGGTTATGTTATGGGTAATTTCTAATGACATGAAAATACAACTTGAAAACATGACTTGAAATGTAACATGGAAGTTGACATGTGAGTATGTTTGAAAATATGAAATTGGGAATTTACCTATTAAGTTAGGTCTACCCATACTATGGAATTGGGAATTTACCTATTAAGTTAGGTCTACCCATATTCTTAAAAACTTGAATATGAACATGACACTAGACTAAACATGAAAGTGACCAACTCGAGGTTGGGTTGAGTTTGCAACGTAAAACTACCCGGAACCGACCGGCCTAACTAGTAGTTGCAAACAATAGGACCCAATGTGAGAAGTTGGTCATGTTGTGCTTGAACCCGAGGTTAGACCAAGTTGTGGTGTAAAGCTACCCGGAACCAACCGGCTTAACTAGTAACCACAACAAAGTCTAATGTGAGAGGTTGAGGTGCATTAAGTAATTAATGCCACATGATAGGGTTAAGTTAATTTGATTAATGACTCTTAACCAAATATGATATGGACAATGGGTTAAGTAAATTGATTAGGCCAATGATACTTAACAAAACATGACAAGGTTGGGTAGGTTAAGTAACTTGATTTGCCTAATGACACTTAACCATTTTTATATGACTAGTGGACGGGGTTAAGTTAACCAACACTTAATCAATCCAACACGATAATTTGGTAAGGTTAAGTAAGTTTTCTTAATGACACTTAACCGAAAAATACAGTTAATGGATGGGGTTAAGATTAGACTCAACTAGTCTAAACATGGAAATCGGATGGGGTTAAGTTAGCCTAGACTTAATTAATCCTACTTGGCAGTTTAATGGGGTTAAGTTAAACACTTAACTAATCTAACATGATGATTTGATGTGGTTAAGTGACCTATACTTAACCAATCTAACTCGTTAATTTATTGAGGTTAAGTTAACCTATACTTAACCAATCTAACGTGAAAACATGATAAGGCTAAGTCACGAATCGCTTAAATACGCTTGACCGATTTGACTCAGTAATTTGATAGGGTCAAGTTAATATATACTTAACCAACTTGAGCATGGTTTGTAGGGTTAAGTCTTGAAATTGGATACTTAGCCAATTTTGACATGATTTGTAGACGGGTTAAGTCATGAACTTAAGTGACACTTAATCCATTATGTAAACCCTAGTTCTGAGGATTAGGTGGATAACCGTAGTTAACAAGGATAACGGGAATAAGGCTAAGTGGTAAACCTTAGTTGAAGAATAACTAAGTAATGATTCTTAGTCAAGGAAATTTAGACCAGTTCATAGATAGATGAGTAACCTGATACGGTAGGCCATCGTTTAAGTATACGAGTAGGAGCAAGTATCTGATTTAGATAAAGGCTCCAGCGAACTGGGTAACGAAGCGGTGGCTTCGGGGAACGTGAGGATATTCTTGGTATCCCTCTGTGAGCTGCCAGGTGATCATACTAGGCTCATGAGAGGTTAAGGTCTGCGTTAGAAGAACCAAGAGTATGCCTTGGTTGCTATACGAGCGACCTAAAGACGGGGATGGATAGGGGATAGTCGACGATACACGGTCGTGCCCTAGATAGCATTTCGTCAGGCTACCTACCATCTTTGGTCAAGCGTGTACGTACGGAAAGGCAGAGAACACCCAAAAGACCATAATTGCTATCTAATTATGGTTGCGGTAAGGCTAGGATTGTGGGTTGGCCAGTAGTGTGTTCTCATACAGGATTTATCCTGTCTTGTCTTTCACTAGTTGAGGGAGTGGTCTCGTGGGACCATAGCCACGTATAGAAAAAAAACAGACCTTAGCATCTGCATCGGCAGATAAATCGAAAGCTCCCGACCGAGTCCTGTATTTCTTGATCTGCCCTGTGACAGGACTCGGATGGCATGATGTGATACATGTGCATACAGTCATGGAAAAACGATTCATGATGAATGCGTGGGAAAAAGGGCGCGGTTGACGGTTAGCGTAATTCCTAGTGGCCCTGGGTGGTTGAACCAAAACCGAGATAAGAAAACGTGCAATAGGTAAGCATAATCCCTAGTAGTCCTAGGTAGCATAAGTCCTAGTTGTACAAACGATGATTCATGTTGAAAGACCCTAGTTAGATATAGGGTTACAGTCCGAAACGATCTTAAGGATCATGGAACTATGTTAAAGTAGTATATAATCTCATGGGAAAGCCCGTATGGTCTACGGCAAGGGACTGAACATTTACATGGAATAAAACATACGAGTTGAGTAACCTATATATGCGATATATTAGGTTGACATGGACCATTACACGACTTTTGAGTAAGGGTCATTCATGGTTAACACATGATGCGGTGGGGATACTAGTACGGTAGGTGCAGAGCTAAAAGACAGGATAGATACCATGGGATGTTATACGTGATAGATATCTTGGGGATATTATACTTGATAGGAACCTGACGATGGGATACCTTGTTTTATCTTGACATCGTAATTTATCATGACACCTTAGTTTATCTGAGTTTAGTAGTTCATCCTGTTATTTTGATTTAGCTTATCTATCTTGTCATCATGCTTATGTTCATCTCAGTTTCTCATGTCAGTTAACTTTACTAGTTTTTATGCTAATAGTAGATATGGCTTACTCAGTCTTTTTGACTGACCCGTTTTGTTTCGCCTCTTTTCTTCCGTTTCCCCCCCAGGTTACAGGGAGGAAATACTGTTGTTTAGTTCGGACTTCTTCTGCTTGAAGGTCATCATGGATGGCTTGGACTTTTCTTGGCTATGGCTACTTTACTGTTTTTACTTGGGGAATAATTTATGAAAAAGTCTTTATGCTTCTTTACTATTGCAAGACAGGTTTTGATGTACTCTGATGTAAAAGGCTTTAGACCTTAATTATTAATGTTTATGAAAGTTCGATTTTACTTCCGCTATTTTATATGTTCTGTCTTGTGATATTTCTGTGCATGTTTACCAATAATGCCCCTATAAAGCTAGTGCATTCCTTTGCGAGTGACCCTAGCGGAGGCGGGGTGTTACAATGACGTGGAAGAGGGAGGAAAGGGGAGCCGGCGCAGGGTAGTTTGGTGATGATCGGTGGTCTCTGGCGATCGGGGCGGCGCTGGGAAGTGTCGAAGTTTGGGTCGACGATTCTGGCGATGGTGGTGGCGATAGGGGTCGGATTGGAAGAGGGGAGGGAGGCGCGTCGAGGTAGGGGGTGGCGAAGGCTGGAATCGCCTGTGGCGGCGGCGATTTGGAGGAGAAGTGGCGAACAACGTGAATAGTTGGTGGAGAGAGAGAACGAGGGTTTTCTGCGTTTTATTTTTATTTTTAAAATAATGAAAGGAAAATTCTGATTGGCCCATGGTTTTAATAAATTTTTAAACAGTGTTTCTCCACACGGACACCAATTCAAACCCAACGACTGTCGTCCTCAGCTAATTACCCCCATCCCGAACACAATGGGATATGTTTCATTGGCCAATTCGACTGTTACAGTCAGTTATTCTTCAAATTAAAGTATAAAACATTTAATTTTAACTTTGAACGTACATTTCAATTTGCCAGGGCCACAAACTGATTCGAAAAATTCCAGAAAAATAAATCTAGCTATGTTTTGATGCTACGGTCCCAACAAAACTAGTTTCGTCGAATTCTGAGATCGTTTGAAAAATGGCCATTTTCTGGTCGATCCAATTTAATAAAAATTGACCAAACACATTTTCTTTTGCCGCACTCACATACTAGCTTCAAAAATTATGAAATTTGAATCCTAGCAGTAGTTTGACATTCCGGACCCAACAAAAGTGGTTTCGTCGAATTCTGAGGTCGTTTGCAAAATATCAATTTTCCAAGGCTATATATTCTATATAGCGACCTTTCTGAAAATTCATTCGGCCATAACTTTTGATTCCCGCTATGAAACATCGATTTTTCAGATTCGTTAGGAAGGTATTGATAAACAGATTTAAATATTTTTTGTTTCACTAAAATCCGTTATATTTTCCAACCTGCACAGTCAGTCAAAGTTTGAATTCAAATTTTCAAACTGACTCACTATTTCTAATTCATTATTTTATTGAAATACTCTATTTCAATTGTTCATATTCCTTTGAAATAACCAATTTAAAATTTTTACATTGGCTCGTATTTTCCGGGTTGTTACAATCTCCCCCACTTAAAACTTTTCGTCCCCTAAAAGGAAACAACAGTAAAGTAGGAAACAAAATGTAAATGCAAAGTATTGTAAAGGTACCTTGCACCGGAGTTAGTCAGAGATGTCCAGTCTGCATTTGGGGTAAGCTTGCTTAATGCTTTCCTCAGTCTCCCAAGTACAGTCTCTAGGATCACTACTCCACTACACTTTAACTAAACGAACCTTTTTGCTTCTTAGCTCTCTAGTTTCTTTGCCAACAATCTTTAATGGCTCTCTTCTGACTGCTAATTCTGGAGTTATGTCTATATCCTGTTGCGCTGCTTCTTCCACAACAAGATCCGGATCATGCACATGTCTTCTAAGTTGTGATACGTGAAATACACCATGCACTCCAGGCAACCAATATGGTAATTGACCCCTATAAGCAAGAGTTCCAATTCGTTCAAGTATAGGAAAGGGACCAATAAATCTCGGTGCCAACTTCCCAGTTTTGCCAAATCTGATTACTCCTCTCATTGGAGAAACTTTCAAATAAACATGGTCACCAACAGCAAATGTCAAATCTCTTCTTCTAGAATCTGCATAACTTTTCTGTCGGCTTTGTGCGGTTCTCAATCGCTTTTTGATGAAGTCGACTTTATCTGATGCTTCTCGAATCATATCGGGTCCTACACAAGTCTATTGTCAGGTTCTACCCAACATGCTGGAGATCTGCACGGTCTGCCATATAATGCTTCAAATGGCGACATTCCCAAACTTGCTAGATAGCTATTGTTATCTGAGAATTCTGCCAAATGCAAGTGATCTTCCCATGACCCACCAAAATCAATTATACAAGCCCGCAATAAATCTTCCAGAATTCTATTCACCCGCTCAATTTGACCATCTGTTTGAGGGTGATAAGCGGTGCTCATATTCAGTTTCGTTCCCAATTCTGTCTGGAAAGCCTCCCAGAATTTGCTAGCAAATATTGGGTCTCTATCACTGACTATGCTGATGGGAATTCCATGCAGCTTAACGATTTCTTTGAAATATATCTGTGCTAGACTTTGAGTGGTTCTATTGGATCTGACAGGTATGAAATGGGCAGTCTTCGTGAAGCGATCTACGATTACCCAAATGCTGTCATTACCTTTCCTGGTTCGCGGCAAACCATCTATGAAATCCATGGAAATCTGTTCCCATTTCCAACCTGGGACTTCCAACGACTACAACAATCCAACTAGCTTCTGTTGGTCGCTCTTGACCAATTGACAAGTAGGGCATCTGCTAACATACAAAGAAATATCCCTCTTCATTGCCTTCCACCAGAAAGTGCGTTTGATATCGTTGTACATTTTACTTACCCCGGGATGAATGCAAAGTTTGGACTTATGGCATTCATCTAGAACTTCTCTTCGAAGGCCTGGAATATTTGGAATGCAAATCCTATCATTTAACATGAGAACCCCCTTATCGTCAATACGGAAACTTGTGGTTTCACCTTCCTTGACCCTCTGACTGATTCTCTGAATGAATTCATCGTCTTTTTGAAGGGCTGAAATCTTATCAATCAATCCAGGCATAATTATAAGATTGGCAATGATTGCGGTTTTTCTACTAAGCGCATCCGCTACCACGTTAGCCTTTCCCGGCGTATACAGGATATCAAGATCATACGCTGCAAGAAATTCTAGTCAACGCTGCTGTCTCAAATTCAGATCTTTCTAGGTGTATAAATACTTCAATGATTGATGATCTGTGTACATCACAAATTTCTCGCCTAATAAATAATGCCTCCAGATTTTCAAAGCAAAAACGATGACTAGCAACTCAAGATCATGAGTTACATAATTCTTCTCATGTGGTTTCAGTTGGCGGCTTGCATAAGCGACTACTTGGCCTCTTTGCATTAACACTGCACCAAGACCTCTAATAGAAGCATCTGTCCAAACCGTCAAATCTTGATTGCCATCAATAATGGTTAACACTGGAGCAGTTGTCAGTTTCGATTTTAATTCCTGGAAAGCTTCTTCACAGTCGTAAGTCTACTTAAATTTCTCATGCTTCTTCGTGAGCTTCGTTAACGGACCAGATATCGTCAAATTTTTTTTAACGAACTTTCGATAATAACTAGCCAACCCCATAAAACTTCTAACCTCTGTGGGTGTAGTGGGTTGTTTCCAGTCTTGAATCGCTGTTATTTTGCTCGAATCTACAGAAATCCCTTTCTTTGACACGACATGGCCAAGGAACTTCACTTCTTCTTGCCAGAAGACACATTTAGAGAATTCGGCTTTGAAGACATTCTTTCTTAGAATCTCCAGTACTTGTTCTAAGTGTTTTTCATGCTCGGGTTTTGATTTGGAGTAAATTAAAATATCATCGATGAATACGAGGACAAATTTATTCAGAACTCCCCTGAACACTCTATTCATTAGATCGACAAAGTATGCTGGAGCGTTGCACAGGCCGAACGACATTACTAACCATTCATAAAATATGTCTGGACCTCTGAAAGCTGTCAAAGGAACACAGTCCTCTGCTATTCTCAATTGATGAAAACTTGTAGCTAGGTCCATTCGGGAAAATACTCTCGCCCCATTTAATTGTTCTAGCAGATCATCGATGCGGGGTAATGGGTATTTGTTTTTGAGCGTCTGTTTGTTGAGGTCTCGGTAATCAACACACAATCGAAGAGTACCGTTTGACTTTGGGACAAACACAACAGCTGCACCCTAATTAGAAAAGCTAGGTCTGATTAGACCCTTCCACAACAGTTGACGAGTTTGATCGCCTAATTCTTCTTTTTCTTTTGGAGTCATTCTGCGAATTGGATGTACCACTGGTCTGGCATTGGGAATTAGATCGATTCTAAATTCTATTTCCCTTTGCGGAGGTAAGTTTTCGACTTCTTCAAACACATCCGCATAGTTTCTAACAATCGGAATCTTTTCTAAGGAAGTGGGGATAACTTCTAACGCAGACCAAAATTCTTCCCTATCTGGATTCGAACCATGGCATGGTACAGTAATATATCCAAGCTTCGTTCGAATTTTTACTATTCGTTCTGCACACTTTACCTCAGCTTCGTATTTCGTTAACCAATCAAGCCCAAGAATGATATCGAATTCGGGAAAATCCATGATGATTAAATCAAAGGGAAACTTGTAGAAAGAATAAGAGGCTGGCACTCTACAACATGAACTGAGAATAATAGAACCCCCTATCGGATTATGAACATCAACCGAATCCTTGAGCTTCCTTTGTTTTAACTTTAATTTGTGCACTATTTTACTAGCAATAAAACTACGTGATGCACCCGTGTCAAACAATACAGAAACAGGAATATTTTTAATTGTAAGGGTACCTCCCAAAACATCGGGTTTACCTGCTCCTCCGGAAGCAGCTGGCGGGTACGACCCGTCATAGACATGAGCTACTGCGGCCTTCTTCAGCAAAGGACAGTCTTTGACAAGATGATCCGTCTTTCGACAATTAAAGCAGGAGCGAGGGTTCTGAGAGCCCTGGCTTGAACCTTGAGAATTTGTCTTCTGCCTCTTCGGGGCTGTGCAAACATTAGAGAAGTGCCCCATCTTGCCAGAATTATAGAAGCTTCCTCTTGGCGGCCTGCCAGTCTATGGTTTCAAGGATGCTGCTTGGCTTGACTCAGCTTGATTCACAGCAGGCTTGCGTTTGTTTCCGGCTTGGCTTTTAGCGCGATCCTGCTCCAGGTGCCTTTGGTCAAGGTCTTCGTAGTTGCACATCATTTCCACCAATTCATTAAATCCCAGCTTGTTGTGGGCCATGGCTCTATCATGATACTGTCGCTTCAGCCCGAGGATGAACCTCTTATTCTTGTACTTTGCAGTGGCGACAAGCTCTGGAGCATGGGGGGACAACTGTGTAAATTTATTCAGATAATCCTGCACCGAAAGATCCCCCTGCTGGAGGTTGGCGAAGTCATCGTGCATGCGTTCTAGGGCTTGTTCTGGGACATATTTCTCTTTGAAGAGTTCTTTGAATCCGTCCCAGGTTCTACCAGCTTCTCTATTCCAGGCGGTGAGAGATTCCCACCATAGTTCAGCTTCTTCCTGCATAAGCCAGGCACCCATAATAGCTTTATCTTGATCTCCAAGCCTTAGGCCTTCTAGTACCTTCTCGCATGTTTTCAGCCATGCAAGGGCCTCTATTACAGTGCCAGATCCCGAGAAGGTCTTTCCTCCTAGGTTTTTGTATCTCTTAGCTACGCGGTCCAGCTCGAAGTATTGAGCGGCCGGGGGTTGTATCAAGGGTCCTTCTTCAACTGGGACTTCTCCTCGTCCTCTGCCACGGCCAGCACGGCCTCCTCTAGCAGCGGCTGCTTGGGTAGCCATTTTTCAAATTCTGTATAAGCAAGAAAAGAGACAACTTATAGAAACGATAATTTATTGCATGGTTAAGCAGAAAACTTAAGGAAAGATAACGATGGACTGATCTAATTGTTTTTGCTATTCTGCTTGGCTCATTCTAGGACTTTACTAGTCCTATCTCTAATGAGCTACTCGCCTTAGAATACTACTGATTCTATTTTGACGAAGTGTTTAATGTGTTAGACTCCAGAACTAAGGTTAACCAAAGCTCTGATACCAGCTGTGACGATCCCAAAACCCCGTGACACGGTGTTAAGGATAATCATTGGAATATAACACATTAATCATCATTAGTAGATCACAAATAATAGCATAAACATAAAATAGAATAATTTACACACATATGACAGCGGAATCATATAGATATCACCACATCAGAGAGCACAGTGCAGGATACAACTTAGTGCATAATAATACATAATCAATCACCATCGCCAGAGGCGGAATCATACATAAAGAGTACACAAAATAAATATCAGTCTACATCGCCAATGGCGAAATCATAATACATATACTATAATGACGGAGAGAGTCAAAGTCAGCATGGTGTAGTCAAGCCTCGCCATGAGCCAAAAGTGCACCAGATACCTGTAACTAGGCTGCCCGTGTGAAAATGAGGGCACCCGAGTTTGCAAGGTGAAACAAACGACGAGTCAGTCATGGGACTGGTATGAGAAATCTACTTAACTTATTAACAACAATAATAAGGCAAATCAAAGGACCACGCCACTTTCGCGGAACGGGTTTACTGCAGTGAGTGCTAGTGCATGAAATAAAGTAAATGATTAAATCATCGCAATGCTTTTTATAAAATGAAGCCATTATAAGACTCAGGTCCCATCACACAATGCAACGCAAGCCGGAGGATAAAGTTTTACCTTATAATGGCCAAAAATGCTTCATACGTATAAAACAAAAGTGTTTAATGTTATTACTGGTGCATATATGTTTTCGAAAGCAAATTCAATCATAAATATCAATCCTAGGCGGCATAGCTACCATCTACTATGTCGCCATACTAGTAATACAATCACGTCTGCATATTTCGTATTGGAAATTGGGTTCCTTCATGAGTCGAGGCAAGGGGCAAGCTCCTCTCCGATTTGAGACACTCTAGCAAATGCCTCGGGACCGCACACAGCAATCCCTGGATCCTCCAAGGCCGGTCCTCTCTTACTTTTGAGGATTGGCAATTCCTGAACACACGTTTCCCGGTCCTTACAGACCTATAATCGAGGCGCCTCGTATTCCAATAACCACACAGGTGAAAAGTAGATATAAATGTCAGGGCTGGGAGGTCACTGACACCACCATAGCTAGAAAGAAACGTTGTGCACTCCTTGGGTCCTTCTCCCGTTTTTGACTCATACCCGGGTGTGAGGCTCGCGAATTCACGTTATACACAAAGCTACGTCACACAGACCATGCTTTGATCATCAACCACAAGACTTTGCTTTGCAACAGAAGCCTTGATCATATGCCACTTAGGCGTGCCACACAGGCAATCCACTCCATGCGACTGATTTCTATCAATACATAACCTCTGAGGTCGTACGTCTCAGAGAAGGGCGTTAAGCAAGAGAATAAATTCTCTGCCGCCAAACAGATATATATTTAACAGAGATCAATCAACACAGAAAAAAATCCAATGTCAGACACATAGTCCATTTACAAGTCCGTTCTGGGTTTGAACGAAACCGGAGGCACCAAATTCCTCGCATATCCGTACAATCAACAGTATGTCTGGACGGCTACTACTTCAGCTCCTTCAAGGTAGCTACTCCGATCACGAGCATCAGTAGAGCCCATTCATCCAATGTGAAGATCGTCGGTCTTCAACCGTCTTCGACTTTTCGACTTCTCAACGTCGATCGATTATTTGAAATGAGATGAACTCGGCCTTTTCAAATAACCCACGTATATTTAGATTTTCAAATCAATTTATCACATGGTTAGACTATTCAACATTCACATTTTAGTTCTTTAGTTATAATTTTCATGTTAAATACATTCAACCATCACATATCAAGCAAACACAACAAAATTGGTTTATTTCCACTCTATATCGTCTATAGTATTTTATAACGATATATCGCCATTTTTATTTATTTAAAACGACCATATTTAATTAAACGACGTTTCAGGTCGTGCCGAGGCACTGACGCTGTTTTTCACTAAATTTGTTTTACACATATCTGAAAATCTAACCGTTGGATCTTCACAAATTTTATATCCTTAGAAAGATTATTTCAAAACGAATCCAACGGTTTCAGTTTTGAGAAAATCCGACGGTCAGATCTTCCACACTAGTCGTTTGAAGTTACGATTTCAAATTACGAACTACAGCGTCGTTATTCAATTTAATTTAATTATATTTATATATATATATATAAATAATCGTTTCTGGCGCTGTTTTTCTTCAGATTTAAATTAAACATTCCAGACAATCCAACCGTCGGATCTTTACAAAGTTGGTGCCGTTGGAAAGATATTTCCAAGGCGAACCCAACGGTTGCGGTTTCGGGAAAATCCAATGGTCAGATTTCCCGCACTAGTCGTTTGAAATCACGGTTTAAAAACACGAACTGCACAGCCACGTTTCGTTTTAACTTTATTTACATTTATATATTTATATAAATATAGTTCATTCAAAAATTCCTATATCGTTTTCACTTTAAATATTTCACTAACGCCTTTAAATTTTGGAAAATTTCGCCATAACCTCCTTTGTACGGGAGGGGCTGGGAAAATTCCAAAATAGCCACACGGGCGTCCCATCTCAAAAAGAAAAAGAAAAAGCCAAGCGGCTAGCCAATAGGCTCATAAAATCATCACCCAAACAAAACGGTAAACGTGTACCTATTTGTCGTGCACAAAATTTTATTCCTCTTCTCTAGCCTCTTTGCTATAACCTGTTCAATAAATATGCATGTACATATATACAATTCTTATCACTTCTCATTTTCCATTCAACTTCATATTTAATTCACTTTGGTTTAAAAACACCATTCATTCTAATGTTGCATGCATAGGCAAAAATCATATCATTAGCTAATTAATGAATATTTCAACTCATGCATATTTATTTGAACAAGTGGCTATTTTTAACACTTCACATTTCAAAGATGATAATTTTGGCGAACTAAAATATATTTCAACACATGACTATTTTATTCAGTTCCTATGCATGTTAAAAATGATATTTCTTTCACAAATATTTATTTCAACGCTCGTATATCTTTAGCATATCACATATATGATAAAAATGTTATTTTTATCATTTAACATATTTATTCAACAAATGAATGGTTTCAACACTTTATAATTTCAATAAAAATGTAATTTTTATTGTTCTATCTTTTTATTCAACACATGAACTTTTCCAATACACACACTTCTCAACACATGAGCATCTCCACACATGGATAATTTATATATGTTGTTCATATAAGAAAGATGAAATTTTTATTGTTGAAACTATTTATATATAAGGCGAATATTTTACATACAACATATATATTATAAAAATGTGATTTTTATTGTTTAAACACTTCATTCATTCACACATGAATGTAATTTTCACACGTCACTTCTCAACACATGAGCATTTCCACACATGACTTTTAATTTCAACGCATGAAGATAATTTCAACATATGAAAATAATTCTAACACATGAATATTATTCAAAATTTCGGCACCATAACGACGGGGTAGTTAAAACCGGCACCGTCCCTAGTACGGCTCCTCGCTCTACCTTAAAACCTCGCAGTTTTTGACAATGGGGATTCATGCATCTAATTCGCACGCAGGCGGCATGTTTTATTTTTATTTCCACAATTATTTCCAATTCATTTCATTCACCAATGGGTATTTTTCAACCACAACCAATCAATATCAACCACAAACAATTATTCAACCATTCGCATTTTTCATCCAATATTTCACACCAATACACAACAATAAATATCGTCCGTGGTTTGTGGACGAGAGGAGTATATATATATATTTATATATATATATATAATTTCTATATTTCACTTGCATTTCAACACATATATCAATTCTACTATGCATGTATAATTCATACTTCGCTTATATAGTTTACACAACGCACGTACATGAGGTATACATCACGTGTGTAATTTATATTTCGCTTATATAATTTATACACGACATTTTCCATTCAAATTCATTTAATTTAGATTTCTCACATTGGGTTTTCGGAGTGCTAAAAATCATAGATGACTCAGAAAAATCTGCGGTCTCTTCTATGTGGTAGAGAGCTTCCTTGCGGTCCCGATGTTTCCTGTTTCATCGATTTTCGTCAACACACCATAAAGATATGATTTTTCAAAGTTCAAACATCAAAAAGGACTCACCTTTCACGATGGTTCAAAACTAGGGTTGCAGTTTTCGCGAGAACCGAGGCACGATAGGATGATCAGAGGTGATGACGTGGAAGAGGGAGGAAAGGGGAGCCGGCGCAGGGTGGTTTGGTGATGATCGGTGGTCTCTGGCGATCGGGGTGGCGCTGGGAAGTGTCGAAGTTTGGGTCGACGATTCTGGCGATGGAGGTGGCGATAGGGGTCGAGCTTGGGTCGGATTGGAAGAGGGGAGGGAGGCGCGTCGAGGTAGGGGGTGGCGAAGGCTGGAATCGCCTGTGGCTGCGGCGATTTGGAGGAGAAGTGGCGAACGACGTGAATCGTCGGTAGAGAGAGAGAGAGAGAGCGAGGATTTTCTGCGTTTTTTTTATTTTTAAAATAATGAAAGGAAAATTCTGATTGGCCCATGGTTTTAATAAATTTTTAAATAGTGTTTCTCCACACGGACACCAATTCAAACCCAATGACTATCGTCCCTAGCTAATTACCCCCTCCCGGACACAATGGGATATGTTTCGTTGGCTAATTCGATTGTTACAGTCAGTTATTCTTCAAATTAAAGTATAAAACATTTAATTTTAACTTTGAACGTACATTTCAATTTGCTAGGGCCACAAACTGATTCGAAAAATTCTAGAAAAATAAATCTAGCTATGTTTTGATGCTACGGTCCCAACAAAACTAGTTTCGTCGAATTTTGAAATCGATTGAAAAATGGCCATTTTCTGGTTGATCCAATTTAATAGAAATTGACCAAACACATTTTCTTTTGCCACGCTCACATACTAGCTTCAAAAATTATGAAATTTGAAACCTAGCAATAGTTTGACATCCTGGACCCAACAAAAGTGGTTTCGTCGAATTCTGAGGTCGTTTGCAAAATATCAATTTTCCAGGGCTATATATTCTATATAGCGACCTTTCTGAAAATTCATTCGGCCATAACTTTTGATTCCCGCTATGAAACTTCAATTTTTCAGATTCGTTAGAAAGGTATTGATAAACAGATTTAAATATTTTTGATTTCACTAAAATCCGTTATATTTTCCAACCTGCATAGTCAGTCAAAGTTTGAATTCAAATTTTCAAACTGACTCACTATTTCTAATTCACTATTTTATTGAAATATTCTATTTCAATTGTTCAAATTCCTTTGAAATAACCAATTTAAATTTTTTAAATTAGCTCATATTTTCCGGGTTGTTACAATAATAGATGAATATAGTATGCTTGGTAGATCAATGATGGCAAATATTGTTTTACGATGTCGCGATATTTTTTCAGTAAATGATTTATTTGGTGGTATTTCTATTGTCTTAGTCGGTAACATGCGGCAACTACCTCCTGTGTGTGATAGTTCATTATACTTGACAGGTGGTATTCTTTTGCAACAACGTGGAGGACTTGCATATATGAGTTTTGATAAATGTGTAAGATTGTCGTACATATTTCGCCAAGTTGGAGAAGAGCAAGCCCCTTTACGAGGGGCCTTAGAAAGATTGAGTAGAGATGTGTCTACTTTAGATGATCGGAATCTTTTCAAAACCAGAGATTGGTCAATTTTATCAAGTGAAGAGAAGGAAAATTTTAAGAATGCTCTTTATATTTTTCCAACAAGAAGCGCTGCTAACGAACATAAAAAATATCGTCTGATTCAAAAACCAATCGCATGCATTCCTTTCAATGACTGTGTAGAAGCATCTAATGCTACTTTTGATGATGCAAAAGGTTTAGAAAAATGTATTTATCTTTCTGTAGGTGCACGAGCGATGTTACAATCTAATCTTTCAATGGAAAATGGATTGGTTAATGGTGCAATGAGTACTGTTGTAGATATTGTGTATTCACAGTCATCAAGCCCGCCTAACGATCTACCTCTAGCTGTCATGGTCAATTTTGATAAGTATCACGGTACTCCATTTCGTGAAGGAACAAACATTATTCCGATAACTCCACAAACAGTAAATTGGAAAACTTCTTCCGGTACTGAATGTACTAGAACTCAGTTGCCTTTAGTTCTATGTTGGGCAATAACGATACATAAAAGTCAAGGACTAACACTTGATCAAGCAATCATTGATATCGGTGATCGAGAAAGTCTTGGTTTAACGTTTGTTGCACTATCAAGAACTAGAAAACTAGAGGATCTTGCTTTCAATCCTATGTTTACTTTTGAAAGACTTGCATTGATACGAAAATCCAAAGCTCTACTTTCTAGATTATCGGAGGAAGAACGTTTGGATACAATGTCATTGCAGTAAATGGTAAATATATTATAAATTCCTGTTGTTCTTTTCAACATTCTTAATCTTCTATGTTAATTTTTAAAATCGATATGATTTGCAGCTTTTTTCTTTCAGGTATGCCTACCTATCCATAGCTTTACGCTGACAATTTGAATGATATGCTTAATAAAAAAACATGCCATAAGATCCTATGAAAGCTCATATGCTGTTGAAAGTAGTCGGGGAACTTACTGTTCCGAAGAGCTCATGAGTCCACCTTCGGAGTATTGGACTTGTTTGGTAGATTTGTATAGTGTTGAATGGATCGAAGACAAGTAGAACAAATGAATGAGTTTTTTTTCCTGAACATAATTGGATGATGTTCTTTTTTTTTTTTTTTTTTTTTGATAAGGCAAAAAAAACATATTCATATAATTGCGAGATTCAAACTGCAAAATTGTTGATTAATATTCCAATGAATAATTTACTAAAAAAATACGACTATTTTTGTACTGTTTGTTACAGAGGAAAAAAAATGATCACAATTAGTTAATAACATCTTGTATTCAAGTTGAACATTGGCAAATGGCAACTCTCCTCGCTGTTTCTTGTAGCTGTGTAAACAAAAGATCAAGCTCTTCCCTTGGTAAACACTCATGTTCTCTCTTTGAAAACTTGTTTAAGTGTTGCTACTTTGCATAATTATATGGACGGTACAATGAGTGTAGTGGATCCTTACCCATAGGGGTGTGTGTGTATATTAAAAACAATGCAACTCATGAGCAATTTTATTTTTTCCCCTTTAATGTAACACCAATATCTCAAATTCTCCTTTGTTTTGTTCAGAAGTGCATCTGCATCTATTTTTCAATTATACACATTTCACTTTTTCTCTATGGACATATCAACACCTTTCTTTGTTTTAAATAATTGAGATAAGAACAATATCGTGTTGGGATACATGTGTATGCATATGTGTGCGCACACATGCATGCACGTGTAAGGATCGGCTACACCTTAGTTTGCTACAATTAGTTTCCTGGATATGAGCCATAAGTTTCCATTTAAATATGATAATTTCTCTCGTGCTGAATTAAATAATATAGTGCAGTGGAACGAGGGAAATTATTGTTACTTAAATGTAAAATTGCGACAGGGATTAGGAGTGTAGTGGAACTAAGTTGCATGCGATCCTATGTGATTGGAAATAACTATTATTTAAATGGAAATTATTTGGATGTTCATGTAGTAGCATCCTAGATAAGCCACGAAAAAACTAGCATCGAACCATATGTGCATACAAACATTATGTGCTTACAAACACACATGTATCACTACAACAAATTGACCATATTACAACGGTGGAAAACAGTTGTAAAAGAATTTTTACAACGGTGGGTCCAACGTCGTCTATTAAGAAGTTGTAACAGACTAAAATCTTTTACAACTTTTTTGCACCGTTGCAACACCGTTATAAAATGTATATTTTACAACTGTTTTCCACTGTTGTTGTAATACATATTACAACAATTTTGCACTGTTGCAGTAATACATTTTACAACTTTTTTTTACCGTTGTAGTAATTCCTACTACAATTTTTATGCATCGCCTAGGCAGTATAATTTTTATAAATATTTCTATCAATAATAATACACTTTACTACAACTATAGTTGAATACATTTTGCAATTGCATCAAGAGCTGGATAAACAGAAAACAAATTAATATAAATTCAAAGCATTAATTCCATTTATAAAAAAAAAGATTACAACTTTATATTCAAAATACAAAACTAAGGAATCATACATAATCCGTACTGAATCACATTCCAGAATTTCTATGCCTCATCCCCTGCATTTCATTCAATGATTATTCATGTACCACATCACACAATTCAACTCATGCCCCTTCTACAACTATAATCCCATCGGTTGCTTTGCTACTCCATCTTCACCACCACAAGATCTGCCATCTCAGACATAAACAAGCACAACACATTTCATCAACCATCCATCCAACAGTAGCAAAATAGAAGAAGTAACTATAAGCATGTCATTAGGGACTCTAGTCGCATAAGACAAGTCACCAAAGCGCCCACGGGTTCAAAAGCATCCCAATTAACTTTAGTTAGAATGATTTATGAACTCAACAATAGCACCCGGGAAGATTGAAAATCTAGAAATCAAACCAAGTAATATCAAACATATAAATGAAAATATAACAAACAACTTCAGTTAGAGATGAATTAAAAGTACATGAAGCTGCATTAAATTATATACCTGTACTTGGAAGTAAGTTTTGGAGATTTCCACAAACACTTTTAAAGATGAAATTTTGAAAGTTGCCTGCTTCTGCAAGAGCAAAACACAATGACGTATAAATTATATATCTAACTGAACCATGTAAACAATGACAAAGGAATTATATATCTAACTAAACCATGCAACTCAGACTCCAGTAAGGGTGTTACACTAATGTCAGACACAAATAGACTCTTGTAACTTCATCATTCATCAAAATCCAAAACCTTTTGATACAAATAGTGCCGAACCATGCAACGTGAATTGATCTGGCCTACAACTTTTTTCTTCTAACATTTGATGACAAAGGGATTTTCTGTGAAGTTAAGCACTGCTGCTTATGGAACCATGCAACGTGAATTGATTTGGCCTACAATCTTAGTAATATATTTCAAGATAAGTGATAACCATGCTATAAATTACGTATCCAATGATACAAAATAGGACAGTTTACAAGCCAAACAAACACTCCCAAATTGAAATTCAAAACCCAACATCAGAACATGGCAAATAAATAAAAACCTCCCAAATCTTACCCAGTTCCCAACACAGCATGAAGATGCTTTACCAAACTTCACTCATCAAAAAAATACAATACCATATCAGAAAAGCTTTAATCAACATAGGAGAAACAACTAGTGATTGGAGAATACAACAAGGACCAAACCCAGTGACTAGCATCACTAGCCAAAGACCCAGCACGATGGAAAAAAATCCACTCCTAACAACCACAATACAAAGTGCAATCTAACGAAATAATATGAACGAGTCATCTTCCCATAACACAATTTGCATCTTCCATCCACTGCTAAAATCCGTGTTTGCCACCCTTGCTAGAGAAGTGCCTCACACGATCTCATCAATTCACAACTCCACGCAAGTCCAACCTTCCAATTCACTACCACCAAACCCACGTATATATCGGATCTAGATTAATTTCTATCTCTCTACCAGATCTACACGTAGAACTATCTCGCAATCGGTAATAGCCTAACCCAAACTTTTTATCTCCAAACCTTCCTTCGATTGTAGTACCAAATGACTGATTTATTTTGTGAAAGGAAAAAAGAATGAGATGATGGGGAGAGAAGATAATAGGCGGCGTAGATAGGGTATGGTTTAAGAACACGAGATGTCGTTCCTGTGAAAAGGTTCGAACCAAAAATGTGTTGGTGGAAAATAAAGGCGGTTCGAACCAAAAATTGGACTTTGGAGCCAAAAATTTGCAATGGAGCCAAAATGAAATTTTAGACGAACAATAAATGATTACTTTTGATGGGTTGGCTGCCTCTTTGCTCTTTTACGTTTGCGTCCAGATCAAAGCAGTGGTGGGGTCCACCATTTTGCTATACTTAAAATCACCGGTCAAAATGGTTAGTTAGCCTCAAACCAACAAATGCCAATGTTATATTGATGATCAATCGGTTTACCGCTCGTTGTTAACAACATTTACTTGAAAATAGTTGTAAGACAATTGTCACAGTCATAAATAAATGTTTGCAAAGGTAAAAAATTAATTAGTTGTTAGATTTTTATTACAACAACCTAAAACAAACGTTAGACAAAAATATTTTTATTACAACCAGAAGAAAGACACAATTATTAAAAATATATTCATTTATCAAGTATTTAATCATAATTATTTGATACCAAAAAATTAAATAGATTTATTTGTTATTATGTGTAAACCGAATATTAACTCTGGTTTAATAATTATAAATGACTAGCTATTTTTTTCTTAATTGATATGTATTATTTACTATTTTAAAATTATGAAAATTCTTAACGAACATTGACCATTTATTAATTAAAAAGTATCAATTATTAATCTTTTACTAGTTATTGTTAATTATAAATTATTTATTAATAGTCATCGATTATGAATTATAATAAAATGGCTACCTAAATTTTCATTTATAAACTATTAATTCTAAAATACTGATTGAATTATTAAATAACCAATATAGTTTATACCTTTCAAGTATTGAATATAAAAAACAAATATAATTATTAAATATTACTTCCTAATGTTAACTAATAAAATTAATTATTCAATAGTATTATAAATATTATTCTTTTTTATATTTTATGTCTTAGTTATTTAATATTAATTATTAGTATTAAATAATCAAATTTAATTATTATTTAGTATTTATTATTTAGTAATTATTATTTATCATGTTATTACAACTGGCCAAAATAACCCGTTGTAATAGGCATATATTACTTCCGAATTGATTATTAATAGTAATTATTAGTTATTAATTATAAATAATCAATATAAATGTATTAAATATTAATTATTAGTTGTTAATTATATTAAAATATAGTCATATATCACAACATTCAAAAAATAAAAGTTGTGATAGGCTTTTATTACAACTGTCAAAATAACACAATTGTTAAAAATAAGTTTATTACAACTTTTATGGAAAAAAGTTGTAAAAAACATTTATTACAACGGTGCTTTTACCACCATTGTAAAATTAAAGTTGTAATATGGTGTTTATGTTGTAGTGGTATATAAGGAGCGTGAGAGGAGCTATCCAGCTAACTTTTTGATTTTTAACAATTGGTTTCTATGATAGGTTTTTGAAGCATGCTTGAAGTTCTGGGAAATTTCTTAATTGTTTTCTTAACTACAAATTTGGGTGTACAAGCACAATTGATGTTTTAAAATCTTTTTCTGCTGTTAGAATAAGAAATTTATTTGGTTACAATTTAGATTTGTGGGATAACTAGTTAATGTATGTAAAATGAATAGAAAGGGGCCAACTTTTGGGGCTAACCTTTGTGTCAGGTTGGATTTTTGATTCTGAACAGCAGCAGAAAAATTTGAGGCAGTGTCGCCAAATTTAATCGAATGGTTTGCAAGTTACAGGTAGAAATGCATTTTCTTTTCATGATTGAGGCATTGAAACAAGTTATTATATTGTAAGATGAACAGAAAGGGGTCAACTTTTGGGTAAGGGTAGATTTTTAGTTTGGATGGTGCACGGAATTTTCCATGGAGTGCAGCCCATTCTTTCGGGATGGTTTGAGTCAGGTTACACTTTTTAATTCGGACATTGAATTTTAAGGGTGCAACGGATGATGGATCCTTCAGCGGTGAAAATAAACTAAGCTAGCCACATTGCAGCCAATATGAGTTGTTCGCTTATTCGTGATTGTTCATTTCAATTCTATGGCCAGTGAAATCAACAGAAAACTGGTATTATTTTCCTTTTTAAGGCATATAATTGAATTCTTTGACGTTTTTAATGCAGCATCAGAACTTTGCCATTTTATTTATTTGCAATATTTTTTTTACATAAAAATGGTACGTGAAACTCAGAACATCCTCATTTCCTTGATAGGGTGCACTACAAAATGAATACATTTTGATGTATGCTTACGATCTGATATATGCGTTTATCATGCAGCCAAGACATGTTATTTTACTGTGCACTGGGGAACTGCCCAATATGCAGCTACTAGTTACAGTAATGTGGAAGTAATTATGCTTGCAGAGGTGCTTATAGTGAATGGACTACTTGTTCTTATTCTACTCAAGAATCTCCAAGGAAAAAACAACCATTGAAAGTTCCTAAAGAAATTCAAGATCCAATGGCTCACAACGTTAGCGATCAACCACTCTACTTTATATACGTATTACCTCATTTCTAGTGATAGTTGTGATATGAAGCATTGTTAAATAAATTGCATGTTAATTTGGCAATGGGTTAAGGATCATGAATCAAAACCATATCCTGAAAGACCGCTCACTCCATCGGACAAGCCTCTAGCCGGTATGATGATTTCTCTTTCTGGACGTCTCTCACGAACTCATGAAACTATTTTTTAGTGCAAGTTTAACCTAAGAAATTTATATATGAGAAATATAACAACGTTTATTCTTATAATATCATGGTCCTAGCTTGCAAACTGCTTTAGTTCTGAATTACTAACCTATGGTAAGGAAGGCTTGGTTGCTAGAAAGCATTCAGAAAAAAGAAGCTCAACCGTTGGAAGCGTATGATATAGCATCTGACATTTCTGTTGATGGTAAAGGAATCCCTTGGGATAAACAAGATCCAAGCGAGGAAGCAGTGGAGTTTCTAAATGCTGAGGTAAACTTACCCATGTGCTTCAGTATTTACTTTTTTTTTCCTTCAATTTGAGCATTACAATATAGGAATATAATTATACTAATCTTGTTTGCAGCTTAAGTTGTATGGAAAGAGAGATGTTTACAAGGATTCCATGCTAAGGGAGCGAGGGGGCTCCATTTTTTAGAAGGATGGGATACTTTACAATTGTGCATTCCCCGTTTGTGATCAAGTAAAAGGGCTCAATGAGTAAGGATGCATTTAACGACTTATGTTTAAAGACGTATTTCTATAGATACATAAAACTATTCCTTTTCTTGACTTAAATCAATCTTATGTATAGATATGGAAAGCCCAAAGCCCCCATTTGGGTATTACCAATATTGGCCTTATTGCTATTTGGCTTTGAAAATACCTATGACTGATCAAAACAGCACTAGTTTGACATTGGTTGATCTTGACGAATGAGATTATCTTTATCAGAATATATAAGGGATTAATGGTTCATATTATGAGTTTCATTTTTTTATTAGACAAAACTCGAAAGGATCATTTTGTTGTTATTTAGTGTAAATTGTTGCTGCAAGTCTAGTGTAGATTCTCTTTACCAAGGGGATGTTCTTTTTTCTCTTTTAGATATTGTATAATGAAGCTTATTATGGTACCTGAGAACCGCTTACATTTATACTAAAAGAAAGGATAGGTTGGTGATGATCCTAAAGCTGAAGAGAGGGTGGAAGAGTTTCCTAACATGAATTCTGCCATAAAAGAATTCATTAGCCTTTTTGAGGAGCTCACTGGGAATGAATTTGAACCATGGGAGAGGAAGGAGAAATTTGACAAGAAGAGCTACAAGTTTTATCCTATTGATATGGTATATATGATTTCATATGCGTAGAATTGCTCAAATGAACTCATGCATTATAAACTTTATTTAATATGATCATATATGTACGGTTAGGACTGAATCATTGATTAATGTTATTTAATTTTTTTGATGTATTGTCTCACGATGATGGTGTGGATGTCCGATATGGTCGTCTTGGGCTACGTCAACTTGGTGCTGCAGCCGCACATTGCAAGCTTGATTCTTCCGTTGCTTATTTTATGAAGGTCTTATGCAGACAAGAAATATATCGGTATGTTCTGTAATCTATTTATCATTAGGGATATTGAAGAACTTGCAGATCATGTATGTGTTTGCTCATCTGAAATTGATGCCCAAATAATTCTGTTGCTTTGGTATTTGGTCCCTTCAAGTGTGCAATTGTGTCCAAACTACCTTATATATATTAAAAAAATTCTTTTCAATTGGCTACGTAGAAATAGTATTTGATAAATTTATTTGATGTATTGTAGATAGTTTATACCCTCTTCAAGTTCTAAACCAGAGTCATCATTACTGATATAACTTTGTAGACTGCTGCTGCATTTGAAACTGTGTGTGATATCAATGTCGCATCGAGAATCATTGGAGATACCACTGACAGTACACTTGATGATCCTTTGTCTGATCGATATGGAAAAATGGGTTGTTCAGCCACTCTCTTAATAAAGAATGTGAGGAGTTTAGCGAGTTCATCGCTTTCGTTTAGTAAGAACGATTTTTAGTTCTAATTTCTTAACATGGATACAATGTTAATATCTTTGCTTGCATGCTATATACGTCGACACATATCTTAGGAAACAAAATATGTAAATATTGTTAGATTGTCATGCTTCTGAAAACTTTTGTAACGAGACTTGTGCAAAATTCTTGTTGAACATAATACTTTGAATATCAATTTAGGATCTCATGTTTGGGTTGAAGATCCAGATGTAACTTGGATTGATGGACAGGTTACCAAGGTCAATGGTGGAACGTTGAGGCTTGCTAGAAGAATAAGACACAATACAGTTGAGAGGGGTAGAGATTTAAATTCTAAGCTTGAACAGGTAACCATTTCGTTTGTTTATAATGTGAATGAAACACATGAGCAGTCCTATATTTTAGATCTGACTTTTTATATAAGATATTTGAAACATCTAAACAAATTATGAGTTTAAATAGTAGCTATTTTCGTGGGATATACTGAGTCAATACTTTATTTATGCGGATAATTATGGGGATAAGGTACTTTGAAAAGTCTTATTTTCCAATAATTTCTCAATAACTCTGGCTATATCCAATAATTTCTCAATAACTCTGGCTATATAAAGTTCTCCAGTAAACCGATACTATAATATAACGCAATTTGTAATCTTCTTCCATCCACAATCTTCTTCCTACCGGTACTATAATATAACGCAATTTGTAATCTTCTTCCATCCACAATCTTCTTCCTACCGACTTCAGCACGTACTTGTTAATTCTCACCAATCCCATTTCACACATTTGAGCCATGCATTCTTTTGATACTCTATTAGAACGCAATTCGATTTATCATGTGATATAACAAAGCGCATAGGCATGATTAGGAACAACTCTTGTATCAAAGCTACTTTTATTTTTCAGCTATGGTAGCTTTTCTGCTTTTGAAATAGTTTAACTGTAGCTATATATATTATGGTACATATCTTTGTTTTTTAAATAAAAAACTTCATTTAATAGAATAGCTACGAAGAAAATTCCAATAACTGTTTGCATCAGTTAAAAGTTGATCTTTTCCTATCAAGAAAAAAAACTCTTTTTTTTTCTATTATATTGCTGTCATGGGAATTTATTTTTACTGTCATGGAAAAAATTCTTTTATTTCTGTTAAAAGCTCTTTCTATTATATTGTTGTGATGGGAATTCATTTTATAATCATTTTTACTGTGATTTCATGCGGTCTTTTTGTCTACATTTGATCATTCCATTACGAACTGAAATTATTTGTTCAGAATAAAATGTTGGTCGTTTTTGAATTAAGCTATATTTTTTGTTGCTAACATTTAACTATCTATTTTACAACAATTTTTCTTTTTACAGATCTATATTTTAATATATACATTGCATTGGTTCTAGAATCAGTTTTTACCATAAATATTTTTGTACCATAATATTTGCAAACTTGAAATTATTGCATACATGATTTTAGTTAATGAGGTCTTATATTACATAATTTAACAAAATTAGTGTTAACCAAAATGATGAAATTGCTTTAGCTGCATTAGACATATCATTTATTTGTGCAAATAGTTTTTAGTTCTCTCTTTTTTTTTTAATGAAATGCAGACTGTAGTTCCAAACTGAAAATCAACATGCAATTTTTTTTCTTCTGAAAATGCAGCCTTTTTTCTTACAAATAAAAGGAAAGTATATGGTGAATTCTGGAATAGACGACGAGTCAGCAAAACATTTAATTATGGCTATGTTTATCTTGCTGTGCCACGTCACAATGACGAGTCAGCAAAACATTTAATTATGGCTATGTTTATCCTGCTGTGCCACGTCACATTGACACAGCCATATTTCACTTACCTAGAATAATGTAGTTTACCATTACATTTACTAGTATATATAACTGGTCTTTCTGTTCTATCCTGTATCAATCAAAAAAAAAAACAATTTCTTATTGAATAAAATGACAAACTTTATAATTCTTCCAACTGTAGTTCCTCCTTCCCATCTGAACCTTCAGCTTTGTTAACTTGGTATCAGAGCCAGCAACAGCCTAACGGCTACAACAATTCAAGTTGATTGAAATCAAGAAGGCGCTTGCTTACTCTTTCGTGGAATCAGATCTATGATCTATAATCATGTCTAAAGAGAACTCTGCTACTTCCAACATGAATGCTACCATGCCATCTGCCGAATAGCTGATCAAAACAATCATCAACCCACAAAGCCAATTAATCACCATTCAACTTGAAGAAACCAATTATTTATTGTGGAAACTTCAAGTAGAAACTGCCGTGCAAGGTTACGGACTGGAAGGCTACTTATATGGCATGCTATCAACTCCAGCAAGATATATAACTGACAAAGAAAACAGATTCATTAGCAACGACGAGTATACAAAATATCATAGACAGGAAAGACTCATCAGTGCATGGCTGTTGTCATCCATCAGTCCAAGCCTACTATCTCAAGTCATAGGCTATAAAACAGCCAGTGATATATGGCTAACCATGGAGAAAGTGTTCAACTCACAATCAGCTGCAAAGTCGCTATTTGATAAAAGACAACTACAAAACTGTAGAAAAGAAAATCTAAGTATGAGAGAATACATATCCAAAGTTAAAAATATCTGCGATATGTTGAAGGCTGCTGGCAGCAACATAGATGAATCTGAACATGTATTGTCATTACTAAATGGACTGGGAGGCGATTATGAAGCCGTAGTAGCCGTCATAACATCACAAAAGGCAACACCGCCACTGGACGATGTCTGTGCTATACTACTCTCTCACGAAGCAAGGATCAACGAAAAAAAGCCATCAGAAAGTGAATACTCACTGAACTTCACTACTAGTAACAGTGGGAAAAATCAAAGTAATAGGTACAACGACACTGGTCAAAGAGGTGATTACAATAACACTAGTCAAAGAGCTGGTTACTCTAATCGTGGACGAGGACGTGACAGGTGGAGCCCTAACAACAGACCTAAATGTCAAATTTGCGAGAAAATTGGACACACTGCGGTGAAGTGCTACTTTCGATTTAACTCAAACCATGTACCAAATCAAGGTAACAACAGTCAAAGAGGAAGCAATCCTAATGTCAACATGGTTGTGTCTCAAACAGAAGGGATAAATCAAAACAATAACAGCAGAGCTTATAGTCAAAATGACAAAGCCAAAGGAGAAGACATTCAAGACGACAACTGGTATCCAGACTCGGGAGCAACAAATCACATCACTAGCAACTTGGAAAAACTTAATCTCGGAAACAAGGAGAATCGAGGTAATCAAACTATAAGCTTGAGTAATGGTAAGTGTGTAAAAATTTATCACACAGGAAATGCTATAATTAATGGTAAAAAACAACTATATTTAAATAACCTACTTAGGGTACCCAATATTAAGAAAAATCTGATAAGCGTATCACAATTTGCAAAGGATAACAATGTTTACTTTGAATTCTTCCTGAAATATTGCTTAGTCAGGGACATACTGACTAAGGAAATTTTATTGCAGGGGAATACTATTAATGGACTGTATCAGTTTAAAGTTGATGGTCATGACAACAATACTAAAGAGAAAAGCTGCTACAATTCTATCATGCTACTTAAAGAAAATAATAAAAGTATTTTTGATAAATGGCATTACAAATTGGGTCATGCTAGTGTAAATGTAGTCAAAACAGTTCTTAGGAATAATAAAATTGCTTTTGATGATATATCATATCCCTACATTTGCACTTATTGTCAAATGGGCAAAAGCCACAAACTACCATTTACAAACTCTTTAACTAACTACATACAACCATTTGAATTAATAGCCACTGATCTATGGGGACCTGCCCCTGTTTGCACCGACTTTAACTACAAGTATTACATTTCATTTGTGGATGCTTGCACTAGGTACACCTGGATTTACTTCCTAAAAGCAAAATCTAACACTTATGCTACTGTTGTTAATTTTTCTAATATGGTTGAAAATCAGTTCAATACCAAAATTAAAGTGTTACAATCTGATGGTGGCTCTGAGTATAAGAACCTAAGTGAATTTTTCAAAACTAAGGGAATTATACACAGAACCACTTGCCCCTACACATCTGAACAAAATGGCTTAGTAGAAAGGAAACACAGACACATCGTGGAGACTGGACTAACTTTATTGGCTCATGCATCGTTACCACTAAAATTTTGGTCAGAAGCTTTCAACACTGCCGTATACTTAATAAATAGAATGCCTACAATAGTGTTGAAAGACTTTAGTCCCATTGAAAAACTATATCACATCAAACCAGACTACCAATGTCTTAAAACTTTCGGATGTTTGTGTTTCCCATACTTAAGACCATACAACACAAATAAATTAAATTTCAGATCCAAACCATGTACATTTATTGGATATGCTACAAAGCAAAAAGGATACAGGTGTATAGATGAAAATGGCAGAATTTTCATCAGTAGACATATGGTATTTAATGAAGAGGTATTTCTATATAAGAGTTCAGACATCAAAACCACAAATAAAGTAATCACAGGTAAGAGTAGCATACCTGGCATACCATACTATACAGACTCTCTAGCAGATACTAACAAAGCAGTGGCTGTTGAGGGCAATCGAAACTGCACTACCGGATCAGTTACACCAATACCAGCAATGAAGAGCCAATCAGCCTCGCCAACTACTCACCTGAAAGACAACAATAAGAAGAAAATGAGTGCCAAAACATTGAAAGCGACATCAGAAGTACAACCAACAACAATATACCAGCAACCACAGTCAATCAAGAAAGCCAATCAGAGACAAAATCATCAACAAATATTGGGCACCCGATGATAACCAGGGCTAAAAGTGGTATTTTTAAACCAAAATTGCTCGTAGCAACTATCAACTCAGATGAACCAGTTACATACCAGCAAGCTGCACTATATAAAAACTGGAGAGAAGCTATGAACGAAGAGTATAAAGCTCTGGTGAATAATCAAACATGGGAACTTGTTCAACTACCAACTAACAAAAATTTAATTGGATGCAGATGGACATATAGAACAAAAAGAAATCCAGATGGATCTGTTCAAAGATACAAAGCAAGGTTGGTAGCTAAAGGATATACACAAGAATATGGATTTGACTACAATGAAACATTTTCACCTATAGTTAAACCAGCTACCATAAGACTAATTCTCACTATTGCTCTCACCAAACAATGGAATATAAAGCACTTAGATGTCAACAATGCATTTCTCAATGGAGTGTTACAAGAGGAAATCTACATGCAACAACCAGAGGGCTACATTCAGAATCCAAATTATGTATGCAAACTGAAGAAAGCAATTTATGGTCTAAAACAGGCTCCTAGAGTATGGTTCGATAAATTAAAATCAACTCTAGTGACACAGGGATATCGGCCAACTAAATCTGATACTTCATTATTCCTCAAATCAAATAATTACTATACAACATATGTACTAATATATGTTGACGACTTAATAGCAACAGGGAACAATGAAGGTGAGCTAAAGCAACTGACTCAGTATCTAAATGAGCAATTTTCAGTAAAAGATCTCGGCAGTCTATCATATTTTCTGGGAATAGAAGCCCAAAGGAGATCAAAAACAGAAATGGTTCTCATCCAAAAGAAGTACATAACTGAACTCCTGATAAAGACTGATATGCATGAAGCAAAACCTCAACCAACACCCATGATATTTGGTCAGCATCTCTCTAAAAACAGGGGAGAATCTATAAATAATATAAAGAAGTACAGAAGTGTTGTGGGAGCATTGAAATATGCAACCATAACACGACCAGACATTTCATTCAGTGTTAACAAAGTTTCACAATTTTTGCAGGATCCAAGGGATGAACACTGGAAAGCAGTAAAGCGAATACTGAGATATTTAAAGGGGACTATACAGTATGGCTTAACAATAAAAGGAGGAAAAGACTTAAATATCATAGGATTCACTAACTCAGACTGGGTAGCAGATCCCGATGACATAAGATCAGTAACAGGGTACTGTATATATATAGGGGACAATCTAATATCATGGACATCGAAAAAGCAACCAACAATTTCAAAATCAAGTGCGGAAGCGGAGTACAGAAGAATTGCCAGCGCTACATCAGAAATAATATGGTTGCAATCAATATTAAAGGAGCTAAATCTATTAAACAATCAAAAAGCAACAATATGGTGTGATAATCAAAGCTCGATATACATGACAGCTAATCCTATTCAGCACGCACGAACTAAACACATAGAAATCGACATTCACTTCGTTCGAGAGCATGTAAAGGAGGGAAAGCTACAAGTAAATTACATACCGTCTTACCATCAAAAAGCCGACATACTTACCAAGGCTCTCTCGGCTAAAAACTTTACTAGACTACGACGCCCTGAACATCAGGCCAATCGACACAAAATCAACGTCGAGTGTAGCTAACCAGCAACCAGAACTTCAAATCGACAGCTCGAAGCCAAATATTGAAGCTACAGTTCGAATGACAAGAGAGGAAGACTCAACTGAGGCTCACAGTTCAGATCCAGCACACTTAAGTCAAGTACGAAGTGAATGGAGAAAAGATCAGAAACAAACTATGGTTCGACATGGCCAACCATAGATTTGAAGGGGGGAAATAAAAAGAAAGTATATGGTGAATTCTGCAATAGAAGACGAGTCAGCAAAACATTTAATTATGGCTATGTTTATCTTACTGTGCCACGTCACAATGACGAGTCAGCAAAACATTTAATTATGGCTATGTTTATCATGCTGTGCCACGTCACATTGACACAACCATATTTCACTTACCCAGAATAATGTATTTTACCGTTACATTTACTAGTATATATAACTGGTCTTTCTGTTCTATCCTGTATCAATCAAAAAATAAAATAAAATAATAATTTCTTATTGAATAAAATGACAAGCTTTATAATTCTTCCAACTGTAGTTCCTCCTTCCCATCTGAATCTTCAGCTTTGTTAACTCTTACAGAAATTAATATGCAGCTTTTTTATATATAAATGATATGCAGTTTTTTTTTAATGATATGCTGTTTTTATATATATAAATGATAGTAGTGGTTGGACGAGTTGAAAGCTTCCAAGTTTACAACTTCAGAATGTAGTCATACTATCGATGGAATTTACAATAATTTACGTCAAGTTACTTTGTTGTTATCATTCTGAAAATTTTAGTATCAGAGACCAACATTCCCTCATGCTATCTTAAAATACACAAATGATTATTGATAGTCATTATTTTATCAAAAATTTTACAAAATAGTGTTTTCCCTTACTATTTAAGGTATCCTATGCATAACAGTGCAACATTATAATATAAGTATATTATAAAATTTACAAAATAACAGTTATGTATTAGAAAATTATAGTCTAATTGGATTATAGATCAGAGCAACTATACTCATGCATTTCCGCAGGTTACACTATCACTGAGTTCATGATAATATAATTTATGTAGCGATTTGTCAAATGTGAAATATCATCCTAAATAGCATGTGTCCAAGCATGAGATGCTAGAAATATTGCATACATAGATTATTTATATGTTTGTATCATTTTAAATATTTTGATAAACTGAAATATTACACTTATTTACTTGGTCCTTGCATTTTTACAAATGATTATTGGTAGTCATTACTTTATTAGAAAATTTACAAAATAGTGTTTGCCCTTACTATTTAAAGTATCATATGCATTTATAATTTATGTAGCGATTGGTGAAATGTGAAATAGCATCCTAAACAGCATGAGTCCAAGCATGAGATGCTAGAAATATTGCATACATAGATAATTTATATGTTTGCATCATTTTAAATGTTTTGATAAACTGAAATATTACACTTATTTACTTGGTCCTTGCATTTTTACAAATGATTAATGGTAGTCATTACTTTATTAGAAAATTTACAAAATAGTGTTTGCCCATACTATTTAAGGTATCATATGCATAACAGTGCAGCATTATATTATAAGTGTATTATAAAATTTACAAAAAATAGTTATGTATTAGAAAATTATTGTCTAATTGGAGTAGAGATCAAAACAACTATACTCATGCATTTCCGCAGGTTACACTATCACTATGAGTTCATGATTATAATTTATGTAACAATTGGTCAAATGTGGAATAGCACATACCCACTCATCCTAAAACATATAACTAACACATACCCACTCATTCTAAAACCCAACAAAATAGGAGGTAACAACAATTTTTAACTAAAGAAAAATGATAAACTAAGCAAGTTGAACATAAATAACAGCCCAGCCATATTGGGTATTGGTAGCAACAAATACAGTTGATACATAAGAAAACATAAGACACAAGAATAAAATAAATAGCTGAGTTTGGATTATTGAGTAAGCTTCAGAGATTTCCAGGGTTTATCAGATTATTTTTGTACCATATGTATAGTTTGCAAGCTAAATGTTTTTTTTTGTTCTTTTTTTTTTCATTTCATGTTTATATTATAATTAGATGAATATTATACAGTGAGAATATCAAGTATCAACACAATATTCACTAATTTGGCGAAATTGAAACAATAATACTTGGCACATTGTGTAGCTGAATCAATTTGATTACCAATTTGGCAAAGTTGAATAAGGCGGTACATTCATACTGCTCCTTTAGACACAATCTAATACATTCAGTGAATTAAAAAATTCACTGGGGATTGTTTAGGGACATGAATACAATCGTATACTGCTCCTTTAGACACAATTTTGTACATTCACTGAGCTATACGGTAAACTTCAAAAGCTTAATATAAAACTACGTATTGACTATTTTTAACAAAAAAAACAACAATACCCACTTATCCTATTTTGTTACCTCACTATGCATAACTGTCGCTTATTATATATAGTTTGAAGCCAAGATGTATTTATTTATTATGAAAATTTGATCTCCCTAAAATATTAGAATGACATTAATTTATTATGAAAATTTTGTTACTCTTGCTAATTAATTACATTTATTTATTATGTAAATTCATAATGATATACTAATTTACATGTACGTTTATTTATGCTTGATTTAGATTGCTTTCAAAGTTTGATAGGAAAATTCTACTATTCAAATGGATTTGACTAGAAATGCTATTCCTCTAGCATTGCTTAAGCTGTATCAACATAATTGGATCGTCAAAGCTCGGGTAACAAACAAAAGCACTTTGAGATGCTATAAAAATATCAAAGGGGAAGGCTGCATTTTTAGTATAACACTCACAGATGAAAATGTAAGTTTTTAAATTTTAAGGTTTACAATGATATTTATTTCGATTGTGCAATCATTAAACTATTATTATAATGATTGTTTTCTTCATATTAACAGGGTACGCAAATCCAAGCTACAATGTTCAATAAAGCTGCAGAAAAATACTATCCGATATTTGAGTGCGGAAAAATCTACTATACCTCCAGAGGAACTGTAAGGCCTGCTAAAAAAGAATTCAGCACTGTAAAAAACGATTATGAGTTGAATATAAATGAATACTCATTGGTTGAAGAAGTTGAAGATGTGAGTATTTGTATACCTAAGATCGTATACAATTTTGTAATGATTGATCAGCTTCAAAAATTTGTTGCAGAAAAGAAAGCTGTAGGTAATGCATCAAAATAAATAATTTTTAAAATATAATTGTATTATTTGTTAACAAAAATAAATTTTAGATGTGATCGGCGTTGTTCAAAGCGTCTCAGCAGTCAAAGATGTTTGTAGGAAATCCACGAACCAGATTATTCAGAAACGCGACATAACTATTGCAAATGATTCGTAAGTAAATATTATAAATTAGTTGATTTTTTTAATGCAAATATTTATATATGGTTTTAAATTACAGAACCAAAACAGTTAATGTTGCATTCTGGGGAGAGCTTGCTATGAAAGTGGGATCAGAACTAATGGAAATGGTCGACAAAGCTCCTATAGTAGCAATTACATGCGTTAGAGTTGGAGATTATCAAGGTACAAAAACATTTACTTAACTTCACGTTCTTGGCACATAATCATTTTTATACATTTCTCAATTTTACTACCGGTTTGTCTTTATCTACACTGAGTAACAGCAATATATCTATAAATCCAAACATACTAGAATCTAAAACGCTTAGAATTTGGTATGATACTGAAGGCAAGAATGCACAAATTAAATCTACTACTTATGACAAAGTCATGCTTTCTCATATAGTAGACAATCCTAGTTTGGGTCATGACAAGGTTAGTAATAATCATTTCAATTTATATCATACATATACTTATAATACCATGTAAATTAGTTAATTTTTTCTCTGTATATAGTATGTTTTTTTCAGTGTTTCTGCTTACATATCTCAAATTAAGACTGAACGACTATGGTATTGAGCCTGTAAGACTTGCAATAAAAAAGTAATTGAAGCTTCAACATCGGGCTATTGGTGTGAAGAATGCCAACAAAACAAAGATACATTTAACTTGAGGTAATAAACAGTTAAAACTGAACATATTTATTTAACGTTGTTATTTACTGAAGCGACCCGAACTTCCCCGGTCTCCGAAGAGATGAGAAAGAACGAATTACTGTGAGGACAAGACAAATCAGAACGCATACAGAAGAACATTTCATTGTTATTACAACAATTCCATCAGATACAAGAATATACAGAGTATAAATGAATAAATGACATTCGATAAATATCAGAGATTACAATAAATTACATAGCAGCGCAAAATAATACAAAGCACAACTGAAGGTGATATACGGATACAGAGCTTTCCGGATATCATTCCAGTTGTAAACCAGGATCCTGTGAATATAAATCTGCAAAACCAAAACTACTAGCTGCCCGTGCGGAAAATAGGGGCACCCAGAGTTTAGGTTAAAACAATAAACTCCAGGTCAGTCATGTGACTGGTGTGAGAACTAAAGCAGTTATTAATATTGATTTTAAAGTTAGGTAAATCAAGGGACCACGCCGTATAACACGGAACGGGTTTCCTCCCAAGAATACCAGTGCATAGAACAAATAGCGCAATGCTAAATAAAGAAAAATGAAGCTGTTATAAGACCCAGGTCCCATCACACAATGCAACGCAAGCCGGATGATAGGGTTTTCCCTTATAACAGCCAAAGCATGCTTGATACGTTTAAAACAAATCATTTGATATTATAATAAGTGTATAGTGTCAAAACAATTTCAATCATAGGCGGCATAGCTACCATCTACTATGTCGCCATACTAGTTCTACAATTAAAACCGAATTACACGTATTGGAAATTGGATTCCGTCATGAGTCGAGGCAAGGGGCAAGCTCCTCTCCGCGTTCGAGACACTCTAGCAAATGTCCCAGGGTTACGCACTCTGGGCAACCCCTGGATGCTTCAGGGCCGGTCCTCACTTACGTTAGAGGATTAGTTATTCCTGAACACACGTTTCCCGGTCCTTACAGACCTATAATCGAGGCGCCTCACATTCTAACAACCACATAGGTGAAAAGTATATAAATGTCAGGGCTGGTAAGTCACTGACACCACCAAAGCTAGAAAGAAACGTCGTGCTCTCCCTGCAGTCCGTATCCCGTTTTTAACTCATACCGAGGTGTGAGGCTCGCGAATTCACGTTATACACAAAGCTGCCACGTAGGCCGTGCTTTGATCATCAACCACAAGACTCTGCTTTTCAACAAAAGCCTTGATCATTGCATCTTAGCGTGCCACACAGGCAATTCATGCCATGCGACTGATGTCCATCGATATACAACCTCTGAGCTCGTACGTCTCAGAGAAGGGCGTTAAGCAAAAGAATAAATTCTCCGCCGCCAAACAGATGTATATTTAATAGAAATCAATCAACACAGAATAAAATCCAATGTCAGACACACAATCCATTTACAAGTCCGTTCTGGGTCTGAACGAAACCGGAGGCACTTTCCTCGCATATCCATCCATCTCCAAGTACGTCTGGACGACCACCAACTATTTCCATCCTCTTGGGTGTACTGCCCAATCAGGATCGTCAGTAATTATCCAAACGATGTGAAGACTTCCGGTCTTCAACCACCGTCTTCATCTTCGACATATCGTCGAACCGGTTATTCAGAATGGGTATAAACCCGGACTTTCCGAACAACCCACGTATATTAAAAACAAATGTTACACAAACACAACATACGCCTCATTCCAGTTCAGAATATTCCTTTATTCATAAAATCACATTTTTAGGGAAAAGTTCCCATTAATTTTATCCAAGATAAATTCTTCGAAATTTATCCTTTAATCTTCCTTTGGATGACATTTCAAACCAAATTTTGGTTTTCTAAACTAGTCGAGATTAGCGAACCACACGAAGTAATTATTTATTTTATTTCCCAATCCCAACCTATTCATCCCATGAAGCAAAACTGGTAATACTCCATATCTAATACTATGGTGTTATCGGTAAAATTAATTACCATTTCACGTTCAAATCTAATTAAATATTTAACTATCGCTTTGGAGCAAAACTGGCGATACTCCATTCTCGCTCATTTCTAAATTTGATAATTTATATTATAGATTCACATTTCAATCTAATTACAGATTCATTAAAACTCCTTTTACTGGGTTAAAGAACTAGGTGTTATTTAAAACACAGTTCACGACAAACCCAAATCACATTCTATTTATTATCGAGTTAAAGAACTAGTGTTATTTAAAACACAGTTCACGATAAACCCATTTCAAATCCAATCAAATATATTAGAATTCCGATTGTTTAAAACCCCTTTTTAAATCTAATTTATTTATTTAAAAATAATCGGGTTTTAAATTTAGTTCAAAACTAGTTCATTTCGATAAAAATCCATTTTTATCTCTTCAAATATGGAGTTTTTCACCCCAATTTTTCCCAAATCATTTCTTATGATTTTACACAAATTATTACCATTTTTAATAATTTTATTAAGGCCCGTACAATCAATTTCCAACAATGGCCATCGAACTGCACTTACAGCGACCTTTTTCGAATTTGATTTGGACGTATCTCCAAATCCAACCGTTAGATTTCAAATTTCTAATATTCGTTAGAAAGCTCTTTTCGATACGAACCCAACGGTTCCGGTTTTAGGAGAATCCGACGGTCAGATCTCCCGTAATGTCTGTTTGAAATAAATGGTCGAAATTCACGAACTGCCGCGGCGCGGCGCGTTCCATTCAGGCCATTATATTATATATATAATATATATAATATATATTTCGTCGATTACTATTTAAAACGAATTATATAGATAGTTTTAAATTCGTTTCAAAAGCAATTTCAACTTCCATTTCTATTCAAAACAAAATTAAAATTTTTTCTTATAAATTCGTTTTAAAATTCATTCCTATTCAATTCAAATTTGAATTCAATTTGAATTCATTTCAATTCGTTTTCAATTCAATTCATTTCAAATTCGTTTTCAATTCAATTCATTTCAAAATCGTTTTCAATTCAATTCATATAAAAATCGTTTTCAATTCAATTCATTTAAAAATCGTTTTCAATTCAATTCATTTCAAAATGAATAAAATCGATATAAATATCGTTCGCGTCAAAATAGCGCATCTCTAATCAATACGGCTTTATATATATTTCAATTTTCAAATATTCTATTTCAAATATTTTGTTTCAAATATTCTATTTCAAATATTCCTTATTTCAAATATTTTGTTTAACACATGACTAATCTCAACGGATGAGTACAGTCAACACATGAACCTTTATTTTATATTGATAAAGATGTAAATTTTATTATTAAAATATTTCGATCAACACATGACTAATCTCAACGGATGAGTACAGTCAACACATGAACCTTTATTTTATATTGATAAAGATGTAAATTTTATTATTAAAATATTTCGTTCAACACATGACTAATCTCAACGGATGAGTACAGTCAACACATGAACCTTTATTTTATATTGATAAAGATGTAAATTTTATTATTAAAATATTTCGTTCAACACATGACTAGTCTCAATGGATGAGTACAGTCAACACATGAACCTTTATTTTATAATATTCTTTATTTTCTAAATTGGAATGAGGCCCAATCAATCACCATATAAAATTAATTATATGGATTTTCATACATCACACGTATATAATAGCATTGAAAAATAATCAACCATCAACCAAAGTGCACTACACTGTATAAGCATCAAATATAGATATCTAACGCTTATAACAGCCTGTCAGTCAATCGATCGACATATTTAATCAATCAGGATGAGTGAACTTCATATTTCATCCCAACACCCGTGTGAGGTTTCAAACAATCAAACACATATTTTATTTGTGCAGTTGGGCGATGTGTAAAATTTATCGTCCCAATCAATATCAGTCAAATCAGTGTATATAAACAAATCGACCGATTTGTTTATAATTATTTATTTATTCACTTTCACGTATATTCATATTCACGTTAAAAATTATTTTTTTAACGATAAAACATTTTATCTTAACATATGAATTTCTATTCAGTTCATTCTTTAAATTAAATGATATTTTATTTTTCTAACTTTATTTTAGAAAATTTCGGCGGCATAACGGCACGATACTAGAAACGGGACAAGGCCTAGCCTTATCCCTGGTCTAGTGAAGGCCAACGCCATTCACACATCAATCAAATTCAACAAACAACCAAATTCAAATCAAATCATCTAACTAATTTATGCAACCAAACAAACAAGTCCATGGTCTGTGGACGATTTTGTCGGGTGCTACTAAGCACCGTCTGCATCCTAGTATATATATATATATAACTAGAAGGAAATTGAAGAGTGAGAAATTCTCACCGATAGCTATCCAATCATCTTGACTCTTCTTTGATAGAAATCTTCATCGTTATCGCATTCTTGTCATCTTCGTTGCTGTAGCCACTACATATGTAAAAATCGAATTTTTACTTCGCTATTCAATATATAAAAATCGAATTTTTTATTTTGTTATTCAATATATAAAAATCGAATTTTTTACTTCGCTATTCAATATATAAAAATCGAATTTTTACCTTGTTATTCAATATATAAAAATCGAATTTTTACTTCACTATTCAATTTGTAAAAATAGAATTTTTTCTTCGTTGTCATATAGATAAAAATTATATTTTTACATCGTTATTTTCTATATAAAGATCTCGCCTTTTCAACTGTAAAGATTTCTCCTTTTCAAACTTATCATTATAAAAATCACATTTTTATTTGTCTACACATATAAAGATGGTATTTTTAATATTCCTATCATGTAAAAATTATATTTTTAATTCTCTACATAAACAAAAATCATATTTTTATATCTTCTATATAGTAAAGATTATATTTTTAATACTTTAAAAATATAGAAATCGTATTTTTATTACTTTAAAAATATAAAGATCATATTTTTAACTTTCCTATAATATAAAAATTCTATTTTTATCCTTCTACCATATGAAAGATTATATTTTTAATACTTTAAAAATATAAAAATCATATTTTTAATTTCGCTCTAATATAAAAATCAGATATTTCTTTTCAAAAATCCGATCTTTCACCCTATAAAATTTCAACCTTCGTTTATATAAAAATCAAAGCTTTGTTCTTATTAAAAACTGATGTTTATCCATATATAACTAATTACATTGAACGAATGAATATAAATATAAATAAATGAGCTTACAGTTCCTATCGGAGGCGGTCATTGGTGTTCGACGGAGGGTGACTTGCGTGCTGGAGTCGGAGCTGGGGGGGGGGGGGGGGGCTGTCACGTCGATTGAAGAGGGGGGGTGCCTGAGGGCGGCGCGACCTGCGAGTAAGTGGCTGGTGGTAGGGCGACGGAGGTGGGGGAGCAACAGGGGGGTGCGGTGGTTCGGAGGTGGCGATGGGGAGGCGAGTTCGGATGGGGCTTCGACTTTGGGGAGGTCGACTGGGTTCGCGGTTTCATAGGAAAGGGGCGCGAGGCTAGAGGGAAGAGGAGGGCGGCGCTTGCGGGGAGGTTGACGAGGCCGATTGGCCGGCGGTGGTGGCGACAAGGTCTGAGGCGGCGGCTCGAGTTCGACGCGTTTTTTTCTCTTTTTTTTGCTGAATTTTTGATCTGTAACGGGGGGGGGGGGGGGGGGCAGCGGTTTATAAGGGGAGGAGGGAGAGAAAGTTTATTATTATTATTATTTTAATTTATTTAATTATTTTATTTTGCAAAGGCTTGACTTTTACATACGAACTCGAAACGAGGCCCACCGCCTGTCGTCTATAGCATTTTACCCCCATTCCGAACACAATGGGATATATATCGTAGGATGATTCGGGTGTTACAATCAGTTTCCGTTAAATTTACATTTAAATCACTATATTGCATTTTAAACGTACATTTCAAATTAGCGGGGTCACATACTAACTCTAAAAATTCTCGAAAAATATTTTCTAGCTTCGTATTGACGATACGGTCCTAACAAAACTAGTTTCGTCGAATTCTGAGACCGTTAGAAAAATGGCCATTTTCCAGTCGATTAAAATCAACTAAAACTGGTCAAACGCGTTTTCCTTTGGCACGCTCACATATTGATTCGAAAAATTATGAAATTTGAAACCTAGCAATAATTTGACATCACGGATCCAACAAAAGTGGTTTTGTCGAAATCCGAGGTCATTTGCAAAATTCCCATTTTTAAGGGCTTGAATTCCATAGCGACTATTCAGAATTTTCAACTGGACATATCTTTTGATTCCCGATATGAAATCTTGATTTTTCGGATTCGTCGGGAAGATATTATCAATTAGGTCCTAATGTTTTTGGTTTCACTAAAATCCGGATTGTTTTGCACCTAGTACATTCAATTGAAGTTTGAAATCGAATTATCGAACTACCGCGCCATTTTCAATTCTATTTATAATCATATATAAATATATATATTCTAACGATGACGTATATAATATATACGTTCTAAATATATTCAAAATAAATTTCTCGTGATATTATTTAAAATAATCTATTTTAAATATTCAAAATTCGCTAGAATTGCCAAAATAAAAATCTTAAACTGGCCCAGATTTTCGGGTTATTACAATCTCCCCCACTTAAAACTTTTCATCCCCGAAAAGGAACAAAGTCAAAAGTGGTTTGTTTAATCAGCTCTACGTACGATCTGGCTTCCATTCTCCAACTTTTCAGTTTCTGAGAATTTTCAAATTTTCAAAAATTTGGCTAACACCCGGAATTTTCGAAAAATTTCGCCATAACCTCCCCTGCACCGGGAGCCACGGGAAAATCCCAAAATTGCCATATAGGCCTTCTGATCTCAAAAAGAAAAAGAAAAAGCCAAGCGGCTAGCCAATAGGCTCATAAAATCATCATCACCCAAACAAAACAGTAAATTATGTAGTAAACATGTACCTATTTGTCGGGCAAACAAATTTTATTCTTCGGCTCTAGCCTCCTTGCTATGACCTATTCAATGTAAGTATATGTATATGCAAGCAAATGCGGCCAATTTTCAATAATATTCAATATTCGGTTCAATTAGGCATAATGGTTCAAAATTAGCAAACAAATAAACAAACAACACAAACATCAATCAATTAGTGGATTAGAGTTTCAAATTCATAACTTTGATATATATACAGAAAATCATGTTTTTGATGCCAATTCACAACAATGTGTTCTAACTATATAAGTTTTGGTTCTCACACCAGTCTAATGGAAATATATAGATATCACACCTTCGAAACACGAACACAAATTCTGATGATGATATATCAATCATCAGAATCATCTCCGGGTGTCTACAATATGATTCTATATCTATCCAGTATATTAAAACTTCGAATATACGTTCATGACGCGTATATGCAAAATCTTTATATATTGGATTGTCCATATTCAAAATAAATAAATATTCAAATACGTTTAAAATGGTTTAAATTTTCAAAACAAAATTGTTTTCATTTGAAAAAATATACTCTTCACACTCGTTCTAGGATACTACTGATCCTATCTTTAACGAGTCATTCTAATTGGATATTACTAATCCAATATCTGATGAATTCTTTCGTATGATTCTAATGTGTCTTGTTCTCGAGCTCTGTAAACCAAAGCTCTGATACCAACTGAAGCGACCCGAACTTCCCCGGTCTCCGAAGAGATGAGAAAGAACGAATTACTGTGAGGACAAGACAAATCAGAACGCATACAGAAGAACATTTCATTGTTATTACAACAATTCCATCAAATACAAGAATATACAGTGTATAAATGAATAAATTACATTCGATAAATATCAGAGATTACAATAAATTACATAGCAGCGGAAAATAATACAAAGCACAACTGAAGGTGATATACGGATACAGAGCTTTCCGGATATCATTCCAGTTGTAAACCAGGATCCTGTGAATATAAATCTGCAAAACCAAAACTACTAGCTGCCCGTGCGGAAAATAGGGGCACCCAGAGTTTAGATTAAAACAATAAACTCCAGGTCAGTCATGTGACTGGTGTGAGAACTAAAACAGTTATTAATATTGATTTTAAAGTTAGGTAAATCAAGGGACCACACCGTATAACACGGAACGGGTTTCCTCCCAAGAATACCAGTGCATAGAACAAATAGCGCAATGCTAAATAAAGAAAAATGAAGCTGTTATAAGACCCAGGTCCCATCACACAATGCAACGCAAGCCGGAGGATAGGGTTTTCCCTTATAACAGCCAAAGCATGCTTGATACGTTTAAAACAAATCATTTGATACTATAATAAGTGTATAGTGTCAAAACAATTTCAATCATAAATATCAATCATAGGCGGCATAGCTACCATCTACTATGTCGCCATACTAGTTCTACAATTAAAACCGAATTACACGTATTGGAAATTGGATTCCGTCATGAGTCGAGGCAAGGGGCAAGCTCCTCTCCGCGTTCGAGACACTCTAGCAAATGTCCCCGGGTTACACACTCTGGGCAACCCCTGGATGCTTCAGGGCCGGTCCTCACTTACGTTAGAGGATTAGTTATTCCTGAACACACGTTTCCCGGTCCTTACAGACCTATAATCGAGGCGCCTCACATTCCAACAACCACATAGGTGAAAAGTATATAAATGTCAGGGCTGGTAAGTCACTGACACCACCAAAGCTAGAAAGAAACGTCGTGCTCTCCCTGTAGTCCGTATCCCGTTTTTAACTCATACCGAGGTGTGAGGCTCGCGAATTCACGTTATACACAAAGCTGCCGCGTAGGCCGTGCTTTGATCATCAACCACAAGACTCTGCTTTTCAACAAAAGCCTTGATCATTGCATCTTAGCGTGCCACACAGGCAATTCATGCCATGCGACTGATGTCCATCGATATACAACCTCTGAGCTCGTACGTCTCAGAGAAGGGCGTTAAGCAAAAGAATAAATTCTCCGCCGCCAAACAGATGTATATTTAATAGAAATCAATCAACATAGAATAAAATCCAATGTCAGACACACAATCCATTTACAAGTCCGTTCTGGGTCTGAACGAAACCGGAGGCACTTTCCTCGCATATCCATCCATCTCCAAGTACGTCTGGACGACCACCAACTATTTCCATCCTCTTGGGTGTACTGCCCAATCAGGATCGTCAGTAATTATCCAAACGATGTGAAGACTTCCGGTCTTCAACCACCGTCTTCATCTTCGACATATCGTCGAATCGGTTATTCAGAATGGGTATAAACCCGGACTTTCCGAACAACCCGCGTATATTAAAAACAAATGTTACACAAACACAACATACGCCTCATTCCAGTTCAGAATATTCCTTTATTCATAAAATCACATTTTTAGGGAAAAGTTCCCATTAATTTTATCCAAGATAAATTCTTCGAAATTTATCCTTTAATCTTCCTTTGGATGACATTTCAAACCAAATTTTGGTTTTCTAAACTAGTCGAGATTAGCGAACCACACGAAGTAATTATTTATTTTATTTCCCAATCCCAACCTATTCATCCCATGAAGCAAAACTGGTAATACTCCATATCTAATACTATGGTGTTATCGGTAAAATTAATTACCATTTCACGTTCAAATCTAATTAAATATTTAACTATCGCTTTGGAGCAAAACTGGCGATACTCCATTCTCGCTCATTTCTAAATTTGATAATTTATATTATAGATTCACATTTCAATCTAATTACAGATTCATTAAAACTCCTTTTACTGGGTTAAAGAACTAGGTGTTATTTAAAACACAGTTCACGACAAACCCAAATCACATTCTATTTATTATCGAGTTAAAGAACTAGTGTTATTTAAAACACAGTTCACGATAAACCCATTTCAAATCCAATCAAATATATTAGAATTCCGATTGTTTAAAACCCCTTTTTAAATCTAATTTATTTATTTAAAAATAATCGGGTTTTAAATTTAGTTCAAAACTAGTTCATTTCGATAAAAATCCATTTTTATCTCTTCAAATATGGAGTTTTTCACCCCAATTTTTCCCAAATCATTTCTTATGATTTTACACAAATTATTACCATTTTTAATAATTTTATTAAGGCCCGTACAATCAATTTCCAACAATGGCCATCGAACTGCACTTACAGCGACCTTTTTCGAATTTGATTTGGACGTATCTCCAAATCCAACCGTTAGATTTCAAATTTCTAATATTCGTTAGAAAGCTCTTTTCGATACGAACCCAACGGTTCCGGTTTTAGGAGAATCCGACGGTCAGATCTCCCGTAATGTCTGTTTGAAATAAATGGTCGAAATTCACGAACTGCCGCGGCGCGGCGCGTTCCATTCAGGCCATTATATTATATATATAATATATATAATATATATTTCGTCGATTACTATTTAAAACGAATTATATAGATAGTTTTAAATTCGTTTCAAAAGCAATTTCAACTTCCATTTCTATTCAAAACAAAATTAAAAATTTTTCTTATAAATTCGTTTTAAAATTCATTCCTATTCAATTCAAATTTGAATTCAATTTGAATTCATTTCAATTCGTTTTCAATTCAATTCATTTCAAATTCGTTTTCAATTCAATTCATTTCAAAATCGTTTTCAATTCAATTCATATAAAAATCGTTTTCAATTCAATTCATTTAAAAATCGTTTTCAATTCAATTCATTTCAAAATGAATAAAATCGATATAAATATCGTTCGCGTCAAAATAGCGCATCTCTAATCAATACGGCTTTATATATATTTCAATTTTCAAATATTCTATTTCAAATATTTTGTTTCAAATATTCTATTTCAAATATTCCTTATTTCAAATATTTTGTTTAACACATGACTAATCTCAACGGATGAGTACAGTCAACACATGAACCTTTATTTTATATTGATAAAGATGTAAATTTTATTATTAAAATATTTCGATCAACACATGACTAATCTCAATGGATGAGTACAGTCAACACATGAACCTTTATTTTATATTGATAAAGATGTAAATTTTATTATTAAAATATTTCGTTCAACACATGACTAATCTCAACGGATGAGTACAGTCAACACATGAACCTTTATTTTATATTGATAAAGATGTAAATTTTATTATTAAAATATTTCGTTCAACACATGACTAATCTCAACGGATGAGTACAGTCAACACATGAACCTTTATTTTATAATATTCTTTATTTTCTAAATTGGAATGAGGCCCAATCAATCACCATATAAAATTAATTATATGGATTTTCATACATCACACGTATATAATAGCATTGAAAAATAATCAACCATCAACCAAAGTGCACTACACTGTATAAGCATCAAATATAGATATCTAACGCTTATAACAGCCTGTCAGTCAATCGATCGACATATTTAATCAATCAGGATGAGTGAACTTCATATTTCATCCCAACACCCGTGTGAGGTTTCAAACAATCAAACACATATTTTATTTGTGCAGTTGGGCGATGTGTAAAATTTATCGTCCCAATCAATATCAGTCAAATCAGTGTATATAAACAAATCGACCGATTTGTTTATAATTATTTATTTATTCACTTTCACGTATATTCATATTCACGTTAAAAATTATATTTTTAACGATAAAACATTTTATCTTAACATATGAATTTCTATTCAGTTCATTCTTTAAATTAAATGATATTTTATTTTTCTAACTTTATTTTAGAAAATTTCGGCGGCATAACGGCACGATACTAGAAACGGGACAAGGCCTAGCCTTATCCCTGGTCTAGTGAAGGCCAACGCCATTCACACATCAATCAAATTCAACAAACAACCAAATTCAAATCAAATCATCTAACTAATTTATGCAACCAAACAAACAAGTCCATGGTCTGTGGACGATTTTGTCGGGTGCTACTAAGCACCGTCTGCATCCTAGTATATATATATATATAACTAGAAGGAAATTGAAGAGTGAGAAATTCTCACCGATAGCTATCCAATCATCTTGACTCTTCTTTGATAGAAATCTTCATCGTTATCGCATTCTTGTCATCTTCGTTGCTGTAGCCACTACATATGTAAAAATCGAATTTTTACTTCGCTATTCAATATATAAAAATCGAATTTTTTATTTTGTTATTCAATATATAAAAATCGAGTTTTTTACTTCGCTATTCAATATATAAAAATCGAATTTTTACCTTGTTATTCAATATATAAAAATCGAATTTTTACTTCACTATTCAATTTGTAAAAATAGAATTTTTTCTTCGTTGTCATATAGATAAAAATTATATTTTTACATCGTTATTTTCTATATAAAGATCTCGCCTTTTCAACTGTAAAGATTTCTCCTTTTCAAACTTATCATTATAAAAATCACATTTTTATTTGTCTACACATGTAAAGATGGTATTTTTAATATTCCTATCATGTAAAAATTATATTTTTAATTCTCTACATAAACAAAAATCATATTTTTATATCTTCTATATAGTAAAGATTATATTTTTAATACTTTAAAAATATAGAAATCATATTTTTATTACTTTAAAAATATAAAGATCATATTTTTAACTTTCCTATAATATAAAAATTCTATTTTTATCCTTCTACCATATGAAAGATTATATTTTTAATACTTTAAAAATATAAAAATCATATTTTTAATTTCGCTCTAATATAAAAATCAGATTTTTCTTTTCAAAAATCCGATCTTTCACCCTATAAAATTTCAACCTTCGTTTATATAAAAATCAAAGCTTTGTTCTTATTAAAAACTGATGTTTATCCATATATAACTAATTACATTGAACGAATGAATATAAATATAAATAAATGAGCTTACAGTTCCTATCGGAGGCGGTCATTGGTGTTCGATGGAGGGTGACTTGCGTGCTGGAGTCGGAGCTGGGGGGGGGGCTGTCACGTCGATTGAAGAGGGGGGGTGCCTGAGGGCGGCGCGACCTGCGAGTAAGTGGCTGGTGGTAGGGCGACGGAGGTGGGGGAGCAACAGGGGGGTGCGGTAGTTCGGAGGTGGCGATGGGGAGGTGAGTTCGGATGGGGCTTCGACTTTAGGGAGGTCGACTGGGTTCGCGGTTTCATAGGAAAGGGGCGCGAGGCTAGAGGGAAGAGGAGGGCGGCGCTTGCGGGGAGGTTGACGAGGCCGATTGGCCGGCGGTGGTGGCGACAAGGTCTGAGGCGGCGGCTCGAGTTCGACGCGTTTTTCTCTCTTTTTTTTGCTGAATTTTTGATCTGTAACGGGGGGGGGGGGGGGGGCAGCGGTTTATAAGGGGAGGAGGGAGAGAAAGTTTATTATTATTATTATTTTAATTTATTTAATTATTTTATTTTGCAAAGGCTTGACTTTTACATACGAACTCGAAACGAGGCCCACCGCCTGTCGTCTATAGCATTTTACCCCCATTCCGAACACAATGGGATATATATCGTAGGCTGATTCGGGTGTTACAATCAGTTTCCGTTAAATTTACATTTAAATCACTATATTGCATTTTAAACGTACATTTCAAATTACCGGGGTCACATACTAACTCTAAAAATTCTCGAAAAATATTTTCTAGCTTCGTATTGACGATACGGTCCTAACAAAACTAGTTTCGTCGAATTCTGAGACCGTTAGAAAAATGGCCATTTTCCAGTCGATTAAAATCAACTAAAACTGGTCAAACGCGTTTTCCTTTGGCACGCTCACATATTGATTCGAAAAATTATGAAATTTGAAACCTAGCAATAATTTGACATCACGGATCCAACAAAAGTGGTTTTGTCGAAATCCGAGGTCATTTGCAAAATTCCCATTTTTAAGGGCTTGAATTCCATAGCGACTATTCAGAATTTTCAACTGGACATATCTTTTGATTCCCGATATGAAATCTTGATTTTTCGGATTCGTTGGGAAGATATTATCAATTAGGTCCTAATGTTTTTGGTTTCACTAAAATCCGGATTGTTTTGCACCCAGTACATTCAATTGAAGTTTGAAATCGAATTATCGAACTACCGCGCCATTTTCAATTCTATTTATAATTATATATAAATATATATATTCTAACGATGACGTATATAATATATACGTTCTAAATATATTCAAAATAAATTTCTCGTGATATTATTTAAAATAATCTATTTTAAATATTCAAAATTCGCTAGAATTGCCAAAATAAAAATCTTAAACTGGCCCAGATTTTCGGGTTATTACAATCTCCCCCACTTAAAACTTTTCATCCCCGAAAAGGAACAAAGTCAAAAGTGGTTTGATTAATCAGCTCTACGTACGATCTGGCTTCCATTCTCCAACTTTTCAGTTTCTGAGAATTTTCAAATTTTCAAAAATTTGGCTAACACCCGGAATTTTCGAAAAATTTCGCCATAACCTCCCCTGCACCGGGAGCCACGGGAAAATCCCAAAATTGCCATATAGGCCTTCTGATCTCAAAAAGAAAAAGAAAAAGCCAAGCGGCTAGCCAATAGGCTCATAAAATCATCATCACCCAAACAAAACAGTAAATTATGTAGTAAACATGTACCTATTTGTCGGGCAAACAAATTTTATTCTTCGGCTCTAGCCTCCTTGCTATGACCTATTCAATGTAAGTATATGTATATGCAAGCAAATGCGGCCAATTTTCAATAATATTCAATATTCGGTTCAATTAGGCATAATGGTTCAAAATTAGCAAACAAATAAACAAACATCAATCAATTAGTGGATTAGAGTTTCAAATTCATAACTTTGATATATATACAGAAAATCATGTTTTTGATGCCAATTCACAACAATGTGTTCTAACTATATAAGTTTTGGTTCTCACACCAGTCTAATGGAAATATATAGATATCACACCTTCGAAACACGAACACAAATTCTGATGATGATATATCAATCATCAGAATCATCTCCGGGTGTCTACAATATGATTCTATATCTATCCAGTATATTAAAACTTCGAATATACGTTCATGACGCGTATATGCAAAATCTTTATATATTGGATTGTCCATATTCAAAATAAATAAATATTCAAATACGTTTAAAATGGTTTAAATTTTCAAAACAAAATTGTTTTCATTTGAAAAAATATACTCTTCACACTCGTTCTAGGATACTACTGATCCTATCTTTAACGAGTCATTCTAATTGGATATTACTAATCCAATATCTGATGAATTCTTTCGTATGATTCTAATGTGTCTTGTTCTCGAGCTCTGTAAACCAAAGCTCTGATACCAACTGAAGCGACCCGAACTTCCCCGGTCTCCGAAGAGATGAGAAAGAACGAATTACTGTGAGGACAAGACAAATCAGAACGCATACAGAAGAACATTTCATTGTTATTACAACAATTCCATCAAATACAAGAATATACAGTGTATAAATGAATAAATTACATTCGATAAATATCAGAGATTACAATAAATTACATAGCAGCGGAAAATAATACAAAGCACAACTGAAGGTGATATACGGATACAGAGCTTTCCGGATATCATTCCAGTTGTAAACCAGGATCCTGTGAATATAAATCTGCAAAACCAAAACTACTAGCTGCCCGTGCGGAAAATAGGGGCACCCAGAGTTTAGGTTAAAACAATAAACTCCAGGTCAGTCATGTGACTGGTGTGAGAACTAAAACAGTTATTAATATTGATTTTAAAGTTAGGTAAATCAAGGGACCACACCGTATAACACGGAACGGGTTTCCTCCCAAGAATACCAGTGCATAGAACAAATAGCGCAGTGCTAAATAAAGAAAAATGAAGCTGTTATAAGACCCAGGTCCCATCACACAATGCAACGCAAGCCGGAGGATAGGGTTTTCCCTTATAACAGCCAAAGCATGCTTGATACGTTTAAAACAAATCATTTGATACTATAATAAGTGTATAGTGTCAAAACAATTTCAATCATAAATATCAATCATAGGCGGCATAGCTACCATCTACTATGTCGCCATACTAGTTCTACAATTAAAACCGAATTACACGTATTGGAAATTGGATTCCATCATGAGTCGAGGCAAGGGGCAAGCTCCTCTCCACGTTCGAGACACTCTAGCAAATGTCCCAGGGTTACGCACTCTGGGCAACCCCTGGATGCTTCAGGGCCGGTCCTCACTTACGTTAGAGGATTAGTTATTCCTGAACACACGTTTCCCGGTCCTTACAAACCTATAATCGAGGCGCCTCACATTCCAACAACCACATAGGTGAAAAGTATATAAATGTCAGGGCTGGTAAGTCACTGACACCACCAAAGCTAGAAAGAAACGTCGTGCTCTCCCTGTAGTCCGTATCCCGTTTTTAACTCATACCGAGGTGTGAGGCTCGCGAATTCACGTTATACACAAAGCTGCCGCGTAGGCCGTGCTTTGATCATCAACCACAAGACTCTGCTTTTCAACAAAAGCCTTGATCATTGCATCTTAGCGTGCCGCACAGGCAATTCATGCCATGCGACTGATGTCCATCGATATACAACCTCTGAGCTCGTACGTCTCAGAGAAGGGCGTTAAGCAAAAGAATAAATTCTCCGACGCCAAACAGATGTATATTTAATAGAAATCAATCAACATAGAATAAAATCCAATGTCAGACACACAATCCATTTACAAGTCCGTTCTGGGTCTGAACGAAACCGGAGGCACTTTCCTCGCATATCCATCCATCTCCAAGTACGTCTGGACGACCACCAACTATTTCCATCCTCTTGGGTGTACTGCCCAATCAGGATCGTCAGTAATTATCCAAACGATGTGAAGACTTCCGGTCTTCAACCACCGTCTTCATCTTCGACATATCGTCGAATCGGTTATTCAGAATGGGTATAAACCCGGACTTTCCGAACAACCCGCGTATATTAAAAACAAATGTTACACAAACACAACATACGCCTCATTCCAGTTCAGAATATTCCTTTATTCATAAAATCACATTTTTAGGGAAAAGTTCCCATTAATTTTATCCAAGATAAATTCTTTGAAATTTATCCTTTAATCTTCCTTTGGATGACATTTCAAACCAAATTTTGGTTTTCTAAACTAGTCGAGATTAGCGAACCACACGAAGTAATTATTTATTTTATTTCCCAATCCCAACCTATTCATCCCATGAAGCAAAACTGGTAATACTCCATATCTAATACTATGGTGTTATCGGTAAAATTAATTACCATTTCACGTTCAAATCTAATTAAATATTTAACTATCGCTTTGGAGCAAAACTGGCGATACACCATTCTCGCTCATTTCTAAATTTGATAATTTAGATTATAGATTCACATTTCAATCTAATTACAGATTCATTAAAACTCCTTTTACTGGGTTAAAGAACTAGGTGTTATTTGAAACACAGTTCACGACAAACCCAAATCACATTTTATTTATTATCGAGTTAAAGAACTAGTGTTATTTAAAACACAGTTCACGATAAACCCATTTCAAATCCAATCAAATATATTAGAAATTCCGATTATTTAAAACCCCTTTTTAAATCTAATTTATTTATTTAAAAATAATCGGGTTTTAAATTTAGTTCAAAACTAGTTCATTTCGATAAAAATCCATTTTTATCTCTTCAAATATGGAGTTTTTCACCCCAATTTTTCCCAAATCATTTCTTATGATTTTACACAAATTATTACCATTTTTAATAATTTTATTAAGGCCCGTACAATCAATTTCCAACAATGGCCATCGAACTGCACTTACAGCGACCTTTTTCGAATTTGATTTGGACGTATCTCCAAATCCAACCGTTAGATTTCAAATTTCTAATATTCGTTAGAAAGCTCTTTTCGATACGAACCCAACGGTTCCGGTTTTAGGAGAATCCGACGGTCAGATCTCCCGTAATGTCTGTTTGAAATAAATGGTCGAAATTCACGAACTGCCGCGGCGCGGCGCGTTCCATTCAGGCCATTATATTATATATATAATATATATTTCGTCGATTACTATTTAAAACGAATTATATAGATAGTTTTAAATTCGTTTCAAAAGCAATTTCAACTTCCATTTCTATTCAAAACAAAATTAAAATTTTTTCTTATAAATTCGTTTTAAAATTCATTCCTATTCAATTCAAATTTGAATTCAATTTGAATTCATTTCAATTCGTTTTCAATTCAATTCATTTCAAATTCGTTTTCAATTCAATTCATTTCAAAATCGTTTTCAATTCAATTCATTTAAAAATCGTTTTCAATTCAATTCATTTAAAAATCATTTTCAATTTAATTCATTTCAAAATGAATAAAATCGATATAAATATCGTTCGCGTCAGAATAGCGCATCTCTAATCAATACGGCTTTATATATATTTCAATTTTCAAATATTCTATTTCAAATATTTTGTTTCAAATATTCTATTTCAAATATTCCTTATTTCAAATATTTTGTTTAACACATGACTAATCTCAACGGATGAGTACAGTCAACACATGAACCTTTATTTTATATTGATAAAGATGTAAATTTTATTATTAAAATATTTCGTTCAACACATGACTAATCTCAACGGATGAGTACAGTCAACACATGAACCTTTATTTTATATTGATAAAGATGTAAATTTTATTATTAAAATATTTCGTTCAACACATGACTAATCTCAACGGATGAGTACAGTCAACACATGAACCTTTATTTTATATTGATAAAGATGTAAATTTTATTATTAAAATATTTCGTTCAACACATGACTAATCTCAACGGATGAGTACAGTCAACACATGAACCTTTATTTTATATTGATAAAGATGTAAATTTTATTATTAAAATATTTCGTTCAACACATGACTAATCTCAACGGATGAGTACAGTCAACACATGAACCTTTATTTTATAATATTCTTTATTTTCTAAATTGGAATGAGGCCCAATCAATCACCATATAAAATTAATTATATGGATTTTCATACATCACACGTATATAATAGCATTGAAAAATAATCAACCATCAACCAAAGTGCACTACACTGTATAAGCATCAAATATAGATATCTAACGCTTATAACAGCCTGTCAATCAATCGATCGACATATTTAATCAATCAGGATGAGTGAACTTCATATTTCATCCCAACACCCGTGTGGGGTTTCAAACAATCAAACACAGATTTTATTTGTGCAGTAGGGCGATGTGTAAAATTTATCGTCCCAATCAATATCAGTCAAATCAGTGTATATAAACAAATCGACCGATTTGTTTATAATTATTTATTTATTCACTTTCACGTATATTCATATTCACGTTAAAAATTATATTTTTAACGATAAAACATTTTATCTTAACATATGAATTTCTATTCAGTTCATTCTTTAAATAAAATGATATTTTATTTTTCTAACTTTATTTTAGAAAATTTCGGCGGCATAACGGCACGATACTAGAAACGGGACGAGACCTAGCCTTATCCCTGGTCTAGTGAAGGCCCACGCCATTCACACATCAATCAAATTCAACAAACAACCAAATTCAAATCAAATCATCTAACTAATTTATGCAACCAAACAAACAAGTCCATGGTCCGTGGACGATTGTGTCGGGTGCTACTAAGCACCGTCTGCATCCTAGTATATATATATAACTAGAAAGAAATTGAAGAGTGAGAAATTCTCACCGATAGCTATCCAATCATCTTGACTCTTCTTTGATAGAAATCTTCATCGTTATCGCATTCTTGTCATCTTTGTTGCTGTAGCCACTACATATGTAAAAATCGAATTTTTACTTCGCTATTCAATATATAAAAATCGAATTTTTTATTTTGTTATTCAATATATAAAAATTGAATTTTTTACTTCGCTATTCAATATATAAAAATCGAATTTTTACCTTGTTATTCAATATATAAAAATCGAATTTTTACTTCACTATTCAATTTGTAAAAATAGAATTTTTTCTTCGTTGTCATATAGATAAAAATTATATTTTTACATCGTTATTTTCTATATAAAGATCTCGCCTTTTCAACTATAAAGATTTCTCCTTTTCAAACTTATCATTATAAAAATCACATTTTTATTTGTCTACACATATAAAGATGGTATTTTTAATATTCCTATCATGTAAAAATTATATTTTTAATTCTCTACATAAACAAAAATCATATTTTTACATCTTCTATATAGTAAAGATTATATTTTTAATACTTTAAAAATATAGAAATCATATTTTTATTACTTTAAAAATATAAAGATCATATTTTTAACTTTCCTATAATATAAAAATTCTATTTTTATCCTTCTACCATATGAAAGATTATATTTTTAATACTTTAAAAATATAAAAATCATATTTTTAATTTCGCTCTAATATAAAAATCAGATTTTTCTTTTCAAAAATCCGATCTTTCACCCTATAAAATTTCAACCTTCGTTTATATAAAAATCAAAGCTTTGTTCTTATTAAAAACTGTTGTTTATCCATATATAACTAATTACATTGAACGAATGAATATAAATAAATGAACTTACAGTTCCTATCGGAGGCGGTCATTGGTGTTCGACGGAGGGTGACTTGCGTGCTGGAGTCGGAGCTGGGGGGGGGGCTGTCACGTCGATTGAAGGGGGGGTGCCTGAGGGCGGCGCGACCTGCGAGTAAGTGGCGGGTGGTAGGGCGACGGAGGTGGGGGAGCAACAGGCGGGTGCGGTGGTTCGGAGGTGGCGATGGGGAGGCGAGTTCGGATGGGGCTTCGACTTTGGGGAGGTCGACTGGGTTCGCGGTTTCATAGGAAAGGGGCGCGAGGCTAGAGGGAAGAGGAGGGCGGCGCTTGCGGGGAGGTTGACGAGGCCGATTGGCCGACGGTGGTGGCGACAAGGGGGGGCAGCTCGAGTTCGACGCCTTTTTTTCTCTTTTTTTTCTGAATTTTTGATCTGTAACGGGGGGGGGGGGCAGCGGTTTATAAGGGGAGGAGGGAGAGAAAGTTTATTATTTTTTTTAATTTATTTAATTATTTTATTTTGCAAAGGCTTGACTTTTACATACGAACTCGAAACGAGGCCCACCGCCTGTCGTCTATAGCATTTTACCCCCATTCCGAACACAATGGGATATATATCGTAGGCTGATTCGGGTGTTACAATCAGTTTCCGTTAAATTTACATTTAAATCACTATATTGCATTTTAAACGTACATTTCAAATTACCGGGGTCACATACTAACTCTAAAAATTTCTCGAAAAATATTTTCTAGCTTCGTATTGACGATACGGTCCTAACAAAACTAGTTTCGTCGAATTCTGAGACCGTTAGAAAAATGGCCATTTTCCAGTCGATTAAAATCAACTAAAACTGGTCAAACGCGTTTTCCTTTGGCACGCTCACATATTGATTCGAAAAATTATGAAATTTGAAACCTAGCAATAATTTGACATCACGGATCCAACAAAAGTGGTTTCGTCGAAATCCGAGGTCGTTTGCAAAATTCCCATTTTTAAGGGCGTGAATTCCATAGCGACTATTCAGAACTTTCAACTGGACATATCTTTTGATTCCCGATATGAAATCTTGATTTTTCGGATTCGTTGGGAAGATATTATCAATTAGGTCCTAATGTTTTTGGTTTCACTAAAATCCGGATTGTTTTGCACCCGGTACATTCAATTGAAGTTTGAAATCGAATTATCGAACTACCGCGCCATTTTCAATTCTATTTATAATTATATATAAATATATATATTCTAACGACGACGTATATAATATATACGTTCTAAATATATTCAAAATAAATTTCTCGTCGATATTATTTAAAATAATCTATTTTAAATATTCAAAATTCGCTAGAATTGCCAAAATAAAAATCTTAAACTGGCCAAGATTTTCGGGTTATTACATTTATATTTATATTTTATTACAATGCGGATATATTATGGTAATGAAGATTTCTGACTCAACCGCTGAAGCTTGGGTTACTGCTTTCAATGAACCGGCTAAAGAAATTATAGGCTACAGTGCCGATGACCTATATAAAATTATGAAAGATGAAGGTGAAGATATATACGAACAGAAGCTAAAGGAATTGCTATGTAGCCTCATCTTTTTAGGGTTGCTGTTACTCAAATTGAGTATATGAACGAAAAGAAGCAGAAGATAACCGTTATATCGCAATCAACCATTGATTATTCAACAGAATCGAGCTTTTTGTTGGAAGAAATATCCAAGGCGGACTCCAAAATTTAGTTTTTTTTCTCAGTATTTTTATTTTAGTATGTTCAATTTTTAAAATAACAATAGTACTTAAGTGATTCATTATAAATTAGTTCAATAATTTGTGATTTATTTATTACTTTTTATTCTGCTTTTTTTTTTCAATAAAATATTCACTGATATGATAATATGTACTGAGCTTATATTTGTTTTTTTTTCTCTTTTTATTTCTTCAGTCCATTAATAGTTTAAAGTTGCAAAATAATGAAACATTAAGATTACATTGCTTATCCAAGATATATAATAAAAATGTGTGTACGTATGTGTGTGTCTATATATATATATATATATATATATATATAACTAATTTAAATCAATACATTAATAGTATATTCTTAATCTTAAGTTGGTTTACCTAAAATTTACTTTAATTAACTTTCCATTTTTTAAAACACCTTAACGGTCGGTTTTTCCACCGTTGTACGGTAATACTAGTTAAAAACCAAAAATAATTATTCTAACCAATCATGCAAACGCAAAGAATAAATAAACAAATAAATATTCATGAAAAATGGCTAGTATAAAAGAATGTGGTAAAACAATATCAACAAACGAGTCAAACTAAATTCTTTTATCTTTTGCAGTTGTGTATATTATAGAGTGTTGTAGCTTTGAGGAGTTTACCAAGTGTCTCAAGTTGAATTACGTCATATCATACAATTGTTCAATACTTACTAATACTTTCATAATGTAACACCCCGTATTTCAGTTAATGCTGAAATTCATTAATTGCAGAATAAATAATCTCAAATGTGAGAATTGGGGGAAACGGGCTGCGTCATTGCGTTCGTCTCGGAAAAATACGCAGAATAGAGTCCGAAATTTTGTAAATCGGAGTCCGTATGGCCCAATTAAGGCCCAATGAAGTTTGCAGAAAAATTAAAGCTAAAAACAGATTTAAAAATTTAAATTCAGATTTCAAAATAGAACCAGCGGGGCCAGGCGGGAAAATTCCCGCCCTAACCATGTCGACAGGGCTGTCGACAGGCCTGTCGTCAGGGGTGTCGACTTGCCTGTCGACACGGCGTGTCGAGCCAAAGGGCTTGGGTGCACCAGATTTGGTTTTCTGGCTAGGGCTGGGCTGGGTTCTAGAGATTTCCGAAATCTAAGGGTCCTAATCTAATCTAGGGTTAATCTAAGGGCCTAAAACACTCACCTAATCTATAAATACACCCTAAACCTACCCTAATCCATACTAAAAATAGAAATGATGGCCTCATGCCGCCAAATTAAATCTTAGAAGGAGCCTCCACTAATTTATGAAGGAAGTTGCAAGCTAATCAACCTCTAATCATCATCTTCTTCATATTTAGCAACTAATTCCACTTCATAAGTTTGCTAATCTTGGGTTTGGTGAGTTTCTATCACTTTAACATCAATTGCTAAAGTAAGTAGATTGGGTGTAATGAGACTTATGGTCTTAAATGCGGATTAGTGAGTTTGAAACATTTGTAATGATATGCTACTCTATGTTTTCCTATGTTTATGCATATTTAATAAGTGGGTTTATGCATGTTTAATAAGTTGGTTTATGCATGTTTAACAAGTGAGTTTATGCATGTTTAATAAGTGGGTTTATGCATATCTAATAAGTGGGTTTATGCATGTTTAACAAGTGAGTTATGCAAGTTCATATGCAAGTTATGTGTATGATGTTATGTAAGTTATGTGTAGGTTGTTATGCAAGTTCATATGCAAGTTATGTATATGCTTAAATGCAAGTTTAACATGATATGCAAGTTATGCATGCTTATGCAAGTATGTGAATGCTTATGCAAGAATGTGAATGCTTATGCAAGTTATGTGTATGCTTAAATGCATGTTTAACATGTTATGCAAGTTATGAGAATGCTTATATGCAAGTTCAACATGTTATGCAAGATATGTGTATGATAATATGCAAGTTTGGGTTAAATGTGGTTAGGTTAATATATGCTCATATATGCAAGTTGACATCCTCTTAACCCATGACAAAGTTATATGCTAAGATTTGGTTAAACCCATGATATTTGTGATGGATCTTCCCTTTATTATGTCATGAAATGAGAACGATTTACGTGGGGAACGATGGGGTTAATAAATATGTTAATAAAAGTATGATTGGGTATGATTAAGCATACCATAAAAATAAATTAACATAAGTGGGAATTTACCTATTGAGTTAGGTCTACCCCATGGGAATTTACCTATTGAGTTAGGTCTACCCATGTTATGAAAAACTTGATATTAATTAGGGATAATTAATATGGGGGTGATTAATTAGGTGTAATTAATCAACTAAGACACGAGATTGGACCCTTTTGTAGCGGAAGTCTGCCCGGAACCGACCGGCCATCCAGCGGCTATAAATGATTGTCCCAATGTGAGAGGTCTTAGTCATAAATTAAATACGTGATTAAAGTAAAGACACGAGGTTAGACCCTTTTGATGACAGAAGTCTGCCCGGAACCAACCGGCATATCCAGCAGTCATAAAAGACGGTCTAATGTGAGAGGTCTTTATGGGGTCATGATCTTAATTAATTAAGAAACACTTAACCATATTAGCATGTAGAGGGACATGAGGGGTTAAGTGGGTGCCTTGGGTGGCATGTGGAAATCTAGTAGTTGCCTTGGGTGGCAATAGAAAATACGAATAGAATACTTAACCAAAGTGGAAACATGTAATTAAACATGATTAAAGGGTTAAGTGGGATGCACTAGAAAAAGGGACAAGCTTAGGTGGGTAGCTTGTGGGGGCCCATTTCAACCAATATCCCAAACGTATCTTTGTGGGCTCGACTCTAGTCGAGTGACGAGACACGCATATTGGGCTTGACTATAAGAGGCCAAAACGGGTTAGCGGTGGCAACGCAAGTCCAACGGGTTTCATATGCGTGTGTGGGCCCGGGCTGGTAGATAAGCCGTTGTTGCATCGTGTAGGTATAAAGCCGTGCATCGTTGATATTATCAGGTGGCCACTTTGGGGAATGATACACCCCATTGTGGGACCAGCACGGGTATCTACGGTAGGGAGCCGATCGCTGGGGAGTAGTGGGTACACCTAATAAAGATAGGGGCAGACGACACCTATGTAGGGGTACACGAAACTACTGGGTAAAATTACTAAGTACACCTAGTGGAGATAGGGGCAGACGGCACCTATGTAGTGGGCTAGGGGTACACGAAACTACTGGGGAAATTTTCTAAGTCCTTGGGAGGGATCAACCTTTAAGTAGAAATGACTGGTGTGGTGCAGTGTAGTAATTATCCTTGGGTGGGTAGATGCGTCTTTACAGTTATCTTAGTTTATCCTAAGTCTACCAAGCTGCTTAGTGTAGCCATTCATCCCCAGACATTACCGTAGGTCAAGTTTATGTCTTCTCTGGTTACTTTAATGATTGTATTGTTAAAGTTATAGGACTCGTTCAGACTTATGTCTGACCCCGTTGTTTTTATCTTTTTCCCAACCCTCAGGTCCTACGGTGGATCCTAGCAGTAGTGGAGCTTGATCGGATTGCTGTTCCAGTCTTTAGGAGCTTGGATAGATGTAAAGCTCCAGTTACCCAGTTATCTTTTCTTTTGTCTTGGCTATTGTATGAGAGAGTGGGATTATGTACTTCTTTATTTTGATGGATATTGTACTTGACTTTTATTGTGGTTTTATGATGTAACCAGACATGTTTACTTCTGCTGTTATGAGATGATGTTTTAAATTTCAAGTACTATTTATATCTGTCTTGTTGTAATTTTTCTGTTCTATATTCACTAAAATACTCCACCGATGCTATGGCATTCCCTTAGTGAGTGACCATAGCGGGCGTGGGGTGTTACACGTGGTTTCAGAGCAAAGGTTACCGGAACAGATAAAACTTTTAGAAAGCTATTTTTCTAAAACATTTTTGGAAGAAATATTTTCAAAGACATGTCTTTTAAGAGAAAAGTTTTTGAAAGAAAAGCATAATCCCCAACAGCCATATCTATATCCTTCGAATTCTCCGTTTTGAATCTTTCCTTTTTCGTTTCAGCATGGCTGAGGATCTTAACTTTCCGGAGGGTGTGACGGTACCAGTATGGTATAGGAGATTGATGGAGGCTAGGGCCACCACTGCGGGTCCAGCAAATGTTCCTCCACCAACCGTAGTACCCGATCTTCCTCCTCCCCCTCCTCCTCGCACAGATACTTTTGCTAAAACTTGCAAGGAATTTAAAGCTATGGGAGGGAAACCTTTTCAAGGATCTGAAACTTTTGTGGAGGCTAGAGATTGGCTTAAAGAGGTGGAAGAATTGATAGATATCTTTGAGATGGAAGAAGGAAAGAAAGTCAAGTTAGCTGCTTGGTTAATGAAAGGAGAGGCCTCATTCTGGTGGGAGGTTACTAATGGAGAACGCCCCGTTGACTCTTGGGCGGATTTTAGGCAAAGATTTGTGGCAAAGTTTCTCTCAAGGGCGGAGGAAAACTTGTATATGGAAAGATTCTTGACTCTAAAGCAAGGAAATCTCTCAGTGAAGGAATATGTCAACAAGTTTAATCAATTGGCAAGGTTTGGCCTAGACATGGTGAATACACCGGAGAAGAAGGCTTTGAGGTTCGTCAAAGGCTTGAATGAACCGATGCATGGGTTGGCTATGACTCATATCCCTATGGGGGCCACCTTTGAGAAGCTAGTTGACATGACACTCATGCATGAAGAAGAGAAGGGTCCCAATGCTAATAGGGCACCCGAGAAGAAGGGAGATCAAAAGAGACCTCAACAACAACAAAACAAAGGTGGGAAAGGCAACGGTGGCAAGGGCAAGAAGAAGAAGTGTTTCAATTGTGGGACACCTGGCCACCTAAGCAAGGATTGTCGCAAGAAGAAGAAGACTGGCTGCTTCCACTGTGGCGAAGCAGGGCATTTAGTGAAGGATTGCCCTAAGAAGGGGCAAAGGACGGGGTCTACCTCAGGAGGACAGGTGCAAGCTCTTATGGCACCAGGTCAGGCTAGGGGGCAAGTATAGGCTCTCGCGGTTCCACCGATCCAGGAAAGAGGTAGAACTATTTCCGTTGAAAGTCTGGTTTTTCTATTTGATCATCCTGTCCGTACATTGTTTGATTCAGGCGCATCGCATTCGTATATCTCATCATCATTAGTTGAGTCACTGCACTTAGACACCAGTCTGGTAGATGATCCCTTGGTTGTTTCAAACCCAATTGGGGGCTCCACTTATTTGTCCATGATATGTTTGGGTTTGAAGATTTCTATACTTAGCATTGAGTTTAGATGTGATGCTTTTGTGTTGGGCTTCACGGGCTATGGGTTGATTTTGGGCATGGACTGGTTATCCAGTAATGGTGCTGTTCTTGATTGCGAAAGGAGAGTTGTTAGGCTCATGACCCGCTTGGGTAACACTCTCGAGATTTCTTGTAATCCCATGGATTCTGTTATGCTAAGTTATCTTGAATCGCTTGACGCTTCGGTCGAGAGTTTGCAATCTGTTAGAGTGGTCCGGGAATATTCGGATGTGTTTGAGGAGGTGAAGGGCTTACCTCCGAAGCGGGAGATTGACTTCCGAATATATCTGGTGGATAATGCTAAACCTGTATCTTTACCAGTGCGCCACATGGCTCCTCGTGAGAGGAGGGAACTCCATAAGCAAGTAGGGGAGTTGCTTGAGAAGGGGTTCATAAGACGGAGTATATCGGAGTGGGGTGCTCCAGTAGTATTTGCTACGAAGGCGGATGGGTCCCTCAGACTTTGTGTAGACTATAGAGAACTCAACAAGCTCACAAAGAAGAATAGACACCCATTGCCAAGGATTGATGATCTTTTCGATCAGTTGGTCGGCGCTTCAGTATTTTCTCAGTTGGACTTAGCCACGGGGTTTCATCAGTTGAGAGTGGCTGAGGATAGCATAGACAAGACTGCCTTTAGGACTCCGGATGGTTTCTATGAGTGGCTGGTGATGCCATTTGGGTTGACGAACGCCCCTGCATACTTTGTGGATTTGATGAGTAGGGTGTTCAGGGAGTTCCTTAATAAATTCGTGGTGGTCTTTGTGGATGATATCTTAGTATTTTCTAAGAGTGAAGAAGAGCATGCCCTACATCTTGGGGAGGTATTGAAGACTCTTCGAGCACATAGCCTTATGGCTAAATTCTCTAAATGTCACTTCTGGAGGAAGGAGGTGCGGTTCTTGGGGCACGTGGTCTCCAAGGAAGGGATAGCTGTGGATCCCGCGAAGGTAGTATCAATTCAGGATTGGAAGGTTCCGAAGAATGCTACCGAAGTAAGAAGTTTCTTGGGGTTGGCGGGTTACTATAGGAAGTTTATCAAAGACTTCGCGAAGATATCAGCCCCATTAACCCGCTTAACAAAGAAGAACCTTGTTTTCGCATGGGACGTAGATTGTGATGATGCGTTCCGACGGTTAAAGAGAGCTTTAACCACTGCTCCAGTTTTAGTGTTGCTAGATGGGAGTAAGCCATTTGTTGTTTATACCGATGCTTGTGGGACAGGACTAGGCGCAGTCTTAATGCAAGAGGGAAGGGTGATAGCCTATGGTGGAAGGCAGTTGAGAGTGCATGAGAAAAATTACCCTACCCATGATTTAGAGTTGGCCGCTATTGTTTTTGCGCTTAAGATTTGGCGCCATTATCTTCTTGGTGAGAGATTCGAATTGTTCATTGACCACAAATCATTGAAGTACTTGTTTTCTCAGAAGGATTTGAATTTGAGACAGCAAAGGTGGATGGAGTTCTTAGCATCCTATGATTTCGAGATAGCGTATACCCCTGGCAAGGGTAACGTGGTGGCGGACGCCTTGAGCAGAAAAAGGTTGTCCTTGAGTCCATTGTTCGTGGAACAAAGAAGCTTGGAATTTATCTCGATGTTTGATTTCAGACCTTCCATTGATTATGTACCCGGTTTGCTAGCTTCCTTGGAGGTTAGACCTACTCTTTTGGGGCGGATTGGAGAAGCACAGAGGGACGACCCACAGTTGGTTGAGTTGGTGGAGAAGCTCATAAGGGGGGAGTCGTCCAGCCATTTGAGTAGGTACACCCTAGACGATAGGGGGTGCTTGCGTAGAGACGGCAGACTTTGTGTACCGCAGGACGAGGGTTTGAGGAAGGTTATTCTTGATGATGCACACCGTTCTAGGATGACCATTCATCCCGGTGGGGACAAGATGTACCAAGACATGAAGAGGGTTTTCTTCTGGGCCGGTATGAAGAAAGATGTGGCCGAGTATGTCGCTCGATGCTTGGTCTGCCAACAAGTGAAGGCGGAGCAAAAGAAACCTGGTGGGTTGCTTCACCCATTGGAAGTTCCGCAATGGAAGTGGGATAGCGTCTCGATGGATTTTATTGACGGGTTACCCAGATCAAGAAAGGGTAATACGGGAATTTGGGTGGTGGTAGACAGACTTACTAAGAGCGCCCATTTCATACCTGTGAAGAGCAAGAGGACTGCTCCATGGCTAGCTTCAGTATATCTTCGAGAGATAGTTCGATTGCATGGGGTACCCTCTAGCATAGTGAGTGATCGAGATCCTATCTTCACTAGCGAGTTCTGGAGAAGTTTGCAAGAAGCAGTGGGGACTCAATTGTGTCTGAGCACCGCATATCATCCTCAGACGGACGGCCAGACTGAGAGGGTGAATCGTGTCCTAGAAGACCTTTTGAGGCTTTGTATCTTGGATTTTGGAGGTACATGGGAAGAGCATCTTCCATTGGTGGAGTTCGCATATAATAACAGCTTTCAGTCCAGTATTGGTATGGCTCCTTTCGAAGCTCTCTATGGAAGGCCTTGTCGATCACCTACATGTTGGTGGGAATCTACGGATAAAATTTTGCTTGGGCCTGATATGGTTAGGGAGACTTCTGAGAAGATTGACTTGATTCGAAGGAGGATGAAAGCAGCGCAGGATAGGCAAAAATCTTATGCGGACAAGAGAAGGACGGATCTTGAGTTTGAAGTTGGGGACATGGTCTTTGTCAAAGTGTCTCCGTTACGAAATGTGGTTCGCTTTGGATCTGTTGGGAAGTTAGCACCAAGGTTCGTAGGGCCATTTCCCATTAAGGAAAGAATTGGACGGATGGCATATAGAGTGGAGTTGCCCGACAGACTTAGTGGTGTACATGATGTATTCCATGTGTCCCATTTGAGGAAGTGCTTACATGAGACCGTAGAGGTGGTAGAGCCGAGCTTGCTTAAAGAAGTGGAAGTAGAGCGTGATGCGACTATTCGACGAGCTCCTACCCGCATCCTTGGGTCAGAGACTAGGAGGTTGAGAAACAGAGAGGTTCAACTAGTCAAAGTGCAATGGGGAGAAGAGGAGAGCAACGCAACTTGGGAGACGGAAGCGAAGATGCGTTCATTGTACCCATTTCTTTTTGAGGGTATGTCTTTACTTTCTCCTCTATCGTTGTCTAGTACTTATCTTATCTTTAGTATATCCTCTCGTTAGTACCGATTGACCTTTAGATAGGGTAAACCTATGGTTGAAACATGTGTTTGAGACATGTTATGATTGATGGATGCAAGTGGTTGCTAGTGGTTGCTCGTGGATGCATATATACACACTCTAGGCACTAGATCGGCTCAATCACTTCATATTGCATATTGCATAAAATTGTGTGTAGGAAGCTATATTTATAGATGTATAATGATTGTGTTATCATATGGATGATGCATTTTGGTGAATGATTGTGCACTCATGTAGATATTGTATGTGTCGATAGGGTTCTCTCGCATACATAATGGATGCATGGCACTATCATGGTTTGCATATGTTCATACATTAGATAGGGAACATATACACACACTCTTTGCATATGCTCATACATCATTAGAAATTGTTTTAAGGACAATGAATGCCCGTGTTTGATGGATTGAGTAGATGGTTGTTTGGATGGTAGGATATGCATTCTCCTTAGCTTAGAGATTTCGGGGACGAAATCCTTTAAGGAGGGGAGAATGTAACACCCCGTATTTCAGTTAATGCTGAAATTCATTAATTGCAGAATAAATAATCTCAAATGTGAGAATTGGGGGAAACGGGCTGCGTCATTGCGTTCGTCTCGGAAAAATACGCAGAATAGAGTCCGAAATTTTGTAAATCGGAGTCCGTATGGCCCAGTTAAGGCCCATTGAAGTTTGCAGAAAAATAAAGCTAAAAACAGATTTAAAAATTTAAATTCAGATTTCAAAATAGAACCAGCGGGGCTAGGCGGGAAAATTCCCGCCCTAACCATGTCGACAGGGCTGTCGATAGGCCTGTCGTCAGGGGTGTCGACTTGCCTGTCGACTTGCCTGTCGACACGGCGTGTCGAGCCAGAGGGCTTGGGTGCACCAGATTTGGTTTTCTGGCTAGGGCTGGGCTGGGTTCTAGAGATTTCCGAAATCTAAGGGTCCTAATCTAATCTAGGGTTAATCTAAGGGCCTAAAACACTCACCTAATCTATAAATACACCCTAAACCTACCCTAATCCATACTAAAAATAGAAATGATGGCCTCATGCCGCCAAATTAAATCTTAGAAGGAGCCTCCACTAATTTATGAAGGAAGTTGCAAGCTAATCAACCTCTAATCATCATCTTCTTCATATTTAGCAACTAATTCCACTTCATAAGTTTGCTAATCTTGGGTTTGGTGAGTTTCTATCACTTTAACATCAATTGCTAAAGTAAGTAGATTGGGTGTAATGAGACTTATGGTCTTAAATGCGGATTAGTGAGTTTGAAACATTTGTAATGATATGCTACTCTATGTTTTCCTATGTTTATGCATATTTAATAAGTGAGTTTATGCATGTTTAATAAGTTGGTTTATGCATGTTTAACAAGTGGGTTTATGCATGTTTAATAAGTGGGTTTATGCATATCTAATAAGTGGGTTTATGCATGTTTAACAAGTGAGTTATGCAAGTTCATATGCAAGTTATGTGTATGATGTTATGTAAGTTATGTGTAGGTTGTTATGCAAGTTCATATGCAAGTTATGTATATGCTTAAATGCAAGTTTAACATGATATGCAAGTTATGCATGCTTATGCAAGTATGTGAATGCTTATGCAAGAATGTGAATGCTTATGCAAGTTATGTGTATGCTTAAATGCATGTTTAACATGTTATACAAGTTATGAGAATGCTTATATGCAAGTTCAACATGTTATGCAAGATATGTGTATGATAATATGCAAGTTTGGGTTAAATGTGGTTGGGTTAATATATGCTCATATATGCAAGTTGACATCCTCTTAACCCATGACAAAGTTATATGCTAAGATTTGGTTAAACCCATGATATTTGTGATGGATCTTCCCTTTATTATGTCATGAAATGAGAACGATTTACGTGGGGAACGATGGGGTTAATAAATATGTTAATAAAAGTATGATTGGGTATGATTAAGCATACCATAAAAATAAATTAACATAAGTGGGAATTTACCTATTGAGTTAGGTCTACCCCATGGGAATTTACCTATTGAGTTAGGTCTACCCATGTTATGAAAAACTTGATATTAATTAGGGATAATTAATATGGGGGTGATTAATTAGGTGTAATTAATCAACTAAGACACGAGGTTGGACCCTTTTGTAGCGGAAGTCTGCCCGGAACCGACCGGCCATCCAGCGGCTACAAATGATTGGCCCAATGTGAGAGGTCTTAGTCATAAATTAAATACGTGATTAAAGTAAAGACACGAGGTTAGACCCTTTTGATGACAGAAGTCTGCCCGGAACCAACCGGCATATCCAGCAGTCATAAAAGACGGTCTAATGTGAGAGGTCTTTATGGGGTCATGATCTTAATTAATTAATTAAGAAACACTTAACCATATTAGCATGTAGAGGGACATGAGGGGTTAAGTGGGTGCCTTGGGTGGCATGTGGAAATCTAGTGGTTGCCTTGGGTGGCAATAGAAAATACGATTAGAATACTTAACCAAAGTGGAAACATGTAATTAAACATGATTAAAGGGTTAAGTGGGATGCACTAGAAAAAGGGACAAGCTTAGGTGGGTAGCTTGTGGGGGCCCATTTCAACCAATATCCCAAACGTATCTTTGTGGGCTCGACTCTAGTTGAGTGACGGGACACGCATATTGGGCTTGACTATAAGAGGCCAAAACGGGTTAGCGGTGGCAACGCAAGTCCAACGGGTTTCATATGCGTGTGTGGGCCCGGGCTGGTAGATAAGCCGTTGTTGCATCGTGTAGGTATAAAGCCGTGCATCGTTGATATTTTCAGGTGGCCACTTTGGGGAATGATACACCCCATTGTGGGACCAGCACGGGTATCTACGGTAGGGAGCCGATCGCTGGGGAGTAGTGGGTACACCTAATAAAGATAGGGGCAGACGGCACCTATGTAGGGGTACACGAAACTACTGGGTAAAATTACTAAGTACACCTAGTGGAGATAGGGGCAGACGACACCTATGTAGTGGGCTAGGGGTACACGAAACTACTGGGGAAATTTTCTAAGTCCTTGGGAGGGATCAACCTTTAAGTAGAAATGACTGGTGTGGTGTAGTGTAGTAATTATCCTTGGGTGGGTAGATGCGTCTTTACAGTTATCTTAGTTTATCCTAAGTCTACCAAGCTGCTTAGTGTAGCCATTCATCCCCAGACATTACCGTAGGTCAAGTTTATGTCTTCTCTGGTTACTTTAATGATTGTATTGTTAAAGTTATAGGACTCGCTCAGACTTATGTCTGACCCCGTTGTTTTTATCTTTTTCCCAACCCTCAGGTCCTACGGTGGATCCTAGCAGTAGTGGAGCTTGATCGGATTGCTGTTCCAGTCTTTAGGAGCTTGGATAGATGTAAAGCTCCAGTTACCCAGTTATCTTTTCTTTTGTCTTGGCTATTGTATGAGAGAGTGGGATTATGTACTTCTTTATTTTGATGGATATTGTACTTGACTTTTATTGTGGTTTTATGATGTAACCAGACATGTTTACTTCCGCTGTTATGAGATGATGTTTTAAATTTCAAGTACTATTTATATCTGTCTTGTTGTAATTTTTCTGTTCTATATTCACTAAAATACTCCACCGATGCTATGGCATTCCCTTAGTGAGTGACCATAGCGGGCGTGGGGTGTTACACATAATATAATCCTATCATGTATTACACTATTAGAGTTTTGAATGTTCTGTCGTTACAACCTGCCCATTTTCTTTATTATACACTCAGTAATCACATACGCAATCGTGCACACAGGCGACCACAAACTCATGCACATATATTTCCCACTCATGCACAACTAACATATACCGCACAACTAACATATACCACTCGACTCATCCAAAGACACAACATGCACACAAATATAAATGCGCCTAACACACATACAATAATCGTTAAAATCACTACAGGACTAGTGCATTTTTTTAAGGCAAAATGGATACTGCATAATACATAACTAGCTAGATGATACAATGTTCGTTGTAATTGTTGTCGCTCAGAAGACTCTTAACTATCTGTGATCAACAGTATCAAAGTGTAGCCTCAGATTCCTCCTTAAAAGGAAATAACATATTAAAATGCTACATGCAATATACTCTGGGAATAATCGAGCTGCGGTCCTATATGAAGACATTGCTGGGCCACTCTCTTGTTGGGCAGCAAATGAATTACCCAAGCCAACCCATGCAGGTAGAAATGTTCCATCTAGGTTTGTGACCTTGCTGCATTATTCAACATCCATCACAAAATATTAGTCAACTGGTAGAACTATCATTAAAGGCCACAGGAAACTGTTTGAAACAACTATTCAGTCCTTTGTTGTGAAAATAAGCAAACACTTCACTGAACTAGGGAAACAAATATAATCATGCAAACATATAAATTGTTTAGATACTGACCTAAAATGCCTTCGTGCTTTGTCGTACTGCCCGATACAATAGTCACAGTAGCATCCAACCGCAAACCAAGAAAGGGCTATGAAGGATAATGAGAAGAAAAAATTAGAAAGAAATATTCCACATCTCAGAGTTGTACCTGATTCAATTGTAGGTACTTATGGTCAGCATAATTTGAAAACATTTTGCATGCATGATCTACATGTCATGAACATCATATCTAAAAAAAAGTTATCTCATTCTAATACTAGGTGCCTTCTAAGATTAATTGTGCAGTATGTTGTATATTTAGACAACTTACTATAATCATTGATTTAAGAAATATCATTTTAAAGTTATTAAGTGATTTCAAAATATGGTATGTTTCGGCAAGGCAGTTTTTTTGATATGTAGAGGCTTCTAGTTGAAAATCCATAAAGATGTGTGACACTCAATTATGGATTTGGGTCACCTAGTTGAAAATCAAAGCAGCACCAGCATTTGAAATCTCGTTGTTTCTTATTCAAGATTTTACTTTTCCACATAAGCGTGAATGAGACATTGTATCTTGTTCATATATAGTCTGAAGTCAGCTTGCCCAAAAAATTTAACTGAAATTTGAATTGAGATATCAATCCAAGGGTCTGGTCAAAATTGTATTTGTGTATTAAGCTTTTTAAAACCTTTATACAAGATCAGAATAATCAAACCGACCGTTAGGGAGGTTTCCCTACTGTAAGAGCCAAAAATAGATTGTGTGAACCAATAAATTTCGGCATAATTTTTGCTCATCCAATATTTTCTCCGTCGTTTCCTTCTTTTCCAAATCCGTCATTTCCTTCTTCACGCGATTCTTTCTTCCCCTGTTTCTCCCCTCGAATCGTTCTTGCAAGCGAATTTTTCTCCACCCGTGTTTCTCATCTCAAATCCTCCTTTCAAATCGGGATTTACACGAACTAATACTTATTTGACCTTCAGTTTCAATCTCTGATCTGACCTTCAGTTTCGATCCCTATCGAAAGATCAATGGAACATCATCGGAGGAAGCTGAAGCCGCAGCGCCCGTGCCGTCTACACTTGAGTGCAAATTTTATGCGATTTTTGGCGAAGGAACTGCTGCAGATGAAGTTCAAGAATGTAATCTGCTGGATTGATAAATTTAGATGCCATGGTTTACTAAATTTATAAGTCAAATAAATAATTATATTAAGCGCTTGATTGAGCCTACTATTTCTGATGGTAATCTCCTGACGGTCATTTGAAAATGCCTTGCTCGTTTATGATGAAAACACCCGTTCTATCTGATGGTAATTTCCTTATTCAACTACAGGGGAATATTCATTTATTTTTTAGGCTGTTACTGTGTAGATAATTTTTATGTTTTTGGTTGGCACAATGAGGAAAAAATGTAACCTATTCCTATATTGGATGAGGACAGAAAACATTTCAAAGTTCTTTTCATTCTGAGTGTCTTCTATCTTTGGATATTTTTCTGATCGTCATTCCTAATGATGATACACGTGCTATCTCACGATGGTCTTCTTTATATGCTTCTCGGTGTTTTTGATGAAAAAAATTATTATCCTATATCTTATGAAAAATTATCATCGATTTATATGGATTATGTCAAAGTCCTATTCTTAAGTATTATTTGATGCTTTACCTTACTGTGAAGTTGTGATTATGTTTAGTCTAACCCAAAATTGAGATAAAAACTATTCATTTTGATTGCGTTGTCTTCAAATTATTATTATTTTTACTGCATCAGCATTAATATGTTATGTAACGATGGTTGGAACAAAGCCCTCTTCCTTGCACGCATATGAGCTGGCACACAACTCCCATATAACAAAAGAAATCCCTGTTGTTACGTGCCTACCGACTCATATTTGTACACAATTCCTTCAATATATTCCGTGATGTGAGACTATTATATCCAAACCTTCATTCTTCCTTAAGAACATGCGAGGCAATCCTAACAGTCTCCCCCTTGACTCGCATCCTATGAGTATCTTTTGAGAGCACTGCCTTGCCTGCATGGCCAAGTCCGAACCTTCGGCTCTGATACCACTGTTATGTAACGACGGTCAGAACAAAGCCCCCTTTCTTGCACGCATATGAGCTGTCACACAACTCCCATATAACAAAAGGAATCCCTGTTGTTACGTGCCTGCCAACTCATATTTGTACACAATTCCTTCAATATATTCTGTGATGTGGGACTATTATATCAAACCTTCATTCCTCCTTAAGAACATGCAAGGCAATCCTAACATGATATAATTCAGGCTATAGATTGGAGATTATTTAGGTGAAAGTCTTGTTTTCTCTACGCAACATGCATATTTGTGATATTCATTATTCATATATTTGGATGGTAAAAAACATTTAAAAAACCACATTGTATGCAGAATTAATGTTTGTTGGAGAATACGGTCAAGCATGGATAATGGAAGGTCCAATATGTATTATTGAGCTGCATCCCTATTTTGACTTGGAAGCTTTTGACCTTTGATGAAAAGATACCAAACCTATATTTGAGGATAAATCAGTATTTTGATGCATGAACCATTAAGGTCTCTAACCCGTGACACTGAACAAACTGGATTACAAACTTGCCCTAGCCATTGTGAACTTCGTTGATGGGAGGCCTCAGACTCTTGCATTTAAGTCTTGGATGCTCAAGTCCATTCACCATGTTAAGTTCATTGTTCTCCATTACCACATCGGGTATGTTTCTGTGTTTAATACTGTTTGTTTCTTTGTGAAGTATTCCACTAGATTTTCATTTTATTCATGTAATCCTTGTCTGATTGATAGCTGTAATTCTTCAAGTCTGTGATTGCTCATCACAAAGATAGTTTGTGAGATGAATGTTTCGTCAGTCAGCATAATTTTTGTTGTTATTTGCTTATTTCTATGCTAAGATATATTCTACGGATAATAAAATCGAGTTATATTTCCATACGAAGCTCACAGTATTGTTGTTTGTTCTGTTAACAAATTTTCTAGGTACTTATGCTAGATATAATTGCTCATGTCATTAGAGTTGTTATTGTTTATTAATTATTAAATTGTCAAATGATAATATTTGGATTATCTCACGATGGTCATCTGAAACACCTTGCATTTCTAATGAAAATATCCCTTTATCTGATGATGATGATGGCCTTAGCGCCCCTATACACTGGTGAATTATTTCTTTATATTTCAATCTATTAACTAACAGATAAATTTTTATTTTTCGTTGGCACAATGAAGAAAAATGTTCAGCCTATTCCTTTATTGAGTGATGTCATAAAACATTTCATTGTCCTTTTCATTCTAAGTGTCTGTTTTTAATCTTTGGATTATTTTCTAATCATCATTCCTAATAGTGGTGTGTATGTTGTCTTCAAGTATTATTTGACAGTCCATTAATTTGTTCAGCCTATTCCTAATGGTGGTGCATATGACTTCTCCCATGACAGCAAATATTTTATTTGATGATTATGAGTGGATTTAGTAATCAGCTGAAGTGGGGATTGGTTGTGAATGAGTGGCGTTGTTGAGTATGGAGGCGGTGTATAATGATGATATCTTTCTTACAGCCAAAGGTGGGAAATGCATGTATGAACGTGTTGAAGCAGGAGCTGGTTTACCTAATATAGTAGCAAAGGGTCTTGATGTAGAACTAGCATAATACATGTATTAGGAAGTCTCATGTCATGAGTGAAATAATTGTCAGAAGTAGCATTAATTTCATTGTATATTTCTAAAGTGGTGTACTATAATTGTACAACTGGATGCAAATATATATAAATATCTGGGAATTAAAAGAATTTTTATGATTGTATTAATATACTATTATTATTTTGTATATATATATATATATGTTTGTGTTTGAAGAAATATAATTGCACAACAATTTTGAATGTGCCAGTGAAATTGAATCTTGATTTAGTTTAATTAATACTGAAATAAATTAGACAAAAGAGTGTTTTGTGTATGTGTTTGTGACTGATCTGAATCTATGGTAGATTGTATATTTTGTGCTGTGAATAGAAATGAATGTTTTGTTCTATAAATAGAAAAGAATAAATAGCCTCACCTTGTTATTGTTTGTTCTTTGTCTGTTATATCTCATATATTATTTAGATTTTTAAATAATACAAGTTAGTTTTTGTCCAATATATTAGTTATGAGATCAATTAAAATTAATAAAATTACTATTTTTTTTTTGAAATAACACCATTAAACGGTCGGTTTTCCCACCGTTGTACGGTAATATTAGTTTACCCATCCGAATCACTTTGCACTTAACCCTGTAACTTATTTATTTATTTATTGTAATGAGCCACAACAGAAAAAAAAATCCCCCTTTTCTCACCAATCAAGCTTTGATAGTCCAATATAAATATCATTCTCTTTATGACTATACAACACAAAAAAACCAGTCTTGATTATTTGTAGTTTCCTATTTACAGTTGGAATACGCCTCAAACTTGAACAATAATTATTTGTAGTTTCTTATTTGCAATTGATCAAAATTCATGAAATGAGTCTATGAAACATCTATTATCCCAATTCATATTGAACAAATTTACATAGCAATTTCTCCTACCAGAAGTAAACTATCTCGGTCCCAGTGGTTAATCATTTTGAAAAAACTGCCAAAGCAAATCATAATTGTAATGAAATAATAGTGAAGCAAAGGAAGCGAAGAAGTAGGAATTTCAACACTAGGAATCTCTATAGCTCTGCTTGATACTCCGCCGCTTTTTAAAACCTTAAATCGAGCAAACATCTAAAATGCTAAATTCCTGACAGCAAATTATTATTAAAAAAATTGAGCTGGATTGAATTGTTAGGATATGAAGAGAAGTGGATTTAGGGATGAATAGAAATAGCTGCGTTTACACAAAGATACAGGGTACGTGAAAGAAAAGAAGAATAGGTCATTTGAAAAAGAGGAGGAGGGAAGGATCTGAAGAAATGGTATATGCAGAGAACATGACATATGCGAAAGAGGTGAATCAAAGGAGGCGCAGCATCGTCACTGAAGGAGGAAGCTGTACGCGCTTCTGATTGAAATAAAGTTCATCTGGATCGGTTTTGAAGAGAAAAAGTGGATCTGAGGGTTGAATAAAAACAGGCGAGTCCTTTGATATGAAGAAACGTATCGGGAAAGAAAAAGTCAAACGAAGACGAGAAGTGGATTGCGGGAGAAAGGAATAATATCAGCGTAAGACATGGCTGCGAGCGAAAGACATGGCCGCGAAGATATGGATTTGGTCCGGCTTCAGACGAATGGAAGTTTTTAATTGCATTGTCGAATTAAGAGAAACCAACAAAGTCGGTTTGATAAAAGAAAAAAAAATAGTTGTGTTTCAAAAAAAAATGGTTTTTTTTGTATTTTAAATTAATCGATTAAAACATGATTGATTTAAGAATTTGTTGGATTTTTAAATTTTGTTGCATTTTCTAAATAATCTACTTAGATCAATCATAGAATATTGTAGTAGAAATAAGAAATTAAAGGTAGATCTGAAGTAGAATTGAAATGTAATGGATATTTAAGAGAAATTTTAGACATTAGAATTTGAGCTGTTAAAAACACTGGAGAAAACAATTCCAAGGAAAGGAGAGTATTTTTTTGGCTTCACAAAATTTTATTTTGGCTAAGTGACAGTAAGCAAACCTCCATAACGGTTGGTCACTTTGATGGATTAAAACATGATTGATTTAAGAATTTGTTGGATTTTTAAATTTTGTTGCATTTTCTAAATAATTATTTGGATCAACTATAGAATATTGTAGTAGAAACAGGAAATTAAAAGTAGATCTGAAGTAGATTTGAAATGTAATGGATAATTTAAGAGAAATTTTAGGCATTAGAATTTGAGCTGTTAAAGACATTGTAAAAACAATTCCAAGGAAGGGGGAGCATTTCTTTGTCTTTACAAAAGTTTATTTTGGCCAAGTGACAGTTAACAAACCTCCCTAACGGTCGGTTTGATAAAAGACTCCGGTTATCAAATCTTAAAAAAAACTGCTAAATTTCTTTTATAAATTCAAAATGTCCATGCACATGTAATGTCAAATCTTAATATTATTTAAAACGAGTAACGCTAACAACATTAAGTCTTTGTTTTTCTAATACTATAAAACAAACAAAATCTAAAAAAAGAATTAACTGCTTTCAAATATTAAATGGTTTCGTACGCCAATAAATCACTGTATAAATCCATTTTATACACAATCAATTATCGCTTAGCACTATCTTCTATGACCATCAAACATTAAACTACTGTTGATTAATGGTTGATCGGGTGAAAAATGAGATGAAGAGCGATTGTACATCATGCAAAAAAATAATCATAAATGGTGAACTTGGTAGTCCATTAAAAAGTCTATATCATGAAGAAAAACGTTATGGTATTTTTGAATCGTGCAATTAATAAAATGAAAAAAAAGGTAAACACACTTTAAAAGATGGTTTAATATGTAAAGTTCTCTAACACATCAAAACATCCATTTATATGTATTATCATATTTAAATATTCTTTAAAAATAAGATATACCAAATAAGTTATTAACTATTACAAAAAATAAAAGTTCAAATTCAAATTTAAAAGATATTGCAGTAAAAAATAGAATTTAAAATATTATGTAAACGTAAATATATGGCTAAATATTATTAGAATGGCATGCTAAGAGCTTACCATGTGCATAAGTTAAAATCAACCACTTATGTGGTGCTCGCGGACTAGGCTAGGTGCACTAGGGAGGGTTTTACGACTCTTATCGGTTTCCCTTCTGAACAAATTCAAAAAATAAAATAAAATACTAGTTTAGTTGAAGTGCTTATAAGTGAAATTTTAATTGAACTAGATTATATTGTTTCGCTATTTTTATTTAGATGTTCCAATATTATATTGGTTCGTTTCCGTAAGTTGTCTTTATTTCATTGAATAGTGCACCTATATCTGCCATGCATCACCTTTGATAGCTCAATCGAATTTAACACATAAGTAGCAACGTAATTTAGCTTCGACCATTGTTCAACATATAATATGTGAGACAACATGTTGCGTTCTTTTAGGTCAGCACATGAGCCCAATTGAAAAGAAGAAGCGAAGAGGTCTAGAAGACAGAAGCTAAGGGGGTGTAAAGAAGACAGAAATAAGATTTTAAATAGAAGAAATAAGAAGACAACAACATCAAAATTAGAGTAGATAGTGAATTTCACATCGAAATGAGAAAATAATATAACACTCTTTTCCACAAAAGAGTAAACTGTACACATACACACACATATGTGTGTGTGTGCGCGCGCACACACACACACACATAATATATATATATATATATATATATATATATGTACACACATATGCATATGTATATAATCAGAGTACATCAAATATATTAATTTCAATAGTTATAATAACATGTTCTTACAAATGCTAACACATACAACACATAACGCAGTGGAAATACAACATCAATCATTATAGCACAGCGAAAAAAAAGATAATACAAGAAATACGAGAATATGTCTTGACTCGAGCTCCTCTCCTGAAGCTTCAAGCAAATCCAGCTTATCTGGAAAATTTACTCAGTCTGACCCGAGCATTAAGGAAAAAAAAAGCCTGGATCAGTATGCAAAACCAGAGTGAGAAGACCCACATCACAAACAACTTGCTTAATTTAAAAATCTTTGAAAGTTTGAAGCTCTCGTAAGACACGACCACACATAAACACGACATATGTTTTTCCTTACGATAAACAAAACATTTCTATGAAATCAAGCAATTTTATTATAATGTCTATTTTGGGATAAAAACTCGTAAAGTAAATCAAATCAACTTGTAAAATTATTACCATTATTTTAGTTTTGAATTTAGATTAAAGTACCAGAACATTTATTCTTCGAATTATAATACTATATGCATTTAAGGGTCTTATTTTTGGTTAATACGGACTATGTTTGCATTCTTATTTTCTGCATTCTAAAATTGATTCGAATTCTCCCTTTTAATAAAAAAAAAATTCGTTCAGTTATGGAGCATTATTGATGTTATCATTCCTAGATTCAACCTTTGAAAACATTTCATTTAAATTCTATTTTGATGCATTTTACTTTTATTGGCCGGTTTGGAGGAATTCACTTATGTCTATAAATATTAGTTTAGTTGAAGTGCTTACAAGTGAAATTTTTATTCAATGAGAGTATATTGTCTCAATATTTTCATTTACATGTCCTAATATCATATTTGTTTGTTTCTGTAAGTTGTCTTTATTTCATTGAACCCGTATCTACAATGCATTAACTTTGATAACTTAATCGGACTTAACACATAAGTTGGAACATAACTTAGCTTCAACCGTTCTTCTGCATAGAATATGTAAGGCTACATATTGCATTCTTCCAGGTCAACACACGAGCCTAAATGAAAAAATGAAGCGAAGAGGACTGGAAGAAAGAAGTTAGAGGATGTAAAGAAGAAAGAAGAAAGAAGAAAGAAAAAAGGTTTAGAATAAAAGAAATAAGAAGACAACAACATCAAAATTAAAGTAGATATAGAATCTCACATCGAAATGAGAAAATATAATATAACAACACTTTTTTCCGTAAAAGAGTAAACTGCATATACACCTGCATGCATGTATATAATCAGAGTGCAAAAAATAAATCAGTTTCGACAATTATAATAATATATCTTTACAAATGTTGACACATACAACAACATAACACAGTGGAAATACAACATCAATCATCGTAGCATAGCAAAAAATAAACAATACAAGAAATACGAGAATACGACTTGACTTGAGCTCCTTTCCTGAAGCTTCAAGCAAATCCACCTAATTTGGAAAATATACCCAGTCTTATCCGAGCATTAAAGAAAAAATTCTTGGGTTAGTTTGTAATACCAGAGTGAGAAAACCCACATCAAACAAATAACTTGCTTAATTTTAAAAGATCTTTTGAAATAATGAAGCTCTCGTAAGGCATGACCACACATAAACGCAACATATGTTTTTCCTCACGATAAACAAAACATTTCTATGAAATCAAGCGATTTTATTATAATGTCTATTTTGGGATAAAACCCATAAAGTAAATCAAATTAACTAGTGAAATTATTATCATTATAAAATTTCACTTATGTTAGGTAATACGTTCAAAATGGTTGGCTCTTAGTGGAAAATGGATCTCCACATAAATGGGATGTCCAGGAGATACCTTCTATATAGTACATCTCTAGAGGGATGTACCCGAGAACCACTGCCGTCATGCTCTTCTAGCAAGATCGATTAAGTTACACGGACCAGAAGATGATGCATCGATCGAACATGCCATCATCCTAGTCTCCTAACCTATTCGAGCACGCTCCTTCATCTCCGCACACCCGACGTATATGAAGTGTAGCATCCGAAAGGGAAACGAAAACATCCTAATGAGCGCGACCCACATAGCCTTACTACATGCCTTAGTTCGTCATTTCTTTGGGGAAGAGGATGAATGTAGCGTATACCTTATATACCACCAAGCACATAACCATCTCCGGATGCCACATTGCCATTCCATCAACCACTAAACAAAAAATACAACCTTCGAGCTTATGCATCTCAAATAAAGGTGCTGAGATAGGAGAAGTTGCATTCTCTACCACCAAACATGTGTATGTTTATAAAAATCAATGTTTATGATCTTAGAAATGCTATGTCAGACATCCATCCAAACAAGTTGCTCATGAATATGATAAACCGAAGGTACTCTTTTACTACATCTTTTGGGAATAAACCTAGCATTAGTAACATGAAGTCCTCACACCATGCAGATCTCCAGAATGTAGGGACCACTACTAAAAGTATGTAATATAATTTTGGGAGCAATGTTGGACAACAACTAGCAATTCTTTTCGCCCTGATATCTACGTTTTCACTCCATAATCATATGCACAGTCTCTAGGATACCTGCTATTAATTTCAAACGCCAAGCCAGTTCGAAGTGGTCCCAAATCCAATTCGGATCTGTTTTCCTTAAACCAACACGATATAAGTAAAAGAAGGAATTTATTGATAGTCGATTCTTTAACTATCAACCATGATCGCACAGTCTAGTATATTAACAACAGCAACCCTTTTAATTATATTATTCATTAAAATCATTTTATCGATTTTTACAAATTGATTTTGTATGCTTATCTCATTAGAATAAGCATATTCACAAATATCTTCCCTTTCATATTTGGAAACTATATTGACACTTATCTCAATAGAATAAGCATATTCACAAATCATACAGTTTTCATACTTCGAAAGCATTTATGTACTTAAATAAATATTCATACATATTCAAATAATTTACAGGTTCTTGCTTAGATTTCTAAACTTCATAAATCTACAACATTCATGAGTCGTTTTACATGTTCTTAAATCATTTATAAAAGCTTATTTCAAAACATTTAAAATCCATTCTAAAACTCATTCATTTATAAAACTTGGTTTTATAACTTCATAAACTTCATTTATAACCATTTTATATTTCAACGCTTGAAATCTCCTTTTGTAGGTCTTCAATATAAATCTTCATTCCAGAAATATTATATAAAATAAATTCATAAAAATTACTTTTGTTTTAAAATAACTCTTTTATCTTCAAAAATCGGTAATTTTACCTTACAACAAATCATGATATTTGAAATCCGGAATCTAGGTAACCTTCCATCAATCACTTAACCAATAGTGTTTATTATTTAATGACATATCGGGGTCATTCAGCGTTGCCTCTCATGGCAACCCAAATCTGCCTTACTTGCGCTGCCTCTTCTTCATCTCATCTCCTTAACTTCTGCTAACCCTCATCTTCTCACCTCCTTTTCTTCTACAACCCCCTCTTCCTACAGAATGGCCAAGAAGCGAAAAACAAAACCACGCTTCAGATCCTCTATTGTCACTAGATCTGGTCGCACAAAATCAATCCCTGGCTCTGAAGACTCTTCCTGCAGTGACCAAGCATCGACTGGATCTGATGCTTTGACCATGACGGGTCACGATCCTACTGCTACAAATCCGCTTACCTCGCTCCTTACTAACATTGATGCTGATCCACTGAAATTGCTAACTCAGACGGTCTCAGGTAACCCCCCCTTATCTGCAATGCTTGCCAATGCCTCCACTTCTAGGCTTGAGAATGATGCGTTTGGTTATGTTAGTGCTGAGGTGTTGGAGAGTTCTCCCACTGTCAAAATAGTGAACTGCGACAATGTGATTTCATCTGTGTTTTTGAGAACTTATCCAATGTCAATAGATAGTGAATATGACACATGAACAGTTTAGTATTGGGATAATTAAAATTGTTGTAGTTTGTCTGCTACCGCCCTATAAAACACCTTGGCTGTTCTGGATAATGAATGCACACCTACTGCCCGATTGAATACCCCAATCAATGGGAATTCTATGCCCTATTTTCTGTTACTGTTCTGCCTGCCTTTTTTGGCACAAATGTTTTCCCAAGTGAGCTTTCAAAATCAACTCAATGCGATGACAGTGAAATAACTGCAGGCAACAGTAAGGTGAGGCTGCCTCCAAACCTCAATGATGGTGCATATCCTGATTGCACAGCCTCTGCTCGGAGTAACAGCTCAACAAACCCGGCAAAGCAACCGGATTGTGGAAATACCAATAAAAATGATGATGTTCCTAAGGCAAAGTGGTCCACACCAGCACCTTGTCCAACATAGCGGGAGAATTTACACATATTGAATTCATTATTCCACCCTCTGGCATTGGCTCCATAATAACAATTGAGATATTTGACGCTGCATATATATTTTGGAAAGAACAATTAGTTGGTTTCTTCCTTGACAATGTGCCCCCGGGAGTGGACATGAGTCTAGAATATTGAGGAGCATGAAGATTACGATCTGCACTTCCCATTACACATGTGGATGGCTTGTATTACCTAAAATTTGCTTTAAAGGAAGAGGGATCGAAAGTGCTAAAAGCAACTCATCTATGATTAGTGGAAAATCCTTCATAGTTACTACATTGAGCTGTTCAGTTGATCGCGTCCAAGAGCAGGTCATGTCTATACTGGTATGGACCCAATTTACACATGTTCCTTCTGTACTACAACCCCTTCTTGGCCTTAGCTGGCTAGCTTATTTTATAGGCGAACTAAAATGTTTTGATGAAAATACGGTAGCTAGAAAGAATCTTACCTTTTCTCGAACACTTATTGAAATAGCACATGAAAAACCACTCCTTTTCAAATAAAAGTGCGTATTAATGATCAAGATTTGTTTATGGAAGTGAAATACAAGCATAAGCTAGATATCTGTACATTATGCAAATGCTTTGGACATGTTGTTGAGTCTTGTAAGGTAGACGATCCGCTCTGTGTTAAGGCTCCCTTTCCTAGACCTAAAGCAAGGATTTGGGTTCCAAAGGTCCTTGCCCCAGTGGATAAAGACCCGGGCCCCAATATGTCTTCTTTGGTTAGTAAAGAAGCAATGGAAAAGCTAAAATTTCCTTGGAATGATGGCGAGAGGATTTGGTAACACATGCAATCAGAAATGCGAATGGAACTAGTAACACATATTACAAATTTGTTGGTGAAGATGGTGAGTGCAGAAGGTTATATTGTTGTCGAGTTGGAGATGATTTGCAACTATAGAAGGTAGGTTGATATGGTAAGAAGAATGATAAGTTGATAAAGGATAGTTCTTGGGATCGGAAGTACATATATGTTAAGGACTCAATAGACTATGTGATGAGCCTAGCTAGTCGGTTTGACATGTTTGTTGAGTATATGACGCTTTCCAATTCTGTTTTAAGCGCTATAGCAGCAGATGTGGTGGATCCTTAGGTTTCACCATACTTAGTAGTATGAGCATTCTGCTTCTCTCCTGTCTGTATTTACAGTGTCCTGGCACTTCAAACCAGATTTTGTGTGATGTACACATTAAACCCAAGTTATTTGTTCTATTCCTGTGAAGAACACCTATTTCTTATAGCTTATACATAGTGTATGGACACTATAAAAACCAACTGGCTTTGCCAAAAAACATATTAGGGTTGAATTTAATCTAGAAACCATCATCCAAATCAGGTTTTTAGTGTTACTTAGGTTAGATAGTTCATATGTGTATAATATGAAAGTGAGTAACATCCATCACATTGAGGTATCCAGTTGGATCCTTTTAGCCTGTACTCATTCATCTCAGTTCATATACCAACACATATATGCATATGAATTAAATAATATAATCTAATATGAATCTTTTGTTATTAAGCAGGTAGTGTCAAAGGTCATCTTCTCTACGAGCAGGAATATATAACTAAACAAACTGAATAAGTAGTAATTCATTCAAACAACCAATCATACATATAACTATAAATAAGACAGGATAATAATTTGAAGCACAATAACTATAAATAAGAAAACATGAAGATAAGAAACGATATAGTAAATTGTCATCTCATTCATACAATTTGATTTCTGCACCACTTACTACAACTCATAGTTAGGATGTAACATAATTCTACCCATCGATCGACTCCTAAACCACAATTGTGATAACTTATGCCAGTTATGGTCTCGGATTTATCAAGCCTAACCCACCGGCTTTAAAGCACCAGCGTTAATCACAAGCGTTATAGCATCTTATTTTCCCTAATTAGCATGATGCACGCTCATCGTCCCACCGGAATGCGCTCGTGCCCACCTTCTTTGGACATCTTACTACCCAGTATAGTATAAACGTGCCCTCGCCTACTCGTGAGACCTCTATATACTGTGATAAAAAGGGATACTGTCCTTATACGGGTCCCTAACCAAAAATGCACTTTGACTCAAGTCACCCCTAGATTTAGTCTCCAATTTAACTTATTATTGCCAAGGCACTATAGAATTATGGTTGACTGCCTAGCTTCCTTAGACCCTCAAGAATTGTCAACAAACGCCTAAGCCACTATAAATTAATTATTTTAATTGGTCACTTATTTTCCCTAATCGTCCTACCCATGCTGTCGGAACAGACCACAACTGTGAGCCTCTTATTTTCCCTAATCAGGTGCCGTTGTCGGAATGGACTCCTGCTATATGTTTTCTTTAATAGGCCACTTATTTTCCCTAATCATCTTATGCTGCCGGAACAGACCCTTATTCGTGCTTATTAACTTGTTCATATTAAACGTAACGCCCAATTTAATTTTATTAATAAGCTTACTTATTCCATAACTTCTTATTATGTTATAGGTTGTATTTAAATATTATCTTGTTTATACTCATTATACAAACCAACGCTTGCTACTTAACATCTATTCAAATTTCCAATTATTTACTTTATCGGTGATCATTTCACCAAAAATTACAGTTCAATTATCCATCATTGCATCAATTCGATAAGCCCCAATTAATCTTTTTACACTTAATTCATATTTTTCCCAATTATGCGCTTTTACAATTAGATTCTTAATTTTATCCAATATGCACAGAATCAAAAAGGGATAAAGGTTTAGGCTCTTTGAGAGGACTAAACTCAACGTGAATTAAAATAATAAAGACCTATGCTCTCGCATAGCTTAAGCTCAAATAAATTAGAAATAAAATAGGACAAAATCTGAAGTGTACAGAAAATAATCTATAAAGAAAACGAGATAGAAATAAACCGAATGATAATAGAATAAATTACTGAAATAAACTGAAGTAGGGATATAAGCAGTAATTAGATATACAAGGATTATTTACAAAAAAGAAACACTGAAATCTGTAAATTATTGAAAAAAATAACAACTTTTATACTGTCCAAATAATCCTTAAATTAATCTGATCCTGTAATCACAGAAAATACTCACAAATTTATGTAATTCGATAGGCCCTATTGGGAATTCTCTAGATTTATGTATGAATATCCTATATTTTATGTTTATGAAAATCCAAATCTAAATCTCAAAACTCCACTTTTTAGAAGAAGTTTTGCATAGTGGAGGCAGATAATGGGGGATGGAGTAGAGAGAATTAGGCTTAGATTAGAAGCATATTTATAATAGAGTTAGGAATTCCAGGATCGTTACATATTAGGTTCTTATCTTAGTTCATCAGATCAAAAGAAGTCTCCAGAAATCGACCAAACGTTCGAAACTTGCTAGAAGTAACGTGCGCAAAAATCACGCATGTTACAAGGGATGGGTCAACCCATCCTATAAGTAGGTCGACCGGGGGGTCAACCTCGGTTGACCTACGTGGGACCTTGGTCGACCCATGGGTCGACCTAGCTTGGGATTGGGTCGTCCCAATTCCAACGTGATTTCTGCGTAATTAATTATTTATTAATTCATTTGTTTATTTAAATTTCTAATTCAAATTTCAAACTTCTTTCCTTCATAACTTCTTCGTTTTAAGTCCGATTTCAGCAAACTAAATGTCTATCTTAACCAAAATTTCATAACAAACCCAATGACGCAACCTTATTGCCCAATCCTCAATACTTTTAAACTTAATATTAATTTTATTAATCTTTTATTTGAATTTTTTTATCAAAACTTGGGGTTGTTACATTCTCAGTGTGACGGCCCGCCCCGGGCCAACCGACATTTCCCCGAAATGCGCTGTGCTAATGCCCAACTAGCAAGGGACGATCGTCAAGGGAAAACGGGTTTGAAACTATGAATCACCAAGAACCTGTAGTATATCTCACAACGCATGGAATAAAATATAATAATAGCAACTTGATATAAAATAGGTGAGACAGTACATAAGCTGAAAACTAAACCATCATAGCAGCGGAATCTAAAATACAGCTTATGACCCAAACCATCATTATTACAACTTCAAAATATTGTCTCTAAAGCAAAATATAAAAGGTACACTACTAATGCCCAAAGTAGTGACCAACAACAACACAGGGAGAATGTATGTAAATAGTAGGTGGATGCCTCCTGCTCGTCTCCGGATAGCTACCCGTGCATAACCACCAAACCTGTCTCTAGTCTGCTTGCTTAGGAGCACCCAGTGTAATAAGAAGAGACATAAAACTCTGGGTCAGACAAAAGGCCGGTATGAGCGATAGCAGCAAAACAAAACAAAACAATAACACGTATAAATAATCATACCTGAACCTGGACCTACAACCAAAGAGTTAGCACAACAAGATGTACAGTACTCTAAGGTAACACTAACACAAAGTGTAAAGTGGAAGTGCACATGTCATGGTGATAAAAACATCAAACATAGCAATCATCCTCACATCTCTCACTTAGTGCGTAAAGCATACGATATCCACCACTTCGATCATCCAATCATGTACTATGATCATTTTGCCCTTGGGAGTCACAATGACCCTATTTCACTGATCCATAACCCATAATCCATCTCTCAGTGGTGAACCAAAATTATGGCTATCGATAACCCCTTTGCACACGTTCCGCAGCAAAGCCCAACTCTAAAAGTTAACTCATTAGTTCCCAGCTGGATCCTGAGTAATAAATTCTCACTTGGACCGCCTTTGCATCTCGGGTTTTGGTTTAATTGGTTTGGTCTTCAGAAGAGTTCACAATTGTCGTCGCGTGGTAGAAGTTCGAATCTGGTTCAGTTTGGAGTCATCATCTTGGATGGAGCGACAAAGTATAGGAAAACTCGGATTGCCGTTCTCGGAATCCCGCTCTCGGAATCCCACTCTCGAATTTCCGCTCTCGGATTTCCGCTCTCGGTATCCCGCTCTCGGATTCTCGCTCTTGGAATCCCGCTCTCGGAATCCCGCTCTCAGATTTCCACTTTTGGAATCCCGCTCTCGGAATCCCGCTCTCGGATTCCCGCTCTTGGATTCCCGCTCTCGGATTTCCGCTCTCGGAATCCCGCTCTCGGAATCCCGCTCTCGGATTCCTGCTCTCGCTTGTATGAAGTGAGAAAGTATAGGAAAGCTCACTCCCCCGGTCCGTGATCACCTACCCGGCTCGTGACCCCCTCCCTGGCTCGTGACACCCTTCCCCGGTTCGTGGGTCCTCATATTGGAGCGGTTCGTGACCATCATCTTGTAGTGGTTCGTGGCCATCATCTTGTAGCGGTTCGTGAGACATACCCCCTTCAGGAATCGAAGTTCTCCTGGGCGGTTCGTGAGGCATACCCCCTTCAAGAGCTGGTTTTCTGCAGTTTTTCTAACAAGCTAATTTCGCCCAACGATGGCGTTTTCAACCATTCTAACCTTACTACGAAGTCACAAAACATACCAAACAACAATAGTAACATGTAGAATCGACCACAAACACCAAAATATCAATCATATGAAATATTTTAGATCAAACATACTAAGAAAGCATGATTTTCCCCTTAATCCCCTTAACTATGTTTTAACTATAGGATTAGCAATCTTAACCCAAATTAACCCAAATTTTCAGCAGAGGCATGAAATAATATTTAAGAATTTCTGCATATTTTTCCAGATTTTTATGATGCATAATTTCGCTAATTATCACTAATCACCCTTAATTAGTCGTAATTAGTGAATAAAAGTGCAAATCACTCACCTTAGCCACATATAAATCTCAGATCTGAAACTCTAACTGATTTGACACAGATCCCAATGCAACACAATAGCTCTACCTCTAATTTGATGTTAATTTGCCTTGATTAGCTTAATATGTGATTAGAAAGTGATTAAAAAGGTGATTTGAGAGTTGGAGGTTATGACTAGGGTTAGAGGAAGGTAAATGGCGGCTAGAAAAATGAATAAAACTGATTTCCCAAACCTATCAGCCCTCTCATAACCCTAATCCCTAAATGGATTATGAGCTTAGCTGCTAATCACCCGGTTAAGCCCAATTATGTTATTTTTCACCTTCCAAACCTTATTTCAGCAATATCTCCCAAACGATAAGTCCGTTTGATTAATGTGACCCCTCCACGGAAAGGTAAACCATCATCCGGATCCAATGGAAGTGGTTTCATGTCAAAACTACTTATCAATCAAAAGTTATAGGCGAAACAAGATTCGCTAAGGGAAAAACGGTCATTTAAAAATCGGCAAAAATCATGAACATGGGAAATGACCACAATAGTCGTTCCCCAAAGTTACACAACTATACGACTTCGTATGAAAATAAAATAAATATTCTATGATCCTCCAATATGTAGATTGTGGGTCGTTATAGTCTCCCCTCCTTAAGAAATTTCGCCTCCGAAATTCCTTAACCAAAGCATACAAAAGTAACCCGCATGCCTATCAACCATCTGCAAATAATCAAACATACATAACAAGCCTATCCTAGCATGCAGTTTACTAACAAGGGATTACTATATCGATATTAAAACCGTATCAGGTAAAGAGCTCTGGATATTACTTCCTTATGTTTTTCTCGGTTTCCCGAGTACAGTCATTCTCATTATCACACCACTTCATATACAGTTTTGCTAACTTAGCTTCTGCTCTAATCGACTTGACGGTATAAGTCTTGCACTTTTGGTCAATCGATCCACAATCACCCAAATACTATCATGGCCAGATCTAGTCCTTGGTAAACCATCGATGAAGTCCATTGAGACTTGTTCCCATTTCCATTCGGGAATTTCCGACGGTTGTAACAAACCACTAGGCTTCTTTTGCTTGGCTTTAACTAACTGGTAGTTCATGCCCTTGGAGATAAACTTCCCAATGTCCCTCTTCATTCCTTCCCCGTAGTAGGCCTGCTTCATGTCTCGATACATTTTGTTACCATCGGGATGTATAGTCAATTTCGAGTGATGACATTCTCTAAGCACTTCATCTCTCAATTCATTAACGTTGGGTACAACTAGTTTCCCATCCTTTCGATGCCAACCTTCTATATCAAGTCCATACTTGTTCATTTTCTCACTATCGATATTCACCTCTTCCTTGGAGATGATTTCTATTAGGTTAGGATCATCCCTCTGACTGGAACCAATCCGCTCAATCAAAGTCGATCTAATCATCAAACTTGCTAACATCTCTGGACCTAATCCATACTTAGGTCTGAAGTCATATCCTGCGATATACTCTAGTTGCTTCCATTCACGAAACATAGCATCTAAACTGGCATGTCTCCTACTCAATGCATCAGCTATCGCACCTAGTCGGTAGCACAGATATCCGTGTATACCGTCATCTCTTCTTTTCCAATCGCCAGAATCCTACATGTAATAGTCTACTCAAGGGAAGAAAAATAGTAACAACCATATTAACCATCAAACAAGTCCTATCTATCACTTGCTGAAGCCATTAATACATCGATACTCATATGACTGGTCCAACCAATCAAGGGCCCATTGAAGCCCCGACTCCAAACGGAGTATCGCACGTCCAACGTACGTTTATCCTTTAAGGATAACTAGATCACGTCCAACGGATCCAAGGTAAATGGGCATCCCCAGATACCCCTGCTTCGAGTCCGCCTAGAACACTCCAAACTATCGATGAGTCCTTGGCACCACATCAGAAGAGCTATCCACAACTCTATCTTCAACTCGAGTCTAGCCCAAGTCAATCCATTATCTTGCAGCCTTCTCGAGTCCTACTCGAGTCATCTCGTAGCCCTATCGAGTCCAACTTGGGGCAGTCCACATCATCAAACAGTCTTATCACGTCACGGTTGCCTATCACTCCTCGAGTAAACCGAGACATCATTCAATGGAAATCACAACAACTACTTATATCTCAAGCAAACCATTCTAGTCGAACTCGACATGCCCCAAGCACAAGCCCCAAAGTCCTAAACCTATATCAGACAAGCACTCAAGGAACATCTCCTCTAAATCCAGACAATCTACGTTAGAGGATATGAACAAAAAAACCAAACACTCGAGCACTCATAACTAACTCTGGCTATCCTCGCCAATCCTGCTTCGAAATTGTCGTTGGTTGCATGACGGCCCATGCCATATGTCAAGAGTAAATAGAAACCCTAGTTTTAACCAGACTACTGCACATCCAACGTACATTTGCCTCCCAGAGACTACTAGAACTTACGACAACGATAATCTCTCTATAACTCTAGTTGGCATCGCCGACGACTATCCACAAACTTAGACCCAGTCTCGAGTATCCATTACCCACAAACTCAAGTCCAACATGAGTCATCTCCCTATTCATTGCATCTCCAAGATTAACGAACAACCATTGTCTACAAGTTCAAGTCCAACTTGAATCGTCCTAACCTTCGTTGCATCCCCACGATCAACGAACATATCTTATTGCTTCGAAATTTCCCCATTGAATTTACTCCGAAGTTATTATCATTCTCGAACCAAAGAGAACATCAACATAAAGTCCTAAACAATCCATAGCAATCACTCATTTACTACGGAATACCACAACGCTCATGCTATGCACCACAGCGTTTGAAAATGCTTCTAAAGGCCCTCCCTTCATGAGTCATAGCCGACATGAATCCCTCTGTTCCCCTAGTTCCAGTTACTATTGCCATCACTATGTAGGTACCCAATACCACCTTTGGAGCTAGTTGACTCCCAAAATAATGCCAAACCCAGTAAAGCCCAAAACAAAGCAATCAAAAGCAACATACATCCATGACTCGATAAGACCAAATCACGACAAATCATGCAAAAGCTAGTCGAACCACCGATCGGGCTCATCACAACTAAAGGTCTATCGACTATCTAGGGTTCCAATCCAAACCTATCTACTAGGTCACTAGATACGAAGAAATGTGAAGCCACGGTATCAAACAATACTCGAACAGGAACATCATAAATAGAAAGCATACATTTAATAACGACCCCTTTCCCTTCTGCGTTGTAGTTAGGGCATTCGACGAAGAAGGAACAACGTTGATATCATATGCTTTCACAATATTCTTCTCCTTAGGGGGTTGCAGACATTCATTCTTGAAATGTCCCACTTGGTCATAGTTGAAGCACTTCCTCTCCCTTTTCTTCGCTCTGCAATCTTTGATACAGTGGCCCTTCTTGCTGCAACCAAAGCACTGGGACTCTTTCTTATTCTTATTTTTCTGACCATCCTTAGTCTGGTCCTGTTTCCTCTTATTATAGGAATTATTATTGCCTCCACCGCTTGTCTGCGGCTTTGGCTTTTCTACAGATGTAACAACAACCTCGTCCTTCGACTTAGGGTAAAGGTTCTCAGATCTCAATGCTTTTCCCACGATAGATTCAAAAGTCTCATCGATATAGTTTATAAGTCTATCCCCCAAGTACTCATCTAGGCCAGATATGAACCTTCCTTTCCTCTTCTCGGCAGTATCGATAAGGGATAATCCATATTTCGATAAAGTATCGAATTCTGCAATATATTCCGAGACTGCCCTACCATTTTGCTTAAGCTCCAAAATTTCCTGAACAATTCTGATTTCTGAGCAGTTGGGATAAACTTATCACTGAAGCGAGTCTTAAACTGATTCCAAGTAACTTGATCCTCGGGAGTAGCCGCTTTAATGGCATTCCATCAATTCATAGCCTATCCTTGAAGCTGACGCGATGGTAACTTTCTCTTCATTGCATCGTCGATTCCTAAATCCTCGAAGATGCGCTCACAACTATCAAGCCAATCTTGAACTTCCGTTGCCGATTCCGTTCCGTGGAACGACTTTCCACCATGATTAATATAATCCTTGCTGAGCTTGGCGAAATCGGCTCTAGGTGCCTGCACTAATGCACCACCACCATTAGGAGCATAAGAACTGCTCCCTGAGCATCCCTAAGCATCTCTCTCATGAAGGTAGTAAACATTGTCCTTATATCAGGGACATTCCTATTGTTGGCCCCTGAACCCGTACTCCTCATATTTCGGCTCATCGTCAAATCTGTAAAGAGAAAACGATTAACCATCTCCTCAGTGGTGCCAGTGCAGTGCGACTTCTTCCTTAGATATACTAATATTATATATATATGTATATAGCTTTTAAAAACCAAAATATCATAAATACGTGCTCTCATATACGTATACTATCTCTCCCTGATGTCTTCTCCTAGGTTAAACTACGCAACCTAGGCTCTGATACCAAGTGTGACGGCCCGACATTTCCCCGAAATGCGCTATGTTAATGCCCAACTAGCACAGGACGGTCGTCAAAGGAAAAAGGGTCTGAAACTACGAATCACCAAGAACCTGTAGTATATCTCACAGCGCATGGAATAAAGTATAATAATAACATAACTTGATATAAAACAAGCGAGATAGTGCATTAGCTGAAAACTAAACCATCATAGCAGCGGAATCCAAAATACAACTTATGATCCAAACCATCATTATTACAACTTCAAAATACTGTCTCTAAAGCAAAATCGAAAAGGTACACTACTATGGCCAAAGCAGTGACCAACAACAACACATGGAGAATATATGTAAATAGTACGTGGAAGCCTCCTGCTCGTCTCCGGACAGTTACTCGTGCATAACCACCAAACCTGTCTCTAGTCTGCTTGCTTAGGAGCACCCAGTGTAATAAGAAGAGACATAAAACTCTGGGTCAGACAAAAGGCCGGTATGAGCGATAGCAGCAAAACAAAACAAAACAATAACAAGTATAAATAATCATACCTGAACCTGGACCTGCTACCAAAGAGTTAGTACACCAAGATGTACAGTACTCTATGGAAACACTAACATAAAGTGTAAAGTGGAAGTGCACATGTCATGGTGATAGCAAACATCAAACATAGCAATCATCCTCACATCTCTCACTCAGTGCGTAAAGCATATGATATCCACCACTTCGATCACCCAATCCTTTGCTACAACCACTTTGCCTTTGGGAGTCATAATGACCCCATTACTGATCCATAGCCCATAATCCGTCTCTTAGTGGTGAACCAAAATTATGGATATCGATAACCCTTTTGCACAGGTCCCGTAGCAAAGACCAACTCTAAAAGTTAACTCATTGGTTCCCAGCTCGATCCTAAGTAATAACTTCTCACTTGGACCTCCTTTGCATCTCGGGTTTTGGTTGAATTGGTTTTGATCTTCAGAAGAGTTCACAATTGTCGTCACGTGATAGAAGTTCGAATCTGGTTCAGTTTGGAGTCATCATCTTGGATGGAGTGACAAAGTATAGGAAAGCTCGGATTCCCGTTCTCGGAAACCCGCTCTCGGATTCCCGCTCTTGGAATCCCGCTCTCAGAATCCTGCTCTCGGAATCCCTCTCTCGGATTCCCGCTCTCGGAATCCTGCTCTCGCTTGGATGAAGTGACGAAGTATAGGAAAACTCACCCCCCGGCTCGTGGCCCCCTCCCCGACTCATGACACCCTTCCCCGGTTTGTGATTCCTCATATTGGAGCGGTTCATGGTCATCATCTTGGAGTGGTTCGTGAGACATACCCCTTTCAGGAATCGAAGTTCCCCTGGGCGGTTCGTGAGGCTTACCCCCTTCAGGAACCGGTTTTCTGTAGTTTTTCCAATAAGCTAATTTCGCCAAATGATGGCGTTTCCTACTATTCTAACCTTACTATGAAGTCAGAAAACATGCCAAACAACAGTAGTAACATGTAGAATCAATCAAAAACACCAAAATATCAATCACATGAAATATTTTAGATCAAACAGACCCAAAAAGCATGATTTTCCCCTTAATCCCCTTAACCATGTTTCAACTATAGAATTAGCAAACTTAATCCAAATTAACCCAAATTTTCACTAGAGGCATAAAATAATATTTAAGAATTTCTACATTTTTTTTCCAGATTTTTATGATGCATAATTTCGCTAATTATCACTGATCACCCCTAATTAGCCGTAATTAGTGAATAAAAGTGCAAGTCACTCAGCTTAGCCACATATAAATCTCAGATCTGAAACTCTAACTGATTTGGGATGGATCCCAATGCAACACAGCAGCTCTACCTCCAATTTGATGTTAATTTGCCTTGATTTGATGTTGATTAGCTTAATATGTGATTAGAAAGTGGTTAAAAAGGTGATTTTGGAGTTGGAGGCCATGACTAGGGTTAGAGGAAGGTAAATGGCAGCTAGAAAAATGAATAAAACGGATTTCCCAAACCCTATTAGCCCTCCTATAACCTTAATCCCGAAATGGGTTATGCGCTTAGCTGCTAATCACCCGATTAAGCCCAGTTATACTGTTTTTCACCTTCCAAACCCTATTTCATCCATATCTCCCAAACAGTAAGTCCGTTTGATTAATGTGACCACTCCATGGAAAGGTAAAGCATCATCCAAATCCAATGGAAGTGGTTTCAGGTCAAAACTCCTTACCAATCAAAGTTATAGACGAAACAATATTCGCTAGGGGCAAAACGGTAATTTAAAAATCGACAAAAATCGTGAACATGGGAAATGACCCCAATAGTCGTTCCCCAAAGTTACACGACTATGTGACTTCATATGAGAATAAAATAAATTTTCTACGGTCCTCCGATGCGTAGAATGCGGGTCGTTACACTCACCTCCTTAAAGGATTTCGTGTCCGAAATCTCCAAGGCTATAAGAATGTTATAATTATTATCACACCATCATCTATATCCATCTACACGTCCATCAATCACATGTATTTATTGTCCTTAGGATTTTTAATGCTTTTCATGAACATAAGTAATAGTGTAGTGTGTATGTCTCTAACTAATTCAAGAAATTAGGCAGTCCACTGATTCAGTCGACCTCTTTTAATGCAATTTTATGTCAGTACCACACATCCAAAATGTATGCAATAAAGTCCTAATGATGCATAAAATTCTATATGCATGCTACAACCACCATCAAAATGCAACATCCGTATGATAATAATCCATTTTCATCCATAAATTAAAAGTGAATTAAAAATGTGCACACATTCATATGCAATTATGTTAGTGCCCTAGTTGTCGATCACTAATTAATGGCTATTGTGTGTATGCATCCACAACATCCGCCAGCAAACACTTGCATCCATGTGAATCCATCAAACATAGCATGTCCTAATAACATGTTTAAGCCACTTCCTACTATCCATAGGCTTTTCCTAAGGCACATTAATTCAAATGATAGGAAATGGATAAGGTTCAAGTTCAAAAATAAGAAAGGATTGAGAGCGTACTATCAAAAATAAATGGAAAAGATGTACGAAACCATTCCTCTGGTTCATATGTCGCCTCATTGCTATCCTCTCCCCACTGAACTTTGACGAGCTAAATTTCCTTATTCCTTAACTTCTTTACTTATGAACCAAAAATCTGTGCAGGTACATGTCTAACAGATGCTTCTTTCTCAACCTCAACCTCTTCTAAGGTACTCGGCTACACCACTACCGCAGAATCATATAGGCACTTTCTCAAATGCAAGACGTGAAATAAATCATGAACACTAACCTCTCCGGTAACAGAATCCTATGAGCCATATGGCCAACCCTCTCCATTATACGAAATATCCTGAAACACCCCACCTCCGTTAAGGTCACTCACAAAGGGAATGCCTTAACTTCGGTGGAGCATTTTAGGTAAAAGATGCAGATAAATTACAAGACAGACAAATAAAGCAGAGAAAAATAAAGTCATTTTATAAACAATCTGGTTCAGTCAAGCTTTTATAATAGTTGTCTCAATCATACTTAAAAGTAATACATAGAACTTCTGTCTTGATTTAAAAACTTCCAAATATAAAAGTAGCATAAAAATAACAATGATATTCCCCAATAAAGCATGGACCAACCATAGCAGTGGAAGAGGGAGTCCAAAGCAATACATCGCCTATCTTCGAGCTTGGAAAGAAAACTGAGCTAATTGATAACATTTCCTCCCTTTGAACCTGGGGGGGGGGGAGGGGAACGGAAGAAAAGAGGCGAAACAAAACTAGGTCAGACATAGGTCTGGTGAGTCCAGTGACTTTCAGCATATAAACAGGCAAAGCATCATGACATAAATAAACTGAATATAAGACAATACCGTGAGAACAAGGATAACAAGATAACATACGATTAGTATAGATATGATAAGGCATAATGAACTGAATGCGCTTCTACTCTTTCTCTACTTCGCTATTATCTTGTTGTTCTGATTTCTAGATCTCTGCACCACCTAACTTGTATCCCAACTAGTGACCTATATGAAATGATCATATTGTAATGTGATCCCAATCCCCGCAAGTGTGGTAGCCTTCAGGTGTACTTCTATCGTGAGGATTCCACCTCAATCTGCCTAATTGCCATGAACAAATTAAATGTACCCTTACTACCCTATCGATTGGCTCCCTACTTGTATTAATTTCTCTTGTGTCTGTGTCAATCGTCCCTCTCTTGCGTGTAGATACCCTGTCCTGGTCCCACCATAAGGTGTATCAATCCTTATGATAGCAACCCGACACGATTCAAGATGCACAGTGTATAACAACTGGTACCCAGTGCCTGCTTTTTCCCATTCCGGAGTACGTGCACGCCTGTAGACCGTTGGAACCTACACTGACGTACCCCTTGCCGCTATTTTAACCGCTTATAATCAGCCCAGTAATCGTGTCCCACCCTGCCTTGTTCAGGGTACCATGATACATCTATGTGGGTTACTGCTGAAATGGGTCCCCGTTACTAGGATTTCCTGCTGCTTAAGCTTTGTGGGCCTATATATACAAATATTACCCACCTACACGAGATGTACTTAACCCTCCCACCGATTCAAGCATGTTTATTTAATGGTTAAGTTTTGTAGGCCTATATTTACTAATATTACCCACCAACCCGATATGTACTTAACCCTCCCGCACATTATGCCATATTGGTTAAGTGTTGTTCATTCATGTTAACTTAACCCACCTATTCATCATGTCATGTTGGTTAAGTGTTTCTTATTAACTTAACCCTCCTCACTTATCGAGTTGGATTGGTTAAGTGTTTCCTATTTACTTAACCCCATGGGTTCATCATGTTGTATCGATTAAGTGTCATCAGTTAATTCAGGTTACTTAACCTACCTACTCGTCATGTTATTCTGGTTAAGTGTTGCCTTCTTGCGTTAACTTAACCCTACCACCAATCAAGTTATATTGGTTAAGTGTTTCCTTCTTGTTTTAACTTAACCTTACCACAAATCAAGTCATATTGGTTAAGTGTTGCCCTCTTGTTTTAACTTAACCTTATCAAAAATCAAGTTATATTGGTTAAGTGTTTCTTATTACTTAACCCTACCCATTCATCATGCTATACTGGTTAAGTGTTTCCTATTAACTTAATAGTAGTCATTCATCTTGTTATATTGGTTAAGTGTTCTTATGAACTTAACCCTAGTTATATTGGTTAAGTGTTCATATGAACTTAACCCTAGTCATTCATGTTATATTGGTTAAGTGTTCTTATGAACTTAACCCTAGTCATTCATCTTGTTCATTAGCATTAATTGATTTATTAATGCACCAACCTCTCACATTAGATATATGTTGTTGTGGTTACTAGGTGTACCAGGCGGTTCTGTGCAGTTTTACACCACAACTCAATATAACCTCGGGTTTTCCTTGGGCATGATGCACTAACCTCTCATATTACATAAGTGTTGTTGTGGTTACTGGATGTGCCGGGCGGTTCCGGGCAGTTTTACACCACAACTCAATCTAATCTCGGGTTAGGCATGTTCATCTTTAATTTACACATATACCATGTATACCAAATCTAGATTTTCATGCTAATTATCCCAACCAGTCATGTTCCAATTCTCAAGTTATGCCCAACAAAGCTAATTGTAAGTTATGGCCCCCAGATTCAATTTCAAGTTATTACTCAAAATAGGCTACACCTAATCTTCCCAAGTTTGTACTAATAGTCATGCCCAATACCCCAATATACATTATGCTTTGGAGTCTCAACCAATGGTTATGCCCAATCTAGATTAATATTCCAATTTACAGTTTGCGCCAAATCTAGATTTAATATTTCAATTTACCCCAAGTTCGCAACAAAGACAATTATGCCCCAAACCATAAGTTACAAAATTATGTTCCATCATTACCAAATAGACTATTCCCCAATACCCCCGCATTCCAATCGCACGTATAATAAGTTTCAGTCTAGATTCGAGGTTAATCTAGATTCATAAGATAAAGGGGATGAAAGAGGAACAAAAACAAGAGTAGGCATAAAACAGGCATTAAAATGGTAGATTTGTCAAATATAATATTTTGGACCTAAGAGGATTACAGATCTGTTAGAGTTGGGGTATAACAAAGATAGATCTGAAACAAAGTGACAGAAATAACCTCGTAGACATATAGATCTGATATCATGAACCTAAAAAAAAGGATTATATATCAGATGTCCAACAAAGATAGGTATGATTGAATAATAACTTCCTAGGCATGTAAATCATTGGTTCAATAGAAAGATGGAATTAATCTACAAGAATTGTCTTATCATCAAGCGTAGACTTAGATCCATTTCATTACATGCCAAAATCAGTATTAGGTGTTTAAAACATGAAAATGACTTGAACTTACATATTTACAGTTCAATTTACGCCCCAAATCCCAAGTCATATGTCCAATACTTTATGCCTCAAATCTCAAGCCATATGTTCGATACACTTCGTGTTTTAAATATAACATGTGTTATGTCCTCAGATCCGTTACAAATCAGTTATGCCCAATTATACATAATTTAATACTTTTCCCAATTTTAGCGCCAGTCATGTCCAAATCATATATTATGCCCAATTTTAGTGTTGGCCATGTTCAAATCATGTTTTATGCCCAATTTTAGCGCTGGTCATGTTCAAATCATATATTATGCCCAATTTTATTTCCAATGTACGCTCATCTCTTATGAGATTTGACTCAGGCTCGCAGTAGCCTGACTGTAAAACAAAAAGGGAAGAAGGAAAGAAGAGACAAAGAATGGACATAATATTATCAATGAGATAAATCCAATGGATACAGAAAGATAGATATAAATAGGCATAATCTCATATTCATATTTATTACAATGTCAGAATCACAATTAACTTTTATTTCTGAAAGTAACGTGAACTTACAAATGAAAGGAAAATCTTGTTTTCTGAGATAGTATTCTGAAACTTAATAACTCTCCCTTGAAGTAGACTATCGATTCCCTAATTTAGTTTTGATTCTTAGAAAATAGTTGTTGAAGTCGTTGAATTAGACTTGGAATCTCTACTTGAATTCTAACTTGATTCTACGAAGAACTTGAGCGGCATAATCCCGTCTTTGATTTATTTTGATATGAATTAGGGTAGAGTATAGGCGAAATGAAGTTGTGTAGAGAAAACTGTAGCCTTAGGGGTGCTTATATAGCATAGGGATCAACGAATCTGGTTAGAACGGGGGTCCAAATGCAGAGAAATGAACCAGTCCTCGGATCTGGAAATAGTGGGGAGGTCGACCCCCAAGTCGACCCCCTGGTCAACCTATTTGACCCAGGTCGACCCCCAGGTCGACCCCTTGGTTGACCTGGGTCCTGGGCGGGAAATTTCCCACCTAGCCCGGGTGTGTGATTTGAATTTCGAATTTGAATTTAGAGCTGAGCTGTTTTAATTAATTTAAATTTCTGAAACTTCTGAAGGCCATAACTTTCTCATACGAAGTCCGATTTACGAAAACTTGGACTCGATTCCAAGTAGAATTCCAAGTCGAACGCAATGGTGTAACCAGTTTCCCTTAATTCTTCTTTTAAAAATTAAGTACACTTTAATTTGTTATTTCGATATTCATAGAAAATACGGGGTGTTACATTCTCCTCTCCTTAACGGATTTCGTCCTCGAAATCTCTAAGTTAAGAAGAATGCATATCCTAACATCCAACATCCATCTACTCAACCATTCAATCACAGGCGTCCATTGTCCTTAAAAAGATTTGTAGTGCTTTCATGATCATATGCATAATGTGTGTACATGTCCTTATCTAATGCAAAATCAGGCGGTATACTAATTCAGTTGACCTCCTCAATGCGAATTATGTCAGTGCCATGAGTCCATCATGTATGCAATTGTTCCTAATTGTACTTTATAACTTCTATATGAGTGCACAATCATTCATACAAATGCAACATCCATATGATAACACATCAAGTTTCAGTTCATATATATAAAAATTCCCTCATGCATATGCAATATAAAAGTGACTGAGCCGATCTAGTGCCTAATGTGTGTATATGCATCCACTTGCAACCACTTGCAACCACCAATCAAAACATGTCTTAAACACATGTTTACATCCATTGGCTTCTACCTAAGGATCGAAGATATGACCTAGAGGATATACCTAAAAAAAGATAGGAACAAACATGCATAGAATTCGTAGTAAAAGAGATCAAGGATATACCCTCAACAAAAAGGGTATGATGCGCGTGTCTTATCTTCATTCTCCCACGTCGCGTCTTCTTGAGCTTCACTCCGCTGTACCTTAACTAATTTAACTTCACAGTTGCGAAGCTTCTTGACCTTCATTTCCAAAACTCACTAGTAAAGATAGGACCTCGATCACTTACTATGCTAGAGGGTATCCAATGTAGTCGAACTATCTTTTCAAGATAAACATATGTTAACCATGATACCAAGTGTATATACTAAGATGATTAGAGGTCTCTCTTCTACTTAGCTTATCCATCATGTCACAATTCTGAGGGTTTAAAGCTAAAGGTTGCTATGTACTTTTTACCTCTCTTAAGGTCAGCCTTTCTCTGCCTGCCATAACTATTTATCTCTCACGCAAACCATCCTAGTCGAACTCGACATCCCTCTGGTACAAGCCCCAAAGGCTTAAACCAATATCAGACAAGCACCAAAGGAATACCTCCTCCGAATTTGGACGATCTATGTGAGATGATACTAGCAAAACAACCAAACAATTGAGAACTTAACTGACTCTGTCTATCCTCGCCAATCTTGCTCCAAAACTATTGTTGATCGCATAACTGGCTTTGCATTGTCAACTAGATATATGCGGAAGTCTATCTCGAGTTTTAGGGGAAAACACCTAACCTAATCGAAAACATCTGTGTGCTCATGGATTACTCTAACGGATTGCAAATCGTTGATAAATGCATCAAGTGATTCTAGGTAGCTAAGTCTAACTGATCCCTTAGGATTGCACGAAATCTCGAGTGTTTTCCCAAGGCAAGTCGAAAGTTTAACTACCCTCCTTTCATAATTACTAGCTAACCAATCCATGCCTAGAATCAACCCATAGCCCATGAAACCAAAAACATAAGCATTACACTTAAACTCAATACTTAATATATATATTCTCAAATCCTTACAAACCAAAGATAAATGAGCCGAACCACCAACCGAATTTGAGACAATAATGGGATCTTCTATTATACTAGTACTAAGGTGCAAAGACTCAACTACGGAAGCAGATATAAGCAAATGTGAAGCGCTAAAATAAAAAAGAGTACTAACAGGATGATCAAAAAAAAAACTAAACTTTACTATCTTTCTTTCAGGTACGCTGGCGGTGAAAGCATGCACTTGCCTTCCTGAAAATCTTGTCCTTTTTCCTTGTCGTCCGGGAAATCCTTGATAAGATGCCCTGCCTCACCATGCTGAAAACAACCACTTGTCTTTTACTTCATATAATTAAATGACCCGCTATACCGCAGAAAAGATACTTCCTCTTGTTGCGGGATCTATTATTTCCTCCGCCATTCTTACATTCCAATCCCTTGTTTGTGATTATTCCCCTTGAGCCTCTTTCTCTTTACCTCCTTTGTGAACCATGTTGACAAGTCTCTCGAACGTTGCCCCCATTGCACGGGAAACCCTACAAAGCTTGGAAGAGAATTAGCCACAGGTTAAACTACTACGACTATGGATGGAGGTTGGGCACTTCTTCGCCCTTTGACAGGTGTCGTAGTCTCATCGAGCCTACGGAACCATGCCGCGATGAGGTTACCTCCCAGAAAGCCAGGAGCCCCGGAGACATAGGAAAGAAGGATTCAAACAGAGGATCAAAAGATAGTGCATATGGCTTTGGGGAATATGCCTTTAAAACAAAACTTTTCTTTTGAAGATGCTTCTTTTAAAACCGTTTTGAAAATAATTTTCAAATCTTTAATCTGATCCGGTAACCTTCAGCTCTGATACCAAGTGCAACACCCCACCTCTGTTAAGGTCACTCACAAAGGGAATGCCATAACTTCGGTGGAGCATTTAAAGGTAAAAGATGCAAATAAATTACAAGACAGACAAATAAAGCAGCCAAAAATAAAGTCATTTTATAAACAAGCCGGTTCAGTCAAGCTTTTACAATAGTTGTCTCAATCATACTTAAAAGTAATACATAGAACTTATGCCTTGATTTAAAAACTTCCAAATATAAAAGAAGCATAAAAATAACAATGATATTCCCCAATAAAGCATGAACCAACCATAGCAGTGGAAGAGGGAGTCCGAAGCAATACATCGCCTATCTTCGAGCTTGGAAAGAAAACTGAGCTAAGTGGTAACATTTCCTCCCTTTGAACCGGGGGGGGGGGGGGGGGGGACGGAAGAAAAGAGGCGAAACAAAACTAGGTCAGACATAAGTCTGGAAAGTCTAGTGACTTTCATCATATAAACAGGCAAAGCATCATGACATGAATAAACTGAATATAAGACAATACCGTGAGAACATGGATAACACGATAACATGCGACTAGTATAGATATGATAAGGAATGATAAACTGAATGCGCTTCTACTATTTCTCTGCTTCGGTATTACCTTGTTGTTATGATTTCTAGATCTTTGCACCACCTAACTAGTATCCCAGCTAGTAACCTATATGAAATGATCATATGGTAATGTGATCCCAATCCCCGCAAGTGTGGTAGCCTTCAGGTGTACATCTATCGTGAGGATACCACCTCAATCTGCCTAATTGCCATGAACATGTAAGATGTACCCATACTACCATATTGATCGGCTCCCTACTTATATTAATTTCTCTTGTGTCTATGTCAATCGGCCCTCTTTTGCATGTAGATACCATGTGCTGTCCCACCATAAGGTTTACCAATCCTTATGATAGTAACCCGACACGATTCAAGATGCACAGTGTATTACTATTGGTACCCAGTGCCTGCTTTTTCTCATTCCGGAGTACGTGCACGCCCGTAAACCGTCGGAACCTACACTGAAGTACCCTCTGCCACTGTTTTGACCGCTTATAATTAGCCCAGTAATCGTGCCCCACCCTGCCTAGTTCAGGGTGCCATGATACATCTATGTAGGTTACTACTGAAATGGGTCCCCGTTACTAGGGTTTCCTACTGGTTAGGTTTTGTGGGCCTATATATACAAATGTTACCCACCTACACGAGATGTACTTAACCCTCCCACCGATTCAAGCATGTTTATATAATGATTAAGTTTTGTGGGCCTATATTTACTAATATTACCCACTAACCCGATATGTACTTAACCCTCCCGCACATTATGCCATATTGGTTAATTGTTTTTCATTCATGTTAACTTAACCCACCTATTCATCATGTCATGTTGGTTAAGTGTTTCTTATTAACTTAACTCTCCTCACTTATCATGTTGGATTGGTTAAGTGTTTCCTATTAAGTTAACCCCACGTGTTCATCATGTTGTATTGGTTAAGTGTCATCAGTCAATTCAAGTTACTTAACCCACCTACTCGTCATGTTACTCTGGTTAAGTGTTGCCTTCTTGCGTTAATTTAACCCTACCACCAATCAAGTCATAGTGGTTAAGTGTTGCCCTCTTGTTTTAACTTAACCTTACTACAAATCAAGTTATATTAGTTAAGTGTTGCCCTCTTGTTTTAACTTAACCTTATCGCAAATCAAGTTATACTGGTTAAGTGTTTCTTATTGCTTAACCCTACCCATTCATCATGCTATACTGGTTATGTGTTTCCTATTAACTTAACCGTAGTCATTCATCTTGTTATATTGGTCAAGTGTTCTTATGAACTTAACCATAGTCATTCATCTTGTTCATTAGCATTAATTGATTTATTAATGCACCAACCTCTCACATTAGATATGTGTTGTTGCGGTTACTGGATGTGCCAGGCGGTTCCGGGCAGTTTTACACCACAACTCAATCTAACCTCGGGTTTTCCTTGGGCATGATGCACTAACCTCTCACATTATATAGGTGTTGTTGTGGTTACTGGATGTGCAGGGCGGTTCAGGGTAGTTTTACACCATAACTCAATCTAACCTCGGGTTAGGCATGTTCATCTTTAATTTACACATATACCATGTATACCCAAATCTAGATTTTCATGCTAATTATCCCAACTAGTCATGTTGCAATTCTCAAGTTATGCCCAACAAAGCTAATTGCAAGTTATGGCCCCCAGATTCAATTTCAAGTTATTTCTCAAAATAGGCTACACCTAATCTTCCCAAGTTTGTACTAATAATCATGCCCAATACACCAATATACATTATGCTTTAGTGTCTCAACCAATGGTTATGCCCCAATCTAGACTAATATTCCAATTTTACAGTTTGCGCCAAATCTAGATTTAACATTTCAATTTACCCCAAGTTCGCAACAAAGACAATTATGCTTCAAATCATAAGTTACAAAATTATGTTCCATCATTACCAAATAGACTATTCCCCAATACCCCCGCATTCCAATCGCACGTATAATAAGTTTCAGTCTAGATTCGAGGTTAATCTAGATTCATAAGATAAAGGGGACTAAAGAGGAACATAAACGAGAGTAGGCATAAAACAGGCATTAAAATGGTAGATTTGTCAAATATAATATTTTGGACCTAAGAGGATTACAGATCTGTTAGAGTTGGGGTATAACAAAGATAGATCTGAAACAAACTAACTGAAATAACCTCATAGACATATAGATCTGATATCATGAATCTAAAGTAAGGATTATATATCAGATGTCCAACAAAGATAGGCATGATTGAATATAACTTCCTAGGCGTGTAAATCGTTGATTCAATAGAAAGATAGGAATTAATCTACAAGATTTGTCTTATCATCAAGCATGGACTTAGATCCATTTCATTACATGCCAAAATCAGTATTAGGTGTTTTAAACATGAAAATAACTTGAATTTACATATTTACAGTCAATTTACGCCCCAAACCCCAAGTCATATGTCCAATACTTTATGCCTCAAATCTCAAGCCATATGTTCGATACACTTTGTGTTTTAAATATAACATGTGTTATGTCCTCAGATCCGTTACAAATCAGTTATGCCCAATTATACATAATTTAATACTCTTCCCAATTTTAGCGCTAGTCATGTCCAAATCATATATTATGCCCAATTTTAGCGTTGGCCATGTTCGAATCATATATTGTGCCCAATTTTAGCGTTGGCCATGTTCAAATCATATATTATGCCCAATTTTATTTCCAACGTACGTTCATCTCTTATGAGATTTGGCTCAGGCTCGCAGTAGCCTGCTATAAAACAAAAAGGGAAGAAGGAAAGAAGAGACAAAGAATGGACATAATATTATCAATGAGATATATCCAATGGATATAGAAAGACAGATAGAAATAGGCATAATCTCAGATTCATATTTATTACAACGTCAGAATCACAATTAACTTTTATTTCTGAAAGTAACGTGAACTTACAAACAAAAGGAAAATCTTGTTTTCTAGGATCTGTATTATGAAACTGAATAGCTCTCCCTTGAAGTAGACTATCGATCCCCTAATTTAGGTTTGATTCTTAGAAAATAGTTGTTGAAGTCGCTGAATTAGCCTTGGAATCTCTACTTGAATTCTAACTTGATTTTACGAAGAACTTGAGCGGCATAACCCCGTCTTTGATTTATTTTGATATGAATTAGGGTAGAGTATATGCGAAATGAAGTTGTGTAGAGAAAACTATAACCTCAGGGGTGTTTATATAGCATATGGATCAACGAATTTGGTCAGCACGGGCATCCAAATGCAGAGAAATGAACCAGTCCTTGGATCTGGAAATAGGGGGGAGGTCGACCCCCTGGTCGACCTATTTGACCCAGGTCGTCCCCCCGGTTGACCTGAGTCCTGGGCGGGAAATTTCCCGCCCAGCCTGAGTGTGTGATTTGAATTTCGAATTTGAATTTAGAGCTGAGCTGTTTTAATTAATTTAAATTCCTAAAACTTCTGAAGGCCATAGCTTTCTCATACGAACTCCGATTTACGAAAACTTGGACTCTATTCGAAACAGAATTCCGATAAGAACGCAATGGCGTAACCCGTTTTCCTTAGTTCTTCTTTTAAAAATTAAGTACACTTTAATTTGTTACTTTAATGTTCATAGAAAATACGGGGTGTTATATATCCCAACAAATCTTGGTGATAAATTCCCAATTGAGCCAAACGACACCACATTTCTTCGGGGTGATACCTTAATGAAAACCATTTACCTTGAACTCAATATCTGTCCTCTTATTATCCGCATATGATTTTTGCTTGTCCTGAGCTGCCCTCGTCCTTTTTTGAATCAGGTCGATCTTTTCCGAGGTTTCCCTAATCATCTCTAGTCCAAGAAGAAGCCTACTTGTGGTTCCCACCAACAAGATGGAGATCTGCATAGCCATCCGTACCGTGCCAATTCTCGTCTGATAACTATTGTTATAAGAAAAATCCACCAAGGAAAGATGCTCTTATCAAGACTTTCCAAGATCCAAAATGCATAGCCATAATAAATCCTCAAGAATTCGATTAACCCTTTTGGTATGTCTATCTGTCTGAGGGTGATATACAATACTAAGTCTTAGTTGTGTCCCCAATGCCTCCGGCAGGCTCATCCAAAACTCGCTAGTAAAGATGGGATCTTTGTCAATAATAATGCTCGTAGGAACTCCGTGAAGTTGGAGATTCTCCCTCAAATATATCAAAGCTAACCCATCTACAGTCCTCTTACTCCTAACAAGAAGGAAATGAGCACTCTTAGTCAATTTATCCACCATTACCCAAATACTGGTGTTGCCTTTCCTCAATCTAGGAAAACCATCTATGAAATCCATCAAGACGCTCTCCCACTTCCACTACGGCACATTATGAGGCTGAAGCAATTCACCAAGATTCCTTTGTTCAGCCTGAACTCTTTGACATGACATGTATCTTGCCACAAAACCAGTCACATTCTTCTTTATCCCTATCAATTAGAAGACCTAATCAGATAATCATAATAAGTACAACAAGTGATAAATCGCTAAGGAAGGTATTCCTTCATGTCATAAAGGAATAGGATAGCATAGTGCACTATGAAGATATATTTCTATAAAGTTAATATAAGAATTAAAGATATTCACAAGATCAAGTCATATAAAAGCACATAAGTCAAAAATTCACTGAAATCACAAATTCGTGGAATCACCATACAATGGAAGGTGGTTAAATTCACAAAATGACATCCCCAATAAACCCGAAACACAAAAACGTAGATTATGGATCCATCACAAATTGGCAAGTTAAAGCTATTCCAGCACGTGATAGTACACAAAATCGCTTAAAGCCATAGCTAGTACTATATCACAGATTGGGTACCCAAATGACCCAAAGGTCATAGAACCACGCAAAATTAATCTGAAGGTCCTCACAGAGTTCACACAGAATTGACCCGAAGGTCTAGTACGGGTGGCCACATAGATATGTGTCACAGTCCCTCAGGTAGTACCCCGAAAAGCGATAATCGTCCGTTCTATAACAAATGATATCACTTAACGGTTCACACACTATAAGTTGTCTTCACATCACGAAACATATAAACCAGAAGAAATCACAAGACACAGGGTATCACAACGGGTCACAATGGTCACTAGTAAACACTGAGATATCATATAACACTGGTTATCACAAATGTTACTAGTAAACATAAAGCTTGTTACTTTGAACTGACGGATCTGGGATTAAATAAAATCGTATACCCTCTTGTCCCATACTGCGCGGGGTTTACGACATTATTCAATCAGCAACATGCCTTCCCAAAGTGTGCAAATATGTGTGGCTTTTATTTAAAAATCAAAGTTTGTGAAAATAATTTGGAAGGAAAGTTTATTGGAAAATCATTGTAATATCGATTAGCTTGAAAATACTTACATAAATAATAATATTAATAGGTTCAAAACATTTTTTTAAAAATATATTTATTTTCATAAATCTATTTCCTTTTCAAAATATTTCGAAAATGATTTTTAAAATCGTGCACATGTTCATGGAAATACGTGAAATTTCTCTAAGATTTCGTGTACACAAAATTATGGAAAAGCACTAGAACATAGCAAGAAACACTATTTCTTTGCTGCTGAAACAATCACGAATTCACACCAACCAAGCTCTATGAATAAATCACAAAATCCCCAAAACCAGGATTTAGATTAAGTATAATATGAACTTGATTTCTCAAGTAGTATAGAAACAAACCCAGTTGAAATAAGCTCAGGAAGTCGCCGAAAAATTAAGTATAAAGCACAAAATTGCCATACGCAGTAATTAGGTGCAGGGATTTATTCCCTGCACCAAAACTCTAAGGTGGGCCGACCCACGCTATTCATTAGTTCGACCCACTTTACGGGCCAAGCTTTAGGAAGAAATCCTGATGAAACCACCACTTTGAGGCCAAATTCCGGCACTCAAAACTACTCAGATCAGCATGAAATTTGACATGCAATAACTATGGAAAACTTCAACATAAAGGAAAAAGTTTCACTCTGTTTCATCAAGAAATGGAAGAGTTATTCAACCTTAAGCATAGGATTTCAGCAACATTACAACTTAGAAAGAAACTTACATATTTTTCATATTGCTGAACAGAAATTACACTAAAACTTACACAATTCATGCTAGATGAGTGAGAGAGTCTTCTCCTTTTATTTGCAACAAGATTAGCAATGGATTTGGAGAAATTTGATGATCTTGGTGGCTCAAAAGCTAAGAAGTAGAAGCTTACCTCCCTGAAAATCAACTATAGAGAACATGCAACTTCTTATAATAAATTTCTGGAACAAAATATGATTTCGATGAATTAAATCTAGGTTTTAAGATGATTACCTGCTATAATTAGGATTAGAAACCCAAAATTAGTAATTAAGATGAGTTGGAGGCCAAAAATAGAAGTTTACAGTAAAGTTTCGTAAGCTTTTTCTCCTTTTCTCACTAAGGAATAAGAAGAGGATATGTTTTCCTATGTAAAACCATGTAAACAAATAGTTATCTGGAGAATTATTTTATTTAACTAAGATATTAAAGCCCAATTAACCTTCTTAGGTCCAAAACCAGATGATTAGGCCACTCAACTAAGTGATTAGGCTTTAAAACACCAATTTAGGCCAAAATGACACTATTAACCAAGTTTTCAACATTTCCTTCACACCATAGTTTATTTAAACTGAAACAACATAAACAACGATTTTTGAACTATTTTAATCCTTTTAACACTTGAAATTTAGGTTTACAACAAATTTTCCAATTTTTATACAAAATACAACCATTTCCACATAAATAGCGTAAATTTTGTAAAATTTTGAAATTAAACATTACAATAGCATTATAATATACAAAAATCACCAAAATGGCACAAATTTTTTATTTTCTACATTTCAATAATAATTTCCAACTACCACATTTTATACTTGTAAAATTCTCAAAAACACACTTAACACACAAAATTTACATTAATTTACATACCACATGTGTTTTAAATACAAAATTTTTCAAGAACATAATTTAAAAAAATTACAGTACTTTCTTTAAACCTTATTTTAATTTTACAATGCACCAAATTATTTATTAAACTAGTTTGTAGAACATACTTATTCCTAACACATCGTATCGAAAATAAATCTTGAACTCCACAAAATGGTTTATATACAACCTCAACATTCAAGTTTTCTCCAAAACCACCATTTAGAGCTATGATTCAAAAATCGCATTCTTTTTTCCAAAATTTAATTGCCTCCAAACCCTTTGAATTAAACTTCAAAGTCATTAACTGCTTATTTTAGCATGATAACCCAAGATACCATTTTTAAACCACCAACTTGATAAATTAAGCTAAATTTACCAATTTATTTGATAAATTCAACTTAATTACCACAATAATATTCATTTAGGGGTTACTAACACTTATAACAGGTAATCACTAACACTTGGGTTGTTACATTTATGCTAGATGATTTTTTGGTATGAGTATATTATTGACACATAATTTATATTGAATGATGATTAACAACATCTTCATTTTAAAATTTCCTCATACTTAAAATATAATATGTCGAATGATATTTATGTGGAATTTTTTTTCCAGACCAACATATCTCGTGAATTATCTCAACTACCACGGTGAAGACACACCTGAACTAAGGCTACAAGTGTATGTAGCAACGTTGAGGGTTGAGACACATAATAGACAAGAGACAAGAGTATACTTCTCTGGAGTATATATGTTGAGATCTAAAAGAATTGTGTAAAAAACAAAGTAAGGAGATATAAGAGATAAAACTAATTTTATCTTCATGTCGACAATCGTCAAATTGGATTATAGCGAAATCACCATCTCAACATTGCTCATCTTCCGAACAACATTCTCCTACTCAAAGTTAACCAAATAATCATCAATTTTATGAAGTCGAACATCAGCCACTTCCATAACAGTATTTAACTTCTCAATATACTGGAACCTCTCAACAATATATTCCCCACCCACAATTTGGATCTTATCAATTTTGTCCATCAACTGGCCAATTCTTCTACCCTCATGCATATCTTCTTTCTAACCACCAACGTCATATCCAGTTGGAGAATTCACAAAATGCTTAATGAGATTGATTTTGGACCATAGTTTCTGCCTCCAAGAGATTATCAGACCGATGAGAGTTGGTATGTACATTTTCTTTTTTTACTCGAAATCCTTCAAGATCCAACAAAATATATAAAAAATTCTTTTTTAGAAGATAAGATATAGCTTACAGGTTTCTACATTACTTAAAATGAGAAGGTGAATTATGGTGTTGTAGATATACGTAACCTCAAAAGCTTGGATACAATGGAAATTCATATGGTACTTATTGTTTAAAAATATATGATATTATTAATCATATACATGCGTACATAAAGAATAATGTTCAGTGACACTCCTATTTTGCAACATTTAAATTGTAATATTTTATTTGTTTCCTCCTAAACATATGATTTAATGTAATACTTATGAAAATCAAAAGATTGGAGTGGTGTTGATAAATAGGACTGACATTGAACGTATGCGTGCACACACACATATACATACATATATACATACATTTACATATATGTTTACATATATATATATATATGTGTATATGTATATATGTTATATACATATATACATACATACGTATGTGTGGATGGTCCCACCACGAATTTTCAAAAATATCATTATATATCCTTGTTTTTGTATATCATTTAAAATTAGAATATAAAAATTAACCATTTTCAACAGAAAAGTTCGTCTTCCTTTCTTCATGGTGACTAAATAATCGCCTAATTTCTTCTCCTTCCTTTCACATTGTACCACATCGTCTTTTCATCATCTCTTCTTCCACACAGAACCTTCTCCTTTATACTTCTTTGTCCCTTAGTTAGATTTCGCTTATGTGGTGATTTGGCCCCTCTTTATCCTAACCCTAATAACCTTCGGATTTATTGCTCTTCTCCTGCCTCTCGCTCCGCCGTTGTCTACTTTTCGACCTTCCCTAGCAACGTTACAACACAAGGTGGTTCAGAAGCTTGCTTCCTCTTAATCTTACAAAGGGGTTTGTCAAGTCGCGACCCTTTCTCCTTATACTCCACATCGTTATGGATTTATACCACCAAAAAGTTGATCCTAGGGTTTGGATCACAAAGGCAATGAGCTGGTGCCTTTTTCAAATTACTATGTTGTATTTGTAGATTGTTTTGGTCGGTTTGGAACCTCCATGTTGTCGGTTTTTGTTCAAACTAGTGTTTTCATGAGTTTCGATTTGTGTTGTATACTCTGTTGGGTGGTGGTTGTTGTGTTGGATGTTCGTTAGTTTTTGTGTTGTTCTCGCGAATCTGGAGGGTAGTTTTGTCAAGTGGTACCATCTTTCAGCGTGTCAAAGTTCTGTCGGTAGCTCCAACATGTTCTTTGCTACGGCTATAGTGTAACGACCCTGAATTTTGGGGCCAAGTTAAAATTTATTTTAAGTGATTTTAAATGAGTTTTGATATTTAAAATAATCTATTTTAAATAATAAGGATCACAAATTTGGTTCAAATCGAAGTTAGAATGAATAAATTAATTTTAAATATAAAAAGAGCTAGAAATGGCGCGGTAGTTTGAAAAGTCAAACTTGAACTTTGACTAACCATACAGGATGCAAAATTTAACGGATTTTAGTGAAACCAAAAATATTAGAATCTATTTAAAAATATATTTCCAACGAATCCGAAAAATCGAAATTTCATAACGGGAATCAAAAGTTATGGCCAATTCAATATTTAGAAAGGTCGCTATGAAATTTATAAGGGCCAAAATGCTACATTTTGCAGAATAAGGAATTAGGACCCGAAACCATCTCCATTGGTTTTAGAATGTTGTTTACATATAAAAATGACTATAAGAACTTATATTTTTGAGTTTCGGAAAAATTCCACTATATTTGGTATTTTTAAATATTAAAATATACACCTGAAAAATAGAATTTTTGCAAACGAACTCCGAATTCGACGAAACCAGTTTCTATGGATTCGGAATATGAAATTAAGGTTAAATTCTAAAATTTATAATTTTTGGAATTATTTTGTGGCCTGTATAATTTTTACAGTGGAAATACAGCCTATTTTCAAACTTCGGAAATTTATAATAAATTCATACGGAATCGGAAAATTACGAAATCAGGTTCGTTGGGTTCGTAATGACCTGAAATAATTATGTTTAAAATTTTATTAATTTTGAAATCAGCATGTATTTATAAGAATTTCTGAATTGAAGAAAACAGTTGAAAATTGAGTAATTGGGCACGTAATGATATTTGGGCCCAAACCAAAATTAAACCCATGGTATATATTATCTTTTTTCTGAGATTTAGGGCTGAAATTCGAAATGCTCAGCAGCCACTTCTATTTTCCATCATTTTTTCTCAATTCCCATGGCGGCTCTCTCTTCCTCTAAAATTTATCGAAAATAAAATCTCTTCAAACCATAGCAAATTATATGTCCTCTCGAAAGTCTCGACGATACGAAGCTAATGGTGTAGTCGGTTTTGTCAAACAGCGCTCGGAATCGCCGGAATCTCGTCTTAAAGCTCGCTGTTTTCGAATTTCAGAAGCTCAAAACGTAAATCAAGAAATTCCCGTGAATCGAGGAAGAATTAGACAAAGTCACGAACACGGAAGTTCTTCGTCTACGTGAGGTGGAGGCGCTCGCCAAATTTCAGGCAGTTTGGAGGTGTGAGGCGGCTTGTGGGACCCGCGAGGCGAAATTCTTTCTAGGCGATTTCCCGATGATCGGAGAAGCTTTAGGGGCGGCTCTTTCTGGTGGTGGTGCGTCTCGCCAAGACGAAGACATTGGCGGTGGTCCCGTGGCGTCAGGTGGCCCGAGGCAGCGGCAAAGTGCGGTCAAAGTTCGGCGGTGAACAGTGTTTTTCGGTCAACGGGCTGAGGGTATTTTCTATTTTATTTTTAAATTATTTAATTAATTTCCAGAACTTTAAAATTGCATAACTCACTCATACGAAGTCGAAAATCGACGATTTCAGGTGCGTTGGGATCGTGGCGACGAGATGGACGCGTGGACACTAATTTTGTCCAATTCTGAGACGGTGAAATTTTTAGGTATTTTCACGAATATTAATTAATTATTTAATTACCCGATCTTTAAAAATTCATAACTCTTTCATACGAGGTCCGTTTGACGAACCGTAAATTGCGTTGGAATCACAAAATTAAGAGCTTCGCGATGGCGCAGACCGCAGCTGAAAAGGAGACAGTAAAATTTTGGCCAAAAAATTCAATGTGAGAATCCTTTATTTAAAAATTTTACATTAAAATAAACTATTCAGTATATGATGCGATTATAATATGATTCTGATCTGTTGTTTGTTATGATTTGGTGATGCCTTGTTGTATGATTGAATGGCTAATATTAGATCCCTTGATTTCATGTTCATAGGTAAATAGAATTGACTATGTTATTGAACAAATTTGTTCAATATCTAATAGAAAATTATTCATGGTATGTTCATTGGCATTTTTGCCAATGTTTAAAATAGAAAATTATTCATGGTATGTTCATTGGCATTTTTGTCAATGTTTAAAAATAGAAAATTATTCATTGTATGTTCAATGACATTTGGTATGTATAAAATTGAATATGTCACCGTATGAAATGAACTAATTTTTGTTCATTATAAATTATAGAATACGCCACCGTATGTTGATGAACGCTATTTTTGTATCATTATTAAAATAGTATTATACACCGTAGGTTGATGAACGCTATTTTGTTCATTATTAAATTAGTATTACACACTGTATGTAAGAATGACAAATTTTGTCAATATTAAAAGTAAAATTTGCCACTGTAGGTTAAATGACAAATTTTGTCAATATTAAAAATAGGATTTGTCACTATATGTTAAATGACAAATTTTGTCAATATTGAAATAGAAATTATTCACCGTATGTTAATGAGCAATTTTTGTTAATATAATGTTCACCGTATGAAATTAACATTTTTATTTAATGTTAATATAAAGAACGGTCACCTTATGATAATGACATTTGTGGAAAATGTTGAAAATGTTCATTGTATGATAATTAACATTTTAATATACTAAAATAGAAAATGTTGAATTTGTTCATTGTATGTTAGAGTGACATTTTGTACATATTAATATAGAAAATGACTTCGTATGATAATATAACTTTTTGTTATGTTAAAATATGAAAATATGCATCGTATGAAATGAATGACATTTTTATTATGTTAAAATATGAAAATATACACCGTATGATTCAATAACATTTTTGTTAATGTTACATAGAAAATACACTGTATGTTAAAACAGCATTTTTGTCATGTTATTAATATAAAAATGCACTGTATGTTAAACCAGCGTTTTGTCATGTTAGAAATATATAAATTTGCATTTTATGTAAACTAGCATTTTGGTTATGTTAAAAAAAAATAGAAAATGCATTGTAAGTAAAATAACATTTTTGTTTAAGTGTTAAGAAATAAAAGAATTTTCATTTCATGAAAAATTAACATTTATTTTTAATGTTAATAAATATGAAATGTAAGGCATGTGAAATTAACATTTATTGTTAATGTTAATAAAAAGGAAAATGTATTGTAGGTTAAATTAACATTTATTTTTTTTGTTAATTAAAAATGAAATGTATGCATATTAAATTAACATCCATTTTTGTTATATAAAAAGAAAGGATGATTTAGCATTATTTTAATGTCAAGATAATAGTATTTTTGTCATTTTTATTTTAATGTTTAATATATAGGAATGCATTGTATGTGAATGGTATTATTGTCATTTTTATTTAATGTTATAAAAATATAAGTTTGCATTGTATGCAAATAACATTTTTGGTCATGTTATAAAAATATAAGTTTGCATTGTATGCAAATAACATTTTTGGTCATGTTATAAAAATATAAATTTGCATCGTATGATAAAATAGCATCTTGTAAAAAATGAAAATATTTACCGTATGATTGATTGATACTTATTCTGTTAAATATGAAAATGTCACCGTATGATGATTGACATTTTTTGTCAATGCTTATATAAGAAAATAAACACCGTATGTTGGTTGACATTTTTGTCAATATTTTAAAATAGAATTTGTCGCCATCTGTGATAAGTATATTTTTGTTTATTTACAAAATAGAATTGGCCGCTATATGTAATGAACTAATACTTTGTTCATTATCAAAATAAGAAAACATCGTATGTAAGTGAATATATTTTGTTCATTATCAAAATAAAGAGCACCGTATGTTGAATGAACAAATTTTTGTTATTTTAAAATAAAGAGCACCGCATGTTGAATGAACAAATTTGTGTTAAAATAGAAAATAATACATTGTATGTAATAAATGAAAATAATGCATTGTATGTAATAAATGAAAATAATGCATTGTATGTAATAAATGAAAATAATGCACTGTATGTAAAATATAAATAGAAAAGGCACCGCATGTAATATTAACATTATATTCAATATTAATAAATAGAAAAAGCACCGTAGGTAATATTAGCATTATTTTCAATGTTATTAAAAAGAAGATGAAATGTATATAAATTTAACATCATTTACAATGTTTAATAAAAAGAAAATTTCACCGTATGATAGTTACACTATTTTATAATGTTAAGATTTAAAAAACTTGACCGTAGGACGAATATACATTATTCATAATGTATATAAAAAGAGAATTCACCCCGTAGGAAGGTTTAACATTATTTATAATGTTAAATAAAAGAAATGAAACTGTATGTAAGGTTTAACATTATTTATAATGTTAAATAAAAGAAATGAAACGTATGTAAGAATAACATTATTTATAATGTTAAATAAAAAGTAAGGAACTGTATTGAAACAGTAACATTATTTATAATGTAGGTAAGAGGGAACTTTCACCATAGGGAAGTGTTCATTATTCATAATGAAATTGGAAAAGAAACATATAAAGAAATGAATGGGATGGCACATTATAATTTACATTCTTAAAGGAAAATTATAAAGTAAAAAATAAATAATAACGAATTAAAAAGGGAAGAATTATCGTCTAATCCTAAACTACATTGTCATGTAAGTAGAAAGGTGAAAGTTAAGAGAAATGTAAGCTGCACGTAGGGACGATAAACTAAACGAATTATTTATATATATTTATATATATAATTAAAATATAACGAATCGAGCGCAGTAGTTCGCGTTTTGAAATCGAACTTTTAAACGAATATACCGGAAGATCCGACCGTCGGATTTTCCCAAAACTGAAACCGTTACGACCGTCGTGGAAAAATCTTTCCAACGATATATGCTACGCTAAAATCCAACGGTTAGATTTTGAGGAAAGTGAAAAACAAAATTGATTGAAAACAGCGCCAATGTCGCCCTTGACCTGAAGCGTCGTTAAATAAGGAAATTAATTATATTAAAATAATTAAGGCAAGAATTAATCGTTATAAAATAAAATAACGATATGAAATATGTTTTTCTCAAAATATATGAATGCGAGATTATTTGGGAAGTCCGGGTTAATCCCATTCCAAATGATCGTACGATTTCAAGAATTCAAGTATGAAGACGGCGTATGAAGACCGTAAATCTCCCCTCGAATGGACAACGATCAAGACTCTGAGTTGGTTTGATCCCAATTCAAGGGTCAGGGTAATTGCCCAAACGTACGTGTTGATTTCACGGGTTTGACCCTAGTTCAGACCTAGAGCATGGGTATAAATGGATGGTGTGTCTGACATCGTACCCCACAAAATATTATGTTGTTGATATTCAGTTAATATATAAACGATTGGTGGCAGAGAATTTATTCTCTACTTAACACCCGTTTATATAGTGACGGAAGATCAATAGTACGGTATGGAGTGACGGTGTGGCATACTAAGATGCAATGATCAGGGTTTCTTGTTGAAAAGCAGAACCTTGTGGTATGAAGAACATGACTTCACGAGCCTCACAAACCGGTAGAGTCTAAAAAGGGGGAAGGGAACGCAGGGAAAGTAGCATGTTTCTTTCTAGTTAGTAGTCATTTTACTTTTGAAGGATGATGAAATGAGGCGCCTCGGATAGGTCCTATAGGACCGGGGAACGTGTACTTAGGAATAACTAATCCTCTAAGCTGTATGTGAGGACCGGCCCTGCCATTTCCAAGGGTTAACTGCGGGTAATCCTGAGGCATTAACTAGAGTGTCTCGAATCGGTAAGGAGTCCTCCCTAGCCTGGACTCATGATGGAAACCCAAATTTCCAATACGACCCCGACGGATTTGATTGTATTACTAGTATTGGAGGCATAATATATGGTACCTATGCTTCCTAGGATTGATACTTATAATTTGAATTGTTTTAAAACATATACACCCTAATAATAGTATTAGTTTCGTATTTGGCGTATTTAGCATGTTTAACCACCATAAGGTAAAACTCTATCCTCTTGGTGTGCGTTGCATTGTGTGATGGGACCTGAGTCTTATGGTGGTTCCATTTTTCAAAAGACATTGCGTTGTTGACGACTTATTTAATCATTTATTATGACACTTTAAATTATGCACGGCAGTCCCTTAGAGTAAACCCGTTCCGCGTTAGCGGCGTGGTCTTTTGGATTTGCCTTATTTTTATTAGTATAAGTTATTTAAGAATTCTCACACCAGTCCTTGTTTAGCATGCCGGGAATAGGATGCAGCATGAAGCTGCTTATTTTCTCTCTCTTGGATTCTGCTTGGGAGAAGAGGTGATGACTTGGAGCTTGAAGACTTTTTGTTTCTATTGGCATCTTTTCTTTTCTTTTTAGACATCAAACTTATTTCTTTTCTGCAAACTTGTTGTAATAATCTTAGTTTTCTGTGACTGTGGAATTTCTGTGATTGATGACATTATATTTTTCCGCTGCTATAATGTTATTACTCTATGAATCTCCTTTACTATATTGTATCTGTGTTCTGTTTTATTGTATTTATGTTGTATTCCAAAAATGATTTCTCCTGCTTTCACTTGTGGAAGTTTGGGGTTATCACAGTTGGTATCAGAGCTTTGGTTTACAAAGCGGAGTACAACATATCTATAATAATCCGTTTACATAGAATCACTATATTCTATGGCGAACAGTTCATGAGATACATAATAGCCAGTCATTTTATCGTCATCTTTTCATTCATCCTTCGATCTTTTCTATCTCTTAGAATCACCATTTCAGTTATTTTGACTCTTCCCTTGATCGTGCATTCGAAGAAAGCCTGATGTTATAGACGGTACCATCTCTGTTAAAAACATTCTCTGTGTTTATTCTTCCTCTTTTCCTCTTCTATTTTTCTTTTTCCTTTTCGGGGACGAAAAGTTTTTAAGTGGGGGAGATTGTAACGACCCTGAATTTTGGGGCCAAGTTAAAATTTATTTTAAGTGATTTTAAATGAGTTTTGATATTTAAAATAATCTATTTTAAATAATAAGGATCACAAATTTGGTTCAAATCGAAGTTAGAATGAATAAATTAATTTTAAATATAAAAAGAGCTAGAAATGACGCGGTAGTTTGAAAAGTCAAACTTGAACTTTGACTAACCATACAGGATGCAAAATTTAACGGATTTTAGTGAAACCAAAAATATTAGAATCTATTTAAAAACATCTTTCCAACAAATCCGAAAAATCGAAATTTCATAACGGGAATCAAAAGTTATGGCCAATTCAATATTTAGAAAGGTCGCTATGAAATTTATAAGGGCCAAAATGCTACATTTTGCAGAATAAGGAATTAGGACCCGAAACCATCTCCATTGGTTTTAGAATGTTGTTTACATATAAAAATGACTATAAGAACTTATATTTTTGAGTTTCGGAAAAATTCCACTATATTTGGTATTTTTAAATATTAAAATATACACCTGAAAAATAGAATTTTTGCAAACGAACTCCGAATTCGACGAAACCAGTTTCTATGGATTCGGAATATTAAATTAAGGTTAAATTCTAAAATTTATAATTTTTGGAATTATTTTGTGGCCTGTATAATTTTTACAGTGGAAATACAGTCTATTTTCAAACTTCGGAAATTTATAATAAATTCATACGGAATCGGAAAATTACGAAATCAGGTTCGTTGGGTTCGTAATGACCTGAAATAATTATGTTTAAAATTTTATTAATTTTGAAATCAGCATGTATTTATAAGAATTTCTGAATTGAAGAAAACAGTTGAAAATTGAGTAATTGGGCACGTAATGATATTTGGGCCCAAACCAAAATTAAACCCATGGTATATATTATCTTTTTTCTGAGATTTAGGGCTGAAATTCGAAATGCTCCGCAGCCACTTCTATTTTCCATCATTTTTTCTCAATTTCCATGGCGGCTCTCTCTTCCTCTAAAATTTGTCGAAAATAAAATCTCTTCAAACCATAGCAAATTATATGTCCTCTCGAAGGTCTCGACGATACGAAGCTAATGGTGTAGTCGGTTTTGTCAAACAGCGCTCGGATTCGCCGGAATCTCGTCTTAAAGCTCGCTGTTTTCGAAATTCAGAAGCTCAAAACGTAAATCAAGAAATTCCCGTGAATCGAGGAAGAATTAGACGAAGTCACGAACACGGAAGTTCTTCGTCTACGTGAGGTGGAGGTGCTCGCCAAATTTCAGGCAGTTTGGAGGTGTGAGGCGGCCTGTGGGACCCGCGAGGCGAAATCCTTTCTAGGCGATTTCCCGATGATCGGAGAAGCTTTAGGGGCGGCTCTTTCTGGTGGTGGTGCGTCTCGCCAAGACGAAGACATTGGCGGTGGTCCCGTGGCGTCAGGTGGCCCGAGGCAGCGGCAAAGTGCGGTCAAAGTTCGGCGGTGAACAGTGTTTTTCGGTCAACGGGCTGAGGGTATTTTCTATTTTATTTTTAAATTATTTAATTAATTTCCAGAACTTTAAAATTGCATAACTCACTCATACGAAGTCGAAAATCGACGATTTCAGGTGCGTTGGGATCGTGGCGACGAGATGGACGCGTGGACACTAATTTTGTCCAATTCTGAGACGGTGAAATTTTTAGGTATTTTCACGAATATTAATTAATTATTTAATTACCCGATCTTTAAAAATTCATAACTCTTTCATACGAGGTCCGTTTGACGAACCGTAAATTGCGTTGGAATCACAAAATTAAGAGCTTCGCGATGGCGCAGACCGCAGCTGAAAAGGAGACAGTAAAATTTTGGCCAAAAAATTCAATGTGAGAATCCTTTATTTAAAAATTTTACATTAAAATAAACTATTCAGTATATGATGCGATTATAATATGATTCTGATCTGTTGTTTGTTATGATTTGGTGATGCCTTGTTGTATGATTGAATGGCTAATATTAGATCCCTTGATTTCATGTTCATAGGTAAATAGAATTGACTATGTTATTGAACAAATTTGTTCAATATCTAATAGAAAATTATTCATGGTATGTTCATTGGCATTTTTGCCAATGTTTAAAATAGAAAATTATTCATGGTATGTTCATTGGCATTTTTGTCAATGTTTAAAAATAGAAAATTATTCATTGTATGTTCAATGACATTTGGTATGTATAAAATTGAATATGTCACCGTATGAAATGAACTAATTTTTGTTCATTATAAATTATAGAATACGCCACCGTATGTTGATGAACGCTATTTTTGTATCATTATTAAAATAGTATTATACACCGTAGGTTGATGAACGCTATTTTGTTCATTATTAAATTAGTATTACACACTGTATGTAAGAATGACAAATTTTGTCAATATTAAAAGTAAAATTTGCCACTGTAGGTTAAATGACAAATTTTGTCAATATTAAAAATAGGATTTGTCACTATATGTTAAATGACAAATTTTGTCAATATTGAAATAGAAATTATTCACCGTATGTTAATGAGCAATTTTTGTTAATATAATGTTCACCGTATGAAATTAACATTTTTATTTAATGTTAATATAAAGAACGGTCACCTTATGATAATGACATTTGTGGAAAATGTTGAAAATGTTCATTGTATGATAATTAACATTTTAATATACTAAAATAGAAAATGTTGAATTTGTTCATTGTATGTTAGAGTGACATTTTGTACATATTAATATAGAAAATGACTTCGTATGATAATATAACTTTTTGTTATGTTAAAATATGAAAATATGCATCGTATGAAATGAATGACATTTTTATTATGTTAAAATATGAAAATATACACCGTATGATTCAATAACATTTTTGTTAATGTTACATAGAAAATACACTGTATGTTAAAACAGCATTTTTGTCATGTTATTAATATAAAAATGCACTGTATGTTAAACCAGCGTTTTGTCATGTTAGAAATATATAAATTTGCATTTTATGTAAACTAGCATTTTGGTTATGTTAAAAAAAAATAGAAAATGCATTGTAAGTAAAATAACATTTTTGTTTAAGTGTTAAGAAATAAAAGAATTTTCATTTCATGAAAAATTAACATTTATTTTTAATGTTAATAAATATGAAATGTAAGGCATGTGAAATTAACATTTATTGTTAATGTTAATAAAAAGGAAAATGTATTGTAGGTTAAATTAACATTTATTTTTTTTGTTAATTAAAAATGAAATGTATGCATATTAAATTAACATCCATTTTTGTTATATAAAAAGAAAGGATGATTTAGCATTATTTTAATGTCAAGATAATAGTATTTTTGTCATTTTTATTTTAATGTTTAATATATAGGAATGCATTGTATGTGAATGGTATTTTTGTCATTTTTATTTAATGTTATAAAAATATAAGTTTGCATTGTATGCAAATAACATTTTTGGTCATGTTATAAAAATATAAGTTTGCATTGTATGCAAATAACATTTTTGGTCATGTTATAAAAATATAAATTTGCATCGTATGATAAAATAGCATCTTGTAAAAAATGAAAATATTTACCGTATGATTGATTGATACTTATTCTGTTAAATATGAAAATGTCACCGTATGATGATTGACATTTTTTGTCAATGCTTATATAAGAAAATAAACACCGTATGTTGGTTGACATTTTTGTCAATATTTTAAAATAGAATTTGTCGCCATCTGTGATAAGTATATTTTTGTTCATTTACAAAATAGAATTGGCCGCTATATGTAATGAACTAATACTTTGTTCATTATCAAAATAAGAAAACATCGTATGTAAGTGAATATATTTTGTTCATTATCAAAATAATGAGCACCGTATGTTGAATGAACAAATTTGTGTTATTTTAAAATAAAGAGCACCGCATGTTGAATGAACAAATTTGTGTTAAAATAGAAAATAATGCATTGTATGTAATAAATGAAAATAATGCATTGTATGTAATAAATGAAAATAATGCATTGTATGTAATAAATGAAAATAATGCATTGTATGTAATAAATGAAAATAATGCACTGTATGTAAAATATAAATAGAAAAGGCACCGCATGTAATATTAACATTATTTTCAATATTAATAAATAGAAAAAGCACCGTAGGTAATATTAGCATTATTTTCAATGTTATTAAAAAGAAGATGAAATGTATATAAATTTAACATCATTTACAATGTTTAATAAAAAGAAAATTTCACCGTATGATAGTTACACTATTTTATAATGTTAAGATTTAAAAAACTTGACCGTAGGACGAATATACATTATTCATAATGTATATAAAAAGAGAATTCACCCCGTAGGAAGGTTTAACATTATTTATAATGTTAAATAAAAGAAATGAAACTGTATAAGGTTTAACATTATTTATAATGTTAAATAAAAGAAATGAAACATATGTAAGAATAACATTATTTATAATGTTAAATAAAAAGTAAGGAACTGTATTGAAACAGTAACATTATTTATAATGTAGGTAAGAGGGAACTTTCACCATAGGGAAGTGTTCATTATTCATAATGAAATTGGAAAAGAAACATATAAAGAAATGAATGGGATGACACATTATAATTTACATTCTTAAAGGAAAATTATAAAGTAAAAAATAAATAATAACGAATTAAAAAGGGAAGAATTATCGTCTAATCCTAAACTACATTGTCATGTAAGTAGAAAGGCGAAAGTTAAGAGAAATGTAAGCTGCACGTAGGGACGATAAACTAAACGAATTATTTATATATATTTATATATATAATTAAAATATAACGAATCGAGCGCAGTAGTTCGCGTTTTGAAATCGAACTTTTAAACGAATATACCGGAAGATCCGACCGTCGGATTTTCCCAAAACTGAAACCGTTAGGACCGTCGTGGAAAAATCTTTCCAACGATATATGCTACGCTAAAATCCAACGGTTAGATTTTGAGGAAAGTGAAAAACAAAATTGATTGAAAACAGCGCCAAGGTCGCCCTTGACCTGAAGCGTCGTTAAATAAGGAAATTAATTATATTAAAATAATTAAGGCAAGAATTAATCGTTATAAAATAAAATAACGATATGAAATATGTTTTTCTCAAAATATATGAATGCGAGATTATTTGGGAAGTCCGGGTTAATCCCATTCCAAATGATCGTACGATTTCAAGAATTCAAGTATGAAGACGGCGTATGAAGACCGTAAATCTCCCCTCGAATGGACAACGATCAATACTCTGAGTTGGTTTGATCCCAATTCAAGGGTCAGGGTAATTGCCCAAACGTACGTGTTGATTTCACGGGTTTGACCCTAGTTCAGACCTAGAGCATGGGTATAAATGGATGGTGTGTCTGACATCGTACCCCACAAAATATTATGTTGTTGATATTCAGTTAATATATAAACGATTGGTGGCAGAGAATTTATTCTCTACTTAACACCCGTTTATATAGTGACGGAAGATCAATAGTACGGTATGGAGTGACGGTGTGGCATACTAAGATGCAATGATCAGGGTTTCTTGTTGAAAAGCAGAACCTTGTGGTATGAAGAACATGACTTCACGAGCCTCACAAACCGGTAGAGTCTAAAAAGGGGGAAGGGAACGCAGGGAAAGTAGCATGTTTCTTTCTAGTTAGTAGTCATTTTACTTTTGAAGGATGATGAAATGAGGCGCCTCGGATAGGTCCTATAGGACCGGGGAACGTGTACTTAGGAATAACTAATCCTCTAAGCTGTATGTGAGGACCGGCCCTGCCATTTCCAAGGGTTAACTGCGGGTAATCCTGAGGCATTAACTAGAGTGTCTCGAATCGGTAAGGAGTCCTCCCTAGCCTGGACTCATGATGGAAACCCAAATTTCCAATGCGACCCCGACGGATTTGATTGTATTACTAGTATTGGAGGCATAATATATGGTACCTATGCTTCCTAGGATTGATACTTATAATTTGAATTGTTTTAAAACATATACACCCTAATAATAGTATTAGTTTCGTATTTGGCGTATTTAGCATGTTTAACCACCATAAGGTAAAACTCTATCCTCTTGGTGTGCGTTGCATTGTGTGATGGGACCTGAGTCTTATGGTGGTTCCATTTTTCAAAAGACATTGCGTTGTTGACGACTTATTTAATCATTTATTATGACACTTTAAATTATGCACGGCAGTCCCTTAGAGTAAACCCGTTCCACGTTAGCGGCGTGGTCTTTTGGATTTGCCTTATTTTTATTAGTATAAGTTATTTAAGAATTCTCACACCAGTCCTTGTTTAGCATGCCGGGAATAGGATGCAGCATGAAGCTGCTTATTTTCTCTCTCTTGGATTCTGCTTGGGAGAAGAGGTGATGACTTGGAGCTTGAAGACTTTTTGTTTCTATTGGCATCTTTTCTTTTCTTTTTAGACATCAAACTTATTTCTTTTCTGCAAACTTGTTGTAATAATCTTAGTTTTCTGTGACTGTGGAATTTCTGTGATTGATGACATTATATTTTTCCGCTGCTATAATGTTATTACTCTATGAATCTCCTTTACTATATTGTATCTGTGTTCTGTTTTATTGTATTTATGTTGTATTCCAAAAATGATTTCTCCTGCTTTCACTTGTGGAAGTTTGGGGTTATCACAGTTGGTATCAGAGCTTTGGTTTACAAAGCGGAGTACAACATATCTATAATAATTCGTTTACATAGAATCACTATATTCTATGGCGAACAGTTCATGAGATACATAATAGCCAGTCATTTTATCGTCATCTTTTCATTCATCCTTCGATCTTTTCTATCTCTTAGAATCACCATTTCAGTTATATTGACTCTTCCCTTGATCGTGCATTCGAAGAAAGCCTGATGTTATAGACGGTACCATCTCTGTTAAAAACATTCTCTGTGTTTATTCTTCCTCTTCTCCTCTTCTATTTTTCTTTTTCCTTTTCGGGGACGAAAAGTTTTTAAGTGGGGGAGATTGTAACGACCCTGAATTTTGGGGCCAAGTTAAAATTTATTTTAAGTGATTTTAAATGAGTTTTGATATTTAAAATAATCTATTTTAAATAATAAGGATCACAAATTTGGTTCAAATCGAAGTTAGAATGAATAAATTAATTTTAAATATAAAAAGAGCTAGAAATGGCGCGGTAGTTTGAAAAGTCAAACTTGAACTTTGACTAACCATACAGGATGCAAAATTTAACGGATTTTAGTGAAACCAAAAATATTAGAATCTATTTAAAAATATCTTTCCAACGAATCCGAAAAATCGAAATTTCATAACGGGAATCAAAAGTTATGGCCAATTCAATATTTAGAAAGGTCGCTATGAAATTTATAAGGGCCAAAATGCTACATTTTGCAGAATAAGGAATTAGGACCCGAAACCATCTCCATTGGTTTTAGAATGTTGTTTACATATAAAAATGACTATAAGAACTTATATTTTTGAGTTTCGGAAAAATTCCACTATATTTGGTATTTTTAAATATTAAAATATACACCTGAAAAATAGAATTTTTGCAAACGAACTCCGAATTCGACGAAACCAGTTTCTATGGATTCGGAATATTAAATTAAGGTTAAATTCTAAAATTTATAATTTTTGGAATTATTTTGTGGCCGGTATAATTTTTACAGTGGAAATACAGCCTATTTTCAAACTTCGGAAATTTATAATAAATTCATACGGAATCGGAAAATTACGAAATCAGGTTCGTTGGGTTCGTAATAACCTGAAATAATTATGTTTAAAATTTTATTAATTTTGAAATCAGCATGTATTTATAAGAATTTCTGAATTGAAGAAAACAGTTGAAAATTGAGTATTTGGGCACGTAATGATATTTGGGCCCAAACCAAAATTAAACCCATGGTATATATTATCTTTTTTCTGAGATTTAGGGCTGAAATTCGAAATGCTCAGCAGCCACTTCTATTTTCCATCATTTTTTCTCAATTTCCATGGCGGCTCTCTTTTCCTCTAAAATTTGTCGAAAATAAAATCTCTTCAAACCATAGCAAATTATATGTCCTCTCGAAGGTCTCGACGATACGAAGCTAATGGTGTAGTCGGTTTTGTCAAACAGCGCTCGGATTCGCCGGAATCTCGTCTTAAAGCTCGCTGTTTTCGAAATTCAGAAGCTCAAAACGTAAATCAAGAAATTCCCGTGAATCGAGGAAGAATTAGACGAAGTCACGAACACGGAAGTTCTTCGTCTACGTGAGGTGGAGGTGCTCGCCAAATTTCAGGCAGTTTGGAGTAGTGAGGCGGCCTGTGGGACCCGCGAGGCGAAATCCTTTCTAGGCGATTTCCCGATGATCGGAGAAGCTTTAGGGGCGGCTCTTTCTGGTGGTGGTGCGTCTCGCCAAGACGAAGACATTGGCGGTGGTCCCGTGGCGTCAGGTGGCCCGAGGCAGCGGCAAAGTGCGGTCAAAGTTCGGCGGTGAACAGTGTTTTTGGGTCAACGGGCTGAGGGTATTTTCTATTTTATTTTTAAATTATTTAATTAATTTCCAGAACTTTAAAATTGCATAACTCACTCATACGAAGTCGAAAATCGACGATTTCAGGTGCGTTGGGATCGTGGCGACGAGATGGACGCGTGGACACTAATTTTGTCCAATTCTGAGATGGTGAAATTTTTAGGTATTTTCACGAATATTAATTAATTATTTAATTACCCGATCTTTAAAAATTCATAACTCTTTCATACGAGGTCCGTTTGACGAACCGTAAATTGCGTTGGAATCACAAAATTAAGAGCTTCGCGATGGCGCAGACCGCAGCTGAAAAGGAGACAGTAAAATTTTGGTCAAAAAATTCAATGTGAGAATCCTTTATTTAAAAATTTTACATTAAAATAAACTATTCAGTATATGATGCGATTATAATATGATTCTGATCTGTTGTTTGTTATGATTTGGTGATGCCTTGTTGTATGATTGAATGGCTAATATTAGATCCCTTGATTCCATGTTCATAGGTAAATAGAATTGACTATGTTATTGAACAAATTTGTTGAATATCTAATAGAAAATTATTCATGGTATGTTCATTGGCATTTTTGCCAATGTTTAAAATAGAAAATTATTCATGGTATGTTCATTGGCATTTTTGTCAATGTTTAAAAATAGAAAATTATTCATTGTATGTTCAATGACATTTGGTATGTATAAAATTGAATATGCCACCGTATGAAATGAACTAATTTTTGTTCATTATAAATTATAGAATACGCCACCGTATGTTGATGAACGCTATTTTTGTATCATTATTAAAATAGTATTATACACCGTAGGTTGATGAACGCTATTTTGTTCATTATTAAATTAGTATTACACACTGTATGTAAGAATGACAAATTTTGTCAATATTAAAAGTAAAATTTGCCACTGTAGGTTAAATGACAAATTTTGTCAATATTAAAAATAGGATTTGTCACTATATGTTAAATGACAAATTTTGTCAATATTGAAATAGAAATTATTCACCGTATGTTAATGAGCAATTTTTGTTAATATAATGTTCACCGTATGAAATTAACATTTTTATTTAATGTTAATATAAAGAACGGTCACCTTATGATAATGACATTTGTGGAAAATGTTGAAAATGTTCATTGTATGATAATTAACATTTTAATATACTAAAATAGAAAATGTTGAATTTGTTCATTGTATGTTAGAGTGACATTTTGTACATATTAATATAGAAAATGACTTCGTATGATAATATAACTTTTTGTTATGTTAAAATATGAAAATATGCATCGTATGAAATGAATGACATTTTTATTATGTTAAAATATGAAAATATACACCGTATGATTCAATAACATTTTTGTTAATGTTACATAGAAAATACACTGTATGTTAAAATAGCATTTTTGTCATGTTATTAATATAAAAATGCACTGTATGTTAAACCAGCGTTTTGTTATGTTAGAAATATATAAATTTGCATTTTATGTAAACTAGCATTTTGGTTATGTTAAAAAAAAATAGAAAATGCATTGTAAGTAAAATAACATTTTTGTTTAAGTGTTAAGAAATAAAAGAATTTTCATTTCATGAAAAATTAACATTTATTTTTAATGTTCATAAATATGAAATGTAAGGCATGTGAAATTAACATTTATTGTTAATGTTAATAAAAAGGAAATTGTATTGTAGGTTAAATTAACATTTATTTTTTTTGTTAATTAAAAATGAAATGTATGCATATTAAATTAACATCCATTTTTGTTATATAAAAAGAAAGGATGATTTAGCATTATTTTAATGTCAAGATAATAGTATTTTTGTCATTTTTATTTTAATGTTTAATATATAGGAATGCATTGTATGTGAATGGTATTTTTGTCATTTTTATTTAATGTTATAAAAATATAAGTTTGCATTGTATGCAAATAACATTTTTGGTCATGTTATAAAAATATAAGTTTGCATTGTATGCAAATAACATTTTTGGTCATGTTATAAAAATATAAATTTGCATCGTATGATAAAATAGCATCTTGTAAAAAATGAAAATATTTACCGTATGATTGATTGATACTTATTCTGTTAAATATGAAAATGTCACCGTATGATGATTGACATTTTTTGTCAATGCTTATATAAGAAAATAAACACCGTATGTTGGTTGACATTTTTGTCAATATTTTAAAATAGAATTTGTCGCCATCTGTGATAAGTATATTTTTGTTCATTTACAAAATAGAATTGGCCGCTATATGTAATGAACTAATACTTTGTTCATTATCAAAATAAGAAAACATCGTATGTAAGTGAATATATTTTGTTCATTATTAAAATAAAGAGCACCGTATGTTGAATGAACAAATTTGTGTTATTTTAAAATAAAGAGCACCGCATGTTGAATGAACAAATTTGTGTTAAAATAGAAAATAATGCATTGTATGTAATAAATGAAAATAATGCATTGTATGTAATAAATGAAAATAATGCATTGTATGTAATAAATGAAAATAATGCATTGTATGTAATAAATGAAAATAATGCATTGTATGTAATAAATGAAAATAATGCACTGTATGTAAAATATAAATAGAAAAGGCACCGCATGTAATATTAACATTATTTTCAATATTAATAAATAGAAAAAGCACCGTAGGTAATATTAGCATTATTTTCAATGTTATTAAAAAGAAGATGAAATGTATATAAATTTAACATCATTTACAATGTTTAATAAAAAGAAAATTTCACCGTATGATAGTTACACTATTTTATAATGTTAAGATTTAAAAAACTTGACCGTAGGACGAATATACATTATTCATAATGTATATAAAAAGAGAATTCACCCCGTAGGAAGGTTTAACATTATTTATAATGTTAAATAAAAGAAATGAAACTGTATGTAAGGTTTAACATTATTTATAATGTTAAATAAAAGAAATGAAACGTATGTAAGAATAACATTATTTATAATGTTAAATAAAAAGTAAGGAACTGTATTGAAACAGTAACATTATTTATAATGTAGGTAAGAGGGAACTTTCACCATAGGGAAGTGTTCATTATTCATAATGAAATTGGAAAAGAAACATATAAAGAAATGAATGGGATGGCACATTATAATTTACATTCTTAAAGGAAAATTATAAAGTAAAAAATAAATAATAACGAATTAAAAAGGGAAGAATTATCGTCTAATCCTAAACTACATTGTCATGTAAGTAGAAAGGTGAAAGTTAAGAGAAATGTAAGCTGCACGTAGGGACGATAAACTAAATGAATTATTTATATATATTTATATATATAATTAAAATATAACGAATCGAGCGCAGTAGTTCGCGTTTTGAAATCGAACTTTTAAACGAATATACCGGAAGATCCGACCGTCGGATTTTCCCAAAACTGAAACCGTTAGGACCGTCGTGGAAAAATCTTTCCAACGATATATGCTACGCTAAAATCCAACGGTTAGATTTTGAGGAAAGTGAAAAACAAAATTGATTGAAAACAGCGCCAAGGTCGCCCTTGACCTGAAGCGTCGTTAAATAAGGAAATTAATTATATTAAAATAATTAAGGCAAGAATTAATCGTTATAAAATAAAATAACGATATGAAATATGTTTTTCTCAAAATATATGAATGCGAGATTATTTGGGAAGTCCGGGTTAATCCCATTCCAAATGATCGTACGATTTCAAGAATTCAAGTATGAAGACGGCGTATGAAGACCGTAAATCTCCCCTCGAATGGACAACGATCAAGACTCTGAGTTGGTTTGATCCCAATTCAAGGGTCAGGGTAATTGCCCAAACGTACGTGTTGATTTCACGGGTTTGACCCTAGTTCAGACCTAGAGCATGGGTATAAATGGATGGTGTGTCTGACATCGTACCCCACAAAATATTATGTTGTTGATATTCAGTTAATATATAAACGATTGGTGGCAGAGAATTTATTCTCTACTTAACACCCGTTTATATAGTGACGGAAGATCAATAGTACGGTATGGAGTGACGGTGTGGCATACTAAGATGCAATGATCAGGGTTTCTTGTTGAAAAGCAGAACCTTGTGGTATGAAGAACATGACTTCACGAGCCTCACAAACCGGTAGAGTCTAAAAAGGGGGAAGGGAACGCAGGGAAAGTAGCATGTTTCTTTCTAGTTAGTAGTCATTTTACTTTTGAAGGATGATGAAATGAGGCGCCTCGGATAGGTCCTATAGGACCGGGGAACGTGTACTTAGGAATAACTAATCCTCTAAGCTGTATGTGAGGACCGGCCCTGCCATTTCCAAGGGTTAACTGCGGGTAATCCTGAGGCATTAACTAGAGTGTCTCGAATCGGTAAGGAGTCCTCCCTAGCCTGGACTCATGATGGAAACCCAAATTTCCAATACGACCCCGACGGATTTGATTGTATTACTAGTATTGGAGGCATAATATATGGTACCTATGCTTCCTAGGATTGATACTTATAATTTGAATTGTTTTAAAACATATACACCCTAATAATAGTATTAGTTTCGTATTTGGCGTATTTAGCATGTTTAACCACCATAAGGTAAAACTCTATCCTCTTGGTGTGCGTTGCATTGTGTGATGGGACCTGAGTCTTATGGTGGTTCCATTTTTCAAAAGACATTGCGTTGTTGACGACTTATTTAATCATTTATTATGACACTTTAAATTATGCACGGCAGTCCCTTAGAGTAAACCCGTTCCGCGTTAGCGGCGTGGTCTTTTGGATTTGCCTTATTTTTATTAGTATAAGTTATTTAAGAATTCTCACACCAGTCCTTGTTTAGCATGCCGGGAATAGGATGCAGCATGAAGCTGCTTATTTTCTCTCTCTTGGATTCTGCTTGGGAGAAGAGGTGATGACTTGGAGCTTGAAGACTTTTTGTTTCTATTTGCATCTTTTCTTTTCTTTTTAGACATCAAACTTATTTCTTTTCTGCAAACTTGTTGTAATAATCTTAGTTTTCTGTGACTGTGGAATTTCTGTGATTGATGACATTATATTTTTCCGCTGCTATAATGTTATTACTCTATGAATCTCCTTTACTATATTGTATCTGTGTTCTGTTTTATTGTATTTATGTTGTATTCCAAAAATGATTTCTCCTGCTTTCACTTGTGGAAGTTTGGGGTTATCACATATAGCATTATTGGTTTGCTACACTCAAAGGTAATTTGTGGAGATGAGTTCTTGGAGGTTAGCATTGTTGGCTTCCAGTTTGGTGTTGGGTGAGAGTAGTGAGTTTCATAGGTGAATGTTGTGCCAAGTGCTTGGTGAGTCTTTTGCTGAGTGATTGGTTCAGCTACATGTTGGTGGTGATATTTTGAACCGGATCTATGTTTCTATTAGTGAAATGATAACTCTTGCTACTTGAGATTTTGTAAAGCGTTGTTTCATAGGACAGTTTTTCAACCTGTAGTTGTAATTTATTTGAACTGAGTTTGTATACACTAAGGTATATGTGGCTGCCACGGCATCTTGTTATGTTAGTGCACTTTTTCTGCTTTCCTAGTAAGATTCTCACCCTATGTGGTGTTGCTTTTTCTTGGTTAGGAATGTATGTATGTATCAGATATAATCCAACCATCTCCTGTACTATTTTGTGCTCATTATTTGTTTTAATGGGAAAAGTGTTATAAACCACTTTAAAAACTGGTTGGTCTAGCCAATTTTCTCTCTCTATAGATTCAAACTACATTTGTAACACCCCGGATTTTTGAATAATCGAATAACTAAATTGAAGAATAAATGTTTAGCATTGTTCTAAGGTTTGTAAGCAAAAGACTTAGTAGCTTATTTGGTTGGAACATGTGACTTGCATACAAGAGGTACAGAGTTCGATCCCCGCCAACACCATATTTTTGTTTTAGGGCAATGGCTAAAAAGCGGCTTAGTGTGAACGCGGTTCAAAAAGTAGTTTAGTGTAAAAATGGTTAATTAGGAAGATAGAAATATATATATATATATATATATATAAATAAAATAAAATTCAACCTAAAATTTAAAAAAAAAATCAAAACAGCGGAAGCGGGAAGGCAAAACACCAAACCGACCTATTTTATGGGTCGACCCACCCCAGGGTCAACTCAGGAGGTTTGGAATTGGTCTCGTCGGCCTTAAATGGTCTATGACGAAATTTTATGTTTTAGGGCTTAGGTGGCGATTTCTGGTTGGTCTGTTGACATCATTTCTTGGTTTCTAAGGCCTAGATGGATCCTAGAGTGATCCGACGACTTAAATTAATTCAAAGCTCTATAAAAAGACCCATAGACTCAACCCTAAATCAGAATTAAAACTATAACTATCGCCGTCATACTGTCGTCTTGAACCCTAGTGTAGCCGCCACCAATTAGAGAGGAAGAACAACAAATCAAATCAGTTCTATTCAACCCTAACAACGAATCTTCTTCAAAGGAAAGCTAATTCAACTTCAGAAATCAGAATTCAGAACCCAAGACCGCCTTTTTAGTTGTGAGTTCGATAGTTTTAATAAAATAATTAGTAATTTAATTGGATTAAGTTATGATGGGATTTTATGGATGTGATGTGAATTATTGATCACATGTTGTAATTATGTTGCAGAATTGTGTTGAAATCTCTATGACGTTATGTTGTGATGCCATCATTTATGATGTAAAGTTATGTTGCTATCTTCTATGTTGTAATTTTATATATAAACAAATCATCATGTTTCATATGCTAGTTTGGTGATGTTGACTCATATGATAAATCATATGTATGCAAGTTTAGATTTTTATTTAAACATGAATCATATACAAGTTGGGTAAAATTATATGTGACCTTACATGGTCATGACATCTAGTTTTTGTGAAAATTTGATTAAAAGTTAGGCTACGACATGGGTGAGTTATATGCTAAATTCTACATGATATTTTACATATTAGATGCAAGTTTGCACCATTGCTATGATGCATAAATCACATACGCATGTTTCTATAAATATATGAGTTTGGGGTATGAATCATGTTATGCAAGTCTAGGATTATTGCCTATGCAAGTTTACACCTTTGGATGTAGATCTATGACATACATGATTTATGCAAGTTCACACCTTTAGATTTGTATCCATGGCATATGTTGTTTATGCAAGTTGTAACTTTGGCCTATGCAAGTTTTAGATGTAGAACATCATTCACATATGCAAGTTCATCCCTATGTTCAGATCTATGTTTTAATTATGTGTACATTGTGATGTTTTCTCTTTATTCCATGAGTTAGACTATTCGAGTCTAACGTATATTTTACGTTAAACGAACAAACGTACAACGTAGGGTAAAGGGGATAATATTAAAAAGATTTAATTGGCATAAATGCCTTAAGAGGCATAAAATATAACTGTGGTGAAAATTTGTATGATTTTTCATACCATAAATGGATGGACATAATTGAGTCAATTATGGACATCGTTAAATTTGGAATTGATTGATAATTTGAATAGGGAAAGTAATTCAAATTTGGGGAATGATTAATTAGGAGAAATTAATCATCTAAGACACGAGGTTAGGCTCTTTTTTGGTGTAAGACCGCCCGGACCCGCCCGGCAAATCCAGATACCACAAATGCTAGTCTAATGTGAGAGGTCTTAGGCATAAATTAAATATGTAACAATTGTAAAGACACGAGGTCAGGCTCTTTTGTGGTGTAAGATTGCCCGGACCCGCCCGGCAAATCCAGCTGCCATAAATGCCAGTCTAATGTGAGAGGTCTTTATGAGGTTACGGTCTTAATGAATTAAGAAAAACTTGACCAGATAAACATGTAGTGGACATGAGGGGGTTAAGTGGGTGCCTTGGGTGGCATGTGGAATCTAGTGGGTGCCTTGGGTGGCATTTGGAAATACGATTAGAAACACTTAACCAAAATTGAAACATGTAATTGAAACATGAATAAGAAGTGGTTAAGCGGGATGTACTAGAGGGGACCAAGCTTAGGTGGTTAGCTTGTGTCAAGTGATGGGGGCCCATTTCAACCAGTAACCCATACGTATCTTTGTGGGCTCGACCCAAGTCGAGGACGGGACACGCATACTGGGCTTGACTGTAAGAGGCCAAAACGGGTTAGCAGTGGCAACGCAAGCCCAACGGTTTCATATGCGTGTGTGGACTCAGGCTAGTAGGTAAGACGTTGTTGCATCGTGTAGTTATAAGCCGTACATTCCTTGCGTGGTATAAGGTTTCCATATTGGGGAGTGATACACCCCACTGTGGGACCTGCACAGGTATCTACGAGTTAGGGAGCCGATCGCTTGGGGGTAGTGGGTACACCTAGTGGAGATAGGGGCAGGCGACACCTATGAAGGCAGTTAGGGGTGCACGAAACTACAAATATCATTATTAAGTTCTGTAGGCGGGATCAACCTTAGGGTGACTAGTGGTGGTGCAGTATACTAGTGGTGGTGCAATATAGCAATTATCCTTTAGTGTTGGTGTAGTTTAGTAATTATCTTACAGTGGGTTAGGAGCGCTTTAACGATATCGTTGTTCATCTTGTTTCCTTATTTACTCTGCCATATTCAATGGTTCATGGTCATTTCCTTATTTTTCAACTTATGCCTTAGCCTAGTTACTTTGTTAATTATATTGTTAAAATTATCGCACTCGCCAGACTTTATGTCTGACCCCCTTTAGTCCAGTTAGCTGCCTGGCTAATGAAGGATGAGGCCTCGTTTTGGTGGTAGGTCACTAATGGGGGACGTCCAGTCGATACATGGCTAGATTTTAGGCAGAAGTTTGAGGCGAAGTTTCTCTCTCGGGCTGAAGAGAATTTATACATGGAAAGGTTTTTGGCACTGAAGCAAGGGAATTTATCGGTGAAAGAGTACGTCAACAAATTCAACCAATTGGCAAGATTTGGCTTGGACTTGGTGAATACTCCAGAAAAGAAGGCTCTAAGATTTGTTAAGGGTTTAAACGAGCCGCTTCATGGGTTAGATATGACCCACATTCCCATGGGGGCTACCTTCGAGAGACTAGTTGATATGGCGCTCATGCATGAAGAGGAGAAGGGCGCCAATGCTAATAAGGCACCCGAGAAGAAAGTGGATCAAAAGAAGCCGCAACAACAACAACAGAACAAGAAAGGTGGCAAAGGCAACAATGCTAAGGGAAAGAAAAGATGCTTTAACTGTGGGACACCCGACCATCTAAGCAAAGATTGTAGGAAGAAAAAGAAGACTGGTTGTTTCCACTATGGCGAGGCGAGACATCTTATTAAGGACTGCCCAAAGAAAGGGCAGAGGGCAGGGTCTACCTCGGGAGGACAGGTGCAAGCTCTTATGGCACCGGGACAGGCAAGGGGACAAGTTCAGGCTCTCGTGGTCCCACCGCTGCAAGAACGAGGTAGAGCAATTTCCGTTGGAAGTTTAGTTTTTCTGTTTGATCATCCTATCCGTACTTTATTCGATTTTGGCGCACCACATTCGTTTATTTCTACATCATTAGTTGAAACACTGCACCTTGATACTAGTCTAGTTACTGATTCCTTAGTAGTCTCAAATCCTATTGGTGGTTCGGCTCATCTTTCTATGATTTGTCGAGATTCGAGAGTGTTTATCTTGGGCGTTGAGTTTGAGTGCAACACTTTTGTTCTTGGCTTCATGGGCTACGGTTTAATTCTAGGTATGTTTTGGCTAACTAGATATGGGGCCATCCTAGATTGTGAAAGAAGGGTAGTTAGATTGTTGACTCGTTTTGGAAAGACCCTTGATATTTCTTGTGAACCTAGAGGTCCAGTAATGCTTAGCTACCTAGAATCCCTTGACGCATCCGATGATGATTTACATTCTGTTCCCATAGTCCATGAATACGCTGATGTCTTCGATGAGGTGAGGGGTTTACCCCCAAAACGTGAGATAGACTTTCAGATATATCTAGTAGATAATGCAAAGCTAGTTGCATTACCGGTGCGCCACATGGCTCCAAGAGAGAGAAGAGAACTCAGTAAGCAAGTGAAGGAATTGCTTGAGAAGGGGTTCATCAGACGTAGTATATCGGAGTGGGGTGCTCCAGTAGTATTTGCCACGGAGGCGGATGGGTCCCTTAGATTTTGTGTGGACTATAGAGAACTTAATAAGCTTATTAAGAAGAATAGACACCCACTGCCGAGGATTTACGATCTCTTCGATCAGTTAGTTGGCGCCTCAGTGTTTTCGCAGTTGGACTTAACAACTGGTTTCCATCAGTTGGGAGTGGCTGAGGATAGCATAGACAAGACTGCCTTTAGGACTCCAGACGGTTTCTTTGAGTGGCTTGTGATGCCTTTCGGTTTGACAAACGCCCCCGCATACTTTGTTGACTTGATGAGTAGGGTGTTTAGGGAGTACCTTAATAGATTCGTGGTGGTCTTTGTGGATGACATCTTGGTCTTTTCTAAGAGCAAGGAAGAGCATGCCCTACATCTTAGGGAAGTATTGGAGACCCTTCGAGCGCATAGCCTTAAAGCTAAATTTTCTAAATGTCACTTTTGGAGGAAGGAAGTGCGATTCTTAGGGCACGTGGTTTCCAAAGAAGGGATAGCTGTGGATCCCGCGAAAGCAGTGGCCATCCAAGATTGGAAGGTTCCTAAAAATGCTACAGAGGTGAGGAGTTTCTTAGGGTTGGCTGGCTACTATAGGAAGTTTATCAAAGACTTCGCAAAGATATCAGCCCCATTAACACGCTTGACGAAGAAAAACTTAGTTTTCACCTTGGACGTAGATTATGATGATGCATTCCAACGTCTAAAGAGAGCTTTGACCACAACCCCAGTCTTAGTGTTGCCAGATGGGAGTAAGCCATTTACCATTTATACCGATGCTTGTGGGACAGGACTAGGCGCAGTCTTAATGCAAGAGGGAAGGGTAATAGCCTATAGTGGAAGGCATTTGAGAGTGCATGGGAGAAATTACCCTACACATGACCTAGAGTTGGCCGCTATTGTCTTTGCGCTTAAGTCCTGGCGTCATTATCTTCTTGGCGAGAAATTCGAATTATTCACTGACCACAAATCGCTAAAATACTTATTCTCTCAGTAGGACTTGAACTTAAGGCAGCAAAGGTGAATGGGATTCTTAGCACCCTACGACTTCGAGATAGCATATACCCCTGGCAAGGGTAACGTGGTGGCAGACGCCTTAAGTAGAAAGAGGTTGTCCTTGAGTCCGTTGTTTGTTGAGCGGCGAAGCTTAGAGTTCATCTCTACATTTGACTTTAAACCTTCCATTGACTTTGTACCCGGTTTGCTAGCATCCTTAGAGGTCAGACCTACGCTTTTGGGATGGATTGGCGAGGCACAACGAGACGACCCACGGTTGGTTGAGTTAGTAGAAAAGCTCAAAAGAGGGGAGTCATCGAGCCATCTCCGTAGGTATACCCTAGATGATAAGGGTTGGTTACGTAGGGACGGTAGACTTTGTGTACCACAGGAGGAGAACTTGAGGAAGACCATCCTTGATAATGCACATCGTTCAAAGATGACCATCCATCCCGGCGGGGACAAGATGTATATGGACATGAGACAAGTTTACTTTTGGGCTGGTGGATTGCTTCACCCATTGGAGGTCCCACAATGGAAGTGGAAAGTGTTTCGATGGACTTTGTTGACGGATTACCAAGATCGAGGAAGGGTAACACGGGCATTTGGGTCGTGGTAGACAGACTTACTAAGAGCGCCCATTTCATTCCGGTGAAGAGTAGGAGGACTGCTCCATGGTTAGCCTCCGTATACATTTGAGAAATAGTTCGTTTGCACGGTGTTCCTTCTAGCATAGTGAGCGACTGCGATCCTATCTTTACTAGCGAATTTTGGAAGAGCTTGCAAGAGGCAGCAGGGACTCAGTTAAGTTTGAGCACCGCATATCATCCTCAGATGGATGGCCAGACAGAGAGGGTGAATCGTATTCTAGAGGACCTATTGAGGTTGTGTGTCTTAGATTTCGGAGGTACATGGGAGGAACATCTTCCGTTGGTGGAGTTCGCATATAATAACAACTTTCAGTCTAGCATTGGCATGGCACCGTTCGAGGCTCTTTATGGACGGCCATGTCGTTCGCCTACATGTTGGTGGGAGTCTACAGATAAGATCTTACATGGGCCCAATATGATTAAAGAGACTTCAGAAAAGATCGATTTGATTCGAAGGAGGATGAAAACGGCGCAAGATAGGCAGAAATCTTATGCGAACAAGAGGAGGATAGATCTTGAGTTTGATATTGGGACATGGTCTTTGTCAAGGTGTCTCCATTACGGAACGTCAGTTAGCACCAAGGTTCGTAGGGCTGTTCCTATTAAGGAGAGGATTGGGCAGATGGCGTATAGAGTGGAGTTGCCCGAGAGACTTAGTGGCGTACACGATGTATTCCATGTGTCACATTTGAGGAAGTGTTTGCACGAGACCGCGGAAGTGGTAGAGCCGAGCTTGCTTAGAGAGGTGGAGATAGAGCGTGATGCGACAATTCAGCTAGCTCCTACGTGCATTCTTGGGTCAGAGGTTAAGAAGTTGAGGACTCGAGAGGTCAAGCTAGTCAAAGTGCAATGGGGAGATGATGAGAGCAACGCTACTTGGGAGACGGAAGGGAAGATGCGTTCATTATACCCTTTTCTTTTCGAGGGTATGTCTTTTAGTTTCTCCTTTATCGCTTACCTTATACTTATCTTATCTTTCGTATGTCCTCTCGTTAGTACCTTTGACCTTTAGATAGGGTAGTCCTATGATTGAAACATGTGTTTGAGACATGTTATGTATGATGGATGCATGTGGATGCAAGTGTTTGCTAGTGGTTGCTCGTGGATGCATATACACACACTTTAGGCACTAGATCGGCTCAGTCACTTCATATTGCATATTGCATATAAATGTGTGTGCATATTTAAGCTATTGGATGTATAATGGTTGTGCTATCATATGGATGTTGCATTTTGGTGAATGGTTGTGCACACATGTAGAAATAATATGTATCGATAGGGTTCTTTCGCATACATAATGGACGCATGACACTATCATGGTTTGCATTAAGGAGGTCAACTGAATCAGTAGACCGCCTGATTTTGCATTAGATAAAGAACATATACACGCACTTTTTGCATATGTTTATACAACATTAGAAATTCTATAAGGACAATGGATGCCTGTGTTTGATGGTTGAGTAGATGGTTGTTTGGATGTTAGGATATGCATTCTCCTTAACTTGGAGATTTCGGGGGCGAAATCCTTGAAGGAGGGGAGAATGTAACACCCTGGATTTTTGAATAATCGAATTAACTAAATTAAAGAATAAATGTTTTGCATTGTTCTAAGGTTTGTAAGCAAAAGACTTAGTAACTCATTTGGTTGGAACATGTGACTTGCATACAAGAGGTACAAAGTTCGATCCCCGCCAACGCCATATTTTTGTTTTAGGGGAATGGCTAAAAAGCGGCTTAGTGTGAACGCGGTTCAAAAAGTAGTTTAGTGTGAAAATGGTTAATTAGGAAGATATATATATATATATATATATATAAAATTAAAATAAAACACAACCTAAAATTTAAGAAAAAAAATTCAAAACAGCGGAAGCGGGAAGGCAAAACACCCAACCGACCTATTTTATGGGTCGACCCAGCGGGGTTTGGAATTGGAATTGGTTCCATCGGCCCTAAATGGTCTATGATGAAATTTTATGTTTTAGTGCTTAGGTGGCGATTTCTGGTTGGTCCGTTGAGATCATTTCTTGGTTTCTAAGGCCTAGATGGATCCTAGAGTGATCTGACGGCTTAAATTAATTCAAAGCTCTATAAAAAGACCCATAGACTCAAACCCTAAATCAGAATTAAAACTAAAACTATGGTCGTCATGCTGTCGTCTTGAACCCTAGAATAGCCGCCACCAATCAGAGAGGAAGAACATCAAATCAAATCAGTTCTATTCAACCCTAACAACGAATCTTCTTCAAAGGAAAGCTAATTCAACTTCAAAAATTAGAATTCAGAACTCAAGACCGCCTTTGAGTTGTGAGTTCGATAGTTTTAGTAAAATAATTAGTAATTTAATTGGATTAAGTTATGATGCAGATTGTGTGGATGTGATGTGAATTATTGATCACATGTTGTAATTATGTTGCAGAATTGTGTTGAAATCTCTATGACGTTTTGTTGTGATGCCATCATATATGATGTAAAGTTATGTTGCTATCTTCTATGTTGTAATTTTATATATAACCAAATCATCATGTTTCATATGCTAGTTTGGTGATGTTGATTCATATGATAAATCATATGTATGCAAGTTTAGATTTTTATTTAAACATGAATCATATACAAGTTGGGTAAAATTATATGTGACCTTACATGGTCATGACATCTAGTTTATGTGAAAATTTGATTAAAAGTTAGGCTATGACATGGGTGAGTTATATGCTAAATTCTACATGATATTTTACATATTAGATGCAAGTTTACACCATAGTTATGATGCATAACTCACATATGCAAGTTTCTATAAATATATGAGTTTGGGGTATGAATCAGGTTATGCAAGTTTAGGGTTATTGCCTATGCAAGTTTACACCTTTGGATGTAGATCTATGACATACATGATTTATGCAAGTTCACACCTTTAGATTTGGATCCATGACATATGTTGTTTATGCAAGTTGTAACTTTGGCCTATGCAAGTTTTAGATGTAGAACATCATTCACATATGCAAGTTCATCCCTATGTTTAGATCTATGTTTTCATTATGTGTACATTGTGATGTTTTCTCTTTATTCCATGAGTTAGACTATTCGAGTCTAATGTATATTTTATGTTAAACAAACAAATGTACAACGTGGGGTAAAGGGGATAATATTAAAAAGATTTAATTGGCATAAATGCCTTAAAAGGCATAAAATATAATTGTGATGAAAATTGGTATGATTTTGCAAACCATAAATGGATGGACATAATTGAGTCAATTATGGACATCGTTAAATTTGTAATTGATTGATAATTTGAATAGGGAAAGTAATTCAAATTTGGGGAATGATTAATTAGGAGAAATTTATCGTCTAAGACACGAGGTTAGGCTCTTTTGTGGTGTAAGACTACCCGGACCCACCCGGCAAATCCAGATACCACAAATGCCAGTCTAATGTGAGAGGTCTTAGGCATAAATTAAATATGTAACAATTGTAAAGACACGAGGTTAGGCTCTTTTGTGGTGTAAGACTGCCCGGGCCCGCCCGGCAAATCCAGCTGCCACAAATGACAGTCTAATGTGAGAGGTCTTTATGAGGTTACGGTCTTAATGAATTAAAAAACACTTAACCAGATAAACATGTATTGGACATGAGGGGTTTAAGTGGGTGCCTTGGGTGGCATTGTGGAATCTAGTGGGTGCCTTGGGTGGCATTTGGAAATACGATTAGAAACACTTAACCAAAATTGAAACATGTAATTGAAACATGAATAAGAAGTGGTTAAGTGGGATGTACTAGAGGGGACCAAGCTTAGGTGGATAGCTTGTTTCAAGTGATGAGGGCCCATTTCAACCAGTAACCCATACGTATCTTTGTGGGCTCGACCCAAGTCGAGGACGGGACACGCATACTGGGCTTGACTGTAAGAGGCCAAAACGTGTTAGCGGTGGCAACGCAAGTCCAACGGATTCATATGCGTGTGTGGACCCGGGCTGGTAGGTAAGACGTTGTTGCATCGTGTAGTTATAAGCCGTGCATTCCTTGCGTGGTATAAGGTTTCCATATTGGGGAGTGATACACCCCACTGTGGGACCTGCACGGGTATCTACGGGTTAGGGAGCCGATCGCTTGGGGGCACTGGGTACACCTAGTGGAGATAGGGGCAGGCGGCACCTATGAAGGCAGCTAGGGGTGCACGATATCATTATTAAGTTCTGTAGGCGGGATCAACCTTAGGGTGACTAGTAGTGGTGCAGTATACTAGTGGTGGTGCAGTATAGCAATTATCCTTTAGTGTTGGTGTAGTTTAGTAATTATCTTACAGTGGGTTAGGTGCGCTTTAACGATATCGTTGTTCATCTTGTTTCCTTATTTACTCTGCCATATTCAATGGTTCATGGCCATTTCCTTATTTTCCAACTTATGCCTTAGCCTAGTTACTTTGTTAATTATATTGTTAAAATTATCGCACTCGCCAGACTTTATGTCTGACCCCCTTTGTTTCCTTCTCTTTCCTTCCTTTCCCCCTCAGGTGCTCAGGTTGGGACTAGCACCAGTGGAGCTTGATCTTGGACTGCTTTTAGAAGATTGCTTGGATCGCTGGAGTAAAGTTCAGCTTCTCTTTTATTTATGGCTATTTTGATGTTGGGGATTATATATTTCAGTTTATGTACTGTTGATAGTCAAGATGGATATTATGTACTTTGACTCTGGTTTTTGATGATGTAAGCAAACATATGTGTTTTCCGCTGTAATGAAATAAAGTTTTAAATCTTTGAGTACTATTTATATCTGTCTTGTTGTTAAGTTTCTGTTCTATACTTACTTAAAACGCTCCATAGAAGTTAATGCATTCCCTTTGTGAGTGACATTAATGGACGTGGGGTGTTACAACATTCATACACATATTAACAAATCTTAATATTATTAAATAAATATTATTTACAACATCATTCTTTATTAATTAATAACATAAATAAAAATTAAAACTAAAGAAAATTTGATACTACAACATAAAAATAAAAATCCAAACTAATTATACATGATTTCAATGCAAAAATATAATTTAATATTCGAAAATCTCTTGAACGTGTTAAACATTTAAAGTTACTAACAATATAATTCACACGCAAAGCATAAGTCACAATCACGTGCGAAGCGTGTGACACAACTCCCAGGATATAATAATTCATATAACTATTTAATCACATTTTTTAGCTAAATTATGTGAGTTCGTATAAATTTTAATTTTTACGTTGCAGCATTAAAATTTTAATAGATTTTCATTTATATCGTTAATAAGTAAAATGAAAAACCTTTTTTTAAATAAAATGATTTGATAATATTTGTAGACGATCATTTCAGACTTATAAAAGAAGTTTAATGGCTATATCTTTATTTTAAGTGATTATATTTTATAGAAGAACATTTTGCAATTTTAAGGAAATTTTAATTGTTAGACCCCTGATATTAAATTTTGATAATATATTATTGGTAGTTCAGATTGACGTATGCAAGTTTCTAGAGCAACCATTGAAATAAAGTTCTAAATAGTCTAGTTTTGAAGAACTATACATATATGAATATCAAGGAAGTCTATGATAATACCAAAATTAGCGCTTTTAAAACAACTATTAATAAAAGTTCTTTACATATGGGAAGTGCTACAAATTTGATCTGTTATGAATATAGAAGGGATTATTTTGGACTCTCTCATAATGAAGCCAAAGAAAAACCAATGAGCCTTGCAATGTTGTTTTCTCTTTTTCTATATAGTCTATGTGTAACACCCCACCTCCGTTAAGGTCACTCCCAAAGGGAATGCCTTAACTTTGATGGAGCGTTCTAGTAGACAGAACAGAATATTACAAGACAGATAAGTAGTACTTGAAAAATTATAACTTTGTTACAGCAGAAGAAGAAATAAGTTTGGTTACATCTTTCAAAATCACAATTCCAAAACTCAAGCAACATTTATCAGTCTTATACAAAATCCTTCAGAATGTAAAGTTTCAAAGCCATAATCCCCAACATAAACTGCCATGAAAAGAAAGAGTCAAAGCCAAGCAATACTCCAAGCACTTCAAGCAGAGAGAATCAGAATCAAGCTCCTATGTTTCCACCCTGAGCACCTGGGGAGGGGGGGGGAACGGAAAGAAAAGGGGCGAAAACGAACGAGGTCAGACATAAAGTCTGGCGAGTCCAGTGACTTCCAGCATATAAACAGATAATATTATCATGACATATAAATAAAGCTGGATGAGAGATTACATCAACAGGAATAACAGATATACTTTAAGTTAACAGAAGAAACAAAATGATGTAAACCAAGTTATGTTCCTAACTTACATCTTACTTCTCTACACTAATAATAGTTTAGCAGGGTTAGGTGTTACCCTAATGTCTAAACTGAAACAGAATCAAAACAGAATAATCTATACAGAAACATAATGTTAGTAATGGGCATTCACCCCCAACAGACAGAAGGTAAAGAACCAAAATACTAATAATGGGCCTTTACCACCCCAACAGACAGAAGGTACGGAAACATAATACTAATAATGGGCCTTTACCACCCAACTAATGGGCCTTTACCCCCTGAACAGACAGAAGATACGGAAACAGAATCGGAAACGGAATAAGAGACGGGAACAGAATAATCGCTACGGAAACAAAATGTTAGAATTAGGTGTACACTAGTAATGGGCCTTTACCACCCCAACAGACGGTACCACGCAAAAACAGACAGGTGTTACCACCCAACAGAAATAGACGGTACCAACAGAAACAGACAGAACTAAGTGTACCCTAAGTCCTACCCCAAGCGATCAGCTCCCTTATACATAAATACCCTGTGTCGGCCCCACAGTAGGGTGTATCACTCCCTAAAGTGGCAACCTATTGGCACAGACCTATTTACAGATGTCACGGTGTCTTACATCCTCAAAGAAGACCGGATCCATGCACGCACATGACCCGATTGGAACGCACCATCAACACCCCTCGCCATTATCAGAATGAACCGCTTATAATTAGTTCAGTAAGCGTGCCCGGACCCCTACATAGCGTGGGGTCAAATTTTTTGATACCAGAAAGGGTTACTAACTAATATGGGTCCCAAACAACAGATGACACAAGTATTTCCCCTCCTAACCTTGTGTCCCCAGACTAACAGATTTCAGATTAACTTGTTTACAAGTTTCAGACATACAGAGTTCAGGTTTACTAGTTCACAGATCAGACAATCAAGTTAACAAGTTCTCAGACTAACGGATCAGATGTACAGTTTTAACAGACTTACATATTGTCTAACTTTATATTGGGCCTACAGATTCACGAAATGGGTTAGTTAAATTCATCAATCCAATTTGTTTAACCCTATCCACCCAACACATTTTACACATCATATTTATCTCAGATTTGCATTAATTAAATATTAATGCATAGACCTCTCACATTAGGTCGGTAGCTTGTGGCCGCTGGATATGCCGGGCGGTTCCGGGTAGACTTCTGCCACAAGCCAGACCTAACCTCGTTACTAAGCATATTTTAGTTATGCATACAACCTCTCACATTAGACTAAAAGTTTGCGGTCGCTGGTTAAGCCGGATGGTTCCGGGCAGGCTTCTACCGTAAACGGAGTCTAACCTTATGTCATAGCCACTTTATTCCATTATAGAAAATATCAGACTAATTATGTCCATTTAGCTGATTTAACTTCTTTACAAGTTACGGCAGATTATCCAAAGTTCTATTAACATGTTTTGCTCAATTTTAGATCGAGCCTCCAAATTACAATTATTCAGCTTTCAACAGATTAAGCAATTCAACAGATTTAGAAGATAACAGATCTAGCAGATTAGAAAATTTAGCAGTTTAGCAGAACAGGCAATTCAATAGATTTAACAGATTCGGAAATTCAGCAGATTAACAGATTTAACATTTCTTAAAAATTATATTTACATATCTTGCATAATCATAAATTTAGCCTAAACTTACATGCTCAAATCATGGCCTTAATTCATAATACAATATATGCCCCCAATTTTTCATTAAACTTTGCACAGTACAGAACACTCTCTAAAAGCCCCAAATCATGATATGAATTATGCCAAATTATTGCCTTTAATGCCAATATCCAAAATCATATTTTGGCACATTCACATTAATAGTTATCATCTTTTATTATAGGTCCTTACGTCTAAGTTTCATATTCCTTTTTCAATTCATGAATCGTTATATAAAATATACCCAAAAATCTAGATCTTTAAATTATATCCTCTCAAAATTAGATCTTAATTTTTATATGCATTATGTCCCCAAGTTTCAAGTCATATGTTATCATTCAATGATTCATCATCTTCCAAATACAGAGTATGCACATATCTAGATCTAATTTACAACATATGTCCTTCTCTCAAATCAGTCACAGATCAGTCATGTCCAATTATGCATTATTCATTATTTACTCCAAAATTTAGCGTTCGTGCGTTAATCTCTTATGAGATTTGGCGTAGGCTCGTAGTAGCCTGGCTATAGAACAAAAAAAGAAAGAAAGAGAATAGGCACAGAAAAACAGATCTGATAGATAAGAATATGCATAAGCTCAGATTCAGATTTATAGCCATGTCAAGATCATAATTAAAGTTCATATCTGAAAATAACTGTACTCACAAAAAGGGAACGATTCTTGTATTCTGGAATCTATATTCTGACAGTGAATAACTCTCCTTTGGCGTAAACTATCGACTAGATTAGAAAATAGTTGTTCACTTTTAATTCTATTCAGATTGGAAGAAGATTCACTAGCTCTAGCTTAGATTTCAGCAGAGTAGCGACGCCGTTATTTTATTTTAATTAGAATAGAGGCAGAGTATAGGAAAAATGAAATTGTGTAGAGAGAAAGTGAGGTTTGGTGGGTGTTTTTATAGGAGAATAGGGTGATTTAGAGCCTTCAGATCAGTCCAGAAGTTATCAGAACCACCCAGCTCGAAGACAGGTCATCCAGCCACTCAGAAGAAGACACATCATCACAGAACACTCCAGAATTCTGTGCTGGATCGGCATGGGCGCACCTGGCAGGTGCGCCAGTGTATTTTTGTACTGGCGCACTTCACAAGTGCGCTAGTGTATTCTGGCTTGTTTCCGGTTTTTCTGCCTAACTTCGTTCGTCCATATCTTCTTAATACGGTATCCGTTTTACGCAAACTCGGACTCTATCTCAAGCAGAATTTCGAGACGAACGCAATTGTGCAACCGGTTTCCCATAATTCTTCTCCTAAAACTAAGTATACTTTAATTTGTTACTTATACATTCACAAAAAATACGGGGTGTTACATTCTCCCCTCCTTAAAGGATTTCGTCCCCGAAATCTTCAAGTTAAGAAGAATGTGTCCTACCATCCAATCATCCACCTACTCAACCATCATCCACAAGCATCCATTGTCCTTAGAAAACTTCTAATGTTGTATGAACATATGCAGAAGTGTGTGTATATGTCTCTTATCTAATGCAAAGATCAGGCGGTCTACTGATTCAGTTGACCTCCTCAATGCGAACCATGTTGGTGCCATGAGTCCAATTATGTATGCAGGAAATCCTATTTGATACACATCATTTCTATATGTGTGGATAACCATTCATCCAAATGCAACATCCATGTGATAATTCAATCATTTTGCATCCACAAAAATTGAAAAATGCGCACACATTCATATGCAGTATGGGAGTGTTTTTGAGCCAATCTAGTGCCTAGTGTGTGTATATGCATCCACGAGCAACCACTAGCAACCACTTGCAACCATCAAACATAACATGTCTCAAACACATGTTTACACCCATTAGTTTCTACCTAGAGGTCGAAGACTCGATCGATAGGATACAGCTGAGTGATAGAAGCAAGTACGATTAAAACAAGAGCTCTGTTCCTATTAGACATCAGTTAAGAAAGTAATTCCCTAAGTATCAACCCCGAAGACCGAAATCAACATCAGATTGACACCCAGTGAATTACTCCCATTAAACAATGCCAAACTGGAAATCTACTTCACGCTTCGAGTAAAAACCCCTAACCTTATCAGAAATATTCAGATACTTACAGACTACTGGTATAGATCAGATTATCAAATGAATCTTAGGAAACCAAGCATGATAAAAAAAACCCAGAATGTATGCGTCATAGTCAACTTAACGCCTAACACAGATACCCTCAAACCCCAACTTATCACAAACAGATGAGTCATAACCCTTATGGGTTTGGGTCTACAGCGGGATCAGAAGCAAGACTAGTATTAAAGTGCAGAGTATCAATTACAGATTCAAAATGCCAGAATCAGAAAGAGTTTTAACTCAACAATCAGATAAGGAAATTAAACCATCTACAGAATTTTTTTTCCTATTTCTATCCTATCCACCAGCCTCGAGGGTATTCGCCTACCCTCCAAAAGTAGGTTCTGCCATTTGCCCTTGCCTTCTGGGGCAATCCTTGATCAGATGTCATGTCTCATCGCACTGAAAACAACTAGTCTTCTTACATGTTAACATGTCTTTCTCTAAAGTAGCACCCATCGCGCGGAAAACCCTACGTTGCTCGAAAGAGGATTAGCCATAGGTGAAATTACTGCGGCTACAGATGGAAGTTAGGCACTTCTTTGCCCTTCGACAGACGCCGTAGTCTCATCATGCCTACAGAACCATGTCGCGATGAGGTTGCCCCCCAGAAAGCCAGGAGCCTCGGAGACTCAGAAAAGAAGGAAACAAGGATTAAACAGAAAATCAAAAGATAGATATATGGCTTTGGGGACTATGTTTTTCCAAATAAATTCTACTTTTGAAAATACTTCCTTTTTAAAACCTTTTTGAAAATAGTTTTCAAAAACTTTTTATCAAATCTGGTAACCTTCAGCTCTGATACCGAGTGTAACACCCCACCTCCGTTAAGGTCACTCACAAAGGGAATGCCTTAACTTTGATGGAGCGTTCTAGTAGATAGAACAGAATATTACAAGACAGATAAGTAGTACTTGAAAAATTATAACTTTGTTACAGCAGAAGAAGAAATAAGTTTGGTTACATCTTTCAAAATCACAATTCCAAAACTCAAGCAACATTTATCAGTCTTATACAAAATCCTTCAGAATGTAAAGTTTCAAAGCCATAATCCCCAACATAAACTGCCATGAAAAGATAGAGTTAAAGCCAAGCAATACTCCAAGCACTTCAAGCAGAGAGAATCAGAATCAAGCTCCTATGTTTCCACCCTGAGCACCTGGGGGAGGGGGGGGGAACGGAAAGAAAAGGGGCGAAAACGAACGAGGTCAGACATAAAGTCTGGCGAGTCCAGTGACTTCCAGCATATAAACAGATAATATTATCATGACATATAAATAAAGCTGGATGAGAGATTACATCAACAGGAATAATATATATACTTTAAGTTAACAGAAGAAACAGAATGATGTAAACCAAGTTATGTTCCTTACTTACATCTTACTTCTCTGCTCTAATACTAGTATAGCAGGGCTAGGTGTTACCCTAATGTCTAAACTGAAACAGAATCAAAACAGAATGATCTATACAGAAATAGAATGCTAGTAATGGGCCTTCACCACCCCAAAAGACAGAAGGCACAGAAGCAGAATACTAATAATGGGCCTTTACCACCCCAACAGACAGAAGGTACGGAAATAGAATACTAATAATGGGCCTTTACCACCCAACTAATGGGCCTTTACCACCCCAACAAACAGAAGGTACGGAAACAGAATCGGAAACGGAATCAGAGACGGAAACAGAATAATCCCTACGGAAACAGAATGTTAGAATTAGGTGTACACTAGTAATGGGCCTTTACTGTAACACCCCACTCCCGCTATGATCACTCACTAAGGGAATGCCATAACATCGGTGGAGTATTTTAAGTGAATATAGAACAGAAAAATTACAACAAGACAGGTATAAGTAATACTTGAAAATTTTAAAACATCATTTCATTGCAGCGGAAAGTAAAACATGTTTGGTTACATCACAAAACCATAATAAGAGTCAAGTACAAAATATCCATCCTGATAAATAAAAGTACATAATCCCAATACATGAACTGATAGCCATAAAAGAAAGGGTAAGCTGAGCTCTACATCTATGGTCCAAGCTCCAAAAGAGAATAAAGCAGCCTGATCTAAGCCCACTCGTACTGGGCCCACTCTGATAACCTGAGGGTTGGGAAAAAAGATAAAAACAACGGGGTCAGACATAAGTCTGAGTGAGTCCTATAACCCTAACAATACAATCATTAAAGTAATTAGGGTATGATATAAACAAGGTACGGTACCTCTGGGGATAATGACTACACTAAGTAGCCAACTAAACACAGGATGTACTAAGATAACCGAAAAGACGCTTTTATCCTCCCAAAGATAATTACTGGATTACCCCACCCCAGATCTACCCACCCAAGGGTAATTCCTACACTGCACCACACCAGTCATTCCTAACTTAAAGGTTGATCCCACCCATGGACTTATAAAATTAACTTAATAGTTCTTGCGTACCCCTAGGTGACTAAGTAGACGCCACGGGGCCCTACAATCCACTAGGTGTACACACTACTCCCCATTCGATCGGCTCCCTAACGTAGATACCTGTGCTGGCCCCACCGTGGGGTGTACCATTCCCCAACGTGGCAACCTGATAAAACTAACGGTGCACGGCTTATATCTACACGATGCAACAACGTCTTATTTACCAGCCCGGGTCCACACATGCATATGAAACCCGTTGGTCATGCGTTGCCACCGCTAACCCATTTTGGCCTCTTATAGTCAAGCCCAATATGCGTGTCCCGTCACTCGACTAGAGTCGAGCCCACTAAGATACATTGGGATATTGGTTGAAATGGGCCCCCCACAAGCTACCACCTAAGCTTGTTATTTTATCTAGTGTATCCCACTTAACCCCTTTTATAATCATGCCCACCTACCTGTTAAGGTTTGGTTAAGTCATCTAATCATATATCAATTGCCACTTAAGGCACCCACTAGATTTCCACATGCCACCCAAAGCACTTACTTAACCCTTTACCCATGTTTAATTACATGTTCCTCTTTGGTTAAGTATTCTAATCGTATTTTCTATTGCCACCCAAGGCACCCACTAGATTTCCACATGCCACCCAAGGCACCCACTTAACCCCTCATGTCCCTCTACATGCTAATATGGTTAAGTGTTTCTTAATTAATTAATTAAGATCATGACCTCATAAAGACCTCTCACATTAGACCGTCTTTTATGACTGCTGGATATGCCGGTTGGGTCCGGGCAGCCTTACGTCATAAAAAGGGTCTAACCTTGTGTCTTTACTTTAATCACGTATTTAATTTGTGCCTAAGACCTCTCACATTGGGCTAACATTTGTAGCAACTGGTTAAGCCGGTTGGGTCCGGGCAGTTTTACGCTACAACTGAGTCCAACCTCGTGTCTTAGTCGATTAATTACACCTAATTAATCACCCTCATAATTTATATTAATTATCCCTAATTAATTAATCATGTTTTCCAGAATATGGGTAGACCTAACTCAATAGGTAAATTCCCAACTCCGTAGTATGGGTAGACCTAACTCAATAGGTAAATTCCCAACTCCATAATATGGGTAGACCTAACTCAATAGGTAAATTCCCAATTATGTCCATTTAATTTATGTTACTCTTAAGCATACCCATTCCACATCATTTTATTAACATGCATATTAACCCCATCGTTCCCCACGTAATTCGTTCTCGTAACGTGACATAATAAAAGGGAAGATTCATCACAAATATCATGGGTTTAACCAACATAGCTTATAACTTTATCATGGGTTCAAAAGGTGTCAACTTGCATTTATGAGCATACATTAAACCCAACTAGCATTTAACCCAAACTTGCATTATGCATATCATAAAAGAGACAACTTGCATATGAACTTGCACATAAACTTGCATATGAACTTGCATCATAACTTGCATATGAACTTGCATCATAACTTGCATATGAACTTGCATCATAACTTGCATATGAACTTGCATATGAACTTGCATCATAACTTGCATATGAACTTGCATCATAACTTGCATATGAACTTGCATCATAACTTGCATATGAACTTGCATAACATGCCATACTTAGAGACAAACTTGCATATATTATGCATATCATAAAAAGAGACAAACTTGCATAAAACCAAACACTTAGCATGCATAAAACCAAATACTTAGCATGCACAAAACCACATACTTAGCATGCACAAAACCAAATATTTAACATGCATAAAACCAAACACTTAGCATGCATAAAACCACATGCATAACTTGCATATCATGTTACATATAACTTGCATATACTCTCACATATAGTTTGCATAACATGTTACATATGCATAAATGTTCAACATAGTGTTTTGCATCATAAAACATGGCATTAAACTTGCATAAAACCAAACACTTAGCATGCATAAAACCAAATACTTAGCATGCACAAAACCACATACTTAGCATGCACAAAACCAAATATTTAGCATGCATAAAACCAAACACTTAGCATGCATAAAACCACATGCATAACTTGCATATCATGTTACATATAACTTGCATATACTCTCACATATAGTTTGCATAACATGTTACATATGCATAAATGTTCAACATAGTGTTTTGCATCATAAAACATGGCATTAAACTTGCACATAGCATAAAACTTGCAAAACGCATATCATACAAACTTGCATAAACACATTTATCCACAAACATAGCCATGTCTTATCACATCCTACCATAATCAATTTAACAATTGATTATTAAAGCTATAGGAACTCACCAAAACCAAGATTAGCAAACTTATGTAGTAGAACTAGTTGCTATACAAGAAGAAGATGATGATTTGAGGTTGATTAGCTTGCAACTTTCTTCATAAACTAGTGGAGGTTCCTCTCAAGTTTGATTTTGGCGGCATGGTGGCATCATTTCTATTTTTAGTATGAATTAGGGTAGTATTAGGGTGTATTTATAGATTAGGTGAGTGTTTTAGGCCCTTAGATTAACCCTAAATTAGATTAGGACCCTTAGATTTCGGAGCCTTCCAGAAACCAGCCCTAAGACCAAGCCCAAACCCCAAACTGGTGCACCCAACCACAGAACTCTCTAGAAACTGTGCAGGTTTCCTGGCTCGGCACCGGCGCACTTCCCAAGTGCGCCAGTGTAAAAATGTGTTGGCGCACTTCACAAGTGCGCCAGTGCATTTTTGTGTTGGCGCACTTCACAAGTGCGCCAGTGCATTCTGGCTTGTTTTCCGGTTTTTCTGCCTAACTTCGTTCGTCCATATCTTCTTCATACGGACTCCGATTTTCGAAAACTCAGACTCTATTTCGCGTATTTTTCCGAGACGAACGCAATGGTGCAACCCGTTTCCCCTAATTCCCACATCTGGGATTAGTTATTCTTTAATTTGTGAATTTTAGCATTAACCGAAATTCGGGGTGTTACATTTACCACCCTAACAGACGGTACCACGCAGAAACAGACAGGTGTTACCACCCATCAGAAATAGACGGTACCAACAGAAACAGACAGAACTAAGTGTACCCTAAGTCCTACCCCAAGCGATCGACTCAATACATAAATACCCTCTGTCGGCCCTACAGTTGGGTGTTTCACTCCCTAAAGTGGCAACCTATTGGCACAGACCTATTTATAGATGTCACGGTGTCCTATATCCTAGAGCATACCGGATCCATGCACGCACATAACCTGGTTGGAACGCATTAACACCCCTCGCCATTATCAGAATGAACCGCTTATAATTAGTTCAGTAAGTGTACCCGGACCCCTACATAGCGTGGGATCAAAGTTTTTGATACTACAAAGTGTTACTGACTAATATGGGTCCCAAACAATAGATGACACAAGTATTTCCCCTCCTAACCTTGTGTCCCCAGACTAACAGAATTCAGATTAACTTGTTTACAAGTTTCAGACATACAGAGTTCAGATTTACTAGTTCACAGATCAGACAATCAAGTTAACAATTTCTCAGACTAATGGATCAGATGTACAATTTTACCAGACTTACAGATTGTCTAACTTTGTATTGGGCCTACAGATTCACGAAACGGGTTTGTTAAATTCATCAGTCCAGTTTGTTTAACCCTATCCACCCAACACGTTTTAGACATCATATTTATCTCAGATTTGCATTAATTAAATATTATTTCACAGGCCTCTCACATTAGGTCGGTAGCTTGTGGCCGCTGGATATGCTGGGCGGTTCCGGGTAGACTTCTGCCACAAACCAGACCTAACCTCGTGTCTAAGCATATTTTAGTTATGCCTACGACCTCTCACATTAGACTAACAGTTTTCGGTCGCTGGTTAGGCCGGTTGGTTCCGGGCAGGCTTCTACCGTAAATGGAGTCTAACCTCGTTTCATAGCCACTTTATTCCATTATAGAAAATATCAGACTAATTATGTCCATTTAGCAGATTTAACTTCTTTACAAGTTATGACAGATTATCCAAAGTTCTATTAACATGTTTTGCTCAATTTTAGATCGAGCCTCCAAATTACAATTATTCAGCTTTCAACAGATTAAACAATTCAATAGATTTAGCAGATAATAGATATAGCAGATTAGGAAATTTAGCAGATTAGCAGAACAGGCAATTCAACAGATTTAGCAGATTAGCAGATTTAACATTTCTTAAAAATTCTATTTACATATCTTGCCTAATCATAAATTAAGCCTAAACTTACATGCTTAAATCATGGTCATAATTCATAATACAATATATGCCCCTAAATTTTCGTTAAACTTTGCATAGTACAGAACACTCTCTAAAAACCCCAAATCATGATATGAATTATGCCAAATTATAGCTTTTAATGCCAATATCCAATAATCCATATTTAGGCGCATTCACATTAACAGTTATCCTATTTTAATAAAGGTCCTTACGCCTAAGTTTCATATTCCTTTTTCAAGTCATGAATCGTTATATAAAATATACCTAAAAATCTAGAACTTTAACTTATATCCTCTCAAAATCAGATTATAATTTTTATATGCGTTACGTCCCCAAGTTTCAAGTCATATGTTATCATTCAATGATTCCTCTTCTACCAAATCATAGAGTATGCACAGATCTAGAACTAATTTACAACATATGTCCTTTTAACAAATCAGTCACAGATCAGTCATGTCCAATTATGCATTATTCATTATTTACTCCAAAATTTAGCGTTCGTGCGTTAATCTCTTATGAGATTTGGCGTAGGCTCGTAGTAGCCTGGCTATAGAACAGAAAAAGAAAGAAAGAGAATAGGCACAGAAAAACAGATCTGATAGATAAGAATATGCATAAGCTTAGATTCAGATTTATAGCCATGTCAAGATCATAATTAAAGTTCATATCTGAAAATAACTGTACTCACAAAAAGGGAACGATTCTTGTATTCTGGAATCTATATTCTGACAGTGAATAACTCTCCTTTGGCGTAAACTATCGATTAGTTTAGAAAATAGTTGTTCACTTTTAATTCTATTCAGATTGGAAGAAGATTCACTAGTTCTAGCTTAGATTTCAGCAGAGTAGCAACGCCGTTATTTTATTTTAAAAAGAATAGAGGCAGATTATAGGCAGAATGAAATTGTGTGGAGAGAAAGTGAGGTTTGGTGGGTGTTTTTATAGGAGAATAGGGTGATTTAGAGCCTTCAGATCAGTCCAGAAGTCATCAGAACCACCCAGCTCGAAGACAGGTCATCCAACTACTCAGAAGAAGACACGTCATCACAGAACACTCCAGAATTCTGTGCTGGATCAATATGGGCGCACTTGGCAGGTGCGCCAGTGTATTTTTGTACTAGCGTACTTCACAAGTGCGCCAGTGTATTCTGGCTTGTTTCCGGTTTTTCTGCCTAAATTCGTTCGTCTATATCTTCTTCATACTATATCCATTTTACGCAAACTCAGACTTTATCTCAAGCAAAATTTCGAGACGAACAGAATGACGCAAACCTTTTCCCTTAATTCTTCTCCTAAAATTAAGTATACTTTAATTTGTTACTTATACGTTCATAGAAACTACGGGGTGTTACACTATGTCACCATCTTTGAATATTCATTTCAAATGTGTATCTAAATTTTAGTTACTTATGTTCCAATTATTTGAACTATATTATGTATGAGACTTTTTGGTACATTCAAATAAAAGCCCATTATAAAATCATTAATTTTAATTTTCAACGTAGTTTGATAAAAAGAAAATGAAAATATAAAAAGAAAAATTGAATTTTTTTGTTGGAACGAAGTGTCGAAATTGTAACCTTATTTATTTCTAAGATTTTCATTTGAAATTGTATGTTAGCATTTGTACTTAGTGAGATTCGAATTTCTGACCCTATATTTACATATAAGGATATTTTTAAAATTTCATTCAATAAAATATAATAAATGTTTATAAAGAAAATTCCATTTTAAACTTTGGAATTTAATTATAAGTATTTTATAAACTTCGATAATAAATTTTAAAGTTAAAATTTTGATTTGAGAAATTTACTTGATAATCAAACTTGAAACAATGTTTGAAATAATTAAATGAATTTAGTATTTAAAGTTTTAAAACCGAATTGAAGTAATGATTAGAGTTGGAATTCTAGTTGTAAATTAATTACAATTTATACCAGTTGAATTTAAGATTGTTTTAAATGGAATTTGAAATCTGTTTTAAATGATAAATCGAATTTTAGAAATGTAGATATTCGGTTAGGATGAGATTATTATATTTAAATTGATTTAGATTACTATTTATGTTGAATATTTTATTTAAACTAAATTTATCTTACCAATTATTTTCATAACTATTATTTTTATAACTACTAAATTTTAATTGTTTTAATTAGTGAAATTGTAAGTATTTTTAGTAAACAAGTATATATGAGGATTATTTTTGAATTGCTTTGCGCGTGAAGATTGTTATATAACTCCTTTTATAAACAGAAGATTTTATAAAATGATTTTATGTCAAATTTAAAAATTTATATAACAATATTCTATTTTAAGCAATTCAAGTCTAATATATGAGGACTATTGTCGATATGAATCATTTGAAATGATGGGTTGTTACTATTTCTATTGAATGAAATATAAATTAAATTGAATATGAGTCAATTTGGTATGAGAATAATATATGGATATTTGTAGATAATGGAATTTTATAAATTAGATATTAACATTTTAAATTAATATAATTTCAAAGTTTCAGATTGATTGTTTATATATATATATATATAATACTATTGCTTTTGAATTTTTTTTTTCTTTTTACCTTCCTATTAATTTTATTCTCTCGCCCCATCCCTTTTCGAGGATGAAAAGTTTAAGGAGGCGAGAGTGTAACGACCTATAATATTCGCCATTAATTGAAGATTTTTATAATGTAACTGACCATTTTATTACATAATTAACTGAAATTTAATTAAAAAATTAAACAATAAATTTTCACTATGGAAGCTTGATATTTGTCATGCGTCCATCGAAATAAAGTAGGTGGTCAAGTTTCATCGAAAAATATGCAAGTTTTACAGTTGCATTAATATTCAGTTAAATCAGAACTCTAAAACTTAAATAAAATAAAATATTTTTGAAAGCTAAACATCCCAACATGAGAAAAAATATTTTGTTCGTTCTGAAGTTAACGGCCAAATTCAGACGTTTCTTGGTTCGTCAGAATTTTTCCATACAAATTAACCGCAGACCATCTTTAAAAATTGGAGTTTTGATAAGAGAGTTAGGACACTGATATCTATGTACCATCGCGTCTCACTCATCACGCTGATCACCGTGGTATATTCATTTTTGTATTTTGGCGTCCGACGGACGTCCGAATCAATAAGACAACATGACGTATCGGTAACTAACGTTGTGTCATTTTTGAGTTTTGTTTTCCAATGTGTATCTAATTGGAATATTGTCATGCTCTATTGTATTACTTTACCCTTCTTTCCCATATTTCATTGCCATATTCATGAAATTTTAATTCTTCTTGTCATGATCTTATTTTCTAGCTAATGTGTGTCTTGAGAAATGGCATATCATTCCACCGTTCACCATATTTTATATATAGACCGAAAACTTCTTGCACCTATTATTTTTTCTTCTTATAAAACTTGTACCTCCCAAACTCTTCCACCACTGCGTTGTCCACCTCCACCAGCTCCTCCCTCTCTCCTTCGGCCTTTCTTTCTCTCTCCTCTCTATTGTGAGTTTTCACATTTGAAAACAAAAACCGATGCAACCTTGTAACCGAAAACTCATGTACCACAGTTTCCCTTTATGCCACTGCATCAGTCATCGCCCTCCTACAACGTCACTACCCACTGCCTTTGATCCCATGCATAGCTCGCCTCCGACCAAACCAGACCTGCACGACCCCATGGCTCAACTTGAACCTCGTTGCACCTTTACTAATCTCTTCTGTTCGGATGGTGAAGGCTCTCCTATCATCTTGAATTGATGTGTTTAGTAGTGCCTTTTTTGGAATTGTTGGTTCTTATGGCTGATTGTTATAATAACCTTCCTCCATACTAAAACTTTAATGCATCAGCAAGGGAAAAACACTTCATTTACCATATGTTTCGAGGTTCAACCATCCATCGATACATTGACTTAGTTATTGGGGTGCAAAATAGAAGGGTTTGGTTGTATCGATATCGATGAAGTTATGAAATTATGCAAGTTTGAGTACACCATGTTGCATTTTCCATCCAGATTAGACCTTCACCCAAAGATACAATTGTTATATAGTTTTTTGTCTAGAATATCATGTGGTGAATGAAGAGGCACTCGAATCAAGTGCTCATATCTGAACTTGTGCGTATGTTTATCGTCCAGTTATCCACATTCGTGTTCTCAATTTCATCGTTCGTGCAATGATCAGAACGTGTCAGCATTTATTTGACAAGCTATGCAACAACAAGTTCAATGATCTGTCCATATCCAATTTGTTAAACTCCATTGTTGCCACGAAAAGTGAGATCAATTTCCACTCACGATTTACGTATCTTATTAAGTGAAATTTAAATATTAAATGTCCGATTGAAATGTTAGGTTATTTAGAACTATCGGGATTATATTTATGTAGTTGTGCACAATACGACACGACTGATACACCATATTGATATTTACACATAATACACATTTGACATGTATATCATATTATTCTGTGACATATGGATCCATTTGTTTATGCATGATATAATTGAAATTGTACACAATGCCGATAGGTGACACATGCACGACATGCTCCATGTGCACCTAATTTATTCATGTTATATTTAAGTGTTATATCACATTGCAAGTTCCCGTAAATAGGAAATCGTTATGGGTTGAATGATACGTTCCCGAACGGACATTAGAATAGGGACAAATCATTATTGATTGAAATGATAGATCTGAACGAGTTTTACTGGATTTGAAATATTTGAGATTTTATGGTTGAAACGATATACCTGGAATTTAATTTAAATGAATTAAAATGATATATATCCATATTACTTGACTATAAGGTAAAGAATTGTATACGAACACCGTTGATCTATTTTTAAATTCTAAAAATAAAACTGATTTCGAAGAAACTGAATTTTTGGAGTTTAATTTAGTATTTTCTAAACGGATACTTATATGTATTCTGATTTCAGAAATTTTATGAAAGCAAATTATATGTTTGGAAATTTAATTTATAAGTAAATATAGATTTAATGTATTAATTTAAAATTTTACATATATTTTATTTATCTACAATTTATATAATTTAATAAAATATAATAAACGTTTATAAAAAATTCCATTTTGAACTTTGGAACTTATATTAAAACTTCGATTTTTCATAATTATAGACATTTTATAAACTTTAATAATAAATTTTGAAATTAAAATTTTGATTTGAGAAATTTACTTGATAATTAAACTTGAAATGAAGTTTGAAATAATTTAATGAATTTAGAATTTAAAGTTCTAGAACAAATTTGAAGTACTGATTTAGAGTTGAAATTGTAGTTGTAAATTAATTATAATTTATACCAGTTGAATCTAAGATCGTTTTGAATGGAATTTAAAATCTGATTTAAATGATAAATCGAATTTTAAAATATGGGTATTTGGTTTGGATGGATTAATATACATAAATTGTTTTAAATTATTATTTATATCGAATATTTTACTTAAACTAAAATTTTCTTACAAGTTATTTTCATAACTATTATTTTTATAGATACTTAATTCTAATTATTTTATTTAGCAAAAGTTTATATTTATTTTTAATAAACAATTTTATATATCTAAAAATAAATTATTTTAATAAAAATCCTTTTATAAAACGTTTTATATCAAATTTAAACATCTATATAACTTTTAACTATTCTAAATTTATACCATTTTAACATATATTTTAGTATTTTAAATATAGCATATTCCCAATCCGATCCTTTAAACCCGAATTGTTTTACAATAACGTTTTAATCAAATATGATATTTGTGAAGTATGAACAAAAAATCAATTTAAAATTGATAATAAACCATTTAGGATATGAGATTTGAAATTTTGATGTTGATCCAATACATAATTTTGAAGTAAACGATTATTATGAAATCAATACTTGAAGTTAAATTGTTTTATGACACGTGAATATGAATTTAAATTTAATGACTATGGTATGAAATAAACATCTGGTTTTTAAAGAGATTGAGATCAGACATTGTCATACTCTCTGCCAATACCAAAAACCACATTAACAACTATATGCGTGGTGGAAAATCTAGAATGAAGCAAGTGAACGATGATGGATAGCCTTGATTTTTGGGTTATAATTAAAATGACTAGAACAGGAGCTACACCAAGACCAAGTGGATTCATTCCCCTTATCAAGCGTGCTTCTTCGAAACCATTCTATTACTTTTGTGTTTTGATATGGTTCGCACCTTTGATCTTTGGAGTGTGTCTCGAGGTGGGCGGTAGCTGCGGCTATGCGTTACCACCAGTCTAGTTCTGTAAATGGTGGAATTCCACCGTGGGTATTGACTGGAGTGCCTTGTCATATTTATCCTGATCACACCCTCTATGAGTTTGGTTCTTACCATACTTATGGAGTGCTCCTTGAGTATCCCATCTGTTTGGAGGGGCTTACAGTACTGCATAGACGATGGGAACATATAAATCGTGTAAGGGTAATATGGTAATCCCGCTTATGCTATTTTCATAATTTACTTTACTGTGGACACTATTATAATAACATATTATATTATATGTGTCTAATTCCGCGGATACTTAAAGGATGAAAATTCAAAACACCCTTTGAGTTCGATGCGTTTCATTTGGGCATGTCACTTGAGTTGATTCACTTAAGAATGTAAATCCTAACTTGAGTGTTTTTGTTTTACTTGGACGCTCGGGTCAGACCGAGTATTATAGCTATGAGAACACATCTTTCGAAGATGGTTACCGGTCATTTCTATTTATTGAGTTCTACTATTGTCTCATGTATTAATGAAATTTTATGTATTTAAATTCCCTTTTATTTGAAATGTAAACTTGGATGTATTAAATTACATATTTCGCTGTGAGGTATTGTATTATTCTATGTTTGTGATTCTATAATTGATTTATTTATTGTATATGCTAGGTATTGTCAAATTTGTATAATAACCTACTGTCTTGTATAATTCAAGTCTGACATGTAAGGATTATTGTCGATATGAATTATTTGATATGGTGGGTCATTACAGTTGGTATTAGAGTAAGGTTTTGTCAAATCTTAGCTCATGGAATAAAAAATCATAAGATAGGGTAGCAATACACTAGGTTGAATTGAATCAATTATAGAATCATCCATCCTTTCGAGCCTATCTTGTTACTTAGAAATTTTCCTTCAACTTGGATTCCTTTGAATTCAAATCTCTATCCTTGTTCAAAAATCCATTCTTGAGATCGTCCTATAAGAGAGCGTACTAATATATAAATATTATTTAATTTTGTTTTATAATGCGTACTAACTTGTTCCTTTAAGTATTTATGAATTCTGGTCGATGCATCTAGCTAACGTTATTGACAGGGATTCCTAAACAGTCGAATAAGACAGACCAACACAATTTAATTTTCAAATTGGTAGATTTTTTTCCAAGGAATCGATATATACATATATATATATATAAGTATCATTTACATTATTCATTTTATTTCATTATTATCATCATTGTCTAATTGGTCGATATTCCAACACTATTGATTACTTAAACGATATTATAAATTTAAATGATCTTAAGCTCGGAATTTGATAATTTAATTACTGAAAAGAGTGCTAGAGTAGGATCGAGTAATATGGAATAAAATGATTTAGTGAAAGCGTTGATAATGTGATATTAAGCAAATATGAACTAGCAGATTAAATGCAATATATAAAATAAACGACACCAAGAATTTTTGTACTGGTTTGAGCACCGTCCTACATCCAAACCCAGACTCCTTCTGGAATTTCACTAGCAACACCCTCACTTCACCCGGAGGAATAGGTCAACACACACTCGAGCAGCCGAATGGGATTTCACACCTTAGCAACCGACTTCAATAATACAACAATAGCTTTGAATTTTATGTGTGTTCTAAGTAACACGGATTAGTCACGATTTGAGTACATCTTTCAAATAATCTTATCCTCAAATAAATGATGCGTTTGTGAAGATTTGAAGGAAGAAGATTGATTTGAATCAAGAAGTAGGAAAATAAAATCAACAAGGCAATAAAAATAGTTTTGAGTGCTTTAAAATGCAAAGAATATAAAGAGAGTGTTAAATAGCTTTTTCATCCGGTTCCCAAATGCACACCAGACATGCTCGAATCAACACATCGCGTGACGCTACAGCCTGAAGTGTTGCCAAGAAGTTAAGGAAACAATCTTGGAAGAGATCATGCGAGCAGGAGCCTCGCAACTTCCCAAAACTACACTATATCCACGTTTTCATACCCCTATCTCATATCTGAAGCTTCGAACCTGGTTAATCGAGTCCCTTCCTTTTGGCTCCCCCTTCTTTTGTTTTCGGATCCCTCAACACATGCGAGCCTCAATTCCCTCACCTCCGCAAAGTTTTGAATCCCTCGAATAACAACATTTTCATATCCCTCCGCTTCGTAGCTGAAGCGCTCTTCCCCTGTAACATCTCGAATTTTTGGCGATTTAATAATTAATTTATTTAATTATTATAGTATATTAGTTGGTAATTTATATAGTTTGAATTCTAATATTTCAAATATTCAATTAATATAAATAATGTGATAATAAAATTTAATTCCGAAATAGTCAGAAATGGCTGGATTAGCAATATTGGGTAAATCAGTTTATTTAAGATATTTGATTCAGTTTAAGATTGAATTATAATAACGAATAAATATTAATATATTGACAGTTGAACATATAAATTATATAATAATTATAATCGAGCTCGTAACGCCGCGGTAGTTCGTAATTTGGCGGTTTGAACTTTAATTGAGTATACATGATTCGTTTTAAGTCGGTTTTCTTCGAAACAAGAAACCGAATCTATTGAGCTATATTTTCTAATGGAAGTGAAAAATGGAGATTTTGTATTATAGATTGCAAGTTATGCCCAAATAAAAATTTAAAATAGTCGCCATGGAATCGTTTATAAACCATAATGATATACTTAATTATAATTAAATATTGGTTTCGAATTTGTACAAGATCTTTGAGACGTAGTTATAATTTAATTTTTAGAATTTTAATGTAATTTTTAATTTGAAAAATAAGCAACTTTTTTATTTGGAGTATTTTATACTCTATACAAGCATTTTTGGATCCCACAGAATTAGCTAACATGTCTATATTATTATGTTTTCAGGACCGTGGCCCATTGCTCATCATAACGGTATTTCTATTTTTGTCGATAGTAGTCCGTATATGAACGAATATAAAATGAAAAGATATTGGCTGCAATAGAATTATATAAATGAACTAGAATTGTCAAACGCTTGTATAATATAGTAAATCTGTGGCTTCCCATACACAATTGTAGCCAAATAATAAATAGTCTCTACAAAGCAAATAATACAATTAAATAAAATAAAATGGGGACACTTAACCCCTAAGCTAACAAATAATATATATATTGTTCCTTCTCAGTTAATTCTTCCAAATTAGACAAATCACTGCAAAAAACCTATACCCAAGTCGTTCTCTTGTTTTCCTTATTTCTTAAGTGTTAAGTATTTCTTTCTTTAACCAACAAGCATGCTTCACCCTATACGTATTACCACGTGAGTAACAGGTCTCATTTTCTCTTTTATTTAAAACAAGTGCATGGATTGAAAGTGACACATTTTTCCCCACTCGTTTCCTCTCGCATAAAAATAAAAAAAATCTAAACAATACTGTTTGGTTAGGATATTTCTGTGGGTTTCGGATAGTATTCATATCCATATCAATACTGCAACATGTATGAGTGAGGACGAGGTCGAGATCTTCTCAGCGACGCTGGGATAAGGTGGATGGATACGTATAGAGAAGAAGCACCATAGTTTGGTTTTGGAGTGGGTTAGAGAGGAGAGTTGCAGGAGTTTGTATTAAAGGTGAACTTGAAACAATGGTGTTCGAGAAGGAGGGTAGATGAAGTTTTTGTAGAAAAGTTTAACGGTGAAATGGGTGTTAGAAATGGTGGCAATGGTGTCCGGATGGGTTTAAACAATATTTTGGGTTTGGTTATAAAAACTATTGCGGGATTTTAAACACAACAGTTACAGGGGGGAGGGGGAAGAAGGAGGCGTGAATGCAGGTAGTGGCGATAGGTTGAATGCATTGGCATGGAAAATGAAGAAACGAGGGATTGGGTTCTTAACAGATCGCAAGTTTTAAAAAGGGGAGCGACTTTTTCACTGGAAGCAAAAAATTGGAACGGAAGTCTTTAAAACAGGAGGCTTGCGAAAGGGGTGTCCACAATGAAGGAGAGTTATTTCGGTGGTCTCAAACATTGAAGTGGGGAAGGTGATATTGGCATTGGAAGGAACGGCATGGAGTTTGTGGGGTTTACAGCAGCTCGCGTTTTAACGTATAAAAAAGAAGAAAACTGTTTAGACCATAACCCAAAATCTGTTCTATTCAGTTATTCTCTCTCTTGTTTTTCAACTGGTCCAGCGAGCCGAGCAACCAGAAGGGGGAAACCAGCTGCGGGCTAGTGATGGAGTGGTTTACAACGACAAAGTGTTTGCCATTATAAGATTACAATGGCAAACACTTTTCCATTGTAAGCTTATAACGACAAACACATTGTCGTTATAAGATTATAACGGCAAAGTGTTTGCCGTTATAAACCAAACCAGAAAACCCCCCCAAGCCGCCGCCCTCCTCTTCATTCTCCTTCCCCAATTTTCAAACCCGAAAACCCCATTTCATACTGCATTTTTCACCCAAATTTTACTACCAATTTACCACTCCGTCAGCTTTTAACCAAATTAACTACGTATTTGAGATATAAATATGTCTAGATTACTAAAAAAATTCGCCAAAAAATTCATGCATGACGACGGTCATGGCACCGGGTGTAGTGGCGCAGGCGGGAATGGCGCAGGGGGTAGTGGCGAACAACCAGTCGCACAGGACGTGCCCAGAATAGAAGACTTGCTTGCAGCCGCCGAAAACATGGGGGACCAGGACGTAGGGGCGCACGAGGAAGGCGGCCGTCATGGACGCGGCGGTCGTAGGGGTGGACGAGCAGGCATGGCGTGTAGGGGTGTGGGATTGGTTTCCGCTAGACAGGCCCGTCTCGATGGTTTTCTGGATCCGAACCCTCAGCGCCGCGAAGCTTCCTGTGCTATCCAACTTTCGCATTCTTTCAGAAGGCGAAGAACATGTTAGCACGCATTCGAGTTTGCTTGTAAGTATTTTTAGTATTATTTAAATAATATTCTTTGAGTATTAGACATTGAGTAGATAGTATAACATTTTGTTGAACTGTTGGCAGTCACAGAATATACGTTCATGTGGTTCATTAACGACCACACTTAGATATTATCATGCACAGTTGGCGGGTAAGGAGGGGGTCGTAGCACTGTTACATGCTCTTGGATTTCAGTTTTTCCTAGGTAATATTAAAGACCTTTTAATGAAACAAGTGGATAATTTATTAGTCCTAGTTTATCTTATTGTGCGCTTTACAATTTTTGGAATAAACCATGTTATAAATGCTGATGTTCAATTGTGTGCGCCCATTGCTCTACGGCGGTACAAAACCACACACACATTTCACTTTCCTTGTAGTGAGTTAGGACTTACACCGCTTGATTTCTCTATGCTTACCGGTATTAGTATTGGAGTATATGCTTATCCCCCACTGCCTTTTGATGATGGTCGATGGCATGATCGTGCACTTCTTCGTGATCTACTGCCTCATTTTGACGTTTCTGATGCGTCGTATCAGGCAGAAGGCACTATCAGAGTGAGCGCCATCCGTGCGGCCATGGATAGCATACTCGCTCAGTACTCTTTTGTTGATGACTTGGAGCTTGCTCGATTATTTGTGTTATACCTTATGGGTAACCTATTCTTTAGTTCTACAAGCAGTAGTTTGCCCGTCGGGTTTGTTGCGGTCGCGGCTGAGTTAAATTCCGATGGGGCGATTTTATATGATTGGGGCACACCTATCCTTGCATACCTATATAGATGTCTCGACATGCAGTGCACCATCTCTGATTCTCAGGTTTCTTTATATGGATTCTGGGAGTTGTTACAGTACTGATATTTTGAGTACTCTAGGAACTTTCATTTTGTCACCCGTACTTTAAACCCGTCGACCTTTTTCCCCCGTGTATGCTTTTGGACTGCGAACAACTGGGGGTCTAGGGATAATGAGTCACGCCATGTGTATCCAATTTCCCACAACCAGATCGAGCTAAGGATGTATGGGGATCAGATTATATGGCATCCATTTGAGCATAGTACATCAGTTGGTCCTGATATCGTACAGATTGCTAGGTTGCTTGCCGGACGGAGATATCCACTTATATTTTATCCCTCGACGGTAGGTGCTTATTGGTTTCTTGCTGAGAGGTGCTGGAGACAATTGTATGACTTCGACGCTATTCCCGATGATCTACACCCACATACTTATCGGAGTATGATTTACCCATCGGAGCAGCTAGATATAGCCAGGGCAGCAGGCTGGTGGGCGGCCGAGAGCTTTGTTATTACCGGGGAGTAATACCTTGCCTTCTGGCGGCGATTTTTCACCGTGTCTTCAGGCATGATTACACATGCAACATCGATTGATTTAGTAGGGCCATCTACTATACGACACGACATACGTCCACCTGTTGTCGAGGATATTACCCAACCCAGCCAGAGTTTTCGTGCAGCTGATCATGTGGCGGCCGCCTGTCATTTTGGTTGGACCATGGCAGTGCCCACCATTGGACCAGATCATTAAGTTGACGTGTATCATCCTCTGGCCCATCACGATTACCCGGACCTTACACAGATATCATATCATGATCTGTATGTATGCAAATGGGGATTAGGCATATAGGCTACGTAAAGCATAGGCGTAGCCTAAATTACTATGATGGTGAGCTGCGTCATGTTGCAAAGGAGGCAGTACAACATCAGGAGCATTTAGAGGCCCAGCTTGAGGCAGAGCGCAATAGATTTTAGGACTTGCAGATGTATTACCACCATAGGTCTAGTGCTGGGTCGAGTCAGCCTCCAGATGTTGGTGATGATGAGAGACCTCATCGGCGCTGCACACGTGCACATACACATTCAGATGACTCGGACGACTGACTTACTACCACTTTTATGTACTTTCACAGTTGTCAGTTGTATGGTCCTATTGTTTAAGTAGACGTTCTGCATTTGTTGACTACCACTATTATGTACTTCTGATGTATTACGTTTTCCTAGTTGTTAGTTGTATGTTCCTGTTGATTGTGTAGACATTCTGTATTTGTTCACTACCACTATTATGTACTTTCGATGTATTACGTTTTCGCAGTTGTCAGTTGTATGTTCCTATTGTTTGAGTAGGCATTCTGTATTTGTTGACTACCACTATTATGTACTTTCGATGTATTTTGTGTACGTTCTGATTGTGTTTCTATGTAGAGGCTGTATTTGGTTCTGTGTAGAGACTGTATTTCTGTGTAGAGACTGTTTTTGTGTAGAGCTAGTATGTTCCGTTGTTCTGGTTCCCGTAAGTGTTGTTTGGAAAGTATTAACGTTTGAATTTGATGTTGAACAAGATTGCCCTCTTCTCGTTTAGAAATGCAAAATTCTTAAATAGCACACCAACATAACATGGTTTACAGATACCTCCAAATTCTATGTACAAACATCAAATTAAATAGATAGTAAAACAACCATAAAATTATAATACCATAAGCCTGCTCAGTTCTGTAGCGGGTCAGCCAACTGTAGTGGGGTTTATATGCTTCGTAACCAACAAATTCCTCACCATACTCGAATAGGTAACGATAATCATATGTTGCTTGATTTGTTTTAAATATGTTCTTGTCTTCATCCGTTTCGATAATTTGTGTGTACCGATCACAAGCATCTGCAAAATGACGATTAGCCATTTGGATTTCAACCGATGTTCATCTAGTGGGCCGGGAACGATGGTTGTTGTATAGCCTCGTGATCATTACCCATCTTTCTTCATATGTTAAACCCCCTCTACTTTGCATTAGTAACTCATCTCTCCTTTCAACCTCAATATAGGATTTTACGAGGGCCAGCAAATCCTTGGAAGAAAAGTCTCGAGTAGGAGAATTCAATGTTTGAGCACTATTACTAGGTCGTTTATTTACTGGAGAAGGATGCAGAGTTGTAACCGCTCGATGCTGAATCGCGACAGGCACCTCTTCAAGTTGTGTATCCTGAACTAATCCAACTTCGTTGTCGTTGACTAAGTTCCATTCGTACTCATCAAAAATCCTCCCCATTTGTTCATCACTTATTTCTGAATCGTCCATGTAACATATACATCAGTAGAATAAATAGAGTTACTAGGAGTACGAAGTTTGTTGATAATAAACATTGCCTTTAAGATAACAAGGAAATAAATTTTTTCACTTGAGCCTGGAACGGTGCTACTTGAATCTTAAAAGGTATGAGATAGATTATCAAATATGCAGTACTGATAAAAGTAATGTACGACCAACAGTTACAATTAATTTTGGCATGTACTATTAAGCTCGTGATATTATGTTAGATTCCCTACAGTGACTTTTCGCATCACAACAAACATTATTTTGGCATGTATGAGAGGGCTCAATGTCATTTCATTTCATTGACTATAACAGGCTTTGGGAACATTATTCTGAATTGTTTTGTCATAGTGTCAAGTTTGTGTATATGTAGGAGTTAAAAAATAGGGGTCGTCCTCGGGTGCATTAACCATTTCAATAACTTAGAAGATTACATGACTTGAAAATTATAACAACTACAACAATTGAGCAATTATAACAACTGCAACAATGACAACTAGAACAACAGAAAGAAATGCCAACCATAATCATACAAAATACAATAACTGAGCACACAAGCATCAAATTCAAACACATACACCTACCATGGCCTAGGGAAAGGACCATCTCTAGTTTTACCGGCATTAATGTTGCTCAACCGTCTTATTTCTGCTTGCGCTTCCAGTGCATACTGACGTCCACGTTCGCACATGGGAGGGTCAACCCACTGCTTAAAGCAACAACGATCAATTTCATCAGGATAGTTTATGTGGTCGTTGTAGGCTTGACAACCGAAAAATCGACGAACGACATTTGTTTCGGTCTCGTCAACAACTACGACTGATTCTTGTCCACAATGGCAAATAGGGTTGGATCCAATCATCCGTAGTGGCTCGGAAACCTTCCCTTCAAGTAAAATTTCTTTTCCAGATCTTTGTTGAACTGAAGAGGCATCGTCGTTTGAATACGGTGAGTATCTGCATTCATGAGATGGCTGAAAGGATTGCTGGGGTTGGACTGGACGTTGCATGGCATATGGTTCGCTTGGGTGCAGATGAAGACATTTTTTTGGTTATCAAAGATGAAGTTGAGAAGGAGGTGTGGTTTATGGAAGAAGGCGGAGGTAGGTTGGTATATAAAGGGAGGGAATGCGACCGTTCCAGTAGCCGTTATGGTGCCACGGCTATAAAATATAATGGCAAACAGTTTGCCGTCATATTTTTGTACAGGTAAACTCTTTTCCTAGACTGCAGGCCTATCAATCTTTTTCTAAAGTTTTCAGACCAAAGTGTAGTCATGTCACTCTTTCCCTAAAGTTAAGAATGCATTTTCCAACGTAACTAAAGGATACAGTGCAATGTGTACAGTATACAGCAAACAGTATGTAGTAAACAGTGCATAGTATTCAGTAAACAATGCACAGCATACAGTGCACAGTCCAACGTAAACATTACCCGTTGTCAATTGGTTTTCGCATTCCGCGTCTTTTGAAAACGGGAAGTAAGTTCCACATGCAGTGGTCACAAAATCTCCTCCTATATATATATATATCTAACATTGGTTCAGTAATACCCATCCATACGGAGTCAAAATTATATCTCAGCTAAGAAACATGCCAATTTCGTATCCATCTTCTTACAATTACACGGACCTTCTCTCTGGACCCTCAAACCCTAATACGTCCACACCTAGAGAACCAACTGAGTGGTATATCGAAACGGAAGAGCGACACAATGACGAGGTGCGACAATTAGAAATTGAAGCAGAAATGCATGAAATGGAAATACGACATCAACCAGACAATCGAACTCGACAACGTGACCGCAGGTCTAACCTTGTAATTCCTCGTGTTAGAGCCACGATTGTAGAAGGCGAGGTGCAATCCGCAAATATTGTATGCTTTTGTGGTTTTGAAGCAGCGCAATTAGTCGTCCATCATGGAAACGACGTTGGATGTCGATATTATACTTATCCAGTACGTACCAACGGATGCGAGTTCGGACAGTGTATAGATGATCGCTTTCCCCGTTAAGCAATTACGTATGCTTTGGAACTAGAGGAAGAAATAAGAAAGCTGTGAAATTAAGTAAACGACCTAAGTAATGCAAATTATCGCCTGCAACGTGGATTCAATTAGGATTTAAATATTTTATGTTATGCGTAATATGTACTGTATCGTTATGTGTCACATCACTTGTATCGTTATGCATTATTTTTATTGAAAACTTTCACTGAAGTTCGAACGAAGTATGTAACCCAATAGCTGTGTAACGTTCAGGGTATGTACGCTGATTTTATTTATGGAACCTAATGTTCGTCTAATCTACCATTTGTGTAATTTATCATATTTGTAAATTATTATCACTTGTGTAACCTATGAATAAGGGTTGTTCCCAAGTGCATTAAACAATTCGATACAAGTTTTCGGATTATAGTGTTAGGAGTTAAAATACAGGGGTCGTCCTCTGGTGCATTAACCATTTTCAGTGATTGTTTAACTTTATTAAGTAGTCGTTGTATCACTACAATAAATTTGTCCTGGGTATCACCTACTTTATGTCTATGTTGGGAATTGCAACATTTCTTTTTGCAAATATAGCCCTACTTTGTGTTCAAACGCAGCAATATATATGCACTAGTTTTGTATCTCTAATAGAACAAAAATTCCATACACTTTGTACTCATTTCAATTTTTTATAGGTTTTGTTTTCAATTGATGCTATGGACAACTTGGAGATTGACGATGAAACAATGAATAATTGTTATGAAGCATTTGAACGATCCAGGAATAGTATGCAACACAACAAGCCTACGGTGGAATTCGGTGAAGAAGAAGAAGTTTTGTGTAAATCAGAGAAGCCGAGAACAAAATATTTAAATGCGCGATTGCGCGAAGTTGTAGAAAATCAAAGACCTGGTAAGCAGATTGTATATGAAGCACAAGAAATCGAGCCCCTACATCCTATTGGTACAACACTACCTAGTGGAGCTTACCCTACTTGTTGTTGTGGAGATGAATCGGTTGTTGTTGTTGCCAAAACTGAAAAAATGCTGGATGTCGATTCTTCGGATGTCCTGCCTTCGAAGACCATAGGTATTACCCTAATGATGTTCAATGTTGTAATTTTATGCAGTGGACAGCCCCCCGATGTGCCAACGTGGACTTCAATATGCACTGGAAGCGCAAGCCGAAATAAGGCGTTTGAACAAGATTGTTGCTGAGGCAAGTAGAGCTGGCTATCTCAGAAATCATTAGCATTTGGTTTTTCTTCGAACGAAATATTATTATTGTAGTTTGTATTTGATGTTGCTATGTTCTGTTGTTCTAGTTCCTGTAAGTGTTGTTTGGAATGTATTAACGTTCGAATTTGATCTTGAACAAGATTGTCGTCTTCTCGTATAGAAATGCAAAATTCTTAAATAACAAACCAATGTAACAAGGTCTGTAGATAACTCCATATTCTATGTATGAACATAAAATTAAATATACACCTGTAGTGGATTTTATACGCTTTGTAACCATCTGTAGCGGGTCAACCAACTGTAGCTCATTGACTGGTCAAGTCTTGCACAGTTGACATAGTGCAGTCTTGTTTTCTGGCAGAGTGGAGTCATGTCACTCTTTTTTGAGAGTTCTCGAATTATAGTGCAGTCCTCAGTCCATTTTCCTGGTTGGGTTGTCCTTGATATGCTTTATCAATCAAAAGCAGATTCCGTACAGTGTTCCCTATAGTCGTACCAGTGACCGGTTACATCAGTCTTTTTTTCCTTGCCTACACAAGCTTTGAAAATCACAAAACGTAAATCAAAGTGTAGCTAGTGACCATTCACACCATTACCAATCTTGCAGCTATATGTACATATGGTAACTTACTCACACCTTCCCGCACTCAAGCAACTTCGTTCCCATTTTTAGAGCACATCCTTCTATTAGCATTCATTGAAAATGTCTTCGTGGTCATCATCTACAGATTCAGAGGAACAGGAATACGAAGACATAAGGCTACAGGAGCTTAAAGACGAATTCCAATTCCTAAACCAAATGAGACCGCAAACTGAACCATCATACGAACAGATGAACGTTCAACTTCCACATGAAACGCCAATACCACCTGTTCAAGTATCATCTGAACAGGCGGTCACTCAGTCAATGGAGGAAGCAGAGTTCTTTCGTGTACCACTGCACAAACATGTAATTGATTCCTATCCAGTTCGTTACTACTGCGGGTACACGGTTGAAGTTGTGGTTCGAGCAGAGGGCAACAATATAGGTCGGCGCGTGCAGCGATGTCCAGCCTATCCAAATGGTTGCAATTACACGGAATGGATAGACCAACCTTTGTGTCCTCGGGGAATAACATATGCTAATGAACTCGAACGAAAGAATAGACGTGTTCAAAGTGATAATGACCAGTTGCGATTGAACATCATGCGGCTTCCATAAGACTAAACGTAAAATGCAGTGTAATGAAGTTGCTAATTCCTACTCCATGCTTTGATTGAGCTAGTTCACATGTACTATCGTCAGTTGTTTTGTCTTTATAAACTATTCTATCTTTATGCTTATTATTGCATCTTTATAAACTGTTGTATCTCCTTATCCTACTCTACTGTGACAAATTACTCTCCTGTAGCGGACACCGTAGCCATGATGGTGAACACTTAAGCCATGGTGTTGTCGTTAATATTATACTGGAGATATAATCGAGTTTATTATCGAGTTTATTATATTGGAGACATAATTGACTACTCAATGCAGAGATATTTTCCCAACCATTATTGCCAGCCATTATGTCAGAACCATTATTGCCAAAAAATATGGCTAGAATAATTTGACTACTCAATGCAGAGATATTTTCCCAATCATTATTGCCAACCATTCTTGCCTACATGTATTGCCAACCATTATTGCTAACCTTTCAAATCACAACAACTGTCCGAATTGACTACTCAATGACGGAACCATTATTATCCCAACCATTATGTCGGAACCATTATTGCTAGAAAATATGGCCAGAATAATTTGTCTACTTAATGCAGAGATATTATCCCAACCATTATTGCCAACCATTCTTGCCTACATATATTGCCAACCATTATTGCTAACCTTCCACATCACATCAACTGTCCGAATTGACTACTCAATGACAAAACCATTTTTATCCCAACTATTATGTCGGAACCATTATTGCCAAAAAATATGGCTAGAATATTTTGACTACTCAATGCAGAGATATTATTCCAACCATTATTGCCAACCATTCTTGCCTACATGTATTGCCAACCATTATTGCCAACCTTTCACATCATAACAACTGCCCGAATTGACTACTCAATGACGGAATCATTATTATCCAAACCATTATTTCGGAACCATTATTGCCAAAAAATATGGCTAACATAATTTGATTATTCAATTCAGAGATATTATCCCAACCATTATTTCCAACCATTCTTGCCTACATGTATTACCAACCATTATTTCTAACCATTATTGCCAACCTTTCAAATCACAGCAACTGTCCGAATTGACTACTCAATGACATAATCATTATTATCCCAACCATTATGTCAGAACCATTATTGCTAAAAAATATGGCTTGAATAATTTGACTACTCATTGCAGAGATATTACCCCAACCATTATTGCCAACCATTCTTGCTTACATGTATTGCCAACCATTATTGCCAACCTTTCACATCACAACAACTGTCCGATTTGACTACTCAATGACTGAGATATTATTCCAACCATCCTATGTTACATATATATATATATATATCTGTCCTACGTCTACACTCAGGGAGAACAACGAAGCTAAATTTATAAAAAAGCAAGCAATGGATCCAAATCTATACTACCATTACTACGAAGTCATGAATCAACTGATGATTCCAAACTAGAAATGGAGGAAGAGACGGAGGAGGAGCTGGAACAACACGCAATGGTTGGGTATTCCAATTATTTTGCTGAAGGCTCAATGAACAACCGTCGAGGTAGTATGCATGGCCGGATTGACCAGCGGTATAAGAGAGACTACAAGGATGGACATGAAAGACTAATGAGGGATTACTTCATCGACAATCCAACCTACGATACAACTTTGTTCTGCAATTGTTATCGTATGAATCCCGAAATTTTCTCAAAAATTTATCTTAAGCTTCATCAGTCAAACTCATATTTCACTTATAGACTGAACAGAGCACAAGAAATCAGCCGCTCGCCCCACATCAAAATTTCATCGGCATTGAGGATGTTAAGCTATGGAACATCTGGGGACCAAATGGATGAATATTTCAGAATCACAGCATCAATAACAATAGAGTGTCTGAAAGAATCCTGTAAAACAGTTGTTGAACAGTTTTAGAAGGAGTATCTACGGACGCCTGGACCAAACGATATAAGCAGGATATTACGCAGGGGAGAAGCTAGTGGATTTCCAGGTATGATTGGAAGTTTATATTGCATGCATTGGCCTTGGAAAAACTGCCTAACGGGATGGAAAGGAATGTTCACCGGACATAAGAAAGTGCCGTTAATGATCCTTGAAGCAATAGCAACAGACGATTCATGGGTTTGGCATGCTTTTTTTGGAGTCCCAGGTTCATTGAATGATATAAATGTTTTAAAACAATCATATCTTTTCACAGAACTTGCTAACGGACTGTCAACAGATGTTTCATATAAAGTTGGTAATATCGAACATAAAACTGGATACTACCTAGTGGATGGAATATACCCAAAGTAGAGAACTTTGATGCAAGGATAGAGAGTACCATCAAATGACAAAGAAAGTTATTTTACTGAAAAAGTAGCTAGCTACAGAAAGGACATCGAACGTACGTTTGGTGTTTTACAAGCCCGATTTCATATTTTACGAAATCCTACTCGTTTTCATGATGCAAAAGTGCTTTCAGAAATCATGTATGCTTGTATAATAATACATAACATGATTGTGGAGTCCGAAAGAGGCGGATATAAGAATCAAAAGTCTAATTATCCTGACATGTTTAAGGGGTCAAATGCAAAATCACATAAAGATGTAAACTCAATGGAAGAATATGTTGACATGGTTCAACACATTGAAGATCAATCTGCGCACTTCCAATTGCGTGACCAGTTGGTGAAACATTTATGGGTGCATAAAGGAAGGAATAGTCGGAATCATTCGTTGGTACTAGAAATTAACTAGTAACTTAAATATCTCCTCAGTGTTGGGTCAATTCAAGTCGTGCACTATGTATCAGTGTGTAGTCGTGTACTGTGTATCAGTGTGTAGTTGGGTCAATAAATATGGTTTCCAATCATATTGTAGATTGTGTCATTATTTCAACAACTAGTACATAAATACTAAAAACAGGTCACAATCATATTACAACTCAACCGAACATATACAACTAGTATATAAACAACAACTACTACATAAATACTACAAACATGTCATAATCATATTACAACTCAACCCAACATATATAGCTTGTACATAAACACCAACCAATACATAAATACTACAAACAGTTCGCAATCATATTATAACTTAACCCAACATACATAGCTAGTCCTTATACGAGCCACTACCGCTTCCGCTTCCTTTATTTTTTATACTCTCCAAGCTGCTCCGTTAATAGTTCTTGCTGTAGAGGGGAAAGCTTACTAAAATCACGTGTAATCATTTTAATATAATTCTTCTCTCACAGTATAGCTTTTGTCTCCTCCAGCTTCTCTTGTACCATTGCTTTCTTCTCCTCCTGCTTTTCTCGTAGCATGGCTTGTTTCTTCGTATGTGCTTGTCTACGGAGCTCTCGGTCATCCTTAACTGCATTTTGGAACTCTTCGTTGCTGCGGTTTTTATGCACCGAAAATCAAACTCTATGCTCACTTGTCTCCTTAGTTGAATTCTCTATTGTTTTCATAAATATAGATAACTTTGCACCGCGTTGCTCCAGCTGAATTGACTTGGCTCTGCCAATAGGTCGTCCGTCACTAGTTCCAAATAAAGGGTTTCTTTCTTGCGAACTCAGGTCACTTCCTGGACTAGAATCAGAGTAGTTCGTCCTTCTAGCTTTGTTCTGCTGCTCAAACATGAAGTTGCTTGGGTTCTTCCACTTCGGCAAACTAGATAGAAGCTCGAAATAGTCATGAAATTTAAATGGAAGTCCATAATTTTGTTAGTAGGCCTTTCGTGACTCTTCAATCTGTAACACAAAGTCGAAATTGTATGAGTGTATGACATTTCTAACTAATCAACCATAGTATAGTAAGTTATTTTTAAAAGTAATCTATGGTACTTACAACGTCATAAGGTGCATTACCGCTTTGCTGCCTGTTCTGCAAGCTTGTCAGTGTTGCCAGATAGTTCTGACATGCGGCATTCCTCGCATCCAACGAATTGTAAAACTCTGCAACTCTTTCCCAAAATTTCTGACCTTTCATATTATTCCCAACAATGCTGTCTTGTGAAATGCGTATCCACGATTTACCAAGTGAAACGTACTGCTCGGAAGTAAACTTACATTGTTTTTTTCTTCCATCCGTTGCTGTTCCTTCCCCTTCAGCATGTTCATCCTCAATATCTTTTATTTCGGGATCCGGCTCCGATTCAACTTCGGTTTGGCATCGTTTACTGAAAATGCCGCTTAATGATTTCCACTTCATCTTCTTTTGGTTCTATTCGGGACTGATAGGTGCAACGTATTCTTGATTACATTCTTCAAAATTTGTAGCATTCGCATCCTCATTTGCATCTTCCTCCTCTGCCTCCTCCGTTGAAGTTTCAAAATTTTCTTCGTTAGTAGGAGAGACATACCCATATGAAAAACGACTTTGTAGATTTTGCATACATTCGCGGTCACGAACCTCGGTCTGTTGCGGAGTTAGGTGAGGTTATTTACTTTGATCGGTCTGCATCATCATTGACATATACGACGAATGATTGTCGTACATTCCTACCACGGGCGGTCGTTGGTAAAACTATGACAGGGCGGTTGAATTGATGGGAGGAAAATTAGGAGGAGCGAGAGGTTGGTACAGTGGTCCGTATGGATAATTTGAATACGGTGAGTAGCCATATTGGTGAGATAGTTGCAACGATTGATGCTGTTGGACTGACCGTTGCATGGCATATGATGACGAGTGCGGGTTTGGACATGGGTTTCTTGTTTGCAGTTTTTTTCCGCTTCACTTGGGTGCAGAAGGAGACATTTTTTGTTGTTGAAGAAGTTGAAGTTGAGAAGGTGGGGTGGTTGTGTGGAAGAAGAAGGAGGTGGGTTTGTATATAGCGGAGGATATGCACTAGCCGTTGGGGTGCAACGGCTATGTAATATAACAGAAAAGTGTTTACCGTTATAAGTTTATAACGACAAACTCTTTGCTGTTATAAACTTATAATGACAAAGAGTTTGCCGTTATAAACTTATAACGGCAAACACTTTGCCGTTATAAGCACCAACCCTTGTCCAGTGCACCAGCCGCGAACAAGCTCCAAACCAGCCATAGACTAGCTACGGATAACTGAACAAGTCACACCTGGTTGCTCCATGGCTTGTTTAGTAACTGAACAAGCCATTGTTGGTTGTGCTCTTATAAGGGTGCGAGTTTTTAAACCGGGTGGCAACTGAGTGAACGTGGGCCGAGAGGAACTATATACAAAGAGTGAGGCCCAGTATTTAAAAAGAAAAATAAAGAGAGAACAAATGAGAGGATCAGCTGTTTCTTGTATCAATAAAATCATGTGGGAGGAGTACATGTGTATTAGGAGCAAAATGGTAGAAGTGCATGTTCTTAGGTTAGAGTGTGAGTGAATAGGCCATGAGCCTCAGTATTGAAGTAGGATGGTATGCAAGAAAAAAATTGGTGAAAGTGGTTTGTTGTCTAATGGAATACTGAGGGTGTTCTGGTGGAAGAAGTAAGCACGGACGTGCTATGGAGGTATTATAGCGGGAAAACATACATTCAGGAAAGAAGAAAGCTTGCATTGGATAGGGGTCATTGGGCCGAATTGTAATAGTAAGGCCCAGACTTAAATATGAAATTTATGTTAATTTAATTTATTAGTGTATTAAATTGTATTAATCATAGCTAATGGATACGTAAACGAAATCGAACGAAACAGGTTTTGTTGAAATCCTAACTACATTATAAAACTAGTTTGGAGCGATTCGAAGTTCGCTGAAATTTTAAGCAAAATAAAACATCAAACCAGATCTAGCGAACATTAATCATTTTTAACGATTAACGACCAAGGTGACTAAACTCGCTAACTCTATCTAGTTTTATAATATTATGAACATTATTCAATATTTATAAATAATGGTTGAATGCTGGGTGATGGTTGTTTGGATGAATTGGTTAAAATAATACGAATAGTTATTTATACAAGCCATTTGTTAAATATGGATTATATTTATTATTTATTTCATATTGATATGAAATAAATGTTGATTAACATTTGTGGATGCAGGGAAACAGGTTGGACGAATCGAACTGGATACCTTAACAATTTTATTGTTGATTTTCTTATATTACATTAAATAATGTGACAAATAATCAATGGTTGATTATTGTACGGTTATGATGTTAGAACAACATTGGCCTGAATTAATTGATATTATAATACCATAAAATACATTCGAAATATATTGGAAAAGAAATTGGGGTTTTTAAAAAGGAATTTCTATTTTTAATTAGAAATGGAATTTCAATTAGTTGGAATATAATAACTTGTTTTTGATTATATAAAAACAAGTAATATGATTTATAAACAATATTTATAAATGAAATGAAATGATTATTATTAAATAGATTTGAAAATATAAATTCAAGAAATGAATTAATATAAAAAGAAAATAGAAATTGTTTAGAAAGAAAACGATGAGATTATTTCGATATTCGAAATGGGAATAGATTTGAAACAAATCAATAAGGATTTGTAAGTTAAATTCGACGATGTCAAATGTTATTAAAATGATTTATTCTTATAAATTATATGTTATATAATTTAGTAATTGACAAGATAGTTAATATTAGCTTTAAAATAAATAATTAGTAATTAAGATTTAGTTATAAACTTGATATTTATCTAACAAGAAGTTAACTTACAAACAGAGTTTACGAAGTGAAATGAAATATGTGTTTATAAAATAACTTGATAAACATGATTTAAACCTGTAATAGTATTTTTTAAATAAAATCAAGCTATGATTTGCTAAAACGAGTCCAGTTTCTGTAAAGGAATACTAGTTACGTTTTAAAGTGAATAACGTTTTTAAAGCAAACACTTTGCAGATTTAATGGGGGTATAAAAGGAAATTGATGAATATTTGAAGTGATAAATTCAAAAGTGAATTTACAAATGGAGTTAACTTGAAATGGTATGCTATGTCAAAGATCGAAACGATAATTGAATGTAGATTATCCAAAAGAGAGTTATACATTGAGATTCGATTCTATCGAATTCATGAAAGAACCATTTACTTTCTGATAATACAAAAGGTTTATTTATTTACCAAATTAATTAATTAATTGTTTATTTATTTAAATAAAGGTTATATTTTGAAATTTAATATTTCAAAAGCAGAGATTATAACGTTATCGTCATAGTCAAAAATTTCCATGAACAAATGGATTCGTAAATGGAATAGAGAGTTGCGTAAACAGTTTTGTAAATAAGAAATTAAGAAATAGAGTTAAAAGCATTAGAAACTGACTGGAATTTTGTTATGTTGAATAGTTGTCTGAGTATCGATCTGATGTTGTTTACTTAGGGAATTGTTTGCTTACTAGTTTATGGTTAGGAACTAATGGTTGTGGAAGGTTAGTGATGCATGAACGAGAAATGGAAATGTATTCTCAATGATAACAACGTATATTTTCAAAATACATGAAACAAGGAGTTGTGAATATATGGAAACGTTTTCCAAGAAATCATGAGAAACTAAACGAGTTGGAGAAATGTTTGGGTAAAGAAATAAAATAGAAATTTGGGAAATGAATAAATTAATGATAAATTATTTAAAGAGCTGAAGGTTGAATGATGATTGATCAGTAAGATTTCCATTTGGGAATACGACCGTTGTTTGTACACACATGTTTTCCTTTGATAGTTAAATCACCGACTATCAAAGCTTTTGACCATTTCCGTTTGTCAATACGGAGAGACAGGGATTAGATTTATTATTGAAAACCACTCCGTATGGTCATCATCGTTTTGAATTAACAAATAGATCGAAGATAATTGAAGATGGATTTTGTGCAAGGTTTATTTTTATGATCTTATGTAGAAATTGCCTAAGAGTGATTTACAGAATAATTCCTTCGGTTTGTCCAGTCCCAGGACAACTTGAATAGACGAATGTATGACAGGGTATATCTGGTAGATCGCGTAAGTTGATTGTTTCAAACGTATTTACATTGGTGGCGGAGGAATTTGTTTCTCTTAGCTTATAACCATGGTATTTTTAGGGAAATCAATTTGTGATTTGGCAGGTATGACGATGTGGCATTCAGAGTAAATGAAGGTGTGATTTGTCGAGAAACATTATCACTTCTAGCCTCATCAATCGAGAAAGGATAGGAATTGGGCAAGCAGCATGGCTAAGTGGGTCGCACCCAATTAGGGTATATTGTCACCATCTAGAGAATATTCATATTTGTTACTTCTTTCAGTTCTGTATCTCCCGGGAATGGTTATGTTGGTATACCAACCATAAGGTGACAATATACTCGGAACATTCAAAGCGAAATGAATGGTCGGTCATGTGTGGCCGAGTTACAAGATGTTCTTGTTGAACTCCAGTGTATCGCTTCTAGAGTACACTGATCGGAAGGTGGTTCCATACCTTGTCATAGTTGGAAATCCATTACCCAATAAGAGACCATAGTTTTGATTGTATATTATATATGTAGAATGTGAAATGAAAATGTTCTGCTAGATTTCTAAGTATTTGTATTAGACACTATTATAATATCAAGATAATATTGTTTTAGAAAACGTTTTGGGTTGTCGTAAGGTAAAAACCATCCGCGTTTATGTGTGGATCGGTCTTACGATTATCATTGCTTTTGAAAAGGATTTGGAAAAGTTAAACCGAGTGTTTGGAGTTTACTCACACTAGTCACATGACTAACCCAAAGTTTATTTTGTTTTGTTTTCCCTAAACTCTTGGGTGCCCAAATTTGTACGGGCAGTCAAGTAGTCGGGATTTACAGATATACTTGGAGGAGCTCGGAGTAGGAGGCTCCGGAGTTATATATATATAGAGAGTTTATGTCTGCTGTGATATACATGTGATGTACTCTGATAATGATGTAAGTACAAATACAATTTTGTATTTCAAAGTTATGTTATAATATATTTTATTCGTTCCACTGTGAGATTCGTGTTTACTCTGATTCTGTTCAGCTGTGTTCTTCTTCTTTTATCCTAATTTTTCTTTCTTTCTATTCTCACCCTCTAACTTCTTTCTATTAATGATAAGGTATTTCCGATTCTTGAATAGTCAACATGGTGTTTATGTTGATTTTCAGGGTTGAAAATTCCTGGGTCGTTACATCCCCTCATCACTGCATGTTTCAGATCCCTGTGTTTTGGGTCTTGGAATCTCGGATCTCTCAACAGTGGGAAAGTTGTGCTCTCCCTTCTTTTCCTAACACCATCGATCCCAGAGATTCAAAATTTCGTATCTCTCCGGATATGAAATTTGTATCCTAGAGATACAAATTTTGCATCTCTTCTTATAAAAAATACATACTCATCTAAAATGGTACGAACTATTGTTACATGCGAAGATGGGATCAGATTTTTGGGGTACATGCTCCCAGGGATACGAAAATGTGTTATTATGGTCCCCAAATCATACCTACTCCCACAAAATCTCTCCACTATAAATACTACCAAACTTGCACTTCAAAGGGGTTGGAAATTGGCTGATTTGACATCTCTTGAGAGCTCCAAGTGACCTCTTTAATGGCATCCTTGCGTTGAAGAAGAAGAAGCACAAAATTGACTTTTCCCTAACATTCATATATGATAATTATGACTCCGAATTACTTGAAAATGCTTGTAATTAAATGCCTTGTAGAGGCCTATAGCTTGTAATCCATTGTTGTGAATAAAATATCAGTAAGTCTTTAAAGTGCACGTTGACCACTCACGGGACCAAACCACTATACATCTACTATGTTATTAACTGCTTTCTGCACTTATTTTCCACACGAAACGCGATTCTCTAAGTAATGGAGAATCTTTTGGTGCTATGAAATTTTTTTCCATCAACAAAGAGTAAGATCAGAATTTAACACAAGAACCGATTATCTGGAAAATAATTTTTGTAGTGTGTAAATAGTATACAAAGAGTAGTGATTATTCGTCAAAAGTTTAAATAAAAAGAAGCTTCTATTTCTCTTGGAATTAGATGAGAAATCTTTAGGAAAAGAAGTGCCACTTCGCTGGAAATGGCAGCTGGAAATAACCAGTCGACTGGTAGAAAATGATCGGTCAACTGCTGATTTGAATGTGTGTGTGTGTGCGTGTGTGTCTGTGTATATATATTTTGGTGCCAAAGTACATTGGACTGTGCACTTTTGTGCACACTAGTCGACTGGTGGATTTCCAACCGGTCGATTGGTCTTTACAAAAATACACAGTCCGGTAACTGTGTGCTACTATATATATATATTCGTTTGTGATTTGTGTTGATTCTTTTGTGATATTTATGGATAGATTTTAACAATATTTAACACAACTAATTCACAAGTAAATAATCATACTAAATAAATTTTCCTTTGATCTTCTCTTCTTCCTTTTCATGAATCAAAAACTCGACAACTAGGTGCATCCAAAATTTTAAAGTTGTGAAAACAATATTTGTAGCATTGTATTTTCAAGTAGAAATTATTTTCAAAAGATTTTTGAAAGAAATAAGTATTTGAAAGTGTTTTCAAGTATAAATTGTTTACAAAGATTCAGAAAGAAGTAAATTCATTACTTCTCTCTTTGGTCATTGGAAATTAATTTTGGTGATGATTGCAGCATCATCGATGCTCATTTTCGAGTCTTAAAAGGGAGGAGACCACTTAGTAGGCTCTTTAAGAAATTGTTTTGTGAATTGATTTTGATTTGAATATGATTCAATTTGATATATATATATATATATTATTTTAAAGATATTTTTTGTGAACTTGTTGCTATAATTTATGTTCTCTATCAATTAAGGACTTTTTATTGCTAAACTATAGAATTTGGAATCAGGAATTAAGTCTAGTAATAAATAAGACAGAAATTTGGAAGATAAATTTAAAATACAAATCTTTGAATACTAAAATTTAATAAGTTAAAGAGAACTATTTATGTAAAACTTAATTTGTATTATTTAACACACACACATACACATATATATTAAATATATATTTGAAAACTGTTACGCTTTTATTAGTTTACATATGACATGTTAGCATACTAACCGTTACAACTAGAAACAAATATGCATAAAACCTTAAAAAACAAGAAATACAAATATAAGTAAATGCTAAATAACATAAACTTGGCCCATGATGAGGCTAGTTTCCACTAATGCTAGTGTGTCCCTCCACACTACATTTCCAAGCCGTGTGCTCCACTTCGTTTGAACATTTATTACACATCCTACGTAGAGTCCTTCTTCCATTATTATTGTTCATGAACTGTAACAATCTGAAAGTCCGATGGTCGAAATACCAAGGTAGTAAGAAAATCCAAGCCTTTCATAGTTGTTGAACGAATTCTGCAACTAATCTCAAAACAAAATTCCACTTTATACTATTTGCTATCATAAAAAGGGTACAAATGACCACAAAGATATATATATATATATATATATATATATATAACTTACAGGTTTTAAGCTAAAATGTCAATTTGAATATGCAGTGGAATAATTTTAAAAAGAATAAACTTAGATACAATGAATTAAGTTATAGGTTATTTCAAAGTGTTTATGAAGAGATTATTTAAAAGATAAATTTAGATTGTTATTAAAAATGTTGTAAAATAAATGAAATTCGAAAAGAATATTTTTGAATTTAATAATAATTTTTAGATATTATAATTGGATATAATGTACATTAAGTGAGAATTAATGAAATGATTTCAAACCAAATAAACAAATTGTTTGCTAATAAATTAGGTATCAAGTAAATTACGAAATAAAAATTAGTGTAAAGAATTTAGGTCCTATCTTGAAAAATATTTATTAATTTATCTATACTATTGGAAATAAAGTACGAATATTTTGACTTAAAATTTCAAGAAACCATAAAGTTAAAGTATTAAGTAAACAAAATTTGAAATTTCTTAAATATACAGGTAAATTAAAGAAATTGAAATTTGGATTATAAAATAAATTTTTAATGGGCTAGAACTTAATTTGAGGTAAAATTGGGATTACTGTAACAACTCGAATTTTTAGTCAATTTAAAAAATAGTTTTAAATACATATAAGGGAATTTTAAAATATTTAAATATAAAATTAGGACCTAAAAACTATTGAAAATAAATTCTAAATTTATTTTATGTTATTAAATAGTCAAAATAAGATTATTGGGTTTTTGAAATGATAATTAAAAAATATTTTGAAAATCGACTATTCAATGTTATTTTAAAAGCTAAAAATAAGGCCATTTTTCGAACGGTCTCGGAATTCGACAAAACCTAGTTCACTGGAACCATAACTATGAAATATAGTAGGGTTTCAAATTTCATACCAATTGCGATTAGTATGTGGTCGTGCGAGTAGAAACAAGTTAGAGTAGTGTAATAAATAAGGTTATTAATCACATGGATTAGCACTAATTTCTAAAGGCCTTAGGAATTAGACAACTCATCATTTGAAGCACATGCACCCTTCCATGCGTCCCCTTTTCCTATATGTAGATGAGCTTGTGGAGAGAAGTCACTCCATTTTCACCCGTTCTTCCATCTCATTTTCTCTCCTTCCTCTGTTTCCCCTTCCTCCCTCTCCCCACCGTCGGCCGCCACTCCTCCCTAGCCCCACCACCGCTAGCATAAGCCACCCCACTTACCACTTGGCCCCACTTGCTCAAAAATCCAACCTTTCTCACCTTAAACCCCTTTTAGCCCTTTTTCAATTTTTACACACTGCCTACCAAGATCCTACCCTCATAAACCACCACCATCACCTCCCCTAGCGTCCAACACCCCCACGTCCGCCCACCCCTCTATCCACATCACCACCGTGGATCCCACCTAGGCCGTGGGCCATCCCATGACTAAAAACCCCACCTTTTCTTCCTAAAACCCTTAAAGATCCAATCTTCCTACTTATAAACACTAGTATATGTATATATATGTTGAGTTAGTATCATAAAGATGTTAGCTTTGGGTGTAAAAGTTATTCGTTTGGTTGCTAGCAAGGTTGCAAAGACATAAAAAATCATTTCTTTGAAGTTAGATAGAGTGGAATAGATATGGTGAGCAATTATTATAGCTCACGTTTAAATTAGTATGTTGCATACATGGTTATTGGTGTTGTATGTAGTATATTTCAAGTAATTACATGCTTATGTGCTTAATGTTGAATGTGGTTAGAGTACGAATGTGAATTGTGGAAGTGGGTTAGTAGTTGATATGGTAATGTAAGTGATTTGGCAAGTTAAAACCCTAAGCAAAAAGTTGGTTGAAATAGATGATAACTTGGTTGATATTTTGCATGTACATTGGGTGAAAATAAATATACGCCAGTTAATGGTTGAGTTGCTAAGTGGTTAAGTAGTAAAAAATGGAGTTTGGATAATTACAGTATCAATACTATAAATCTGCGTTTTTCTTACATGTATTTGGCATTGCAATGACATCGCTAAAGTTTTTAACGACATCGTATTGACGCCAAATGTTAGTCAAAAATATGAGCATCACTAAATTTTTCAGCGTAGTTAATGCATCACAACACCTGCGCCGCTATGGCATCCCTTAATATTTGCGACATCTTTGCAACAAATTACTATATTGATCACAATGGCGTCACTAAATTCACAACGTCGTCATTAAATCTTAGTGATGCCATTGTGATGCCACCAATTAAAGTAGAAATTCATCGTTGAATCACCTGAATACAATCGCAAACAAATTGATTGTCACATCAGCACACTATAATCGCAAATAAAATAGAATTATTACTTGAAATCAAACCATCTATGCCAAACATGTCACATAATCAATATATATATATATAATCACGATTAATCATATGCATACAAAATTTATATATTTAACCAACAAAGTACAACAATTTAAGTCAAGACACAACTACTTCACAATCTAAAAGGTCTGAAAAACTATTAATTATAACATACACGCATGTAATACAAAAATCATGTTGTTCTCATTCTTCAAGCTATTAGCAAATGAATTTACTATTTTCATGTTAGGATATGATTATGGCATCTCTCCATTGTCATCTTCACGTCCTTAACCAAATAAGCTACCTTCAGGTCAGTTTGTATCTTTTTTATGACTTTGACTTGCTATTTCTCTTATTACAACTTCTCGCACATGTGAAAAATGTAGTATAGGCAACTTCAAGCTTGAAAGGCTTCAAGATTATCCTGATAAGTAGATATGATAATAGAATTATTCATTTGATACTACACTCTTTTAGCTAGCAGTAAAAAATGAAAAAAAAAGAACTCATAAATCTTAACTCAAATGATGCATTTACAAAAATAAAAAAATTGCCTTCAACACAAGTATGAAGTTTGCATGCTTAAAGTATGCTAGACTCAATCTTTAGCAGTTCCCGCAATCTGCATGCTTACAGTATGCTAGACTCGATCTTCAACCATTCTCATTCCCATGTACTAAATCAGTCAAATAATTTCATCAAACTATGCCAATACAAATCAAAAATGAAAACAACTTAATTTTGTTTAACAAATAAACATTCAAAATGAAATGTGGCTATTCTTGCAAATCGAGAAAACTGGCAAGTTCCATAATGCGCTCATATTCAAAGCTTCAAAAAACTGCCCCTGATTCATTGCTCCATCCTCATACAAAGAAATTGCTATCGTTTGAAACAAAATGTATACAATGATATGAAATTTCTAACCAATTCCACGTTTATTCATCATAGATAACTAGTGTAACTATATAATCTAGAGACTAGCAATTACAGGTGGTTGTACTTCATACTGCTTCAGATTATCAACAACATGTGCAATCATTCTAGCACCAACTCCTCTCTTCAACTGACATATAAACAACTTTTTACGAGAATCTACATAGCTGAAAAAGCTTAATTATACATGAGCAAACATTGCTTACATGTATATTGATATGCGCAAAAAAGGGCCAAAATGCTAAGTGGAAGTTAATATCAACTTTTTTCCTGATTTAGATAAATTTATCTAATTAATTTGCCGCCACCATCACCATCCCCTGCATAAGCAAAATTTAATTCCTATGACATCGATCCTCATTTGACAAGTTATTGGATTCGAGACAAAAATAAAATAAAAGGCATAATACCTGAATGCAGAATTGAAATTCTAAACAAAACTTGAATAACAATTGAAGTTTGATATTAACAAATTTCTAAACGTAGATTCAAACTACAAACAAAAGACTAATTTGAATTTAAATCAAATATTATACTTGATTTGGATGTGGAAACCTACAAGAGAATGAGAGATGGTGGATATTAGGGTTTGTAAAGGGAAATAAGGACTGGTAATGAAACCGACGAGAGCTAGATTTGCGATAAAAAGACGAGAAATGACGATGGTAGCACTTAACGTCAAGCTCCAATATTTTGAAATGTAAGAAAATTTCAGGCTTTTGGGTTCCTATAAATAAATTATCGTAATAGATTAGGGATTTCATTTTTTCTATTTGGGGAGAAGAAAGTGACGAAGAGAAGAATAAAAGCAACGGGTAATTCTATTTCAACCTGGCTAATTGCTAAGTAGCCCCCTTAAATACAGCCGAAATAGGAGAACCCATCGTTTTGCTGAGTAGCCCCCCATATAATTAAAAAAACCAATAATACCCTTCCTCGTAGAGGCTCTATGTGGTTTCGTAGAGAACCATGCAAGGACACTGCGTGGTATCTGAAGATACTACCTTAAGTCACTACGTGGTATCATTGGGTACCACACAGTGTCCCTGTGTGGTTCATGAAAAACCCCGTAGAGCCATTACGAGGTAGACTGAGAATGTAAAAAAATATAATTGAAGAAGGGTAATTTCCCCCTTGATTTTTCTATAAAACAGGGGGTTACTCATCAATTCATTAGGTTGAAATAGAATTTGCCCAAAAGCAATAACACTGTAAAAAAAGAAGTAGAGAAAAATAAAGTGCGAGAAGATTTGTAAATTTAGAATGTTCAATTTTTAATATCCGAGCGGTTCATAGGAGAAGTATATTTGGGTGCAGATCGATTAAGTTCGATGGAGTCACTAACAGGTAGATAAATCCTTTTGGATTTGTGACACCAAAGAAAAATAAAAAATAAGCATGGTTATTATAGCATTGCAAGTGCGTAGGTCACTTCCAATGTACTATGATGCCAATTTATAAACTTCGTAACATTCATGGCATCACCAAAGCAGATCTAATTAGTTATGCACTTTCGATGCCTTTATGACGTATTGCAGACGAAATTAAAAATAACGATGTCGTGCCGATGTCAGGTCGCTATGGCGTCAATAATTTACGTCAGAAATTGACACTTTCTCTAATAGTGTATCCAAAATGATATATATACTTAGTGAAAAAGGTAGTTAAAACAATTACTTGAATAACAAGTATATGGAATGAATAGTAACATCTATTTATGTTAGTGTGATTCTTGTCAATATAAACAGGAAATTGGTAGATAATTTTATTTGTTGTATATCGGTATGCTTTGATATGCATTGGCTATACAATAATAGCTAATTAATTATTTACGACAATTAATATTTTGGTTGAAAAGTGGTTTGGAACAGTGTTCAAGTGTCGATGACCTTGACATTTAGGATGACAATGCCATATTATGATGCATGATGGTTGATAAATGTTAATTGAATACTAATGAAATATTAAATCTATATAAGTTGTATTATATGGAAATTAATTGAGTTTTATTTCAAAATTGGGATTAAACTATTTTATTAATAAAATATTAACTGAAAAATAAAGTTTTGAATTTTAAATCCGAAACGATTTAGAAAGCTAGTTTAAATTATTACAAATAGTCTTCATAAAGGATGGAAATTTATTTGAAGAAGTTAACAAACAATTAAGGCATGTTTTGAATTTTATTTTAAAAGTAAATAGTAAATTTAAAAAGTGAAGTTCAGTTTGGATAACCTGAAAATGTTTTTATTTGATTTTATTATACAAACTATTTTATTTATTTTTATAATGGACGCCAGGTTAGTTTGGGCTTCAAAAGACGAAGTTTGAAAAACAATATTATTTTAATGATTTAAATAATGGAATATTTGAATTTGAATAAGGAAAATATAGTTTCCAAAAATTATTATACGTATTTTATATAATTACTAAACTATTTTAGAGGGAAATTCGATTTTACTTTTGATTAAAATCAAAGTTTGGTTTGAACAGAACAAGTCGTGCAGCGGTAGTTCGTGAATTTCGACCATTGATATCAAACTGAAGTAACGGGAGATCCGACCGTCGGATTTTCCCGAAACGAAAATGTTTGGTTCGAAATGAAAAAAGCTTGCGAATTAAATGAATTTTTTTAAAATACAATGGTAAGATTTTTAAAATAAGCTCAAATCAAATTTGAATAAAAACAACGCTTGTGCCATTAATGACCCTAAATTGGCTTTCAAAGAAATGGGCTATTTTTAAATTGTTAAAAATAGGAATAAATTATGATAAATCATTATAAATGGTTTGAAAAAGAATTGGACTGAATATACCACGTTTGGAAAGATAAAACGCTAATTTCGAAAAACGAGCAATTTTCAACAACACTATTTAATACGATTTTTGGAACAATTTAAATAAAAAGGTTTCGAGATAACTAATGATTTCCAACTTATTCGTAAACATATCCAAAGAATTAAAAGGAAGTTTTAAGATATATTTGGGATTGGAAAGGTTTAATACAAAAACTAAGTTTTCCAATTAAAATTGGAATTGAATGGGAATCGATTTGGTTCTAATTGAGATAAATCTCTATAGATGAAGGACTATACCGTCGAAGGAATTTAAAAGGCTTTTCCGTTATTCCATTTATAGTTTTAGTCGGACACGAGAATTTATATCGACTATAAAATGATATGATTTCCATGAAGATTTCATTTGGAATGAAAGTATGATTTTGGGTTTATCGTGAACGATGTTTTGAATATGTTTGTTATTTAACCCATGTAAAGGAAAAGATAATTTTTCCAAGAGAAGTTGAAACTAAATCTTTATTTAATTCAAATATAAAGATTTAATGAAAGAGTTTTCCCTAACAAACAACAATCGGAATGAGTTTGAGAATCGATTAAAGGAAGATAAACATTTTTTTTGCATAAGTGGTAAGATTAATAAATCGTAAGTACGATTTTTGGATAAAGATATGATCAAGCAAAGATATAGTAATCGACCCTAATCAAGGATCAATAAACAGGTTGGGTTTAGGTAAATATGTTTTCCCGAAAAGATAAGACCGAATAATCAATAAGGATTGTTTGGAAGATTCAATCCAAGATTCAAGATAGGCAATCACCGAAAAATTGTGTGAGGAAAACAATATTCACAAAAAGGAATAAGACTCATGATACCTTATATATCTTTATTGATTTTAAAGATGCGATACTTATTCCGAATGACCGGGGTTCAACCCATTGTAAATAACTATACGACGTAATAAAAACGGCATTGACTGTGATTGAAGACCGAAGACCGAAGACCGAAGACCTTCACATTGGAAAGATTGTTCGTCGATGCCTTAGGTGACCACCCAATTATGGGGTTATGTGGTGATGGCGATCTAACCGTACTTGAAGTGATTCAGACTGCAAGGGCTTTCACACTCAAGCGGGGTCGTGGAATAAAGCGCCTTCGGTTTCGTTCATACCTAGAATAAACTTGTAAATGGATGTTTATCTGATGTTGTATTTTACAACATAACTAGTTGGTTTCTATAGATGTTGTATGTGAAGACCCACTATTTTAAAGTCCAAAATTAATTATAAACGTCATCAAACATGCTTACAACTAATTTCAGACAACTAATTTCAGATATTAAAAGTATTAGACCTTAAGTATATAAATTTAAAAATACTAGAGACTATAAATAATATGGAAGATCTCATGATGGAATAAAATAAATAATTACATAACTAAAACATCATAATCCATTTTATTACATTAAAATCCACAAATCAAAAATAGCAGCGATACAATAAGAAATGAATTTAAATAAAAAACGTCTAGATCCAACATGTAGGCTAAGCTCCTTTCTTCTTCATTTTTTTCTTTTTGCCACCTCATATCTTCCAACTTTACAAATTCTGTTCAAAGAGGAATAAAAAGTGTTTTAACTATGTTTGGACTGCGCCTGACCATATACACCCCGACCCAATCTAAGGGTTCAAATGGCTATTACATAGGAAAAGACTGCCTACGTACCCCTTTTAAGGGATCAAGCCCACGTAGTTCTATTTCCTACTCTTCTCCTGCATCCAAATTCTCGTTAGTACATTACAACCATTGCACCCATTCGACCATTTCATCCATTCAACTAGTGAAATCAATATAATTTGGTACAATCAATGCGAACATTGAAATTGATGCAAACAACATAATTAATACAACTACTGCACTAACGCAGCCAATTAATAGCAGAAAATAGTGTCTTACACGTCTATTACAACATAGTAGCAGATGAACTAAACAAAAGAAAATATACATGCAATCTTTAAACACCCACAACATCCAATGATAATTCCAACTTATAAAATAAGTAGGAAACAATACTAATATACTTACAGATTATTACTCATCAATCAATAATTGTATGCCATCTATGCAAACATAAACCATTTTGTGTATACTAATCATTCCAAAATAATAACATGGTCACCAACGTACAGTAATCCAATCAATATTGGACATTCATCGTTAAATAACCATAATTAACTACACATCAATTTGTAGTAATCAATGGTAAAACATCGCATAAATATCCTTAATGCGATCCATTAATGTAAAATAAACATAATATATTAGAACCAATCATATTTACCACAATTGTTTTATTATAAATATAAGATTATCATATTATTATTTAGTGTAAAAAGAAACTTTGTTGCTTTGTTGAGTTTTTAGATTTCCATTTTTCCTCCTTTCAAAACATTTATATTTTATCAAAAGATAACATATTAAATAACGTTACAAATCAACCATATTATTATCCTACACAAAATAATGATAAATACTTTTAACACAATAGAAAGTCATGTTATTCCTATTTATTCCAAATGATTTCAATTTTCATTAAAGTAAGATTATCATCTATAAAGTCTTATTTTGTTGAATAGCAATACGCATCCTTTGTTACTATTCATGAATATCTTCAATAATAATAATAAATATATCAAAACATCCCAAATTAATTTTATCGTTTCTTTTCTTTTCCAAAAAACTGTTATTTATAAATAACATATACAAACTATGGATAATCACACTTTCCATTATTTAGCATATTTCAATATCATTATTTAACTTTATTCATTTTATTTTAATGAATAATTCATATATTCAAATCCATCACTTATTTCAATTAAAATTTCAATAGTGCAATGGTCAGAAAAAATAGTAAACTTAGACCTGATGCATCCAAAATGTATCAAATATCAAATAATTATTAACATATCATACCATAAATTAGTAATCATATATGTTCTTCGAAAGACAATAAATCTATACTTTAAATTCAATTATTAAAATTAAAGAACTCATACTAGCTTTTGCAAATAATCTACAACCTTATACAAGCCATACACATGTTTTCTCTCCCTTTTTGTTTGACATATATTCTTCTTTGCTGTAGCAAACCGATTGTGAACCTTCTATAAGCTTTTTCCCATTTCTCTTTAATTTTGATCCTTTTTCTATTCTTCAATTAAGCATGTATTCTTTTCATTATTTGCATTAAGGAAGATTTTTAGAGGAAAATAAGACTTGTCAATGGAATTTTCAAGATGGAAAAGAAAACAAAAGAAGAGGATTCCCATTATGTTAGATTTGGCTTGTTTATATAGGAGCTAAAGATTGATTTTGTCAATTTGATTAACCCTAGCAATTCCCAAATTAAATCACAGTCGCCCTCTTATTAACTTCGTAATAAAGTAAGATATTAAAATACACCATATATGTCCGTTCTTATCTTTATCCTATCCATGACAAAAAGAGAGTTTTGAAAATACCATTTAAAATGGGTAATCAATGAATATGTTTTTTTACCTATTAAGATATTGCCACTTATAAGAGAATTAATTGCTAGTATTTAGGAAATAATTCCCTAATAAAAATAAATCAATTGACATGCATGTCAATCAGTGCATAATTTTTTACATGCATAATTTATCAACATTTACAGACTTGCATTTATATGACAATTCAAAGTGGAAATCAAGTGTATAACTTTAAATCGCTCTCTTCTCTTTACCCTAATTTCCCCATAACATGCAAAGTCAGTGTATAACGAAGTTACATACACACGCACACACACTGTAACACCCCGTAATTGTGTTAACAGTAAAGAGGATAAATTAAAGAATAATTAATATAATATTAAGAATTAAGGGAAACTAATTACGTCATTACGTCCGTCTTGAAATTCTGGTCAGGATAGACACTTAGTTTGCGTAAAAAGGATAACATATGAAGAAGTTACGGACAATAAAAAGTTGAAAATCAAAACCATGTATAACTGGCACACTTGCCATGTGCGCCAAGGCAATTTTGCACTGGCGCACATCTAAAGTGCGCCCAGAATAGTTTTTGGGTATTCATGCCTATTTCCCAAGTGGGAAGCAACCCGCGACCTGATTTACCTTAGGGCTTATGTGCAGTCGGTTCCAGAGGGTTATGCAGCTATAAATACATAGGTATTTCACATATTTCTTCATTAGAAATCATGGTGGGCAAACTCTGCCGGAGTCTGAACAGAACTAGGGTCTCTCATCTTCTTCTATCAACTAAGCCATATCAAATTCTAAGATTCAAGCATAAACTCAGCACCAACATCTTTTCTATCATCTTAACAATCTAATCAAAATGAGTTCTAGTTGCTTCCAGGTTTGGATAAATAATAATGAATTATGAAAGACTGTGATTTGGATACATTGTAAACCTTGAATCTATGTTATTGTTAGATCTTATGCTATGTCATGATAGATCTATTTCTCTAGATCCAATTCAATTGTGATTGTTCTACTATGTTATCGTTGTGGATCTTGGTTTGTAATTATATTGTGGTTAATATAGATCTGTTAATTTGGACAGTTATGTCATTGGATAGATCTAACCATTTATGTAAATCATAAACACATGTCACCTTGAATTGGATAGGATTAGATCTAAACCTTTATCTTAATTGTAACTTTTATGATATGCTATGATGTGGATGTGTGTAGATCTATTTCTAAACTAGTAGACCTGATTTATGTGGACATTGAAACTGTTAGACAGATCTAGATTGTCACCTTATGTTATCATGTTAGATCTATTTTATGTGATCTAAATTGTCACCTTATGTTATCATGTTAGATCATTTTATATGATCTAAATTGTCAACTTATGTTATCATGTTAGATCTATTTTATATGATCTAAATTGTCACCTTATGTTATCATATTAGATCTATTTTATGTGATCTAAATTATCACCTTATGTTATCATGTTAGATCTACTTTATGTGATCTAAATTATCACCTTGTTATAATGACAATTTCATGTCCATGCCAGTATGTATGTTCACCTTATCATACTAGTTTATGTTTATGCCAACAGAATCATTTTAGTTATATTCCGATTATTTTCCCTATTATCATTTATGACTAGGCTATTGTCCAGCCTAAGCATGTTGCCAATTTTGTGAGGGCGCTAGTTAAGGAACGGGAGAAAAAGGGTTAAAAATGGCATAATTTGAGTATGAACATTTTTGGACATGTAATTCAAATTATTGGGTAAAATAGGTACTGACAAATATAAAAGGAAAGGATTAATTAATTGGTAAATTAATTTAAAAAATGGAATGTCTAGTAATTACAATTGTGAATTGTAATTGTACTTATGACAGGAGGATAGGTTGCATTAGTTTTGGAAGTTTGCCCGGACCCGACCGGCATATCCAGCAACCACTAATGTTCCTAACGTGGATGGTCTAATTACATAAATACGAATCGGGCTATGACACGAGGTTAGGCTCGACTATGGAATAAGTCTACCCGGACCCGACTAGCATATGTATAATCCACATGTTGTAGGCCTAATGTGGGAGGTCTGGCCCATTATGAAATCATAAATGGACATGGTAAAGAATTGGACTACTTAACCCAAGTTAATCCACAGGGATTGTATGAACCTAAATTTAAATTGGGGGTTAAGTAAACCTGGTTGAGGTGTAATAACCCGAAAATCCCAGCCAATTTAAAATTTTTATTTTGCAATTTTGATGAATTTCGAATATTTAAAATGAATTATTTTAAATAATAATGACACGAAATTTATTTTGAATAGAATTAGAATGAATATATTTATTTGAAGCAACGTTATAATATAAATATTTATTTTTAATTATAAAATGAATTGAAAATGGCGCGGTAGTTAGAAAATTCGATTTCAAATTTCAAATGAATGTACAAGATTCAGAATAAACCGGATTTTAGCGAAACCAAAAATATTAGAATATATTTGAAAATATCTTTCCAATGAATCTCAAAAATTGAAATTTCATAGTGGGAATAAAAAGATATACCCAGTTGAAAATTCAAAATAGTCGCTATGGAATTCTGGCCCTTAAAAATGGAAATTTTGCAAACGACCTCTGTTTTCGACGAAACCACTTTTGTTGGATCCGGGATGTCGAATTATTGCTAGGTTCAAAAATTCATAATTTTCGAATCTATATGTGAGCGTGGCGAAGAAAAACGTGTTTTAATAGTTTCAGTCAATTTCAATCGACCAGAAAATGGCCATTTTTCAAACGGTCTCGGAATTTGATGAAGTTAGTTTTCTTAGAACCGTATCGTCAATACGAAGTTAGAAAATATTTTTCGGGAATTTTTAGAGTCCGTATGTGGCCTTGGTAAATTGAAATGCGCGTTCAAATTCAATATATAGATTTATATTTTGATTTTGACGGAAACTGATCGAAATGATTGAATCATCTTACGATACATATCCCATTGTGTTGTGAATGGGGGTAATTAGCTAGGGACGACTGTCGGTGGGCTTGATTTCGAGTTCAAAATAGAAAGATACATTTGGAAATTAAAAATAATATATATATATAATTATATACTCCCTCTACCTCACTCTCTCTCTTCCCTTCCTTTTCCTCGTTCGATTAAGAAGAAAAAAAAACATAAAACCGCGCCGCCTAGGATTTCCCGCCACCGACTGGCCTCCTCCAGCCACCGCCTCCCCAGCGCGCCACCACCAGACCTGGCCGCGTCTCCCCCTTCCCTCCTGCCCTCCGAATAGAAGCTCGATCCCCTTCTCCGAACAACCCAAGCCCAAAACCATTTTTTTCACCCAAAATTGCTCCGCCCTGACCACTAGTGGCCCGCCATCGCCCCCTAAACCCTAGCCGCGAGCCTCAGCACCCCAGCGCCGTCCAGTCAGCCCTCCGCCCTCTGTAGGTTGGGCGTCGCCTTCCTCTTCTTCTTCTTCTTCGATTGAAAACTCTTCTCCATCCAAACACAGTGAGTCCTTCATATTTAATCCTTATTTACTGATGTAAAAATCTGATTTTTCATTTACATGATGGTATGATGTTAATTTACATAAAGATTATATTTTTATCATTATAAAGGTAAAAAATTTCATGATAAAAAGATTAGATTTTTATGTCATGAAAGGTTATATTTTTATGTCATGAAAGTTTAGATTTTTGAATATGAAAAGAGATGATTTTTAAACAATAAAGTTTTGATTTTTATATTATAGAAAGAATAAAAATATGATTTTTATATTACAAAGATAATAAAAATATGATTTTTACATTATATAGATAATAAAAATTTAATCTTTATATATGTAGCGATAGGATAAAAATTCGATTTATATATATATGAAGTAGCAATAAAAATATGATTTTTAACGTGAACCGCGTGAAACAGATTTCGATGGAACTGATGGAAGCAAAACTGAATCCAGATCGTTCTGAAATAAAGAATGGAGAAGTGGAACCCTCGGTGAGAACTCCTCACTTTTATTTTAATTTCTAGTTTAAAATATATACTAGGATGCAAATGGTGCTTAGCAGCACCCGACACCCGTCGTCCACAGACCATGGATGACTTGTTTGTTTGATTGATGTGTTGTGAAATTTTATTGTGTGATGTGGAATGAATAAATATTTTATAGTTAAAAATATAATTTTTAATGTGTATATAAAATAAATATTTATAAACAAATCGGACGATTTGTTTATGTACACCCATTTGACTAATATGGATTGGGATGATAAATTTTACACATCGCCCAACTATACAAATAAAAATCTGTGTTTGTTGATTTGAAACCCCACACGGGTGTTGGGATGATATTTGGCGTACACGAATCCCAATTATTTAGCTGTATGTCGATCGATTTGTTGACAGATTGTGTAAGCAGTAATTATTTATATTTAATGCTTATGCAGTTGTGTGGTGCACTCTGGATGATGGGTGATTATTTATCGTTGATATTATATACATCTGTTGTAGGGAATCCATATAATTAACGTTATATGGTAATTGATTGGGCCTCATTCCAATTTGGAAAATAAAGAATATTCATGTGTTGAATAAAAGAAAATTCATGTGTTGAATAAAATGTATATTCATGTGTTGAATAAAATATATATTCATTTGTTGAATAAAATAAATATTCATGTGGTGAATAAAATATATATTCATGTGTTGAATAAAAGAAAATTCATGTGTTGAATAAAATATATAGTCATGTGTTGAATAAAATAAATATTCATGTGTTGAATAAAATATATATTCATGTATTGAAGAAAATATTCATTTGTTGAATAGAATAACGAAGTTATTGAAATATATAAAGTCGTGTTGAATAGATATGCGCCATTTTGACGCGAACGATATTTATGTCGATTATATTCGTTTTTATAATGAATATTGAAAAGGAAATGATTTCAAAATATAACGTTTTGAAAATATTATCATTTATATATTAATGATATGGAATATTCAATTTTGATCTGAAATTGAATATGAAGTTGAAATCGTTTTGAAACGAATTAAAAACGATTTATAAAATACGTTTCGAAAGGAAATCGACGTAATATATATAATATAATATATTATATAATGGCCTGAATAGAACGTGCCGCGTTACTGCAGTTCTCGAATTTTGACCATTGACTTCGAATGGACATTACGGGAGATCCGACCGTCAGATTCTCCTAAAATTGGAACTGTTGGGTTCGCATCGAAAAGAGCTTTCTAACGAATATTAGAGATTTGAAATCTAATGATTGGATCTGAAATTATGACCAAATCAAATTTGGAAAAGGTCGCTGTAAGTGCAGTTCGATGGTCGTTGATGGAAATCGACTGTATGGGCCTTGATAAAATTATTAAAAATATCAATAATTAGTGTAAAATCATAAGAAATGATTTGGGAAGAATTGGGATGAAAAATTCCAAATTGAAAAGATAAAAATAGATTTTTATCGAAATGAACTAGTTTTAAACTAGAATTATAATCCCATTTATTTTTAAAATAAATAAACTGGATTTGAAATGGTTTTGAAAATAACCAGAATTTCCAATATACAAATTGGAAATAGATTTAAATTGAAATTATCTTCAGAATATTTCAATATTGAATTTCGTGATTATACAGATATTGTTATGGAAATGTGAAAGATATATTTATATCGTTATTTCCAATACGATATTTGTTGGTTGTAGTATTTGATATTGAATATAAGCCGATATATTTTCAATCCAGAGCCTTGTATTTAATATCAAATGGGATTTGGGTTTGTCGTGAATGGTGTCTTCATTAACACTATTCTTAAACCCAGTTGAGAAAAGATTAAATCTTTTTATTTAGATTTAATAAAGTATACCAATTAAATAATATTTAATTGGAATTGAATTTGAATTGATTTTGAGTTTATCGTGAATGGTGTTTTAAAAAACACCTGTTCTTTAACCCGATAATTAATGGAATGTGAATTGGGTTTTGTCGTGAACGGTGTTTTAAATAACAATTGTTCTTTAACCCGATAATTAATGGAATGTGATTTTGGGTTTATTGTGAACCGTGTTTTAAATGACATTGGTTCTTTAACCCAGTTAAAGACAGGATATGATTTCCCAAGTTAAATAATCATTAATAGTGATTTTTGGGAAGATTAAGACCAAGTGGAGCTTTAATGAATCTTTAATTAGATTGAAATGATCGAGAATGGAGTATCACCAGTTTTGCTCCAGGCGATAGTTAAATCTTTAATTAGATTTGAACTTGAAATGGTAATTGAATTTACCGATAACGCCGTGATGTTAGATATGAAGTATGACCAGTTTTACTTCATGGGATGAATAGGTTGGGGTTTGGAAATTTAACAAGTGATTACTTCGGTAAGGTTCGCTAATCCCGACTAGTTTGGATAAACCATAATTTGGTTTGAATTGATATTCAAAAGAAGATTAAAGAATAAATTTAAAGAATTTATCTTTGATAAAATAAATGGGAACTTTTCCCAAAGTATAAGAATATTTGAATAAAAGAATATTCTGAATTGGAATGAGGCGTATGTTGTGTTTGTGTAACACTTGTTTATTATATACGCGAGTTATTCAGAAAGACCGGGTTTATCCCATTCTGAATAACTCATACGACGATGTGTCGAGGATGAAGACGGTGGTCGAAGACCGGAGGTCTTCACATCGTTTGGATAATTACTGATGATCTTGATTGGGTTGTACACCCAAGGGGAGGGAATCAGTTGGTGATCGTCCAGACGTACTTGGTGATCGATGGATATGCGAGGTACAAGGTGCCTCCGGTTTCGTTCAGACCTAGAATGGATTTGTAAATGGACTGCGTGTATGACATTGGATATCATTCTGTGTGATTGATGGATATCGGTTGCATGGAGTGGTTTTCCTGTGTGGCATGCTAAGATGCAAATGATCAAGGCTTCTGTTGAAAAGCATAGTCTTGTGGTAGATGATCAAAGAACCGCCTGTGTGGCATAGCTTTCTGTAGAGTTAATTTGCGAGCCTCACACCCCGGTGTGAACCAAAAACGGGAGAAGGACCGCAGGGAGGACAAACGTTTCATTCTTGCTAGGGTGGTGTCAGTGACCTACCTGTAACACCCCACGTCCATTAATGTCACTCGCAAAGGGAATGCATTAACTTCCATCGAGCATTTTAAGTGAATATAGAACAAAAAATCACAACAAGACAGATATAAAGCAGTACTTGAAAATTTAAAACTTTATTTATTGCAGAAGAAGGTAAATATGTTTGGTTACATCATCAAAAACCATAAACCAAAGTCAAGTACATAATATCCATCTTGATAAAACAAAGTACATAATCCCACTACTACAAATAGCCATAAAGAAAATGATAGGCTGAACTTTACTTCAGCAATCCGAAACCAAGTGCTCCCAAAGAGGTCCCAATCAAGCTCCACTAGTACTAGTCCCACCCTTAGAACCTGGGGGGGGGGGGTGAAAAGAAAAGAGGTGGAAACAAAGGGGGTCAGACATAAAGTCTGGCGAGTCCGATAACTCTAACAACATAATTATTAAAGCAATAAGATAAGATATAGTGTAACACCCCACCTCCGCTAGGGTCACTCACAAAGGGAATGCACAAGTTTTGGTGGAGTATTATCTAGGTAAACATGCACAGAGATATCACAAGGCAGAACATAAGTAAAGCAGCTGTAGAAATTAAAAACCAACTTTTTATTACTTTTGAGAAAGAGTCCAAAACCTCATATATCCAGGATACAAATTGTTTCATTACATCAAGTTCCAAAGAAGCATAAAACTTAAGATAATAAAAGTAAAATATTCCCCATAAATAGAAGAAGCAGCAATAGCATAGCTCAAGACAAAACCGTACATGAGCTGTTAGAAAGCAAGCCAAATCCAAGCTAAGAGCTAGTGTTTCCTCCCTGAGAACCTGGGGGGAAAATAAAAGAAAAAAAGAGGCAAAAGAAAAAGGGTCAGTCATAAAGACTGGTAAGCCCTAGTGACTTTCAGTATGAAAACTAGTAAAGGTAACATGATATATGAAAACTGGAATTAAACATAAGGATGAAAACAGAACTGGTAGGATAATTAAGATACAAGATAAGTCAAGTCTAGCATCGCATGTTCAAGGTTCGCTGCACCAACTGTACTAGTATTCTAACCCATGTCAATTATTAACCATGAAATGATCCCTTGGCCCAGTATCATGAAGTGACCCATTACGGGGTCCTAAGGTACGATCTACTAGTCGATCGACTCCCTACAAGTCCTAGCTCGACGTGTGTCTGTGTCATACGGCCCTATCCAGAAATGTAGTTCCCTGTGCTAGGTCCACCATAGGGTGTATCAAGTCCTATGGTGCCAACCACCGACACGAATCAAGCACGCACAGTGTAAATCTACGGGTGCCCAATCCCTGCTTTTTCAACTCCGGACTACGTGCACGACTATAGCCCGCCTGAACCTATAATGGCGCACCTACTCAGCCGTCGTTCTGGTCGCTTACAATCAGCCTAGTAATCGTTCCCCACCCTGCCTAGTTCTAGGGTATCGTGATACATCCAAGTGGGTTACTGCTGAAAAGGACCGCGTAACTAGGCTTTCTAATGGGTTAAGTGTTGTCCTTCAAATTCGTGACTTAACCCTATCCATATCATGTATCAAGTTAGTTAAGTGTGTTCAAGCGGTTCATGACTTAACCCTATCAAATCATCGTGTTAAGTTGGTTAAGTATATTCAAGTGGTCCATGACTTAACCCTATCATGTGGCATTAATTCATTAATGCACTTTAACCTCTCACATTAGACTAACTGTTGTGGTCACTGGATTTTCCAGGCGGTTCCGGGCATATTTACACCACAACATAGTCTAACCTCGGGTGTTACATGCGATATGACCAACTACCCACATTGAATCCTATTGTTTTGCAGCCACTGGATTTGCCGGGCGGTTCCGGGCAGATTTACACTGCAAACTCAACCCAACCTCGAGTTGGCCATTTTCAAGTTTATCTAATTGTCATACCCACGTTCAAGTTTTCATTTCTAGATTCATGCCCAGTTTTCATGTCATGTTTCATATCAAATCGTGTCAAGTTCATGTCCATATTCAGGTTCAAGTCATAACAACGTTCATGTTCAAGTTTAAAGCTAATTCATGTTTTACCTAGTCTACCCAAATCGTATTCACATCGCACGTAAGCTCGAATCGATACAAATAAATCTAATTAGGGAATAACAAAAAGGAACGGGTATAAGGTGGCAAAAGTGATTACTAGCCTAGCATGGTATGACTTGAAATAAAAGATTAAAACACTACTGGCATATGGAATATTGGCCTCAAACATAAAGATTCCAAATCTAGCAAAATAAGGTACTAGTCAAGATAACAGTCATCATAAGGTGATAGTATAGTCATGGTAACGATTGACATAAGGTGATAGTATAGTCATGGTAACGATTGACATAAAGTGATAGTCATAAACTTGTGACTAGTAGTAGATTCAACATGATAATATGAAGGGTTTCTCTTTTTGATTTACGATATGAATAGGCCCCAAATCAATGCCATAGTAATATCCAAGAGTCAAGATCCAAGATGAACAAGAATGGATGTAAAACAGTCATCATACGTAGGCCCAATTTCAATTTACAACATATTTATATTACATTTATAGTTTAAATCTGAAAATAATTGGAGCTTACAGATCGTAGTTCGAGAATTAGAAAAAGAGAGTCGATATTGAATCTTTATATGCTTAGTCAAGTCCTAATAGAAATCCCCAAATTAGCAATGTAGTCTCGACGTAGAGGATGTAGTCTCTTTCTCTAACTTTTCAACCAGAATCAGAGCAGCATAAGGTCAGAAAGAATTATGTGTAGAGAGACTAGTGTGAGGGGCTGTATTCATAGGGTCAGGTCAACGAATGTAGACATAAACGAGGCCAGAAACATCAGAGTGAATCCAGCTTCAAAAGTGGACTCGGACACCAGCTCGACCCCCAGGTCGACACTATGGTCGACCTAGTCCTGGGTAGGCCGACTACATAGTCGACCCCCAGGTCGACCTGGTCCTGGGCGGGAAATTTCCCGCCCAGTCCATTCTGAGGTTTGAAATTCGAATTTTGAATTTGAATTGAGCTGTTTTGAACTTGAAAACTTCTAAAGGTCATAACTTGGTCATATGGATTCCGATTTTCGAAAACTCGGACTCGTTTCTAAGAAGAATTTCAAGACGAACGCAATGGAACAACCAGTTTCCCTTAATTCTTATTTTAAAAATTAATTCTGCCTTGATTTGTGGTTATTACACATTAAAAAAACATGGGTTGTTACATTCTCCCCCCTTAAAGGATTCCGTCCCCGAAATTTCTAAGCTAGGGAGGATGTGTCCTACCATCCATCATCCATCTACTCAAAGCATCATCCACAGGCAACCATTGTCCTTAAAAGATTTCTAGTGCTGTATGAACATATGCAGAAAGTGTGTGTATATGTACTTATCTAATGCAAAAGATCAGGCGGTTACTGATTCAGTAAACCTCCTTAATGCAAAATATGTTAGTGCCATGAATCCAACATGTATGCAAATTCCTAGCATAGTTTATAATCTCTACATGAGTGCACAAACAATCATCCATATGCAACATCCAAGTGATAACATAACAAGTTCCATCCATGTACAAGTATAAGCACTCATGCATATGCAACATGAAAATGTGAATGAGCCGATCTAGTGCCTAATGTGTGTCATGCAACCACTTGCAACCATTTGCAAACATCAACCATAACATGTTTCAATCACATGTTTACATCCATATTGTTCTACCTAAGGTTCTCAAGATAAGATCGAGAAGATAACAAGACAAACGTAGATAGTAGAAGCATTATACGAAAAGGTTTTCAAGGAAAAAGAGATCGAGAATGTACCCTCAAAAAGAGATGGGTAAAACGCGTGTATCTTCTCTTCGGTTTCCCAAGTTGCGTCTTCTGGGGCTTCACTCCACTGCACTTTAACTAGCTTGACTTCTCGATTCCTTAGCTTCATAATCTCCGTTCCTAAGGTACGAATCGGAACTCGCCTCAATGTTGCTTCTTTTTCCACTTCTACGTCTTCAAGGATGCTTAACTCAACCACTTCGGCTGACTCATGCAAGCACTTCCGGAGGTGTGAGACGTGAAAGACATTGTGTACTCCAGATAACTTCTCGGGTAAGTCTACCTTATAGGCCATCCGTCCAATCCTCTCAATGATAGGAAAGGTCCTACGAACCTTGGTGCTACCTTTTCAACCACTCCAAAACGAACTACATTGCGTAATGGAGAAACTTTTATATAGACCATATTCCCGACTTCGAAATCTAGGTCTGTCCTTCTCTGGTCCGCTTAAGATTTCTGTCTATCTTGGGCCGTTTTCATCCGTCTTCGTATCAACTCAATCTTCTCAGACGTGTCTCTTATCATATCAAGGCCAAGTATAAGCCTGTCTGTCGTCTCCCACCAACAAGTTGGCGACTTGCACGGTCTTCCATACAGGGCTTCGAACGGTGCCATTCCGATGCTAGCTTGGTAACTGTTATTATATGCAAACTCCACGAGAGGAAGATGGTCTTCCCAAGTACCACCAAAGTCAAGTATGCATAGCCTCAGGAGATCTTCTATTACCCTATTTACCCTTTCGGTTTGTCCATCCGTCTGCGGGTGATAGGCCGTGCTCAAGTTCAGTCGTGTACCCGTTGCTTCTTGCAGACTATTCCAAAACTGACTAGTAAAATTCGGGTCACGATCACCAACTATACTAGAAGGAACTCCATGCAACCGTACTATCTCTCGAAGGTAAATAGACGCTAGCCCCGATGAGGTCCTCTTGCTCTTCACCGGAATGAAGTGAGCACTTTTCGTGAGTCTATCAACTATGACCCATATGCTAGTATTTCCATTCCTTGACCTAGGCAGTCCATCCACGAAATCCATCGAGATACTCTCCCATTTCCATTGCAGAACCTCCAAAGGATGTAATAGCCCACCGGGCTTCTTCGACTTGGCCTTTACCTGCTGGCACACCATGCACTTCGAAACGAACTATGCCACGTCTTTTTTCATTCTAGCCCAAAAGAACATGCGTTTCATATCCCTGTACATCTTATCCCCTCCGGGATGTATTGTCATCTTCGAGTGGTGCGCTTCTTTGAGAACTCTCCTTACTAGGTCTCCCACTTGTGGGACACATAGCCTTCCATCGCGCCTTAGCCATCCCTTGTCATCTATGGTATACCTACTGAGGTGACTTGACGTCTCACCACTAATCAGCTTGTTCATGATTTCGACTATCTATGTGTCTTCCTTCTGTGAAGTTCCTATTTGATCTAGAAGTGTAGGTCTTAACTCAAGAGATGCTAACGTAGCAGTCAATGACTCAACAACAAGTGTAAAATCAAAGGTTGCTATAAACTCAAGGCTTTTCCTTTCAACAAACAAGGGGATCAAAGTCAACCTTTTTCTACTTAGCGCGTCTGCCACCACGTTACCCTTTCCAGGGGTGTAAGCTATATCGAAGTCATATGATGCCAAGAATTCCATCCACTGCTATTGTCTCAGATTCAAATCTTTCTGTGTGAAGAGGTACTTAAGTGATTTGTGGTCGGTATACAGCTCGAACCTCTCCCCTAGAAGATAATGGCGCCAAGCTTTAAGTGCAAAGACAATCGCGGCCAACTCCAAGTCATGCGTGGGATAGTTTTTCTCATGAACTTTAAGTTGTCTGCCCCCGTAGCATATTACTCTTCCTTCTTGCAATAGGACGGCGCCTAATCCCGTGCCGCACGCATATGTGTACACGGTAAACATCTTACCTCCATCGGGTAATGCCAAAACTGGAGCTGTGGTGAGGGCTCTCTTAAGTCTCTGAAAACAGCGTCACACTCTATGTCCCATGCAAAAGCTAGGTTCTTCTTTGTTAACTTAGTAAGAGGGGCTGAAATCTTAGCGAAGTCCTTAATGAACTTCCTGTTGTAGCCCGCCAAACCGAGAAAGCTCCTCACCTCCGTTGCATTCTTAGGAATTTTCCAGTCCTGTACCGCAACTACCTTTGCGGGGTCCACGGCTATGCCATGCTTAGAAACTACATGCCCAAGGAACCAAACTTCCTTCGTCCAAAAATGGCATTTGGAGAACTTAGCCTTTAACTGGTGTGCTCTAAGCGTTTCCATGACTTCCTTGAGATGTCTAGCATGCTCTTCTTCATCTTTTGAGAAGATCAAAATATCATCCATAAAAACCACCACAAACTTGTTAAGGAACTCCCAAAACACCCTACTCATCAAATCTACAAAGTACGCGGGTGCATTCGTTAACCCAAACGGCATGACGAGCCATTCGAAGAACCCATATAGAGTTCTAAACGCAGTTTTGTCAATGCTATCCTCAGCCACTCTAAGCTGATGGAATACTGTGGCTAGATTGAGTGGAGAGAAAACAGATGCTCCCACAAGCTGGTTAAACAAATCGTCGATTCTTGGTAGTGGGTGCCTATTTTTATTTGTCAGCTTGTTTAACTCATGATAATCTACGCATAGATGAAGCGATCCATCCGCCTTAGTAGCGAATACCACCGGAGCACCCCATTCAGAAATGCTTCGCCTTATGAAATTTTTCTCAAGCAACTCATTAACTTGCTTACTGAGCTCTCTTCTTTCTCGCGGAGCCATGTGCCTAATAGGCAATGAAACTGGCTTGGCATTATCAACAAGATAATTTCGGAAGTCTATCTCGCGTTTAGGAGGTAACCCGCTCACTTCATCAAAGACATCTGGATATTCTCGGACCACTCTTACATATTGCAAATTATCGACGGACGAGTCAGGAGATTCAAGATAACACAACATGACTAGACCCTTAGGATTACAAGAGATTTCAAGGGTATTGCCGAGGCGAGTCATGAGCCTCACTACCCTTCGTTTACAATCAAGAATGGCTCCATAATCGGACAGCCAATCCATACCTAGGATCAAACCGTATCCCATGAATCCGAGAACATAAGCATTACACGTGAATTCTACGCTTAAGATAGAGATCCTCAAATCCACGCACATCATAGATAAATGGGAGGAGCCCCCAATTGGATTTGAAACTATAACGGGATCCTCAACCAGACTAGTACTTAGGTGCAGATTTTCAACAATATCAAAAGAAATAAAAGTATGCGATGCGCCAGAGTCAAATAAGGTTCGAACAGGAAAGTCAGAAATGTAAACAAGGCTTTCTACAGAAATATTACTACCTCGGTCAAGAGCTGGAGTGGTGTTGAGATCATGCAACTGCCCTCTAGAAGGTCCTGCTCGCTGGGTCTGCCCTTGCCCCTGCCCTTGCTTCTTAGGGCTATCCTTGCTGATGTGTCCAATATCTCCATAATGAAAGCATTCACCCAACTTCCTCTTCTTCTTTCTATAGTCTTTAGCTAGATGTCCCGTAATACTACAAAAATTGCACTTCCTCGTCTCATGTGGTTTGTTGTTGCTCTTGTTATTCTTGTTATTCTTGTTGTTCCCCTTCTTGAAGTCAGCTTTCTTATTCTGAGCCTCATTAGGCTTAACCTCCTTCTTGCTACTCTTGTCTTCCTCATGAAGTAGATCCATATCCACCAAGCTTTCAAAGGTCGCCCCCATGGGTATATGAGTTAGGGACAAGCTGTGTAGTGGCTCGTTCAATCCTCGAGCAAAGCGTACAACCTTTTTCTGGGCCGTGTTGACCAAATCCAAACCGAACCGAGCAAGCTGATTAAACTTATTCACGTACTCCCTCACCGACATTTCCCCTTGCTTGAGTGCTAGGAACATCTCCATCTGAAGGTTCTCTTCTGTTGACGATAATAATTTAAGCCCAAATCTCTCTCTAAAGTCTGCCTAAGTTTCAACTGGCCTGGTAGCATTGTTGACTTCCGACCAAAATGCAGCTTCCTCTTTCAATAACCATGCTGCCAACTGAACTTTCCTATGGTCCTCCATATCAAAGATAATGAACAAGTCTTTCGTCTCCTTTAGCCAGTTTCGTGCCTCAACAAAGGTTTCAGTTCCAACGAAGTTCTTGCCGCCCATTGCTTTAAAGTCTTTGCATATTTTGGCAAAGGAGGTACCAGGAGGAGGAGGAACCGCGACCACTAGTGGAGGAGGAGGAGGGATGTCTGCCATGCCCGCATCATTGGCCCTGGCTTCTAAGTACCTTCGGAACCATCCAGGCACGGGTATTCCCTCTGGCAGGTTAAGATCAGCCATGCTGAAAAACGAAAAGAAAAAGATTCAAACGAGGAATCAAAGGGAAGTGCTAATGGCTTTTGGGGAATAGCCTTTTTAAACATAAAACTTTTCTTGAAAAATGCTTCTTTATAAATGGTTTTGAAACTAGTTTCAGAAGGTTTTTAAAACTTTTTGCCCAGCCTGGTAACCTTCTGCTCTGATACCAAGTGTAACACCCCACCTCCGATAGGGTCACTCACAAAGGGAATGCACTAGTTTTGGTGGAGTATTATCTAGGAAAACATGCACAGAGATATCATAAGGCAGAACATAAGTAAAGCAGAGGTAGAAATTAAAAACCAACTTTTTATTACTTTCGAGAAAGAGTCAAAAACCTCATATATCCAGGATAAAAATTATTTCATTACATCAAGTTCCAAAGAAGCATAAAACTTAAGATAACAAAAGTGAAATCTTCCACATAAATAGCAGAAGCAGCCATAGCATAGCTCAAGACCAAACCGTACATGACCTGTTAGAAAGCAAGCCAAATCCAAGCTAAGAGCTAGTGTTACCTCCATGAGAACCTGGGGGGGGGGGGGAATGAAAGAAAAAAAGAGGCGAAAGAAAAAGGGTCAGTTATAAAGACTGGTAAGCCCTAGTGACTTTCAGTATGAAAACTAGTAAAGGTAACATGATATGTGAAAACTGGAATTAAACATAAGGATGATAACATAACTGGTAGGATAATTAAGATACAAGATAAGTCAAGTCTAGCATCGCATGTTCAAGGTTCGCTGCACTAACTGTACTAGTATTCTAACCCATGTCAAGTATTAACCATGAAATGATCCCTTGGCCCAATATCATGAAGTGACCCATTACGGGGTCCTAAGGTACGATCTACTAGTCGATCGGCTCCCTTCAAGTCCTAGCTCGTCGTGTGTCTGTGTCATATGGCACTATCCTGAAACGTAGTTACCTGTGCTAGGTCCACCATAGGGTGTATCAAGTCCTATGGTGCCAACCACCGACACGAATCAAGCACGCACAGTGTAAATCTACGGGTGCCCAATGCCTGCTTTTTCAACTCCGGACTACGTGCACGACCATAGCCCGCCTAAACCTATAATGGCGCACTTACTCAGCCGTCGTTCTGGTCGCTTACAATCAGCCCAGCAATCGTGCCCCACCCTGCCTAGTTCCAGGGTATCGTGATACATCCAAGTGGGTTACTGCTGAAAGGACCGCGTAACTAGGGTTTCTAATGGGTTAAGTGTTGTCATTCAAATTCGTGACTTAACCCTATCTAGATCATGTATCAAGTTGGTTAAGTGTGTTCAAGCGGTTCATGACTTAACCCTATAAAATCATCGTGTCAAGTTGGTTAAGTATATTCAAGTGGTCCATGACTTAACCCTATCATGTGGCATTAATTCATTAATGCACTTCACCTCTCACATTAAACTAACTGTTGTGGTCACTGGATTTGTAGGGCGGTTCCGGGCAGATTTACACCACAACATAGTCTAACCTCGGGTTTTACGTGCGATATGACCAACTACCCACATTGGATCCTATTGTTTGCAGCCACTGGATTTACCGGGCGGTTCCGGGCAGATTTACACTGCAAACTCAACCCAACCTCGAGTTGGCCATTTTCAAGTTTATCTAATTGTCATGCCCACGTTCAAGTTTTCATGTCTAGATTAATGCCCAGTTTTCATGTCATGTTTCATATCAAATCGTGTCAAGTTCATGTCCATATTCAGGTTCAATTCATAAAAACGTTCATGTTCAAGTTTAAAGCTAATTCATGTTTTACCTAGTCTACCCAAATCGTATTCCCATCGCACGTAAGCTCGAATCGATACAAATAAATCTAATTAGGGAATAACATAAAAAGGAACGGGTATAAGGTGGAAAAAGTGATTACTAGCATAGCATGGTATGACTTGAAATAAAAGATTAAAACACTACCGGCATATGGAATATTGGCCTCAAACATAAAGATTCCAAATCTAGCAAAATAAGGTACTAGTCAAGATAACAGTCGTCATAAGGTGATAGTATAGTCATGGTAACGATTGACATAAGTTGATAGTATAATCATGGTAACGATTGACATTAAGTGTTAGTCATAAACTTGTGACTAGTAGCAGATTCAACATGATAATATGAAGGGTTTCTCTTTTTGATTTACGATATGAATAGGCCCCAAATCAATGTCATAGTAATTTCCAAGAGTCAAGATCCAAGATGAACAAGAATGGATGTAAAACAGTCATCATACGTAGGTCCAATTTCAATTTACAACATATTTATATTACATTTACAGTTTATATCTGAAAATAACTGGAGCTTACAGATCGTGGTTCGAGATTTAGAAAAAGAGAGTCGATGTTGAATCTTTATATGCTTAGTCAAGTCCTAATAGAAATCCCCAAATCAGCAACGTAGTCTCGACGTAGAAGAAGTAGTCTCTTTCTCTAACTTTTCAGCCAGAATCAGAGCAGCATAAGGTCAGAAAGAATTTTGTTTAGAGAGACTAGTGTGAGGGGCTGTATTTATAGGGTCAGGTCAACGAATGTAGGCAGAAACGAGGCCAGAAACATCAGAGTGAATCCAGCTTCAAAAGTGGACTCGGCCACAAGGTCGACCCCCAGGTCGACACTATGGTCGACCTGGTCCTGGTTAGGTCGACTACATAGTCGACCCCCAGGTTGACCTGGTCCTGGGTAGGAAATTTCCCGCCCAGTCCATTCTGAGGTTTGAAATTCAAATTTTGAATTCGTATTGAGCTGTTTTGAACTTGAAAACTTCTGAAAACTTCGAAAGGTCATAACTTAGTCATACGGACTCCGATTTTCGAAAACTCGGACTCATTTCCAAGTAGAATTTCGAGACAAACGCAATCGCGCAACCCATTTCCCTTGATTGTTAATTTAAAAATTAACTCTGCCTTAATTTATGGTTATTACACGTTAAAAAAACACGGGTTGTTGCATATAAGCTGGAGAATAAGGTAATGACTGTGTGAACCACATGGGTATGGCATGGCAATCAAGAGAAACAGAGATAACGTTAATGGCGCTTCCTAATCAAAATAGGATAATTACTATACTCTACTGTGCCGTACGGTACTGTACTAACACTAACTGCACCCTTACTATCACTCAAGAAATTTGATCCCTCTTGGCTAAATAAAACGATGATAGCTTCGTGTACTACTAGATGTACCCATTATCCTCCATGTTTGACTGTATATCTCTAGTTGCTATCATAGGTACCCAGCGTGTACCTATCCCCACTAGAAGTACCCCTTCAATAAGTAATAATGGTAATTCCATGTACTCCTAGCTGACGTCATAGGTGCCGCCTGCTCTTATCTCCACTAGGTGTACCCCCTTAATAATTATTAATAATAGTGGTAGCTTCGTGTACCCCTAGCTGACTACATAGGTGTCGTCTGCTCCTATCTCCACTAGGTGTACCCACTACCCTGCCCCATTCGATTGGCTCCCTAACTCGTAGATACCCGTGCAGGTCCCACAGTGGGGTGTATCACTCCCCAATATGGCAACCTTATACCACATAAGGAATGCACGACTTATAACTACACGATGCAACAACGTCTTACCTACCAGCCCGGACCCATGCACACACGTGACCCCGTTGGACTTGTGTTGCCACCGCTAACCCGTTTGGCCTCTAACAATCAAACCCAGTAGGTGTGTCCCGTCCTCGACTTGGGTCGAGCTCACAAAGATACTTAATGGGCTACTGGACTGAATAGGGCCCCCCATGCTTGACACAAGCTTTCCACCTAGGCTTGGTCCCCTCTAGTACATCCCACTTAACCCCCTTCATGTCCACTTACATGTCTTAAATTTGGTTAAGGGTTTCTATTAGTAATTCCACATGCCACCCAAGGCACCCACTTAACCCCTATGTCCCACTTACATGTTTTACCTTGGTTAAGTGTTACTAATCGTATTTCCTCATGTCACCCAAGGCACCCACTTAACCCCCATGTTCCACCACATGTTTTACTTTGGTTAAGTGTTTCTTAATTTATTCCTACCATAACCCCTGTAGGACCTCTCACATTAGACTGACATTTGTGGCTGCTGGATTTACCGGGCGGGTTACACCACAAACGAGCCTAACCTCGTGTCCATACAATTGTTACGCATTTAGTTTGGGCCTTTGACCTATCACATTGGGCTACCATTTGTGGCTGCTGGATTTGCCGAGCAGGTCCGGGCAGTCTTACACCACAAATGAGTCCAACCTCGTGTCTTAGGCAATTAAATATACATAATCAATTTTCCCCAAATTTGAATTACTTTCCCTATTCAAATTTCCATATTTATTTATGTCCATAATTTATCACCTAAATTATGCTCATCTATTTATGGTATATAAATTATACCAATTTCATCACTAATTAATATTATTCCTTGAAATTAATCACATGCCTTTTTAGGCCATTACATGCCAAATTCACAATATGTGTGTATCCACTATTATCCCCATCGTACCCCCGTCATTCGTTCGCTTAACATGACATATACATATTAGACTAGCAAATAGTCTAATACTTAAAAAAAGGGAATAAACGTCGCAAAGTCACATATACACAATAATAGATCTAATTTGCATCTAACTTGCAATTATGAATTACAACATACTTGCATAGTCTTTGTATTATCAAGGATCCAAAAATCATAGATCTAAAAGGTGTGAATTTGCATGTATGAACATAGTTTTACACCCAACTAGCCTAGGTAATTATCACAAACTTACATAAACTATATATGTCGTCAACCTAAACATAAAGGTGTCATCTTGCATAACTATGGATCCAATAAAAAGTGTTAACCTAAGTAAACTATGTATCCACATAAAGGTGTAAACTTGCATAACTATGCATGTCATAGTTTCAACATAAAAATGTCAACTTGAATATGTATATAAACTTTAAAGGTGTGAACTTGTATATATGTGAATCCAATTATCACTTAAACTTGCATATGAACATAATACTTATACGAACTAGCATATGTTCCACATCCATATTCGCATAAAAACTGATGTTATAAACCTAGGTGATTAGATTATAAAAAGGGATTCGTTGACACAAGTTAACATCATGAACTACTAGCATATATTTTAGATCCAAACTTACATAACATCATATAACTCGCATACAACTTGCGTGATCCTATTAACTTGCATAACATCATATGTACAACTTGCATAATCATATTAACTTGCATAACATCATATATGAAACTCGCTTAATCATATTAACTTGTATAACATCATATACGAAACTTGCATAATCATATTAACCTGCATAACATCATATATGAAACTTGCATAATCATATTAACTTTCATAACATCATATATGAAACTTGCATTATCATATTAACTTGCATAACATCATATATGAAACTTGCATAATCATATTAATCTTGCATAACATCATACATGAAACTTGCATAACATCATATACAAAACTTGCATAACATCATATAATATGAATCAAGTTAACATACATGATTAAACATACGAATTAGCTTCACAACCACAACTTATAATCCAACGTATATCACATCATAATTAATTTAGCAATTATTTTGTTAAAGTGATCAAACTCACCATTCAACGAAGTGCTGGAATTTATTAGCGTCCCTTTGTTGTAGTTGAATTTGCTGTTGGATTGAATTGAGTTGCTTTAATCTTCTTCTAATTAGTGGCGACTGCTCTAGGGTTCAAGACGACAACATGACGGCCATAGTTTTAGTTTTAATTTTGATTTAGGGTTTGAGTCTATGGGTCTTTTTATAGAGTTTTGAATTTATTTACAGCTGTCAGATCACTCTAGAATCCATCTAGGCTTTAGAAACCAAGTAATGATGTCAACAGACCAACCAGAAATCACCACCTAAGCCCTAAAACATAAAATTTCGTCATAGACCATTTAGGGCCGATGGGACCAATTCCAAACCTCCTGAGTAGACCCTGGGGTCGACCCATAAAATAGGTCGGTCTGGTGTTTTGCCTTCCCACTTCCGTTGTTTTGAATTTTTTTCTTAAATTTTAGGTTGAATTTTATATTATATATATATATATCTCTATATATATATCTCTATCTTCCTAATTAACCATTTTCACACTAAACTACTTTTTGAACCGCGTTCACACTAAGCCGATTTTTAGCCATTCCCCTAAAACAAAAATATGGCGTTGGCGGGGATCGAACTCTGTACCTCTTGTATGCAAGTCACATGTTCCAACCAAATGAGCTACTAGTCTTTTGCTTACAAACCTTAGAACAATGCTAAACATTTATTCTTTAATTTAGTTAATTCGATTATTCAAAAATCCGGGGTGTTACATTCTCCCCTCCTTAAAGGATTTCGCCCCCGAAATCTTCAAGTTAAGGAGAATGCATATCCTAACATCCAAACAACCATCTACTCAACCATCAAACACATGCATCCATTGTCCTTATAGAATTTCTAATGCTGTACGAACATATGCAAAAAGTGCATGTATATGTTCCTTATCTAATGCAAAATCAGGCGGTCTACTGATTCAGTTGACCTCCTTAATGCAAACCATGATAGTGCCATGCATCCATAAGGTATGCGAAGGAACCCTATCGATACATATTATTTCTACATGTGTGCACAACCATTCACCAAAATGCAACATCCATATGATAGCACAAACATTATTCATCCATTAGCTTAAATATGCACACACATTTATATGCAATATGCAATATGAAGTGACTGAGCCGATCTAGTGCCTAAAGTGTGTGTGTGTATATGCATCCACGAGCAACCACTAGCAAACACTTGCATCCACATGCATCCATCATACATAACATGTCTCAAACACATGTTTCAATCATAGGACTAGCCTATCTAAAGGTCAAAGGTACTAACGAGAGGACATACTAAAGATAAGATAAGTATAAGGTAAGCGAAAAAGGAGAAACTAAAAGACATACCCTCAAAAAGAAAAGGGTATAATGAACACATCTTCTCTTCCGTCTCTTAAGTAGCGTTGCTTTCATCATCTCCCCATTACACTTTGACTAGGTTGACCTCTCGATTCCTCAACTTCTTAACCTCCAACCCAAGAATGCACGTAGGAGCTCGCCGAATCGTCGCATCACGCTCTATCTCCACCTCTCTAAGCAAGCTCGGCTCTACCACTTCCGTGGTCTCGTGCAAGCACTTCCTCAAATGTGACACATGGAATACATCGTGTATGCCACTAAGTCTCTCGGGCAACTCCACTCTATACGCCATCTGCCCAATCCTCTCCTTAACAGGAAACGACCCTACGAACCTTGGTGCTAACTTCCCAATGGACCCAAAGAGAACGACGTTCCGTAATGGAGACACCTTGACAAGGACTATGTCCCTAATATCAAACTCAAGATCTATCCTCCTCTTGTCCGCATAAGATTTCTGCCTATCTTGCGCCGTCTTCATCCTCCTTCAAATCAAATCGATCTTTTCCGAAGTCTCTCTAATCATATCGGGCCCAAGTAAGATCTTATCTGTAGACTCCCACCAACATGTAGGCGAATGACAAAGCCATCCATAAAGAGCCTCGAACGGTGCCATGCCAATGCTAGACTGAAAGCTGTTATTATATGCGAACTCCACCAACGGAAGATGTTCCTCCCATGTACCTCCGAAATCTAAGACATACAACCTCAATAGGTCCTCTAGAATACGATTCACCCTCTCGGTCTGGCCATCCGTCTGTGGATGATATGCGGTGCTCAAACATAACTGAGTCCCTACCGCCTCTTGCAAGCTCTTCCAAAATTCGCTAGTAAAGATAGGATCGCGGTCGCTCACTATGCGAGAAGGAACACTGTGCTAATGAACTATTTCTCGAATGTATACAGAGGCTAACCATGGAGCAGTCCTCTTACTCTTCACGGGAATGAAATGGGCGCTCTTAGTAAGTCTGTCTACCACGACCCAAATCCCTGTGTTACCCTTCCTCGATCTCGGTAATCCGTCAACAAAATCCATCGAGATGCTTTCCCACTTCCATTGTGGGACCTCCAATGGGTGTAGTAATCTACCGGGCTTCTTTTGCTATGCTTTTACTTGTTGGCACACCAAGCATCTAGCGACAAACTCTGCCACGTCCTTCTTCATGCCGGCCCAAAAGTAAACTCGTCTCATGTCCATGTACATCTTGTCCCCGCCGGGATGGATGGTCATCTTCGAACGATGTGCATCATCAAGAATAGCCTTCCTCAAGCTCTCATCCCGTGATACACAAAGTCTATCATCCCTATGCAACCAACCCTTATCATCTAGGGTATACCTACTTAGGTGGCTTGATGACTCCCCTCTTATGAGCTTCTCTACTAACTCCATCAACTGTGGGTCATCACGCTGTGCCTCTCCAACCCATCCAAAAATCGTAGGTCTGACCTCAAGGATGCTAGTAAACTGGGTACAAAATCAATGGATGGTCTAAAGTCAAAGGTAGAGATAAACTCTAAGCTACGTCACTCGACAAACAAAGGAATCAATGTCAACTTTTTCCTACTCATGGCATCCGCCACAACGTTACCCTTGTCAGGGGTATATGATATCTCGAAATCGTAGGACGCCAAGAACTTCATCCACCTTTTTTGCCTCAGGTTTAGATCTTTCTGAGAGAAAAAGTACTTTAGCGACTTATGGTCTGCAAGCAACTCAAACTTCTCACCAAGCAAATAATGACGCTAAGACTTGAGCGCAAAAACTATGGCAGCCAATTCTGAGTCGTGGGTAGGGTAATTCTTCTCATGGACTTTCGACTGTCTTCCACCATAACATATCACCCTTCCTTAGAGACCACATGCCCTAAAATCCTCACTTGTTTCCTCCAAAAATGGTATTTTGGAGAACTTAGCTTTAAGCCGGTGCGCTTGTAGAGTCCCTAAGCTTTCCCTAAGATGTAGGGCATGCTCTTCTCTGCTTCTAAAGAAAACTAGGATATTATCCCATGCAAAATCGTCACAACTATCCATCTCTCACACAGACCATCCTAGTCGAACTCGACATCCCCCAAGTTCAAGCCCCAAAGGCCTAAACCAATATCAAACAAACACCCAAGGGATACCTCCTTCGAATTCAGACGACCCACGTGAGATGATACTAGTAGGACGACCAACCAATTGAGCACTTGACCGACTCTGGCTGTCCTTGCTAGTCTTTCTCCAAAACCACCGCTGATCACATAACTGCCTTTGCTTAATCTATTAATCACGTATGAAAACTTATTTCGCGCCTTTGGGTAAACCCTGCACTTTATCAAAGACGTCTCCATACTCACAGACCACACAAAATGCATCAGAAGATTCTAGGCAGCTAAGCATCACTGAACCCTTAGGGTCACAAGAAATATGAGGGTCTTTCCATAACGAATCAATAGTCTAACTACTCTCCTTTCACAATCTAGGATGGCACCCCACCTGGCTAGCCAATCCTCCCCTAGAATCAAACTATAGCCCGTGATACCAAGGACGAAGGCGTTGCATTCAAATCCAATGCCCAAGATAGACACTCTCAAATCCCGACAAACCATTGAAGGATGAGCCGAACCACCAACAGGATTTGAGACCAGGATGGGATTCTTAACTAGACTAGTATTTAGGTGTAGTGTTTCAACTAACGAAGAAGATACTAACAAGTATGAAGCACCAGAATCAAACAAAGTTCAAACAGGATGATAAAGAAAACCAAATTCCAACCTCGACGGTCCTACCCCCATCAGGTATACCAGCCGTGAGGGAATACAACTACCCTCCAGAAGATCCTGTACTTTGTCCTTGCCTCTTTGGACAATCCTAAGGTGTCCTATTTATCCAAAACAACTAGCCTTCTTCTTCACATTCTCCATTTGTGACCTCCCACCAAGATAAGGTTTCGTCCTTTGTTAACCAAACAGCTATTTGAACCTTCCTCCCATCGTCTATCTTAAAGGTACCAACAAGCCCTCCACTTCCTTAGACTAACTTCTAGCCCGACAAACATCTAAGTCCCTTGAAGTGGTTTTCCGTCCTTCATACGGAAGTCCTTATTTATCTTAGAAAAAGCATTTATACGCGGAGGGGGGAAAACTCAAAAAGAGAAAGAGGAAGATATTCAAAATGGAGAATCGAAGGAAGGATATATGGCTCGTGGGGATTATGTTCTTAAAATAAACCTTTCTTTCAAAAATACTCTTCTACAAACATATTTTTGAAAGTATTCTTTATAAAAATGCTTTTGAAAAATAGTTATTCAAAATATCTTATCTGTTCTGGTAACCTTCAGCTCTGATACCACGTGTAACACCCCACGTCCATTAATGTCACTCACAAAGGGAATGCATTAACTTCCATGGAGCATTTTAAGTGAATATAGAACAGAAAATCACAACAAGACAGATATAAAGCAGTACTTGAAAATTTAAAACTTTATTTATTGTAGCAGAAGGTAAATATGTTTGGTTACATCATCAAAAACCATAAACTAAAGTCAAGTACGTAATATCCATCTTGATAAAACAAAGTACAAAATCCCACTACTACAAATTGCCATAAAAAAATGATAGGCTGAACTTTACTTCAGCAATCCAGATCCAAGTGCTCCCAATGAGATCCTAATCAAGCTCCACGAGTACTAGTCCCACCCTTAGAACCTTGGGGGAGGGGGGGGGAAGGAAGAAAAGAGGTGGAAACAAAGGGGGTCAGACATAAAGTCTGGCGAGTCCGATAACTCTAACAACATAATTATTAAAGCAATATGGTAAGATATAAGCTGGAGAATAAGGTAATGACTGTGTGAACCACATGGGCATGGCAAGGCAATCAAGAGAAACAAAGATAACGTTAATGGTGCTTCCTAATCAATATAGGATAATTACTATAATCTACCTTATTGTACCGTACTGTACTGTACTAACACTAACTGCACCCCTACTAGTCACTCTAGAAATTTGATCGCTCTTCGCTAAATAGAACGATGATAGCTTCGTGTACTACTAGATGTACCCACTATTCCCCATGTTTGACTGTATATCTCTAGTTGCTATCATAGGTACCCAGCGTGTACCTATCCCCACTAGATGTACCCCTTCAATAAGTAATAATGGTAATTCCATGTACTCCTAGCTGACGTTATAGGTGCCGCCTGCTCCTATCTCCACTAGGTGTACCCCCTTAATAATTATTAATAATAGTGGTAGCTTCATGTACCCCTAGCTATACATAGGTGCCGTCTGCTCCTATCTCCACTAGGTGTACCCACTACCCTGCCCCATTCGATCGGCTCCCTAACTCATATATACCCGTGAAGGTCCCACAGTGGGGTGTATCACTCCCCAATATGGCAACCTTATACCACGCAAGGAATGCACGGCTTATAACTACACGATGCAACAACGTCTTACCTACCAGTCCGGACCCACGCACACACGTGACCCTGTTGGACTTGCGTAGCCACTGCAAACCCGTTTTGGCCTCTAACAATCAGACCCAGTAGGCGTGTCCCGTGTTGGATCTAGATTAACCCTAGAGGGGGGGTGAATAGGGTTTATCACAGTTTTTAACTGAATTAAAAAAACTGACGAGAGATATATATAATAATACGCAGATCACAGAATATATCAAAACAGAAATGCAGAAAATAAATGACACCAGATGTACCCAGCTTCGGCAAAATCCTGCCTACTGCTGCATTCCTAAGGTTTCTACTAGGTGATAGAACAGATCCCGCATACAAGACCATGTACACTTGCAAACCCTGCTCCTATTCTAACCCTACGCTCAAAACCCTAGACTGACCGATATCCACTCGATCAGATTTTCTCTGATTACAACCCTGTAATTCTGAACCCAGATTTTACAGACTCTGAAACTGACAGTCAAGACCCTGACTGAATCCTTTAGAATTTTACAGACTCAATAAAAAACTGTTCGACAATTTTTAAAACAAATACAATACAATGAACAAGAGAAATTAAAATAGAAAGAGCCTTGGAGTTAAAGAAAAAGAGGGTCATCCCCTTTTTAATTTAAAAAACCCTAAGCTCTAAATACTTTGGCCGGCTCATTTACTTCATTTGTATTGACCCGATCTCTTTGCCAAGAAAAAATGGCGGCTTCAAAGATACAGCTAGGGTTTCTAGTATTTGCCCCAAATCAGATCGATTCGTGTTGATTTTGATAATCTCTGAAGCTTGAAAGCTTTGCGGCTTGCTGGTTCTTCGATTTGAGATGTTCCTTGATAAAAAACAATGGAAAATTGTGAGTGTTCTCTGAGTTTTTCTTTTCGATTTATGCTCTGAATTCTTTGATGCTTGGTTTTCGATTTTCTCTCTATCTCTTTGCCTATGATGAGTTGGTGTTACATATAGGGTTAAGAACGAAACCCTAACCCTCTGATTTCAATATGATGGCTCGATTTGAATGCGTGCTGTTTTCCTCTTTTACTTGCCCTCGATTTTTTTTTTTTTTGAGCCCTTGCGTGATTGAAGAGATATATCTGAACTTGATTCCTTGATAAATTCGACTTGATTGATTATGGAAAAAACAGAAAAAAAAAATTACTGTCCCTTGAAATTTGATTTTCTGTCACTTTACAAAATGAGAAAACATTGAATATATTTGTGTGAGATTCTCTGATTAATTTCATGCTGAATGAAATATTGCTGGTCCCTTTTTGATTGCTCTTGATTAGAGCCGTGAATTTGTGATTGAATTGTGATAAACACTTGCCGAATATAGATTGGAAAATCCATTTGCAATTCAAAGCTGATTCTTGCCATTTTTGGTTCCTGGAATTTTTTGTTGTGCTTGCCAAGTATAATTGTCCACACTCGAATTTGCATTTTAAACCATTTCCAAACACTTATATGCTGAATTGATGATTTTCCATTTCTGACAACATTGAAGACTTGCCACTTATGTTCTGCCGTGAGTGTTATAGGAAAACATTTATTCCTTGTCCCTTATGAAATCACCTTGAACATTTCTGGGAACAATTTAAATGCCGAATCCCATAAAACTTGATTTGTAATTTTCTGCAAATAAATACACTTTCTGTGTATGATTGAAATCTTTCCAAAGATTACTTTTGCCTGAAATTTCTTGATTGTTGCCTTGGTTTTGAGATGCTCGAATTGTTGCAGTGTATAATTAGGCTGAAACCAAAAACACATTGTGGTCCATTGCCTTGAATAAAAAATTCTGAAAGCATACTATCAAAACAAAACTGGAAGATAAATAGTTTCTTTCCCAACCAGTGAATACTGATTCTTCTTGCCAAAATAATTGTGAAGAAATACTTGAACTTTTAAAACTTGTTTATTCTCTGATGTTGCACCATGCTCTCAATTAAGCATTCTGCCTGTTCTTGCACACCTGAAATAATTTATTTTGGCTTGCTGTTCTGATGTTTTGCACCATGTATATTTGGCTCGACGCAGCTCACTTTCTTGACCCATCCATGCTTGATTATTGCTGTTCTTGTAGTCGAGAAGTTGTACAGCTGCAATATTGCTTAACTGATTACCTCCATACATGCTACCATATGCTTGCATTGCTTGACTCATATTGGCTGTTACATGCTACACCATTCTTGTATATGTTGAACCATTTTGACTTGAAGTAGCTGAGTTGATTCATTGTACATGCCATGCACACCTAGTGTTTGACCCATACTTGAGTTTGGTTGTGCCACTTCTTGGCTAGCCTGTCCATTTGTTCTAATCTGCTTTTGGTTCCATTTGAATATTTGCTGGAGCTTTTGAGCAGAAACATGTATTCTGCCGTGCGCTGTTGGAATGTTACATTTGTCATGCTCATTTATGACTTCTAGCTTGAACACTAAACCATGTTGCACTTGAACTACAAACTGCCTTAACCACTTTGCTTGTGTCTGCTATGATTTTGAAACTTTCTATTGACTTGAGATTTGTTGACTTTGTTGCCTTGTAAATTTTGCTCCATTTCACTTTGTTTTCACATTTGCTGCTTTGAACCTTTGAGCTGCCATTTTCACTTTATTTTGTCCTCGGCCATGTTTATTATGCACTGGGTTGAGCAGGTCCACGTGACTACTCCTCAGTTGCACACTGAATTGGCGTGGCAGTGCACACGTGTATATTCATGCACGTGTGTACATGCAGCCATTCAGACTGATTTTCCTGTCCCTGCACAAATGTGTATGTATACATGTATGTGCACGTGCTATGTTCACAAATCAGATCGAGTCATGAAAAATGATGAGAAACACACCAGAAAACTGAGGCAAATAAAATTTTAAAATAAAAAATATTTGCATGTATCCAGTTTAAATTCTATTGCAGTGTACTGTGTGTTTCTGTTTCATGTGACAGGTAAGAAGATGAGACTGGACTGAACTGACAGAAGACTAGACAGACAATGAGCAGTGAAGACTGAAGATGAAAAAAACAGTGAATGAAGCAGTGTCAGTAAAAAAATGTCTGTATATGAAAATGTATGTAGAGTGATGAAATGTAGTACAAAATTGTATATCAGTGAATATATACAAATAGTGGAGTTTATAAATTTGTACTGTTTTGATAGTGAAATAAAATATTATATTTAAATAAAATACTGTGTGAATATTTATATTTCTGTACAGTCGTATTTTATTTAAATATAAATATTATATTCCAGTCTGTGATGTATAATACCAGTACAATATCAAACACATTAAAATAATATATATTTGGTTGTTATCATCAAACAAAAATCATATAATTGATTGTGTATACAACACCGTTATATACAACAATCTCCCCCTTTTGATGATGACAAACAAATAAAAGATTTTGTATATAATAGATGTGTTTGACAGTGAATATTGAACCCCCTCTATTTATAGCTCCCCCTACAACAGACAACTCCCCCTATAACTGTGCATGAGTGAAACGTATGAATAATAATTAATTTTCAAAATTAAAAATATTTATAAAAGATTCACTCATAAATCAAAATCTAATCCATTCTCCCCCTTTTGTTATCATCAAAAGGATACAGATTTTAAAATACAGATGAATAATGACTAAAAATATAATTTTCAGCTTAAGAGAAAGAACGTTCATCATAATTTTCAATCAGTCAAACAAAAATCATAATATTCTAAGAACAGGTGGCATATTTCACATTTTAGAGAATGATGGGTATATGATGAATTTTATATAAAATGGAGAGAGTTTTAAAACAATTCATTTCCAATTATTTTCAAAGGATTTTTATAAAAATAATGCACAAAAACAGTGATGGATTTGGACTATAATTAATAATTCAATTTAAGTGACAAGATCAAATAATCTCAAAGCCCAATATCTATCAATCAACAAATCATAATACGTCATAATATTTCAACACATTTCACAGATTAGAAAGATGGATTGATAGGCTGGTTTTTATACACTGAGGAGAATTTCAGATTAATTTCAATTTTAGCACTTTTTTTTAATCTTTTATTTAAGAGCACACTGACCACGCATAACCAGAGCTTGGATTTTTAAATGAGGTCAGTCGCAGCTTAAATTATAAGTTGTCTCTTAACCATGCATGACCAGAGCTTGGATTTTTAAATGAGGTTAGAGACACACTTATATATATATATATATATATATTTTTTATATATGTTTATCATTTCAGCTTTTAAAGAAAAACTCCTCGGTATAAAACCAATATATGGATGATAGAAAATGTGATAGATACAGAAATGGACTGTGAAATAAATTTCTAAATTAATTATATTATGAAATATGACCAACTGTACCGGGATTATTGAAGATTTTCAATTATCACTAATTCTGAATAAAAATATAGCCCAAATTCTATCACAAATATTTCCACTGTTTATTCAAAAAGAAAAATATTAACTCTCCATATTTATATAAAATTATAATGAATGGTAGAAGGATGATAGATAAGGAAGATGGTCGTGAAATAATTGCCAGTTCAAAGATATTATAATAAACGTTCAGCCATCATGAACTAAATAAAATCTCCTCTTGTTGTGAAATATACTGCAGTCATAACTCATCACAATTTTAAATTCTGATAATAATGTTGACGAATTATAAATACTGTCCAAATTGGATATTGATTTCAATTTCTGAATGAATAAAAAATAAATAATCTTAAAATTGAAAATCAATTACAAGAGGAATTTAAGGTGATTTATATAAGGGGAAAAAATGTGTATGATGTCTATACAATGTGAAAATTCAAAAACAGTTGGATAAAAAAAACTGATACCACTTGTTATCTCGCTCTCGAGGATTTTAATTACACCCTGATGGACTATCATGGACATCTCAGACCAAAGAAATTTACGCACAAATTCAGCCAGACAAATTTAGCACATTTATTTGTATAAGGCAAAAAGAATATGTGTGGATCTATACAAGGTGAAAAATTGAATCTCAGTACAGATGGATGAGACAAATATAAGGCGCTTCTGATACCAAATGTTCTCGCTTTCTCGAGGATTTTAATGACACCCCGGTGGCAAACAATGGTACCTCAGTCAACAGAAAAGACTTAATTACAAAGCAAGCAACTCAAGCACACAAATTTCATTTATCAGAGCACGATAAATCTTTGATACCAAATCATGCAGTCCTAAAAAATATATTTACAAATCAATTTCTTATAATCAGAGTAGCATGATTCCAAAACAAACATTTTTCAAAAACAGTATCAGAGCAGCACAGAGAAATCAGTATCACAACAGACTTGTCAAGATGTTGGTCACATAAGGTAGTTCATGATCCAAGATTTGCAAATATACTCTATTTTAAATCATTTGAAGAAATGTGAAAGTATTAGGATTTAATGAATCAATCACACCAGGTTATATTTCAGATTCAAGATATGTGTGAGATCCAATAAATCAATAATTTCAAATGATTTTAAACAAACATATATTCAAATCAAATAATCATGAAATAACAATGATTCTCAAAGACCATTTTCAAAAAGAACATTTTCAAGAATTTCTCAAAACTATTTCTGACAAGCCCAAGAGAAATTTCAGATCATTTACATCAAATTTGAGAGGTATTCATGATACATGAATTAAAAAAATAATAATAATTTATTTGAAATCACTTGAATCAATGTCAAGTTTGAGATATAATGAATTAGTCACACAAGGTTGATTATTTCAAATTTTAAGAGGTGTGTGATATTCAAAATATCAAGAATTTCAGATGATTTCAAACAAACTAATTTCAACCATAATAATCATGAATAAAGATGAATTCCAAGATGTATCACTGAGATTCAAGCCAATCCAAAAATGTTCAAGTCAATCTGAAAATTAACGAAATCATCACAACTGATAAATAGCAGAGTGCTGCAATGAGTATAATATTTTGAGCTTTTCTAAAATGAATTAGAATAAACTCAGAACAGCAAAGGTGTGTGAAATTTCATTGAATATTCAGAACTTCTAAAATTTAGAATTCAAATTAACAGTGTTCAAGATATGACAAGAATACAACAACACTGTTATGAATTCAGAAAAAAATAAACTTCAAAACAATTGCAGATATTTATAAGCTTAAAATCAGAATCTGGAAATGATTATAAACAAGAGAGTTTTATTCAAATAAAATGAATTTCCAGAAAATCATGAGAACTGCAATTGGAAGTTTAAGAAGCACAGAAGAAGTTACAATGATATGACAGTGACAAAATATAAAACTGAAAAAGAAAACTAAACAGAAGAAAATAAAGTAGAAAGGGGTAGAAGAAGGAATAAGACAAGAAAATAAAAACAGAAAATATTTACAAAAATGAGTTAAGAGATTATACCTGGAAGCAGATGTAAATCAGAATCTCTAACTCCTCAGACTTGGCAAAGGAGCAGTAAAAGATTCCATGATATGAAGTAGTTCGAATTCACTTTCTCTTTCTGCACAGTTGCTCCTCAGCCGTCAAAGGTACCTAGCAGTTTAGAGGATCGAGTGGTCTAACAAACTTAGTAAAACCACTCACAGTTTTGTTCGCAACCTTAGGTACCCAAACCTGTTTGTATAGCAATCCGTTCGAATCTATTTTTGTACCTTTAGGAACCCAAACTTGTTTGAATTTAGTGAAAATCGTTTTCTTTTCTTTAGGGGTCCAAGAATGTTTGAAAGGATGGTTATTAAACAAATTTACATCTCGTTTTTGATTTAAAAATCCTTTGAAATTGTTAGAGTTTAAATTTTCAAAGAAATCATTTCCAAAGCGATTTGAAGGATTTTTAAAATCAAAAGAATTCCATTTTTCAAAAACATTGTTTTTCCCAAAACCGAGTCCATGTTTATTTCCATGAGAAAACTGATTTTTCAAAAGCATATTCAAAGATTTTTCACTGGTTGAAAAACGTTTCAGACTCACCTCAAGATTGTCGATTTTAGATTTTAGAAAATTATTCTCGTTTAGAAGTTTCTCAGTTTTGGCTTTACTCTCAGAAATCTCAAAATCAAACTGTTTTTGTTTTTCAACCTCAAGGAACTTGAAATTCTTAATTTCATTTTCAAGTTCATTCAGAATTGAATCAGTTTTCAACAAATTCTCCTTTTCAAAAAATTTATGTTTGGAATTAATATTATCCAACTCCTTTCGCAAAGAATCATTTTTACAAGTTAACTCATCTTCATTTTGTTTTAAAATAATAATATCTTTTTCAAATTTCTGAAGATTCATATTGAGATGAGCTAAATTGTTCTTCAAATTAAAACAATTCTTGCACTCAGAGTTTTCAAATTTTAAATTCAACATATTGTTTTTATGGGTCAACTCAGAATTTTCAGATTTCAAAGATTTGTTTTTTCGTTTGAGACGATCAACAGTTCTTGTTAAATTATTACAAAGAGATACCAAATCTTCATAACATAAGTTCCCATCATCTGAATCGTCATGAATAGCTCCAGTTACACACAGATTTGAATCTGAGTTGGCTGTTGAGGGTTTTGAGCAGTTGTCCAGTTTCCGTCCATACTTTGCATCGAGAGTGTTCCAGATTTCCTGCGCAGTTAAGCATTGGGAGATAAGGCTGTAATGGACATCATCAATATGAGAATATAAAATATGAGTAGCTCGTGAATTAAATCCAATGTCAACCCTACTTACAATATCATACCCATTTAAAATAGTATCCCAACACTTAATATCAACAGATTTTAAATAAGATTCCATTTTTGATTTCCAATTCAAAAAATCTGTACCATTAAAAATAGTTGGAATCTGATTGGACTGACTCTCTATAGATTGACAACTTGGATTACCCATGACTCTAGAGTTAACAGAAATACCTGGCTCTGATACCACTTGTTGGATCTAGATTAACCCTAGAGGGGAGGGGGGGGGGTGAATAGGGTTTATCACAGTTTTTAACTGAATTAAAAAAACTGACGAGAGATATATATAATAATACGCAGATCACAGAATATATCAAAACAGAAATGCAGAAAATAAATGACACCAGATGTACCCAGCTTCGGCAAAATCCTGCCTACTGCTGCATTCCTAAGGTTTCTACTAGGTGATAGAACAGATCCCGCATACAAGACCATGTACACTTGCAAACCCTGCTCCTATTCTAACCCTACGCTCAAAACCCTAGACTGACCGATATCCACTCGATCAGATTTTCTCTGATTACAACCCTATAATTCTGAACCCAGATTTTACAGACTCTGAAACTGACAGTCAAGACCCTGACTGAATCCTTTAGAATTTTACAGACTCAATAAAAAACTGTTCGACAATTTTTAAAACAAATACAATACAATGAACAAGAGAAATTAAAATAGAAAGAGCCTTGGAGTTAAAGAAAAAGAGGGTCATCCCCTTTTTAATTTAAAAAACCCTAAGCTCTAAATACTTTGGCCGGCTCATTTACTTCATTTGTATTGACCCGATCTCTTTGCCAAGAAAAAATGGCGGCTTCAAAGATACAGCTAGGGTTTCTAGTATTTGCCCCAAATCAGATCGATTCGTGTTGATTTTGATAATCTCTGAAGCTTGAAAGCTTTGCGGCTTGCTGGTTCTTTGATTTGAGATGTTCCTTGATCAAAAACAATGGAAAATTGTGAGTGTTCTCTGAGTTTTTCTTTTCGATTTATGCTCTGAATTCTTTGATGCTTGGTTTTCGATTTTCTCTCTATCTCTTTGCCTATGATGAGTTGGTGTTACATATAGGGTTAAGAACGAAACCCTAACCCTCTGATTTCAATATGATGGCTCGATTTGAATGCGTGCTGTTTTCCTCTTTTACTTGGCCTCGATTTTTTTTTTTTTGAGCCCTTGCGTGATTGAAGAGATATATCTGAACTTGATTCCTTGATAAATTCGACTTGATTGATTATGGAAAAAACAGAAAAAAAAATTACTGTCCCTTGAAATTTGATTTTCTGTCACTTTACAAAATGAGAAAACATTGAATATATTTGTGTGAGATTCTCTGATTAATTTCATGCTGAATGAAATATTGCTGGTCCCTTTTTGATTGCTCTTGATTAGAGCCGTGAATTTGTGATTGAATTGTGATAAACACTTGCCGAATATAGATTGGAAAATCCATTTGCAATTCAAAGCTGATTCTTGCCATTTTTGGTTCCTGGAATTTTTTGTTGTGCTTGCCAAGTAGAATTGTCCACACTCGAATTTGCATTTTAAACCATTTCCAAACACTTATATGCTGAATTGATGATTTTCCATTTCTGACAACATTGAAGACTTGCCACTTATGTTCTGCCGTGAGTGTTATAGGAAAACATTTATTCCTTGTCCCTTATGAAATCACCTTGAACATTTCTGGGAACAATTTAAATGCCGAATCCCATAAAACTTGATTTGTAATTTTCTGCAAATAAATACACTTTCTGTGTATGATTGAAATCTTTCCAAAGATTACTTTTGCCTGAAATTTCTTGATTGTTGCCTTGGTTTTGAGATGCTCGAATTGTTGCAGTGTATAATTAGGCTGAAACCAAAAACACATTGTGGTCCATTGCCTTGAATAAAAAATTCTGAAAGCATACTATCAAAACAAAACTGGAAGATAAATAGTTTCTTTCCCAACCAGTGAATACTGATTCTTCTTGCCAAAATAATTGTGAAGAAATACTTGCACTTTTAAAACTTGTTTATTCTCTGATGTTGCACCATGCTCTCAATTAAGCATTCTGCCTGTTCTTGCACACCTGAAATAATTTATTTTGGCTTGCTGTTCTGATGTTTTGCACCATGTATATTTGGCTCGACGCAGCTCACTTTCTTGACCCATCCATGCTTGATTATTGTTGTTCTTGTAGTCGAGAAGTTGTACAGCTGCAATATTGCTTAACTGATTACCTCCATACATGCTACCATATGCTTGCATTGCTTGACTCATATTGGCTGTTACATGCTACACCATTCTTGTATATGTTGAACCATTTTGACTTGAAGTAGCTGAGTTGATTCATTGTACATGCCATGCACACCTAGTGTTTGACCCATACTTTAGTTTGGTTGTGCCACTTCTTGGCTAGCCTGTCCATTTGTTCTAATCTGCTTTTGGTTCCATTTGAATATTTGCTGGAGCTTTTGAGCAGAAACATGTATTCTGCCGTGCGCTGTTGGAATGTTACATTTGTCATGCTCATTTATGACTTCTGGCTTGAACACTAAACCATGTTGCACTTGAACTACAAACTGCCTTAACCACTTTGCTTGTGTCTGCTATGATTTTGAAACTTTCTATTGACTTGAGATTTGTTGACTTTGTTGCCTTGTAAATTTTGCTCCATTTCACTTTGTTTTCACATTTGCTGCTTTGAACCTTTGAGCTGCCATTTTCACTTTATTTTGTCCTCGGCCATGTTTATTATGCACTGGGTTGAGCAGGTCCACGTGACTACTCCTCAGTTGCACACTGAATTGGCGTGGCAGTGCACACGTGTATATTCATGCACGTGTGTACATGCAGCCATTCAGACTGATTTTCCTGTCCCTGCACAAATGTGTATGTATACATGTATGTGCACGTGCTATGTTCACAAATCAGATCGAGTCATGAAAAATGATGAGAAACACACCAGAAAACTGAGGCAAATAAAATTTTAAAATAAAAAATATTTGCATGTATCCAGTTTAAATTCTATTGCAGTGTACTGTGTGTTTCTGTTTCATGTGACAGGTAAGAAGATGAGACTGGACTGAACTGACAGAAGACTAGACAGACAATGAGCAGTGAAGACTGAAGATGAAAAAAACAGTGAATGAAGCAGTGTCAGTAAAAAAATGTCTGTATATGAAAATGTATGTAGAGTGATGAAATGTAGTACAAAATTGTATATCAGTGAATATATACAAATAGTGGAGTTTATAAATTTGTACTGTTTTGATAGTGAAATAAAATATTATATTTAAATAAAATACTGTGTGAATATTTATATTTCTGTACAGTCGTATTTTATTTAAATATAAATATTATATTCCAGTCTGTGATGTATAATACCAGTACAATATCAAACACATTAAAATAATATATATTTGGTTGTTATCATCAAACAAAAATCATATAATTGATTGTGTATACAACACCGTTATATACAACATCCCGTCCTCGACTTGGGTCGAGCTCACAAAGATACTTAATGGGCTACTGGACTGAAAAGGGCCCCCCATGCATGACACAAGCTTTCCACCTAGGCTTGGTCTCCTCTAGTACATCCCACTTAACCCCCTTCATGTCCACTTACATGTATTAAATTTGGTTAAGGGTTTCTATTAGTAATTCCACATGCCACCCAAGGCACCCACTTAACCCCTATGTCCCACTTACATGTTTTACCTTGGTTAAGTGTTACTAATCGTATTTCCTCATGCCACCCAAGGCACCCACTTAACCCCCAAGTCCCACCACATGTTTTACTTTGGTTAAGTGTTTCTTAATTTATTACTACCGTAACCCCTGTAGGACCTCTCACATTAGACTAGCATTTGTGGCTGCTGGATTTGCCGGGCGGGTCCGGGCAGTCTTACACCACAAACGAGCCTAACCTCGTGTCTGTACAATTGTTAGGCATTTAGTTTGGGCCTTTGACCCCTCACATTGGGCTACCATTTGTGGCTGCTGGATTTGCCGGGCGGGTCCGGGCAGCCTTACACCACAAATGAGTCCAACCTCGTGTCTTAGGCAATTAATTATACATAATTAATTTTCCACAAATTTGAATTACTTTCCCTATTCAATATTTCATATTTATTTATGTCCATAATTTATCACCTAAATTATGCTCATCTATTTACGGTATATAAATTATACCATTTCATCACTAATTAATTTTATTCCATGAAATTAATTACATGCCTTTTTAGGCCATTACATGCCAAATTCACAATATGTGTGTATCCACTATTATCCCCATCGTACCCCCGTCATTCGTTCGCTTAACATGACATATACATATTAGACTAGCAAATAGTCTAATACTTAAAAAAAGGGAATAAATGTCACAAAGTCACATACACACAATAATATATCTAATTTGCATCTAACTTGCAATTAAGAATTACAACATACTTGCATAGTCTTTGTATTATCAAGGATCCAAAAATCATAGATCTAAAAGGTGTGAACTTACATGTATGAACATAGTTTTACACCCAACTAGCCTAGGTAATTATCACAAACTTACATAATCTATGTATGTCGTCAACCTAAACATAAAGGTGTCACCTTGCATAACGATGGATCCAATAAAAGGTGTTAACCTGAGTAAACTATGGATCCACATAAAGGTGTAAACTTGCATAACTATGCACGTCATAGTTTCAACATAAAAATGTCAACTTGAATATGGATCTAAACTTTAAAGGTGTGAACTTGTATATATGTGAATCCAGTTATCACTTAAACTTGCATATGAACATAATACTTATATCAACTAGCATATGTTCCACATCCATATTCGCATAAAAACTTATGTATAAACCTAGGTGATTGGATTATAAAAAGGGATTCATTGACACAAGTTAACATCATGAACTACTAGCATATATTTTAGATCCAAACTTACGTAACATCATATAACTCGCATACAACTTGCATGATCCTATTAACTTGCATAACATCATATGTACAACTTGCATAATCATATTAACTTGCATAACATCATATATGAAACTTGCATAATCATATTAACTTGCATAACATCATATACGAAACTTTCATAATCATATTAACTTGCATAACATCATATATGAAACTTGCATAATCATATTAACTTGCATAACATCATATATGAAACTTGAATAATCATATCAACTTGCATAACATCATATATGAAACTTGCATAATCATATTAACTTGCATAATCATATTAATCTTGCATAACATCATACATGAAACTTGCATAACATCATATATAAAACTTGCATAACATCATATAGTATGAATCGAGTTAACATACATGATTAAACAAATGAATTAGATTCACAACCACAACTTATAATCCAACGTATATCACATCATAATTAATTTAGCAATTATTTTGTTAAAGTGATCAAACTCACCATTCAACGAAGTTCTGGAATTTATTAGCGTCCCTTTGTTGTAGTTGAATTTGCTGTTGGATTGAATTGAGTTGCTTTAATCTTCTTCTAATTGGTGGCGGCTGCTCTAGGGTTCTAGACGACAACATGACGACCATAGTTTTAGTTTTAATTTTGATTTAGGGCTTGAGTCTATGGGTCTTTTTATAGAGTTTTGAATTTATTTACAGCCGTCAGATCACTCAAGAATCCATCTAGGCCTTAGAAACCAAGTAATGATGTCAACAGACCAACTAGAAATCGCCACCTAAGCCCTAAAACATAAAATTTCATCATAGAGCGTTTAGGGCCGACGGAACCAATTCCAAACCTCCTGAGTCGACCCTGGGGTCGACACAGCGGGTCTCAGGTCGACCCATAAAATAGGTGTGGTTTGGTGTTTTGCCTTCCCGCTTCCACTGTTTTGAATTTTTTTCTTGAATTTTAGGTTGAATTTTATTCTATTTATATATATATCTATATATATTTCTATCTTCCTAATTAACCATTTTCACACTAAACTACTTTTTGAACCACGTTCACACTAAGCCGCTTTTTAGCCATTCCCCTAAAACAAAAATATGGCGTTGGCGGGGATCGAGCTCTGTACCTCTTGTATGCAAGTCACATGTTCCAAACAAATGAGCTACTAAGTCTTTTGCTTACAAACCTAAGAACAATGCTAAACATTTATTCTTTAATTTAGTTAATTCGATTATTCAAAAATCTGGGGTGTTACACTACCAGCCCTGACATTTATATTATTTCCACCTATGTGGTTGTTGGATTGCAAGATGCCTCGGATATATCGGTGACTATGTGGAGTTGATGGAGTTATTTGGCTCATTGACGCCCCAAAGGGTGGGGAAACGCAGTGTTCAAGCATTTAAATCGACATCAGTGGACCGGCCCTGACGATCCAAGGGAAGATGTGTTCTATTCCTGAGGGGCGGGCCAGAGCGTCTCGAATTCGGTAAGGACTATCTTTTGCCTTGGTTCATGATGGAAATTGAACTTCCAAATACGTGACTTTGCGGTTTTGATTGTAGAACCTATATATGGCGACATAGTGGTATAGGGCACTTATGCCGTCTATGATTGACATTTATGATTGAAATTGTTTTGACACTATGCACTTATTATAGTATCAAATGATTTGTTTTTAACGTACCAAGCATGTTTGGCTATTATAAGGGAAAACCCAATCCCCGGCTTGTGTTGCATTGTGTGATAGGACATGGGTCTTATAATAGCTTCATTTTTGCGAAAAAATCATTGCGTTGTTTTGTTTTATGCACTGGTATTCGTGGGAGGAAACTCGTTCCGTGTTATATGGCGTGGTCCCTTGATTTATCGAGCTTTAAAATAAAGATTAATAATTGTTTTAGTTCTCACACCAGTCACATGACTGACCTGGAGTTTGTTGTTTTAACCTAAAATCTGGGTGCCCTTATTTTCCACGGGAAGCTAGTAGTTTTACTTTTGCAGATTTATATTCACAGGATCCTGATTTACAGCTGAAGTGGTATTCAGAAAGCTCTGTATCCGTGTATCTGTTTACAGTTGTGCTTTGTATTGTTTTTCCACTATGATGTATTTAAATGTAATTTAAATCTATGATATTTTCTGTGTAATATTTATTCATACTCTGTAATATTCTTGTATTCTAATGGAATTGTTGTAATAAGCAATGAAATGTTTTTCTGTTTGTGTTCCGATGTGGCTTGTCCTCAAAGCAATCCGGGCTTTCCTTCACGGGGAAGATCGGGTCGTTTCATGAGGGGTGGGTTAAGTAAATCTGAAGAGGGGATGGGTAATATTCACATATAGGCCCACGAACTTAACCCATTAAGGTTATGTAATTAAAGACACCTAGTGGTATACATTACCGGAGGAAATAATAAAGTTATGTAATTAAAGACACCCTTTAAGGTAAGCATAACTGGTAAAAATAAATAAGGCGATGTAATTAAAGACACCTAGTGGTATACATAGTCAATGAAAACCTAGTGGGGGATACAAGACGTAGGGGAGAGCTTGTATCATATTGTGTGTGGCCCATTTCAGTCAGTAACCCGGAGTAGGTATCAAACAAGTTACTCCGTACTAGGCGGAGAAGGGGCACGCTTACCGACTGATTGTAAGGGATCCAAACATGGATGATGGTGTGGGCGGCGCAAACTGACCGGGCCATGTGCATGCATGAGTCGGGCAGAGGGGGATAAGATGATCGTGACACATGTAGATATAGTTGTGTGCACTATTACGACGAGGGGTTGCCACTTTAGGGAGGCGATCGATCGGGGTAGTAGTTAGGATACATTTGGACTTATACCTAAGTCTACCACCTTATAGTTGAAGGGATCACCTCTTTCTAGATATACTAGTGACAGTGCATAGTAATCGTTAGAAGCATATACACCTTATCCTGTCTACCTTGTTACACCTGCCATTTATGTAGTGATCTCCCTTATCCACTTTATATGCCTATCATGTTAATTTTATTTATTTATTGGCTAGAAGTAACTAGACTCGCCAAAATTTATGTCTGACCCTTTTGTTTCCCCTTCTTTCTTCCGTTTCCCCCCAGGTTCTCAGGGAGGAAACACCCAGGCTTAGTCAGGACTCAGATATCACATTGCTAGGAGCTACTTCTAAAGTATGGCTCAAGTTCTTGTCTCTACTATGGCTTAACTCTTTCAATTAGGGAATTATGTTTTTATATTCTTATGTAATCTGATGATGCAAGACAGAAGTTATTTTATTGTAATGGTTTTTGTGACTTATGGCTTTGTGGACCACAGTATTTTTATTTATGTTTAAATTTTAAATTTCTGCTTCTACCTTATTTATATCTATCTTGTAATTATTCTGTGTCTGTTTACCTATAATGCTTCATGGAACTTAATGCATTCTCTTAGTGAGTGACATTAACGGACATAGGGTGTCACACTTGGTATCAGAGTTGAAGGTTACCAGATTAGATAAAAGGTTTCGAAAATTATTTTCAAAAAGGTTTTAAAAGAAAGCATTTTCAAAAAGGAAAGTTTGTTTTGAAAAACATTCCCCAAGAATCCATATGTGGTATCCTTCGGTCCTTTATCTAAATTTCTTCCTTTCTCCTTTTTAGCATGTCTGGGAACAAAACATTCCTAATATCCCAGAGGGCGTCACAATACCCGGATGGTTCCATAGATATTTGGAGCCCATGGCACCTACCAAAGGCCAATGAAATGTTCCTCCCCCAGCTGCACCAGTCATTCCTCCTCCTCCCCTCCAAGAGCAGATAACTTTGCCAAGATCTGCAAAAACTTCCTTGCTATGGGAGGGAAGCCATTCCATGGGAAAGAGACATTCGTAGAAGCTCGGAATTGGCTTAAGGAGACTGAGGACTTATTTGTAATCTTTGAAGTGGAGGACCAAAGAAAGATTTAGTTAGCTGCTTGGCTGTTAAAGGACGAAGCCTCATTTTAGTGGGAAGTCACCCAAGCTGGATGTCCGGTGGAAACTTAGGAAGATTTTAGAAAAGGTTCGAAATGAAATTTCTTTCCCAAGCTGAAAGCAACATGCAGATGGAGAGATTCTTAGCACTCAAACAAGGAAACTTGACGGTGAAAGAATATGTGAACAAATTCAACCAGCTAGCAAGGTTCGGGTTAGAGTTGGTGGATACGCCGCACAAAAAGGCTTTGCAGTTTGCTAAAGTGCTAAATGAACCCCTTCATGGGTTGGCCATGTTCCCATATTCCAATGGGGTCCACTTTTGAAAAACTTGTCAATATGGCCCTGATGCATGAGGAGGACAAGGGAGGGAAGAAGGAGGTAAAGGCCGAGGGGACATCACAAAATAGGAAGGTATGGCCCAAGAATGGGCAGCAGAAACAACAGAAGAAAGGAGGGAAAAATGATAAAGGCAAGGATAAGAGAAAATGTCACCATTGTGGGAAGGAAGGTCATCTGGTTAAAGACTGTAAGCGAAGGAAGAACTCTTACTACCACTATGGATAGGCCGTACACTTTGCTAAAGAGTGCCCAAAGAAACGGGTATCACAGGGACAAGGTCAACGGGCAGGAAATTCTGGAGGATAGGTGCATGCTCTCACGACTAGTGCTCCTGATAAAGGTAGAAAAATGTCCGTGGAAGGTTTAATTTCTCTTTTAAAGCATCCTATTAGAACACTTTTTGATTCTGGTGCCTCACATTCATTTATATCAAGTTCTGTAGTTGAATCTCTGCACTTAATTACTATTATGGTAGTGGATCTCGTAGTTGTTTCAAACCCCATTGGTGGTTTGGCTCATTTATTTATGATTTGTTGGGGTTTGAAAATATCTATGTTAGGCGTCGAATTTGAATGCGATGTGTATGTACTCGGGTTTATGGGTTATGGGTTGATTCTAGGAATGGATTGGCTTACCATGTATGTTGCCATTCTAGATTGTGAAAAGAGGGTTGTTAAGCTTCTGACTTGTCATGGAAGAACCCTCGAGATTTCGTGTGAACCACAAGGGTCGGTTATGCTTAGTTTCCTACAGTCTCTTGATGCATCTATCGACGATCTGCAATCTGTTCCAGTAGTCCGGAATTTTTCCGATGTTTTTGATGAGGTTCGAGGTTTACCTCCAAGGCATGAGGTCGACTTTTGTATATATCTGGTGGACAATGCAAAGCCAATTGCATTGCCAGTGCACCATATGGCTCCAAGAGAAAGGAGGGAGCTAAGTAAGCAGGTAGGGGAGCTACTTGAGAAAGGGTTTATCAGACGAAGCATATTTGAATGGGGTGCTCTAATAGTATTCGCAACTAAGGAAGATGGTTCACTTCGTTTGTGTGTTGATCATAGGGAGCTGAATAAACTCAGTAAGAAGAATTGGCACCCGCTTCCGAGGATTGATGATTTATTTGATCAGCTTGTTGGTGCCTCAATATTTTCCCAGTTAGACTTGACCATGGGTTTCCATCAGTTGAGGGTGGCTGAGGATAGCATAGATAAGACTGCCTTTAGGACTCCGGACGGTTTCTTTGAATGGCTGGTTATGCCTTTTAGGCTGACGAATGCACCCGCCTATTTTGTCGATCTGATGAGTAGGGTGTTTCGGGAGTTCCTAAATAAAGTTGTTGTAGTCTTTGTTGTTGATATTTTGATCTTCTCCAAAAGCGAAGAAGAGCTTGCCCAACATTTGAGAGAAGTTTTGAAAACTCTCCGTGACCATCAGCTTAAAGCGAAATTCTCTAAATGCAATTTTTGGAGAAAAGAGGTGAGATTCTTAGGGCATGTGGTCTCCAAAGAAGGGATAGTTGTAGATCCCGCGAAGGTGGTTGCAGTGCAAGATTGGCAGGTTCTTAAAAATGCAACCGAGGTGAGAAGCATTCTTGGGTTAGCAGGTTACTATAGGAATTTCATTAAGGACCTCGCAAAGATACCAACCCCACTCACCAGGCTGACGAAAAAGAACTTGGCATTCTCATGGGATATAGACTGTGATGTTGCTTTCCAACGACTAAAGTGGGCTTTGACAACAGCCCCAGTCTTGACCTTATGTGACGGGAATAAAGTGTTTACCGTTTACACTGATGCATGCGGAACATGGCTTGGTGCGGTTCTAATGCAAGAAGGGAAAGTAGTGTGTTATGGGGGTAAACAACTAAGAGTTCATGAAAAGAACTACCCCACCCATGATCTAGAGATAACTGCCATAGTGTTTGCATTAAAGACATTGCGTCATTATTTACTTGGAGAGAAGTTCGGGTTATACACCGATCATAAATCTCTCAAGTATCTGTTCTCGAAGAAGGATCTCAATTTAAGGCAATAGTGGTGAATGGAGTTTCTAGCTTGTCTCGAATTTGGGATTTCTTATACCCTTGGAAAGGATAATGTGGTGGCAGACGTACTAAGTAGGCAAAGGGTGGCCTAGAGTCCTCTGTTTGTGGAAAGAAAGAACATGGAGTTCATATCAGCTTTTGATTTTCATGATTTGTTTGCATCCTTGGAGATACGACCGACTCTTATGGACCAGATAGGAGCTTCTCAAAAAGGTGACCCACAGATTCTAGATATCATGGATAAGCTCAGAAGAGGGGAGACTTCTAGTCACCTCAGCAGATATGCCACAGATGAAAATGGGTGGTTGCAACGAGATGGTAGGCTTTGTGTTCCTCAAACTGGAAGCTTTATAAAGGCAATCCTAGAAGAAGCCCACCATTCTAAGATGACCATTCATCCAGGAGGTGATAAGATGTATAGGGACATGAAGAGGGTTTTCTTTTGGGCTAGGATGAAGAAAGATGTAGCCGAATTTTTTCCCAATGTTCAGTTTGCTAGCAAGTCAAAGCTAAGCAAAAGAAGCCCGGTGGTTTACTTCATCCTTTGGAGGTTCCCCACTAGAAATGGGAGAGCATCTCTATGGATTTCATAGATGGTTTGCCTAGATCGAAGAAATGCAACAACAGTATCTGCGTTGTGGTATATAGACTCACTAAGAGCGCTCACTTTATTCTGGTTAAGAGTAAGAGGACGACTTCATGGTTAGAAGCAATTTATGTCCGAGGGATAGTTCGTCTTCATGGAGTTCCTTCTAGCATTGTGAGTGATCGTGACCCCATCTTTACCAGCGAATTTTGGAGGAGATTGCAAGAGGCATAAGGTACACAGTTGTGTTTGAGCACCGCTTATCATCCTCAGACCGATGGGCAAACGGAGAAGGTGAACAGAATTCTAGAATATCTTTTAAGGCTGTGTATCCTAGGCTTCGAAGGGACTTGGGAAGAGCATCTTCCTTTAGTAGAGTTTTCCAATAACAACAGCTATCAGGCTAGCATCGGCATGGCACCCTTCATAGCATTGTACGGATGACCCTGTAGATCACCAACTTTTGGTGGGAATCTGCAGAAAGATTATTACTTGGACCAGATATGGTTAAAGAAACGTCCGAAAAGATTGACGTTATTCGACGGCGGATGAAGACAGCTCAAGATAGGCAGAAATCCTTTGCAGACAAGAGAAGGACTGACCTCGAATTTGAAGTGGGAGACTTGGTTTTTATCAAAGTGTCACCTTTGAGGAATGTAGTTCGCTTCGGATTGGTAGGGAAGTTCGCACCTAAATTTGTGGGACTATTTCCCATAACTGAGAGGATTGGCCAAACGGCATATACAGTAAAGCTTCCTGAAAATCTATTTGGTCTTCATGATGTTTTCCATGTTTCTCATCTGCGGAAGTGCTTGAATGACACCGTAGAAGTTGTTGAGCCGAGTATATTGGAAGAGGTAGAAGTGGAACGGGAGGGGATAGTCAGGTGAGTTCCTTCCTGTATTCTTGGATCAGAAGTTAAGAAGCTAAGCAATAAAGAGCTCAAGTTGCTAAAGGTTCAATGCGGACATAACCCAGAGGATGCAACTTGGGAGACCGAATACAAGATTCGTGCTTCTTACCCTTTTCTCTTTAAGGGTATGTTCTTAACTCCTTTTTCCAAAGCTTTATCAGTACTTGTTTCTATTCATTTGAGTATATCTTATCCATAGTATTTTTCGACCTTTAGATAGGAATCCTATGGATGTAAACATGTGTTTGAAACATGTTATGTTTGATGGATGCAAGTGGATGCAAGATTTTGCTAGTGGTTGCCTGTGGACGCATATACACACACATTAGGCACTAAGATTGGCTCAATCGCTCTCATACTGCATATGAATATGTGTGCATTTTCTTTTCTTTTATGGATGGAAATGGATGAACTAGCATATGGATGTTGCATTTGGACGAATGATTATGCACACGTGTAGAGCTTATATGCTATAATAGGCTAATTTGCATACATATTGGATTCATGGCTCTAACACACAATGCATAAAGAAGGCCAACTGAATCAGTAGACTGGTTGATCTTCACATTAGTGTTGGGACATATACACACACACCTTTGCATATATTCATGAAAGCGTTAGAAATCCTTAAGGACAATGGATTCCAGTGATTGATGGATGGTAGGATATGCATTTTTCTCAACTTGGAGATTTCGGGGACGAAATCCTTTAAGTGGGGGAATGTAACACCCCGTAATTGTGTTAACATTAAATAGGATAAATTAAAGAATAATTAATTTAATATTAAGAATTAGGGGAAATTGACTATGTCATTACATCCGTCTCGAAATTCTGGTTAGGATAGACACCTAGTTTGCCTAAAATGGATAACATATGAAGAAGTTACGGACGATAAAAAGTTGAAAATCAAAACCAGATATAACTGGCACACTTGCCAAGTCCGCCAAGGCAATTTTGCACTAGCGCACCTGTAAAGTGCGCAACGAATAGTTTTTGGGTACTCAGGCCTTTTTCCCAAGTGGGATATAAGCTGCGACCTGATTTACCCTAGGGCTTATGTGGCAGTCGGTTCCAGAGGGTTCTGCAGCTATAAATACATAGCTATTTCACATATTTTTTCATTAGAAATAATGGCGGCCAAAATCTGCCAGAGTCTGAACTGAACTAGGGTCACTCATCTTCTTCTATCAACTAAGGCATATCAAATTCTATGATTCAAGCATGGGCTCAGCTCCAACTTCTTTTTTATCATCTAAGAAATCCGATCACAGTGAGTTCTAGTTGCTTTTAGGTTTAGATAAATAATAGTGAATTATGAAAGACTATGATTTGGATACGTTGTAAACCTTGAATCTATGTTATTGTTAGATCTTATGCTATGTCATGATAGATCTATTTCTCTAGATCCAATTCAATTGTGATTGTTCTACTATGTTATCATTGTGGATCTAGGTTTCCAACTATATAGTGGTTAATATAGATCAGTTGATTTGGACAGTTATATCATTGGATAGATCTAATCATTTATGTATATCATGGACATATGTCACCTTGAATTAGTTAGGACTGGATCTAAACCTTTATCATAATTGTAACTTTTATGATATGCAACGATGTGGATGTGTGTAGATCTATTTCTGGGCTAGTAGATCTAGTTTATGTGGACATTGAAACTGTTAGACAGATCTAGATTGTCACCTTATGTTATTATGTTAGATCTATTTTATGTGATCTAAATTGTCCCCTTTTGTTATCATGTTAAATCTATTTTATGTGATCTAAATTTTCACCTTATGTTATCATGTTAGATCTATTTTATGTGATCTAAATTGTCACCTTATGTTATCATGTTAGATCTATTTTATGTGATCTAAATTGTCACCTTATGTTATCCTGTTAGATCTATTTTATGTGATCTAAATCGTCACCTTATGTTATCATGTTAGATCTATTTTATGTGATCTAAAGAATCGCTTTGTTATGATGACAATTTCATGCCCATGCCAGTATGTATGTTCACCTTATCATACTAGTTTATGTTTATGCCAAGACGATCATTTTTGTTATATTCCCATTAATTTCCCTGTTATCGTTTATGACTAGGCTATTGTCTAGCCTAGGTATGTTGCCAATTTTGTGAGGGCGCTAGTTAAGGAACGGAGAAAAAAGGGTTAAACATGGCATAATTTGAATATGAACATTTTTGGACATGTAATTCAAATTATTGGGTGAAATGGGTATTGACACCTATAAAAGGAAAGGATTAATTAATTGGTAAACTAATTTAAAAAATGGAATGTCTAGTAATTACAATTAGGAATTGAAATTGTACTTGTGACACGACGTTAGGTTGCATTAGTGATGGAAGTCTGTCCGGACCCGACCGGCATATCCAGTAGCCACGAATGTTGAACCTAATGTGGGAGGTCTAAGTATGTAAATACAAATCGGGCTATGACATGAGGTTAGGCCCAACTGTGGAATAAGTTTGCCCGGACCCGACCGACATATCCAGCATCCACATGTTGTAGGCCTAATGTGGGAGGTCAGGCCCATTATGAAACCGTAAATGGACATGGTAAAGAATTGGACTACTTAACCTATGCTAATCCATAGGGATTGTATGAACTTAAATTTAAGTTGGGGGTTAAGTAAACATGGTTGAGGGGTGGCTTAAATAAATCTGAAGAGGGAATGGGTAATATTCACATATAGGCCTACAAACTTAACACGTTAAGATTATGTAATTAAAGACACCTTGTTGTATACATAACCATAGGAAACAATAAAGTTACGTAATTAAAGACACCCTTTAGGTTAAGCACAACTGGTAAAAATAAATAAGGCTATGTAATTAAAGACACCTAGTGGTATACATAGTCAGTGAAAACCTAGTGGGGGATACAAGACAAAGGGGAGAGCTTGTATCATATTGTGTGTGGCCCATTTCACTCAGTAACCCGGAGTAGGTATCAAACAAAGTACTTCGTACTAGGCGGAGAAGAGGCATTCTTGCTGACTGATTGTAAGAGATCCAAATGTGGAGGATGGTGTGGGCAGCACAAACCGACCGGGCCATGTGCGTGCATGAGCCGGACAGAGTGGGATAAGACGACCGTGACACCGGTAGATATGGTTGTGCACATTATTACGCCAAGGTGTTTCCACTTTAGGAAGTGATACCTGCTACCGTAGGGCCAACACAAGGTATCTACGAGGGTTAGGGAGCCGATCGATCAGGGTAGTAGTTAGGATACATTTGGACGTGTACCTAAGTCTACCACCTTGTAGTTGAAAGGATCACCTCTTTCTGGATATACTAGTGACAGTGCAGAGTAATCATTAGAAGCATATACACCTTATCCTGTCTACCTTGTTACACCTGTCATTTATGAAGTGATCTCCCTTATCTACTTTATATGCCTATCATGTTACTTTTATTTATTTACTAGCTAAAAGTAACTAGACTCACCAGACTTTATGTCTGACCCTTTTGTTTCTCCTTCTTTCTTCCGTTCTCCCCCCAGGTTCTTAGGGAGGAAACACCCAGGCTTAGTCAGGACTCAGATATCACATTTCCAGGAGCTACTTCAGAAGTATGGCTCAAGTTCTTGTCTCTACTATGGCTTAACTCTTTCAATTGGGGAATTATGTTTTTATATTCTTATGTACTTTGATGATGCAAGGTAGAAGTTATTTTATTGTAATGGTTTTTGTGACTTATGGCATTGTGGAACACGGTATTTTAATTTATGTTGAAATAAAAATAAAAATTAAAATTTCCGCTGCTATCTTATTTATATCCGTCTTGTAATTATTCTATGTCTGTTTACCTATAACACTTCACGGAAATTAAAGCATTCCCTTAGTGAGTGACATTAACGGACATGGGGTGTCACACACACACACACACACATATACACATATTCACACAACGGATTTGAATAATATGTTAATTAGTGTACCATTAATTTACAGCCTATGAAATAAATGTATTATGATTTGGAAGTAGCATACACCCTATGTATACATACATATATGCCTACACACATAAAATCTTTTCTTATATGCAACATTTAATCCTATATCTTCCATTTATACACACATACTCCTTACTCGGAACATGCATCTTAAAATAAAAGAAATATAACAATAACGGGAATTGAACTCATGACTTCATGTATCTGAGTCTACTCATTTAACCACTGCACCAAACACTATTTTTCTTCTTAAAATAGGAACACTGAGAATTAATGGTTTCATGTGCGTACCTTTCATTCTAAAAAAAGAAATATCTTGTAAATGATAATTTCAGATATATCAAAATTATATATCAAACTGATCATCTCCGAAAGACCTTCGCAATGGTAATAAATACGATATTCAATTTATCCTCTAGTAATAATTAATTCTTAATAACTTAAATTTTAGAAACATAAAAGTTGCGGGATGTTACATTATATCATTTGGTGGTGGAGAATTTATTCTCTTAGCTTAACACCCTCCTTTGAGACTTATGTACTCAAAGGGTTATATATCAATAGACACCAATTTTATGTTTTTAGTTGACAATGTGGCATGCTAAGTGCTGAGCCGATCAAAGCTTTTTGTTGAAAATAAAAGCTTTGTGGATGATGATCAAAGCATGGCCGATATAGCATAGCTTTTATTGAAACGTGATTTTGAAACCTCACAACCTGTTAATGACCAAAAATAGGATGATGGACCGTAGAGATAAGGACATACGTTTCCTTCTTGTTAAAAAGTTGTAACGACCCAGATTTTTAACTGTTTTATATAATATTCTAAAATGGTTTTAAAATGTTTTTTTTGGAGTTTAATTAGCTTGAATTCAATATTTTTGAACATTTTATTAATATAAATAATAAATAATAATTTAAATCCTGGAATGGTCGGAATTTGTTGGATTTGCAAGATAACGTAAATGGAAAATTTAAAGGAATTTAATGTTGTTTGGTTTTGAATTATATTAACGATTTCATTTATTAAACAATGTTTGAACGTTTAATTTTTAATTTAACTATAAAATGAACTGCAGTGGCGCGGTAATTCGTAATGTAGTGTTTTGAACTTCAACTAGATGTACAGGATCCAATATAAGTCGGATTTCTTTGAAACAAGAAACATCAGAATCTATTGGATAATATTTTTCTAGTGAAAGAGAAAAATCGAATTTTCAAATTGTAGATTTTATTTTATGTCCAAATCAAAATTTCAAAACGTCGATATAGAATTTGTTTAGAAATTATAACGTTTATTTATAATGAATAAAAGGATTTTTAACATATTGAATATCGATTTTGCTTGGAACTCAGGTCAGAGTATTTTATTTTGAGAGCATATGAAAATTTTCTCATGTATTGCCGATTTTAATATTTTAATATTATTATGTTAAGGTAGTTTAAATTAATTTATTTTAATTTAATTTGGATCCTTAAAAATGGACTTTATTCAAACAACATCCATTTTCAACGAAACAAATTTTATTGAGACCGTAATAGCTAATTATTGCTAGATTTCAAGTTTCGCGTCAATTGAAGTTATTTTGTGAGCGTATTAAAATTAAATGCCAATAATACGACCATTTGGACTCGGGTGAGCGCGGTTTGAGCAAACAGATTCGAAATTCAACGAAACAAGTTTCATTAGGACCATAATATCGAATTATACCATAACGTCCATTTTCATCATTAATGGAATTTATATGTGACCATAGGAACAAATAAAAAATGTTCACAAATGGCGATAGGCACGAAATAAAAATCGTTAACTATCATCGTTCGTCACATCAACTTAAAATATATTATTTCTCAGTATATATACACCTATAACCAGAACCCTAAATCCCCCATTCCCTTTCCGTTCAGCAGTTTTGCAAACAAGTCCACATATACAAAAAAATGGCGGAGGGCGTCAACAAAAAAGTTGAAGATCACGTTGCCATCTACCTACGCTTAAATTTTGGTGGCCAAACGTTGATTGTGGTGGACGGAATCGGCCTTAAACCGTGGGAATTGTAGTTCGTTCTTTCCTGTTTTGAGGCCAATGGAGTTAATTTGGGGTGTTGGAGTCTAAAGCAAAGTTGTAGCTATAAAAGAGGGCTATAATTTCTCTTTTGGTCAGAGTGGCTGAATTGCCTGTAGCGGCGGTGGTGGTTAGTTGATCAGAGAAGGTGATTTTTTCATATATTTTGAGAACAACGATCAGTTTTTTCAATTTGTCGTCGAGCGGTGGTGAGTTGGTCGAGGTGACCTGAAGATAAATTGTAGGGGGTGACGTGATCTATTGACCGGTGGTGGTGCGACATGTTGCAGTGCCCTAACAATGGCAAATTTGGTGTTTCCGTGGCTACCTTTCGAACTAAAATTGGTGGCGGTTGGAGAAGAATGGGAGCTATCGGTTTGGGTAGTTGTAGGTGGGTGAAGTACAGTGACATGGGTGAGGTTAGAAGAGGCCCAGGTGGATCGGAGGTGTCAGCGGCATGAGATGGGGTGACTATATTTTTCAAACTAGGTTGAAGACGATGAAGTTATCATCGCGTTCAAACAGGAGATAGGGTGAAAACGCGTGAAAGCTAGTTATTTAGGGATGGCGTGGAATTTTTTAAAGGGTAATTAACGCTGAGGTATTAATTAAAATTAATTAATTATAAGTTAATTAATTAGAGTTGGTTTAAATTATTTATAGACTTATAACGGCGATAACTATTTCGTACGTTCTCATATTCAGGTAAAATTGGATTGTTGGAATCGAAAAGAAGAGCACTACATTGCTGAGCTGGTGTTACACCCCTAAGTCTCACATCGTGGAAGCCTGTGTGATGTGGGTACTTATATAGTAGATCCCATCTCTTACTAACGCCGAGGCCTTTTGAGGAATAAAACACCACACCTATACGGTGGCTAAGTTGGGGACAATATCTTGCGCGAACGGAGGTGCGGGTTGTTACAGTGGATGTAACACCCCTAAGTCCCACATCGTGGAAGTCTGTGTGAAGTGGGTACTTATATAGTAGATCCCATCTCTTATTAACGCCGAGGCCTTTTGAGGAACCAAACCCCACACCTATACGGTGGCTAAGTTGGGGACAATATCTTGCACGAACGGAGGTGCTGGTTGTTACAAATGGTTTGGTCGGAATTAGATGCAACGGGAATTTCGTGTAATTTTAAACGTTCGTTTCAAATTATACGAAATAACGCGCGAACCATTGTTCGAAAATAACGGTGAGTTATCTCTCATGCATTTCTGGAATTCTGTGATGTGTTAAATTCATATAATTATAATTTATGACCAATAATATAAAATTAGATGATTGGATGCTATTTGTTATTAATTAATTTTAATTATATTGACGCTACTGTATTAAATATCTGCCTCATATGATATTATAAATTGTTATAACGAGCTGTGATGCAGGAAAGAACTAGTTGGAGGAATAGGACCAGATTTTTCAAATATTATGGGTGTTTTTTATCTTTATATTATTTATATATGAATTGATTGGACCCCAACGACACTAAAAACCTGTTTGGATGTTGACGTTGAATTGAAATTCAACGTTGTTGTGATTTCAATCAATAAATGGTGTTGATTGAGGGATTGACAGCAAATAGGCCAAGAATCCACAATTTTGTTAAAAGTTGATTTGCTGTCAGGTGAATTGACGATGTTCAGTTATAAAAATTATTTTATGACTGAAGCAAGATTTATAATTATATTTTATATATTATAATGCAGTTTTTAAAAATAAAATCGATGGTTATAAACTAGTTTTATAAAAATGTATTATGAAAAGATTATTGGTGGCCCGCTTTTTAGTTAAAGCAGTCACATATAGAATTTCTGGTAAACAATACACTCAAGTATTGGGAATATCGTCAGAAGACGTGGAGCGATTTGGTCAAAATCGCATCATGAACAAAGAAAGGCCCGAAACTCCTATTAGATGACCTTTTTTGGGCTCGAAAATAGAGATTACAAAGCTGAGCTTAGTAACTCTTGTAGCCCTCTGAATCAGTTTCAAATCGAGCTTTCGTTTGGCTAAAACGGACTTACAGTTTGAAAGTTACGCCTGTTTCCATGAACGCATGCAGAACCGAAAACTTGGAATCTGGAATTGGCATAACCCATTCGGATCGGAGCACAGAAGACCCGACCCGCCTGAAGTATTTTACACTGAAGTGCTTCCAGTCTTCGGATCGGAGACATCACCTCGGTTCGGATCGGCTAAAGGAAGACCCGACTTGCACAAAGCTCCTTCTACTCGTCAAGCATGTTTGGCTTTGGACACTCCAGTTCGGATCAGATGGAAAACCGAACTGACCCCCTTCAACCTGCCGCTGCACTTCAGAATTGACCTATTCTTATGGCACCATTTCCTTCTATTTCATGGATCACCTTCCACATGGCCTTACACGAATTGGAGATGCTTTCTCCTATTTTGCCACTTAGTCACCACGTTCTATCAAGGCGTTGGATTGGGGACACTTTTCATTCATCCGGATCTCCCTAGGGCTTCTCTACGCCTATAAATACACCGCAACATGGTCATTTGAAGGAGTCTTCTCTTTTCGGCCATTTCCAACTCTCATCTTCCACCATTGCAAGGGACTTTTGGCGACGCTGATACTTAGCCTCCATTATAACCAAGCAAGGACATTGCTCATTGCTCTCTGACACGGGGTTATCCTATATAAAATCAATTTCTAGTCTCCTTTTCTTCATTGTAAACACGAGGATTTCGTGTATAAATGTAACAACCCGGAAAATCTGAACCAGTTTGAAAATTTTAATTTGGCTATTTTAGTGAACTTAAAATATTTAAAATAAATATTTTAAATAATAATGATGAAAAGTAAGTTTGAATCGACGTTTGAAAATAAATATATTTAATTTTGTTATAAACAAGGCCTGAAATGGCGCGGTAGTTTCAATATTTGAATTCAATCTTTGACTGACCGTACCGGGTGCAAAACAAAACGGATTTTAGTGAAACCAAAAATATTTAAATATGTTAGTGAATATCTTTCTAACGAATCTAAAAAATCGAAGTTTCGTAGTGGGAGGCAAAAGTTATGGCCAATTGAATTTTCAGAAAGGTCGCTATAGAGTTTATATAGCCCGTGAAAATGGCCATTTTGCAAGCGACCTCAGAATTCGACGAAACCACTTTTGTTGGATCCGGGATGTCAAATTATTGCTAGGTTTCAAATTTCATAATTTTTGGAGCTAGTATGTGAGCGTGGCAAAGGAAAATGTGTTTGGTCGATTTCTATTAAATTGGATCAACCAGATAAGGTCCATTTTTCAAATAGTCTCAGAATTTGATGAAACTAGTTTTGTTGCGACCGTATCGTCAAAACATAACTAGATTTATTTTTTCAGGAATTTTTAGAATCAATATGTGGCCCTGGCAAATTGAAATGTGTGTTCAAATTAAATATTAAATGTTTTATATTTTAATTTGAAGGAAAACTGACTGAACAGTCAAATGGGCCTACGAAACATATCCCATTGTGTTCGGAATGGGGGTATTTAGCTGGGGACGACAGTCGTTGGGTTTGGATTGGAGTTCGTATGAGATAAGGGGTATTTTTGGATTTTTAAAATTTATAAATATAAAAAAATATCATTGGGCCACATCAGTTTCTCTCTCCCCGTAATCAAAATCGCGCACGGCGGAAATTGATTCTTTCTTTCTCTCCTCGATTCCTCTCAATCTGCTCAAAATTAGACCTCCATCCTGTTGGGGATTTTGTAGAGCTCGTCAAGATCTTCAAATCCATAGCAAGTTTGGATTTTTTCATTAAGTAATTTGAGAGATTCATCGCCTAGAAATTTCGAACTTCAACCCGCCGCCGCCGCCGCCTCAGGCGATCGAATGCCACCGCACCACCTGTGCACGTGCACCTCTCCTCTCTCTTCCTCGTGGTGAAGACCGATCGACGAATCGCTGCACGGTTTGGTCGCAAATCGAAAACCTAGTTCTGAACGAAATCAGAGAGGTACGGCTGTAAATTATTTCAACTATTCTATAGCAATTTAAAGCGCTACGGTTTTTGATTTCACTGTAAAAATCATATCTTTTTCGTTTCTAGAAGAAATTCAGTGAAACAAGAGATAGTGGACTCGTGAGGACGTCTTCTACATTCTAGAAGAGACCGCATATTTTTCTGAGCCTTCTGCTATTTTTGGTGTAGTGGAACCCAATGTGAGATTTCTGAATTATAAACGATATGGAAATGACGATGTATAAATTATATATTCGAAGTATGAGTTATATAAGCATTGTACACCTCATGTATAAGTGTTGTATAAGTTGTACGTTCGATGTATAAGTTATATATGCGTTGTAAAAATTATATATATGTTGAAATAGAAGTGATATATACTTATATATATATATATATACACGCCCCTCATCCACAAACCATTGATGATATTTATTGGTTGTGATTGGTGAGAAAAATTGGTTGATAGCGAATGGTTGATTAGAATTGTTTGTGGTTGAAATTGATTGATTATGGTTGAAAAATACCCGTTTGTGGTTGAGAATTATTTGGTTGAAACCGCATAGGATTAGTTTGTGGAAAAGGAAAAAAAACATGCCGCCTACGTGCGAACTAGATGCATGAAATCCCCATTGTCAAAAGCTGTGAGGCTTTAAGGTAGAGCGAGGAACCGTACTAGGGACGGCCCCGGTGTTAACTACCCTACCGTTATGCTACCGAAATTTTCAATAGTATTCATGTGTTAGAATTATTTTCATGTGTTGAAACTATATTCGTGTGTTAAATAGAAATTCATGTGTTGAATAGAAATTCATGTGTTAAACACATTCATGTTTTGGAATAAATTGTTTTATAATAAAAATCATATTTTTATCATCTATATGAACTACATAAAATAGTCATGTTTTGAAATAAATTGTTTTATAATAAAAATCATATTTTTATCATCTATATGAACTATATAAAATAGTCGTGTTTTGAAATAAATTGTTTTATAATAAAAATCATATTTTTATGATCTATATGAACTATATTAAATAGTCGTGTTTTGAAATCAATGGCTTTACAATAAAAATCACAATTTTATTATATACATGGATTGTTAAAAATAGTGAAGTGTCGAAATAAATGTCTGTTGGATAAAAATATCATTTTTATCAAATGTATGAAAAGGATATGGTTTTGAAATCGAAGAATGGATTATATTTGTGTGTATATATATAATTAAAATATATCGAATAACGAAGCTGCAGTTCGTGTTTTGAAACCGTGATTTCAAACGATTAGTGCGGGATATCCGACCATCGGATTTTCCCGAGACCGAAACCGTTGCGTTCGCTTTGGAAATATCTTTCCAATGACACCAACTTTGTGAAGATCCAATGGTTGGATTTTCTGGAATGTTTAATTCAAATCTGAAGAAAAAAAGCGCCAGAATCGATTATATATATATAAATATAATTAAATTTAATCGAATAACGACGCTGCAGTTCGTATTTTGAAATCGAAACTTTAAATGAGTGTACCGGGAGATCCGACTATTGGATTTTCCCAAAACTGGAACCGTTGGATTCATTTTGAAAAGATCTTTCTAATGATATAAAATTTGTGAACATCCAACGGTAGATTTTCAGATATGTGTAAGTCAAATCTGAAGAAAAACAGCGCCACGGCCGCGTTATGACCTGAAGCGTTGTTTGAATAAATTGGCTATTTTTAAATAAATAAAAATTGCGATAAATCGTTATAAAATATTATAAACGATATGGAATGGAAATAAACCGAATTTACCCAGTTTATTGGATATTTGATGGTTGAATGTGAAATTTATAAACTAACTGAAGGTTAGCTAGGTCGAATGGTTTCCTGGGTTTTGATCTGATGTTAGTTTCGGCCTTTGGGGTTAATATTTGGGAAATTGTTCTCTTACTAATTTACGGTTAGTGACTGATGAATTGGAATAAGGCGTATGTTGTGTTTGTGTAGCACTTGTTTATTATATACGCGAGTTGCTCAGAAAGACCGGGTTTATCTCATTCTGAGTAACTGAATCGACGATAAGAAATCGATGATGAAGACGGTGGTTGAAGACCAGAGATCTTCACCTCAGCTGGATGATAACTGATGTCTTGATTGGGAGGCATCCCGAAATATAGATAATAAGTGGTGATCGTCCAGACGTGCTTGGAGGTCGATGGGTATGCGAGGTATATAGTGCCTCCGGTTTCGTTCAGACCCAGAACGGACTTGTAAATGGACTGTGTGTCTGACATTGGAATTCATTCTGTGTGACTGATAACCATCAGTTACATGGTGTGAATTGCCTGTGTGTCATGCTAAGATGCAGTGATCAAGGCTTCTGTTGAAAAGCAAAGTCTTGTGGTTGATGATCAAAGCACCGCCTGTGTGGTATAGCTTTGTGTATAACGTGAATTCGCGAGCCTCACACCTCGATATGAGCCAGAAACGGGAGAGGACCTCAGGGAGGACATGTGTTTCTTTATAGCTAGAGGTGGTGTCAGTGCTTAGACTGGCTGACGTTTATATTATTTTCACCTGTGTGGTTGTTACTGTTGCGAGGCGCCTCAGATATATCGGTGATTATGTGAAGCCGATGGAGTCCTTCATTGGCTCATTTACGCCCCGAAGGGCGGGAAAATGCAGTGTTCAGGCATAATAATCCACATCAGTGGAACGGCCCTGTCGCTCCAAAGGCTTGCCTGCACGCTCACCTGAGACATGGGCTAGATTGTCTCGAAGTCGGTAAGGACTATCTTTTGACTTGGTTCATGACGGAAATCTAATTTCCAAATACGACATGTGCGGTTTTGATTGTATACCTATATATGGCGACATAGTGGTATGGGGCTTTAATGCCGTCTATGATTGATATTTATGATTGTATATAAAATTAGAAACTAACTGGAAAATGAGCTAAGATGGGTGGTTTCCTGGGTATTGGTCTGATGTTGGTTTCGGCCTTCGGGGTTAATACCTAGGGAATCATTCTCTTACTAATTTACAGTTGGAGTCTGATTAAGAATTAAACACAAAATATAAATTTTAAGTGATTTTAATTTACACGTATTAAGCATATCTTGGTCGATATAAGGTAAAACTCTATCCTCCGGTTTGCGTTGCGTTGTGTGATGTGACTTGAGTCTTATATCGGCTTCATTTTTATAAAAAGCATTGCAATGTTTAAAAGATTTACTTGTTGTAAAGCACTGGCAATCCAATGGGGTAAACCCGTTCCACGAAAGTGGCGTGGTCCTGTGATTAGCCCAATTATATAATGTGTTAAGTAGATTTCTCATACCAGTCCCATAACTGACTCGTAGTTTGTTTCACTTGCAAACTCGGGTGCCCTTATTTCTACATGGGCAGCCTTGTCTTCAGGTTTTGGCAGGCTCTTTATGGATAGCTGGAGCTGAAGATGGATTCTATCATTTATCTCTTGTATGCTATTCAGCTCCTATTTTACATATTATGTTTGTTTTCCGCTGTAGGCATTTATGTATAGCTGAACTGTATTTGTACTAAGCATGATCCTGTATACTACGTAACTCTGATGATTATGTTTATCCAATGTATTATTTGTACATATCTGGTGTATTTATTTAATTCTATTCTGCTATTATCTGTTTATGTGTTATATTCCAAAGATTACCCTTGACACCGTCGTACGGGGTTTTGGGGACATCACAATAAACTGCAAGCAAACAACATGGTAATAGCTTCTTAGGATTTAAGAAACTATAAAGTGGACGTAGGCTTAGATTGAGCCGAACCACTATAAAAATCATGTGTGTCTCCTTTTATTTTACTAATTTTCTGCATTGACCAGCGATTGTGAGGTTTTTCATATAGCATTTGGGTGTTAGGCCCAATTTTCGGTCTAACAATTATCTAATAGAATTTGACGTTTAATCAGTTTATAAGCGAATATGCAGTAATTAACCTACGGGTTAATATTTTGAGATGATTATTTTTTATAAACGATTAATAGATATTACTAGATTAATTATATTAATCTAATAATAAGAGGCAATTGAAAGCGGTTAACGAATTAACCATTGGTTTAAAGTTGAATGAGTCAACTGTTTTGATCAAGAATGTTGTAAATGAATATTTGATTATATTTCTTCAATAAAATATAGTTATTTTATTTAATGACGTTAAATATTATTTTTATGATTAAGTATTGATTTATAATTTCAAAAAGTAATTAACTAATCCATTTTAGTCGATGAAGGATTTAATTGTTTTAACCTCAATTAATAATGAAGTTAACTATTATTTAATTATTTCATAAATATAATTTATTTAAGAAAGAAAAAAAGTTTGTAATAAGATTTATTTTGATTTTTCGTGAAGATTTGGTAAAGAGATATCCTTCCAGATACTATGGAAAGAGGTTCTCGATATAAAGTACAGTTTTAGTGAAGTGTTACTTAATTAAGTAAAATAATTTGAATTGGAAGGAAAATGTTAAAAGAGGCAAGAACGAAGAATGTTAATGGTTTTGGGTACAGAGGCCAATAAATGGATTTTGGTTTTAAAAATCCAAATTTAGGTTTATAATATGATGTTAAACAGTTTCGATAAAATATCCCGTAAATGGATTATCGCAACATAATTTGTATAACAAAGTTTAAAGCGGAATGCTAATATTAAATGGTCATAATCGACCGAGTTTTTCCAAAGTAAAGTTATGTTTATAAAACCATGGGTTAAATAAAATAGAAAATAAGTTTCGATGACATAGAGTTTTAGTTACGAAGTTCTATCTATTCCAAGATAAGAATGTTGTCGATCAAGGTCTGAGAGATAATTAAAATACCCCAACTTAAACGGCTTCACTATTATCGAGTAATGATATTAGTTTGTAATGGTGAGGGATAGTGAGACTAGTTTATTATTTTTAAGGTAGATATAGTGCAACATTAGTTGCGAGATTTTAAAAGTAAATAATACTGTAACTTTAGTCGTACGATTTGAAATGTAAATAAGATTATTGGGTTTTGTAATAAACAATGTATAATTTAACATTGTTTGATCAAGTTGATGTGTGAATTATATTTATATCACTTGGTTAAATTGATAACAGAATTAATACGGTTTGAAATACACCTTTTCTTTGTAATAAGTAAATAACAATGATTTTTCCAATAAAATGTGAAAGGATTGTATTGGGTTGGGAATGGATAAAAATATCTGGAAATTTAATTAAATATTGCCATAAGCATTCACTTGAAATATTCAAGTTGAAGTTTAACAAAACCATTTTGGTTATGTAATTATTAATATGTCAATGGACACTGTTTTGGTCCTATAAGAATTTATAATTGATTTTCTACCATTGGGTAGATAATATATATCGATATTTTCTTAGGTATAAGGAAAGAAAAGTAGATTTCGAGAAACTAAAGAATTATTTCCAAGTTAAGGAATTAAGAAGGGTTTTATATAAACATGTTGATATTGGAGAAGTGGAGTTTGGTAAAAAATTGATATTTCCAAAATTTGAAAACGAAAGAGATTGTCAAGGGCAGTAAAGAAAATCAATATTAAATCAATGAAATGATTTTCAAGGAACGATAAGAGTTTAAAGGGTTGGTTTGAATAATATGAGCCTAAGTTGCCAATATTCTTGATGATACTATTAGTGATAGTCAAAACCCCGATATCAAGGAAATATATTATTGGACCTTTTTGACGTGTTGTTTTGAAGAGAGCGGGATGTGAACTAGACCCAAAATCACTTTGAATCAATGTTGCGTATGAAACTATTTGCAGGGATATGTATGAAGGAGAAATAAAAATGCAATGGTTGTTCTGTTTACAGGATAGTGCCTTCGGTTTGTCCAGACCCAGGACAACTTGAATGGACGAATATTTGACAAAGTATGCCTAAAGGATCACATAGGACGATCTTTTCAAGATATTACGTTTTGTGGATGAGGAATTTTTCTCTCTTAGCTTTTATACCTGTAATATTTTTGGGAAGATCAAATGGTGATTTAACGAGTTTGACGATGTGGCATTCAAAGTGAATGGTGGCCCGGCGTTCTAAGAAGGTACACGTAGCCTCAAAGCCTCACAACCGGGAAATGACAAAAATCGGGCAGGTAGCATGGCTTGTTGGGTCACATGTAAGCACGGTATATTTATCACTGATCTAGAGAAAATTCATTTTGTTCTTTCACTTATTATCTCCCGGGAATGGTTATACCAGTATCGACCGTTGGTGACAATATATTCGATACACTCAAGGTGAATGAGTAGTCTGTCATGTGTGGCCGGGTTGTAAGATGTTCTTATTGAACCTGGTGCATCCCCTATAGAGTACACTGATCGGAAGGTGGTCCCATACCTTGTCATAGTTGGAATCCATTCTTCGATAAGCGCCTTGTGGTTTTTGATTATATAATGAATACGTAGAGTGTGAGATTCAAACGTTCTACTAGATAGTTATTTATTATTGGTTTGATAGACACAATTATAATATAATAGGATTTTGATATATCAAAAATGTTTTGGGTTATAGTAAGGTAAAACCGTCTGTGTTTATGTGTGGACTGGTCTTACTATTATCCTTTTCTCTCAATAGGGTTTTCTAAAGTTAAGCAAGTTGTTTGTCTTTTGAATTTATCACTGAAAGTATTCCAGACTGATCCGGGTGAATTTTGCTCTGCTTCAAATGTGCTCAGGTCAGACCGAGTATATTTCCAGGTTAGGTTTCGTTTGGAATTTCAGAAGAGGAGCTGGAGTTGAGAACTATACCTATGTTTACCGGTACTAGTTTATTCCACTGTGTGAGTCGTATATATTTGTGATGTACTCTGACAATGTAATCATTTATATATACAGTTTCCTTTTGAATAAAGTATTGTTGTTATAATATATTTTGTCCATTCCGCTATGAGAATTTGATCTTCTTATCCTTCTATTCTGATATTTCTTTCTTTCTTCTCCCACCTTCTAATTTCTTTCTCCTAAATATCTGCTTTTCTGTGCAATTTGAGTTGGCATGGGTTGTTAGATGTTGGCTTAAACTGTACGTAAAAAGTGGGTCGTTACAAAAGTGATGCTATGTTATGAAACCTTGGCAAGTTTACTAATGTGGATGATAGATCGAGGCGCCTCAGAATGGTCGGTCATGACCAGAGGACGTTATGTTCAGGAAAGATTCCAATCAGCATATTAGTAAAGGTCGTCTCTGCTGCTCCGAAAGGACTCATTTGTTGACTCCTGGGACATCCCGCTAGAGGTGTTCTGAATGCGATTAAGGAAGATCCTTCGCCTTAGTCATTGTGGGAACCCCACTTCTAATACGAGCTTTGGGTTCTCAAATGTAACTTAATAGCCAACATAATGGGACGGGGCATTATGCGAGTAAGATTTATAAATTTATTTTCGAAAATGATTTCCACAACTAGATATTAATAATAATGTTAAAAATATTTGTTTTAAGAATGTAAAGCATGTTTGGTTGTTATAAGGTAAAACTCTATCCTTCGGTATGCGTTGCATTGTGTGATGGGACATGAGTCTTATGGTAGCTTCATGTTTCAAAAGCATGAATTTTGAAACTTTTTAATGATTGTATGATATGGGTTATGGTTTGTTATCCAGTTTTCAAGTTGGTTAATCCAAGCCTGACCCGAGTGTTTATCGTTCAGGTCTGATGCAAGTGTATTTCAGGTTTAACAGGTGAATGAGGAGTTTCCAGTTGATTCAGAACAACTGGAGTTCTTCGTCAGATGGCAGGGCATATTCTACGATATATACTTGGATGTTATGGAAGGATGATGTGAAGATGGTGTTTATACCTATCTGTGGTATGTCAAACTCTGACAATGTAATTGTTTTCCACTGTAAAAGTTTCCACTGTAAAGATATATATTGAATCTTATATTTTGTTCTGTTCCGCCATGTTTGCTCTGGTAAAACCTGATGAATCAAGTTTGCGATATTTGATTTTGTGGTACATGAACAACGTGGATGTGTTAAGTATCACCTATCGAAGGTCGGAATTTGGTTTATTGCAGTACTTCCTGTTGACGCTTACTTTTTGGACTGGACTTGTGTGGTTTATAGTTGGTTCAAAAGGAGGGCGGATTTAGGTCATCATAACTAATGTTGCTATGAATGTAAATAAGTATTAGTGAATTCGAATAAAATAAATTTAAACTATTAAATGTAAATAATTTGAAATAAGTTAGTATTATAAAAGTTAAATGAATTAATAAAAAATGATAATGCGAGTATTTTGGTTAAATTGAAATTATAAGAGTTAAAGTTTATAATTTAATGAATGTAAGTTAAAACAAAAAAAATCAAGTTCTGTTAAGTATATTGTTAATAATAAAGGTTTGAAGTCAAAATTGTAAAATTAGGGGAATTGAATAAGCTAATGGAATGAACTTATTAAATAAGTTAATCAAAATGAATTTCGATTTGAAATAATATATCAAATGTAAAGGAAATGAATGTAATTCTATTGAATGGAATATAAACTAAACTGAAAGTGAGTTAATTTCGTATGAGAATAATACTTGGATATTTGTAGATAATGGAATTTTATAAATTAGATATTAACATTTAAAATTGAAATAATTTCATAGTTTCAAATTGACTGTTTGTATATATGATACTATTCCTTTTGAATATTTTTTATCCTTTTATCTTCCTATTTATTTTATTCTGATGCCTCGTTCCTTTCGAGGATGGAAAGTTTTGAGTGAGGGAAAGTAAAGACCCGTAATTTTTGTCATTTAATTGATGATTTTTATAATGTAATTAATGGTTTTATAACATAACTAATTGAAATTTAATTAATATTAAACAATAAATTTTTTCCATGGAAACTTCAAGTTTGTGATGTATCCATCGAAACATAACAGGCGAACAAGTTTCATTGAAAAATATGGAAGTTTTATAGTTGCTTAATATTCAGTTAAATCTGAACTCCGAAATTTGAATGTAATAAAATGTTTCCAAAACATAAGTGCCCCATTATGAGAAAAACCATTTACTCACTCTAAAGTCAACGACGAAATTCGTTTCGGGTAATTTAGACGTTTCAAGGTCCATCAGGATTTTTCCGTAAAATTAACCATGCACCTTCGTTAACTCGACACTGATACCTATGTATTAGCACGTCCGTATCATCGCGCTGATCACCGAGGTATATTCACTTGTACATTTTGGTGTTCGACGGACGTCCGAATCAATAAAATAGCATGTCATATTGGCACCCAACGTTTGTTTAATTGGAATGGTGTCGTGCTCTATAGTATGACCCTACACTTTTTTCCCACGTTTCATTGTCATATTCATGAAATTTGAATTTTTCTTGTCATGATCCTATTTTCTAGCTAACATGTATCTTGAGAAGTGGCATATTATTCCACTGTTTACCATTCATTTATATGTCAAGCGAAAACGTCAAATACTTATTGTTTTTGCTTTTACCGAAACTTGTACATCCCAAATCCTTCCACCATCGCGTCATGCATCTCCATAAGTTCCTACTCCCTTCGCTTCCAGCCTTTCTTTCTCTCTTCTTTCCATCATGAGTTTTCACATTTGAAAAAAAAGAAAACTAACGCAACCTTATAGCCGAAAACTCCTACAACCCATTTTCCCTTCATGCCACTCATTAGTCGACATTCTCCTACAACATTGCTACCTACTGCCATTGGTCCAATACACAGCTCGCCTCCGACCATACCTGACCCGCACAGCCCTAAAGCTCCACCTGAACCTCGTTGTGCCTTTACTCGTCCCTTTTGTTCGAATGGTGAAGGCTCTCCTATCATCTTAAAGCACTTGTGTTTAGTATGTGCCTTAGTTGGAACTATTAGTTCTTATAAATTATTGTTATAATAATCTTTCTTCGTATTAAAAATTTAATGCCATTGACAAGGAAATATCATTTCATTTACCTTATGTTTTGAGGCTCAACCATCCATCAATACACTGACTTAGTTATTGAGGTGCAAAATAGTAGGATTCAGTTGTATCGATACCAGTGAAGTTGTGAAATAATGCAAGTTCAAATACAACATGTTGCATTTTCCTTCCAACCCAAAGCTAAAATACCTATCTAGTTTTTTTGTCTGAAATACTGTATGGAGTATCTAAAGGCACTCGAATCAAGAACTCGTACCTGAACTCGTGTGTTGGTTCATTGTCAGTTATCAGCATTCGTATTCACAATTTCATTGCTTGTGTAAAGATCCGAACCCGTCTCCTTTCATTTGATAAGCAGCGTAGCAGAAGGCTCCGGGATCTGTCCGTATCCGCTTTGTTAATCTCTATTGTTGCGACGAAAGGTGAGATCCAATTCCACTCAAGATTTACGTGTCTCATTAAATTAAATTTGAATATTAAAGTTTCAATTGAAATGTTAGGTAGTTTAGAACCATCATGATTATATTTACGTAGTTGTGCACGTTTTAACATGACTAAAACACAATATTGATATATACACGTAATATACATTTGACACGTATATTATATTATTTTACTACATATGAATCCATTTGTATATGCATTGTAACACATCTAAATTTTAACGATACGAAAGAGGATAAATTGAAAATTAATTAATTTAATATTCAGAATTAAGGGAAATGGATTGCGCCATTGCACCCGTCTCGAAATTCTGGTCAAAATAGACATTTGGTTTGCATAAAACGGACATCGTATGAAGAAGTTATGTAGGTTTGAAGTTTGTATACGCGCAGAAGAATTATATATACATATGTTATATATATATATATATATATATATATATATATATATATATATATATATATGAATATATATATATAGGGACCAGGAATTCAAATTTTAGTTCAAATTTCGAAAATCCTGTAGGCGGCAAAATTCCCGCCCCAGGGGTGTCGGCCCCTTAGTAGGGGGTCGACCCCTTTAGGTGGGGTCGACCCCCCTAGGGATGAGGTGGCAGACGGTTTCTGGAGGTTGACAGCTATATATGGAGGTCCATTTCTTTTGTTTTCTTCACTGGAAATCAATGGAGGCCAAACGCTGTTGGTGTCTGAACTGAACTGAATTCTTTTATCTTCTACAACAATCAAATCAATTAGAGATTCAAGTGTAGATCTACATCTCAATAAGCTTATCTTTTAGTTCTACTTTCTAATCCAAACACTGTGAGTTCTTAGTTGCGATTAGATTTAAATATTTAAAAGTAAACCTGATATGACTATAGTTTGCATTTGTTCCTGTGACTAAATTATACTGGATCCATTGTAAATTATAAACATATGACATTCCGAATTGGTTATCACTTGGATCTAAATCTCTATTTAGTTCGATCAATTGTAACATCTTTGACATTCTATGATGTGGATCTTAAACCTAATTTGTATCAGATCTACTCTTAACCATTTGATCTGAATTATGTAGGCATCTACATTATAAATCAGATCTGGCTTATTCTTTATATCTCCTTGTGCTTATCGTACTAGATCTGTACATGTTAGACATCTAAATTAATATTTAGATCTTGTCATGCTTATCTTAACATCTTTGCCATGTTAAAACTAGTTAGGTGCCATAAGTTCATTGGATCTATGCTTATATGTTCACCTTATCACCGTGTTAGTGTTTTTTTATGCCAGTTATGTTAGGACAATCATTTTTGTCATATTCCCATCCCCTTTCCCCTTTTATTGTATATGACTAGGCTATTATCTAGCCTAGGCATGCCACGAATGATGTGAATGCGTTAGTTAGGAAACGGGGGAAAATATTAGAAATGGCATGTGAATTTGGACATATTATTCACTATGAACATTATTAGGTAAATGGGCATGCACAACTATAAAGACATGGGTATAATTAGTTGGGTATAATTAAAATGCCTAGGATTACAGTAGTTAGAAACTGTATCTACACTTATGGCACGAGGTTATGTACCATTTGTGGTAGAAGTCTGCCCGGATCCGATTGACACAACTAGCAACCACTAATGTTGAACCTAATGTGAGGGGCCTAAGTGCACAAATACGAGATGGGCTATAACATGAGGTTAGGCCCAACTTATGGAAGAAGTCTGCCCGGACCCGACCGGCATATCCAACATCCATAAGTTGTAGGCCTGATGTGGGAGGTCTAGCCCATTATATACATAAACGGACATGGTAATGAATTAGAATAACTTAACCTAATTAAATCCGTAGGGATTGTATGAATATGAACTAAAGTTAGGGTTAAATAAAACTGGTTGAACATTGGATGGGTAAAGTAAATCTAAGGGGGTGGGTAATTTTTACATATAGGCCCACAAACTTAGCACGATAAGGTTTTGTAATTAAAGACACGTGTGGTATACATAACCGGAGAAAATAATAAAGTTATATAATTAAAGACACCTTTTAGGGTAAGCATAACTTGTAGAAATGATAGGGTAATGTAATTAAAGACACCTAATGGTATACATAGTCAACGTAAACCTAGTGGGGGATACAAGACAAAGGGCAGAGCTTGTATCGTATTGTGTGGGACCCGTTTCAACTAGTAACTAGGAATATGTATCAAACATGTACTCTAAACTAGGTCGGAGAAGGGGCGCACTTACTAGACTGATTTTAAGAGATTCAAACATGGAGGACGGTGTGGGCGGTGCAAACTGACTTGGCCATGTGCGTGCATGAGCCGGGCAGAGGGGGATAAGACGACCGTGACACCTGCAGATATGGGGTTGTGCATATCAGCGAAGGGTTTCCACTTTGGTACGTGATACATCCTAAGGTGGGTCCGGCACAGAGTGTCTATGCGAATTAGAGAGCTGATCGATTAGGGTAGTAGTTAGGATACTTTTGGACGTATGCCTAAGTCTACCTCCTTATAGTGGAAGGGATCATCTCATTCTGGATATACTAGTAGCAGTGCAGAGTAATTATTAGAACTATATTCACCCTATCCTGTTTACCTTTTCATACCTACCTTTATGTAGTTATCTCTCTCTTATCCATTTTATATGCCTGTCATGCTACTTTTATTTATTTACTCGCTAAAATTAACTAGACTCGCCAGACTTTATGTCTGACTCTTTTTGTTTCCACTTCTTTCTTCTGTTTCTTCCCTCCTAGGTTCTCAGGCGGGATCATTCAGGCTTGACCGTGATTCTACTTACTTTTGCTGGAGCTACTTAGACATATGGCTCAAGCTCTATCCTTGTTGCTATGGCTATATTTTGATTTTGGGGAATTTTTTTTCTTTCATGTACTTTGATGTTTTAAAGTACAAGATAGTAGTTTCTATATTGTAATGGTTTTTGTGTATTTCAGACATGTGTTGTTTTTGAACCACAATGCTTTCTTATAAATAAAGTTTTAATTCCGCTGTTATTTTATGTCTATCTTGTAATATTTCTATTTCTGCTTACCTATAACGCTTCACGAAACTTAATGCATTCCCTTTGTGAGTGACATTAACGGACGTGGTGTAACAACCCGGATTTTTAATAACATGTTAAAACAAGAAATCAGGGCAGAATTAAATTATAAGTTAAGAATCAATGGGAACGGGTTAAGCCATTGCGTTCGTCTCGAAATTCTGCTTGAAAACGAGTCCGAAATTTCGTAAATCAGAGTCCGTATGACCAAGTTATGACCCATAGAAGATTTCAGAAAATTCAAAATTTAGCCCGAAATTCAAATTCAGCTCCAAACAGTTTGGGCGGGAAGATTTCCCGCCCAGCCCCAGGTCGATTGGGGAGTCGACTGGGGAGTCGACCTGCCCCAGCCCAGGTCGACTGCCCAGTCGACTTGGGGGTCGACCTGGGGGTCGACCTCCCTGGTCGGCCATGTTTTCCTGGTGCACCTGTTTGCTCCTTTGGGTCTGTTCAGTTGGCCTATGACGGGATTTGATGGTTCAGATCTAAACTAGGGTTAATCCTATGGCCTAAACTTGTCTCTACACCTATAAAAACACCCTAAGACCTAGCCTAAACCACCACAAATCATCCTAACAACTAAATTCTGCCAAACTGCTCCCTAATCATGGCCTCCATCTTCATCTTGAGAGCTTCTAAGGCAAAGAAGCAATCTTTCTTCATCAAATCAAAGGAGCTACTTATTTCTCAAGGCTTTGTTTGGAGATTGCTAGTGTTGCTACATCATTCCTAGAGCTTCTACAACGTCTCTATCTTGTTCTATTTTGGTCTAGTTCTCATAGCCACGATTAGTAAGCCCCACTCTACTCTTAGATTTAAACTATGAAATTAATATGAACATGTAGCAAGTTGAAATGGGATTCTTTTGTAATACTAGTCTTTGGTCTATCATTGTATGCATAGATCCATTTATGACTCTTTTGATCTATGATTGTGGAACTATCATGAACCTAGTACCATTCACCTTGATTTTTAGGTAGAAAGCTATGAGCTTTATTTGGGGATTATGCATAATGCAACATAGAACCCCTCATAACCTTGATGTTAACTTGCCTATGATAGTCACAAGTTTATCGCTCAATGTCAACTATTATCATGTTATCACCCTATTTGCTAAGTTTGATGTCATACATGTTTTGAGGCCAATAATCCTATATGCTAGTTGTAATGAACACCTTTGCCTCAAATATCATCATGTTTAACTTATGACCAACTTTATCACCTTATGCCCATCTTTGTCATGTTGTTATGTTCCCCTTCTTGATCTATTTGTATTGATGAGAATTTACATGCGATGGGAATACGTTATGGGTAGTTAGGCGAACTTGAAATGACATGAAAAGCATGACTTGAAATGTGACATGAAAATTGATTATGCTTGAAAACTTGAATGTGGTCATGACATGTAGAAAACCATAAAGTGGCCAACTCGAGGTTGGGTTGAGTTTGTAGCGTAAATCTTCCCGGAACTGCCCGACAAATCCAGTGGCTACAAACAATAGGATACAATGTGAGTAGTTAGTCATATCGCGCCTGAAACCCGAGGTTAGACTAGGTTGTGGTGTAAATCTGCCCGGACCCGCCCGGAACATCCAGTAACCACAACAAAGTCTAATGTGAGAGGTTGGGCGCATTAAGTTAATTAATGCCACATGGTAGGGTTAAGTCATGAACCACTTGGATACACTTAACCTACTTGAAACATGATTGGATAGGGTTAACCACACTTAACCCGTTAGAAACCCTAGTTACGTAGTCCTTTTCAGCAGTAACCCTCTTGGATGTATCACGATACCCTAGGGACTAGGCTAGGGTGGGGCGCGATTACTGGGCTGATTGTAAGCGACCAGAAAGATGGCTGAGTAGGTGCGCCAGTGTAGGTTTAGGCGGGCTATCGTCGTGAACATAGTCCAGAGTTGAAAAATAACAGACATGGGCACCAATAGGTTTAGACTGCGCGTTCTTGATTTGTGTCAGTGGTTGGCACCCTAGGGCTTGATACACCCTTGGGTGGACCTAGCACAGTTGACTACATTCCGTGATTGGGCCGTATGACACCGACACTCGACGAGTTAGGCTTATAGGGAGCCGATCGACTAGACCGTGTAGTTGGACCTTGACTTGGGTCATCTCATGATATTGGGCCAAGGGATCATTTCTTGTTTATACTTGACATGGGTTAGAATACTAGTACTATTGGTGCAAAACTAAACCTTGTATATGTGATGCCACACTTGATCTACCTTGTTATCTATTTATCATGCCAGTTAGTTACCATCTTTATGTTTCATCTCAGTTTCTCATGTTTAGTTAACTTCATTAGTTTTTTTATACTAATAGTAGGTAGGGCTTACCAGTCTTTTGACTGACCCTTTTTCTTTCGCCTCTTTTCTTCCGTTTCCTTCCCCCAAGTTCTCAGGGAGGGAACATTAGTGCTTAGCTTGGACATTTGGCTTGCTTTCTTGACAGCTCATGTACGGTTTGGACTTGAGCTTGCTATGGCTTCACCACATCTATTTTGGGGATAGTTTACTTTATGTTATTTTTAGTTTATGTTTCTAGACTTGTAGCAGTTGGAAAATAATGACTAAGTATTTTGATGTAAGTTGACTTTGGTTTTGGAAATGGTTAACTATGGTTTTTAAATTTCTACCGCTGCTTTACTTATTTATTTATCTATGTTCTGTCTTGTAATATCTCTATGCATGTTTACCTAGACAACACCCCTCCAAAGCTAGTGCAATCACTCGTGAGTGGCCCTGGCGGAGGTGGGGTGTTACATTTGGTATCAGAGCCAGGTTTACTAGACCGAACAAAAAATTTTAAAAACCCTTTTGAAAAACTATTTTCAAAACCAATTAAGTATTTTTCCAAGGAAAGTCTAGTTTATTTTAAAAGGCTATTCCCCAAAAAGCCATTAGCACTATCCTTTGTTTCCTCGTTCTGAATCTATCTTTTCCTTTTTCAGCAAGGCCGATCTTAACCTTCCCGAGGGAGTACCTATTCCCGGATGGTTCCGAAGGTACTTGGAAGCTAGGGCCAACGATGCGGGCCCAGCAAACACTCCCACTCCTCCTCCTCCTCAGCGTCCACAAGCGGATTTCGCGAAGATTTGCAAAGATTTTAAGGCGATGGGTGGCAAGAATTTTGTTGGGACAAAGACTTATGTTGAGGCAAGAAACTGGTTAAAGGAAACTGAAGATCTTTTTGTTATCTTTGATGTAGAAGATCGTAGGAAAGTTCTGTTGGCAGTATGGCTATTGAAAGAGGAAGCTGCTTATTGGTGGGAAGTCACCAACGCTACTAGGCCTATAGAGACTTGGGCCGACTTTAGAATGAGGTTTGGGCTTAAGTTTCTATCATCTACTGAGGAGAATCTGCAAATGGAGAGGTTTATATCCTTGAAGCAAGGGGACATGACCGTGAGGGGGTATGTGAATAAGTTTAACCAGCTTGCTCGATTTGGTTTAGACATGCTTAACACACCTCAGAAGAAGGCTCTACGCTTTGCTCGAGGATTGAATGAGCCATTGCAAGGTTTGGCCATGTCTCATATACCCATGGGGGCCACTTTTGAGAGCTTAGTGGATATGGCCTTGCTTCAAGGAGATGATAAGAATGGCAAGAAAGAAGTTAAGCTTAATAAGACTCAAACCAAGAAGGTGGACTCCAAGTGGGGAGGCAACCAGAACAACCAGAACAACCAGAACAACAAGAGCAACAAGGGTAACAAGGCCAACAACAACAAGGCAAGGGAGACAAGGAAGTGCAACTTCTGTGGGATCACTGGACACATAGCCAAAGATTGTAGGAAGAAGAAGAGGAAGTTGGGAGAATGCTTTCATTGCGGAGAGTCTGGACACTACAGTAAGGATTTCCCAAAGAAGCAAGGACAGGGGCAAGGACAAACTCAGCGGGCAGGACCTTCTAGAGGGCAGATGCATGCTCTCAACACTACTCCAGCTCCGGACCGAGGTAGTATTTCTGTAGAAAGCCTTGTTTACATTTCTGGTTTTCTTGTTCGAACTTTATTTGATTCTGGCGCATCGCATACCTTTATTTCTTCTGACATTGTTGAAAGTTTGCACCTAAGTACTAGTCTAGTTGAGGATCCCGTTAGTGTTTCAAATTCAATTGGGGGTTCCGCCCATCTATCTATGATTTGTACGGATTTGAGGATTTCTATCTTGACCGTAGAATTCACATGTAATGCTTATGTTCTCGGGTTCATGGGATACGGGTTGATTTTGGGCATGGATTGGTTATCCAGTTATGGAGCCATTCTCGATTGTAAGCATAGGGTAGTGAGGCTTATGACTCGCCTTTGCAATACCCTAGAGATTTCTTGTAACCCTCTGGATCCCGTCATGTTATGTTATCTTGAATCTGTCGACTCGTCTATTGACAATCTTCAATCCGTGAGGGTGGTCTGAGAATATCCTGATGTTTTTGATGAGGTGAAGGGGTTACCCCCTAAATGCGAGATAGACTTCCGTATTTATCTCGTTGATAATGCCAGGCCAGTTTCATTGCCTGTTAGGCACATGGCCCCGCGAGAAAGAAGAGAGCTTAGCAAGCAAATCAAGGAGTTGCTTGAGAAAAATTTCATTAGGCGAAGCATTTCTGAATGGGGTGCTCCTGTGGTATTTGCTACTAAGGCGGATGGTTCGCTTCGTCTATGTGTTGATTATCGTGAGTTAAACAAGCTGACAAAGAAGAATAGGCACCCGTTACCAAGGATTGATGATCTCTTTGACCAGCTCGTAGGTGCTTCTGTTTTCTTTCAACTCGATCTAGCCACCGGATTCCATCAGCTTAGAGTTGCTGAGGATAGTACTGACAAGACTGCGTTTAGGACTCCAGATGGATTCTTTGAATGGCTCGTCATGCCGTTCGGTTTGACTTATGCACCCGCATACTTCGCTGATTTGATGAGTAGGGTGTTTAGGGAGTTCCTTAACAAGTTTGTGGTTGTCTTCGTGGATGATATTCTGATCTTCTCTAAGGACGAGGAAGAGCATGCTATACATCTCAAGGAGGTTATGGATACGCTTAGAGCTCATCAGTTAAAAGCCAAGTTCTCCAAATGCCATTTCTGGAGAAGGGAAGTTCGGTTCCTTGGGCATATAGTTTCTAAGCAAGGCATAGCTGTGGATCCCGCTAAAGTAGTGGCGGTACAAGACTGGAAAGTTCCGAAGAATGCAACTGAAGTGAGAAGCTTTCTCGGTCTGGCAGGATTTTATAGGAAGTTCATTAAGGACTTCGCTAAGATTTCAGCCCCTCTCACTAAGTTAACGAAGAAGAACTTAGTCTTTGCATGGGACATATAGTGTGAGCTTACTTTTCAAAGGCTCAAGAAAGCCCTCACCACAGCTCCAGTTCTAGCATTACCCGATGGAGGGAAGTTGTTTACCGTGTACACCGATGCATGTGGCACGGGATTAGGCGCTGTCCTAATGCAAGAAGGGAGAGTGATATGCTTTGGGAGTAGGCAACTCAAAGTTTATGAGAAGAACTATCCCACTCATGATTTGGAGTTGGCGGCGATCGTCTTTGCACTCAAATCTTGGCGCCATTATCTTCTAGGTGAAAGGTTTGAGTTATATACTGATCACAAGTCGCTCAAGTACCTCTTCTCGCAGAAAGATTTGAATCTAAGGCAGCAGAGGTGGATGGAATTCTTGGCATCATATGATTTTGATATAGCTTATACCCCTGGCAAGGGTAATGTTGTGTCGGATGCGCTAAGTAGAAAAAGGTTGACTTTGAGTCCCTTGTTTGTTGAGATGAAGAGCCTAGAGTTCTTGGCAACCTTTGATTTTACACCCGCTGTTGGGTCGATGACTGGTTCCTTAGCATCCCTTGAGCTTAGACCTACACTTCTTGATCAAGTTGGGGCTTCACAGAGGGAAGACCCGCAGATAGTTGAGATCGTGGACAAGTTGATTCGTGGTGAGACGTCAAGTCACCTCGCTAGATATACTATTGATGACAAGGGGTGGCTAAGGCGTGATGGAAGACTATGTGTCCCACAAGTGGGAGACTTAGTAAATAAAGTCCTTGAGGAGGTGCATCACTCGAGGATGACCATACATCCCGGAGGGGATAAGATGTACCGGGATATGAAGCGCATTTTCTTTTGGGATGGGATGAAAAAGGATGTTGCAGAGTTTGTTTCTAGATGCATTGTTTGCCAACAAGTAAAGGCCGAGTCGAAGAAGACCGGTGGGCTACAGCATCCATTGGAGGTCCCGCAATGGAAGTGGGAAAGTATCTCTATGGATTTTGTGGATGGATTGCCGAGATCAAGGAAGGGAATACTAGCATATGGGTCATAGTGGATAGACTCACGAAGAGCGCTCATTCCATTCCAGTGAAGAGCAAGAGGACCGCATCATGGCTAGCATCTGTTTATCTTCGAGAAATAGTGTGATTGCATGGAGTTCCTTCTAGCATAGTGAGCGATCGTGACCCAATCTTCACTAGCTAATTTTGGAATAGTTTGCAAGAAGCGATGGGTACGCGATTGAACCTAAGTACAGCCTATCACCCATAGATGGATGGTCAGACCGAAAGGGTGAATAAGGTACTAGAAGATCTGTTGAGGCTATGCATTCTTGACTTTGGTGGCACTTGGGAAGATCACCTTCCTCTCGTAGAGTTTGATTATAATAACAGCTACCAAGCAAGCATAGGGATGGCACCATTCGAAGCTTTGTATGGGAGGTCGTGCAAGTCACCAACATGTTGGTGGGAGACGACGGATAAGCTTATACTTGGGCCCGACATGATAAGGGACACATCCGAGAAAGTTGAGTTGATTCGAAGGCAGATGAAAGCGGCCCAGGATAGACAAAAATCCTATGCAGACAAGCGAAGGACAGACTTAGAGTTTGAAGTTGGAGATATAGTCTTTGTGAAGGTTTCTCCCTTGCGAAATGTGGTTCGTTTTGGAGCAGTTGGGAAGCTAGCACCAAGGTTCGTAGGACCCTTCCCTATCATCGAGAGGATTGGGCAAATGGCTTATAGGGTGGAATTGCCCGAGAAGCTGGCTGGAGTGCACAATGTCTTTTATGTCTCGCATCTCCGAAAATGCCTACATGAATTAGCCGAAGTAGTCGAGCCTAGCATTCTTGAAGACGTGGAGGTAGAGAAAGAGGCAACCCTGAGGCGAGCTCCGATTCGTATATTGGGAACGGAGATCAAGAAGCTGAGGAATCGAGAAGTCAAGTTAGTAAAGGTTCAGTGGAGTGAAGCCGATGAAAATGCAACTTGGTAAACCGAGGAGAAGATGCGTGGGCTTTATCCATTTCTTTTTTAGGGTACATTCTCGATCTCTTTTCCTAGTTAGCATATCTTTCTTTTGCTATCAATGGTTATCTTGTTATCTCGTTAATCTTGTCATGAGAACCTTAGGTAGAAACCCTTTGGATGAAACATGTATTTGAAACAAGTTATGCTTGATGGTTGCAAATGGTTGCAAGTGTTTGCAAGTGGTTACTCGTGGATGCATGATACACGTTAGGCACTAAGATCGGCTCACACACTTTCATATTGCATATGCATGAGTGTTTATGCTTATTCATGGATGAAACTTGTTATGTTATCACGTGGATGTTGCATATGAATGAATGTTATGTGCACTCATGTAGAAATTATAAATTACGTTAGGAATTTGCATACATTTGGACTCATTTCACTAACATATTCTGCATTAAGGAGGTTTACTGAATCAGTAACCGCCTGATTTTCGCATTAGATAGGTGCATATACACACACTTTTGCATATGTTCATACAACATTAGAAATATTTTAAGGACACTGATTACTTATGGATGATGTTTTGAGTAGATGGATGATGGATGGTAGGGTACGTTCTTCCTAATTTGGAGATTTCGGGGACGAAATCCTTTAAGGTGGGGAGAATTTAACAACCCGGATTTTTAATAACATGTTAAAACAAGAAATCAGGGCAAAATTAAATTATAAGTTAAGAATCAATGGGAATGGGTTACACCATTGCATTCGTCTCGAAATTCTGCATGAAAAAGAGTCCGAAATTTCGTAAATCGGAGTCCGTATGACCAAGTTATGACCCATAGAAGATTTCAGAAAATTCAAAATTCAGCCCGAAATTCAAATTCAGCTCCAAATAGTTTGGGCGGCAAAATTTCCCGCCCAGCCCCAGGTTGACTGGGGAGTCGACCTGCCCCAGCCCAGGTCGACTGCCTAGTCGACTTGGATGTCGACCTGGGGGTCGACCTCCCTGGTCGGCCATGTTTTCCTGGTGCACCTGTTTGCTCCTTTGGGTCTGTTCAGTTGGCCTGTGACGGGATTTGATGGTTCAGATCTAAACTAAGGTTAATCCTATGGCCTAAACTTGTCTCTACACCTATAAAAACACCCTAAGACCTAGCCTAAACCACCACAAATCATCCTAACAACTAAATTCTGCCAAAATGCTCCCTAATCATGGCCTACATCTTCATCTTAAGAGCTTCTAAGGCAAAGGAGCAATCTTTCTTCCTCAAATCAAAGGAGCTACTTATTTCTCAAGGCTTTGTTAGGAGATTGCTAGTGTTGCTACATCATTCCTAGAGCTTCTACAACGTCTCTATCTTGTTCTATTTTGGTCTAGTTCTCATAGCCACGCTTAGTAAGCCCCACTCTACTCTTAGATTTAAACTATGAAATTAATATGAACATGTAGCAAGTTGAAATGGGATTCTTATGTAATACTTGTCTTTGGTCTATCATTGTATGCATAGATCCATTTATGACTCTTTTGATCTATGATTGTGGAACTATCATGAACCTAGTACCATTCACCTTGATTTTTGGGTAGAAAGCTATGAGCTTTATTTGGGGATTATGCATAATGCAACATAGAACCCCTCATAACCTTGATGTTAACTTGCCTATGATAGTCACAAGTTTATCGCTCTATGTCAACTATTATCATGTTATCACCCTATTTGCTAAGTTTGATGTCATACATGTTTTGAGGCCAATGATCCTATATGCTAGTTGTAATGAACACCTTTGCTCAAATATCATCATGTTTAACTTATGACCAACTTTATCACCTTATGCCCATCTTTGTCATGTTGTTATGTTCCCCTTCTTGATCTATTTGTATTGATGCGAATTTACGTGCAATGGGAATACATTATGGGTAGTTAGGCGAACTTGAAATGACATGAAAAACATGACTTAAAATGTGACATGAAAATTGATTATGCTTGAAAACTTGAATGTGGTCATGACATGTAGAAAACCATAAAGTGGCCAACTCGAGGTTGGGTTGAGTTTGTAGTGTAAATCTGCCCGGAACCGCCCGGCAAATCCATTGGCTACAAACAATAGGATCCAATATGAGTAGTTGGTCATATCGCGCCTGAAACCCGAGATTAGACTAGGTTGTGGTGTAAATCTGCCCGGACCCGCCCGGCACATCCAGTAACCACAACAAACTCTAATGTGAGAGGTTGGGCGCATTAAGTTAATTAATGCCACATGATAGGGTTAAGTCATGAACCACTTGGATACACTTAACCAACTTGAAACATGATTGGATAGGGTTAACCACACTTAACCCGTTAGAAACCCTAGTTACGTGGTCCTTTTCAGCAGTAACCCTCTTGGATGTATCACGATACCCTAGGGACTAGGCTAGGGTGGGGCACGATTACTGGGATGATTGTAAGCGAACAGAAAGACGGCTGAGTAGGTGCGCCAGTGTAGGTTCAGGCGGGCTATGGTCGTGCTTATAGTCCGGAGTTGAAAAATAACAGACATGGGCAACAGTAGGTTTAGACTGTGCGTGCTTGATTTGTGTCAGTGGTTGGCACCCTAGGGCTTGATACACCCTAGGGTGGACCTAGCACAGTTGACTACATTCCGTGATTGGGTCGTATGACACCGACACTCGACGAGTTAGGCTTATAGGGAGCCGATAGACTAGACCGTGTAGTTGGACCTTGACTTGGGTCATCTCATGATATTGGGCCAAGGGATCATTTCTTGTTTATACTTGACATGGGTTAGAATACTAGTATTATTGGTGCAAAACTAAACCTTGTATATGTGATGCCACACTTGATCTACCTTGTTATCTATTTATCATGCCAGTTAGTTACCATCTTTATGTTTCATCTCAGTTTCTCATGTTTAGTTAACTTCATTAGTTTTTTTATACTAATAGTAGGTAGGACTTACCAGTCTTTATGACTGACCCTTTTTCTTTCGCCTCTTTTCTTCCGTTTCCCCCCAGGTTCTCAGGGAGGGAACACTAGTGCTTAGCTTGGACATTTGGCTTGCTTTCTTGACAGCTCATGTACGGTTTGGACTTGAGCTTGCTATGGCTTCACCACATCTATTTTGGGGATAGTTTACTTTATGTTATTTTTAGTTTATGTTTCTAGACTTGTGGCAGTTGGAAAATAATGACTAAGTATTTTGATGTAAGTTGACTTTGGTTTTTGAAATGGTTAACTATGGTTTTTAAATTTCTACCGCTGCTTTACTTATTTATTTATCTATGTTCTGCCTTGTAATATCTCTGTGCATGTTTACCTAGACAACACCCCTCCAAAGCTAGTGCAATCACTCGTGAGTGGCCCTAGCGGAGGTGGGGTGTTACACATGGGGTATCACACTTGGTATCAAAGCTGAAGGTTACCAGATTAGGTAAAAGTTTTTGAAAACTATTTTCAAAAAGTTTTTAAAAGAAAGCATTTTCAAAAAGAAAAGTCTGTTTTGAAAAACATTCCCCAAAAAGACATAAGTAATATCTTTTGATCCCTTGTCTGAATCTCTTTCCTTTTCTTTTTCAGCATGCCTGGGGAACCCAATATTCCGGAGGGCGTTACGATACCAGGATGGTTCTGTAGGAATCTGGAGGCCACAACGTGTGCCGAAGGCCAAGGAAACGTTCCTCCCCCAGCTGCACTCGTTGTTCCTCCTCCTCCTCCTCCTCCTATGCGTGAGACAACTTCTCTAAGATCTACAAAGATTTCCATGCTATAGGAGGGAAGCCATTCTATGGAATTGAGACATTCGTAGAGGCAAGGAATTAGATCAAGGAGACTGAGGATTTGTTTGTAATCTTTGAAGTAGAGGATCAAAGGACGATTCAGTGAGCTGCTTGGCTACTGAAAGATGAAGCTTCATTTTGGTGGTAGGTAACCGAAGAAAGTCGTCCAGTGGAAACTTGGGATGACTTTAGATAGAGGTTCGAAATGAAATTTCTTTCCCAAGCTGAGAAAAGCATTCAAATGGAGAGATTCTTAGCACTCAAACGAGGAAACTTGACGGTTAAAGAGTATGTGAACAAATTTAACCAGCTGGCAAGATTTGAACTGGAACTTGTAGAAACTCTGCATAAGAAGGCTTTGTGGATTGTTAAAGGGCTAAACAAACCCTCTCATGGGTTAGCCATGTACTATATTCCAATGGGAGCTACCTTCGAAAGACTTGTCGATATGGACTTGATGTATGAGGAAGAGAAAGGAGAAAAGAAGGAGGTTAAAGCTGAGGAAACAACAAAAAAATAAGAAGATATGGCCCAAGAAGGGATAACAACAACAACAACAATAGAAGAAGGAAGGGAAGAATGACAAGGGTAAGGATAAGAGGACGTCCACAACTGTGGCTGTGAGGGTTATTTGGCAAAATACTACAAAAGAAGGAAAATTCTTGCTTCAAATGCGGAGAGGTCGGACACTTTGCTAGGGAGTGCCTGAAGAAAAAGGTACAAGGTCAGAGGGCAAGAACTTCTAGAGGGAAGGTGCATCTGAAAGAGGTAGAAAAATTTATGTGGAAGGTTTAATTTCTCTTTCAAATCATCCTATTAGAACACTTTTTGATTCTGGCGCTTCACATTTATTTATATCTAGTTTTGTGGTTGAATCTCTACTCTTAAATGCTAGTATGGTAGTGGATCCCATAGTTGTCTCAAACCCCATTGGTGGTTCAGCCTATTTTCTATGATTTGTAGGGGTTTGAGGATACCTGTATTAGGTGTTGAATTTGAATGCGATGCATATGTGTTCGGGTTTATGGGCTATGGGTTGATTCAAGGGATGGAGTGGCTAACCACTTATGGTGCCATTCTAGATTGTGAGAGAAGGGTCATTAGGCTTCTGACCTGTCATGGGAGGACCCTCGAGATTTCTTGCGACCCACAAGGGTCTGTTATGCTTAGTTTCCTAGAGTCTCTTGATGCATCCATAGATGATTTGCAATCTGTTCCAGTAATCCGATATTATTCTAATGTTTTTGATGAGGTACGAGGCTTACCTTCGAGGTGCGAGATCGACTTTCGTATATATTTGGTGGACAATGCAATGCCTGTTTCATTACCAGTGCGCCGTATGGCTTCAAGGGAAAGGAGGGAGTATAGTAAGCAAGTAGGGGAGCTACTTGAGGAAGTATTTATCAGAAGAAGCAAGGAGGGAGTTGTATGGGGTGCTCCAGTTGTATTCGCAACTAAGGCAGATGGTTCGCTTCGTTTGTGTGTGGACTATAGAGAGTTAAACAAATACATAAAGAAGAATAGGGACCCACTTCTGAGGATAGACGACTTGTTTGACCAGCTTGTCGGTGCCTTGGTATTCTCTCAGTTAGACTTGACCATGGGGTTTCATCCGTTGAGGGTGGCTGAGGACAGTATGGACAAGACTGCTTTTAAGACTCCAGATGGTTTCTTTGAATGGCTAGTTATGCATTTTGGGCTAACGAATGCACTCGCCTATTTTGTCGATCTGATGAGTAGGGTATTTCGGGTATTCCTGAATAAATTTGTCGTAGTCTTTGTTGATGATATTTTGATCTTCTCCAAAAGCGAAGAAGAGCATGCCCAACATTTGAGGGAAGTTTTGAAAACTCTCTGTGAGCATCAGCTTAAGGCAAAGTTGTAACACCCCGTATTTTCGGAAATACGCTAAGAAAAAATCAAAGAATAAATAAATTTTAACCAAATAACTATGGAAAAAAAGTTTCACCATTACGTTCATCTCGAAATTCTACTTGGAATAGAGTCCAAGTTTGCGTAAATCGGACTCCGTATGAAGAAGATATGGCCTTTGGAAGTTTCAATAAAAACCAGCCCGAAATTCAAAAATTCAGATTTCGAAATTCAAAATAGACACCGGGGCTGGGCGGGATAATTCCCGCCCAGAACCCAGGTCGACACTAGGGTCGATCTGGGGGTCGACCTGGGTAAACAGGTCGACACTAGGGTTGACCTACCACCTTTTTCTAGATCTGGAGACAGATCCATTTTTTGCACCTGGACGCCTTTCTGACCAGATTCATGAGCTCTAACCTATTTAAACACCTCCAAACCCAGCTTTCTCTCCATACAATTTAATTCTGCCTATACTCTTCCTCTATTCTAATTAAAAATAAGAATGGCGTCGCTACTCTGCTGAAATTAAGCTAGAACTTGTGCATCTTCTCCTAATCTGAATAGAATTAAAAGAATGACTAATCTACATCAAAGGAAAGCTATCCAGCTTCAGAAAACAGATTTTAAAAAATCAAGACTTGCCTATATTTTGTAAGTACAGTTATATTTCCGATTTAAACATTAATTGGAAGTCATGGCTTGTAAGAAACTGATATTAGAATGGTGCTTATTAGTTTGTCTATGTAGATTCATGTTTATTCATGCAATTTCCCTATGTTATATTCTTGTGATGAAACTATTGCCTATGACTATGACGATGAGACCTTTGCCTAAGACTATGACCATGAAACTGTTGCCTATGACTATGATTCGTGACTTTGAGACTGCTGCCCATGACGATGATTCATAAGTATGAGACTATTTCCTATGATATTGATTAAGAAATTATCGTGATTAGTCGCCCATGACTATTATGGTTAATTGCCTATAACTATTGTAGTTAGTTGCTTATTCCTATTCCCTTAATTAGGTTGGATCTCATATTTAGTGTGTAACCTGGCTAGTTTATTCCTATTCACTATTATGTACATCGAATCTGTTGGAGCAATTATTTTTGCATGCCTATTCTTTTATATCAATTCTTGTGCTTATCCCATATTCCTATTGTTAGTGCCATTTCATGAGTACTTAGAAAACTTGTGAAATCATGTTATACGTATGATTATGATGTAGGGATTGGGCGTAGCTTAGTTAAGTAAATTTGGCATAATAAATATGCTGGCATAATCTAAATTGGCTATAATAGTGTATGATTTACGTGCATATTAGACTTGGGCATAAACTGATAAATTTTAATTGGCCGCAAAGTATGTAATTGGCATGTAAACCAAGTTTTGGAAATAAACGGTAAACTAGAATATTGAATCTAGTTTTGACATGAACTGTAAATTGGAATATTAATCTAGATTGGGCATGAACTGAAAAAGGGGAATATTAAATCTAAATTGGTATAAACTATAAGTTGGGCTAACTAATAGGTAAATCATGTTTTGGGCATAGAATATAAGTATGTTAATTGGCATGACAAATGAATACGATCTAGGCTAAATTGATTTATGGAAAATTTACATAAATAGTAAATATATAAATTAGAGAAGAGGAAAATGCCTAACCCGAGGTTAGAATGAGTTATGGTGTAAAACTGCCCGGAACCGCCCGACACATCTAGTAACCACAACAATACCTGTCTAGTGTGAGAGGTTAGTGCATCAAACCCAGAAAGACCCGAGGTTAGACTGAGTTGTGGTGTAAAACTGCCCGGAACCGACCGACATATCGAGTAACCACAACAATACCTGTCTAATGTGAGTGGTTGGTGCTTTAATTATTTAATTAAAGCTCATGAACAATCAAGCTAGAAATGGTGAGGTGAAGTAATTAAGGAAACACTTAACCAACTTAACATGTTAACAAGACAAGAAGGATGGGGTTAAGTAATTGAGAAAATACTTGGCCAATTCAACATGTTAACTTGACAAGATTGATAGGGGTTAAGTTAATTTGGATACTTAACCCACTTAACATTTTAACAAGGAAAGATTTATAAGGGTTAAGTAACTAAGGAAACACTTAACCATTATATATAGCATGTAAACTAGACAAGTGGGTTAGGTTAAGTAAATGTTTAACCATTATAACATGCTAACTAGACTAGATGGTGGGGTTAAGTAAACTTAGAACACTTAGCTGTTATAGCATGATAAATAAAAAGGGTTAAGTTAACAAGAGACACTTAACCAGTATAACCTGACAAATGAGTAAGGTTAAAGAACACTTAACCAATTTGACATGACGTAGGGGTGGGTTAAGTCAACATGGACCGCCAGATAACACTTAACCAATTTGACATGATATATGGGTAAGTTAAGTCAACGTAAACTGCTGGATAACACTTAACCAATCCAACATGACGAGGAAGAGAACTAAGTAGTAAACATTAGTTAAGAGGACTAAGTTGTAAACCTTAGTTAAGAAAACGAACGATTCAGGAAACTAATTATTAAACCATAGTTAAGAGAACTAAGTAGTAAACCTTAGTCAAGAAAACCAAGTAGAATACGAGGTGGAGCGAACATCCATCTGATCATAATGAAGGCTCCATTGAATCGGGTTATGAGGCACGCGGCTTCGAGGGGACGTGAGGGTACTCTTGGTATCCCTCTATGCGACTGCAAATGATCTTCTTGGGCTCATAGAGGTTAAGGTCAGCATTAGAAGAGCCAAGGGTATGCCTTGGTTGCAATAATAAGGCAACCTAAAGACTCGAATGGACCAGCGTGATTCGGCGAGACTAGTTTTTTCCCTGTGATCGCAACTCGTCATCTACCTACCATCTTGAGTCAGTCGAGATACGTAAAGCGTAAAGGTGGAGAACTCTAAAAGACCATATACTTGCTATCTAGTTATGGGTGAGGTTGGCCAATAGGTTTGTGGGGGCATAGAGGGCCTGCGTATATTTCTCATTCTTGATTTTCTTGGGTACCTTTCATTTGTTAGTTGAGGGAGGGGTCTAGTGGGACCATAGCCACTGTAAAAGCAGACCTTAGCCTCTGCAATCGGCAGATATCTGAAAGCTCCCGACCGAGTTCCGTGTTTCTTGATTATCCCTGCCACGGGACTCGGGTCGCACATATAGAGGACATGTGAATCTACACTTCGATAACGATTCACGACACTTACGTGGGGAAAGTCTAGGAACATATACCGCTATGGGTAGTGCGTCCTAGACTAGGGGGCATCATTAACTAGGTAGCATAATCCCTAGTTGGACCCAGGTCGTGTAAACCCTGAATCCGAGGAGCGTTCAATAGGTAGCCTAAACCTCAGTGGCCCTAGGTAGCGTAAACCCTGGTTGAATCTAGGAAGCATTCGATAGGTAAGCCCTAGTTGGATCTAGGTAACACTTGATGGACAAGGGACTGCATACGCAATAAAAAGGGGATCATTTTACCATGAACACACGATGATAGTTGAAATAGTCCTTAGTGCGTGCAGAGAAATAGAAGTGGATGCGAAATCCAATTCCGTTAATCTTACCTTGTCTTGTTCTAGGATTATCTTATCACTATGGTATGGTTCTAAGTTCAGTTTGTTCATACCATAGTCCTTTTCTTGTTTACATACTGAAGTATAACTGGACTTACCAGACTTATGTCTGACCTAGTTTGTTTTCGCCTCTTTTCTTCCGTTTCCCCCCAAGTAGCAAGGGAGGGAATAGCTCAGCTCATTTTGGACCATTACTCTTTCCGAGCTTGAAGATTCTTTGACGCATTGTTTTGAACTCCATTTACTACTGCTATGGCTGGCTCATGCTTTATTGGGGAATATCATTGTCAATTTATTCTCCTTTATTTTAAACAAGACAATTGCTTTGTTGTAATAAGTATTGGTGTTGTAAAACAATCTTTGTACAAGCTGTGTTTTAATCAATAAAGGTTATTTATTTTCCGCTGCTTTATTTGTTTGTCTTGTAATTTTTTTGCAACTCGTACCAAAAATGCTCCACCGAAGTTAAGGCATTCCCTTTGTGAGTGACCTTAATGGAGGTGGGGTGTTACACTTGGTATCAGAGCTGAAGGTTACTGGATCAGATAAAAAGATTTGAAAAATTATTTTCGATGGTTTTAAAAGAAGAAGTTTCAAAAGAAAAGTTTTGTTTTAAAGGCATATTCCCCAAAGCCATACGCACTATCTTTTGATCCTCTGTCTGAATCCTTTTTTCCTTCTTTCCTGTGTCTCTAGGGCTTCTGGCTTTCTGGGAGGTAACCTCATCGCGACATGGTTCCGTAGGCTTGATGAGACTATGACACTTGTCAAAGGGCAAATAAGCGCCTAACTTCCATCTGTAGCCGTAATTTTCTTTCGAGCTTTGGAGGATTCTCCGTGCGATGGAGGCAGCTTTCGAGAGACATGTCAACAAGTTACACAAGGATGAAGAACCTATGGATATGGACTTGGAGGGGAGGAAAGAACAGTAAAACCTAAAACAAGAGGAAGTATCTTTATTTTGGTATAACGGGTTGCATAATTAAGGGCAAGGGCAAGAACAAAGGATAGGATTTTCCGGAAGACAAGCGCTGCTCTCACCGCCAGCATACCTGAGAGAGAGGTAGTAAATTTTCTGTTGAAAAAGACTAGTTTTTCTTTTTGATAATCCTATTTGTACACTATTTGATTCTGGCGCATCACCCTCATTTGTATCTGTTGCTTTAGTTGAGTCTTTGCACCCTAGATATTATATAGTAGAGGATCCCATTATAGTCTCAAATCCAATTGCTGGTTTGGCTCGTTTATCTTTGACTTATGAGGATTTGAGAATAGCTACATTAATGCTTATGTTTTTGGTTTTATCGGCTATAGGTTGATCCTAGGCATGGATTGGTTAGCTAGTAATTGTGAAAGGAGGGTAGTTAGAATTTCGACTTGCCTTGGAAATACCCTCGAGATTTCGTGCGATCCTAAGAGATCAGTTTGTCTTATCCACCTAGAATCACTTTATGCATTTATCAACAATTTTCGATCCGTTGGATTAGACCATGAGTACGCAAGATGTTTTGATTAGGGTAGGGGTTTTCCCCCTAAAACTCGAGACAGACTTCCGCATATATCAAGATGACACTGCAAAGCCAGTTATGCGATCAGCGATAGTTTTGGAGCAAGATTGGCGAGGATAGCCAGAGTCGGTTAAGTGCTCAATTGTTTGGTATTTTGCTAGTATCATCTCACATAAATCGTCCAAATTTGGAGGAGGTATTCCTTGGGTGCTTGTTTGATATTGGTTTAAGCCTTTGGGGCTTGTACTTGAGGGATGTTGAGTTCGACTAGGATGGTTTGCATGAGAAATAAATGGTTGGGGCGAGCACCCTAAGTAAGACTGACCTTAAGAGTACATAGCAACCTTTAGCTTTAGACCCTCAAATTTGTAACATGATGGATAAGCTAAGTAGAGAAGATACCTCTAATCATCTTAGGATATACACTTGGTATCATGGTTAACATCCATTTATCTTGGGAGGGTAGTTCGACTACATTGGATACCCTTTAGCACAGTAAGTGACCAAGGTCCTATCTTTACTGGTGAGTTGTGGAAATAGAGGTCAAGAAGCGTCACAACCGTGAAGTTAAGGTACAGTGGAGAGAAGCTTACTGAAGACTAGATACGCGCATCATACCCTTTTCGAGGGCATATACTTGATCTCTCTTTTTCTATAGAGTTTATTTGCATGACTAGTCTCTATCCTTTAAGTATATCCTCTCGGTCCTATCCTCAATTCTTAAGTAGAAGCCAATGGATGTAAACATGTGTTTGAAACATGTTATGTTTTATGGTTGCAAGTAGTTACTAGTGGTTGCTCGTGAGTGCATATACACACACATTAGGCACTAGATTGGCTCAGTCACTTCCTTATTACATATACATATATGTATTTGTGAAACTTGATGTGTTATCATATGGACGATGCATTTGTATGAATGATTGTGCACTCATGTAGAAGTTATAAAATACGATTAGGAGTAGTTGCATACATGATGAACTCATGGCATTGACATGATTTGCATTAAGGAGGTCAACTGAATCATTAGACCACCTGGTTTTGCATTAGATAAGGACATATACACACACTATGCATGTGATCATGAAAAGCATTAGAAACCTTCTAAGTACAATGGATTCCTATGATTGGATGGTTGAGTAGATAGATGTTGGATGGTAGGATAAACATTCTTCCTAACATAGAGATTTCGGGGACGAAATCCTTTAAAGGACGGGAGAATGTAACACCCCGTATTTTCGGGAAATACGTTAAGTAACAAATTAGAGAATAATTAAACTGTAACAAAATAATTAAGGAAAATGGGTTACCCCATTGCGTTCGTCTCGAAATTCTGCTTGGAATAAAGTCCAAGTTTGCATAAATCGGACTCTGTATGAAGAAGATATGGCCTTCGGAAGTTTCAATAAAAACCAGCCTGAAATTCAAAAATTCAGATTTCCAAATTCAAAACAGACACCCGGGCTGGGCGGGAAAATTCCTGCCCAGGACCCAGGTCGACACTAGGGTCGACCTGGGTAAACAGGTCGACCCTTGGGTCGACCTCCCCTCTTTTTCCAGATCTGGAGAGAGATCCAATTTTCTGCACCTGGACGCCTTTCTGACCGGATTCGTGAGCTTTAACCTATTTAAACACCCCCAAACCTAGATTTCTCTCCACACAATTTCATTCTTCCTATACTCTGCCTCTATTCTAATTAAAAATAAGAATGACATCACTACTCTGCTGAAATCTAAGCTAGAACTAGTGCATCTTCTTCCAATTTGAATAGAATTAAAATAACGACTAATCTACATCAAAGGAAAGCTATTCAGCTTCAGAAAACAGATTTCAGAAAAGCAAGACTTGCCTATATTTTGTAAGTACAGTTATATTTCCGATTTAAACATTAATTGGAAGTCATAGCTTGTAAGAAACTGATATTAGAATGGTGCCTATTAGTTTGTGTATGTGGATTCATGTTTATTCATGCGATTTTCCTATGTTATATTCTTGTGATGAAACTATAGCCTATGACTATGACTATGACTATGAGACCTTTCCTAAGACTATGACCCTGAAACTATTGCCTATGACTATGATTCGTGACTGTGAGACTGCTGCCCATGACTATGATTCATAACTATGAGACTATTGCCTATGACATTGATTAAGAAATTATTGTGATTAGTCGCCCATGACTATTGTGGTTAATTGCCTATAACTATTGTAGTTAGTTGCTTATGCCTATTCCCTTGATTAGGTTGGATCTCATATTTAGTATGTAACTTGGCTAGTTTATTCCTATTCACTATTATGTACATCGAATATGTGGGAGCCATTATTTTTGCATACCTATTCTTTTATATCAATTCTTGTGCTTATCCCCTATTCCTTTTGTTAGTGCCATTTCATGATACATAGAAAACTTGTGAAATCATGTAATATGTACGATTATGATGCAGGGATTGGGCGTAGCTTAATTAAGTAAATTTGGCATAATAAATATGTTGGCGTAATCTAAATTGGCTATAATAGTGAATGATTTTCATGCATATTAGACTTGGACATAAATTGATAAATTTTAATTGGCCGCAAAGTATGTAATTGGTATGTAAACCAAGTTTTGGACATAAACAGTAAGCTAGAATATTAAATCTAGTTTTGACTTGAACCGTAAATTGGAATATTAATCTAGATTGGGCATGAACTGAAAAAGGGAAATATTAAATCTAAATTGGTATAAACTGTAAGTTGGGCTAATTGATAGGTAAATCAAGTTTTGGGCATATAATATAAGTATGTTAATTGCCATAATGAATATGATCTAGGCTAAATTGATTTACGGAAAATTTACATAAATAGTAAATTTGTAAATTAGAGAAGAGGAAAATGCCTAACCCAAGGTTAGATTGAGTTGTGGTGTAAAACTGCCCGGAACCCCATGGCACATCCAGTAACCACAACAATACCAGTATAATGTGAGAGGTTAGTGCATCAAGCCCAGAAAGATCCGAGGTTAGACTGAGTTGTGGTGTAAAACTGCCCGGAACCGACCGGCATGTCCAGTAACCACAACAATATCTGTCTAATGTGAGTGGTTGGTGCTTTAATTAATTAATTAAAGCTCATGAACAATCAACCTAGAAATGGTGAGGTTAAGTAATTAAGGAAACACTTAACCAACTTAACATGTTAACAAGACAAGAAGGATGAGGTTAAGTTATTGATAAAATGCTTAGCCAATTCAACATGTCAACTAGACAAGATTGATAGGGGTTAAGTTAATTTGGACACTTAACTAACTTAACATGTTAACAAGGCAAGATTTGTGGGGGTTAAGTAACTAAGGAAACACTTAACCATTATATATAACATGTAAACTAGACAAGTGGGCAAGATTAAGTAAACGTTTAACCGTTATAACATGCTAACTAGACTAGATTGTGGGGTTAAGTAGACTTAAAACACTTAGCCGTTATAGCATGATAAATAAATAGGGTTAAGTTAATGAGATACACTTAACCAGTATAACCTAACAAATGAGTAAGGTTAAGGAACACTTAACCAATTTGACATGACGTAGGAGTGGGTTAATTCAACATGGATCGCTAGATAACACTTAACCAATTTGACGTGATATATGGGTAGGTTAAGTCAACGTAAACTGCTGGATAACACTTAACCAATCCAACATGATGAGGAAGAGAACTAAGTAGTAAACCTTAGTTAAGAGGACTAAGTTGTAAACCTTAGTTAAGAAAACGAACGATTCAGGAAACTAAGTAGCAAACCGTAGTTAAGAGAACTAAGTAGTAAACCTTAGTCAAGAAAACCAAGTAGAATACGAGGAGGAGCAAACGTCCATCTGATCATATAGAAGGCTCCGATGAACCGGGTTACGAAGCATGCGGCTTCGAGGGGACGTGAGGGTACTCCTGGTATCCCTGTGTAAGGCTCCAGATGATCCTCCTGGGCTCACACAGGTTAAGGTCTGCGTTAGAAGAGCCAAGGGTATGCCTTGGTTGCAATAATAAGGCGACCTAAAGACTAGGATGGACCAGCGTGATTCGGCGAGACCAGTTTTTTCCCTGTGATAGCAAATTGTCGTCTACCTACCATCTTGAGTCAGTCGAGATACGTAAAGCAGAAAGGCGGAGAGCTCCAAAAGACCATATACTTGCTATCTAGTTATGGGTGAGGTTGACCAATAAGTTTGTGGGGGCATAGAGGGCCTGCGTATAGTTCTTGTTTTTCTTGGGTGCCTTTCATTTGTTAGTTGAGGGAGGGGTCTAGTGGGACCATAGCCACTGTAAAAGAAGACCTTAGATCTGCAATCGGCAGATATCTAAAAGCTCCCGACGGAGTTCTGTGTTTCTTGATTAGCCCTGCCACGGGACTCTGGTCGCACATATAGAGGACATGTGCATCCAGACTTCGATAACGATTCACGACACATACGTGGGGAAAGTCTAGGAACATATACCGCTCTGGGTAGTGTGTCCTAAACTAGGGGGCATCATTTGATAGGTAGCATAATCCCTAGTTGGACCTTGGTCGCGTAAACCCTAAATCCAAGAAGCATTCAATAGGTTGCATAAACCCCAGTGGACCTGGGTAGTGTAAACCCTGATTGAATTTAGGAAGCATTCGATAGGTAAGCCCTAGTTGGATCTAGGTAGCCCTTGATTGATAAGGGACTGCATACACAATAAAAAGGGGATCATTTTATCATGAACACACGATGATAGTTGAAACAATCCTTAGTGGGTGCAGAGAAATAGAAGTGGATGCGCTAGCCAATTCCGTTAATCTTACCTTGTCTTGTTTTAGGATTATCTTATCACTATGGTATGGTTCTAAGTTCAGTTTATTCATGACATAGTCCTTTTCTGGTTTTCATGCCAAAGTATAACTGGACTTACCGGACTTATGTCTGACCTAGTTTGTTTTTGCCTGTTTTCTTCCTTTTCCCCCCAGGTAGCCAAGGAGCGAATAGCTCAGCTCATTTTGGACCGGTACTCTTTCCGAGCTTGAAGATTCTTTGACGCATTGTTTTGAACTCCACTTTCTACTGCTATGGCTGGCTCATGCTTTATTGGGGAATATCATTGTCAGTTTATGCTTCTTTATTTTAAACAAGACAGATGCTTTGTTGTGATAAGTTTTGGTGTTGTAAAATAATCATTTTACAAGATGTGTTTTAATAACTAAAGGTTATTTATTTTCCGCTGCTTTATTTGTCTGTCTTGTAATTTTTTTGCAACTCGTACCAATAACGCTCCACCGATGTTAAGGCATTCCCTTTGTGAGTGACCTTAACGGAGGTAGGGTGTTACAAAAGTTCTCCTAATGCCATTTTTGGAGAAAAGAGGTGAGATTCATAGGGCATGTAGTCTCCAGAGAAGGAATAGCTGTGGATCCCGCAAAGGTAGTTACAGTACAGGACTGGCAAATTCCGAAAAATGCAACAGAGGTGAGAAGTTTTCTGGGATTGGAAGGTTATTATAAGAAGTTCATTAAGGACTTCGCAAAGATATCAGCCCCTCTCACCAGGCTGACGAAGAAAAACTTGGCATTTTCATGGGGATATAGATTGCGATGTTGCTTTCCAACATTTGAAGAGGGCTCTGACAACAGCCCCAGTCTTGGCTTTGCTCGATGGGAACAAAGTGTTTACGGTGTACACTGATGCATGTGATACAGGGCTTGGTGCAGTTCTGATGCAAGAAGGAAAGGTGGTGCGTTATGGGGGTAGACAATTGAGAGTTCATGAGAAGAACTACCCCGCTATGATCTAGAGCTAGCTTCCATAGTATTCGCGCTAAAGACGTGGCGTCATTATTTACTTGGAGAGAAGTTCGAGTTATATACGGATCATAAATTTCTCAAGTACCTGTTCTCGAAAAAGTATCTTAATTTAAGGTAATATAGGTGGATGGAGTTCTTTCTTATGATTTTGAAATCGCTTATACTCCTGGCAAGGGTAATGTGATGGCCGACGCACTAATTAGGTAGAGGATGGTCTTAAGTCCTCTGTTTATGGAGAGGAAGAGGTTGGAGTTCATATCAACTTTTGACTTTAGACCCTCAATCGAGATTTTGCCTGATTTGTTTGCGTCGCTAGAAATATGACCAACTCTTATGGATCAGATAGGAGCTTCGCAGCAAGGTGACCCACAGATTTTAGACACCCCGGATAAGCTCGGGAAAGGGGAGACTTCTAGTCACCTCAGTAGATATTCCATAGATGGAAAAGGGTGGTTGGGACGAGATGGAAGGCTTTGTGTCCCTCAAACCGAAAGCTTGATAAATGCAGTCCTCGAAGAAGCTCACCATTCTAAGATGACCATTCATCTAGGCGGTGATAAGATGTACATAGACATGAAGAGGGTTTTCTTTTAGGCTGGGATGAAGAAAGTTGTGGCAGAATTTGTTTCTCAATGTTTAGTTTGCCAGCAAGTTAAAGCTAAGCAAAAGAAGCCCGGTGGTTTACTTCATCCTTTGGAAGTTCCACAGTTGAAATGGGAGAGCGTCTCCATGGACTTCATAGATGGTTTGCCTCGATCAAAGAAAGGCAACACCGGTATTTGGGTAATAGTGGACAGACTGACTATGAGCGCTCATTTCATTCTAGTTAAGAGTAAGAGGACAACAACAAGGTTGTCAGCACTTTATGTTCGTGAGATAGTCCATCTTCATGGAGTACCTTCCAGCATCATAAGCGATCGTGACTCCATTTTTACTAGTGAATTTTGGTGGAGCTTGCAAGAAGCAATAGGCACACAGTTGTGTTTGAGCACCACTTATCAACCTCGGAATGATGGACAGACTGAGAGGGTGAGAAAAATTCTAGAGGATCTTTTAAGGCTATGTATCCTAGACTTCGAAGGGACTTGGGAAGAGCACCTTCCTTTAGTAGAGTTTGCATATAACAACAGCTATCAAGCCAACATCGGCATGTCACCCTTCGAAGCATTATACGGATGACCTTGTAGATCACCGACTTGTTGGTGGGAATCTATAGAAAGATTATTACTTGGACCCAATATGGTTAGAGAAACGTCCGAGAAAATTGATCTTATTCAGCGATGAATGAAGACAGCTCAAGATAGGCGGAAATCCTATGCAGATAAGAGAAGGACTGACATCGAATTCGAAGTGGGAGACTTGGTTTTTATTAAGGTATCACCTCTAAGGAATCTGGTTCGCTTCAGATCTATAGGGAAGCTGGCACCTAGATTTGTGGGACCATTTCCCATAACCGAAAGGATCGGCCAAATGGCCTATAGAGTAAAGCTCTGAGAAAATCTTTCTGGCATTCATGATGTTTTCCACGTTTCTCATATGCAGAAGTGCTTGCATGACACTGCGGAAGTTGTTGAGCCAAGTATATTAGAGGAGGTAGAAGTGGAACGGGAGGCAGCAGTCAGACGAGTCCCTACTCGTATTCTTGGATCAGAAGTTAAGAGCTCCGCAATAATGAAATCAAGTTAATAAAGTTTCAATGGGGAGATAACCCAGAGGATGCGACTTGGGAGACCGAAGACAAGATTCGTGCTTCGTACTCTTACCTTTTCGAGGGTATGTTCTTAACTCCTTTTTCCAAAGTTTTATCTGTGCTTGTTTCTGTCATTGGAGTATTTTTGACCTTTGGATAGGAATCCTATGGATGTAAACATGTGTTTGAGACATGTTATATTTGATGGATGCAAGTGTTTGCTAGTGATAGCCTGTGGATGCATATACACAAACATTAGACACAAGATTTGCTCAATCACTCTCATACTGCATATGGATGTGTGTACATTTGCTTTTCTTGGATGCAAATGGGTATATTATCAAATGGATGTTGCATTTGGACGAATGAGTGTGCACACATATAGAACTTACATATTGTAATAGGATTATTTGCATACATATTGTATTCATGGCACTAACACACATTACATTGAGGAGGTCGACTATCAGTAGATCGCCTAGTCTTCGCATTAGTATTGGGAGATATACACACACCTTTGCATATGCTCATATAAGCATTAGAAGTCTTTAAGGACAATGGATGCCTGTGATTGATGTATGAGTAGATGGGTGATGGGTGGTAGGATATACATTCTTCTTAACTTGAAGATTTCGGGACAAAATCCTTTAAGTAGGGGAGAATGTAACACCTCAAAATTTTAATGACACTAAAGATGATAAATTAAATAATAATTAATTTAATATTCACAATTAAGGGAAGAAGACAGTGCCATTGCGTCCGTCTCGAAATTTTGGTCAAAATAGACATTTGGTTTATGTAAAACGGACACCATATGAAGAAGTATGTAGGTTTGAAGTTTTTATAAGCACGGAAGAACTATATATATATATATATAGGGACCAGGAATTCAAATTTCAGTTCAAATTTCGAAAATCCCGTAGGCGGGAAGATTCCCGCACCAGGGGTGTCGACCCCTTAGTAGGGGGGTCAACCCTATAGTAGGGGTGTCGACCCCTTAAGGGGAAGGGGGTCGACCCTCTTAGAGCTTAGGTGGCAGACAATTTCTGGAGGTTGGCAGCTATATATAGAGGTCCATTTCTCTTGTTTTCTTCACTGGAAATCAATGGAGGCCAAACGCTACCGGTGTCTGAACTGAATTCTTTATCTTCTACAACAATCTAATCAATTAGAGATTCAAGTGTAGATCTACATCTCAACAAGCTTCTCTTTTAGTTCTACTTTCTAATCAAAACACTGTGAGTTCTTAGTTGCTTTTAGATTTAAATATTTAAAAGTAAACCTGATATGACTATAGTTTGGATTTGTTCCAGTGAATAAATTATAATGGATCCATTGTAAATTGTAAACATATGACATTCCAAATTGGTTATTACTTGGATCAAAATTTCTATTTAGTCAGATCTATTGTACCTTCTGTGACATTCTATGATGTGGATCTCGAACCTAATTTGTATCAGATCTATTCTTAACCATTGGATCTGAATTATATAGGCATCTAAATTATTAATCAGATCTAGCTTTTTCTCTAGATCTCCTTGTGCTTATAATATTAGATCTAAACCTGTTAGACATCCAAATTAATATTTAGATCTTGTCATGCTTATCTTAACATCTTTGCCATGTTAAAAAAAGTTAATTGTCACAAGTTCATTGGATCTATGCTTATATGTTCACCGTATCACCATGTTAGTATTTGTTTAAGCCAGTTATGTTAGGACAATCATTTCTGTCATATTCCCATCACCTTTCTCCTTTTATTGTTTATGACTAGGCTACTATCTAGCTTAGGCATGCCGCGAATTATGTGAATGCCTTAGTTAGGGAACAGGGGAAAATATATTAGAAATGGCATATGAATTTGGACATATTATTCACTATGAACATAATTGGGTAAATGAGCATGAACAACTATGAGGACATGGGTATAATTAGTTGGGTAATAATTAAAATGCCTAGGATTATAGTAATTAGAAACTGTAACCACACTTATGGCATAAGGTTAGGTAGCATTAGTGGTAGAAGTTTGCCCGGACCTGACCGGCACATCTAGCAACCACTATTGTTGAACCTAATGTGCGGGGCCTAAGTGCACAATTATGAGACGGCCTATGACACGAGGTTAGTCCCAACTTGTGGAAGAAGTTTGCGCAGACCCTACCGGCATATCCAGCATCCACAAGTTGTAGGCCTATTGTGGGAGGTCTTGCCCATTATAAACCATAAACGGACATGGTAACAAATTGGAATAACTTAACCTAATTAAATCCATAGGGATTGTATAAATATGAACTAAAGTTAGGGTAAAGTAAAATTGGTTGAACAGTGGGTGGTTTAAGTAAATCTGAGGGGGTGGCAAATATTTACATATAAGCACACAAACGTAGCCCGATGAGGTTATGTAATTAAAGACACCTAGTGGCATACATAGCCAGAGAAAATAATAAAGTTATGTAATTAAAGACACCTTTAAGGGTAAGCATAACTTGTAGAAATGATAGGGTTATGTAATTAAAGACACCTAGTGGTATACATAGTCAATGAAAATCTAATGGGGCATATAAGACAAAGGGGAGAGCTTGTATCATATTGCGTGGGACCCATTTCAGCCAGTAACCTAGAGTAGGTATCAAACATGTACTCCGAACTAGGTTGGAGAAGGGGCATGCTTACTGGACTAATTTTAAGAGATCCAAACGTGGAGGACGACGTGGGCAGCAAAACCGACTGGGCCATGCGTGCATGAGCTGGGTAGAGGCGGATAAGACGACCGTGGCACCTGTAGATATGGTGCTATGCATATTAGCGAAGGGTTGCCACTTTAAGACGTGATACATCTTACGGTGGGGACGACACAGGTATCTACACGAATTAGGGAGACAATCGATTAGGGTAGTAATTAGGATACCTTTGGACGTATGCCTAATTCTACTACCTTATAATGGAAGGGATCATCTCATTCTGGTATACTAGTAGTAGTGCAGAGTAATTATTAGAAATATATATACCCTATCCTGTTTACCTTGTCATACCTATCTTTATGTAGTTATCTCTCTCTTATCCATTTTATATGCCTGTCATGCTACTTTTATTTATTTACTTGCTACAAGTAACCGGACTCGCCATACTTTATGTCTGACCCTTTTGTTTCCCCTTCTTTCTTCCGTTTCTTTACCCTAGCTTCTCAGGGCGAGAATACTCAAGCTTGACAGTGATTCTGCTTACTTTTGCTGGAGCTTCTTAGACGTATGGCTCAAGCTCATATCCTTGTTGCTATGGCTAAATTTTATTTTTAGGGAATTTTGCTTCTTTCATGTACTCTGATGTTTTAAAGTACAAGACAATAGTTTTTATATTGTAATTGTTTTTGTGTATTTCAGACATGTGCTATTTTTTAACCACGATGATTTAATATAAATAATGTTTTAATTCCGTTGTTATTTTATGTCTGTCTTCTAATATTTCTGTTCCTATTTACCTATAACGCTTTATGAAACTTAATGCATTACCTTTGTGAGTGACATAAACGGACATGGGGTGTCACATGTGTGATATAATTGAATTTTGCATGATATCGACATGTGACACATGCACTACATGCACCACGTTCATGAAATTAATTCATGTTATATTTAAGTGTTATATCACACTGCAAGTTCCTGTAAATAGGAAATTATTATAGGTTGAAATGATACATACTCGAACAAACATTAGAATAAGGAAAATCATTATGGATTGAAATGATAGATCTAAATGATTGTTATTGGATTTGAAATATTTGGGATTTTTGATTAAAATGATATACCCGAAATTTAATTTAAATGGATTGAAACGATATATTTCCATATAACTTGACCTTATGGTAGAGAATTATATACGGACATTGTTACAATCAAAATCAACATTCGAAGAAAGATGGCAGTGAAGGGGTATCGGATGACCGAAAGCTTGCGGAAAGGCTTAATAGAAAGTAGGACCCGACAATGAAAAGAGCGAGAGCAGGAGGATGTAATCCGAAAGGCCGCCATAACCAGCCTCTTCACCAAAGCCCGTCCGGCAAGATCTTCTGGCAGTATCGGCTCGACGAAGGCTTCGTGTAAGGAACCACTCTAATCCAGAACGATGGAAGTCAGATGCTGCATAACCGATGGATAATGCCCAAAGGGAAACCTTCAACAAATAACCTACCCAAATACTGATACACCTAAAGACGACAATATCGGAGGCACTAACTTGGAAGAACACGAAGGCCACTCAAATCCGGCTTCTAAAGCGTCTACTGCATAACTACCTAAAAGGCCACATCCGCAAAATAATATGAGTGACACCAGAAGTCACCCTCCAAGATTGCAAGCTACCGCAGAGGCCCTACCGGAGAGCTAGCCAGAACCCGGACAGGGATTACAGGCTACCCATGCTAGCCTACCTGTTACCGAAACCCATAGTGGTTTCAACCCGGCAGCTATCAACATACACCACGGGGTCAAGACCCTCCACGTATTCACGATAAAGCCGAAAGCCTACATCCGGAAGTTCATGTCCGCAAGCATGCGTTCAGAAGCTGCCCTCAAGAATTCAAGTATCATAACCAAATGCACCCAAGGCGGTCGAAGGTTAAGCACCCAAGACCAAGAATAAAATGACCGGCCAAAAGCCCAGGTGGGTCCGATAGCCATACGACGGAAGGGGCCCAGAACCATTATAAATAGGACCTCAGGGATCAAATTAAGGGGGGACTTTCTCTTACGTTTTGTATTCCCAAAAGCAGCTTATAAAATAACATCAATGGAGAATTCCACTCTATGACATTTGTGTATTTCCATTAAAAGCTTAGTGAAAGGAGAACTTCTCAAGAAAATTGCTCTGTAAGTGTGTACTTCTATTTATCTAATTGCAATAGTCTCAGTTCATTATCCATTCTATAGAGAAGACCAATTTTGCATTCATTAACACCCTCGGATGATGATCAAACCTCGATCACTGTGTCTAGATATGATCTGGTAATCCTAGTGAGCCTGCGACTTAGAGCCCTAGCATCCTAATTCCCCACTAAGGTTGATCAGGCAAGAGAACCAACCCATATGATTTTCCTTAAAAAAAAATTCCCCGTTGATTTGGTGTTGACGAAAAATATCGTTAACATTTTGACGCTAGAAGGAGGGCCTGAAGCTCCGACCTTGTGGTTAACAACCACATATCTATCTGTGTTGTTCCATCCCGGATCGGACTAGCTTTGAAGAAGCGGAGTTATGAGCGAAAAACCCAATTGAAGCCCTTCAAAATTTCGAGCAGATATGTTGAGAACCACCAGCCGTAGGGCAATGATGGAACAAGAGTTAAGAGCAGAGGCTTTGCGAGTAATAAAGTGGAAGAGGAAAATGGAACTACATGCTTACGAGACAGGGAATAACAACTCTTCCCACATAGAACAAACCATGCCGTTCCCACCCAATGGACCTACATCAGGGGACATTATGGTTTTCCCACACTTAAAGGATGCTCTCTATAGGAAAGTTAAGGGAATGACGCGAACTAAAACGAAAGTATTGGAACCACAGCTAAAACGATTCGTAGGAAGATTAGACCCCATCAGTGAAAAAGTAAGTGTACGCTAAAGATACCGCAGGAATGTTACCTCACTACTTAAAGGGAGAATGTTTACTTCTTAACCAAACACAAAATTGACTATTGGATCTGTATGAAGAAGAGGCCTAAATGTAAAAGAAAAATAGGAGGTCCTTACTATCATTACCACTTGACGAATGGATACAGAACTAATCACTGCATAACTCTTGAAGAGGCCATCGTCAGATTCGTCAGTCAAGGCTAATTATGGGAATTTGTCAAAAAGTCAAGATAAGTTTAGGGAAATATTTAGGAAAAGGATTAATACACATGTGCCAATATACGGAAAGCCCAAAAGGGGTCCAATCGCCAATGGATTAAATCCCTCGTCATCGCCAAATTGGCCGGGGCAAGGCATCCTCGGGAGGGGGATGATGCGTTAGTCTTTCTCCATGCCTAAACCAGAGGGGGCAAGTTAAAGCATCAAAAACGTAAGCCGTTGTTTCACACCAGAAATGGTCGTGGCGATGCATCTAAAATTAGCATGTCATTCCACTGCTCGTAGAATAGTATGCCCTGCCTCTGCTGGAACTAAGCACATCCTACCTCTGCTCGCATAAGAGCATGTCCTACCATTGCTTATGTTTCGCGTTACCTGCAGAAGGGAACGCAAACCCCTATCATCGCCTACGATGTTCAGGATAGGGCACCCCTTGGAGGGGGTGGTGTATAAGCCTCTATTAGTGCCTACGATGGTCCATGCAGAGCGTCAAAAGGGTAAACCTTAGTTCTTTCCCTAGGATGGCCCCATCCAAGTTTATAAGCCCTTATTATCGCCTACGATTGTCATGATAAGGCGCCTCCTGGAGGGAGGTCAGGTAAGTCCTTGCGCCCTTCTTGTGGATAAGCTAGCCAAGCACTTTGGACGCACAGGCCCAGAGAGTGGCCAACAAAGCACGTACATCCTATGCTTTGACATTAAAAGCTCAAGGGGAGGCTCATAAAGAACGTACAACCTCTGCTTTCTGAATCAAATCCGAAGGGGATACCTACTTCACCAATACCGGAGGGGGTTCTGGTCTTCAATACTAATACCCGAGTCTGGGTCGATTCAGCATTTCACTAATACCGGAGGGGGTTCCGGTCTTCAATACTAATACCCAAATCCGGGTCAATTCGACGCTTCACCAATATTAGAGGGGGTTCCGATCTTCAACACTAATACCCGAATCTGGGTCAATTCGATGTTTCACCAATACAGGTGGGGATTCCGGTCTTCAACACTAATACCCGAATCTAGGTCGATTTGACGCTTCACCAATACCGGAGGGGGTTCTGGTCTTCAAAACTAATACCCGAATCTGGGTCGATTCAGCGCTTCACCAATTTCGGAGGGGGTACCAATCCTTAACACTAAAAACCGAATCTAGGTGGATCCAACTCTATAGGAATAACAGAAGAAGTTCCAGTCAACTATTATTAATGCCTGAATTTAAGTAAGCCTCAGTGTTTCGCCAATGCCAAAGATGGTTCCAGTCTTCTAAGCTCAAACCCGAATCCGGGACAATTCGGTGTTTCACAAATACTGTGGAGATTCCGGTCTTCTGTATATATTCGGATCAGGGTCAATCAAATCCTTTGCAAATGATGGGAGAAGCAATTCAACTCTGACTCCACGATGAATCACAGCACTGATCGCACACTGGTACCCTTTATCATTTCTCTTTTGTACTCACGAAAATATCCCTTGTTTACACAGATGCACCAAAAACTCGCAATAACATGCAAAACGTGAACAAGTATTTCAGATCTTTTATGACGGAACACGCTCCTGCAATGTTAATCCTAAAAGGTACGGGACACTATTTTCAAAGCCACAAGTCGGACCCCAACATAGCATTCTGTGCCTAGTTATGACATAGTGATGGCAAAAAGGAAGCACACTCCAATACGACGACTCCCATACGAGTAATAGACCAACTTCCGATATGGTGCGCCTTATTCACGGAACCAAGAGGAAGTGGCGGTGCAATGAATCGCGACATGCAAAAGCTTGTCGACCCTTTGCATCTTTTCCATCACCTCGCCCGGGTCATCCAAGGGTTTAGGTTGCAACTTTAAAGCTTGATTGAAAGTCTTACTCATCACGCGAAGATTTTTGTTTTCCTTCCTCAGACCAGAAGCATCTCCGTGCAAGAGCTGTTTCTCCTTACCTAATTGCTTAATTATGGAGGTGTAAAAATCAGCACGACGAGAATTTCCCTCGATCTCCTTCCTAACATAAAGACTTTTCATGCCTACCTTAACACCTCTAAACCACCTGGTAGTGAGGGAATGATCTATCCCGGGGGAGGATCCCCAATCTCACATTCCGAAGAGACACATTCCGTCGAGACCCGTGAGTCTTTAGACGAAGATACCCCAAGGGCACATCCAAATATATTCTCCCATTCTTTGCATCTTACTAATACGTCTTTGTATCTCACCTCTAAGTCCCTAACTTGATGCCTCAGCATATCCCTTTCTTTGTGAAAATCGACAGTAGGATTCATCTTTATGATCCTCCTTGCCTCGAGGGTATCTTTGTCTTTTTGCCTTATTTGGGCCTCCAATACACGTATTTGTTATGAAAGATGTTGCGCTAATCGATCCTCGGGTAGGACACATCTGCCACCTATGGTGGTAGGGAAGTTACCGGAAAATCTCCTAAACGCAAAGGAAACAATGCACTTCTGTCCGCAGATGGGGAAATGTCCTCAGGTAAATCATCCTATTTAAGTAAGAAGATTATCTATCTTTGCAAGGGTGTTTCAAATCCTGGAAAAAACATGCGACAAAAGAAAAAGAGGAAAAAGTGAATACAATTCGCATGCACACGTAATATTGTCAAGAAATATATAGGTATAACAGATCATCTTTCCCCAGTATTCTTTTCCTTCATGTTACATATTAACTTTGCATGATGAGTCCTAAGTTTATTTAGTATTATCTCCTTGTCGTTCCCCAAGAAGTTGAAAGATAACTTTGGATACTTCATATAAACATTTTTTAGTTCTTTCAAGAAGCGTTCTCTGTCGGATCTAAAAGTAGGATTAGCGAGAAATTCCCTCTTCAGTTTATAAAGAGAACGAAGGCCATCCTTAAAAATAAAAATAAAAGAGGAAGGGCGATCAGCAAGCAAATCATTTCTATCACCATAAGAATAAGCCATCAAAAGTCAACTGGTACAAGTAAAGAAAGAATTCAGAGGATGGAATTTACACCCGGAGAATAGGGGAACCTGCCTGCACCGCCTGCTCTCTCTCTCCCCAAGCTCCGGAAAATTTACCCCCTCTACAAATCCATCATCTCCATACGAGATGATGACACTACCACCTTCTTTATGCAAAATCGGATTTTCATCACCCTCGGATGATTGGCAGTTGAACATCTTTTCAACAAACAAAAGGTCCTCGATCTTTACATTCTCTCCTTCAAAATCCCTAGTACCCTGATGTAAGGCAATAAAACCACTTAAGATTTTGTTCCGAAGGAATGAAGGAAGAGAAGGAAAGTCCATGTCAGGAAACTTGCCACGGTTATCGCGGTAGACTGAGAGGAGCACCCTCTCATAACAGTCAGACATCATATCTGGAAAGTGCACTTTCAAGAACAAGGAAATCTGATACTGAATTTCTTAAATTATTCACCTCACACCAGAAAGAGTCGCCTCCCTTGTTTTCAGTCTCCTCGCGTGCTTCATCAGCATACCCGACCGCTCACGCCTGGTGGCCAAAACTTCGGAAGTCAGGGAACTGTTGACAGCCCTTTCCTCTTAGAGGACTCCATCATCTGACTATAAATCTCTTCAATACTGCTCTTCACAAGGGTTAGGTCACGAACCTTAGACTCCAACATGGCTTTCTCTCTCTGAAGTTCTTCCTTATCCTGGAATGAAGAAGCAGCTGTAGATCCAGTAACATACCAATCCTTGGATATCTAAAAAAAGTGGGAAAGAGAAAAGAAGAAGGAAGGGGGGTAAGAACAATGCAGCGTTAGTCCTTACTACAATAAGGAAGACAAAAAGCCACAAGGTAATAGGGATACGAACCAAAAGTAGTTGTGTAACAAAATTTAGATAAAACTCAAACCATCCTACAGAAGTCAGTTTCTGAATATCGGAGACATGATGGAAGATAGAGCAGATCTTAAAATTGTATCAAAGTCTAAAACTTGAAAAGAGGGACCCACGGGGTCATAAGAAGAAAGGGAAGTTTCACGATCTCTTAAGTCCGGACTTCCCTGAAAATCAGATCTTAAGAAAATGGTAACAAAATCAATTCCAACGGTCTTTGCAGAGAAGGGACAGATGTTGTGAAAACTTCAAAGGGAAAAGACAAGAGGGGTACGCAATAGTTGACGACAAGGCAACGTAACTATTTCGCCTTTAGAAGAATGGAAAACATAATTTACCCTTTTGTGATGCCGAAGAGAATCGCTGTCAAAAGCTGAAGTAGATCTTTTCTTAGACAGAAATTCAGGGGAAGAAGAGGCCACGGAAGGTGAAAATAAAACATCTTCAACAAATGTAGAACAAGGGGGGAAGCTTGTTCTAGAAGATTTCTTCCCAAAGAAGAAGAAATATACACTTGGATAAAGTGTGAGAGAAATAGTTCGGAATGCTGATTTAAGACACTTGGGGTTTCACTCAAAGCATTGCTCACTTGGTGTTCCTTCATCTCCAGCTCCTCCTCCGTCAAATAAAGCCCGAACTCATTCAGAATGAAATCGCCAATTTGTGTAATCTTGTACATAGCCCTGTCAGGTGATACCATAACATTAATATGTAATTCGATCAAATTTTCTTTGATGATTATTGACAAACGCCACATAGGCATATGAAAAATGTAACGACCCAACTTTCGAACACATCGGAAGTCGTGTCATTATATAAGAATAAGAATAGATAGAAGATAGAACTAAAGAAAACATCATAATCTCACAGCGGAATTTAAACAAAAGATGATATTACATAATATTGTACATCAGAACACAGTACATCAGAGCATATTCGGTCTAAGGATACATGCCATTTCATAGTACAACTTTAATTATACATAACATCATACATAACCAACTTGCAGACTTTAATTATACATAGATATGATAGGTAGACCAGCACACAGAAAGTTTCCATCTAGCTTTCCAAGTTAAATCATGACCTGATTCACTTGTCTACTCATAACAAGTGTTATGAGTACCCAAGAGTTTAAGGGAAAACACAGAAAAATAAACTCTGGGTCAGTCAGGGGACTGGTATGAGTAAACAGTTTAAAACAGATTAAAGAATTTAAAATATCTCATAAGACCACGCCGTGAATACGGAATGGGTTTTTACCCTATGAGAGCAAAACACTTTGTATACTTGAATCAAAATATTATTATAGTGTCTAGGGTTTTTTCACAAATAATTACGAATCTAGAAGAATGCTTACATCTCACATTCCCCGCTATAGTATATAAATAAAACCCGCTTGGCACGTATGGATAATGGATTTCCGACTTCGACAAGGTTTGGGAACACCTTCCGATAGTGCATCTCTAGAGGCGAATACACTTAGGTTCAACAATAACTTCTTGCAACCCGGCCCACACATGACCGACCACTCATTTCTCTTGAGTGTATCGAATGTATATCACCAATGGTTATGTATGACAACCATTTTCCGAATGGGACAGAATCGATAGAGTAAGAACAAAAGGAATTTCTCTAGATAGGTGATGCTACACCCTAATGGGAGCTACCCACATAGCCATGCTGCCTGCCCGATTTTTGCCGTTTCCTGGTTGTGAGGCCTGAGGCTAGACTTACTCTTTTATCATCACTGTTTGTTTCCTTTGAATGCCACATCGTCAAAACTCGCCAATCACTAATTGACTTCCCCAAAAATATATTATAGGTATACAGCGAGAGAAACGAATTCCTCTGCCACCATATAAATAAGTTTGAAGAGATCAACGTATGTGATCAGTTAGAATTACTTTGTCATACATTCGTCCATACAAGTTGTCCTGGGATTGGACAAACCGAAGGCAATATTCAAGAATAGCCCTTGTATATCTCCATCTTCTATTATCTTTGATAATCCTGCCTAGCGGCGTAAAAACTGGATCGAAGTGGAATAAAAATCCGGACTCTTCGAAACGATCAACGTCAATATTTTTAGGGACAAGTGATATTTAATAGAACCGATTATCTTATATTCAAAAGTGAATTCCAGTATTTACTTGTGTAAGTTTGAAATCATTTTAAATGGTTATTGATCAATTTCGATTGCAAATAAACACAAATGTTTATTAAAAATAATTCCCTTATGAATTTACAGTTTACAACCTTTCAATAGTTGCGGTACAATTCAATATATTAATTTCATCAACTACCCGGTAAAATGATTTGAATACTCCTTCGTTATATATTATTTAAATTATTTAAAGAAATAATTTAATTTATAACAACATTTATTTCTTCTTAAAATATATGAGTGTATAGCATTTTCTTTACATTGGTTTGGTTTCCTACAGATACGTACAAGTGGTGTTTACTGATCATAAAAAAAAGAAAGCTTTATTCATTTGAACATATTTTGAAGTCCAACAAGGCTTGCTTGCTTTAGAAAAACGGCCTGTACAAGAACTTTGATCATACTCTTATTACGTTAATTAAATGATGGCCCAACTTCCCAATGATCGTTCATAAGACCCACACCCCTCTTTACTTGCGGCGCCACGTGGCGTTAATGCCACATGAAAATGAAACACCCTCTCCAGGAAAATGAACGAGACCTGCTACTCCCATTTTCACTTTATTTTTGTTTCCACTGCCGATGGTTTTCTCCCCTACACATGGTTATACATCCGAAGCTTCCTTCCCTCAGTAGTCGACCGCCCCTCTGCCACTCAGACGTTCAGCTCCGGTGATCCGCCTCCCATGTCCGCCCGGGTTCATGCAACCCCTTGGAACAACTGTCGTAAACCTTTTAGTCTTTGCCACTGTGATGTTCCTTCCTTCCACCACTTCCAACTCCGGTGGTCACTCCTATATCCGTTCGCATCCCAGCACTTCGCAGTCCGTCGAGTTCTCCACTGCTCCAGTGTTTTTCAGACCAACTCCACAAGGGTTCTCCTTTATTTTGCAATATTTTGTTTAAGTACATTTCATTATCAGTATATACACAGTGCCGTGCACAACTCAGCGTGCACGTACACACACATGTCGGTCCATACTCGATGCCGACAACCTTGAACACACTGAGACCACTAGAACGCCTCCAAACGGCTTCCGCTCACTTGATCAAAAATGTTCTGTGTCGCCGGACCCAAAACCTTGCTGATCAAAACATGGCTTGTAGCCATTTCAGTCACCGACTGAACATCTCAAATTCCCGACACCCTGACCATTCGACTCGCATCACTTTATTTCCGAACACATAGTAAAACACCACTCAATACTTATCGACACTGTCCAAAAACCTTTTGTCTCCGGACAAACATATTCAAAGTCAAATAGCTATCTCCATTCTTACTTTTCTATGATAAAATGTTCAACTGGTGCTTAATTTAATTTACTTGAACAAATATGTACTCTTATCTAATGATCTGAACCACTATAGTTTTATAAACCACATCCCTGGTTTAACTAAAATTAGAACTAAAACAAGCATTCCATAAATAACAGAGCATATGATTTTATAATACTAGAGGGTAACAGGTATGCCAACACTACCAACTTAGTTAGGCAGGATCCCATTGTTCATTCCAACTTACAAGGTTCTAATCATATTTAACCCACTCAGGAGGTTCATGAAAATACAGAATCATATCTTATCCAGTGTGAATCTAACCGCCAGTCATGTGTTCAATGGGTAAACAGAGGGTATGTTTAATAGTGTATAGAATGATAGTATAACCGGGTATAATTCTTGCCAGTATTTAGTTTAGCAAGGTCTATTAGTTTGACAAATAAACATGATTTCCAGAACAAGGTTCCAATCATCCACTTGTATAAATATCAAAGATCTCGCATGTGAAATGTAGTAACATGTGTGTTTACTCACACTGTCATGGTTTATATGCATTCCGGTTTTATACACAAATTATCACTATATGTTTTCTATTTTCTGTTTTGCGACAGGAAGATTCAATCAAACTAATACTATCATTCCGAAATGTGGATAAATCGGTATACATCGCATAAGTAAGCAAATGGAGGAGAGTTTACTCACTTGTTCACAGCCTGCTCTCTGCTTTGTCTTCTCCTACTACAAATCTAGCTCGAATTGTTTGTGATGAGGGAATGTACGTGTTTTTGCTCTTATTTATAGGTGAATTAAAATCTTAAACTGATAGGTTCATTAAATAAGTGCATTGGAAAGGAACTATAGGAAGAATGGTCTTCAGTCCTGCTTGATTGAAAAGGGTTCTAGTAGCTATAAGATGTGAAAATCCTATTTTCCTACTTGCTGAATTGCTGCAGAATAGCTACGGTATGCAAGTTGGCACTTGATTTGGTATAAATTATTCAAAAGGATGAAATCTTTGTTGATTGAAAAGGAAGAAATCTGGACTTGCTACTAGCTGTGTATGATGTGAAAATGCTACTTTCTCTTTTGCCGAAATGCTTCAGTTCTACAAGAATATGCAAATGGTACTATTTTGTACAGAAATGGCGGCTCTAGTAATATTAAAATAAATATGCTGTGTACACGTTGTTGTCATGTTGTGCCAACAAATCTCGCTTGCTTCTTGTTTTAGATCAGTGAAAAGAAATGAAAAAAACCTCTTAGCTTATGCTATACTGTTTTCTATCCTTACAGCTAAAAGTTTCAGGTGGCCACATGGTTTCTAGCTTACACAAATTTGTTTTGAAATTCTAACTATGCTTCCAAGGCTTCTCAAAAATCTGAAGTGCTCAGTATGATATATTGCAGCACATGTATCTGCAAATAAAAATATTCCTACCTATTTTCCTTACTCCTTAGCTGCTACATCTTTCTTGTCCAACTTCTTATGTATAAAGCATACAAATATCTCACTAAATGTATTTGATTGGTTAAACAAATATATTAGCCATTATTTTGTACTACTAATGCTCAGAAATTTCGGTTTTCTAACTTCAGGTAGGCACAAGACTATATGATTTGACAAAAAAAAAACATTTAAAATTCTTACTTGGCTTCAAAGGAATTGCAAAACTGAAATTCTTGGTACAAAAGAGCTTCGTCCATGTGATGTTTATATGTATGATCAAATCCTATATAATCTAAATGCTAACATAGATCTTAGTGATATGAAATCTTAAGTTTATATACTCAAGTTTGCACCAAATCTTAAGGAGCATATGTTTTCTTGAGTACATGAGAGAGTGTGTTTTTCTTTGCTATGAGAACATATCTTGCAAATAAAAAGAAAGATGGCACTTCAGGAAATTCACATGTGAGAAATGGGTTTTTCCTTGAAACATGTATTGTGAACAAAAGTGGCTTTTATTATATTTTTGTCCAAGTGTGCTTATGTTTTAAACTCGAGAATTTACAAAAAAAAACCTTTGTAAAAATGAACAAGGTAGGCGCAAAAGAAATGGCATTTCAAACTTGCTACACACACATGTTTAAATGAGTTTATACAAATGCTATTATACATGCACATGTTCAATGAATTTATGCAAATGCTACACAAAGCTCGACATGTTTGATTTGTTTAAAGTGTGGGGTTTAAATCGTATTTGCAAATACATACTTACGATCACAATTTGTGTTAGTGATATAAGTTAAGAACCGGGCCATTACAATCTACCCACTTATAAAAATTTCGTCCTTGAAATTTGTAAATTTTAATTAGAGTTATCGACTTATTTATAAATAATTAACACACATCAGAAATTTTACTGTTTATCACAGTTATTTCCATAACAAAAATTTCTGTTACTACAATTGGAAATCATTTCCATCCCTGCGTTACTATTCTTCAACATCCATTAGTCCCTAACCGCAATTTGGTAAGCGAACAACCCTCTAAATATCAACCCCGAAGACCGAAATCAACATCAGATCGATACCTAGAAAATTATTCAACTCAACCAATCTCCATTTAGGTTCTAAATTCTTAGCTCCATATCTTAAATCCTCATCAACTTATATTACTTCCAAATATCCTTGATTTTATTTTGAAAATTGATCCCAAGTCTTATTCACTTCATTGATTTGAATCAATCTTGTTCAAGCATATGAATCTGTCCTAAATTCTTTTTAAAACTTGAATCCATATTCAACTCATCATTCAATTCACTTAAATCCGTTAAGTATTATCAACAGTCTCCATAATTATCTACATTTCGGGACTCACAACTATGATTTTATTTCATGAATCGACCAGTTCACTTTCCCTGAGTTCATATCCAATTAATACTTAAGTCTAGACTTAATTACATGAAATCCTAATTTTAATTCAATTTATAATTCTAACTTGATTTCTTGTATCAATATGATTAGATATTATTCTAATTTAATTCAACCATATTTAATTTATCCTAAGGCCGCCCCTAGTTAATTAACTCCTTTTATTTAAAAAGAGTAAGGTACCTTCCAGAACTTCTTCCATATTCACATTCTCAGAAGTTGAAGGCTTATCCATAAAGGCATAGACTTTTGGTTGTGTTTCCTTCTTTATAATAGGACAATCTTTCATCAAATACCTGGGCTGATGACACTTATAGCATAAAATCTGCTTGACAATAGCATTACCCGATTCCTGTGGTTTTTGTTGAGGTTCCTCTGGCTTCTCTGCAGCTGGCTTCGTACAAAATCTAGCTATGTGTATTTTCTCCTTACAGTTGTGGCATTTTGTATCTTTGAATTGCTCCTCGGATTTCTCCCCAATTTTTGGTGTTCCCTTGTTGTTCCAATTTGGGTTAAATTTCCTTTTATTATAATTCTCACCACTGGGTTCTCCTGCCTATGCCTTTGTAACTGGCTTCTTTCCTTCAAGTGCCTCATAATGAACTGCCATATCTACTAGATCAACAAATGGAATCTTGAGATTCCCAATCATTTGAACTTGCAAGCTATCCTTCAATCCTGCTATAAACATCTCATTCTTCTTGAGTGGGGTGTGGATTAGTTCAGGCCCGAAACATGAAAGTGCATTGAACTTATTTTCATATTCGGATATTTTCATGTTCCCTTGTTTGAGATCGATAAAATCCCGATACATCCTAGTTTTGCTAGTGGCAGGAAGAAATTGTACTTCGAATGCCTCTTTGAATTTGTCCCATATAATATCTTCTTCTGGAAGGTTCGCAGTTTAAGCGTCCCACCAGATTGCAACAGCTTCTTGGAGTTGCCATGATGCTAAGAGACGTTTCTGCTCATCATTCAATTTTAGTCCTTTGAAAATTCTCTCACAGGACCTCAACCATGCTTGGACTTCGATGAAAGATTCAGTCCCTTTGAAATCTTTTCCTCCCGGAGTGGTATATTCCTTACAGATAGTTGCAAAGCTTTTATCCTGCTGGAATGGCGTAACTTCCTCCACAATTCCTTCTTGATCTTGGGAGGCAGTATTACGACCATTAGTAGTGGTAGTCCCACTAGCGTGACCACTTCATCCATGGTTACTCATTCTAATCACCTGAATATAACAGGTTGACAATCAAGACTTGATTGGATATAACTAACTTAGCTATATCATTCAAGTTGATCTAAATTTATTTTTATTTTAAATTTTAATAAAAATATGCTCTCTCACACTCACCTAAAGCCAATGTAATCAGTAACCTAAGCTCTGATACCAACTGTAACGACCCAACTTTCGAACACATCGGAAGTCGTGTCATTGTATAAGAATAAGAATAGATAGAAGATAGAACTAAAGAAAACATCATAATCTCACAGCGGAATTTAAACAAAAGATGATATTACATAATATTGTACATCAGAACACAGTACATCAGAGCATATTCGGTCTAAGGATACATGACATTTCACAGCACAACTTTAATTATACATAACGTCATACATAACCAACTTGCAGACTTTAATTATACATAGATATGATAGGTAGACCAGCACACAGAAAGTTTCCATCCAGCTTTCCAAGTTAAATCATGACCTGATTCACTTGTCTACTCATAACAAGTGTTATAGTACCCAAGAGTTTAAGGGAAAACACAGAAAAATAAACTCTGGGTCAGTCAGGGGACTGGTATGTAAACAGTTCAAAACAGATTAAGATTTTTAAAATATCTCATAAGACCACGCCGTGAATACGGAACGGGTTTTTACCCTATGAGAGCAAAACACTTTGTATACTTAAATCAGAATATTATTATAGTGTCTAGGGTTTTTTCACAAATAATTACGAATCTAGAAGAATGCTTACGTCTCACATTCCCTGTTATAGTATACAAAAAATAACCGCTTGGCGCGTATGGATAATGGATTTCTGACTTCGACAAGGTACGGGAACACCTTCTGATAGTGCATCTCTCGAGGCGAATACACTTAGGTTCAACAAGAACGTCTTGCAACCCGGCCCACACATGACCGACCGCTCATTTCTCTTGAGTGAATTGAATATATATCACCAATGGTTGTGTATGACAACAATTTCCTGAATGGGACAGAATTGATAGAGTAAGAATAAAAGGAATTTCTCTAGATAGGTGATGCTACACCCTAATGGGAGCTACCCACATAGCTATGCTGCCTGCCCGATTTTTTTGATTTCCTGGTTGTGAGGCCTGAGGCTAGACTTACTCTTTTATCATCACTGTTTATTTCCTTTGAATGCCACATCGTCAAAACTCGCCAATCACTAATTGACTTCCCCAAAAATATATTATAGGTATACAACGAGAGAAACGAATTCCTCTGCCGCCATATAAATAGGTTTGAAGAGATCAACGTACATGATCAGTTAGAATTACTTTGTCAGACATTCGTCCATACAAGTTGTCCTGGAATTGGAAAAACCGAAGGCACTATTCAAGAATAGCCCTTGTATATCTCCGTCTTCTATTATCTTTGATAATCCTGCCTAGCGACGTAAAAACTGGATCGAAGTGGAATAAAAATCCGAACTCTTCGAAACGATCAACGTCAATATTTTTAGGGACAAGTGATATTTAATAGAACCGATTATCTTATATTCAAAAGTGAATCCCAGTATTTACTTATGTAAGTTTGAAATCATTTTAAACGGTTATTGATCTAATTCGATTGCAAATAAACACAAATGTTTATTAAAAATAATTCCATTATGAATTTACAGTTTACAACCTTTCAATAGTTGCGGTACAATTCAATATATTAATTTCATCAACTACCCGTTAAAATGATTTGAATACTCATTCGTTAAATATTATTTAAATTATCTAAAGAAATGATTTAATTTATAACAACATTTATTTCATCTTAAAATATATGAGTGTATAGCATTTTCTTCACATTGGTTTGGTTTCCTACAGGTACCTACAAGTGGTGTTTACTGATCATAAAAAAAAGGTTTATTCATTTAAACATATTTTGAAGTCCAACAAGGCTTGCGTCCTTTAGAAAAACGGCACATACAAGAACTTTGATCATACTCTTATTACGTTAATTAAATGATGGCCCAACTTCCCAACGATCGTTCATATGACCCACACCCCTCTTTACTTGCGGCGCCATGTGGCGTTAATACAACATGAAAACGAAACACTCTCTTCAGGAAAATGAACGAGACCTGCTACTCCCATTTTCACTTTATTTTTGTTTCCACTGCCGATGGTTTTCTCCCCTACAGATGGTTATACATCTGAAGCTTCCTTCCCTCAGTAGTCGACCACCCCTCTGCCACTCAGACCTTCAGCTCCGGTGATCCGCCTCCCATGTCCGCCCAGGTTCATGTAACCCCTTGGAACAATTGACATGAACCTTTTAGTCTTTGCCACTGTGATGTTCCTTCCTTCCACCACTTCCAACTCCGGTGGTCACTCCTATATCCTTTCGCATCCCAGCACTTCGCAGTCCGTCGAGTTCTCCACTGCTCCAGTGTTTTTCAGACCAACTCCACAAGGATTCTCCTTTATTTTGCAATATTTTGTTTAAGTACATTTCATTATCAGTATAGACACAGTGCCGTGCACAACTCAGCGTTCACGTACACACACATGTCAGTCCATACTCGGTGCCGGCAACCTTGAACACACTAAGACCACTCGAACGCCTCCAAACGGCTTCCGCTCACTTGATCAGAAATGTTCTATGTCGCCGGACCCAAAACCTTGCTGATCAAAACATGGCTTGTAGCCATTTCAGTCATCGACTGAGCATCTCAAATTCCTGACACCCTGACCATTCGACTCGCAACACTTTATTTCCTAACACATAGTAAAACACCACTCAATACTAATCGACACTATCCAAAAACCTTTTGTCTCCGGACAAACATATACGCAGTCAAATAGCTATCTCCATTCTTACTTTTCTATGATAAAATGTTCAACTAGTGCTTAATTTAATTTACTTGAACATATATGTACTCTTATCTAATGATCTGAACCACTAATGTTTTATAAACCACATCCCTGGTTTAACTAAAATTAGAACTAAAACAAGCTTTCCATAAATAACAGAGCATATGATTTTATAATATTAGAGGGTAACAGGTATGCCAACACTACCAACTTAGTTAAGCAGGATCCCATTGTTCATTCCAACATAAAAGGTTCTAATCGAATTTAACCCACTCAGGCAGTTCATGAAAATATAGAATCATATCTTATCCAATGTGAATCTAACCGCCAGTCATGTGTTCAATGGGTAAAACAGAGGGTATGCTTAATAGTGTATATAATGATAGTATAACCGGGTATAATTCTTGCTAGTATTCAGTTTAGCAAGGTCTATTAGTTTGACAAATAAACATGATTTCCAGAACAAGGTTCCAATCATCCACTTGTATAAATATCAAAGAACTCGCATGTGAAATGTAGTAATAACATGTGTGTTTACTCACACTGTCATGGTTTATATGCATTCCGGTTTTATACACAAATTATCACTATATGTTTTGTATTCTCTGTTTTGCGACAGGAAGATTCAATCAAACTAATACTATCATTCCGAAATGTGGATAAATCGGTATACATCGCATAAGTAAGCAAATGGAGGAGAGTTTACTCACTTGTTCACCGCCTGCTCTCTGCTTTGGCTTCTCCTACTACAAATCTGGCTCGAATTGTTTATGATGAGGGAATGTATGTGTATGTGCTCTTATTTATAGGTGAATTAAAATCTTAAACTAATAGGTTCATTAAATAAGTGAATTGAAAAGGAACTATAGGCAGAATGGTCTTCAATCCTGCTTGATTGAAAAGGGTTTTAGTAGTTATAAGATGGGAAAATCCTATTTTCCTACTTGCTGAATTGCTGTAGAATAGCTACGGTATGCAAGTTGGCACTTGATTTGGTATAAATTATTCAAAAGGATGAAATCTTTGCTGATTGAAAAGGGAAAAATATGGACTTGCTACTAGCTGTGTATGATGTGAAAATGCTATTTTCTCTTTTTCCGAAATGTTTCAGTTCTACAAGAATATGCAAATGGTACTATTTTGTATAGAAATGGCGGCTCTAGTAATCTCAAAATAAATATGTTGTGTACACATTGTTGTCATGTTGTGTCAACAAATCTCGCTTGCTTCCTGTTTTAGATCAGTGAAAAGAAATGGAAAAAACCTCTTAGCTTATGCTAGACTATTTTCTATCCTTACAGCTAATAGTTTCAGGTGGCCACATGGTTTCTTGCTTACACAAATTTGTTTTAAAATTCTAACTATGCTTCCAAGGTTTCTCAAAAATCTGAAGTGCTCAGTATGATATATTGCGGCACATGTATCTGCAAATCAAAATATTCCTACCTATTTTCCCTACTCCTTAGCTGCTACATCTTTCTTGTCCAGCTTCTTATGTATAAAGCATACAAATATCTCACTAAATGTATTTGATTGGTTAAACAAATATAGTAGCCATTATTTTATACTACTAATGCTCAGAAATTTCGGTTTTCTAACTTCAGGTAGGCACATTACTATATGATTTGACAAAAAAAAAACATTTAAAATTCTTACTTGGCTTCAAAGGAATTGCAAAACTGAAAATCTTGGTACAAAAGAGCTTCGGCCATGTGATGTTTATATGTATGATCAAATCCTATATAATCTAAATGCTAACATAAATCCTAGTGATATGAAATCTTAAGTTTATATACTCAAGTTTGCACAAAATCTTAAGGAGCATATGTTTTCTTGAGTACATGTGAGAGTGGGTTTTTCTTTGCTATGTGAACATATCTTGCAAATAAAAAGAAAGATGGCACTTCAGAAATTTCACATGTGAGAAATGGATTTTTCCTTGAAACTTGTATTGTGAACACAAGTGGCTTTTAGTATATTTTTTTCCAAGTGTGCTTATGTTTTAAACTCGATAATTTACAAAAAAAAACCCTTTGTAAAAATGAACAAGGTAGGCGCAAAAGAAATGGCATTTCAAACTTGCTACACACACATGTTTAAATGAGTTTATACAAATGCTATTATACATGCACATGTTCAATGAATTTATGCAAATGCTACACAAAGCTCGACATGTTTGATTTGTTTAAAGTGTGGGGTTTAAATCGTATTTGCAAATACATACTTACGATCACAATTTGTGTTAGTGATATAAGTTAAGAACCGGGCCATTACAATCTACCCCCTTATAAAAATTTCGTCCTTGAAATTTGTAAATTTTAATTAGAGTTATCGACTTATTTATAAATAATTAACACACATCAGAAATTTTACTGTTTATCACAGTTATTTCCATAACAAAAATTTCTGTTACTACAATTGGAAATCATTTCCATCCCTGCGTTACTATTCTTCAACATCCATTAGTCCCTAACCGTAAATTGGTAAGCGAACAACCCTCTAAATATCAACCTCGAAGACCGAAATCAACATCAGATCGATACCTAGAAAATTATTCAACTCAACCAATCTCCAGTTAGGTTCTAAATTCTTAGCTCCATTTCTTAAATCCTCATCAACTTATATTACTTCCAAATATCTTTGATTTTATTTGGAAAATAGATCCTAAGTCTTATTCACTTCATTGATTTGAATCAATCTTGTTCAAGCATATGAATCTGTCCTAAATTCTTTTTTTAAACTTGAATCCATATTCAACTCATCAGTCAATTCACTTAACTCCGTTAAGTATTATCAACAGTCTCCATTAACTTAGTTAATTATCTCCATTACGGGACTCACAAATATGATTTTATTTCATGAATCGACCAGTTCACTTTCCCTGAGTTCATATCCAATTAATACTTAAGTCTAGACTTAATTACAGGAAATCCAAATTTTAATTCAATTTATAATTCTAACTTGATTTCTCGTATCAATATGATTAGATATTATTCTAATTTAATTCAACCATATTTAATTTATCCTAAGGCCGCCCCTAGTTAATTAATTCCTTTTATTTAAAAAGAGTAAGGTACCTTCCAGAACTTCTTCCATATTCACATTCTCAGAAGTTGATGGCTTATCCATTAAGGCATAGACTTTTGGTTGTGTTTCCTTCTTTATAAGCAGACAATCTTTAATCAAATGTCTGGACTGATGACACTTATAGCATAAAATCTGCTTGACAATAGCATTACCGATTCCTGTGGTTTTTGTTGAGGTTCCTCTGGCTTCTCTGCAGCTGGCTTCGTACAAAATATAGCTATGTGTCCCTTCTCCTTACAGTTGTGGAATTTTGTATCTTTGAATCGCTCCTTGGATTTCTCCCCAATTTTCGGTGTTCCCTTGTTGTTCCAATTTGGGTTAAATGTACTTTTATTAGATTTCTCACCACGGGGTTCTCCTGCCTACGCCTTTGTAACTGGCTTCTTTCCCTCAAGTGCCTCATAATGAACTGCCATATCTACTAGATCAACAAATGGAATCTTGAGATTCCCAATCATTTGAACTTGCAAGCTATCCTTCAATCCTGCTATAAACATCTCATTCTTCTTGAGAGGGGTGTTGATTAGTTCAGGCCCTAAACAAGAAAGTGCATTGAACTTATTTTCATATTCGGATATTTTCATGTTCCCTTGTTTGAGATCGATGAAATCCCGATACATCCTAGTTTTGCCAGTGGCAGGAAGAAATTGTACATCGAATGCCTCTTTGAATTTGTCCCATGTAAAATCTTCTTCAGGAACGTTCGCAGTTTGAGCGTCCCACCGGATTGCAGCAGCTTCTTGGAGTTGCCACGAAGCTAAGAGACATTTCTTCTCATTATTCAATTTTAGTCCTTTGAATATCCTCTCACAGGACCTCAACCATGCTTGGACTTCGATGAAAGATTCAGTCCCTTTGAAAGCTTTTCCTCCCAGAGTTGTATATTTCTTACAGATAGTTGCAAAGCTTTTAGACTGTTGGACCGGCGTAACTTCCTCCACAATTCCTTCTTGATCTTGGGAGGCAGTATTGCGATCATTAGTAGGGGTAGTCCCACTAACGTGACCTCTTCGTCCATGGTTACTCATTCTAATCACCTGAATGTAATAGGTTGACAATCAAGACTTGATTGGGTATAACTAACTTAGGTATATCATTCAAGTTGATCTAAATTTATTTTTATTTTAAATTTTAATAAAAATATGCTCTCTCACACTCACCCAAAGCCTAGGTAATCAGTAATGTAAGCTCTGATACCAACTGTAACGACCCCACTTTCCAACACATCGGAAGTCGTGTCGTTGTATAAGAATAAGAATAGATAGAAGATAGAACTAAAGAAAACATCATAATCTCACAGTGGAATTTTAACAAAAGATGATATTACATACTATTGTACATCATAACACAGTACATCAGAGCATATTCGGTCTAAGGATACTTGCCATTTCATAGTACAACTTTAATTATACATAACGTCGTACATAACCAACTTGCAGACTTTAATTATACATAGATATGATAGGTAGACCAGCACACAGTAAGTTTCCATCCAGCTTTCCAAGTTAAATCATGACCTGATTCACTTGTCTACTCATATAAAGTGTTATGAGTACCCAAGAGTTTAAGGGAAAACACAGAAAAATAAACTCTGGGTCAGTCAGGGGGATGGTATGAGTAAACAGTTTAAAACAGATTAAAGAATTTAAAAATATCTCATAAGACCACGCCGTGAATATGGAACGAGTTTTTAACCTATGAGAGCAAAACACTTTGTATACTTGAACCAGAATATTATTATAGTGTCTAGGGTTTTTTTACAAATAATTACGAATCTAGAAGAATGCTTACATCTCACATTCTCTGTTATAGTATACAAATAAAAACCGCTTGGCGCGTATGGATAATGGATTTCCGACTTCGACAAGGTATGGGAACACCTTCCGATAGTGCATCTCTAGAGGCGAATACACTTTGGTTCAACAAGAACTTCTTGCAACCCGGCCCACACATGACTGACCACTCATTTCTCTTGAGTGTATCGAATGTATATCACCAATGGTTGTGTATGACAACCATTTCGCGAATGGGGCAGAATCGATAGAGTCAGAACAAAAGGAATTTCTCTAGATAGGTGATGCTACACCCTAATGGGAGCTAACCACATAGCCATGCTGCCTGCCTGATTTTTGTCATTTCCTGGTTCTGAGGCCTGAGGCTAGACTTACTCTTTTATCATCACTGTTTATTTCCTTTGAATGCCACATCATCAAAACTCGCCGATCACTAATTGACTTCCCCAAAAATATATTATAGGTATATAGCGAGAGAAACAAATTCCTCTGCCACCATATGAATAAGTTTGAAGAGATCAACGTACGTGATCAGTAAGAATTACTTTGTTAGACATTCGTCCATACAAGTTGTCCTGGGGTTGGACAAACCGAAGGCACTATTCAAGAATAACCCTTGTATGTCTCTGTCTTCTATTATCTTCGATAATCCTGCCTAGCGGCGTAAAAACCGGATCGAAGTGGAATAAAAATCCGTACTCTTCGAAACGATCAACGTCAATAGTTTTAGGGACAAGTGATATTTAATAGAACTTATTATCTTATATTCAAAAGTGAATTCCAGTATTTACTTATGTAAGTTTGAAATCATTTTAAACGGTTACTGATCTAATTAGATTGCAAATAAACACAAATGTTTATTAAAAATAATTCCCTTATGAATTTACAGTTTACCACCTTCCGATAGTTGCGGTACAATTCAATATATTAATTTCATTAACTACCCCGTAAAATGATTTGAATACCCCTTCGTTAAATATTATTTAAATTATTTAAAGAAATAATTTAATTTTAAACAACATTTATTTCTTCTTAAAACATATGAGTGTACAACATTTTCTTCACATTGGTTTGGTTTCCTACAGATACCTACAAGTGGTGTTTACTGATCATCTAAAAAAGAAAGAAAGGTTATTCATTTAAACATATTTTAAAGTCCAACAAGGCTTGCGTCCTTCAGAAAAACGGCATGTACATGAACTTTGATCATAATCTTACTACATTAATTAAATGATGGCCCAACTCCCCAATGATCGTTCATAAGACCCGCACCCCTCTTTACTTGCGGCGCCGCGTGGCGTTAATGCCACATGAAAACGAAACACCTTCTCCAGGAAAATGAACGAGACCTGCTACTCCCATTTTGACTTTATTTTAGTTTCCACTACTAATAGTTTTCTCCCTACAGATGGTTATAAATCCGAAGCTTCCTTCCCTCAGTAGTCGACCGCCCCTCCGCCACTCAGACCTTCGGCTCTGGTGATCCGCCTCCCATGTCCTCCCAGGTTCATGGAACCCCTTGGTACAATTGTCGTGAATCTTCTAGTCTTTGCCACTGTGAAGTTCCTTCCTTCCACCATTTCCAACTCCGGTGGTCACTCCTATATCCGTTTGCGTCCCAGCACTTCGCAGTCTGTCGAGTTCTCCACTGCTCCAGTGTTTTTCAGACCAACTCCACAAGGATCCTCCTTTATTTTACAATGTTTTGTTTAAGTACATTTCATTATCAGTATATACACAGTGCCATGCACAACTCAATGTGCAAGTACACACAAATTTCGTGCCATACTCGGTGCTGGCAACCCTGAAGACACTGAGACCACCCGAACGCCTCCAAACGGCTTCCGCTCACTTGATCAGAAATGTTTTATGTCGCCGAACCCAAAACATTTGCTGATCAAAACATGCCTTGTAGTCATTTCAGTCATCGAATGAGCATCTCAAATTCCCGACACCCTTACCATTCGACTCGCAGCACTTTATTTCCGAACACATAGTAAAACACCACTCAATACTTATCGACACTATCGGAAAACCTTTTGTCTCTGGACAAACATATACATAGTCAGATAGCTATCTCCATTCTTACTTTTCTATGATAAAATGTTCAACTGGTGCTTAATTTGATTTACTTAAACTATATGTACTCTTATCTAATGATCTGAACCACTAAAGTTCTATAAAACACATCCCTAGTTTAACTAAAATTAGAACTAAAACAAGCATTCCATAAATAACAGAGCATATAGTTTTATAATATTAGAGGGTAACAGGTATGCCAACACTACCAACTTAGTTAGGCAGGATCCCATTGTTCATTCCAACATACAATGTTCTAATCATATTTAACCCACTCAGACGGTTCATGAAAATATAGAATCATATCTAATTCAGTGTGAATCTAACCTCCAGTCATGTGTTTAATGGGTAAAACAAAGGGTATATTTAATAGTGTATAGAATGATAGTATAACCGGGTATAATTCTTGCTAGTATTCAGTTTAATAGGGTCTATTAGTTTGACAAATATACATAATTTCCAAAACAAGGTTCCAATCATCCACATGTATAAATATCAAAGATCTCGCATGTGAAATGTAGTAATAACATGTGTGTTTACTCACACTGTCATGGTTTATATGAATTCCGGTTTTATACACAAATGATCACTATATGTTTTTTATTCTCTGTTTTGCGATAGGAAGATTCAATCAAACTAATACTATCATTCCGAAATATGGATAAATCGGTATACATCGCATAAGTAAGAAAATGGAGGAGAGTTTACTAACTTTTTCACAGCCTGGTCTCTGCTTTGGTTTCTCCTACTACAAATCAGGCTCGAATTGTTTATGACGAGGGAATGTATGTGTATGTGCTCTTATTTATAGGTGAATTAAAATCTTAAACTAATAGGTTCATTCAATTAGTGCATTTGAAAGGAACTATAGGCAGAATGGTCTTCAGTCCTGCTTGATTAAAAAGGGTTCTACTAGCTATAAAATGTGAAAATCCTATTTTCCTACTTGCTGAATTGCTGCAGAATAGCTACTGTATGTAAGTTGACACTTGATTTGGTATAAATTATTCAAAAGGATGAAATCTTTGCCGGTTGAAAAGGGAAAAATTTGGACTTGCTACTAGTTGTGTATGATGCGAAAATGCTACTTTCTCTTTTTCCAAAATTCTTCAGTTCTACAAGAACATGCAAATGGTACTATTTTGTATAGAAATGGCAGCTCTAGTAATATCAAAATAAAAGCGCTGTGTATGCTCCCTGTTTTAGATCATAGAAAAGAAATGAAAAAAACCTCTTAGCTTATGCTAGACTATTTTCTATCCTTACAGCTAATAGTTTCAGGTGGCCACATGGTTTCTTGCTTGCACAAATTTGTTTTAAAATTCTAACTATGCTTCCAAGGCTTCTCAAAAATCTGAAGTGCTTAGTATCTTATATTGCAGCACATGTATCTGCAAATCAAAATATTCCTACCTATTTTCCTTACTCCTTAGCTACTACATCTTTCTTGTCTCACTTCTTATGTATAAAGCATACAAATATCTCACTAAATGTATTTTATTGGTAAAACAAATATAGTAGTCATCATTTTGTACTACTAGTGCTCAGAAGTTTCAGTTTTCTAACTTCAGGTAGGCACATGACTATATGATTTAACAAAAAAACATTTAAAATTCTTACTTGGCTTCAAAGGAATTGCAAAACTGAAAATCTTGGTACAAAAGAGCTTCGGCCATGTGATGTTTATATGTATGATCAAATCCTATATAATCCAGATGCTAACATAGATCCTAGTGATATGAAATCTTAAATTTATATACTCAAGTTTGCACATAATCTTAAGGAGCATGTGTTTTCTTTAGTACATGAGAGAGTGGGTTTTTCTTTGCTATGAGAACATATCTTGCAAATAAAAAGAAAGATGGCACTTCAGAAAATTCACATGTGAGAAATGGGTTTTTCCTTGAAACTTGTATTGTGAACAAAAGTGGCTTTTAGTATATTTTTGTCCAAGTGTGCTTATGTTTTAAACCAGAGAATTTACAATAAATAAATAAATAAATAAACCCCTTTGTAAAAATGAACAAGGTAGGTGCAAAAGAAATGGCATTTCAAACTTGCTACACACAAATGTTTAAATGAGTTTATACAAATGCTATTATACATACAGATGTTCAATGAATTTACGCAAATGCTACACAAAGCTTGACATGTTTGATTTGTTTAAAGTGTGGGGTTTAAATCGTATTTGTAAATACGTATTTACGATCACAATTTGTATTAGTGATATAAGTTCAGAACCGGGCCATTACAAAAAAATTGAAATTTCATTATCCTATATGATGATAACCCTGACTTAGGAAACCGATGTCAATAAGTTGAGTTATCCACTACTACACTAAAAAAAACTTACCACTAGCTAAAGCTGAAATCATGGGAAAATAATGCAATGAATTTAGATAAACAGTAATCTTGCTTTGGTGAAATGCTATGCAGGTAAAGGAGAAAAAGATCTACCTTGCATTCCAGCTATCCACCTAAGAGTGAATCAACGGACGAGATTCGTACGAAGAAAGTAAGGATACTGCCCAGAGATGCAAGAAAGAGAAGTATGCTTTGTTTTTAGAATGCAGAGACAATCCTGATCAATGAAAAGGAAATCCATCAATGCTCCCGATTGAAGGAAGGCAAAGGGCATAAAGGCAACACTTCGAAGAAAAGACAAAAATATGACTTGTTAAGTCGAAAACACCCCTTCAGCGGGGGAGGGGGGATGTTACTATCAAAATCAACATTCGAAGAAAGTTGGCAGTGAAGGGGTATCATATGACTGAAAGTTGGTAGAAGGGCTTAATAGAAAGTAGGACCTGACAATGAAAAGAGAGAGAGCAGGAGGACGTAAGTTGAAAGGTCGCCACAACCGGCCTCTTCGCCAAAGTCCGTCTGACAAGACCTTCTGGTAGTATCGGCTCGACGAAAGGCTTCGTGTAAGGAACCACTCTGATCGAGAACCAAGGACGTTAGAAGCTACAGAACCGACGGACAAATCCCAAAGAGAAACCTTCAACAAATAACCTACCAAAATACCGATACACCTAAAGATGGAAATATCAGTGGCACTAACCCGAAAGAACACGAAGGCCACTCAAAACCGGCTTCCAAAGCGTCTACTACATAACTACCGAAAAGGTTACATCTGTAAAATAATAAGAGCGACACTGGAAGATACCCTCCAAGAGTACATGCTATTGCAAAGGCACTATCGGAGTGCTAGCCGGAACCCGGACTGGGATTACAAGCTAATTGTGCTAGCCTACCGAAACATGTAGTGGTTTCAACCCGGCAGCTATCAACATACACCACGGGGTCAAGACCCTCTACGTATTCACGATAAAGCCGAAAGCCTACATCCGGAAGTTCGTGCCCGCAAGCCTGCGTTCAGAAGCTGGCGTCAAGAATTCAAGTATCATAACCAAATGCTCCCAAGGAGGTCGAAGGTTAAGCACCCAAGACCAAGAATAAAACGACTGGCCAAAAGCCCAGACAGGTCCGAAAGCCATACGACGGAAGGGGCCCAGAACCATTATAAATAGGACCCCAGGGATCACATTAAGGGGGGACTTTCTCTTACTTTCTGTATCCTCAAAGCAGCTTAGAAATAACATCAATGGAGAATTCCACTCTATGACATTTGTGTATTTCCATTAAAAGCTTAATGAAAGGAGAACTTCTTAAGAAAATTGGTCTATAATGTGTACTTTTATTTCTCTAATTGCAATGGTCGCAGTTGATTATCCATTCTATAGAGAAGACCGAGTTTGCATCCATTAACACCCTCGGATGGCGATCAAACGTCAACCACTGAGTCTAGATCCGATCTGGTAATCCCCAGTGAGCCTACGACTTAGAGCCCTAGCATCCCAATTCCCCACTAAAGTCGATCAGGGAAGAGAATCAACCCATATGATTTTCCCTTAAGATTTTTCCCCGTTGATCCACTTCTGGTGTTGATGAAAAATATCATTAATAGACATCATTGGTCTATCTTTAAAATATAAAAATATATTTGATTCCGAAGGTATTGAATTGTTGGAATTTAATTTAAAAATTTCTGTATGTATACAAATATGTATTTTGATTTTAATTTTTATGAAATTTAATTACATCTTTGGAAATTTAATCTATAAGTAAATTCGGATTTAAATGTATTCATTTAAGATTTTACTTATATTTTATTTATCTATAATTTATACATTTTAATAAAATATAATAAATATTTATAAGGAAATTCCATTTTGAACTTTGGAATTAATATTAAAACTTCAATTTTTCATAATTATAGGTATTTAATAATCTTTAATAATAATTTTTGGTGTTAAAATTTTGATTTGAGAAATTTATTTGATAATTAAACTTGGAACGATGTTTGAAATTATTAAATGAATCTAGAATTTAAAGTTTTAAAACCAAATTGAAGTGACGATTTAGAGTTGGAATTCTAGATGTCAATTAATTGTAATTTATACCAGTTGAATTTAAGATTCATTGAAATTGAATTTGAAACCTAATTCAAATGATAAAGTGAATTTTTGAAATGTGGAAATTTGGTTTAGATTGGATAATTAAATTTAAATTGTTTTAGATTATTATTTATATCGAATACTTTACTTAAACTAAAATTTTCTAACTAGTTATTATCATCTATTATTTTTAAAACTAATTAATTTCAATTAATTTAGTTAGCAAAATTTCATACGCATTTTAATTAACTATTAAATATATTATTATTTTTAATAAAAATTCTTTAATAAAACGATTTATATCAAATTTAAATCCATATATAGCTTTTGAATATTCCAAATTTATACTATTTTAAAATGTATTTTACTATTTTAAATATAGTTCATTCCCAATTTTAGCTACTATACCCGAATTGTTTTATGATTACGTTTCAATCAAATACGATATTTGTCATTTATGAACCAAAAATCAAATTTTAAATTTGAAAATAAACCATTGAGAATATGTGATTTGAAAATTTGAAGTGGATGCAATACTTGATTGTTTAAGTAAATGATTATTAAGAAATCAAGACTTAAAGTTAAATTGACTTATGACACATGAATATGATTTTAAATTTAATGACCATGGTACGAAATAAGCATAAGAGACCGGAATCAATTATTGTTAGATTCTCTGCCAATATAAGAAAACTTTTTAACAACTATGTACGTGGTGGAGAATTCAGAATGAAGTGGGTTATTTAGACGAATGCTACTGGAATGAAGTAAGAGAAGGATAATGGATAGCCTTCACTTTCCGGTCACAATTAAAATGACTAAAATAGGAGCTACATAGAGACCAAAGGGGTCGTTTTCCTTCTCTAGCATAATTTTTCGAAACTATTCTATTACTTTAGTGATTTTATTTGGTGCACACCTTTGATTTTCGGAGTGTGTCTTAAGGTGGGCGGTAGCTGCGGTTATGAGTTACCACTAGTCCGGTTCGGCAAACGGTGGAATCCCACCCTAAGGTATCACCTTGAGTGCCTTGTCATATTTATCCTAATCACACCCACTACCAGTTTAGTTTGTACCATACTTATGGAGTGCTCCCTGAGTATCCCGTTGGTATGAAGGGGCTTGCAATACTTTATAGATTATGGGAACATATAAATGGTGTAAGGGTAATATGGTAATCCCGCATATGCTATTTTGATACATTAATATATACATCACTATAACAATGTATTATATTTTATGTATCTAGTTCCACGGATCCTTCGAAGATGGAAACCCTAAAACCCCATGAGTTATTTCCTGTGAAGATGGAAACCCTAAACACCCCATGAGTTATTTTTTCATTTCATTTAGGCATTACACTTGAGCTGATTCACTTATACGAAAATGTAAATCCTGACTCGAGTATTTTTGTTTTACTTGGACACTCGGTTTAGACCAAGTATTATAGCTTTGAGAACAAATCTTTCAGAGCTGGTGACTGGTTTAAGACTTTATTTTTATTTATTAAATTCTATTATTGTCTCATGTATTAGTGAAATATTATGTATTAAACTTCCACTGTATTTGAAATGTAAACTCTAATGTAGTTTATTATTTATTCCGCCGTGAGATATTGTATTATCTGTGTTCATGATTCTAAAATTGATTTATTTACTATGTATTAAAGGTAATACCAAATTTTTGTAACTACTATTTTGAACAATTCAAGTCTGACATGTTAGGATTATTGCCAATTCTAATCGTTTGAAATGGTGGGTCATTAAATCTAATAAAAAGTTGGTGAGTTTATGTTTTCGTTCCAACTATTAATAAAAATATATTAGAATATTTGGGAGTTTCATGGGAAGATCAAAAATTTGAGTTTCTATTTCAACTATTAAAAAGGATTTATTAATAGTTGGCTCGGAAGTAGAATCTCTTGTTCGACCGAGAAATTTTCAAGTTGCTTTTTGGTGTATATAGTTTAAGTATTTTTGTCATTTCATGTATGACCATCTAGAAAAAGTTGGCAAAATCCTACTCGACGACAAATGTTATACTATTTTAGGCTAGACTAAAAACATTCAAACTAAGGTTTAACATGAATATTCCAACGAATCTAAATTATTCAGCATATCTTTACTAATAATTGGAATATTTTTAATATCACATTTTTGTATTAGCGTAAAATAAAAAACACCCTTTAAAATATATTATCAAGTCTAATATCCTATAAAAGTAGAATCTAACACATTAATTTACTTTACCAATTCGATACGCTTGTCTTTGTATTTTATTTAATCTTGATATCGCTTGAAAATAAAATCTGACAAATAAATTTTCTTTCCAGATTAAAAACGACTATACATAAATATTACCAAATCTTTTTTTTTTTGCAAGGCCGACTGGGTTGAGTGGGCCCCTACCACTTTATTAATGTACCGGAGGAAGAAACAAAAAATTACAACACACAAAAGACGACGTAGTAACACAGTTCATTAACACGAGAAGACAACACAAAACACATATTTACTTTTAGGGTCACAGCCTCAGGTCAACCTCTGCATGATGCTCGGGTCAAAAGTGAAATTTAGAAACTTTAACCCATTCTTTACGTTGGCTTTGATACAAGTTTGCAGATAATCATTGCTTTTGGTTTCAGTTGGATTGAATATCCTAGTGTTCCTCTCCCGCCATATTGAGCTGACAAATTTCTTTAGGGTATAACATTGAATTCTGCCTCTACTTAACTTCTTACTTGTCATCTTTTCAAGATTTTTCCATTTTGTGTCATTATCCTGTATCACTCCACTGGATGTTGCCGATTTCTTCACTTCATTCCATAAGTTGTACATAGTGTTACACTCAAAGAATAGGTGTTCAGTGCTTTCTTGTTGCATCTCACACATTACACAATTTTGCTCAACCTGCATACCACGTTGTATTAATTTATCATTAGTTAGCAAGGCTTTGTATAGTACTTTCCAGAGCATCATGTCCTCTTTAGCGCAATTATCCCGGCACCATACTTTCTTGTTCCATGTACATTTTTGCAAGTTGTTATGACCCGATAACTCACAATACGTATAACTAATCTGAAACGGTTTTTAATCTTTTCCCCACTGTGTAATACGTTCACTTCTGTCGTTGACCTTGATTTGCCGTGCTCCATTCGTACATTTCCCCAAATATTACCAAATCTTAATATTACGTAAAAATAAAATTTTAAAAATAAGATATATTTTTTATTAATTAATAATCATTACTAAAATTGAAATCTAAAAAGAAAAAGCACATGATTTCAGTGCTCGCATGTATACAAACACACACATATATAGATATATAACTCATTTTCGTTTAAATGCGCCGAATTCATAAAATTAAGAGAAATTACTCATGCGCGAAGCGCATGCTGTGAAGCTTATAATCCATAACTCATGTGGTGTTTTTAAAATGCATTTGATGGATTTCAAAATTTTATATGAGGTTCTTTGCTTTTACAAATTACGTAATCAATCTTTTGGTGGTGCTTTTGAAACACACTTAGTGTGCGCCTAGTTTATCTTAATTTAAGATTTTATGTACCTTTCAAATCAATAGCAAGCAATAGTTGTGCTTTTGAAACACGCTTGTTGGATGTATGATTTATTGAGTTTAAGTTTGTTAAATCTTTTCAAATTCATAATTAGCATTGGTGGTTAAGACTCACTTGATGAATTTGATCAATTTATTTGAGGTTGTACCTTATTACTACAATATAATTCATAACAAACATTGGTGATGATTTTGAAATGTGTTTGCTGGAGTATTTTTATATATCTTTAAAGTCAATTTTTTGGTTAGTGGCACTATAGTAGAACAGTTGATGGACTTATCAACTTGGATATGAATATAGTCTCACTATATGGAAAATGTGCATATGTTAGAATTCTAGACCCTAGCCGACCAAAGTTAGGTTAGCAGGTACTTAAATGTGCTTTCATGGATTATCAAGTAATAGTATAACTTATAAATTCCTAATTCAAGGCTTCTCAGATGTTATAGAACTTGTAGACAAAAAAATATTTTGAAAATCAGAAAGTTGAGATTACTTTGAGATCATTCAGTGTAGAACCTAATACAGCTAATGTTATCAATGCTGATGAGTACCAGATGCCAAATACAAGTACTGAACAAAGAAGAAGTAAAATAGAAAGAATAAATAAGGACTAGGGTCATTACTTCATAACATACCTTAGAGAAGGCAGTAAGGACAAAGTCCTTAATGTGACTAAATATATAATGAACTTCAAATGACGATCCTAAAACTTATTTTGAGGTCGTGAGTTTTAGATACTCTATTTCTTGGAAAGAAGCTATCAATAATGAAATGAATTCTATATTGTTAAACCAAACTTGGATTTTAACTGATTTACCACTTTATGATAAGCCTATATGATGTAAACGAATGTTCAAGCAAAAGTTGAATACAAATGGAACCACTGATAAGTTTAAAGACATATTAGTTACTCAGGGATATAATCAAAGGCAAAAAGAGGATTATTTTTATACATTTTCTCTGATTGCATACATATTGTATACGCTGTTTAATATCACTTGCATCAATTCATAACTAGTCATAAATCAAATGAACGTAAAGACCGCATTTCTAAATGGAAATTAGAAGAAAAGATATAAAGGTTTCAAAACCCCAGGCCAAAAAAGAAAGTATGTAGATTAGTGAAGTTTCTTTATGGCCTTGAAGCAAGTTCCTATGCAATGTCATGTGAATTTTGATAAACTAGGATTGTCATATGATTTATTATTATTGATGCTAATATATATATATTTGTAGCACAACGGATAAGACCATTTGTGTTATAGTATGTTTGTATGTTGATGACATGTTAATATTTGGTTCTAATATAACTTGTACGAATGAAACTAAGACGTTTTGTTCTTCTAAGTTTGATATGAAAGGTCTGGGAGAAAAAGTTGTGATTTTAGGAATTAAAATCATTAAGAAAGAGGGGGAGCTATTACTAACCCAATCTCATTATATTCAGAGGCTGCTCAAATAGTATGGTCATTATAATGACAAACCAACTCCAACTCCATTAATCCTAGTATTAAATTAGAAAAGAATACTGGATGTACCATTTCTTAACCTGAGTACTACAGCTTTAGTGGAAGATTATATATGCTATGAATTGCACTAGCCCAACATTGCACATGCTATAAGTACCTTGTGTCGAACGTTGGAAAGTTATTTCTAGAATTTTATCTTGTGAAACCATTAACTATAGTTTATCTTATAAAGGATATCCTAGTGTAATAGAAGGACATAGTGATGCAACCTAGAGCAATGTAGAATCCAAGTCTACGACTAAATGGATCGTTACATTAGGAGGTGTCACTATGTCCTAGAATTCCAAGAAGCAAATCTGCATATCATATTCAACAACATTTCCAGAGATGATTGCATTAGTAGATGCATGAAGGAAGCATAATGGCTTAGGACTTCATTAATAGAAATTCCACTATGGAAGAAGACATCCCCTAAAGTCTTGATTAACCATGATAACCAGGCTATGCTATATAATATTTCTTATAAGACATATTATGGGAAGTATCAACATGTGAGTTTAAGACGTTAAATGGTACGATAATTACTCAAAATTAGGGTAATAACTATTGATTATATAAAAACAATGAAAATTTTGGCCGACCCGCTTACCAAGAGTCTTCTAAAGGTAATAGATTCTATAAAATCGAAGGAAATAAAACTAAGGTCTATGAATGAAGGTTGACCATCCTTAACAGAAACCCAACTTATGTTTTGAAAAAGATAAACAAAGTTCAACGGGTATCAACAAGTTAAGAGAATGAGTATGGAACCCTAAATCAAGAACTGTCATAATATTTGATGTTGGATTATGCAAGAACACAGGATGGACTAATATCATCAATAAGTCTATGTACCTAAAAAAAGTGTATCACAAAACATCTTAAGAGGCTTTCCTGTATCAATATGGAAATCAGGCCATTTCCTAAAAATGTATGACGACTTTCTGAAGTTGACTCTTGAACCCAGATTTTAAAGCATATGGTCATTTACATGCTAAGCAATGCAGAACATTTTACTTAAGAAAATCAACATGTGTGATTGTTCCAGTTTCATTATAGGGGATACTTGATTCAAGATTATTTGCTATGAAATCTTGATAATTCGTTGAATGGTTTACACTAAGTAAAGGTTCAAATACAAAATGTACCTTTTATTTATGATTTTCGCAATAATGCAATTTTTGATCTTCAAACTACATTCGGCTTGATCCCACTTGTGTATGTTGGCAACCACTCAAGTGGTGTTTTTAAATTATTCAGTCTTGAAAATAAAGTGTAACAACCTGGAATTTTAGTACAATTTTTTTTATTTAAGCTATTTTAATGAACTTTGGTTATTTAAAATGATTTATTTTAAATAATAACGAATAAAATTTATTTTAATCGAAGTTAGAACTTAAAATTTTATATTAATTATATTATGAGCCTGAAATGGCACGGTAGCTTGAAATTTCAATATTAAAATTCAAATAAATATATAAAATTCATTATAATTCAGAATTGGATGAAACAAGAAACGCTAGGATCGTGTTGACAATATCTTTCAATGAATATATGAAATTGAGATTTCACTTTATCAATTGTAAGTTATGACAAAATTAAAATTTCAGAAAAACGCTATGGAATTTATATGGTCCAGAGAGCTACTTTTTGCATACAAATGAATTTGGACTCGAAACCACTTCCATTGAGTTCAAAATGACGTTTCTGAATTCGAAAAGTGTACACACTGATACATTTCGAGATTCGGAATTTATTTATATAAATATATATTTTTAATATAATATATATACGCCTTAAAATGGGAAATTTTGCAAACGACCTCCAAATTCAATTCTATTTTTATCTGGATTCGTTTCATCAAATAATGGTAAGATTCCAAATTTCATGATTTTTAGAATCAATATGTGATCGTAATTGATTTTACAGTGTAAGAACAGTAAATATTCTGACTTTAAAAATTCACTATTTGTGCATACAGACTCGGAATTCGACAAGACCAGTTTCGTTGGATCCGTAATGTCAAAGAATGGTTGCATGACAATTTTCATTGAAAATGGAATCCGTAATTGACCGCACGGATTTTTAAACTATGAAAATAGACCAAAATTGAGAGAAATTAAATACGTAAGGGGTTAAAAGGAATATAATTAAATAAATTAAACATTAAAGGGGGCTAAAAGAAAATTCTCTTCAACTACAAAATATCCTAAACTCCTCCCTAACCCTAACACAAACCTAATTTTTCTCCTTCTTCTCTTCAATGGCAGCAACCTTTCTTCCTCCTTTTCTAATTCATTATTTCCTTCCTCCCCTTTTCAAAACCCAACTAATGGCCTCCTCCTCCCATTTCACCGCTGCCGTCGCCTCTCCTCCCTCCTCCAGCTGCCGATCAGCCCTCCTCCTCTTCTCCTTCCTTCTCTTTTTTCCTCCTCCTCCTCTTCTCCTTCCTTCTCTCTTTCTTATTTCCACCTCCAGTGAGGCCTGCTGCCGCCTTAGCACCACCCGTCTCCGGTTGTGGGCCCCGCTACATCAGAAATCCCCTTTTTCACAAAATTCCCTATTTGCAAATAACCCCATGTCCTTTATTCCTAAATAACTTCCAAACCGCGCATTTTTGGCCTAAACTCCTCAAGGCCAAAGTTGTAATTCACAATTTTCTCTTTGATTTGAGTATATGAAAGTCGAATTTGGAGTTTTGAGCTGCTCGGAAAATGCGTATTACGACAGTAGACCTATTGTGAAGATTCACGATTTTCGGCGAATCCACGCACTTTTGGAAGAAAGTCCACTTGGAAAAAGTTGTCTGAAATGTGTTTGTGCTAGAAAAAGAGTTTGGTGAAGATTGGAGTTCATTTGCAGAAGTTAGAACCAAAATAGTGAAACCGAGTGCGAAAAGCGACAAAATGGCGAGCGCGACGAAAATCAAAGATTGACAGAGTGAGAAAGTAAAATAGAGACACAGAATTTATAGTGGTTCGGCAAAGAAAAGCCTACGTCCACTTGTTAATCACTATTCTCAATAATATTGTTGCAGTTACAATGAGATATTCACTCAATTTCTCTCACAACTCACATACATTCACTCAATTGTCTAAAAACAAATGTTGAAAGACAATTTGGATTATCCGGGAGTGCTGGAATTCGAGTTATGAAAGTGGTTGAACTCTCAAAGTGCCAAAAAGATCCTTTTCTTTGTCTCCAGAAAGGGTATTTATAGGTGAAAATTCGCTCAGAACCCGATCCGGATCGGAGCCACGTGTCATCCATCCCATTAGCCTCGGGTTCGGATGGATTTCTGTGTTGACAACGCATCAGAGCAGTGGACGTTGTGGGTAGGAACTGGTCATAGCCGCTCCGAATAACCAGGCGATCATGCAAGAGAATGACGTGGAAGATGGGTTCGGATCGGAAGAGTGTACAGAAGGGGTTCGGATCGAGGTATCCGATCCGATCCGGTTTTGTCCCAAGGCTAAGTCTTCGTTCTCTTTCACTCCGTTTCGATCTGTCTTTGTAGCAGGTAGCTCTCTGATCCAACTGGAAGTAGGTTGCTCTCCGATCCGAACAGCCGTGCCTCTCTGATTCCAACAGCAATAGTTCACCGATCCGAACAGCAAACTTTATCTGATCCGAACCGCTACATCGCTTCGATCCGACCCGCTTCAGTGCTTTCCAGGTTCTTCAATGTTTCACATCTTGACTTTGTGTTGCCTAGTTCACAAAGTGGGCTAACATTTTGCTCCCTCAAAGGATGCTTCTGTTGGAGACGGAGCATGCTTTGACTATCATTGCACAGCGCTCTTCGAGATAATTTTTCTTTTGATTTTCCTTGTGTTTTCATCTTCTTCTTCAAATTTCAATTTAATTCGTTGCTGAGCTAAAGAATTCGGTTCGGATTCCGATCCGAACAGACGCCTTCTTCTTTCTATTTTTCATTGGACTATTGGGCCAAACTTTGCTTCTGGACCATCGATCCGATCCGAATAGGGGCTCTGCTACTGGACTGTCGGTCCGATCCGAATGGGGAGACGAATGGTCGCTATATTTCTCTATATAAACCGAGTCTTCTTCCTTCTCTAATTTCTTTTTATTGTTTTACCGCTCCCCAAGCTTTGCAAAACGAAAAACCCTAACTTCTGACGCATCGAAATTCCTTTTAATTCCCGAAGTAATTACATCGGTAGGTTACAAAACTTTAGATAATTCCTTCTTTAATTGCTCTCGATTCGGATTCGTAGATGATTAGGACGATTTGAGTATGAAAATTGGATGACCTCGACACCGTGACCCCCCCTCGCCATCGTCGTTAGTATCCTCGTCGCCATCTCGAGGTTGTAACGGAGGGGATTAGAATCAGTTGTTGCATGTGCCAGCGCATAAATGCTTGGCTTTGGTTTGGGTGGGTTACACGAGACTGGCTTTGGCGTTGGCTAGGGAGGAAAGAGGATGGAGGAGAAGAAGAAGATAGTAGGGAATCGGTTCGGTTCGGAGGGATATGGAAGGTGAAAAAATAAGGGAAAAAGGAAGGAAGTTCAGGAAGTCGGACCGGGTCGGGGCAAGTAAAGAAAGGAAAAAGAAAAGAAATCCAGGAGATCGGATCGGGTCTGAGCAAGTATTTAAAGAAGGGGGAAGGGAGCTTACCTAACCGGATCGGGTCGGACCGTAAGATAAAAGGAGGAGAAGTATGACTATGTGATCCGATCCGAACCGTCAGGGGACTCTACCTCCGAACCGATCCGATTTTGATTTCTGAGTTCCACAGTTTATCCGAGCCCAAGTCGAGGCCGCATCCCCGATCCGATCCCCATACACGCGCCCGAACCGAACCAAAGAGCAGTTCACCTTAATGCATAAAAACTTGTTTAACTGGCCTAATCAACTTTTGGCATAATCTTCAACCTAATGGACAATTAGGATAGTGCCTTGCGAACGTAACTGGACATCAAGAACTACTTCAACTCTTTATATTTTGCCAAACTTTTTCGTCGCACTTTTAAACATTTACTTTGCACTTTCCGCATACATTGTTTACACTTTAGTTTGCACACATGCACGGGGGGATACGGGCTAATTTTCTCTAATTTGTGCTATTGCTTCTTCAATAGTTTTATGACCATGAGACCCAGACGCTCTTCCAGACTAGCTGAGAAGAAAGAGGCCCCGGAAACCTCCAACAAAATTACTCTCGAGGACATATCTTCTCCGTCGGATCCAGAATGGAATAGTGAGGGTTCAGACTACGAGGTTGGAAATCGTGAAAGTGACGAGGTGTCTTCAGAGAATGAAGTTTCTCTAGGTTTTGAAGAGGAAGGAGGGATAGGTGATGACCGGGCTCCTGATGAGTTTGAATCGGCCGTCATATTGGAATCACCCCAAGATTCTGTTGAATCAACAATTGACAACGACCGACTTATCCGAATTTGTTTAAAATATGGGATAATGAAAAAGGACACTCTAGTGCCTTCGAGATCTGACCGCCCCCACAACCCTCCAGAAGGATATATGGCGATCACTCGGTTGATGTGCATGGTCGGTGCTATCCCTCCATTTTCTCCCTTCATCGTTGATTTTCTAAGACAAATGCGGATTTCCCCCATGCAACTGCATCCCAATTCTTATGCCTACTTACACACTTTATATATAGCATACCGTGAGATCTTAGGCATAGAGCTCACTTTCGATGACATTCATTTCTTCTACAACTTCAAGCATCGGACTCGAGAAACTCCTTCTTTCTGCTATTTTGAGTCTATCCCTAAGAGGAAGATAATTTCAACGCCATTCAGTAGTAAAGCTGGAGATTCCAGACTGGAATGGTTTTATGTGAAGCGGCAACCTGGGTGTGCCAGGAGATGGACGAAATCAAGTAAAGCACTGATTTTCTAAATTTTGGCTCTATACATTCAAGTCATCGCCTTAACTCGTTTTTTCTTTTTGTTTGCAGTCGACAATCCAAAACAAATATCAGACCAGGTGTTCTTTGACCGGATGCACCAGCTCCTCAATGTCGACCAGAAATTCCTGACTATTGACGAAGTACTTAAGGACGAATATCTTCATTTTCATGGGCTGCTATCCGTTTTTCGTAGTATCGGCCATGGGATGGCTCCATACGTATATATTCCTCCAGTGGATGTAGTCCCAGAAACAGGAGAAGGTTCGGGAGCTCCTACAGTGCCTCTTCAAATGTCACCCTCTCCATCTTCTACTCAAGACGACGAATTGGCTAACTTGGCCGAAAAGCATCGTGAAGGGTATATTGCTCCTGAGGATACCATTTCTCCAGAAAAGTCAACGTCTTCTAAAGAGTCGCCGATTGGTGCTTCCGAGGGAGACGTCCCTAGTACTGATGATCCATTATTTCAGGGTTTGGGGGATCTCCCTTTACCTGAAACTATATACACCTCAGGGGATTTTAGGAAGGACCCTTTGTCATCCAACGGAAACTTGAAAAGGGAACCTTCAAGTTAACGACCGTAGATGGCGAAGAAGTCCCTAGGCATGGAATGCCCAACACTTGATGCGATATTTGGATTAGAAATGTTGTACTCTTTGTTATTTCTCTTATGAACTCTGTAAAAAGGCACGACTTGCCTTAGGAAAATCTGATGATATGAATAGAGGACTATAAAGTGGATGTAGGCTACGACTTAGCTGAACCACTATAAAAATATCGTGTGTTATTTACTTTTATGCATTGTATATATACATTCATCGACTATTCTATTGTGATTATGGAATATAAGATGATTCAAAACCTGGAAAGGTTGAAAACAGTTTAAACATAAGAAAAAGCAAAACGACTATTTGTGCGACAAGACATAAAAGAATGAGAAAACGACATTCTTAACTCTAACTCTCCAGAGAGAGAGATTATAAAAGCGTCTCCGACTGAGCGCTGAGAAAGAGATCCTTCCCCGCTGAAAGACCGGGGGGTGAATAGATTGCTGAGCTCGAACTCTAACTCTCCAGAGGGAGAGAGTATAAAAGGACGGGAAGACGATGTCCTCTGAGGCATGAAGGTGCACCCAGACAAGAGACCGCCTCAGTAAGAACTCAAACCTGAGTATAAGACAGGAGAGTATAAAAGAAATGCTAGAAAAAACGACACGCATTGACGACACAGAAAATGCAATCCCGTCAGAAAATCGGGAGCATTCAGATTGCTTGATTAAGCCTTAAATAATTTTTTGAGATTGACTGGGGGCATATATGTATACACATATTTCCTCCCTCCGTAACTTCATTTCATAACTATAGTATGACAGGCATTTTTACATAAGTGCAGAACTACTGACAAACAAACATTGCAGAAAACGAATTATTTTTTATTTACGAATGAATTTGTATAGGAAAACATCCAAAAAGAAGGTGCAAGAGCCACCCTTACAGCAGCAATTATTGATCTACCAAATACTAAAACAATGCAAGACAACCCACTATTTGGATTTCGAGTGAGTCTTGGACTTCTTGGCGGCTTTCTCCGCATCCTTTGCCTCTTTCTCGGCATCCGTCAAGATTCGCTTTGATTTTATCTTTCCCGAAGATGCGGCACTGGAATCAGTTGACTTCTTCCCCAAGGGCGGAGCGCTGAAATCAAGAGAAGATTTTTTAGCGAGTTCCTCTGTAATAGATCTAGTTGAAAGCTTAACAACTAACCTTGATCCCGCATCCACAACTGCGAGAGGCTTGAGGACTTCAGGGTCTAAGTCTTCAGCTTTTAGCTGCAAGCGTTTATCTTGATCAGCTTTCAATGCAGCCAGAGTAACATCATCTGCGCTTTCCGACTCCCCGACTATTGCTACTTCTGGATCTTCCTCATGTCCTCCGTCGCCGCCATCATCCTTTAAGGCTGCTATCATTTCTTCATCATGGGGAGTTTCAGCCTTAGAAGGTTCGCTTCCTTCTCCCAAATCTATACGAGCAGCCTTGTCCTTCCCCTCTTTTGCCTTCTCCGTAGGTTCTTCCCCGGACGCGGCTCCCTGAGTCACCTCTGTCTTTCCGGATGGCTCAATACCTACAGAGTGAGAAGCAACAGTTATCAACTCAGGAGAAAATAATGGGTTTTTCATCGATTGCTCAATCACGTGGCGAAAGGTAGAAATAGCCTTGACGAATTGAGGAGAAAAGGTAGGGATACCTTCCGAAGACTTCTCGGCAGGGGTAACTGCTATCTCTGATGCCGTTTCGAGGATAGGGGATAGTAGAGTTGTTTGAGGGATTCCCGAGTGTTCAGGATCATACCCCTCTACTTCAGGAGTTGCGGGGGCAGTAGAAGAGGAACCAGCCTCGGGAATGTTCTTCTGTTTAGTCCTCCGCCTCTCTTCTTCCATAGCATCAGCAATGAGGCGGCGCCCTTCAGCTAGGCGTTCTGGCTCATCATCCCTCAAGTATTTCTCCATCAGCTTGTCTTCATCGATGGAATCGACCTTGAGCTCCTCTTTTTCCCACTCAACAATCTGACTCCATACTTGGACTAGAGTAGATGGATAATCCTCAATCCAAGAAAAGTTTCGGCGACGGATGATATGTGCAAAGAATTCAATCATTAATTCGCCGAAACCCTGAATCTCTGCCTCCGCCTCTGACAATTGTTTGCGGGCCTCCTCCGCAGATTTGATAGCACACTCAACGTTGCCCTCCGCTAGGGCAGCTCTGTTCTCCGCCTCCAGTAACTTTGAAGCCAAGTCAGCATTTTTCTTTTATAGCTCAGCATTCCTCCTTGCCAACTCGGCATTTTTCCGTTCAAGGTCAGTGTAAGCAAGGCGCATTTTAGCGGCATCTGACTTAGCATCTTCAGCTTGCATTTTTAACTCATAACGCTCTTGTGTGTGAGATTCAAGCAAATCATGATAACGTTTTTGCATATCTTCAAATTGTTGTTTGAAATTAGAAGCGTCCCTTTGAGCAACAGCGAGCTGGGCCTGTGTGTCCTCTAAATCTTTTCCTAGATTCTTTAAGGCCTTTGCATCTTCTTCCGCAGTTGTTTGCATTGAATCAGCATTCGTGATTAGAGTACGGATAATTCTGGAAAGGTTGCGTGAATATTTGAACATTTCAGAATACTGTTTTTCAACCGCGTCTATCTTTGCTTTGGCCTCGTCTGCCCACCTGGAAGAAATAGGTTCGAGGGCAGGTAAAAAAGTCAAAGTCTCGAAGTAATGTTCGGGAAATTGCTCCTCCAAATACGCCCGCTTGATTGTAGTTTCCGCATCTAGTGGTGGAGGAGCGGGGATCATCAATTCAGTGTCCCTGTGTGTGGAGGATTCAATAGTTTCTTTATCTGTCCTAGGCCATTTAGTAGCAGGGACCTTGCGTTTACTTCGAGACTCGGTATCTTTTGGAGGACTTCTCTCTCTGCTGCGCTTTTCGTAGGAAGAGGTGGAGTCTTTCGATTGTGGCCTGTCCTCTTCCCTACGACTTTGATAACCTTTATATTTAACATGTTAAAATGAAATGTTAATATACTTATGATAATTTAAATATGGTTACACTTCCATTCACAAGTTACCCGACTTGTTTATGTTGATTGGGACGATAAATTTCACAAATCACCCCAGTGCACAAATAGTAATTTATTATTTAGTTATTTGTTGGTTTAAACCCCACACGGGTCTTGGGATGATATTCTGATCACACGTCTCCCTTGTGATTAGTTATATATCAGTCGATTGACTGACAGGTTGTTGTAAGCATTATTTATTTATTTAATGCTTATACAGTTGTAGAATGCACTGTGGTTGTTATTTGGATGTTTAATGATTATATATCATGATTATAAAATACATGCGAGGTATGAAATCCATATAACTAAAATTATATGGTAATTGATTGGGTCTCATTCCAATTCAGAAATAAATGACTGTTTTAAAATAAAATTTTATTCTTTTATTTACATTTAGGAACATGTAAATTGACATATTTTGATGAACGATAAAAGTTTTTCTTTTATTGACATTTAGGAACATGTATGACATATTTTGATGAACGATAAATGTTATTCTTTTATTGACATTTAGGAATATGTATTTGATGAAAGATAAAAGTTATTCTTTTATTGACATTTAGGAACCTATAAATTGACATAAGTTACTCTTTTATTGACATTTAGGAACATGTAAATTGACATATTTTGACGAACGATAAAAGTTATTCTTTTATTTACATTTAGGAATATGTAAATTGACATATTTTGATGAACGATAAAAGTTATTCTTTTATTTACATTTAGAAACATGTAAATTGACATATTTTGATGAACGATAAAAGTTATTCTTTTATTTACATTTAGGAACATGTAAATTGACATATTTTGATGAACAATGAAAAATTAGTCTTTTATTATCATGTAGAAATATATAAATTGACATTAATTTGTTGACGCTAAAAACTAGTCTTTTATTATCGTGTAGAAATATATAAATTGACCTTAATTTGTTGACACTAAAAACTAGTCTTTTATTATCATGTAGAAATATATAAATTGACATTAATTTATTGACGCTAAAAATTGGTCTTTTATTATCATGTAGAAATATATAAATTGAGATTAATTTGTTGATGGTAAAAACAAGTCTTTTATTATCATGTAGAACTATATAAATTGACATTAATTTGTTGTCGCTAAAATTGTAACAACCTGAAAATCTTGGTCAGTTTAAAATTTTTATTTTGGCAATTTTAGCGAATTTTGAATATTTAAAATAAATTATTTTAAATAAAAACGACGAGAAATTAATTTTGAATATAATTCGAGCGTATATATTATATACGTCGTCGTTAGAATATAAATATTTTATATATAATTATAAAAGGAATTGAAAATGGCGCGGTAGTTCGATAATTCGATTTCATACTTCAATTGAATGTACCGGGTGCAAAACAATCTGGATTTTAGTGAAACCAAAAACAATAGGATCTATTTGATAATATCTTTCCAACGAATCCAAAAAATTGAAATTTCATAGCGGGAATCAAAAGATATGTCCAGTTGAAAATTCTGAAGAGTCACTATGAAATTCAGGCCCTTAAAAATGGAAATTTTGCAAACGACCTCGGAATTCGATGAAACCACTTTTGTTAGGTCCGTGATGTCAAATTATTGCTAGGTATCAAATTTCATAAATTTTCGAATCAATATGTGAGCGTGGCAAAGGAAAACGCGTTTGACCAGTTTCGGTTGATTTTAATCGACTGGAAAATGGCCATTTTTCCAACGGTCTCAGAATTCGACGAAACTAGTTTTGTTAGGACCGTATCGTCAATACGAAGCTAGAAAATATTTTTTTGGAATTTTTAGAGTTCGTATGTGACCCCGATAAATTGAAATGCGCGTTCAAATTCAATATATAGAGTTATATGTTAATTTTAACGGAAACTGATTGTATCAGCCGAATCAGCTTACGATACATATCCCATTATGTTCGGAATGGGGGTAATTAGCTATGGACGACAGTCGGTGGACTTGATTTCGAGTTCAAATGGAAAGTCAACTTTAAGGAGAATAAAATAATTAAATAATTAAATTAATATATATTATCTCTTTCCTTTATCACCCCCCCCCCGGTCAGTTATTAGGTTAGGAAAAAAACCCGCCGCCGCGTTTCCCATCACGCCACCGCCACGCTCGCGCCATCCAGCTTCCGACCAGCCGCCCCCACCTCCGATCAGGCGAGCAAGCCCCCCTCCTTCGTTCGAATACCGCACACCCCCCCCCCCCGCTTCGTTCGAATACCGCACACCCCCCTTAAACCCTAATCCCCCAAATCGAGGAAGGCCACCGCCTCCAGCGCCTTGCGCCCCCCCCCCACGCAGCCACACCCCGACTAGCAGCCCTCCGCCACCACTGGAAGCTCAGCTCCCCTCCGACAAACCTAGCAACCCTCCTTCCTCTTTTAAAGGTGAGTTTTCTGATTTTATTTCATTATATTTTATAAAAATCGGATTTTTACATTATAGAGTTAGGATTTTTAAACATATAGAGTTTGGATTTTTATAGTTCAAAAGATATGATAATATTTTTAAAAAAAATAGGAAAAGAATATAATTTCAAATAGGAAAGATTAGATTTTTCAAATTGGAAAGATTAGATTTTTCAAATAGGAAAGATTAGATTTTTAAAATTGGAAAGATTAGATTTTTCAAATAGGAAAGATTAGATTTTAAAAATAGGAAAGATTAGATTTTTCAAATAGAAAAGATTAGATTTTTGAAATTGAAAAGGCGAAATCTTTATAGTTGAAAAGGCGGGATTTTTATATATTGAATAGTGAAGTAAAAATAGGATTTTTATATATTGAATAGCAAAGTAAAAATAGGATTTTTATATAGAATAGCAAAGTAAAAATTCGATTTTTATATAGAATAGCAAAGTAAAAGTTCGATTTTTATATATTGAATAGCAAAGTAAAAATATGATTTTTATATATTGAATAGCAAAGTAAAAATTCGATTTTTATATATTGAATAGCAAAGTAAAAATTCGATTTTTATATATTGAATAGCAAAGTAAAAATTCGATTTTTATACATTGAATAGCGAAGTAAAAATTCGATTTTTATATATTGAATAGCGAAGTAAAAATTCGATTTTTATATATTGAATAGCGAAGTAAAAATTCGATTTTAACATATGTAGAGAATACGGGCAACGAAGATGACAAAAAGGCGAGGACGATGAAGATTTCTCTAAATGAAGAGTCGTGGTATTGGATAGCTATTGGTGAGAACTTCTCACTCTTCAATTTCTTTTTCTAGTTATATATATATACTAGGATGCAGACGGTGTTTAGTAGCACCCGACATAATCGTCCACAGACCATGGACTTGTTTGTTTGGTTGTGTAGTTGGTTAGATTATTTGGTTTGAATTGAGTTGTTTGGTGAAATGGAATGGATTTGATTGATGTGTGAATGGCGTGGGCCTTCACTAGACCGGGGATAAGGCTAGGCCTCGTCCCGTTTCTAGTATCGTGCCGTTATGCCGCCGAAATTTTCTAAAATAAGTTAGAAAAATAAAGAAATCATTTTATTTAATAAATGAACTGAATAAAATATTTTCATAGGTTGAATAAAATGTTTTATCGTTAAAAATATAATTTTTAACGTGAAAGTGAATAAATAAATATTTATAAACAAATCGGCCGATTTGTTTATATACACTGATATTGATTGGGTCGATAAATTTTACACATCGCCCAACTGCACAACTAAAATCTGTGTTTGATTGTTTGAAACCCCACACGGGTGTTGGGAAAAATTTTGAAGTTCACTCATCCTGATTGATTAAATATGTCGATCGATTGATTGACATGCTGTTTTAAGTGTTAGATATCTATATTTGATGCTTATACAGTGCAGTGCACTTTGGTTGATGGTTGATTATTTCTCAATGCTATTATATACGTGTGATGTATGAAAATCCATATAATTAACATTATAAGGTGATTGATTGGGCCTCCTTCCAATTTAGAAAATAAAGAATAATATAAAATAAAGGTTCATGTGTTGACAGTACTCATCCGTTGAGATTAGTCATGTGTTAAACGAAATATTTTAATAATAGAAATATTTGAAATAGAAATATTTGAAAAGGAAATATTTGAAAAAGAAATATTTGAAATAGAATATTTGAAAACAGAAATATATGAAGCCGTGTTGATTAGATTGACGCCATTTTGACGTGAACGATATTTATATCGATTTTATTCATTTTAAAATGAATATTGAAAAGTGATTTCGAAATCGAATATTTTGAAATGAAATTTGAATTAAATTGAATAGAAAACGAATTCGAATTGAATATACAACGAATTTGATTTCAATTGAATATATAACGAATTTGAATTGAATAGAAAATGAATTGAATTTGATTTGATTAGAAAATGAATTGAATTTGAATTGAATAGAAATTGAATTTGATTTGATTAGAAAATGAATTGAATTTGAATTGAATAGAAAATGAATTGAATTTGAATTGAATAGAAAATGAGTTGAATTTGAAATAAAGGTTGAAATTGTTTTTGAAACGAATTCAAAACTATTTATAAAATTCGTTTTAAATAGTAATCGACTAAATATATATTATATATATATAGATAATATAATGGCCTGAATAGAACGCGCCGCGCCGCGGCAGTTCGCGAATTTCGACCGTTAACTTCGAACGGATATTACGGGAGATCCGACCGTCGGATTCTCCTAAAACTGGAACCGTTGGGTTCATATGGAAAAGAGCTTTCTAACGAATATTAGAAATTTGAAAACTAACGGTTGGATTTGGAGATACATCCAAATCAAATTCTAAAAAGGTCGCTGTAAGTACAGTTCGATGGTCGTTGATGGAAATCGACTGTACGGGCCTTGATAAAAATTATTAAAAATAGTAATAATTTGTGTAAAATCATAAGAAATGATTTGGGAAAAATTGGGATGAAAAACTCCATATTTGAAAAGATAAAAATAGATTTTTATCGAAATGAACTAGTTTTGAACTAGAATAATAATTTATTTATTTATTAAATAAACAAAGTGGATTTGAAATGGTTTTGAAAATAACTAGGATTTCCAATATATTGATTGGAAATGGATTTGAATCAAAATTGTCCTCAGAATATTTCGCTGTGGGATTTTGTGATTATACAGGTATTGTTATGGGAAATTTGAAAGATATATTTATATCGTTATTTCCAATATGATATTTGTTGGTCGTAGAATTTGATATTGAATATAGGCCGATATATTTTCTATTCAGAGCCTTGTATTTAATATAAAATGTGATTTGGGTTTGTCGTGAATGGTGTCTTCATTAACACTGTTCTTGAACCCAGTTGAGAAAAGATTAAATCTTTTTAATTGGATTTAATGAAGTGTACCAATTAAATAATATTTAATTGGAAATGAACTGATATTGATTTTGGGTTTATCGTGAACAGTGTTTTAAATAACACTTGTTCTTTAACCCGATAATTAATAGAATGTGATTTTGGGTTGTCGTGAACGGTATCTTCAATAATACTTTTCTTAGATCCAAAGGAGTTAAGAAAATCAGAAACTAACTGGAGATTAGTTGAGTTGAATGGTTTCTGGGGTATTGATCTGATGTTGGTTTCGGCCTTCGGGGTTAATACTTAGGGAATTGCTCACTTGCTAATTTATGGTTAGGGTCTGATTGAAATGTAATGTGATTTTGGGTTTTTAGTGAACCGTGTTTGAAATGACACTGATTCTTTAACCCAGTTAAAGATTAAAACTAAGTGGAGTTTTAAATGAATCTTTAATTAGATTGAAAAGATCGAGAATGGAGTATCACCAGTTTTGCTCCAAAGCGGTAGTTAAATCTTTAATTAGATTTGAACGTGAAATGGTAATTAATTTTACCGATAACACCGTGGTATTAGATATGGAGTATTGCCAGTTTTGCTTCATGGGATGAATAGGTTGGGATTGGGAAATAAAATAAATAATTACTTCGGTGTGGTTCGCTAATCCCGACTAGTTTGGAAAACCATAATTTGGTTTGAAATGACATCCAAGGGAAGATCAAAGAATAAATTTTAAAGAATTTATCTTTGATAAAATTAATGGGAACCTTTCCCTAAGAACGTGAAATTTAGAAACTAACTGTAGGTTAGCTAAGAAGGATGGTTTCCTGGGTATTGATCTAATGTTAGTTTCGGCCTTCGGGGTTAATATTTGGGGAATTGTTCTCTTGCTAATTTACAGTTAGTGACTGTTTGAATTGGGATGAGGCGTATGTTGTGTTTAGGTAACATTTGTTTACTATATACGCGGGTTATTTGGAAAGGCCGGGTTTATACCCATTCTGAGTAACCGATTCGACGATATGTCGAAGATGAAGACGGTGGTCGAAGACCGGAAGTCTTCACATCGTTTGGGTGATTACTGATGATCTTGATTGGGCTATACACCCAAGATGAGGGAATCAGTTGGTGGTCGTCCAGACGTACTTGGAGATGGATGGATATGCGAGGAAAGTGCCTCCGGTTTCGTTCGGACCTAGAACGGACTTGTAAATGGATGGTGTGTCTGACATTGTATTCCTTTATATTGTATTTGTTGATCTCTGCTAAATATATATCTGTTTGGCGGCGGAGAATTTATTCTCTTGCTTAACGCCCTTCTCTGGGACATACAAGCTCAGAGGTTATATATTGGCAGAAATCAGTGGTACGATATGGATTGATAGTGTGGCATGCTGAGATGCAGTGATCCAGACTTTTGTTGAAAAGCAAAGTTTGGTGGATGATGATCAAAGCGCAGCTTTGATATAGCATGGCTTTGTGTATAACGTTGATTCGCGAGCCTCACACCCCGGTATGGTGGTCAACTGATGGTTTGATCAGTATGCTTTTTAGTGGATGGGCACCTTAGTGGTGTCGTGGATTCGGTCGACCGAGATGAGCTTAGTGCTCAGGGATATATAGAGTAAGCGGTGTTTTCTCTCGCTGGGACATAAGCCGCGGTGATACTCTGGTCCCAAATGTGCGGATGTGCAGACGGTGTTTTCTCTTGCTGGGACGTAAGCCGTGGTGAATTGCATTACGCGATCGATCTTTCGAATCAGGAGCCACCATGATGGAAATCCAATTTCCAATATGTGTATTGCGGTTTTAATTGTAGAACTAGTATGGCGACATGATATATGGTACCGATGCCGTCTATGATTGATATTTATGATTGAAATTGTTTTGACACTATACACTTATTATAGTATCAAATGATTTGATTTTTAAAACGTACCAAGCATGTTTGGCTATTATAAGGGAAAACCCTATCCTCCGGCTTGCGTTGCATTGTGTGATGGGACCTGGGTCTTATAATAGCTTCATTTTTCTTTATTTAGCATTGCGCTGTTGTTTTATGCACTGGTATTCTTGGGAGGAAACCCGTTCCGTGTTATACGGCGTGGTCCCTTGATTTACCTAACTTTAAAATAAAGATTTACAACTGTTTTAGTTCTCACACCAGTCACATGACTGACCTGGAGTTTATTGTTTTAACCTAAACTCTGGGTGCCCTTATTTTGACACGGGCAGCTAGTAGTTTTGGTTTTGCAGATTTATATTCACAGGATCCTGGTTTGCAGCTGGAACAATATCCGGAAAGCTTTGTATCCGTATATCTCTTCTAGTTGTGTATTGTATTATTTTCCGTTGCTATGTATTTAAATGTAATTTAAATCTCTGATATTTCTGTGTAATATTTATTCATTTATACTCTATATATTCTTGTATTCTGATGCATTGTTGTAATATACAATGAAATGTTCTTTCATCTGTGTTATTCTGTGGCTTGTTCACGAACTATCCGCGCTTTCTTCACCGGGGAAGTTACGCGTTTTCACAAAAAACTAGTCTTTTATTATCATGTAGAACTATATAAATTGACATTAATTTGTTGACGCTAAAAAGTAATCTTTTGTTATCATGTAGAAATATATAAATTGACATTAATTTGTTGACGCTAAAAACTAGCCTTTTATTATCATGTAGAAATATATAAATTGATATTAGCTTGTTGACGCTAAAAACAAGTCTTTTATTATCGTGTAGAAATATATAAATTGACATTAATTTGTTGACACTAAAAACTAGTCTTTTATTATCATATAGTAATATATAAATTGAAATTAATTTGTTGACGCTAAAAACTATTCATTTACTATCATGTAGAAATATATAAATTGACATTAATTTGTTGACGCTAAAAACTAATCTTTTATTATCATGTAGAAATATATAATTTGACATAGATTTGTTGACGCTAAAAGTTAGTTTTTATTAACATGTAGAAACATGAAATATGAAATAGATTTGTTGACGCTAAAAATCATGAAAATGATTTACAATAAAAGTTATTCTTATTATTGAATATAGGAACATTTGTTGAAACATTAGAAATGATAATTTTTAATATATATTTGATTCATTATTAAAATTTACATGCTCATTAAAAACGTTGCATTTTACAAGTTAATTTAGATGAAAGAATAATTATTTTATTAATATTTAAATGAGATTTTCCAATTAATAAACATAATTAAAATGAAGTGGAAGTGGATTTTGAGTGGATTGTGAACAGTGTTTTAACGACATTCGTTCTTTAATCCGATTAACAGCGAAAATATAATTTAGAATTTATAAATCTTTTATGGAAATTTTTGCAAAGTAAGATTTTCCAATTTAATAAAAGAAATTGGAATTTAAGGGAATTCGATTTAATAATAATTGAGATGAGCTTCTGTAAAAGAAGACCGTTACTATATATGGAATTTAAAAGGCTTTGCCGCGATTTCATTTATATTATTAGTCTAATACGGAAATTTATATCGATTATATATTAATCTGTATTCCGTGAAGATTCCATTTTTATGGAAAATGATTTGGGTTTATCGTGAACTCTATTTTAAAGGACATTGGTTCTTTAATCCAAGTTAAAAAAAGATTTATTTCATGAAAAGTTGAATAATCATTAAGTAATAATTTTTTAGATTAAAACTGAACTAGAGTTCTAAATGAATCTTTAATTAGATTAAAGAATTTTTCTTTGATAAAATTAATGGGGAACTTTCCCTAATAATGTGAATACTTTATTAAAAGAATATTTTGAATTGGAATGAGGCGTATGATGTGTTTTCACAGCACTTGATTATAAAATACGCGAGTTATTCGGAAAGACCGGGTTTAACCCATTTTGAATAATTAATACGACGACTAAAGTCGAAAATGAAGACGGTGGTTGAAGACCGGAGATTTCCACATTATTTGGATGATTACTGATGTCTTGATTGGGCCGTACACCCAAGACAAGGTAATAAGTGGTGATCGTCCAAACGTATTTGGAGATCGACCGGATATGCGAGGGCCTCTCTCCCATATTGGACATATGGGGAGAAGAATAAAGTGCCTCTGGTTTCATTCAGACCCAGAACGGACTTGTAAATGGATGGTATGTCTGATGTTGTATTCCTTTATACTGGATTCGTTGATCTCTGCTAAATATATATCTGTTTGGTGGTAGAGAATTTATTCTCTTGCTTAACACCCTTCTTTGAGACTAGAGGTTATATATTGGCAGAAATCAATGGTATGGTATGGATTGACAATATGGCATGCTGAGATGCATGGATCAAGGCTTTTGTTAAAAAGCAAAGCCTTTTGGATGATGATCAAAGCATAGCTTTAATTAGCATAGCTTTGTGTATGGCGTAACTTCACGAGCCTCACGCCCCGGTATGAGTCAAAAATGGTGTAACGACCTGGGGTTTTTACGATCCTGAGTTCTCGACATGAACACAATGTCGACTATTCAAGCATCGTAAATAGTCCATGAAAGAAGTTAGAGGGTGAGAATAGATAAGATAGAAACTTAGAATAGAAGAAGAAGAACATCACAAAGTCAGAGTAAACACGAATCTAACAGCGGAACGAATAAATATATTTCATAACATAACTTTGAAATAATACAGTATCTGTATACAATACCATTATTAGAGTATAACATTTACGACACAGCGGAAATAAACAACAACTATATAATCCTGAAGCCTTCTGCTCTAGCTCTTCAAGTATCTGTAAATTCTGACTACTTGACTGCCCGTACAAAATTGGGCACCCAAGAGTTTAGGGAAAACAAAAGAAAAATAAACTCTCGGTCAGTCATGTGACTGGTGTGAGTAAACTCAAATCATTTGTTTAACTTTTAAACTCTATTTAAAAGAAAGGATAATCGTAAGACCGATCCACACATAAACACTGATGGCTTTTACCTTACAATAACCCAAAATATTTCTAAAACGATACTTGTCTGATACTATAATAATGTCTAGATCAAGTAAATAGAAATCTAGTAGAAACGCTTGCATTTAACGTTCTACGTATATAATATACAATCAAAACCACGGGCTCTTATTTGGGGAATGGATTCCAACTATGACAAGGTATGGATCCACCTTCCACTCAGTGTACTCTAGAAGCGATACACTGGATTTCAACAAGAACATCTTGTAACTCGACCACACATGACCGACCATTCATTTCTCTTGAATGTATCGAATATATTGCCACCCCTCGGTTGGTATTCCAACATAATTGTTCCCAGGAGATACGGAATTGAAAGAAGTACAAATATGAATATTCTATAGATGGTGACAATATACCCTAATTTGGTGCGACCCACTTAACTAGGCTGCCTGCCCGATTTCTGTCGTTTCCCAGTTGATGAGGCTTGAGGTTATAACGTATCTCTATACAGATCACGTCTTCATTTACATTGAATGCCACATCAAAATACCCGTCAAATCACAAATTGATTTCCCCAAAAATACCACGGGTATAAGCAAAGAGAAACGAATTTCTTTGACACCAACGTAAATACGTTTGAAACGATCAACTTACGCGATTTACTAGATATACTCTGTCAGACATTCGTCCATTCAAGTTGTCATGGACTGGACAAACCGAAGGTACTATACAATACATCCATCTTAGGCAATCTCTACCAAAGATTTATCCAATAACCCTTGCACTTTGCTCCGTCTTCAATGTATTCAACATACTTGGTTTGCAACGCTTATGCCAATACATAGTGGTTCTTCGGATAATAATCCAACCGGTCTCTCCATATTAACAACGTAAAAATGGTCAGAAACTTTGATAGTCGGTGATTTAACTATCAAATGTAATCACGTGTGCAAGCAACGATCTTATTTCCTAATGGAAATCTTATCGATCAATTCATCAATCCATATTTATCCCTTTAAATTAATTTATCATTAATTTATTCCTTTCCTTATTTCCCGTTTCCATATATTTTAAATTCTTATTTTCTAAATCTAGAAAATATACGTTATAAACTTGGAAAACATTACCATATTTATTCTCATTTCTTATTTTCTATTATTAGAAAATATTTTTGATTCTTATTTGGAAAACAGTTCTAAAACTCCTTCATTGGCTTTACACAGATGTTTAAATAAAACATCACTAAGCCAACTCAAACCATAACACTCATTAACTAAATTCACTTAACCATCCTTCACGATCAAACCTCAACCATTCCTTAGTTAAGAAGGGTGTCAATCAAGTTGGGGTATAATTACCTCTCAGACCTTAACTGAACAACGTTTTAACTTCGGAATAGACAAAGTTTATCTTTTAAATCTTTAACAAACTTCCTTACGTAACTCTCGGATTCTATTTACGAATCCACTTCTTTTACGGATACCATTTGATTACAACTATGGTGTTATAATTCCATGCTTCCTAAATATAAAAACTTAAGTATAACTCATATTTATTTATTTGAATTAATAAATTTATTAAATAAATCTTGATTTAAAAACCCGGATTGAAGTGAGGACAAGCCACAAAAGAACGCAAACAGAAGAACATTTTGATTGCTTATTACAACAATTCCATCACAATACAAGAATATACAAGTATGAATAAATAAAATACATTCGATAAATATCAGAGATTACAATAAATTACATAGCAGCGGAAAAATAATACAATACACAACTGAAAGAGACATACGGATATAGAGTTTTCCGGATATCATTCCAGCGGTAAATCAGGATCCTGTGAATATAAATCTGCAAAACCAAAACTACTAGCTGCCCGTGTCAAAAATAGGGGCACCTAGAGTTTAGGTTAAAACAATAAACTCCAGGTCAGTCATGGGACTAGTGTGAGAACTAAAACAGTTATTAATCGTTATTTTAAGGTTAGGTAAATCAAGGGACCACGCCGTATAACACGGAACGGTTTTCCCCCCAAGAATACCGTTGCATAAAACAATAGCGCAATGCTAAATAAAGAACAATGAAGCTATTATAAGACCCAGGTCCCATCACACAATGCAACGCAAGCCGGAGGATTGGGTTTTACCTTATAATAGCCAAAGAATGCTTGATACGCTAAATTTCATCTTTTATTATTACTATAAGTGTATAGTGTCAAAACAATTTCAATCATAAGTATCAATCATAGACGACATAAGTGCCCCATCCCACTATGTCGCCATACTGGGCTCTACAATCAAAACCACAAAGTCATATATTGGAAGTTGGATTTCCATCTGTGAACCGAGGCAAGGGATCGTCCTCCACTGAATTCGAGACGCTCTAGCCCGCCCCTCAGGAACAACCGCAACTTCCCCATGGATCGTCACGGCCGGTCCACCGATGTGGATTGTTATTCCTGAACACTACGTTTCCCCACCCTATGGGGTGTCAATGAGCAAAATGACTCCATCGACTCCACACAGTCACTGATATATCTGAGGTGCCTCGCAACAGCAACAACCACATGAGTCAAACTCGTCAGGGCATGTAAAACCACTGACGCCACTTCTAGCTAGAAGGAAACAGATGCCTTCCCTGTTGTCCTCTCCCGTTTCTAGTTTACAACCTGGGTGTGAGGCTCGCGAATCAACGCTACACAAAGCTTATCCACACAGGCCTTGCTTTGATCATCAACCACAAGACTTTGCTTTTCAACAGAAGCCTTGATCAATTGCCACTTAGGCATGCCACACAGGCAATTCACTCCATGCGTTTGATATCCGTCAATATATAAGCTCTGAGCTCGTACGTCTCAGGGAAGGGCGTTAAGCAAGAGAATAAATTCTCCACCGCCAAACAGATATATATATATATATATTTAATAGAAATCAATCACACAGAATAAAATCCAATGTCAGACACACAGTCCATTTACAAGTTCATTCTGGGTGTGAACGAAACCGGAGGCACCATGTACCTCGCATATCCATCGATATCCAAGTACGTCTGGACAACCACTAACTGATTCCCTCCTCTTGGGTGTACGACCCAATCAAGATCATCAGTAATCACCCAAAACACGTGAAGACCTCCGGTCTTCAACCACCGTCTTCATCCTCGAAACCACGTCGAATCAGTTATTCAGAATGGGATAAACCTGGTCTTTCTGAATAACTAGCGTATACATTAAACAAGTGTTACACAAACACAACATACACCTCATTCCAATTCATCAGTCACTAACCATAAATTAGTAAGAGAACAATTCCCCAAATATTAACCCCGAAGGCCGAAACCAACATCAGGTCAATACACATGAAACCATCCATCTTAACTAATCTTCAGTTAGTTGTTAAATTTCACATTCTTAGGGAGAGGTTCTCATTAATTTTATCAAAGATAAATTCCTTAAATTTATTCTTTAATCTTCTTTTGAATATCAATTCAACTAGTCAGGATTAGCGAGCCACACCGAAGTAATCATTTATTTTATTTCCCCATTCCAACCTATTCATCCCATGAAGTAAAGCTGGTCATACTTCATATCTAACACCACGGTGTTATCAGTAAATTCAATTACCATTTCACATTCAAATCTAATTAAAGATTTAACTTTCGCCTGGAGCAAAACTGGTGATACTCCATTCTCGACCATTTCAATCTAATTAAAGATTCATTAAAACCCCACTTAGTTTTAATCTTCACAGAAATCAATATCCAGTCTTTAACTAGGTTAAAGAACCAATGTCATTTAAAACACGGTCCACGACAAACACGAAATCACATTCCATTAATTATCGGGTTAAAGAACAAGTGTTATTTAAAACACCGTTCACGATAAACCCAAAAATCAATTTCAAATTCAATTCCAATTAAATACCATTTAATTGGTACACTTCGTTAAATCTAAATAAAAAGATTTAATCCTTTTCTCAACTGGGTTAAAGAACAGTGTTAATGAAGACACCATTCATGGCAAACCCAAATCACATTTGATATTAAATACAAGGCCCTGAATAGAAATTATATCGGCTTATATTCAATATCAAATTCTACGACCAACAAATATCGTATTGGAAATAACGATATTAATATATCTTTCAAATTACCATAACAATATCTGTTTCATCACGAAATCCAACATAGAAATATTACAAAGACAATTTCGATTCAAATCCATTCCAACTTAATTATTGGAAATTCTGGTTACCTTTGAAAACATTTCAAATCCACTTTATTTATTCTAAAAATAAATAGAATTATAATTCTAGTTCGAAACTAGTTCATTTCGATAAAAATCTATTTTTATCTTTTCAAATAAGGAGTTTTTCATCCCAATTCTTCACAAATCATTTCTTATGATTTTACACAAATTATTACTATTTTTAATAAATTTATCAAGGCCCGTACAGTCGATTTCCATCAACGGCCATTGAACTGCACTTACAACGACCTTTTCCAAATTTGATTTGGACATAATTCCAAATCCAACTGTTAGATTTCAAATCTCTAATATTCGTTAGAAAGCTCTTTTCGATACGAACCCAACGTTCCGGTTTTAGGAGAATCCGACGGTCGGGTCTCCCGCAATGTCCATTCGAAGTCAATGGTCGAAATTCACGAACTGCCGCAGCGCAGCGCGTTCTATTCAGGTCATTATATATAACATATATATATATGTATTATATATTTCGTCGATTTCCTTTTAAAACGTATTTTACAAATCGTTTTAAATTTGTTTTCAAAACGATTACAACTTCCATCTCAAATTCAAATCAAAATTGAATCTTTCCAGTATAAATTCGTTTTAAATTAATTCAACTCGATTTCAATTCAAATCCATTTCAATTCAAATCGGTTTCAATTCAAATCGATTTCAATACATTTTAAATTCAATTCAAAACGATTTCAATTCTATTTCAATCTAATTTTAATTTCCATTCTTTCCAATTTAATTCAAATTTCAATTTATTTCAATTTATGTCAATTTATTTCAATTTAATTCGAATTTCAATTCATTTCAATTTAATTCGAATTTCAATTCATTTCAATTTAATTCGAATTACAATTCATTTCAAAATATCATATTTTGAAATCACTTTCGATATTCATTGTAAAATAAATAAAATCGGCAAAATTCCCGTTCGTGTTAAAATTGCGTTTAAATACTTAACACGGCTTCACATTTCAATATTCACTAAATATTATTTTAAAATATTCAATAATTCTGAACTGGAATCAGACACAGTCAATTACCATATAATGTGATTATATGGATTTCACACAACAAAGGTGTATAACAATAATGAAAACAACAATCCGTCATCCAGAGTGCATTCTACACTGTATAAGCATTGAATATAAATATTCAATGCTTACACAGCCTGTCAATTAATCGATCGACATACAACTAATTATTGGGATTAGTGTATGTCATATTTCATCCCAATACCCGTGTGGGGTTTTCAAACAACAAACACAGGTTCTATTTATGCAGTTGGGCGATATTTATCGTCCCAATCAATATCCGTCAAATCAGTGTATATAAACAAATCATCTGATTTGTTTATAAATATTTATTTTATATACACGTTAAAAATTATATTTTTAACTATAAATATTTTCCACTATAATATATTTTATTTCATTCCAAAACACACAATCAAATTTCACTACACAACAATCAAACAAACAAGTCATCCATGGTCTATGGACGATGAGTGTCGGGAGCTGCTAAACACCGTCTGCATCCTAGTATATATTTCAAACTAGAAATAAATTAAAGGTGAGGAGTTCTCACCGAAAAGCTAAACCAATATACCGCGACTCTTCATATGTAGAAATCTTCGTCGTGCTCGCCTTTTGTCACTTTCGTTGTCCGTAGCCACTACATATATAGAAATCACATTTTTATATTGTTGCTATGTATATAAAAATCACATTCTTATAATCGCTCTATATGGATAAAAATCTTTTTATACCGCCACTATATAGATAAAAATTCTATTTTTACACCGCTACTATATAGATAAAAGTTCTATTTTTACACCGCTACTATATAGATAAAATTCTATTTTTACACCGCTACTATATAGATAAAAATTCTATTTTTACACCGCTACTATATAGATAAAAATTCTATTTTTACACTGCTACTATATAGATAAAAATTCTATTTTTACATCGCTATTATACAGATAAAAATTGTATTTTAATTCTTCTCACTATATAAAAATCCGACCTTTTCTATTCGATTTACCATATAAAAATACGACCTTTTCTATTCGATTAACTATATAAAAATCCGATTTTTTCTTTTTGATTAACTATATAAAAATCCGATTTTTCTTTGAAATTATACACATAAAAATCCTAATTTTGATTTTGAAATAGGAAATAAATAAATAAAAACTTACATTGCATCGTTGGAATAGAAGGGGGTTTCGTTTGGGGCTCGCGCAGGAGGTTGGCCGGAGGGGGACTGAAGGTGGAGCTGTGGTTGCGGAGGTTGGACGTGGTGGCCGTTACGAGGTGGAGGCGGGAGACTGGAGCGATGAACGACGGATGAAGGGAAAAGAGGGCCATCGGGTTCAGTAAGAGAAAAGAGGGGGGACGGCGCGGAAGAAGAAGGAGAAGGAGGGGGCGGGAACTGGGGCAAGCCGCGCCGGTGGCGGCGCCCCTGAGGGCGCGGTGGTGCTTCGATCGGAGGAGCGACGGGCTCCCCCCTTTTTTCTTTTTCTTTTTTTTCTTTTCTCGATCTGAATTGGAAAGAATGGGGGAGGGAGGGGCCTGAGAAGGAATAAGGGATAGGAGAGAGAGTTTTATTTATTTATTTTATTTTATTAATTTCCAAAAAGCAACTTTTTATTTTGACCTCGAAATCGAACCCACCGACTGTCGTCCATAGCTAATTACCCCCACTCTTAACACAATGGGATATGTATCGTAAGCTGATTCCATCGTTTCGATCAGTTTTCTCAAAATCCAAATATAACTCTATATATTGAATTTGAACGCGCATTTCAATATACTGGGGTCACATACGAACTCTAAAAATTCCCGAAAAATATTTTCTAGCTTTGTATTGACGATACGATCCTACAAAACAAATTTCATCAAATTCCGAGACCGTTAGAAAATGGCCATTTTCAGGTCGATCGAAATTAACTAAAACTGTCAAAACACGTTTTCCTTTTCCATGCTCACATATTGATTCGAAAAAATACGAATTTTGGAATACAGCAATAATTTGACGTCCCGGATCCAACAAAAGTGGTTTCGTCGAAAACCGAGGTCGTTTGCAAAATTCCCATTTTAAAGGCCAGAATTCCATAGCGACTATTCTGAATTTTCAACTGAGCATAAATTTTGATTCCCGCTATGAAAATTTGATTTTCCGGATTTGTTGGAAATAGATTCTCAAATAGATTCAAATATTTTTGGTTTCACTAAAATCCGGTTTATTTTGAATCCTGTATATTCATTTGAACTTTGAAATCGAATTTTCAAACTACCGCGCAATTTCAGGCTCGTTATATAATTAAAATAAATTATTTATATTCTAACGACGATCTATATAAATATATACGTTCGAATTCTATTCAAAATAAATTTCTCGTTGTTATTATTTAAAATAATTCATTTTAAATATTCAAAATTCAATAAAATTGCCAAAATAAAATTTTTAAATTGCCTCGGATGTCCGGGTTATTACATTTCCTATATTCGATATAATCGAATTTCAACGTATAATTCTCTTTCGAATAATCTTTACTCGATAATTCTTTTCGAATAAACTATATTCGATAACTCCTTTCGAATAACTATATTCGATTAACTCCTTCAAATAACTAATATCCGATAACTCTTTTCGAATAACCAATATTTGATAACTCTCTTTCGAATAAACTATATTCGAATAACTCTAATCCGACTAACTCTAATTCAATTAACTCTAATTGAATAACTAATATTCGACTAACTCTTGTTCGATTAACTCTATTCAATTAACTCTATTCGACTGGCTCTATTCGACTAACTCTAATTCGATTAACACTACTCGATTAATTCTAATTCTATTAACTCTAATCGAATTAACTCTAAACAACTAACTCCTTTCGAATAAACTCCATTCGATAAATTCCTTCAACTATATTCGAATAAACTATATTCGATTAATTCCTTTAACTCTATTCGAATAAATTATATTGGATTAATTCCTTTAACTCATTTTGATTAACACATTTTTATTAACATATTTGATTAACTCCTTTTGATTAACTCTACTTCCATATTCAGTTTCAAATATCGATGTTGAAATCGATTCTTACTTCTCTATATAAGCCCTGACTTATTTATTCTATTTATCCAATGAAAAACGTTTTATTTAATTTGTAAAATATTATTTATAAATTAATCTTCCCAATCTATCAGTTAGAACAGATTCTATTTAAAGTCTTTGCTTTAAATCCATATCACGTTATACCCATGTGCGAAGCACGGGTCTAAACTTTCCTGATGTAAAATTCTGCTCATTTGCCAAATATTTCTTAATATAACATTCTTTTCATTTTCCAATAAATTCCTTTTATATTTCTATTTATTTTCTAAATAAATATTTCCTTTTATAATCTATTTATTTTCTAAGTAAATATTTTCTTATATAACATTCTTTTTATAAATAATTCCTTTCAATGCTATTTATAAATAATTCCTTTTCATATAAAATCCATTGATTTTATAAGTAATTCCTTTCCAATTCTACTTGTAAATGGTTTACAAATACTTCTTTTCCTATTCTATTTGTAAATGTTTTACAAATATTTCATTTTTTCCAATTTGTTTTCACAAATATTTCCTTTTATATTTGTTTTCACCTATATTTCCTTTTCTCTTATTCTTTGATTTTATAATTATTTCTTTTTATAAAATCCTTTTCTTTATATATATAAAATCCATTGATTTTATATAAATAATTTATTTTCAAAATACACTTTAAAAATCCCCTTTTCTATATCCCAGTATTTCTTACGGTATTTAAAATACCAATTCACAATGATCGATATCATTCAAACACACATAATCAACAACAGATTATATATCACATCATATATCACCATATATGAAATACAGTAAAATAAATGTTGAGGAATCCAGTTGGATTCCTCCGACCTATTTCCCTGCATCCACAGATGTTAAACAATATAATTAACGTCAATTTCATTTTAATATGAAATATTCTGCTAACATAATCAATATTTGATTAACGATTTATATATATATCATTATCTGTAATTTCAACGAACACATAAGCAATTCTACCAAATAGTTAACACACAGCAATCAACAGATAATTATATGTTCTAAGAATATGTTATAAAAATATAACTGTTCAAAGTTGGTGAGTTTTACTCACATTGGACGATCATCGTTAATAACGATAACCATCGCTTGATTTAGATGGACAATTTGTTTTGCTATAAATTGTAACGGACTCCAATCCACTCCCAGTCAGTTCCATTGTGTAGTGTCCGTCCATACGATTCCAATGCGACTTACGGTTCGTTAATCGGACTTCGAACGAACAAGATAGCGCGTTTTCAAGTTAATAAAGGATTTATATATATACTTAACCACTTCAATTTAAACTAAATTATCCCTCACCCCTTTCACATGTGACGCCTCATATACTTCTTCCCCAAATCAAATTCATGGAATCGGCTATTCGCACACAACTCCTTCCTCGTTGGCCATGCTTTGACCGGAGATTTCTACCTCCACGTTCACTTATTCCGAGCGCTGCCACCCCCGTTCGATTCTGTGCCAAAATCTCCACCTGCCAGTACCTCCAAACCCGAGCTCGAACTCCCCTGGAATGAAATCCGACGTCCTCCTCCAATCCATTGACCAAACCGTTGACTAGCCACACCCTCCACCACGGCCATCGATTATCATCGCCGACCCCCTCAACCATCTCGCCACCCAAATCCGCTCCTACTGGACACCCTCAACTTCAGTTCAATGCCCCCACCCAGTTTCCGTTCATGCTCCAACTCCTTTGGCTACAGGAGTCTTGCGAGCTCAATCATAACTGAGCCCATCCAAACTTCCACTAAGGGTTCTACTTCATCTCCTAAACCCAAATCCAGCATTAGATTTTACTAATCGATGACCCTACTTCTCTTAATCCCTAACCCTAGTGCTTGCTGGAAAAAATGGAGCTCCCGAAAGTAAGGTCGCACTAAAATCCAAGACTACCAGCATGAAGCTTCCTTGTGTACGAGTTGAATGAATCCAATTTGGTGTGATTTCGTGGAGGAACGAAGTGGATTTAATTGCTTGAAGGATTCATGAAAGTGGAAGCCTCACTTTTAGTTTATAGATGATGGAGTTTTATTTATTTTATCGTTTGATTTTGTGGGAGAGGGATGTCCACGTTTTTGATTTTAGGACACAAAAACTGGTGGCTGAACAAAGAAATGCGTGGCCTTATTTTCGATTAAGGAAAGAGAGTGATGTTATTTAGCTTAAGTTTTGGCTTGGTCACCCCCTTTTTATTTGCTCCTAAGTTTTAGATTATAAAAGTTTACGTACCTTGTTTCATAAAATTCCTTCCACTTACAGACTGAAATAGAGATACCATTGTGTCGAGCTTGGTAACAGGATCCCAAAAATATAATAATATTGGTAGGTTAACTCATATTGTGAAATCCCAAAATATTGATATAGGTGCAAAATACTTCAAATAAAAAGTTGCATATTTAAGTAAATTAAAAATTTTAGTAAAATTCTAAAAATTAAATTATGACTACGTCTTAAAGGTTTTTGTCCAAATTTGAAACCAATATTTAAATATATTAAAATAACCATTACGGTTAAAAAAAGATCATGCCACTATTTTTCTGAAAACCCTATTTGGATATAACTCAAAATCTACACAATGAAATCCTGATTTTTCTCTTCCACTAGAAAAATATACTTCACTAGCTCCATACGTTTTTTTCCACAGAAATCCGATTTAAAACGGACCATGTATATTCAGTTGAAGTTCAAATCGCCAAATAGCGAACTACAGCGCCATTTCGAGCTCGATTTTAATTATAATATAAATTATACATTCAACTGTCGTTCAAATAATATATTTGTTATTCGAATTCAATTACAAGCTGAATTATATATTTTGAATTATCCAGTTCACTGTACAGTCAATTCTCTATTTCCAACTATTTCAGAATTAAATATATTATTTTATTATTTAAATTAATTAAATATTCAATATTATTTAATTAAACAACCATTTAATTCTCTAAACCATTATTTAAATAATTAAATTAATTAATTATTTGATCATACAAATATGGGACATTACAGTCTTCCCCCCTTAAAATAATTTTGTCCTCAAAATTGCTAAGGTAGAAAACACACCCTATTAACTGGATTAAAATTTATTTGTTTATTTCTTTAACTTTAGTTTTAACTGAACCAATTTAATTTCAATTAAATTATTAATTTATTTTGACTAACTAAAAATTTTCAAAAATTCTAAAAATTTTCTTACACCTTAAATTTCTAGAAAATTTCGCCAGCACCTCCTTTGTATTGGTTAATAGCTCAAACTCCAACTCGCCTCTCTAGGCCTTCTTCAACCCAAAAGAAAATCAAACAGCCAAGCGGCTTGCCAATTCGGCTCATAAATCTCATGCCCAATCGGCTTGCCAATTCGGCTCATTAATCTCATGCCCAATATAAATATAAACTGGTACCTTTTTGTCAGGCATATCATTACATCCTTTCCATCTGTTATCAATCCAGCCTATACAAATGTTATCCCAATCAAACTCAAATCACCTTTATCTCCAACATAACCATTTGCTTATCCAAGCCAAATTCAATTACAAATCGAAGTTCCATTCTCAATTTTCAAATTCTTAACTTATCAATCCCATACCATTTCGGATTCCTATGTCACAAATCCAATTTATTTCCACAAATTTTTATTTAAATTTGTTTTTAATTCAAACCGTCTCTTCCTTGGAGTTTTAAACAACTTTTCTTTTCTCAAAATCAAACTTTCCTTTTTAGGATTTCAAACAACTTGTTTTTCTCAAAGCAATTCAAAAACAAAATCTTTGGTAGTAATCCGTTACTTACATACTCGAAAATGAACACTAATGATGTCGCGATTCATCATCAAGGTTATTTCCCAGCCATCGAAGTGAGTTCAATACTATATCACTTTTCAAAACTCATTCTAAATGCTTCCATTTTAAAATGCATTTCAAAATATCATTCAAAATATTGGTAAAACAATTTAAAATCTCCCAGGATTTTAGAATTCTCATAAATTCAATTCAAATCCATTTACAAACACCTTTCCAATTTCCAGGGTTTTAATTTCAATTTTGATTTTAACTTAAGATTTAGTTCATCTGATTCCACGTATTTCACTTATATGAATTCTGATTGATTATTTACATAGCCGTTTAATTTATAATCTTACTCAATCATAATAACAACCAATATATCCAATATATTATAATTCCAATATAATTATTTTCTCTATATCAAAATACACCTTGGGTAAAATTATTTCATTTACCCTATTTTCAAAACATATCGTGTCGACCCATCGTATTCGAGTGTTTAGAAACTCCTACCGATACAGTGGATCAAACTAATCGACTAGAACCCATAAACAACTCAACTGTAACACCCTGTATTTTCTGTGAACGTATAAGTAACAAAATAAAGTATACTTAATTTTTAGGAGAAGAATTAAGGGAAATGGGTTGTGCCATTGCATTGCTTGAGATAGAGTCCGAGTTTGCGTAAAATGGATACCGTATGAAGAAGATATGGACGAACGAAGTTAGGCAGAAAAACTGGAAACAGGCCAGAATACACTGGCGCACTTGTGAAGTGCGTCAGTTCAAAAATACACTGGCGCACCTGCCAAGTGCGCCCATACCGATCCAGCACGGAATTCTGGAGTGTTCTGTGATGACGTGTCTTCTTCTGAGTGGCTGGTTGACCTGCCTTCGAGCTGGGTGGTTCTAATGACTTCTAGACTGATCTGAAGGCTCCTAATCACCCTATTCTCCTATAAAAACACCCCCAAACCTCACTTTCTTTCCACACAATTTCATTCTGCCTATACTCTGCCTATATAATAAATAAATAAAATAATGGCATCGCTACTCTGCTGGGATCAAAACTAGAACTAGTGCATCTTCTTCCAAATCTGAATAAGATTAAAAGAGAACTACTGCAACTCTTCTTCTATAATCCAATCAAGGCAAGTGCAGTTATTTTCCGATATGAATTTTAATCATGATCTTGACATAATTATAAAACTGAATATGAGATTATGCCCTTTTTCTATTTATCAGATATGTTCCTCTGTTTTATTATTCTGTTTGTTATGTATTTCTTCCTCATTTCCTTCTTTTTATTTTGATAGCTAGGCTACCACGAGCCTGAGCTAGATCTCATAAGAGATGAACGCATAAACGCTAAATTTGGGAAGAATATTGAATGAGGCATATTTGTGCATAATTGATTTGTAACTAAATTGAGGATACAACGCATGTTGTAATTCTGGACATAAATTTGAGGCATATTGTATAAGACGATCTATGACTTGGAAGGAGATGATTATTGTGACTTAGAACATAAAGAACATAAGTTGAACTTAGAACATAAATCTGAGACATATAATTGGGCATGTTGTATTTAAAACATAAGGTGTATTTGACATATGTATTGAGTTTTGAGGCATAAAGAATATTGGACATATGACTTGGGATTTGTGGCCTAAAGTTTAACTGTGAACATGTAACTAATTTGGATGCATAGTACAAGTTGTAATTCAAGATCTAGATCTGGACATACTATATATATTATAGTCTGAAATTTGGAAAAAAAGAAAATTAATTTTCATTTAACTTAGGTGTAAAGATCCATATTAAGATTGGATAATTATTAAGTGTGAATACACCTAAGTAAGGGGGGTGGATATGTGACATGCATTGTAATCAATGGCTATATTTGGCATAATTTATATGTAAGGTTTTTGGAGAATATTCTGAACTATGCAAGTTTAACTAAAAATTGGGACATATGTTATATGGTGGATTATGACCATAATTTGGGCATATAAGTTTAGGCTTACCTTATGAATTAGGCAAGATATGCGAATAGGACATTAAGGAATGTTTAAATCAGCTAAAACTGTTATCAGCTTATTGTGTTAAATTTGCCTAATCTTCTAAACCTGTTACCTGTTTAATCTGTTGAATTTCCTAAACTGTTACATATGTTGAATTGCCTAATCTGCTAATTTTGCCTAATCTGCTAAATCTATTGAGTTGCCAAATCTGCTAAATCTGGTGAACCGCCTGAGCTGCTAAATCTATTAAATCTGTTGAAATGCTGAATGATTGTAATTTGTGTAAAACATGTTAATTTGTTTAATCTACTGTGACTTGAAAAGAAGTCAAATCTATTAAATTGACATAATTAGTCTGATATTTGTATAATTTGTAATGGAATAAACTGGTTAAAATAAAAATGCCGAGACACGAGGTTAGACTCATGTTTGCGGTAGAAGCCTGCCCGGACCTAACCGGCTTAACCAGCAACCGCAAACTGCTAGTCTAATGTGAGAGGTCGTAGGCATAACTAAAATATGCTTAGACACGAGGTTAGGTCTGGCTTGTGGCAGAAGTCTGCCCGGAACCGCCCGGCTTATCCAGCGGCCATAAGCTACCGACCTAATGTGAGAGGTCTGCGCATTAATATTTAATTAATGCAAATTTGAGATAAATAAGATCCTAAACGTGTTGGGTAGATAAGGCTAAACCAACTAGACTGATGAATTAATAAACCTGTTTGGTGAGTCTGTAGGCCCAATACAAAGTTAGACAATCTGCATGTCCGTTAAAACTATACATCTGATCCGTTAGTCTGAAAACCTATTGAATTGATTTTATAATCTGTGAACTAGTTGATTCTGAACTCTGTAGGACTAAAACTTGTAAACAAGTTAATCTGAAATCTGTTAGTCTGGGGACACTAGGTTAAGAGGGAAAATACTTGTGTCATCTGTTGTTTGGGACCCATATTAGTCAGTATCCCTTTCTGGTATCAAAAATATGACCCAATAGTAGGTAGGGTCCGGGCATGCTTACTGAACTAATTATAAGTGGTTCATTCTGATAATGGCGAGGGGTATTGATGGTGCGTTCCAACTGGGTCATGTGCGTGCATGGATCCCGGTCTGCCTCTGAGGATGTAAGACGCCGTGACATCTGTAAATAGGTCTGTGTGATTTAAAGGTTTCCACTTTGGGGAGTGATACACCCTTCTGTGGGGCTGGCACAGGGTATTTATGTATTAGGGAGCCGATCGCTTCGGGTAGATTTAGGGTACACTTAGTTTATTTCCGTTGGGGTACCGTCTATTTCTGTTGGGTGGTAACACCTGTCTGTTTCTGCGTGGTACCATCTGTTAGGGTGGTAAAGGCCCATTTACTAGTGTACACCTAATTCTAACATTCTTTTTCCGTAGGGATTATTCTGTTTCCGTCTCTGATTCCGTTTATGTACTTCTGTCTATTGGGGTGGTCAAGGCCCATTACTGGCATTCTGTTCCTGTATAGATTATTCTGTTTCGTTTCTGTTTCAGTTTGGACATTAGGGTAACGCCTAATCCTGTTATACTAGTACTAGTGCAGAGAAGTAGAATATAAGTAAGAAGCATAACTTGGGCTATATCATTTTGTTTCTTCTGTTTAGCTTAAGTATACCAGTTACTCCTATTGCTGTTGTCTCTTATCCAGCTTTATTTTCATGTCATGATATTATTATCTGTTCATATGCTGAAAGTCACTAGACTTGCCAGACTTTATGTCTAATCTTGCTTGTTTTCTCCCCTTTTCTTTCGTTCCCCCCTCCCAGGTTTTTTTAGGTTGGAAGTATAGGAGCTTGATTCAGATTTTCTCTGCTTGAAGTACCGCTTGGCCTTGGCTCTATCTTTCTATGGAAGTTTATGTTGGGGATTATGATTTTAAAAACTATGCATTATGGAGGCTTTTGTACAAGGCTGATATTTTGTACTTGAATTCTGATATTGTGATTTTAAAAAATGTAACCAAACTTACTTCGATTTCTTTTGTAATAAAGTTATTAATTTTTCAAGTACTATTTTATCTGTCTTGTAAATTTTTGTTCTATCTACTAAAACGCTCCATCAAAATTAAGGCATTCCCTTTGTGAGTGACCTTAACGGGGGTGGGGTGTTACACTTGGTATCAGAGCTGAAGGTTACCGGTTTTGATAAAAAGTTTTGGAAAACTATTTTCAATTTTTTTTTTTTAAAAAAGGAAGTATTTTCAAAAGTAGGGTTTATTTTGAAAAACATAATCCCCAAAGCCATAGCCAATCTTTCTATCCTTTGTTTTGAATCTTTCCTTTTTCTTTCGTTTCAGCATGTCTGGGGATCTTAACCTTCCGGAGGGCATACCGATACCTGGCTGGTTCAGGAGGTACCTAAAAGCTAGGGCTAAAGATGCGGGCCCAACAAACGTCCCTCCTCCCCCAGCTGCAGCGGTTCCTCCTACTCCTCTGCACGTGAATACTTTCCCGAAGATATGTAGAGACTTTCGAGCCATGGGTGGGAAGAACTTTAATGGAACTGTATCCTTCGTGGAAGCAAGGAACTGGCTCAAAGAAACTGAGGATTTATTCGTTATCTTTGAGGTGGACGATAGGCAAAATGTACAATTGGCGGTATGGTTGCTTAAGGACGAAGCTTCTTTTTGTTGGGAGGTCACAAATGGAGAGCGTCCGATAGAGAGATGGATGGATTTCAGGCATAGGTTCGAGATGAAATTTCTCTCACGAGCGGAAGAGAGTCTATACGTAGAAAGATTCTTAGTGTTAAAGTAGGGGGATTTATCAGTGAGAGAGTACGTCAACAAGTTTAATCAATTGGCAAGATTCGGCTTAGAATTGGTAAATACACCACATAAGAAGGCACTAAGGTTTGCTAAAGGTTTGAATGAGCCGCTACACGGCTTGGCGATGTCCCACATTCCTATGGGGGCAACCTTCAAAAAATTGGTGGACATGGCGTTAATGCATGAAGAGGAAGCCGAAAGTAAAAAGAAAGAGGAAAAGCTTGAAGGCCCACAGAATAAGAAGGCAGGGCCCAAAAAGGAAACACAAAAGAAGGATGAGAAGACTGAAGATAAGAAAGAGAATAAGTGCTTTACTTGTGGATGCTCGACCCATCTGAACAAGGATTGCAGAAAAAGGAAGGGCACTTGCTTCAACTGTGGAGAAATGGGGCACTTCACAAGGGACTGCCCAAAGAAACGGGGGCAAGGGTAGAGGGAAGAACCCACTTCTGGAGGACAAGCGAATGCTCAAGTGACTGGTAGATAGGGTAGAAATAAGAAAATTTATGTAGAATGTTTAATTTCTTATCTGATTGAGAAGTTAAAAACTCTTTCTGATTCTGGCATTTTGATTCTGTAATTGAAACTCTGCACTTTAATACTAGTCTTATTTCTATTTCCGTTTTAGTCTCAGACCCCATGAGGGTTACGACTCATCTGTTTGTAATAAGTTGGGGTTTGAGTGCATCTGTGTTGGGCATGACGCATACATTCTGAGTTTTTATCATGCTTAGTTACCTAAGAATCATTTGGTAATCTGATCTGTATCAGTAGTCTGTAGGTTTCTGAAAAGGATAGGAGTTTTTACTCAAAATGTGAAATAGGTTTCCAGTTGGGCATTTGTTTAATGGGAGTGATTCTCTGAGTATTAATCTGATGTTGATTTCGGTCTTCGGGGTTGATACTTAGAAGTTATTCTCTTAAACCGATGTCTAATGGGAACCTAGCTTTAGTTTTATACTTGCTTCTATCACTCAACTTTATCCTAAACTAATGGGTGTAAACATGTGTTTGAGACATGTTATGTTTGATGGTTGCAAGTGGATGCAAGTGGTTGCTAGTGATTGCTCGTGGACGCATATACACACACTAGGCACTAGATCGGCTCAAAAACACTCTCATACTGCATATGGATGTGTGTGCATTTTTTTTATGGATGCAAAATGTGTGACTCAGCACATGGATGTTGCAAATGAATGAGCGGTTGTGCACTCATATAGAATTGAAGCATATCAAATAGGATTTCTTGCATACATAATTGGACTCATGGCACCAACATGGTTCACATTGAGGAGGTCAACTGAATCAGTAGACCGCCTGATCTTTACATTAGATAAGAGCCATATACACACACTTTTGCATATGTTCATACAAAATTAGAAGTTTTCTAAGGACAATGGATGCTTGTGGATGATGGTTGAGTAGATGGATGATTGGATGGTAGAACACATTCTTCTTAACTTGAAGATTTCAGGGACGAAATCCTTTAAGGAGGGGAGAATGTAACACCCCGTATTTTCTGTGAACGTATAAGTAACAAATTAAAATATACTTAATTTTTAGAAGAAGAATTAAGGAAAACTGGTTCGCCATTGCGTTCATCTCGAAATTATTCTTGAGATAGAGTCCGAGTTTGCGTAAAACGGATACCGTATGAAGAAGATATGGACGAACGAAGTTAGGCAGAAAAACCGGAAACAGGCCAGAATACACTGGCGCACTTGTGAAGTGCGCAAGTACAAAAATACACTGGCGCACCTACCAAGTGTGCCCATACCGATCCAGCACAGAATTCTAGAGTGTTATGTGATGACGTGTCTTCTTCTGAGTGGCAGAATGACCTGTCTTCGAGCTGGGTGGTTCTGATGACTTCTGGACGGATCTGAAGGCTCTAAATCACCCTATTCTCCTATAAAAACACCCCCAAACCTCACTTTATCTCCACACAATTTCATTCTGCCTATACTCTGCCTCTATAATAAATAAATAAAATAATGACGTCGCTACTCTGCTGGGATCAAAACTAGAACTAGTGCATCTTCTTCAAATCTGAATAAGATTAAAAGAGAACTACCGCAACTCTTCTTTTATAATCCAATCAAGGCAAGTGCAGTTATTTTCCGATATGAATTTTAATCATGATCTTGACATAATTATAAAACTGAATATGATATTATGCCCTTTTTCTATTTATCAGATCTGTTCCTCTGTTTTATTATTCTGCTTGTTCTGTATTTCTTCCTCCTTTCCTTCTTTTTGTTTTGATAGCCAGGCTACCACGAGCCTGAGCCAGATCTCATAAGAGATGAATGCATAAACGCTTAATTTGGGAAGAATATTGAATGAGGCATATTTGGGCATAATTGATTTGTAACTAATTTGAGGATACAACGCATGTTGTAATTCTGGACATAAATTTGAGGAATATTATATAAGACGATCTATGACTTGGAAGGAGAGGATTATTGTGACTTAGAACATAAAGAACATTGGTTGAACTTAGAACATAAATCTGAGACATATAATTGGGCAAGTTGTATTTAAAACATAAGGTGTATTTGACATATGTCTTGAGTTTTGAGGCATAAAGAATATTGGACATAAGACTTGGGATTGGTGGCATAAAGTTTAACTGTGAACATGTAACTGATTTGGATGCATAGTACAAGTTGTAATTCAAGATCTAGATCTGGACATACTATATATATTATAGTCTCAAATTTGAAAAAAAAGAGAATTAATTTTCATTTAACCTAGGTGTAAAGTTCCATATTAAGATTGGATAATTATTAAGTGTGAATACACCTAAGTAAGGTTTTTTTTTGGATATGTGACATGCATTGTAATCAATGGCTATATTTGGCATAATTTATATGTAAGGTTTTTGGAGAATATTCTGAACTATGCAAGTTTAACTAAAAATTGGGACATATGTTATATGGTGGATTATGACCATAATTTGGGCATATACGTTTAGGATTACCTTGTGAATTACGCAAGATATGTGAATAGGACTTTAAGGAATGTTTAAATCAGCTAAAACTATTATCTTCTTATTGTGTTAAATTTGCCTAATCTGCTAAACCTGTTACCTATTTAATCTGTTGAATTGCCTAAACTTTTACATATGTTGAATCACCTAATCTGCTAATTTTGCATAATCTTCTAAATCTATTGAGTCGCCAAAACTGCTAAATCTATTGAACCGCCTGAGCTGCTAAATCTGTTGAAAATCCGAATGATTGTAATTTGTGTAAAACATGTTAATTTGTTTAATCTGCTGTGACTTGAAAAGAAGTCAAATCTGTTAAACTGACGTAATTAGTCTGATATTTGTATAATTTGTAATGGAATAAACTGGTTAAAATAAAAATGCTGAGATACGAGGTTAGACTCATGTTTGCGGTAGAAGCCTGCCCAGACCCAACCGGCTTAACCAGCAACCGCAAACTGCTAGTCTAATGTGAGAGGTTGTAGGCATAACTAAAATATGCTTAGACACGAGGTTACGTCTAGCTTGTGGAAGAAGTCTGCCCGGAACCGCCCGGCTTATCCAGCGGCCACAAGCTACCGACCTAATGTGAGAGGTCTGCGCATTAATATTTAATTAGTGCAAATCTGAGATAAATATGATGTCTAAAACGTGTTGGGTAGATAAGGCTAAACTAACTGGACTGATGAATTAATAAACCTGTTTCGTGAGTCTGTAGGCATAATACAAAGTTAGACAATCTGTAAGTCTGTTAAAACTATACATCTGATCCGTCAGTCTGAAAACCTGTTGACTTGATTTTCTGGTCTGTGAAATAGTTGATTCTGAACTCTGTAGGCCTAAAACTTGTAAACAAGTTAATCTGAAATCTGTTAGTCTGGGGACACAAGGTTAGGAGGGAAAATACTTGTGTCATCTGTTGTTTGGGACCCATATTAGTCAGTAACCCTTTCTGGTATTAAAACTATGACCCAACAGTAGGTAGGGTCCGGGCACGCTTGCTGAACTAATTATAAGTGGTTCATTTTGATAATGGCGAGGGGTGTTGATGGTGCGTTCCAATCGGGTCATGTGCGTGCATGGATCCCGGTCTGCCTCTGAGGATGTAGGACGCCGTGACATTTGTAAATAGGTCTGTGTCATTTAAAGGTTGCCACTTTCGGGAGTGATACTCCCTTCTGTGGGGCTGGCACAGGGTATTTATGTATTAGGGAGCCGATCGCTTGGGGTTGATTTAGGTACACTTAGTTCTGTCTGTTTCCGGTGGGGTACCGTTTGTTTCTGTTGGGTGGTAACACCTATCTGTTTTTGCGTGGTACCGTCTGTTGAGGTGGTAAAGGCCCATTTACTAGTGTACACCTAATTCTAACATTCTATTTCTGTAGGGATTATTCTGTTTCCGTCTCTGATTCCTTTATGTACCTTCTGTCTGTTGGGGTGGTAAAGGCCCATTACTGGCATTCTGTTCTTGTATAGATTATTCTATTTCGTTTCTGTTCCAGTTTGGACATTAGGGTAACGCCTAATCCTGTTATACTAGTATTAGTGCAGAGAAGTAAAATATAAGTAAGAAGCATAACTTGGGCTATATAATTTTGTTTCTTCTGTTTAGCTTAAGTATACCAGTTACTCCTGTTGCTGTTGTCTCTTATCCAGCCTTATTTTCATGTCATGATATTATTATCTGCTCATATGCTGAAAGTCACTGGACTTGCCAGACTTTATGTCTGATCTTGCTTGCTTTCGCCCCCTTTCTTTCGTTCCCCCCCTCCCAAGTTTTTTTAGGGTGGAAGTATAGGAGCTTGATTCAGATTTTCTCTGCTTGAAGTACCGCTTGGTCTTGGCTCTATCTTTCCATGGCAGTTTATGTTGGGGATTATGATTTTAAAAACTATGCATTATGGAGGCTTTTGTACAAGGCTGATATTTTGTACTTGAATTCTGATATTGTGATTTTAAAAGATGTAACCAAACTTATTTCGGTTTCTGTTGTAATAAAGTTATTAATTTTTCAAGTACTATTTTATTTGTCTTGTAAATTTCTGTTCTGTCTACTAAAATGCTCCATCAAAGTATAGGCATTCCCTTTGTGAGTGACCTTAACGGAGGTAGGGTGTTACATCAACCAAAAAAGCTCCACAATATAAAATCATTTTATATTGAATAACAAATACGTTCACTCGTATATGTACACTTAAACTCAATCTAGGGTATTGCTAACCCTATCTCTACTGAGTCACGCCACAGAGCCAAGGTAATTACTTAACCTTCAGCTCTAATACCACTGCAATGTCCCGGAAATTCGGTAGGCTTTTCAACCATCCTTCATCCCCCAAGGCAGAGGGCTAACCTCCCCCTGTGGCTTGCAGAGGTACCCCAACTCCATGCTTTACGGCCAGCCTCTCGACTCCACCAATCCACTATATTTCAGGACCTGTAGGGGTTAGAGTCTCTCGTTCGCCACCAAACCGCGATGCGAGAACCCCGTATCACACGTACCATTTAAGTAACGTGGACTGGTGTGAGTAAACTCAAATCATCTGTTTAACTTTTAAAATCTCTTTAAAAGAAAGGATAATCGTAAGACCGATCCACACACAAACACAGATGGCTTTTACCTTATGATAACCCAAAATATTTCTAAAACGATACTTGTCTGATATTATAATAATGTCTATATCAAGTAAGTAGAAATCTAGCAGAAATGCTTGCATCTAACGTTTTACATATATAATATACAATCAAAACCGCGGGCTCTTATTTGGGGAATGGATTCCAACTATGACAAGGTAAGGATCCGCCTTCTGCTCCGTGTACTCTAGAAGCGATACACTGGAGTTCAAAAAGAACATCTTGTAACTCGGCCACACATGACCGACCATTCATTTCTCTTGAATGTATCGAATATATTGCCACCTCTCGTTTAGTATTCCAACATAACCATTCTCGGGAGATACAGAATTGAAAGAAGTACAAATATGAATATTCTCTAGATGTTGACAATATACCCTAATTGAGTGCATCCCACTTAGCCATTCTGCCCGCCCGATTTCTGTCATTTCCTAGTTGATGAGGCTTGAGGTTATAATGTATCTCGATACAGATCACGTCTTCATTTACTTTGAATGCCACATCATCATACCCATCAAATCACAAATTGATTTCCCCAAAAATACCACAGGTATAAGCTAAGAGAAACGAATTCCTCCACCACCAATGTAAATACGTTTTAAACGATCAACTTACGCGATCTACCAGATATACTCTGTCAGACATTCGTCCATTCAAGTTGTCCTGGGACTGGACAAACCGAAGGTACTATTCAGTACATCCATCTTAGGCAATCTCTACCTAAGATTTATATAATAGCCCTTGCACTTTACTCCGTCTTCAATATATTTAGCAAACTTGGTTTGCAACGCTTATGCCAATACGGAGTGGTACTTTGGATAATAATCCAACCGGTCTCTCCATATAAACAACATAAAAATGGTCAGAAACTTTGATAGTCGGTGATTTAACTATCAAATGAAAACATGTATGCAAACAACGATCTTATTTCCAAATGGAAATCTTATCGATCAATTCATCAATCCATACTTATCCCTTTAAATTAATTTATTCCATTCCTTATTTCCCGTTTCCATATATTTTAAATTCTTATTTTCTAAATCTAGAAAATATACGTTATTAACTTGGAAAACATTTCCATATTTATTCCCATTTCTTATTTTCTATTATTAGAAAATATTTTTAATTCTTATTTGGAAAACATTTCCAAAACTCCTTCATTGGCTTTAAACAGATGTTTAAATAAAACATCGCTAAGCCAACTCAAACCGTTACACTCATTAACTAAATTCACTTAACCATCCTTCACGATGAAACCTTAACCATTCCTTAGTTAAGAAGGGAGTCAATCAAGTTGGGGTATAATTACCTTTCAGACCTTAACTAAACAACGTTTTAACTTCGGAATAGACAAAGTTAATCTTTTAAATCCTTAACAAACTTCTTTACGTAACTCTCTGATTCTACTTACGAATCCACTTCTTTTACAGAAACCATTTGATTACAACTGTGGTGTTATAATTCCATAATTCCGAAATATAATAACTTAAGTATAACTCTTATTTATTTATTTGAATTAATAAATTAATTAAATAAATAAATCTTGATTTAAAAACCGGAAAGTACATAGTACTTTCTTGTATTCGATATAATCGAATTTCAACATATAATTCTCTTTCGAATAATCTCTACTCGATAATTCTTTTCGAATAAACTTTATTCGATAACTCCATTCGAATAACTATATTCGATTAACACCTTCAAATAACTAATATTCGATAACTCTTTTTGAATAACCAATATTCGATAACTCTCTTTCGAATAAACTAAATTCGAATAACTCTAATCCGACTAACTCTAATTCAATTAACTCTATTTGAATAACTAATATTCGACTAACTCTTGTTCAGTTAACTCTATTCAATTAACTCTATTCGATTGGTTCTTTTCGACTAACTCTAATTCGATTAATTCTAATCGATTAATTCTAATTCTATTAACTCTAATCGAATTAACTCTAAACAATTAACTCCTTTCGAATAAACTCCATTCGATAAATTCCTTTAACTCTATTCGAATAAACTATATTCGATTAATTCCATTAACTCATTTTGATTAACACATTTTTATTAACACGTTTGATTAACTCCTTTTGATTAACTCTATTTCCATATTCAGTTTCAAATATTGATGTTGAAATCGATTCTTACTTCTCTATATAAGCCCTGACTTATATATTCTATTTATCCAATGATAAACATTTAATTTAATTTATAAAATATTATTTATAAATTAGTCTTCTCAATCTATCGGTTAGAACATATTCTATTTAAAATCTTTGCTTTAAATCCATATCACGTTATATCCGTGTGCGAAGGGCGGGTCTAAACTTTCCTGATGTAAAATTCTATTCATTTGCCAAATATTTCTTTATATAATATTCTTTTCATTTTCTAATAAATTCCTTTTATATTTCTATTTATTTTCTAAATAAATATTTCCTTTTATAATCTATTTATTTTCTAAATAAATATTTTTTTATATAACATTCTTTTTATAAATAATTCCTTTCAATGCTATTTATAAATAATTCCTTTTCATATAAGATCCATTGATTTTATAAGTAATTCCTTTTCAATTATATTTGTAAATGGTTTACAAATATTTCTTTTCATTTTTTATTTGTAAATGTTTTACAAATATTTCTTTTTTTCTAATTTGTTTTCATAAATATTTCCTTTTTTTATTTGTTTACACCAATATTTCCTTTTCTCTTATTCTTTGATTTTATAATTATTTCTTTTTATAAAATCCTTTTCTTTATATATATAAAATCCATTGATTTTATATAAATAATTTATTTTCAAAATACACTTTGAAAATCCCTTTTTCTATATCCCAGTATTTCTTACGGTATTCAAAAAACCAATTCACAATGATCGATATCATTCAAACACACATAATCAACAACAGATTATATATCATATCATATATCACCATTGTTAGCCTACTTTGTGATCTAGGCTACACAAAGTCAAAAGGTTTATTTATGAAGGATGAACAATAGAAGAATACCCACTTGAAGACCAGATCGGATCGGAGACTGTAAGCCTAGTCTACACGTTTCAAAGCAAAAAATAAAGATGCTGGGACAGAACCGAATCGGATCGGATTCCCCTGCTCCGCTCCACCTTTCCTTTCTTTACATTCCCGATCCGAAGCAAGGAGAGGCAGTGGTTGCACCCCATATTTGCTTGAGAATGCAGAGCGGTTAGGCAACTACTCTCCCACGTTTTACCCACGTTCACTTCTAACCTGATGTGCTGTCACCTTCTTATCCTATCCGAACCCGATTTTTATAGGGTGAGGGTCACGCATACCCGATCCGGAGCCACTTCAAAGGCATTTTCCACCTATAAATACACCCCAAGGCTCATTTCAAAGGTTCTTTGGGCATTTTCAGAACTCAAACCCCTTTACTATCTGAATTTCATCAAATTATTCAGATTACAATCATCTTTTGAATCATATTGTGAAGGAAATTGAGTGAATCAATGTATTGTATAAGTGAAAATTGAGTGAGAATCGTTGTTGTACTTGCATTAAAGACATCAATTTAAAGAGTAGAAAGTGGACGTAGGCTATTTAACGCCGAACCACTATAAATTGTGCGTTTTCTTCGTTTAATGGTTTCATTTTAGTAAAATCATTATTCGTTTGGGTGTTAGAGCCAATTTTGGATCCAACATTTTGGTTCTTTCACTAAGAATTTTTGAATTCTCTACTTTTTGGGATTATCATTCAACTATTTGGACCTTCAAAGTTTAAAGAAGTTAATCCTCTGTTTTCGACATCTTTAAGTACCCGTTGGTTAATCACTGAAGAATTGGAAATTTTGGCCAAAGGAAAAGGAAAAGAAATCCAAAGTAATTGAGAGGATGAAGTTAACGAAGATCAGAAACAATGGTTGTGACGAGGTCGCGTGGTCAAGACTGTGGAGCAGGCCGCTCCGGTCAGGAAGGACCGATCCGAACAGAAGACACCGATCCGATCCGATCCAACAATGTAGAAGTCACCCACTCTCCCCATCCGAACCGGTCCGGCCGTACCACTATGCTCTGATCCGAATCAAAGTGAACCTGGAACTTCTACTCGAGCTCTTAGCAATGCATCGATTCCGGCCGCTATGACCAATGATCAGCCTGACCCACCTGCACCCATCACACAAGGAGATTTTTCACGCTTTCTTGAAATGCTCTAGAGTACTAAGGAGGCATTGGAAGCCCATAAGTGTGACAGTCTTCGCATGCAATAGAACATGATCACCATGAGTAGGGAACTCAAGGAGCTCCGAAGGCAAAACACACCTTCCTCAACACGTCGCCTTGCTGCAGATTATTCACCTTCTTCAGATGAGGGACGTCCTCGTGAAATAAGTCCGCTTGAACGACCTCATAATCTTGATCAGCTAACTTTCGGATCTTTAGGATCCCGCGAGGACGCCGCTCGTGTATTAGGACCTGATGACCCGAGCTTGGGAGAGCCTATGTTGTTTCCCATGCGTGGATCCCATGTTCTACCCAGGGATCCTAATATTACTAGTTCTACACAACATAAACTTCTCCAACCCCTTCCTCCTGAGATCGACCGGGAGCGTGCGGAGCAATGTAGAGCAGCCGCCGCTAGAAACATGATGTTATCCCCTAATCAGGAACCTACGGGTAATCCGAATATCAGACCTAAAGAACTTGTGCAGACATTAACAAATGCCGATGTGTGGGCGATAGTGCATCAGATTATGTCCGAAAGCCGATGATACACTAATGAGGACTAGGGCATTGAGCAAAGTCATACCCACTTCACAGATGATATGTCGGACTTCCAGTTCCCTCGGCGATTCAGCTTGCCACAAATGGATCGATATTCAGGGAGAACGGACCCGGGACAACATATGATGAGGTACGCATGGTTCATGAATGACGCAGCAGCTTTAGATACTATAAAATGCAAGGCCTTTCCAATTTACTTAGAAGACATGGAATTAATGTGGTTCACCTGACTCCCTCCACAGTTAGTGTCAAACTTCACAGAATTAAGTGAGCACTTTATGAACCAGTTTCGACTTCACGCCCGAATATACAAAAGCATCATAGAGTTGTCAAAGATTAAACAGGCTTCGAGCAAATCTTTGAAATCATATTTGCGCCACTTCAACCTGGCTGTCACCGAAGTTAGTGACCCACATGAACCCACTATTCTGATGGCTTTAATAGAAGGAGTTGACCCAGACACAGAGTTTGGGGATTATCTATCCGGAAAACCGCCCCTACTCGGGAATTGTTCTACGAAAAAGCTAATATTTGCTTAAGGCGAGAAGAAGCTCATGCAAATAGGAAGAGAAATTCCGAAGGGGCCTCAAAGGAAGGTGTCCAAAGTAATGTTGCTGTGAAACAATCTAGTGATAGTTCAGGGAAGGTTGAAGTGAACGTCGGCAAATGGAAACGGCAATAGGAGGAGTAGGAACCGAGGGAACGATTCCAGCAAAAGACCTTGATTCCCTAACTTTTGAAAACTATTCTCCATTGAATGATACCTTGGAAAACATTTATTTGGACACATACAGCATATTGCAACAAAAAAAACCACCACCCAGAGACTCCATTGAAAAAGAGATCGCAACGGGAAATTTTTGTTTGTTCCATGGAATCCATGGTCAATACACCAACGAATGCTGTCATTTGAGAGACGTAGTTGAAAGATTGCTGCAGGAAGGGAAGTTAGACGAGGACAAGTTTGCCCCAAGGGACAGGGGGCAAGGGGGACAATCCCCGAACCAAAGCCAGCATACTTCTAAACCCACAGCCCAGCAGAAAGGTAAGAGGATCGTTATCAATACCATTATAGGAGGACCCCACCTAGCTAGTCGTAGCTTCAAAGCGATGGATCTGTACGTCAATGCCGCCAAGCACTTTGAGGTAGGAGAATAAAGTAACCTCAAAGACATTACTCCAGTAAAACAACAAAAGACAATGTCATACGATGTCATATTCTGTAGTAGAGATGATTCCGGACCCCAACTGAAGACCCACTGGTAATTACCACGACAATCGGCCCTGCTTTAGTCCATAAAGTGTTGGTGGACAATGGGAATTCGGTCAATATCCTCTTCAAGAAATCTTTTGAACAAATGAGACTTGAAGTGAAAGATCTAAAGCCCTGCGAAGGATGGATACGTGGCTTCAATAGGGCGTCGACGGCTCCGATGGGCTACGTAGAATTACTAGTAACATTAGGACAGGGAGATCGCCAGAGAGTGAGGATCCTGCCATTTGTAGTTTTGGATGTAGAGTCTCCTTACAACGCTTTCCTAGGCCGACCGGCCCTCGCAGAGTTTAGGGCATGTATTGCACCTTGGTGCTTGCTTCTTATATTACCGACTGACGGAGGAATTTGGGTGATGAGAGGCGACCAAGCTACGGGACGAGCTTGTTACATGACGGAGTTAAAGATGCTAATGAAGGGGTTGAATATAGAATCTAAGGACGATTCTCTCCCTTCGAAGGAAAACTCAGCATAGCAATTAAGGGATCCAGCCTAAGAGAGTCTCCCTTATATGTGCTTGAGGATATAGATCCCAGAAAGGATAGAGAACCCGAGGATAGAAAGGCGACTCCCAACGAGACAACAATAGATATACCTATTGATGAGACAAATTCAACAAAAGTACTAAAGATCGGCTCGTAACTAGATCCAATTCGAGCGAAAGAGTTAGCTGATTTCTTAATGGCAAATTTGGATGTGTTTGCTTGGACTCACGCTGACATGTCTGGGATTTTGCCTGCCATTACGAGCCACTCTTTATGCATTAATCCAAATCAACCACCAGTCAAACAGAAGGGATGAATGTTAGGCCAGAGCGGTCACCAGCTTTGAAGGAAGAGGTAGAGAAATTGAAGGATAATGGATTCATTAAGGATTCGAAATATCCCGACTGGATATCAAATCCTGTCTTGGTCAAAAAATCTAACGGGAAGTGGCGTACATGTATTGACTTCTCTGACTTGAACATGGCTTGTCTGAAGGATAGCTTTCCTCTTCCCAGAATTGATCAGCTATAGACTCGACGGGTAGACATGAGCTTTTATCCTTTATGGATGCCTATTCAGGGTACAATCAAATTCCCATGCACATACCAGATCAGGAGCATACAAGTTTCATCATAGACTTGGGGTTATATTGTTATGTGGTAATGTCATTTAGATTAAAGAATGCAGGAGCCACGTACCAGCGTTTGGTCAACCACATGTTCTATAATCAAATCGGGAAAACCATGGAGGTTTATGTGGATGACATGTTTGTGAAGTCTAAACAGTCTTCAGACCATACAAGGGACTTAGCTGAAATGTTTGATATTCTTCGAAGGTATGGAATGATGATAAACCCCCTAAAATGCTCATTTGGGGTAGCATCTGGGAAATTCCTTGGGTTTATCATGAGTTCTTGAGGGATTGAGATAAATCCTAGTCAAATAGCAGCAATAAGGAATATTGAAGAACCACGAAAGATTAAGGATGTTCAAAGCCTAGCCGAAAAAGTTGCTGCATTGAGCAGGTTTATCTCCAAAGCCACAAATAAGTGCGTACCTTTCTTCGATCTGATAAAACAAGGAAAACGAAATTTTGAGTGGACTACTGATTGTGTGGAGGATTTCCAGAATTTATTACTCTTATTAGAAAAGCCTTCATTATTATCAAAACCCGTGGAACATGAGGATTTGTTTGTCTACTTAGCGGTATCATCTCATATCGTCAGTAGAACATTAGTACGTGAAGAGGATAAAGTCCATAGGCATGTATACTGCATGAGCAAGAAGCTAGCTGCTGTAGAACATAATTATCCAAAGATAGAAAAACATTCTTATAGCCTCCTGATTGCTTCCTACAAACTTCTTCATTACTTTCAGGCTCACCCGATAGTTGTATACACCGATCAACCATTAAGACAAGTGTTACAAAAACCCGAAGCATCGGGGCGGTTACTTAAATGGAACATCGAGTTGAGTCAATTCGATTTAAATTTTCATCCATAGGGATCAATAAGAGGGCAGGCATTGACCGACTTTATTGCCGAATTCACAATTCCCGAAGAGGAAATGGTGGGTGACAAGGTGGTTACTTTGGACCAAGAGTTAGAGCTTAGTTCGTGGAAGCTATTTACGGATGGAGCCCAAAATGATCGAAGGTCCGGCACCGGAGTTGTTTTAATAACTCCTGAAGGACAATCTATCTACTATGCATTGCGATTAGAGTTTGCTGCTACCAATAACGATTCCGAGTATGAAGCCCTGATTGCCGGGCTGAAACTTACCAAAGAACGAGGGGTGAAGACACTGGATATATGCTGCAATTCCAAGACAGTTGTATGCCAGGTACGGGAGGAATTTGTTGCTAAAGGGAGTTGATTCGTTACTTATCTCAAAAAGGTAAAGGAATTGCTTGGTAGTTTGGAGCATTACAACATAATGCATATTCCAAGAACAGAAAATCAGAAAGCAGATCGGTTGGCAAAACTAGCAAGTTCTGATAATCCCGAAAAAACTGAAATGGCTCTGATAAAGGTTTTGGAATCACCGAGTTTCGACCTAGTGGAGGTGGAACTAGCCTTGGAAGTTGATCCAGAGAGAGCGCCATGGATGACACCGATCAAGAATCTTCTGAAGAATAGAACCCTCCCGTTGAAGAAAAGCGAAAGACAAGCTGTAAGACGTAAGGCTGCAAGATACGTTTTACAGGACGACGTCCTTTATCGCCAAGGGTTTTGAATGCCCCTACTATGGTGTATCGCACATGACGACATCAAACGTGTACTACAAGAAGTACATGAAGGTGAGTGTGGGACCACACCGGGGGCTAAACCCTAGAAAAGAACGTATTACGATATGGATATTTTTGGCCTTTCGTGAATAAAGACGCGGTTGATTATTCACGACGCTGCGACAGATGTCAAAGATTCACCAAAATTTCCAAAGCACCTCCGACTCAGCTCAAGTCGATGGTAAGCCCATGGCCGTTTGCCATGTGGGTAATTGATATTAATGGAGTGTTACCTATTGCCCAAGGGGGAGCAAAGTACGCGATCGTCGCCGTTGACTATTTCACGAAATGGGTTGAAGTTGAACCTTTAACAATGATCACGGCAAGAAAGGTGATTAGTTTTGTGGTCAGAAACATTATCTGTCGATTTGGGATAACGAGGACCATCATAACTGATAATGGGACACGGTTCGATAGCGTCGAATTCGGAAACTTCTGCTAGAATTACAAGATTGATAAACGATACACCGCTATAGCTCACCAACAGTCAAATGGCAAGGTTGAAGCAATAAATAAGGTCATTAAATCAATTCTCAAGAAGCGGTTGGAGCGGGCCAAAGCCAAGTGGGTGGATGAGTTGCCACTAGCTTTGTGGGCCTATAGGAAAAGCTTTAAGACGGCCACTGGCCATACTCCCTTTTCACTTTCCTTCTGATCAGAAGCAGTAATCCCGGTAGAACTAGAAGTCCCTTCTCATCGAGTCGCATACTATGACCCGATGACGAATAGAACACTCCTCCTAGAATCTCTTGATTTGGTTGAAGAAAAAAGAGACATAGCAGACTTGCATGCCTCAAGACATCGACATCAAGTAGCACGTTATTATGACCGAAAATTTCACTTCAAAACCTTTGAACTAGGAGACTTAGTATTGAAATGAGTCTTCCTGCCTTCAACCTAATTGGGTCCAAAATGGGAACGGCCATACAGCATCTAATGGAAGCCTTATACAGGAGCATTCAAGCTAATGACTGTGGACGGTGAAGAGATTCCCAGAGCTTGGAATGCTCAGCACTTGCGACAATACATGAGCTAAATATGAAATGTCTTCCTTTTTGTTTTTATAAGCTATGTAAAAAGGCACGACTTGCCTTAAATTTTTTGTTTATATGAACAAAGGATTATGAAGTGGATATCGGCTACGACTTAGCTGAACCACTATAAGAATATCGTGTGTCATTTACTTTCCTGCATTATTTATATCTTTAGCCATTATTCTGTCATGACAATGAAACACAAAACATTAAATTAAATTTCAAAAATTGGAGATAACCTATGTGCAGGAGCAAACAAAATGACCGTTTGCATGATAAGATGCAAAGAATGGGAAGATGACATTCCTAACTCTAACTCTCATGAAACAAGAGAGAGTATAAAGGACGGGAAGACGACGTGCCTTGAGGCGTGAAGGTGCACCCCGATAAGAGACTGCCTCAGTAATACTCTAACCTAGTTATGAGACAGGAGAGTATAAAGATGCTAAAAAGAATAAGCATCAATGACGAAAAGAATATGGCCCCGTTAGAGAATCGGGGGCAGCTGAATTTTGAATTTAATCAATCTTGAATAAGTCTTAATTAGTTATCCGAGATTGATTAGGGGCATATATATGTACACATGTTCCCCTTAATAATAAATTTATTATATAACTATGATATGACATGTTGTTCATTTGCATTTTTAGTTAAATGTTAAATTTACGAATATCAGACATTGCAGGGAACAAACCACTTTATTCACAAACATGTGAGTGTATACAGGAAGGCTAAGCAAAAGATGTGAGGTCGCACTCACTACAACAATAGAGGACCAGTGGAATATCAAAAAAAAAGTGCATTATCACTTGGGCTTTGGAGTAGACTTGGACTTCTTGGCAGCCTTAAGAGCATATCTAGCTTCTTTTTTAGCATCAAACATGAGACGCTTTAATTTCTTCTTCTCTGTAATTGAGGTACTAGAATTGGTAGATTTCTTCCCACGAGTCGGAGCACTGGAATCAAGAGAAGATTTTTTAGCAAGCTCTTCTGTGATTGACCTAGTTGAAAGCTTAACAACTAACCTCGATCCAGCATCCACCACTGCAAGGGGCTTAAGGATTTCGGGGTTTAATTCCTTGACTTTCAGCTGCATGCGCTTGTCTTGTTCGGCTTTCATTTCAGCCAAAGTCACATCATCAGCATTTTTCGAATCCCCAGTTATAGCAACATCAGGATCTTCTTCATGCCCCTCATTACCATTGTCTTCTTTCAAAGCGTCTAACATTTCATCATCATGAGAAGTGTCGGCCTTAGGTGGTTCAGCTCCTCCTCTGGATTCAATGATGGTAGCCTTACCCTGTCCTCCCTGAGCCTCTTCCACGGATTTCCCCCCAATGGTAGTTCCCCGAGGCTCGTTTGTCTTCTCGGTTGGTACAACACCTACAGAATGAGAAGCAACATTTATCAACTCAAAAGAAAATAAAGAATCCTCGATTGATTTCCCAATGATGTAATGAAAGGTGGAGACTGCCTTGACGAATTGGGATGAAATGGTGGAAATACCTTCTGATGATTTCTCAATTGGGTCAGTTATCGTCTCTGATGCTGATTCGGGTATAGGAGATAAAAGAGACACTCTAGGAATTCCCGTATTCTCCAGATCATATCCCTCAACTCCAGTAGCTTCGGCGGTAGTAGAAGAAGAACCAACTTCAAGGATATTCTTTTCTTTGGCCATGCGTTTCTCCTCCTCCATGGCAACAGCAATAAAGTGATGCCCCTCGACCAAACGTGCCGGTTCATCATCTCTCAGGTACTTCTCCATGAGTTTGTCTTCATCAACAAAGTCTACCTTAAGTTCCTCTTTTTCCCATTCGATGATTTGACTCCATACGTGAACTAAGGTAGTCTTATAGTATTCGATCCAAGAGATGTTTCGACGACGGATTATGTGTGCAAAGAATTCAATCATTAGTTCGCCAAAGCTGTGCAATTCTTCTTGAGCCTCTGATAGCTGTTTATGAGTTTCTTCAACTGACTTAACAGCGCTTTCCACATTCCCCTCAGTTAAGGCAGCCCTAGTCTCGGCTTCCATTAACTTGGACTCCAAGTCAGCATTTCATTTCTCTAGCTCGGCGTTCTTCCTCGCTAACTCGGCCTTTTCTTGGTCAAGAGTATTGTAAGCCAGTCGCATTTTGACACTGTTTGACTTAGCGTCTTCCGCTTGTTTTTTCAACTCCAAACGTTCTTTACTGCGAGATTCCAGCAAGTCATGATAACGCTTTTGTAATTCCTCAAATTGCTTTTTGAAGTTGTTGGCATCTCGTTGAGCAATGACAAGTTGAGCCTGTGTATATTCTAAGTCCTTCTCCAGATTTTTCAAAACATTCTCATTGGAATCTGCCGCCTTCTTCATTGCATCAATGTCTGTAGTTAAGGGCCGAATGATTCTGGAGAGATTGCGTGAATACTTGCACATCTCCGAGTACTATTTCTCTACTGCGTCAATCTTTGCCTTAGCCTCATCTTCCCACTTTGAAGAAATAGGCTCGAGCGCGGGTAAGAAAGTTAAATTCTCAAAGTAGTGATCTGGGAACTGCTTCTCCAAATATGCCAGTTTAGTTTTGGAATCAGCCCCAGCAGTGGGGGTTTGCAGTATGATAGTCTAAGGCGATTCCGCTTAGCAGGGACGATTGCTGCATCGCCTTTTTCAGATCGCTTCTCAGAAGCTTTGTGCTTGTCTCATGAATCAGTGTGTTTTGGTGGACTTTTTTCTTGATTATATTTGTCTTGGGAGAAGTTCGATCTTTGGATTGTGATGTGCCTTCTCCACGGCGACTTAGGTGGCTCTTATACCTTCCTGGATCCGACCGAACAGAAGAACGAAAGCGTGAAGTGTGAGGTCGATGAGAATCATGAGATCTTTGGTCATCTCTGCCCTAGCTCTCACGACGATCATGCTCGATGTCAGAAGGAGATCTAGACTTGCTACAGCGAATTTTCCTGACATCATAGTAAGGACGAGATATTGTACCTGCACAACAATATAAATGGAGTTCAGAATCAATGTTCACACAAGACATGAGTGTTGTGACGTGCGGTGCTAATGTGCATCCTAAGTGGTGTTCCCCCCAACAAACCCGAGTCTGAAGCCAGGCTAGCATGAGTGGGCTCTTTGGTCTTCACGGGAGTAGTCTCCTCTAAAGAAGTGAAGGTTAAAGTATTCGTTCCAAATTCCTCTGAAGTATAGACAGTTTCAGGTAGGGGAAGATTTCCTAAACCCTTAAATGTGGAATCGTCGGTAGTAGGAGCATCTCCTTGAGAAGCGTTTAGTGGCAGCTCTTTAGGGGATGTTAACTTCTCAGGAGAAATAGCATCATCAGGGATGGTATACCCTTCTATGTGCTTTTCAGCTATGTTGGCTAATTTATCGTCCTTAGTTGAGGATGGAGAAGGTGGAGTCCTAAGAGGTATTGTTGTAACTTTCGAGCCCTCGCCCGTCTCAGGAATAATATCGACCGGGGGTATGTACACATATGGACCCGTCCCATGACCTATACTGCGGGTAATAGATAGTAACCTGTGATGATGGAGATACTCATCCTTAAGAACTTCGTCTATGGTCAAGAACTTTTGGTCACTATTGAGCAGCTGATGCAAATGATCAAAATATAGTTGACCCGATATTTGATTTGGGTTATCAACTGCGAATGAAAAAGAAAGCAAATTAATGTGTTGGCATGAGCATTTAAAATTGAAATCTAGAAAGTTGGTGCTTTACTTTATTTGGTCCATCTCCTGGCGCACCCCGGCTGCTGTCTGATATAAAACCATTCAAGTTTAGAATCACCAGCCTTGCTGCTAAATGGAACAGTAATAATTTTCCTTTTTGGGACTGATTCAAAATATGAGAAGGAGGGAGTTTCTTGAATCCGATGCTTGAAATTTTAATAAAAGTGGATGTCATCTAAGGTAGGCTCTATACCTAAAATTTCTTTGTATGATATATACAAGGTTTATAAATAAGCATAAAAGTTGGGATGCAATTACTTGGGGGCAATCTGCATCTGTCTCAGAAAATCGACGACAAAAGGCGGAAATGGTGGAATAGCCCCAGCCACACACATCAATCGAGTAATTTCCATAAGTCCTTCTGGTGGATTGTGGGGGCGATCTGCTTTCGATGGCACCAGGGTATCTCTTTTTAATATCCCATGCTTTAGACATATTCAGACGAGTCTATCATCATCAATCGTCGACTCAACAGAATCTTTAGGTAACTTCAATATAGTGGCAGTTTCATACTCGTCAGGAGCATGATCATCTCCTATCCCTCCCTCCTCTTCATCACCAAGAGAAACTTCACTATTGTGCGCTTCCACTTCATAATCTGGGCCCTCATCATCCCATTCAGAGTCTGAGGGAGAGGATATGTCATCAGGAGTGAGTTTCTCGGAAGTTTCTGCGACTTCTCTCTTTTCTGCTAACCTAGATGAACATCTCCCTGCCATGGTTGCTAAACTACTGAAGAAGCAATAACATAAGTTAGAGTAAAATAGCCTATATCCCCCCGTGCACATATGTGAACTAAAATGTGTGTTATGTGTGCAAAAGATGCAAAGTAAAAACATAAGAGCATAATGCAAAGGTTTGGCGAAACAGTAATGTTCAGAATAGTCTTAAATATTCGATCATGTTCATAAGGCACTATCCTAACTATTCATTAAGTTGTAAGTCAAGGCAAGCATTGATTGAGCAAGTCGGACATTTCTTATGCATTGAATTAGATGGTTTCAGTTCGGTTCGGATGTATATATTTTGGGGTTCGGATTGGGCACCCACAAAGGAAAGGGTTCGGACCAAGGTCAAGATCATGTGTGGTCCAAAGCAGAAGTTAATGTATCTCAAGCATATCGGTTCAGTTCGGAGGTTGGTACTTTTCGTAATCCGGATCGGTTTGAGTGCCTATATACTTCCATGACCGTGTCTATCTGTAACACCCCGAAATTAGATATAGTATACCATAAAGATAATTAATTAAAGGATTAATTAATTAATGAAGAAAAACAAAAAAATGAATATATATATATGCAATTATGTTACGAAGGTACAAGTTTAAAAATGTGCATTGAAAAAAATGCATGCGAATTAATTAGGTTACAGTAAAAGAATAATTAATGCAATTAATACAAAAAGCAGAAGGAAATGTGTGGATGCATGCAGTAAAAAGAAAGAAAAGAAGAAGAAGATAAATACAATCAATTTATTTGGGAAGGAAAGATTTATGCATGTATAAATAGATATATATGTATGTAGGCAACTTCATTATGCATTGACTTTGTATGTTACGAGGAAAGTAGAAAAAAAGGGGAATTAAATTATATACTCGATTTCCACTTTTTAAACTAGGTAAGCAATCAATTTGCATTAGTTGTCAATATTAGAATTTATGAATAGATGTGTGTGTGTGTGTGTGTGTATATATGTATATATATATATAGGCAATTAATGTATATAGTAAAGGAAGAATATGTAAACATGAATAGATCGAAATTAATTTATAGATGTGTATTAATATGGCATTGATTGAAATACATGTAATTGAACTTAGTTTATATATGTGTTTGTGCTAGTTTTTCATTCATATTAATTGATATTAATTAAAGAAAATATGTTAATTTGAGGAATATAGTAAAATTGTTATTCAATGTTATTTGACATCAATTAAGAAGAATAAGCTAATCGAAGAAAACATGCAATTCGATGTTTAAGTTCAATTCATATCAATTTAAGGGAAGAAAAATAGAAGGTTATTAATATATAAAATACATTTGCTGACTCAGCACTATGTGTACGATGCGGATTAAAAAGCTAATATCTAAAGGCTAGAATTATTCTATATTTCTATATAAGCATACATAGACTCAAGCTCTAAGCCTAAACTAAATTAGTCTCTTAGCCACCATGCTGCTGCTGGAATAGTTCACCTTCTTCTTAAAGCTAAGGAATTGTGAGACAAGATGTAGAACAAACGACGAATGAATTTATTCTCTTTTCTAATCTGTTGTTTGTGAGTACAATTTCTTTCACAAAATAATTAATAAATTAATTATGATGAATTACAATTTGGGTTATAAGATTGTGCCTGTTGAATCATTGATTGATATGATATTGTCTATTTTGTGAATATACGCTATTTGTTGTCTTATGTACAAAGATTCATGATGTTGGTTCATATGCCAGTTTTTGTTAACTTATGTTGGTGGATCCATTTCATATGTCTAATCACATGTGTTTAATTTGATTCATTTTTTTTATGACATTAGTTTATATCTAAGTTTGGATGTAAATCATATGCAAGTTTGTACGCGAATCATATGTAAGCTTATATGTGAATCTTAGTTTACATGTCTTATTTACATATGCAAGTTTAATACAAGTTAGTATGCAGATCATATGCAAGTTTATGCGAAAACCATGTTCATATATGCAAGTTCACCTTTATGTGTATAGATCTATGCAAATCATACCTTATATAATTAGATCCATGCCAGTTTATAGTTTATGCAAATTATGCCTATTGCCTATGTAAGTTATTGATTATGCAAATTTATGTTAATATGAATTATAATCGTGCAAGTTTTGATCCATGCTAGACTATTCTTATATGCTAGTAGATCCGTTTTATGTGTTATGCAAGTTGTGATGTTACTTTTCTTCCTATGAATTAGACTATTTGCGAGTCTAACGTATTTCATGAATTACACGTACGAACGACGTGGGGATATTGGGAAAATATTAAATATTGAAGTTGTGAAATTGACATAAAATGGCTTAAAAGCATATTAAAAGCATATAATTAATTTTAGACATTAATTGGCATAATTTATATGCTTAGAAATTATGGATATAATTTAGGTGACAATTATGGACAAAGATTAAATTGGAAATTATTGAGAATTTGAAATAGGGATATTAATTCAAATTGGGGTTAAATAATTATATGTAATAATAAATGCCTAAGACACGAGGTTAGACTCGTTTGTGATATAAGACTGCCCGGACCCGCCCGACATATCCAGCGACTACAAACGGTAGTCTAATATGAGAGGTCAAAGGTATAAATTAAATGCGTAGCAAATGCCTAAGACACGAGGTTAGACTTGTTTGTGGTATAAGACTGCCGGGACCCGCCCGACACATCCAGCAACCGCAAACGGCGGTCTAATGTGAGAGGTCGCAGGCATAATTAAAAGATGCTTAGACATGAGGTTAAGTCTGGCTTGTGGTGGAAGTCTGCCTGGAACCGCCCGACATATCCAGTGGCCACAGGCAATTGAATTATATGAGAGGTCTGTGCATTAATAATTAATTAATGTTGATCAAAGACGAGTATGAATGACAAGCAGAAGATTGGTTGAGTTGAGTTATTCTCTGAGTATCGATCTGATGTTGATTTTGGTCTTCGAGGTTGATACTTAAGGAGTTATTCTCTTAACCAATGTATCTGTGAACTAAGATGTACTTAATCATAAATTAAGTAAAACATGCTATACGATATATATATATATATGTATATATGATACATAAAACATGTTAAGTGGGTAGGGTTAAGAACAGCTTAACCAATAATATATATATTAATCTAATAGTGGGTGGGGTTAAGACCAACTTAACCAATAATATATATTAAACTGATAAGTGGGTAGGATTAAGACAAGCTTAACCAATATTATATATATTAATCTGGTAAGTGGTTAGGGTTAAGACCCGCTTAACCAATAATATATATTAATTTGATAAGTGGTAGGGTTAAGACCAGCTTAGCCAATAATATATATTAATCTGATAAGGGGGTAGGGTTAAGACCAGCTTAACATAATATATATATTGATCTGATAAGTGGATAGGGTTAAGACGAACTTAAACAATAATACATGTTGATTTGATAAGTGGGAAACATGGGTGACATGTGGGATATTGTAACACCCCGTGAATTCTATAACATTAATCTTCACAAATTAAAGTGTAATTAATTCTAAACGAAAGAACTAAGGGAAATGGGTTATGCCATTGCATTCGTCTCGGAATTCTGCTTAAGATAGAGTCCGAGTTTGCGTGAATCGGACTCCGTATGAAGGAGTTATGACCTTCGGAAGTTACAGAATAAAATTTAAAATTCAAACAGCTCGGTTTCAAATTTGAAATTTGAAATACAGGTTCAAACTGGGCTAGGCGGGAAAATTCCCGCCCAGGGACCAGGTCGACCATGGTGTCGAACTGGTCACCCCAGGTCGACCTAGGTGTCGACCTGCCAGTCGACCTTCCTGTTCGACCTGGTTGGCTGTGTCTGGCTCTGGCTCGAATTTCTATGGCTCGGTGTGTCATTAGGGCTGTCATGTCACCTCTTGATTGGCTCTTTGAACTTTGTATGGTCTAGATTCCTCCTGTCTTCATCTGATGGCTCAAAACAATTTAAAAATCTATAAATACACCCTTAGTCTCAACTAAAAATTCACACAAAAAAATAAGATTGGAGTCGTCATGCTGCCTGGAAGGAATTAAGCAAAGCCGTCAAGAGAGAGGAGCTTAGAGACGAATCAAATTAAGAAGAAGACTAAAGCCTAATCAAATTAATCAACGCAACGTTAGTCTACCTAAAGGAACGCATCTCAATTTCAGGATTCAGAATCCAGAATTCAAGATTTTGCCTTCGTTGTAAGTATAGTGACCTTTCAGAATATGAATAAAAACTGTGACATGGTTCGATGCAAATGAAAACATAATTGTGTTATTGTATGATAATGATACAAATTCTGTGTATTGTAATCATTCTGTCATGACTTGTGTATTGATATTTGTGGCCTAAATTGATTGATGGAAGCCTATGGAACAATTGTATATGAAAACAATGGCGCTTGCAAGTTTGTGGCAAAAACTAGAATTTGATCCCTTTATGTTTATGTCTATGGCATGGACTATATACATTTTCTAAGTCTAAGTTAAGGCCTATGTAAACATGTTCTAGATTTGAGAACTTTTATGCCTGCATGACCCAAAACCTATGAACAAATTCTTATGTTTATTTGCAAGTATAATTTGATCTATGTTAAGTATCATTTGGGTTACATAAACTATGCTAGTTCATGTTGAAAAAGGCTATATGATTAGATGTTAAAATTGGACATTTTGGTGAATATACAACATGTTAGTTTTGTGGTTGACATTATGCCAGGTAAAACATGTTTAAACCCAAGTTGGTATAAGCCTAAACTGTGCCATTTCATATGTCACCTACTTAGTTATACTTTGATTTGAATGCAAGTTCACATGACCCATAATCTATGTTAGTATCGCTAAATTGCAAGTTCATGCGCCACACACCTTTATGGATTGTAAAATATTACATGTTCTTGATTTCCCCTTTTTCTCACGTTTATAAAGTTGGGCTGAATTGTGTCGAGCCCAACACTTATTATAATGTTGCGAGCGTACAAACGGGGGTAATAACGTTGGGTGTAAAACATGAAAAATATATGTTGGCATGGTTGGCACATGCCAACGACAATGACATTTAAGCGGTATGAATTGTTATATCCAAGAATAAAGGACATGACTTTTACATATAATTGAGAAGTGATAAAATATGTAAATTTAGAAAACACGGTATGCTTAACCCGAGGTTGGATTGAGTTGTGACGTAAACCTGCCTGGACCCGCCCGGCTGTCTAGTAGTCACAACAATACCTATCCAATGTGGGTGGTTAAGCATTGAGCCCAATAAGGACCCAAGGTTAGACTGAGCTACGGTGTAAACCTGCCCGGAACCGACCGGCATATCCAGTAACCGTAGCAATATCTGCCTATGTGAGTGGTCAGGTGCTTTAAGAGGCTAAGGACAGATGGTAGGGTTAAGTCAACTATAAGCACTTAACCAAATTCAACATGTTAACAAGAATTGATGGGTGAGGTTAGGTAAATACAGACACTTAACCACTTAACATGTTTGACTAGAAAGCCCTAGTAACGAGGGACCCGTTTCAACAGTAACCCAAGTTAGGTATCATGGTACCCTGAAACTAGGCAGGTTGGGGCACGATTACAGGGCTGATTGTAAGCGGTCAAAACGACGGCGTTGGTTGCACAGTGTAGGTCTAACAGGGTGCGGACGTGCACACACTCCGAAGCAGACAAACAGGGCACTGGGAGAACCAGTAGTATAACCTATGCCTTTTTGAATTGTGCCGGGGCCGCCACCATCGGTCTTGATACACCCCATGTTGGGACCAGCATAGGTATCTACACTTCTTGGGGGCCGTATGACACATGTTTACACGTGTAGGAGCCGATCTTTAGAAAATGGGGATCACTTCACCCTCAGCATGGGGTGCCAGTTAGAATAAGCTCAAGTAGGTGCAGAGATATAGTGTGGGTGCGATAGTACATTCGATTCTAAACTACACTTCATTAGCTTGTGATACTTTACTGTTTTCAGTTTATATCTATCATGCCCTTTTTCTTATTCACATACTAAAGAGTTACTAGATTTACTTAGGCTTTATGTCTGACTCTTTTTTCTTTTCGTCTTCTTTTCTTTCGTCCCCCCCCCCAGGTCCACAGGGAGGAAACAACCCAGCTTAGTACTCTTTGCAAGCTCCAAGACGTAGATGTATGGTTTGGATCTCTTTTGCTTGGATTATGACTTTGGATATCACTATGGGGATTTTTGTCACTTTATTTATGTTTTATGCTTCTTTAATAATCAAGACAGTAATGAGGTTGTAATGTTGGAAGTATTTTGAGACAATTATGGAAATGTTTTGTTTGAACACGTATTGATGAAATAAAAGTCTGTTTGGTTTCCGCTATTTAAAATATGTGTATTTATATCTGTCTTGTGTTTATCTATGGCTTTTACTTATAAACCTCCACCAAAGTTAAGGCATTCCCTTTGTGAGTGACCTTAACGAAGGTGGGGTATTTCACTTGGTATCAGAGCATAGGTTTACTGGACTAGATAAAAGTTTTTGAAACTATTTTCAAAAAGGAAGTTTAAAGAAGCATTTTTCAAAAAAAAAGTGTTATATTTATAAAAAGACATAATCCTCCAAAGCCATGTGCACTATCTCCCTCTATCCTTCAATTTGAATCTTTCCTTTCTGTTTCAGCATGTCTGGAGACCCTAACCTTCCAGAAGGAGTGCCGATACCCGGCTGGTTTAGGAGGTACTTAGAAGCAAGGGCCAATGGCACGGGCCCAACAGACATTCCTCCTCCAGTGGCCGCGGTTCCCCCTCCTCCTCCTCCTCCTCGTGGAAATGCCTTCGCAAAAACATGTAGAGACTTCAAGGCTATGGGTGGAAAAGACTTTTATGGGACAGAATCCTTTGTAGGAGAAAGGAACTAGCTAAAGGAGACTGAGGATCTGTTTGTCATCTTCGGAGTTGATGACAGGCAAAAGATACAACTAGCAGCGTGGTTGCTTAAAGATGAAGCTTCCTATTGGTGGGAAATTACCAATGCTCAGAGGGCGGTGGAAACATGGGAAGATTTCAGGACAAGGTTTGAGATGAAATTCCTCTCCCAAGCTGAAAGAAGCCTACAAATGGAGAAGTTTCTAACTCTGAAACAGTGAAGTATGACAATCAGGGAGTATGTTAATCATTTTAATCAGCTGGCCAGATTTGGGCTGGACTTAGTAAACACCCAACACAAGAAGGCGCTTCGCTTCGTCAAAGGTTTGAATGAGCCTCTACACAGCCTTGCTATGACCCATGTATCCACGGGAGCGACTTATGAAAGCTTGGTGGACATGGCGTTGCTACACGAGGAAGACAACGGCAAGAAAGAGACTAAGGTGGAAGAAAAGAAAGAAGGTTTACAAGCTAAGAAAACAGACTTCAAGAAAAGAGGGAAGAACAATAAGCCCCGTGAGAGGAGAAGGTGCAATTTCTATGGCATTGTGGGACATATATCAAAAGACTGCCGAAAAAGGAAGGCGAAGATGGGTGGTTGCTTCCATTGTGGAGAGACTGCGCACCAAGCTAAGGACTGCCCAAAGAAGAAATGGCAGGGACAGAAAGCCGGATCCACTTCAGGGGGTCAGGTTCATGCGCTAGTGGCACCTCCACAGGAACGAGGTAGTAATATTTCTGTAGAAAGTGTAGTCTATCTTTATGATCATCCAGTTCACACACTTTTTGACTCTAGCGCATCATACTCCTTTATTTCATCTGCCTTAGTAGAATCTCTGCATCTAGACACTAGTATGGTAGAGGATCCCTTAGTAGTTTCAAATCCAATTGGGGGCTCCGCCTACTTGTCAATGGTTTGTTTGGGTTTGAAAATCTCTATTCTCAGCGTTGAGTTTAGTTGTAATGCCTTTGTTTTGGGCTTCTCGGGATATGGTTTGATCTTAGGCATGGACTGCTTATCCAGTAATGGTGCCATTCTTGATTGTGAGAAAAGAGTAGTTAGACTCTTGACTCGGCTTGGTAACACTCTAGAAATTTCTTGTAATCTCTTGAATGCTGTTATGCTTAGTTATCTAGAGTCGCTTGATGCTTCTGATGAGAATTTGCAGTCAGTTAGAGTAGTTCAGGAATATCCAGATGTCTTTGAGGAGGTGAAAGGCTTACCTCAGAGGTGGGAAATAGACTTCCGCATATATCTTGTGGATAATGCAAAACCTGTAGCTTTACCTGTTAGACACATGGCTCCAAGGGAAAGAAAGGAGCTCAGTAAGCAGGTTAAAGAACTTCTCGAAAAAGGGTCCATTAGACGGAGCATTTCGGAATGGGGTGCTCAGTGATGTTCACAACCAAAACGGACGATTCGCTTCGCCTTTGCGTCGACTATAGGGAGTTAAACAAATTGACCAAGAAAAATAGGCACCCTCTTCCCCGAATCGACGATTTGTTTGATCAGCTTGTAGGTGCGATGGTCTTCTCCCAACTTGATCTGGCAACAGGGTTCCATCAGCTAAGAGTAGCTGAAGACAGCATTGATAAAACGACGTTCAGAACCCCAGACGGTTTCTTCGAGTGGCTTGTCATGCCTTTCGGCTTGACAAACGCACCCGCTTATTTCGTAGACCTAATGAGCACGGTGTTCAGAGAATTCCTCGACAAATTTGTGGTTGTCTTCGTAGATGATATCTTAATCTTCTCAAAGAATGAGGAAGAACATGCTCAGCATCTGAAAGAGATCATGGATACTCTCCGTGCACATCAGCTAAAAGCCAAATTCTCCAAGTGCCACTTTTGGAGAAAGGAGGTAAGATTTCTGGGGCATATAGTGTCTAAAGAGGGGTTGGCTATGGACCCCGCGAAAGTGGTGGCAGTGCAAGATTGGAAGACACCAAGAAATGCAACCGAAGTCTGAAGCTTTCTTGGGCTAGCCGATTTTTACCGAAAGTTTATTAGGGATTTCGCGAAAATCTCAGCTCCACTTACAAGGCTAACAAAGAGGAATCTGGCGTTCACTTGGGATTTGGACTGCGAGTTTGCTTTCCAACAATTAAAAAGGGCTCTCACAACAGCCCCAATTATGACTTTGCCAGATGGAAGCAAAATGTTCATAGTATATACGGATGCTTGTGGTACGGGGCTCGGCGCTGTTTTAATGCAAGAAGGGAGGGTAGTAGCTTATGGTGGAAGGCAATTGAATGTTCATGAGAAGAACTACCCAACCCACGATCTTGAGTTAGCCGCCATCGTCTTTGCGCTTAAGTCTTGGCGCCATTATCTCCTAGATGAGAAGTTTGAATTATACACTGACCATAAATCGTTGAAATATCTCTTCTCGTATAAGGATCTTAACTTGAGGCAGTAAAGATGGATGGAGTTTCTCGCCTCGTATGACTTTGAAATTTCCTATACTCCCGGCAAAGGCAACGTAGTAGCAGATGCGTTGAGTCGAAAGAAACCGACTTTAAGCCTGCTCTTTGTAGAGTGGCAAAGCTTGGAGTATATAGCCAGTTTTAATTTTAGGCCCTCCTCTGATTTTGTACCCGGTTTTTTAGCATCCCTTAAAGTACGCCCCCACTCTCTTGGACTCAATAGGGCTGCACAACGTGAAGACCCTCAGCTTGTTGATGTGATTGATAAACTTATTAGGGGTGAGACTTCTAGTCACCTCAGTAGATACACCATCGATGATAAGGGTTGGCTGAGGCGAGATGGAAGATTATGCGCCCCACAAGCAAGGGAGTTGACAAAGAAGGTTCTCGAGGAATCGCATCATTCCAAGATGACTATACACCCTGGCGGTGATAAGATGTACAAGGATATAAAAAGGACTTTCTTTTGGAGCGGCATGAAAAAGGACGTGGTAGATTTTGTTTCTAAGTGCATGGCCTGCCAACGGGTCAAGGCGGAATAGAAGAAGCCTGGAGGACTACTTCATCCTTTAGAGGTCCCACAGTTGAAGTGGGATAGCATTTCAATGGACTTCATTAATGGACTACCTAGGTCGAAAAGAGGCAATACTAGCATTTAGGTAATAGTGGATAGGCTTACAAAAAGCGCCAACTTTATACCCGTTAAAAGTAGAAGGACTGCCTCATCTCTAGCATCTCTTTATCTCAAAGAAATAGTTTGACTCCATGGGAAACCCTCCAACATTGTTAGTGACCGAGACCTATCTTCACAAGTGAGTTTTGGTGGAGTCTGCAAGAAGCTGTAGGCACACAGTTATGTTTGAGCATGGCCTATCACCCTCAAACCGATGGCCAGACAGAAAGGGTGAATAGAGTTTTAGAGGATCTTTTAAGACTTTGCGTTCTTGACTTTGGAGGGACTTGGGAGGATCACCTTCCTTTAGTGGAATTTGCCTACAACTACAGCTACCAAGCTACCATAGGCATGGCACCCTTCGAAGCCTTATATGAAAGACCGTGCAAATCACCAACTTGTTGGTGGGACTCTACAGATAAACTTATACTTGGACCGGACATGATTTGAGAGACTTCGGAGAAAGTGGACTTGATACGAAGGAGAATGAAGAATGCCGAAGACAGACAGAAATCCTACGCCGATAAAAGAAGGACCGACCTTGTGTTTGAGGTTGGGGACAGGGTTTTCCTTAAGGTATCTCCTTTAAGGAACGTCGTTCGCTTTGGATTCGCAGGAAAGCTAGCACCAAGATTTGTAGGACCGTTTCCTATCATCGAGAAGGTTGGTAAGATGGCCTATAGATTAGAGCTACCCGAGAGACTGGCCGGAGTTCACAACGTCTTTCATGTTTCTCACCTCCCGAAGTGTTTGCATGAGTCTGCGGAAATGGTGGAACCTAGCATTCTAGAAGAAGACGAAGTGGAACATGAAGCAACTGTGAGGAGAGTTCCAACTCGCATCTTAGGAACTGAAGTGAAAAAGCTATGCAATCGCGAAATCAAACTCGTTAAAGTTCAGTGGAGCGACGCCGAGGAAGACACGACTTGGGAAACTGAGGACAGAATACATGCTTCCTACCCTTTTCTTTTTGAGGGTACATCTTTGATCTCTCTTTTTCCTTAAGATATGCTTTATCTTTTTAGGTATATCTCCTCGGTTCTTTTCCTAACTCCTTAGGTAGAAAACAAATGGATGCAAACATGTATTTGAAAACATGTTATGAATGATGGCTGCAGATGGTTGCTAGTGATTGCTAGTGGTTGCTCGTGGATGCATATACACACACCCCCTAGGTTTTAGATCGGCTCAGTCACTTCATATTGCATATGCGTATATGTATTCTCATTTGTATGTAGTTGAAACTTGATATGCTGTTATATGTTTTTCGCATTTGTATGAATAAGTTGTGCACTCATGTAGAATTATGAGTAGGGAGAATTTGCATACATCATGGATTCATGACACTTACATGATTCGCATTAAGGAGGTCAACTGAATTAGTAGACCGCCTGATTTCTGCATTAGATAAGAACATGTACACACACTATGCATATGATCATGAAGTATTAGAAGTCTTTTAAGGACAGTGGACATCTGTGTTTGTTGGTTGAGTAGATGGACGGTTGGATGGTAGGATATACATTCTTCCTAACTTGATGATTTCAGGGACGAAATCCGTTTAAGGGGGGAGAATGTAACACCCCGTGAATTCTATAACATTAAGCTTCACAAATTAAAGTGTAATTAATTCTAAACGAAAGAATTAAGGGAAACGGGTTACGCCATTGCGTTCTTCTCGGAATTCTGCTTGAGATAGAGTCCGAGTTTGCGTGAATCGGACTCCGTATGAAGGAGTTATGACCTTTGGAAGTTTCAGAATAAAATTTAAAATTCAAACAGCTCGGTTTCAAATTTGAAATTTGAAATACAGGTTCAAAATGGGCTGGGCGGGAAAATTCCCGCCCAGGGACCAGGTCGACCATAGGGTCGACTATGGTGTCGACCTGGTCACCCCAGGTCGACCATAGTGTCGACCTGGGTGTCGACATGCCAGTCGACCTACCTGGTCGACCTGGCTGGCTGGGTCTGGCTCTGGCTCGAATTTCTATGGCTCGGTGTGTCATTAGGGCTGACATGTCACCTCTTGATTGGCTCTTTGAACTTTGTATGGTCTAGATTCCTCCTGTCTTCATCTGACTGCTCAAAACAATTTAAAAATCTATAAATACACCCTAAGTCTCAACAAAAAATTCACACAAAAAAATAAGATTGGAGTCGTCATGCTTCCAGGAAGGAATTGAGCAAAGCCGTCAAGAGAGAGGAGCTTAGAGACGAATCAAATTAAGAAGAAGACTAAAGCTTAATCAAATTAATCAATTCAACGTTAATCTACCCAAAGGAACGCATCTCAACTTCAGAATCCAAAATTCAAGATTCTGCATTCGTTGTAAGTATAGTGACCTTTCAGAATATGAATAAAAACTGTGACGAGGTTCGATGTAAATGAAAACAGAATTGTGTTATTGTATGATAATGATATAAATTCTTTGTATTGTAATCATTCTGTCATGACTTGTGTATTGATATTTGTGTCCTAAATTGATTGATGGAAGCCTATGGAACAATTGTATATGAAAACAATGGCACTTGCAAGTTTGTGGCAAAAACTAGAATTTGATCCCTTTATGTTTTTGTCTATGGCATGGACTATATACATTTTCTTAGTCTAAGTTAAGGCCTATGTAAACATGTTCTAGATTTGAGAACTTTTATGCCTACATGACCCAAAACCTATGAACACATTCTTATGTTTATTTGCAAGTATAATTTGATCTATGTTAAGTATCGTTTGGGTTACATAAACTATGCTAGTTCATGTTGAAATAGGCTATATGATTAGATGTTAAAATTGGACATTTTGGTGAATATACAACATGTTAGTTTTGTGGTTGACATTATGCCAGGTAAAACATGTTTAAACCCAAGTTTGTATAAGCCTAAACTATGCCATTTCATATGTCACCTACTTAGTTATACTTTGATTTGAATGCAAGTTCACATGACCCATAATCTATGTTAGTATCGCTAAATTGCAAGTTCATGCACCATACACCTTTATGTATTGTAAAATATTACATGTTCTTGATTTCCCCTTTTTCTCATGTTTATAATGTTGGGTTGAATTATGTCAAGCCCAACACTTGTTATAATGTTGCGAGCGTACAAACGGGGGTAATAACGTTGGGTGTAAAACATGAAAAATATATGTTGGCATGGTTGGCATATGCCAACGACAATGACATTTAAGCGGTATGAATTGTTATATCCAAGAATAGAGGACATGACTTTTACATATAACTGAGAAGTGATAAAATATGTAAATTTAGAAAACACGGTATGCTTAACCCGAGGTTGGATTGAGTTGTGACGTAAACCTGCCCGGACCCGCCCGGCTGTCCAGTAGTCACAACAATACCTATCCAATGTGGGTGGTTAAGCATTGAGCCCTCTAAGGACCCGAGGTTAGACTGAGCTACGATGTAAACCTGCCCGGAACCGACCGGCATATCCAGTAACCGTAGTAATATCTGTCTAATGTGAGTGGTTAGGTGCTTTAAGAGGCTAAGGACAGATGGTAGGGTTAAGTCAAATATAAACATTTAAACAAATTCAACATGTTAACAAGAATTGATGGGTGAGGTTAGGTAAATACAGATACTTAACCACTTAACATGTTCGACTAGAAAACCCTAGTAACGAGGGACCCGTTTCAGCAGTAACCCAAGTTAGGTATCATGGTACCCTGAAACTGGGCAGGGTGGGGCACGATTACTGGGCTGACTGTAAGCGGTCAAAACGACGGCGGTGGGTACACAGTGTAGGTCTAACGGGGTGCGGGCGTGCACACACTGCGGAGCAGACAAATAGGGCAATGGGGGCACCAGTAGTATAACCTATGCCTTCTAGAATTGTGTCTGGGCCGCCACCATGGGTCTTGATACACCCCATGGTGGGACCAGCATAGGTATCTACACTTCTTGGGGGCCATATGACACATGTTTATGCGAGTAGGAGCCGATCTTTGGAAAATGGGGATCACTTCGCCCTCAGCATGGGGTGCCAGTTAGAATAAGCTCAAGTAGGTGCAGAGATATAGTGTGGGTGCGATAGTACATTCGATTCTAAACTACACTTCCTTAGCTTGTGATACTTTACTGTTTTCAGTTTATATCTATCATGCCCTTTTTCTTATTCACATACTGAAGAGTTACTAGATTTACTCAGGATTTATTTCTAACTCTATTTTCTTTTCGTCTTCTTTTCTTTCGTCCCCCCCCCCCCAGGTCCACAGGGAGGAAACAACCCAGCTTAGTACTCTTTGCAAGCTCCAAGACCGTAGATGTATGGTTTGGATCTCTTTTGCTCGGATTATGGCTTTGGATATCACTATAGGGATTTTTGTCACTTTATTTATGTTTTATGCTTCTTTAATAACCAAGACAGTAATGAGGTTGTAATGTTGGAAGTATTTTGAGACAGTTACGGAAATGTTTTGTTTGAACACGTATTGATGAAATAAAGTCTGTTTGGTTTCCGCTATTTAAAATATGTGTATTTATATCTGTCTTGTGTTTATCTGTGGCTTTTACTTATAAACCTCCACCAAAGTTAAGGCATTCCCTTTGTGAGTGAACTTAACGAAGGTGGGGTGTTTCAGATACAATTATAAACACTTAACCATGTTGAAACATGTAAGAAGACATGAATAAGAGGGTGTTAAGTGGGAAATCCTAGTGGGGACCAAGCTTAAGTGGAAAGCTTGTGACAAGTGTGGGGACCGTTTTCAACCAGTAACCCATTTAGTATCCAAGTGAGCTCGATCTAGGTCGAGGACGGGACTCGCTTACTGGATTTGATTATAAGAGGTCCAAACGGGTTAGCGGTGGCAACGCAAGTCCAACAGGGTCATGTGCGTGTATGGGCCCGGGCTGGTAGGTAAGACGTTATTGCAACGTGTAGGTATAAGCCATGCATCTCAGTCATATCGGGTTTACACTTTAGGGAGTGATACACCCTACTATGGGACCAGCACGGGTAACTACGAGTTAGGGAGTCGATCGAATGAGGAAGGTAATGGGTACGACTAGCGGAGATAGGAGAAGGCGACACCTATGAAGATAGCTAGGAGTACGACTACCATATTATGAGTAAATGATGTAATTAGAATGGGGAGGGTAGTGGGCACAACTAGTGGAGATAGGAGCAGACGGCACCTATGAAGACAACTAGGGGTATACGAAGACTAACATTATCATTATTATGATTATTATGTTCAGTAGGCGGGATCAACTCTTAGAGTGACTAGTATTGGAGCAGTGTAGTATTTATCCTATAGTGATTAGAAGTGCAATTAGCGTTGTCTTAATCATCTTGCTTACCTGGTCATGCCTGCTTGTTTTACAGTCATTCCTTATTTTCCAGTTTATGTCTTGTCATATTACTTTAATAATTATATTGTAAAAGTTATTGGACTCACCAGACTTTATGTCTGACCTCGTTTGTTTTTGCCTCTTTTCTTCCATTCCCCCCAGGTTTTCAGGGAGGAAATATTCAAGTTTGATTCGGATTTCTCTCTGCTTGAGGTACTAGAAGTTCTTGGAGAATTTCTTGGCTTTGATTCTGCCTATATAAGGCGTTTTTGTTGGGGATTATGGCTTTAAAATTAGGCACTCTGAAGGCTTTTGTACAGGACTGATATTATGTACTTGGTTTTGGTATTTGAAGATGTAACCCAACTTTATTTTTGTTTCCGCTGCAATAAAGTTATAAAATTTTCAAGTACTACCTTATGTTTCTGTCTTGTAATATTCTGTTCTGTTTACTCATAATGCTCCACGAAACTTAATGCATTTCTTTTGTGAGTGACATTAACGGACGTGAGTGACGCTTGGTTTGCTAGATGGGAGCAAACCGTTTACAGTATATATTGATGCTTGCGGGACAGGGCTTGGAGCAGTTTTCGATGCAAGAGGAAAAGGTGATATGCAAAAAGCGGCAAGTACGAGCATCACTTATCGTCCATAGACGGATGGACGGACAAGAAGGGGTGAATAGAGTCCTTGAAGATCTTTTGAGGTTATGTATCCTAGATTTTGGAGGGACATGAGAAGAGGCAACTAGCTTAGTAATGTTCATGACGTGTTTCATGTGTCGCATTTGAGGAAGTGTTTACATGATACGACGGAAGTAGTGGAGCCGAGCACGCTTTGAGAAGTGGAAGTGGAGCAAAATGCCACGATTAGACGAGCTCCTACATACATCCTTGGATCGGAGGTCAAGAAGTTACGCAACCGAGAGGTCAAGTCGTTAAATTCCAATGGGAAGATGATCAAGGAGACACGACTTGGAAGACAGAAGACAAGATGTGTGTGTTGTACCCTTTCTTTTTGGAGGGTATATTCTTAACTTCTCCTTTTTCTATCACTTTGTTTATACTTGTTCTATCGTTTAGTATGCCCTCTCGATTATATCTTCGATCTTTAGTTAGGAATAATCCTATGGTTGTAAACATGTGTTTGAGACATGTTATGTTTGATGGATGCAAGTGTTTGCTAGTGGTTGCTCGTGGATGTATTTACACACACATTAGGCACAAGATCGTCTTAATCACTTACATATTGCATATGGATGTGTGTAATTTTTTTTATGGATGCAGTATGGTTGGCTCATCACATGGATGTTGCATATTGGTAGTGGTTGTGCACACATATAGAATTTATATGTATCATTAGGATTCTTTTGCATAAATATTGGATACATGGCATAGACATATATTGCATTAAGGAGGTCAACTGAATCAGTGGATCACCTGATTTCTGCATTAGGATATAGGAACATATACACACACTTATGCATATGTTCATACATGCATTAAAATTATTCTAAGGACAATGGATGCTTGTGTATAATAGATGAGTAGATGGTTGGGGTTGGAAGGATGGTAACATTCTTCTTAACTTGAAGATTTCGGGGATGAAATCCTTTAAGTAGTGGAGAATGTAACACCCCAAAATTAGATATACTATGCCGTAAAGATAATTAATTAAAGGATTAATTAATTTAATGAAGAAAAATAAAAAAATGAATATATATATATATACACATATATATATGCAATTATGTTAAGAAGGTACAAGTTTAAAAATGCGCATTGAAAAAAATGCATGCGAGTTAATTAGGCTACAGTAAAGAGAAAAATTAATGCAATTAATACAAAAAATGGAAGGAAATGTGTGGATTCATGCAATAAAAAGAAAGAAAAGAAGAAGATGATAAATATAGTCAATTTATTTGGGAAGGAAAGATTTATGCATGTATAAATAGATATATACGTATGTAGGTAACTTCATTATGCATTGACTTTGTATGTTATGAGGAAAGTAGAAAAAAAAGGGAATTAAATTATATAATCGATTTCCACTTTTTAAAATAGGTAAGCAATCAATTTGCATTAGTTGTCAATATTAGAATTTATGAACCGGTGCGTGTATGTGTGTGTGTGTGTGTGTGTGTGTGTGTATATATATACATATATATATGGGCAATTAATGTATAGAGTAAAGGAAGAATATGTAAACATGAATAGATTGAAATTAATTTGTAGATGTGTGTTAATATGGCATTGATTGAAAAACATGTAATTGACCTTAGTTTATATATGTGTTTGTGCTAATTTGTCATTCATATTAATTGATATTAATTAAAGAAAATATGTTAATTTATGGAATACAGTAAAATTATTATTCAATGTTAATTGACATCAATTAAGAAGAATACACTAATCGAAGAAAACATGCAATTAGATGTTTAAGTTCAATTCATATTAATTTAAGGGAAGAAAAATAGAACGTTATTAATATATATAAAATACATTTGCTGACTCAGCACTAGGTATACGATGCAGATTAAAAACCTAATATTTAAAGGCTATAATTAATCTAAACTTCTATATAAGCATACATAGACTCAAGCTCTAAACCTAAACTAAATTAGTCACTTAGACACCTTGCTGCTGCTGGAATAGTTCACCTTCTTCTTAAAGATAAGGAATTGTGAGACAAGATTGTAGAACAAATGACGAACGAATTTATTCTCTTTTCTTATCCATTATTTGTGAGTACAATTTCTTTCACAAAATAATTAATAAATTAATTATGATGAGTTATAATTTGGGTTATAAGATTGTGCCTGTTGAATCATTGATCGATATGATATTGTCTATTTTCTGAATATACGCTAGTTGTTGTCTTATGTACAAAGATTCATGATGTTGGTTCATATGCCAGTTTTTATTAACTTATGTTGGTGGATCCATTTCATATGTCTAATCACATATGTTTAATTTGATTCATTTTTTTTATGACATTTGTTTATATGTAAGTTCGGATGTAAATCATATGCAAGTTTGTACGCGAATCATATGTAAGCTTATATGTAAATCTTAGTTTACATGTCTAAATTACATATGCAAGTTTAATACAAGTTGGTATGTAGATCATATGCAAGTTTATGCGAAAACCATGTTCATATATGCAAGTTCACCTTTATGTGTATAGATCTATGCAAATCATACCTTATATAATTAGATCCATGCCAGTTTATAGTTTATGCAAATTATGCCTATTGCCTATGTAAGTTATTGATTATGCAAATCTATGTTAATATGAATTATAATCGTGCAAGTTTTGATCCATGCTAGACTATTCTTATATGCTAGTAGATCCATTTTATGTGTTATGCAAGTTGTGATGTTACTTTTCTTCCTATGAGTTAGACTATTTGCGAGTCTAACATATTTCATGAATTACACATACGAACGACGTGGGGATATTGGGAAAATATTAAATATTGAAGTTGTGAAATTGACATAAAATGGCTTAAAAGCATATAATTAATTTTAGACATTAATTGGCATAATTTATATGCCTAGAAATTATGGACATACTTTAGGTGACAATTATGTACAAAGATTAAATTGTAAATTATTGAGAATTTGAAATAGGGATATTAATTCAAATTGGGGTTAAATAATTCTGTGTAATAATAAATGCCTAAGACACAAGGTTAGACTCGTTTGTGGTATAAGACTGCCCGGACCTGCCCGGCATATCCAGCAACCACAAACGGTAGTCTAATGTGAGATGTCAAAGGTATAAATTAAATGTGTAGTAAATGCCTAAGACACGAGGTTAGACTTGTTTTTGGTATAAGGCTGCCCGGACCCGCCCGGCACATCCAGCAACTACAAACGGAAGTTTAATGTGAGAGGTCGTAGGCATAATTAAAAGACGCTTAGACATGAGGTTAAGTCTGGCTTGTGGTGGAAGTCTGCCCGGAATCGCCCGACATATCCAGTGGCCACAAGCAATCGACTTAATGTGAGAGGTATGTGCATTAATAATTAATTAATGCTGATCAAAGACGAGTATGAATGACAAACAGAAGATTGGTTGAGTTGAGTAATTCTCTAACTATCGATCTGATGTTGATTTCGGTATTCAGGGTTGATACTTAGGGTATTATTCTCTTAATCAATGTATATGTGAACTAAGATGTACTTAATCATAAATTAAGTAAAACATGTTATACGATATATATATATATATATATGATACATAAAACATGTTAAGTGGGTCGGGTTAAGACCAGCTTAACCAATAATATATATTAATCTAATAAGTGGGTAGGGTTAAGACCAGCTTAACCAATAATATATATTAATCTGATAAGTGGGTAGGGTTAATACTAGCTTAACCAATAATATATATATTAATTTGATAAGTGGTTAGGGTTAAGACCGTCTTAACCAATAATATATATCAATTTGATAAGTGGTAGGGTTAAGACCAGCTTAACCAATAATATATACAAATCTGATAAGTGGGTAGGGTTAAGACCAGCTTAACCAATAATATATATTGATCTGATAAGTGGATAGGGTTAAGACAAACTTAACCAATAATACATGTTGATTTGATAAGTGGGAAAAATGGGTGACATGTGGGATATAATTATAAACACTTAACCAAGTTGAAACATGTAAGAAGACATGAATAAGAGGGGGTTAAGTGGGAAACCCTAGTGGGGACCAAGCATAGGTGGAAAGCTTATGTCAAGTGTTGGGGCTCTTTTCTACTAGTATCCCATTTAGTATCCAAGTGAGCTCGATCTAGGTCAAGGACGGGACGCGCTTGCTGGATTTGATTGTAAGAGGTCAAAACGGGTTAGCGGTGGCAATGCAAGTCCAACGGGGCCATTTGCGTGCGTGGGCCCGGGCTGGTAGGTAAGTCATTGTTGCATCGTGTAGGTATAAGCTGTTCATTTCAGTCATATCGGGTTGCCACTTTAGGGAGTGATACACCCTACTGTAGGACCAGCACAGATATCTACGAGTTAGGGAGCCGATCGAATGGGGAAGGTAGTGGGTATGACTACCGGAGATAGGAGCAGGCAGCACCTATGAAGATAGCTAGGAGTACGACTACCATATTATGAATAAATGTTTTAATTAGAATGGGGAGGGCAGTGGGTACAACAAGTGGAGATAGGAGCAGATGACACCTATGAAGACAGCTAGGGGTACACGAAGACCACCATTATCATTATTATGATTATTATGTTCAGTAGGCGGGATCAACTCTTAAAGTGAGTAGTATTGGTGCAGCGTAGTATTTATCCTATAGTGATTAGAAGCGCAATTAACGTTGTCTTATTCATCTTGCTTACATGGCCATGCCTGCTTGTTCCACAGTCATTCCTTATTTTCCAGTTTATGTCTTGTCATATTTCTTTAATAATTATATTGTTAAAGTTATTGGACTCGCCAGAATTTATGTCTGACCTCGTTTGTTTTCGCCTCTTTTCTTCCGTTCCCCCCCCCCCCCCAGGTTTTCAGGGAGGAAATATTCATGTGTGATTCGGATTTCTCTCTGCTTGAGGTACTAGAAGTTCTTGAAGAATTGCTTGCCTTTGGTTCCACCTATTTAAGGCGTTTTTTTTTGGGATTATGGCTTTAAAATTATGCACTCTGAAGGCTTTTGTACAAGACTGATATTATGTACTTGGTTTTGATATTTGAAGATGTAACCCAACTTTACTTTTGTTTCTGCTGCAATAAAGTTATAAAATTTTCAAGAACTACCTTATGCATCTGTTTTGTAATATTCTATTCTGTTTACTCATAATGCTCCATGAAACTTAATGCATTCCCTTTGTGAGTGACATTAACGGACGTGGGGTGTTACACTATCAATCCAACCCGACCCGGTTGGACACCCCTCGTTTTCATCCTTCTCTTTATTTTTCACTCCGACCCGATCCGGTCAGTTGAAACGCCCCTCCTTTTTACTCTTATACCTCTTTACCCGAGCCGATCCTAGACCTTTCCCTCTTCTTCTTCTTCATCCTCTTCCTTCACTTCTCCATCAACACTGAACCCGCCTCCTCTGAAAAGCTCATCCACTTTTCATGAACTCCATCACAATGAAGTACTCGTGGATCTAAACGTCCAGTGCTGGCTCCAACCTCCTCCGCAACCATCTCGAGGTGGCGACGAGACCACCAATGTCGATGGCGAAAAGGCACCCTGCGCTGTGTCGAGCTTGACATAATGATGGGCGGAATTATTCGAATCACTCTTAAGATCTGAATTAAAATCAGTTAAAGAAGAACTAGTTTCAAATCAGAGTTCTACCTATGTATTTATTTCGAGAAATTGAAGAGTTTTTTTCGTGATTCACGAGATAGGGTTATGGTGTTTCAAGAATGAAAAAGACGGCGCAGGCAACAAAGTATAGAGGAAGAGTGTGAAAACTTATATATACGTGCGTGAAAGGGATAGTAGTCCCTTCGTGTTCTAGTGGACAAGACTTTGAAGTCCAATCCGATTGGTACATGGCCCCTTAAGCTTACAGCCTTTTTAGCCCATCGTCAGTTGGAACACGAGCCAGGATGGATAAGTTTGGTCCGATCCGAAGCAGATCCGATAAAGCTAATTCACCATTTGAAAGAAATTGAAAAAAGAGAAAAAGGTTCATAAACATGCATTATTAAAATTTACCAGAAGGAGCTACTGAACATCAAGCAGAGTTCTCAGAGTTATTTGAAGTGAAGAAAGCAATTTGCGCATTTTATGGTGTATTTATAGACTGCAAAAGATGTGAATTAATGAAGCAACACGTCCCTACAAATGAATGGAGGCAATTATTCAATAGTTTTGGTTCAGAAACCAATGGGCAGACAATTTCGAAGCACACTCTATCTTCAATAGAAGCATACTTCGAGGGGGCAAAATGTTAGCCTACTTTGTGAACTAGGCTACACAAAGTAAAAGGTTAATTTACGAAGGATGATCAATAGAAGAATACCCATTTGAAGATCGGATCGGAGACCGTAAGCCTAGTCTACACGTTTCAAAGCAGAAAATAAAGATACAGGGATAGAACTGGATCGGATCAGATTCGCCTGCTCTGCTCCCCCTTCCCTTTCTTCACACGCCCGATCCGAAGCAAAGAGCGGCAGTGGTTGCAACCCACATTTGCCTGAGAATGCGGAGCGAATAGACAACTACTCTCCTACGTTTTACCCACGTTCACTACTAACCTGGTGTGCTGTCACCTTATTATCCTATCCGAACCCGACTTTTATGGGGTGAGGGCCACGCGTACCCGATCCGGAACCACTTCAGAGGCATTTTCCACCTATAAATACAACCCAAGGCTCATTTCAAAGGATCTTTGGGCATTTTTAGAACTCAAACTCCTTTGCTATCCTAATTTCATCAACTTATTCAGATTACAATCATCTTTTGAATCATATTGTGAAGGAAATTGAGTGAATCAATGTATTGTATAAGTAAAAATTGAGTGAGAATTGTTGTAGTACTTGCATTCAAGACATCAATTCAAAGAGTAGAAAGTAGATGTTGGCTATTTAACGCTGAACCACTATAAATTGTGTGTTTTCTTCGTTTAATGATTTCATTTCAGTAAAATCATTATTCGTTTGGGTGTTAGAGCCAGTTTTGGATCTAACAACCATATATGAAAAACAGTAAAATAAATGTTGAGGAATCCAGTTGGATTCCTCTGACCTGTTTCCCTGCATCCACAGATGTTAAACAATATAATTAACATCAATTTCATTTTAATATGAAATATTTTGCTAACATAATCAATATTTGATTAACGATTTATATATATATATATATATATCGTTATCTATAATTTCAACCAACACATAAGCAATTCAACCAAACAGTTAACACACAGCAATCAACAGATAATTATAAGTTCTAAGAATACTCTATAAAAATATAACTGTTCAGAGTTGGTGAGTTTTACTCACATTGGACGATCAACGTTAATAACGATAACAATCGCTTGATTCAGACTGACAATTTACTTTGCTATAAATTGTAATGGACTCCAATCCACTCCCAGTCAGTTCCATTGTGTAGTGTCCGTCCATAAGATTCCAACGCGACTTACAGTTCGTTAATCGGACTTCTAACGAACCAGATAGTTCATTTTCAAGTTAATAAAGGATTTAAATATAATTAACTTAACCACTTCAATTATACTAAATTATCCCTTACCCCTTTCACACATGACGCCTCATATACTTCTTCCCCAAATCAAATTCCTGGAACAGGCTATTCGCACCTAACTCCTTCCTCGTTGGCTATGGTTTGATCGGAGACTTCCACCTCCACGTTCACCTATTCCGAGCGCCGCCACCCCCATTTGATTTTGTGCCAAAATCTCCACCTTCCAGTACCTCCAAACCCTAGCTTGAACTCCCCTGGAATGAAATCCGACGTCCTCCTCCAATCCGTTGACCAAACCGTTGACTGGCCACACCCACCACCACGGCCATCGATGATCATCGCCGACCCCCTCAACTATCTCGCCACCCAAATCCGCTCCTACTAGACACCCTCAACTTCAGTTCAATGCCCTCACCCAGTTTCCGTTCGTGCTCCAACTCCTTTGGCTACAGGAGTCTTGCGAGCTCAATTGGAACCGAGCCCATCCAAACTTCCACCAAGGCTTCTACTTCATCTCCCAAACCCAAATCCAACATTAGATTTTCTAATTGATGATCCTACTTCCCTTAATCCCCAACCCTAGTGCTCGCTGGAAAAAATGGAGCTCCCGAAAATATGATCGCACTAAAATCCGAGACTACCAGCATGAAGCTCCCTTGTGTACAAGTTGAATGAATCCAATTTGGTGTGATTTCATGGAGGAATGAAGTGGATTTAATTGCTTGAAGGATTCGTGAAAGTGGCGGCCTCGCTTTTAGTTTATAGAAGATGGAGTTTAATTTATTTTAACGTTTGATTTCGTGAGAGAGGGATGTCCACGTTTTTTATTTTAGGACACAAAAACTAGTGGCTGAACAAAGAAATGCGTAGCCTTATTTTCGATTAGGGAAAGAGAGTGATGTTATTTAGCTTAAGTTTTGGCTTGGTCACCCCCTTTTTATTTGCTCCTAAGTTTTATATTATAAAACTTAACATACCTCATTTCATAAAATTCCTTCCACTTACAGACAGAGATAGAGATACTGTTGTGTCGAGCTTGGTGACACGATCCCAAAAATATAATAATATCGGTAGGTTAACACATATTGTGAAACCCCAAAATATTGATATAGGGTGCAAAATATTCCAAATAAAAAGTTGCGTATTTTAATAAATTAAAAATTTCAGTAAAATTATAAAAATTGAATTATGACTACATCTCAAAGGGTTTTGTCCAAATTTGAAACCACTATTTAAATATATTAAAATAACCGTTACGGTTAAAAACGATCATGCCGCAGTTTTTTTGAAAACTTGATTTGGTCATAACTCAAAATCTACACAATGAAATCCTGATTTTTCTCTTCCACTAGAAAAATATACTTCACTAGCTCCATACGTTTCTTATTTCACAGAAATCCAATTTAAAACGGATCATGTACATTCAGTTGAATTTCAGATTGCCAAATAGCGAACTATAGCGCCATTTCAAGCTCGATTTTAATTATAATAAAATTTATACGTTCAACTGTCGTTCAAATAATATATTCGTTATTCGAATTCAATTCCAAACTGAATTATATATTTTGAATTGTATAGTTCACACTATACAGTCAATTCTCTATTTCCGACTATTTCAGAATTAAATATATTATTTAAATTAATTAAATATTCAATATTATTTAATTAAACAACCATTTAATTCTCTAAACCATTATTTAAATAATTTAATTAATTAATTATTTGATCATACAAATACGGGACATTACAAACGGGATAAGGGAACACAAAGAGTGCACACGTTTCTTTCTTGTTAGATGTGGTGACAGGGTTTTGCAAACCCTAACATTTTTACTTATGTGGATGATGGATTACGAGGCGTCGGTTATATTGGTCGATAGTGGCCAATTTATAGGTTCAATAGGACCGGGAAGCGTGCATTCAGGAATTGCCAATCCACTAAAGTATTTGTGGACCGGCACTGCAGGATCCAAGTGTTTCCCACGGGTGTGATCCTGAGACATTTGCTAGAGTGTCTCAAATCGTTGAGGAGACTGTAAGGACCCGAAACTACCCTGGTCTCCGAAGAGAAGAGGAAGAACGGATTGCTTTGAGAACAAGATGAATCAGAACACAAACAGAAGATAATTTCATTGCTTATTACAACAATTTCATCAGCATACAAGAATATACAGCGTATGAATAAATATTACACATTAGGAAAATATCAGAGATTTACAATTTACAATGCAGCGGAAAACAATACAAAACACAACTGAAAAGAATATACGGATACAGAGATTTCCGAATATCATTCCAGCTGTAAACCAGGATCTTGTGAATATAAATCTGCAAAAACAAAACTACAAGCTTCCCGTGTGGAAAATATGGGCACCCAGAGTTTAAGTTAAAACAATAAACTCCAGGTCAGTCATGTGACTAGTGTGAGAACTAAAACAGTTATTAATTAGATTTTAAAGTTCGGTAAACCAAGGGACCACGCTGTATAACACGGAACAGGTTTCCTCCCAAGAATACCGGTGCACAAAACATACATCGCTATGCTAATAAAAGAACAATGAAGCTATTATAAGACTCAGGTCCCATCACACAATGCAACGCAAGCCGGAGGATAGAGTTTTGCCTTATAATAGCAAAAAATGCTTGATACGTGAAATTTTATATATTATTATTACTATAAGTGTATAGTGTCAAAACAATTTCAATCGTAAGTAACAATCATAGACGACATAAGTTCCCTATCCCACTATGTTGCCATACTAGGCTCTACAATCAAAACCGCAAAATATCGTATTGGAAGTTGGATTTCCTTCCATGAAGCAAGGCAAGGGATCGTCCTTATCGCTTCGAGACAATCTTGCTCATGTCTCAGGATTAGAATGCATCGACCCTTGGATCGTCAGGGCCGGTCCACTCGATGTGGATTAAAATGCCTGAATACTACGTTTCCCTGCCCTATAGGGTGTAAATATGGTCTGTATAAAGACCATCCATCGGCTCCGCAGAGACCGAAATAACTGAGACGCCTCGCTATCCATCATCTACATATGTAAAACGTCAGGGCTTGCAAAACGCTGACACTACTCCTAGCTAGAAGGAAACGCATGTCCTCCTTGAGGTACTCTCCCGTTTCTGGTTCACACCGGGGTGTGAGGCTCGGGAATTAACACTGCACAAAGCTATGCTATATTAAAGACGTGCTTTGATCATCAACTACTAGACTCTGCTTCTCAACAGAAGCCTTGATCATTTGCATCTCAGCATGCCACACAGGCAATTCACGCTATGCAACCGATGTCTATCAATCACAGGATGAAATCCGATGTCAGACACACATTCATTTACAAGTTCATTCTAGGTCTGAACGAAACCGGAGGCACATTATTCCTCGTCCCATATGTCCAATACAGGAGAGAGGTCCTCACATATTCAGTCGATCTCCAAGTACGTCTGGACGATCACCACTTATTACCTTGTCTTGGGTATACAGCCCTATCAAGACATCAGTAATCATCCAAACGATATGAGGACCTCCGGTCTTCGACCACCATCTTCATCCTCGACATATCATCGAAACAGTAATTCTGAATGGGATAAACCTGATCATTCTGAATAACTCGCGTATATAGTAAACAAGTGCTATAAAAACACAACATACGCCTCATTCCAATCCAGAATATTCCTTTATTCAAATAGTCTTATACTTTGGGAAAGGTTCCCATTAATTTTATCAAAGATAAATTCTTTAAATTTATTCTTTAATCTTCCTTTGGATATCATTTCAATCCATATTAAGGTTTTCTAAACTGGTCGGGATTAGAGAACCTTACCGAAGTAACCATTTGTTTAATTTTCCAATCCAAACCTATTCATCCCATAAAGCAAAACTGGTAACACTTCATATCTAACACTAAGGTGTTATCAGTAAATTCAATTATCGTTTCATGTTCAAACCTAATTAAAGATTTAACTATCGCCTGGAGCAAAACAGGTGATACTCCATTCTCGGTCGTTTCTTGAAATTGATAATTTTAGTTATCAAATTAACCTTTCAATCTATTTAAAGATTCATTAAAACTCTATTTTAGTTTTAATTTCTAAAAGTCATTACTTAATGATTATTCAAATCAAGGAAATAAATCATGTCTTTACAAGGGTTAAAGAACTAATGTCATTTAAAACACAGCTCATGATAAAGCCAAAATCCCTTTCCATTAATTATGGAATCGTCACGGAGAATAGATCAATATATATAATCGATATAAACTTCCATATCCGACTAATAATATAAATGGAATAACGGCAAAGCCTTTTAAATTCCATATATATTAGCAGTCTTCCTCCACAGAAATTCACTTCGTTTATTACCAAATCGAATTCCATTCCATCAGCCTTTAACCGTAAATTAGCAAGTGAACAATTCCCTAAGTATTAACTCCGAAGGCCGAAACCAACATCAGATCAATACCCAGGAAAACATTCAACTTAACTAATCTCCAGTTAGTTTCTAATTTTCTTAACTCCGTTGGGTCTAAGAACATTATTATTATAGATACCATTAATGACAGCCCAAAATCTCATTCCATTGTTAATCAGGTTAAAGAACAAGTGTTATTTAAAACACCGTTTACGATAAACCCAAAGACCAATTTCAATTCAATTCCAATTAAATATTAATTAATTGGTATACTTCATTAAATCTAAATAAAAAGATTTAATCTTTTCTCAACTGGGTTCAAGAACAGTGTTAATGAAGAAACCATTCACGAAAAACCTAAAATCACATTTGATATTAAATACAAGGCTCTGAATAGAAAATATATCGGCTTATATTCAATATCAAATTCTAGAATGCACAAATACCGTATTGGAATAACGATATATATATCTTTCAAATTCCTCAACAATATCCGTATAATCATGAAATCCAATATCGAAGTATTCCGAAGATAATTTCGATTCAAATCCATTCTAATTCATATATTGGAAATTCTGGTTATTTGTAAAACCATTTCAATTCAAATTTATTTATTTAAAAATATTGGATTTCATAATTCTAGTTCATAACTAGTTCATTTCGATAAATATATTTTTATCTTTTCAAATATGGAATTTTTTCATCCAAATTCTTTCCAAATCATTTGTTATGAGTTTACACAAATTATTGATATTTTTATTATTTTTATTAAGGCCCGTACAGTTGATTTCCATAAATGGTCGTCGAACTGCACTTACAACGACCTTTTCCAAATTTTATTTTGACATAATTCCAAATCCAACCATCAGATTTCAAATCGCTAATATTCGTTAGAAAGCTCTTTTCGATACGAAACCAAGGTTCTGGTTTTAGGAGAATCTGACGATCGGATCTCCCGTAATGTCCATTCGAAGTCAATGGTCAAAATTCGTGAACTGCCGCAGCGCGGCGCGTTCTATTCAGGCCATTATATTATATATAATATATATTTCATTGATTTCCAGTATTTTATAAATCGTTTTAAATTCGTTTTCAAAACGATTTCAACTTCATATTCAATTTCAAATCAAAATTGAATATTCCATATCATTAATATATAATGATAATATGTTCAAAACATTAGATTTTGAAACCAATTCCTTTTCGATATTCATTATAAAAACGAATAAAATCAATATAAATATCGTTCACGTCAAAATGCCGCATATCAAATCAACACGGCTTTAATTTATATTCAAACAAATAAAAATCACTTCTTTAATTTATATTAAAACAAAAAAATCACTTCATTAATTTATATTCAAACAAATAAAAATCACTTCTTTAATTTATACTCAAACAAATAAAAATCACTTCTTTAATTTTATAAAAATCTAATCTTTTCCTATAACAAAAATATAATCTTTTTGATAGCAAAAATATGATCCTTTCTATAATAAAAATATGATCTTTTCTATAATAAAAATATGATCTTTTCTATAATAAAAATAAGATCTTTCCTATAATAAAAATATGATCTTTTCTATAATAAATATATAATCTTTCCTATAATAAAAATGTGATCTTTCCTATAACAAAATTTTCAGTTTTTAAAACTAGGTTGTTTCTTTTTTTAAATTTAATTATTGTTCTATTACAAATTTAATTACTACACTAATTAAATTAATTACGTAAAAATCAATGTCTAATTTTATGAAGAACTGAAAATAAAAAACATTGTTATATAAAAAAACGGTAAGAAAAGCTCACTGTTTTATGTTCAGCGCTGTCGAACTGGAGCTCGATAACAAGAAGTCGGCACCGCCTCAGCTACAGGCCGTAGGACCTAGATCGGGATGCACCGCCATGAAGAGCTCCGCCACTCCCTTCATCGCCAGCAGCCACTGGAAGCTCGAGTCCCCCTACGCTGGCCAATTTCAGATCGAACGGCGAACCATTCGAAGAAGATTCAAGCCATCCTGGCCCACCCTGACCCATCTCCGTCGGTCAGACTCAAGAGCTGGTGGAGCTCGAGATTTCATAGCGGAGTGATTCAGGTAAAGCTCCCTGGGTTGAACGATTTTTGGAAGGGAGGGGTTGAATCGTTTTAGCCGTTGAAAGATGTAGAACATGGCTCTTCTAGCTGGTTGACCACGAATAAATTTAGTTTGGGTTTGACCCTTGGAAAGCTTATATAAATATAATATTTTTATTATTTTAATTCTGAATATTCTTGTTTATCGATACGAACTCTAAACGAGACTCAACGACTGTCGCCCCTGGCTAATTACCCCTATTCTTAACACAATGAGATATGTATCATAAGCTAGTTCAACTGTTTCGTTCAGTTATCATCAAATTTAAAATATAAATCGATATATTTTAAATTCAAACGCACATTTTAATTTACCGAGGCCACATACTGACTTTAAAAATTTTAGAAAAATTATTTCTAGCTTCGTATTGACGATACGGTCCTAACAAAGCTAATCTCATCAAATTTGAAGACGGTTTGAAAAATTTCCATTTTCTGGTCGATCCATATTGAATGAAACTGTCAAAACACGTTTTCTTTTTCCACACTCACATATAGATTTCAAAAATTATGAAAATTGGAGTCAAGCTATAACTTGACTTTCCGGATCTAACGAAATTGTTTTCTTCAAAAATGGAGGTTGTTTGCGAAACGACTATTTTTAAGGGCCTTTATATACATTAAAATATATATAAATTCCACTGTGACTTTTCTGAATTTTAAACTGGACGTAACTTTTCATTTCAAATGTGAAATCTCAGTTTCTTAACTTCATTAGAAAGATATCATCAAACAGATTCAAATATTTCTTGTTTCATTCAATTCTGACTTATATTGAATTCTGTATATAAAGTTGAAATTAGAAATCGAATTTTCGAACTGCCTCACCATTTCAGGCTCGTTATATAATTAAAATAAAATTATTCGTTTTAACTTCGTTGAAAACAAATTTTCCATCATTATTATTTAAAATAATTAATTTTAAATATTCAAAGTACATTAAAATCACTAAAAAAATATTTTTAAATTGGTTCTGATTTTCCGGGTTGTTACATTCTCCCCCACTTAAAATCTTTTCATCCTCGAAAAGGAACGACGCTGAAAGTTGTTTTACTAATCAACTCAACTTTTAGTTTGGCATTCATTCTTCAACTTTTCAGTTTCTAAAAAATTTCCAATTCTTCAAAAATTTGGCTAACACCCTAAATTTTCGAAAAATTTCGCCATAACCTCCTTTGTACGGGAGCACCGGGAAAATTCCCAAACTGCCACACAGGCCCTCTCATCTCAAAAAGAAAAGGAAAAAGTCAAGCAACTAGCCAATCGGCTCATAAAATCATCCAAACGCAATAAATTAGTAAACATGTACCTATTGTCGGGCATATTCTTTCATTCCTCTTCTCTAGCCTCCTTGCTATGACCTGTTCAATGTATGTACATGTGTATGCATGCAATTTCAAAAAAAATTCAATTCAATTCAAGATTTGATCAATTTGGCCCAAATTACCTTTCATGTACATATTAGTTTCAACAATTTCATTAGTTAAACTAATAATCAAACAACACAACCATCAATCAATTAGTTGATTAACGTTTCAAATTTATAATTCTGATATATATATATATATATATACAGATAATCATGTTTTTGATGCCAAGTCACAACAAATAAGCCCTATCTAGTTTTGGTTCGCACACCAGTCTATGGAAATATATAGATATCCCACTTTCGAGACTCGAACACAAATGCTAATGATAACATGCCATCATCAGAATCATCTTGGGGCGACTAGAGTGTGATTCTATATCTATCAAGTATATTCGAGGCTTCAAATACACGTGGATAAGATGTATATTAAAAATCTCTATGTACCCGATTGTCCCAATTCAATACAAAATAAATATTCACATACGTATGTTGGATTTAATTTTCAAAACAAATTTTCTTTTCATTTTTATTTTTAAAAATACAATCTTCACATTTGTTCTAGGATACTATTGATCCTATCTCTAACGAGTCATTCCTATTGGATATTACTAATCCAATCTCTGATGAATTCTTTCGTTTGGTTCTAACGTGTCTTATTCTCCGAGCTTTGTGAACCAAAGCTCTGATACCACTGTAAGGACCCGAAACTCCGCCGGACTCCAAAGAGAAGAGGAAGAACAGATTGCTTTGAGAACAAGACGAATCAGAACATAAAAAGAAGAACATTTCATTGCTTGTTACAACAATTTCATCAGAATACAAGAATATATAGTGTATGAATAAATATTACACATTATAAAAATATCAGAGATTTACAATTTACAATGCAGCGGAAAATAATACAAAACACAACTGAAAAGAATAAACGGATATAGGGCTTTCTGAATATCATTCTAGGTGTAAACCAGGATCCTATGGATATAAATATGTCGCATTGGAAGTTGGATTTCCATCTGTGAACCAAAGCAAGGGATCGTCCTTACCGCTTCGAGACAATCTAGCCTATGTCTCAGGATCAGAACGCATCGACCCTTTGATCGTCAGGGCCGGTCCACTCGATGTGGATTAAAATGCCTGAACACTACGTTTCCCCGCCTTATGTGGCATAAATCTGGTCTGTATAAAGAACATCCATCGGCACCACAGAGACCGAAATAACCGAGGCGCCTCGCCGTCCATCATCCACATAAGTAAAACGTCAGGGTTTGCAAAACGCTGACACCACTCCTAGGTAGAAGGAAACGCATGTCCTCCCTGAGGCCCTCTCCTGTTTCTGGTTCACATCGAGGTGTGAGTCTCGCGAATTAACGTTGCACAAAGCTATGCTATATTAAACCCGTGCTTTGATCATCAACCACAAGACTCTGCTTTTCAACAGAAGACTTGATCAGTTGCATCTCTGCATGCCACACAGGCAATTCATGTTATGCAACCGATGTCTATCAATCACACAGAATGTAATCCAATGTCAAACACACATCCATTTACAAGTTCGTTCTGGGTCTGAATGAAACCGAAGGCACCTGATTCCTCGTTCTGTCTGTCCAATACAGGAGAGAGGTCCTCGCATATCCGGTCGATCTCCAAGTACGTCTGGACGATCACCACTTATTACCTTGTCTTGGGTGTACAACCCAATCAAGATATTAGTAGTCATCCAGATATGAAGACCTCCAGTCTTCGACCACCATCTTCATCCTCGACATAACGTCGAATCAGTTATTCAGAATGGGATTAACCTGGTCTTTCTGAATAACTCGCGTATATAATAAACAAATGCTATAAAAACACAACATACGCCTCATTCCAATCCAGAATATTTCTTTATTCAAATATTCTTATTCTTTGGGAAAGGTTCCCATTAATTTTATCAAGGAAAAATTCTTTAATCTTCCTTTGGATATCTTTTCAAACCATATTAAGGCTTTCCAAACTAGTCAGGATTAGCGATCCTTACCGAAGTAATCATTTGTTTAATTACCCAATCCCAACCTATTCATCCCATGATGCAAAACTGGTAATACTCCATATCTAACACCACGGTGTTATCGGTAAATTCAATTACCATTTCACATTCAAATCTAATTAAAGATTTAAGTATCTCTTGGAGCAAAACTGTTGATACTCCATTCTTGATCATTTCTTGAATTTGATAATTTAGTTATCAAATTCACTTTTCAATCTATTTAAAGATTCATTAAAACTCTATTTCAGTTTTAGTTTCCAAAAATCATTACTTAATGATTATTCAAATTCGGGAAATAAATCATGTATTTAACTGGATTAAAGAACTAATGTCATTTAAAACACAACTCACGATAAACCCAAAATCCCATTCCATTAATTATGGAATATTCACGGAAAACAGATCAATATATACAATCGATATAAACTTCCATATCCGACTAATAATATAAATGGAATAACGGCAAAGCCTTTTAAATTCCATATATATTTGCAGTCTTCCTCCACAAAAATTCACTTCGATTGTTACCAAATCGAATTCCATTCCATCAGCCTTTAACCGTAAATTAGCAAGTGAACAATTCCCTAAGTATTAACCCCAAAGGCCGAAACCAACATCAGATTAATACCCAGGAAACCATTCAACTTAACTAATCTCCAGTTAGTTTCTGATTTTCTTAACTCCATTGGGTCTAAGAACAGTACTATTATAGATACCATTCATGACAACCCAAAATCTCATTCCATTGTTAATCGGGTTAAAGAACAAGTGTTATTTAAAACACCGTTCACGATAAACCCAAAGACCAATTTCAATTCAATTCCAATTAAATATTAATTAATCGGTATACTTCATTAAATCTAAATAAAAAGATTTAATCTTTTCTCAACTGGGTTCAAGAACAGTGTTAATGAAGACACCATTCACGACAAACCCAAAATCACATTTGATATTAAATACAAGGTTCTGAATAGAAAATATATCGGCTTATATTCAATATCAAATTCGGGCATGCACAAATACCATATTGGAATAACGATATATATATCTTCCAAATTCCTCCACAATATCCGTATAATCACAGAATCCAATATCGAAATATTCTGAAGATAATTTCGATTCAAATCCATTCCAATTCATATATTGGTGATTCTGGTTATTTTCAAAACCATTTCAAATCCAATTTATTTATTTAAAAATATTGGATTTCATAATTCTAGTTCATAACTAGTTCATTTCGATAAAAATATATTTTTATCTTTTCAAATATGGAAATTTTTCATCCCAATTCTTTCCAAATCATTTTTTTATTTTACATAAATTATTGATATTTTTAATAATTTTATTAAGGCTCGTACAGTCGACTTACATAAACGGTCGTCGAACTGCACTTACTGTGATATTTTCCAAATTTGATTTGGACATAATTCCAAATCCAACCATTAGGTTTCAAATCTCTAATATTTGTTAGAAAGCTCCTATCGATATGAACCCAACGGTTTCAGTTTTAGGAGAATCCGATGGTCGGATCTCCCGTAATGTCTATTCGAAGTCAATGGTCGAAATTCGCGAATTGTCGCAGCGCGGCGCGTTCTATTCCGGCCATTATATTATGTATAATATATATAATATATATTTCGTCGATTTCCATTTAAACTGTATTTTATAAATCGTTTTAAATTCGTTTTCAAAATGATTTCAACTTCATTTTCAATTTCAAATCAAAATTGAATATTCCGTATCATTAATATATAAATGATAATATGTTCAAAACATTAGATTTTGAAACCAATTCCTTTTCGATATTCAATATAAAAATGAATAAAATCGATATAAATATCGTTCACGTCAAAATGGCGCATATCGAATCAACACGACTTTATATATTTAAATATATTCGTGTCCATCCCAAATCGGACATCAAAATCATATTTTGATTCTTTTACTGAATATTGTTTTAAAATATTCATTATTTTAAAATATTTGTCATTTTAAAATATTCATTCTTTCTGAACTGGAATTGGACACAGCCAGTTACCATATATTTTGATTATATGGATTTCATACAACACATGTATAGTACAACAACGATAAACAATCAACCATCATCCATAATTTATTCTGCACTATGTAAGCATTAAACATAAATATTTAACGCTTACGACAGCCTGTCAATCAATCGATCGACATACAACTAGACAATTGGGATTAATGTATGTCAAATTTCATCCCAACACCCGTGTGGGTTTTCAATCAACAAACACTGAATATTATTTGTGCAGTTGGGCGATATGTAAAATATATCATCCCAATCAATATCAGTCAAATGTGTGTACATAAACAAATCGTCTGATTTGTAAATGAATATTTATTTTATTCATATACCCGTTAAAAATTATATTTTTTAACAATAATTTGTTTTATTCAACACATGAATATTTTATATTTTGTATCTAATTCCATTCCACATCCCAATCACAATCAATTTCTACATCACAACACAATCAAACAAGTTGTCCATGGTCTGTGGACGACGGGTGTCGGGTGCTGCTAAGCACCGTCTGCATCCTAGTATATATTTTAACTAGAAGTAAATTAAAGTGAGAAGCTCTCACCTTTGGTTTCCACTCCGCCGTGCTTTATTGTCACTCATATTCGCTGTTATGATTCTAACGCAATCTGTTACCACGAAATTTATATTAAAAATCATATTTTTAATTCTCTACATATATAAAGATCATATTTTTATTTCTCTTTTATTTATATAAAAATCACATTTTTTATAATTTCTCTTTCAACATAGAAATCACATTTTTTTATAATTTATATTCAAACAAATAAAAATCACTTCTTTAATTTATATTCAAACAAATAAAAATCACTTCTTTAATGTATATTCAAACAAATAGAAATCGCTTCTTTAATTTATATTCAAACAAATAAAAATCGCTTCTTAAATTTATATTCAAACAAATAAAAATCGCTTCTTTAATTTATATTCAAACAAATAAAAATCCCTTTTTTAATTTATATTCAAACAAATAAAAATCCCTTCTTTAATTTATATTCAAACAAATAAAATTCACTTCTTTAATTTATATTCAAACAAATAAAAGTCACTTCTTTAATTTATATTCAAACAAATAAAAATCAATTCTTTAATTTATATTCAAACAAATAAAAATCACTTCTTTAATTTTATAAAAAATCTATTCTTCTCCAATAACAAAAATATAATCTTTTCGGTAGCAAAAATATGATCTTTTCTATAATAGAAATATGATATTTTCTATAATAAAAATATGATCTTTCCTATAATAAAAATATGTTCTTTTCTATAATAAAAGTATAATATTTCTTATAATAAAAATATGATCTTTCCTATAACAAAAATTTCAGTTTTTAAAACTAGGTTATTTCATTTTAAAAATTTAATTATTGTTCTATTACAAATTTAATTACTACACTAATTAAATTAATTACATAAAAATCAATGTCCAATTTTATAAAGAATTGAAAATAAAAATCATTGTTATATAAAAAAAAGGGAAGAAAAGCTCACTGTTTTATGTTCAGCGCTGTCGAATTGGAGCTTGACAATAAGAAGTCAGCGCCGCCTCAGTTACAGGCCGTCGAACCTAGATCGGGATGCACCGCCACGAAGAGCTATGCCACCCCCTTCATCACCAGCAGCCAATGGAAGCTCGAGTCCCCCTACGCTGGCCAATTTCAGATCGATCGGTGAGCCTCTCGAAGAAGATTCAGGCTATCCTGGCCCACCTTTATCCATCTCCGTCGGTCAGACTCAAGAGCTCGTGGAGCTCGAGATTTCGTAGCGGAGTGATTCAGGTAAAGATCCCTGTGTTTGAATAATTTTTGGAAGGGAGGGGTTGAATGATTTTAGCCGTTGAAAGATGTAGAACGTAGCTCTTCCAGCTGGTTGACCACGAATAAATTTAGTTAGGGTTTGACCCTTGGAAAGCTTATATAAATATAACATTTTAATTATTTTAATTCTGAAAATTCTTATTTATCGATCTGAACTCTAAATGAGACTCAACGATTGTTGCCCCTAGCTAATTACCCCTATTCTAAACACAATGGGATATGTATCGTAAGCCTGTTCGACTGTTTCAATCAGTTTTCATCAAATTTAAAATATAAATCAATATATTTTGAATTCAAATGCACATTTTAATTTACCGGGGCCACATACTGACTCTAAAAATTCCAGAAAAATTATTTCTAGCTTTGTATTGATGATACGGTCCTAACAAAGCTAATTTCATCAAATTTGAAGACCGTCTGCAAAATGGCCATTTTTTGGTCGATCCAAATTGACTGAAACTATCAAAACATGTTTTCTTTTGCCATGCTCACATATTGATTTCAAAAACTATGAAAATTGGAGTCTAGCTATAACTCGACATTCCGGATCCAACAAAAGTGGTTTCGTCGAAAACGGAGGTTGTTTGCAAAACGGCTATTTTTAAGGGCCTTTATATATATATATATATTAATATATATATAAATTTCACAGTGAATTTTTTGAATTTTAAACTGGACCTAACTTTTCATTTCTAATGTGAAATCTCAGTTTCTTAACTTCGTTAGAAAGATATCGTCAAATAGATTCAAATATTTCTTGTTTTGTTCAATTCTGACCTATATTAAATTCTGTATATTCAATTAAAATTAGAATCAAATTTTCGAACTGCCATGCCATTTCAGGCTCGTTATATAATTAAAATAAAATTATACGTTTTAAGTTCGTTGAAAATAAATTTTTCGTTGTTATTATTTAAAATAATTCATTTTAAATATTCAAAATACATTAAATTACCAAAATAAATTTTTTAAATTGGTTCTAATTTTCTGGATTATTACAGAGGTCATTCCTAGCCTGGACTCATGATGGAAACCGAACTTCCAATACGTGACATTTCGGTTTTAGTTGTAGAACCAGTATGGAGACATAGTAGGATGGAATACTATGCCATCTATGATTGACACATTTATATTTGAAGTTGATTTTGATACTATATACTTATAGTAATATAAATAATAATTTTGTTTTACGCGTATCAAGCATGTTTGGCTATTATAAGGTAAACTTTATCCTTCGACTTGCGTTGCATTGTGTGATGGGACCTGAGTCTTATAATAGCTTCATTTTTCCAAAAAGCATTGTGTTGTTTTATTTTAAACTAAGATTCATGTGGAATAAACCCATTTCGTAATGTACGGCGTGGTCCCGTGATTTACCCAACTTTAAAATCAAGTTAATAACTATTTTAGTTCTCATACCAGTCCCATGACTGACCTGGAGTTTATTGTTTCAACCTAAACTCTGGGTGTCCTTATTTTCCGCACGGGCAGCTAGTAGTTTTGGTTTTGCAGATATTTCTCTTCCAGGATCCAGGATTTACAGTTGAAGCTATATTCGGAAAGCTTTGTATCCGTATATTTCTTTCATTTGTGTTATGTATCATTGTTCCGCTACTTTGTAATTTAAATCTGTGATATTGTATTTCCAATGTGTAATATTTATTCATACTCTGTTATATTCTTTTACTCTGATGTAAATGTTGTAATAAACAATGAAATGTTCTATTGTTTGTCTTCTGATTTGTCATGTTCTCAATTCAATCCGGGCCTTCCTTTACGGAGAAGTTTGGGTCGTTTCATTTGGTATCAGAGCTTTGGTTTAAAGAGCTCGAGAATAAGAAAAATCAGAACCTAATGAATGAATTCATCAGAGATTGGATTAGTAATATCCAATAGGAATGACTCGTTAGAGATTGGATCAGTAGTATCCTAGAATAAGTGTGATGAGTATTAATTTTAAAACTTAAAATAAAAACAAATTTAGCATTGAAAATTTCATCTTAAAATACGTATTTGAGTATATTTATATTGAATTTGGACTATCAAGTGTTAGAAGATTTTGCATATACGCCTTGCAAGTGTGTATTCAAAGTCTCAAATATACTGGGTATGCAATGACCCTGATTTTTCGGTCAATTAATTTTAAAATATTTCATATTGTTTTAAATATTTAGTTGATAATATAAATCAATTTTTATATTGAGCTATCGATTTAATAATCGAAATATGATTATTTTGAATATAAATATATACAATTATTGTATATATATATAATTGTTGTAATACGAGAACTTGAAATAATCCAATTCGAAGTTAAAACTGAATTGAAAAGTAGTTTAGATGATCAATACAAAATTCTGTATGAATTAGAATAATTATATTAATTTATTTTCATGGAATTAATTATTTTGAATTTAATTTATATCGATTTAAATTAATATCTTTTCTATATGATCGAATTGGGCTTCGAAACCTGTTCCTGTGTGTTTGGAATAGTGGTATAACATTAGAAATGCCAGTTGTTGCGTTTAAATAGGAGTTCAATAACATGATATTTTAAAGGGGTTAAAATCGCCTTAGTTCAAAGAAAAATAAATAAAAAATATATAGTTACTTCCATCCTAAGCTTCTCAACATACACTGCAAACCTACCTCCCTTCAGTCTATTTCTACCTCTACCTGAAAGACATCGTTCCTGTCTTCTAGCTCTCTTCTATATATTGCGTTCTCTGTTTCTAAAAGAAGAAAAAGAAAACCCATTTCGAGTCTCTGAAATCCATCTGTTTCTTTTTCCCTCAGTAGCCTGCTTAACATTGGTTTCATGATTTTTCCATTTACTTTCGGTTCAAGGTTAAAAACAAAAAGTCATTGCCTCCCTCTTAAACAAATCAATCTGCCAATTTAAATAAAAAAAGAGATTGAACTCAAATTCGAAAGTAAGATTCACGAGACCAAAGACGCATGCAAGACAGATTCCCATGACTTTAGATGGAAGGGCGATATCGAGTGGGGATTCATGGCGTTTCTTTAGAGTTTTAGATATGGATAGGGAATCGATTTTGGAGAAGTTCGAACTACAGTTCAAGTTTCGCACAAGAGGTTAGTGGTGAGGTTCTAGGGCTTTACCGACAATTAGAAATGGGTCTGGGTGATGTAGGGTTTCGGCTGGCTCGAATTTGTAATGGAGCGATGGTGGTTTGGCAGTGGAAGGTTGGAGGAAATCGAAAATTTCTTGATTGTGTTCAAAAGTCGGGATTCATGTTTTGGATTGAGAGCAGTGTCACAACATTGGGTATGACGGAGTGGTGCTCAAGAAGTGAAGCCGGTTCAAATTTTTGGTGATTTTGGTGTGAATACAGGTGCCTACCTGTAGTTTTTGAACTGTGGTACGTGATGAACAAGAAGCATGTAGTCAGTAGGTGATGGTGCTAATTAGAAAGGAGGAGATGGGTTTTTTTGGTTCAAAGTCTACATTAGGGAGGAACTACACTACTTCATCAAAAAGGTATGTTGGTGGTCGATAAAGCATAAGGAAAGCTGAAAGAATGGTGCAATATTGGATTTTGATGGAGTTTGAAATCGAACTGAATGAGAAGGAGAGTCGCAGCAGATATAGATCAATAGGTAATTTATTTTATAAAATTAATTAGTGTCTTAAATATAAATTTATAACTTTAATCTTATAAATCATAGATCTAACCTACATAAGGTCAGATTCGAATGAGATTATTCATATTGGATTCATACTATCATCAATTAAGCAATGGAATTAAAATTGGGAATCAAAACAAATCGGAAAAGAAAATAAAAATCATGATGAGTAAATCTCACTCATATTTTTATTTAGAATTATTTTATTCGTTAAAATAATTGTTCATTGGTTGTTTGCATGCACTGAGATATTATTGTGGCTATTAAATATTTATTAGTTATTTAGGATTGGTGTTTGTGGTTATTATATATATATATATATATTGGTGATTGGATAGTTCTCGCAGTATCATTAGCGGATGACCCTATACGCCCCACGCTATGATAGTGGATGACCTTTTATACCGCGATATCCTGCCTCGAAGCAGGATGGGTATTATTTATGTTGGCTAACATCTGTGGATGCAGGAAAACAGGTTGGAGGGATCCAACTGGATTCCTCAAAAATAATGTTATTTGTTTTTTTCATATATTATCATATATGATGTGTAGAAAACCTATGGTTGATAATTACATGTTTTTGATTGTTTGAATATCAATAGGACTGAATACTGATTTATAAAAATATTATGATAAGGATATTTAGAGATTTAAAAGGGAAATCTATTTTTCCAAAAATAGAATTGAATTTTTAATAGAATAAAAATATAAACTTGTTTTGTAAAATAAAATACAAGTATTGAATTTATAAACGATGTTTGTAAATTGAATAATGCAGGAAATTAAAATGAATTTATAAACAGTATTTGTAAACGAAGGGAAATAATTTATCATTTGAAGATATGAATATTTAGATTCAAATGTGAATTTAAAATGAGAATTGAGAATCATTTTAAATAGTAAACGATGAAATTTATTCCAATATTCGAAATGTAAATGAAATTGAATAAATCTGTGGGATTTATGTTAAAATTCGACTCTGTCGGATTTATTACAAATAAATTATTTCCAGAAAGGGTATTTAAAATGTATTAGATTGAAACTGAAATAAAATATAAAAATAGATTATATATTAAACAGAAGTTATAAGAAATAAAATATTCCAAATAAGATTTGGGTTTTAAATTGATTTTTAAAATGGAGCTTGTTTTTATTATATAAACAAGGAAGCTAAATTCATAAAAAATGTTTATAAAGATAGCAAGGTAATTATCATTTGGATAATTGAAAATTTTAGACTCAAGTATGAATTTAGAAGAGAAAGCGGAAATCATTTCTAGAAGAGAACGATACATTTTATTCCAGAATTCGGGATATAAACTGGATGGGAATATATCCATAGGATGTATTATTGGAATTCGATTTCATCGAATTACATAAAGTAATTTGTTTCGAAAAGAAATTGGAAGTTAATATAGAATTTAAATTGTAATTGAGGTTATAACTAAGTTAAACGTTGGAGGGAATACTTGATGATTTAGGAAAATTGGAATTGTTTAAGTTAGATTTAGAAAACCAGTTTAATTTATATTTAAATATCAAATAATGGAGTTCGAATTTATTAAATAAACGATGTTTAACCTTTATCTTTAAAAGGAACTCGTGGCAGCACGGTAGTTCGTAAATTGACGTTTCAAACTTCAGTTGAGTATACAGAACTCAATTTAAGTCGGGATGATTTGAAACAAGAATCGTCAGGACCGATTTGATAATAGTTTTCTAATGGAAATGAAAATTTTGGATTTCATCGTGTGGATTTTGAGATATGACAAAATAAATTTTCAGAAAAACAGCGCCATAATCGTTTAAAACCATTACGGTTTATTTAATAAATAAAAGGATTTTAAGCAAATAAAATCCGAATTTCCATTAGAAAAACCAGGATTTGTGTTGTAAAATAAATACGAACTCACGTTGTGTAAATGAAACGATTTTTGAAACAAAAGTTATATTATTAATTATTGAATAGAATTTACTAATTTGACGAATAATTAGTTAATGGAATTCTTAATCAAAATCAGGATTTGGATAAGTGAATTGGGTTTGTGAACTCATATTCGAAATCAAATATGAAACTTGAATTGAAAATGGAATTTAATTGGTTATAAGAAAGTTAAAAAATATATTTGATCGTGACATATTCAAATAGAAAGAGAAATAAGCAAAATAGCTAATTAATGGAAATATTACCGAATTGAGTTAAAATAACCGGGATTGAGTTGGAATAAATTGGAAATGGATGTACTATGTTAAACAAGTATGGAATGAAGAGAATGAAGATTAAAATTTAAGTTCCCGACAAAAAGGTACATGTTTAAATTCCATATGAAGTTTTATGCGCCGAACCGGCAAGTTGCTTGGCTTTTTGATTTTCTTTTTGAATGGAAAGGGCCCAAAGAAGCATTTTGTAGTTGTACTGAGTGACCCGTACAAATGAGGTTATGGCGAAATTTTCCGAAAATTTAAGGAGTTAGAATATTTTTAAGAAAATTGGATAACTAGAAAATCAATATATCAATATATATTTAAATCGATAAGGAAACGAATTTAAAATAGAATATTGTAAACAAGAAGGAAATCTGTAATTAAAGCTAATAAAAATAAAAAGAGAAACATATACACATTTTAAAAATGAATATTTGGATTTTACGGTGTTGATTATTCAAGGCAACTGGTCTTGTCCGTTTTGAAGTTAAGTTAAGGTGTGAGAGGTAATTATACCCCAACTTGATTGATTTCATTTTTAACTGATAAATAACAAGATTCCGTCTCGAAGATCAATGTTTGAATAAAATTTAGTTGAGTGTAGTGATTTGGGTTGTTGTAACGATGTTTTACACAACATTCGTTTTAACCGAAATAAGTGAAATTTTGGAAATATAAAAGTAAATATTTCCTGAGTATAGAAATGAATGGTCGTGGAAGGGAGAATTAATTGGAAATAAATTCCAATCATAAATAGAAGATATTTTCTAAGTATACAAAATAAAATAAGACGATATATGAGAAATGCCTTCCCAATAGCGTAAGAGGGCATGATGATTATTGAAAATGTCGTGTTAACAAATATCGATAAGGAAATAGGGAATGAATTTAATTAATAAAATATTAATTAAGGGGCCCAGTGATTGTTGGATGCTTTGAATGGATGTTTGTTTTTGTAACATCCTGCCTTTTTGACCATTTCAAATCAGTAATTAAACCAATTTAAAACGTTCAAATAGACGGATCATTATTTAGCTTTTAGAGTTTAAAGACAGAACCAACACAGAAATATGGAATAAATCAATAACACCAATTGAACAGCAAATAACATTCATTTATAAATCAGAATTTTGATACAAATTTTTCTTTGTACACAGCGGAACCTAAAAATAGTTTGAAGACAAAAATTTTACGGGTTTCATAAACTTCAGAGTGCGCCGTCTTCGGAATTCCCAGCTTCACAAATCTTCGGATCCTAGTTGACACCTTTAATTTCTGAAATGCTCAGGGTCTGACCCGAGCGTTCCATGCAAAAACATAAAACACTCGAGTCAGGATTAATCATAGTTCAAGTAAATCGATTTCAATATAAACTAAAATAAAATAGTTAGTCCTAACTTCCGACAAATATACAAACTAAATATTGTGACATATAGTATTATGGTATCCAATTAAATTAATTATATTTAAGGGACAACTGATCACGGAAGCCTGCATATACACACGTGTATATGTACACGTGTGCACTGCCCCAGCATCCCGCAACCACAAATAATAAGTGCAACAAAGTCCATCAGGCATGCGCAATTACGCAGCACGACAAAGCATCGAGACAGGGAAGCACAACTACATAGTAAGGAAAGCCATGCAATTTGGCTAAACCCAAAAATAAAAGACAGCAAGCAAACTACATACATTGTATAAGTAAAATGCCGCAGCAAGGCGTATGAACTGTCGGCCAATTTGGCACATGTATGTAAGTCTAGACATAAGTAAATGGCCCACACAACCTAATCTGATAAAATGGGGTATGCATCAGAGACATATGTATAGTTCAGTGTACATATATGTTAAAGTCATGAAGCAACCATATATGTACATACACATACGACAGGCGCGGCACAGCAACATTAGTTGTATCAAGGATATTCTATGTGGCAAGTGATTTCCATTCACATATCAAGATGAAGTAGAGTAACAACAAACTATGCTTCTGTGTAAAAAGTACTCAAATTTGGTTTAAAACAACGTACAATGCCAAGTATTTAGGTAGTGAATTCTTATTTTTGATCATATATCCATGTTCAATAGGATATTCCTGAAATAAAAATGAAGTTCACATCCCAAGTTTCATAGCAAAGGTTACACATGAACTTTCAGATGCACAGTGGCAACATAGAGTATGCTAAGTTAGGTTCAGACATTCCATTTTGTGTTCCAGTTCTGTATGCATACATATAAGAGTATGATCTGGTGACATTCTAGGTGATCAACTACATGCATGACAATGTGTATTCCCATATATGCTTAATTTTGCAGGAGCATGCACCTACTACCACTAGTAGCCGTAACAACAAGCATTCCAGGACCAAATCAAAAAGATGTGAACTGACTAAAAAAAATGCCAGTAATTCACGTATTAAAGTGAATGAAAAAAAATTCAAATCAGATAGTATGCATATCCTAAACAAACTGGGTTCGGTAGCAAGGTAGTATAAAAGTACCTCCAACCCATGCATGGTATAAGTGGATACCATCAAGACATTTAATATTGACTGGTGCATGATAAAGAGCTGCATGTATATATAATAATGAATGAATGGTGCTACATATCTATTTAATAATGAATGGTGCTGCATGTATATTTAAAATGAATGGTGCTGCATGTATATTTAAAAATGAATGGTGCATATAAGGGTTCACATCAAATTTTAATGTTACAAATAAAGGTACTGCATGTACTGACTATATTGGAAAGAAGCAAGCTTGATAAAAATATAAAATATGTACATAGTTGAATGTGTTAATGTGTGAGCATACAGTCAATGGTATATGTACATATATAATGATAATCTGCTAGTATTTCTAATTATTAATTGACTGTTATTCATAAACCTTAAAGGTAAGTAAGCAAGCTAAGAACTAGATACCCCTTAAGCCTCAACTGAGGATATAGCATATATATTTTAAATTTTGTTCATCCAGTGTTCATCTTATGTGTTTCCAATTTAAAACAGGGTAATGTTATGGTCACGGTAAAGACAACTTACCCGGTAATATAAATCAAGGTCCGGCCGCAATTCATATACAATAGTCAGGTCATATATGTAACGTAGGAAACAATGGGACAGAGTACACATACATGTGTATTGTTCATCAGTAGTCCAGATTTTACCGAGCAAGGTTATACACATGGAAAAGTATAATTTATGCCAACCATACTTACGTATGTACATAGTAAAGGAATTATAAATTTGACTACACGATTCAAGAGATTCACATAAAAAAAACATAACATTATATTCTAAAATGCACATCATTATACACATATACGATACATGCATATGTCTATATATTTAACTAAATGTGCTTGGGTACATACATGCAGTTCTCATAGCAAAGCAAGGCAAATCTTTACTGACAACGTACGTAATGACATGTCCCTAACGACATTTGGTACGAAACAAGTATAACAGCCTTAACACACATGAATCAATGGTGAATGGGGTGGTACAACATAACACTCAATGGTGAACGAATACACATAGACAGAATGTTCAAGCCACACATGAAATGGTACCTCAGCTTTAGGTCTCTTCAAATACGGCACGCATTTTAGTTCTTAAAGCAACACATTTAAGTTTTACAGGGTGTACTAATATAGTCGTGAACCCAAATGTCTTCTATTAAGCCCAAGCGTATACACATGTGTTTAACAGGGTAAAAGAAATCAAGGTATAACTAATGCCAACAATCATCGACAGCATGCATACTTTAGGGTATTCAGATCAGAACAACAACGCGGAGGTTAGTAAATCAAACAGTGCTTTAACTATTTTATTTATTTCATACAAAAATCGAATTACTTGAAACTAGAATCCATCGTGAACAAATATACTCACCTCCACTGTCGTGTTTATCCTAGACAAGGCGACTCCCAGATTCAACGTTGCCACTGAAGGCGTGTTGCCGAGATCTAGAAAATCGACGTTGGTGGCTTCGATTCTCTGGTGTGAGCTTGGTGGTTGAAATAGCAAAGCTGATTTTTGGTGAACATCAAAATTGAAAAGGGGAAAAAGAAATGATTTAAGGGAAGAGGGAAAATTTCCAAATGCCATTAAATTAAAAAGGAGAACAGACCTTAATTTGTTTGCTAAGAAAAATGGAACGCAAAGTGATTTTTATAGAAGAGAACCGTGGGAAGCAAGGAATTGATATAGGCTGAACTGGGGTGCGTGATTTCTGAGTACCGTGGAGAGCAAGGAATCGAAATACAAAATTACTTGGTGATGAGGGGAATAAAAGTGTGATCCCTTCGTAATTTAATTCTACCGCAATTTACATTACACATTTTATTTTTTGTGTCGTCACACACAAATTTCAACCGCTACAAAACTTAACGTACTGCTATGTTTTCACATTCTGAACCCAATAAAATTTTGTTTGGTTGTTGCCCGACTTTATTCGTATAGAACGTTATTTTAATTTCAATTTATTTAACGTTTGACCGATTTTATTTAGTTTGTCTATTAACAGCTCCATTTGTTTCCAAATTTTGAACCGTTAATTTAAATTCCTTTAACACATGAATACACATATACAACAACCAAACTTCCATAAACTTCAACGATAAAATTTCAAATTTTATTTAACGTTAACTACAATTATTTTAAATTAAATCACTTATATTTTCCCATCGAATTTTGAATCAAATTCGAAGATTCAACCAATTCTGTTCAAATATTTAAAAATAATATTTTTATTCCAAGCCGACCGTTCTGAATTCAATTTAGACTCAAAACAATATATTCGATTTTCGATTAGCCATTCTGAAATCGAATTCATTTCTTATTCAAACCAATAAACTTTGAATTTAAATATCGAATCCAAATATAAAATTAATCATTTTATTGTGAGATCCATAATTAATTCCTATTTCAAGTTACCCAAATTTCTGGGTCGTTACAATTTTTCCCCCTTTAAAACTTTTCGTCCTCGAAAAGTAGAGATTTCCAGAGTATTACCAATGTGTACTTCAAATTTGTGTGAATTTTTCCATAGTTGATTTAAATATAAATATTTAAGTCATTGATCATCTTCATTCATTTATCATTTCTAATTTACTCGGAAAACCAAATTCCCTTTTAAACAAATTTCTTCTTGAATTTCAAATTCTGCATATGCTTGACTTATGCATCTCGAATTACTACAAATCTCTTTATAAACCTCATTTGTCAATGTTCACTTATCCACCATTCCACTTTTTCCTTACAAACCAAATCTCCTTACATTCAATCCATTTGATCTTTTCCATCACTCATTGAAGAGTGTAAATAACATTTTCTCTTCAAGTCACAATTTATCGACTTTAAATTCCCAAAAATCAAAATCATTTATAATTTTCATACATAACCCGAAATTTTGACAGAAAATGTTTGTATCGTTATTACAAAGTTATGGATTTGAAAAAACTCCAAAATTCCCTTTCTTAAACTTATTAAAATAGATATATTTTAATCTAAAATTATTTATTTGAAAATATCTTATAACTGAAGTTTGACAAGTACATTGTCGTTCTCACAGATGTTAGGCATACGCTGGCCAAATGCACGACTAAAATCTACAAGTACTAAATATCCTTGCTTCAACTGCCAGTGAAAATAATTCAAAAATTCTCTTAAAAAAACAGATACGGAAAGTACCAATGTGATATAGATCTGTTGTTTGTTCATGAATCGCAGATACACAATGGTTTCGTCTAGATCCCCCAGAAAACATCTGTATCCGTAGGAATTCACTTCCCTGCAAATTTCGTCATGGACAAATCAACGAAAGATATTTAAGAATCAAACACAATCTGAGATTGTTGAACGTTGGTTGCTCTATCTCAGAATCAAGAAATCAATTATCAAAAGAAATTTACTCAAGTGGTGAGGACCAATCAAGTCACGAAGACAAATCCAGTCACAAAGACCAGTTGCTGCATTAACAGGTGACTCACTATTACTAAGATATCTCAAATACTGTGGACCACAGGTACACAATGGTTACGCCTGGGTCCCCCAAGAAACATCCGTACTAAGCTTTCACAGCTCTGCGGTTTACGCCCTTATATTTCGACTGTAGATCGCAGCAGTCACAATGGTTACACTTGGTTCCCCCAAGAAACATCTGTCTACCTTAGGCTATCCGCAACCCTACGAATTACGCTACACTGTCGAATTCCAACGACTCTAGATCGCAGCGATCATAATGGTTCCGCCTGATTCCCTCATGAAACATTCAACCGCCGTAGTATATCTGCAGCCCTGCGAATTACGCTAGCAATCGTGCTCAATGGATACTCATAAGTTGTATGTCTGGACAAACTACTGTCACCAGCAATATAACTAAGCTCGAATTTCAAAGAGAAGGAAGGTACTTTCTGTGACGATCTCAAAACCCCGTGCTACAGTGTTAAGGATAATCATTGGAATATAACACATTAATCATCATTAGCAGAGTACAAATGATAGCATAACAAGAAATAGAATAATTTACACAAATATGACAGCGGAATCATGTATATATCACCACATCAGAGAGCACAGTGTTGGATACAACTTAGTGCATAATAATAAATAATTAGTCTACATCGCCTGCGGCGGAATCACATACATATACGATAATGGCGGAAAAATCATAGTCATCAACATGTAGTCAAGCCTCGCGATAAGCCAAAAGTGCACCTCTACTGCGATGCCAAGCCAAAATATGTCAGCTACCTGTAACTAGGCTGCCCGTGTGAAAATAAGGGCACCAAGCTTGCAAGGTGAAACAAACTACGAGTCAGTCATGGGACTGGTATGAGAAATCTACTTAACTCATTAAACAACAATAATAAGGAAAATCAAAGGACCACGCCGCTTTCGCGGAATGGGTTTACTCTAATGAGTGCTAGTGCATGAAATAAAGTAAATGATTAAATCATCGCAATGCTTTTTATAAAAATGAAGCCATTATAAGACTCAGGTCCCATCACACAATGCAACGCAAGCCGGAGGATAGGGTTTTTACCTTATAATGGCCAAGAGATGCTTCATACGTATAAACAAAAGTGTTTGATATTATTACTAGTGCATATTTGTTTCAAAAGCAAATTCAATCATAAATATAAATCCTAGGCGGCATAGCTACCATCTACTATGTCGCCTTACTAGTAATACAATCACATCCGCAATTTCGTACTGGAAATTGGATTCCGTCATGAGTCGAGGCAAGGGGCAAGCTCCTCTCCGTTCGAGACACACTAGCAAATGTCCCAGGACCGCACACAGCAATCCCTGGATCCTCCAAGGCCTGTTCTCTCTTACTTTTGAGGATTGGCAATTCCTGAACACACGTTTCCCGGTCCTTACAGACCTATAATCGAGGCGCCTCGCATTCCAACAACCACACAGGTGAAAAGTATATATAAATGTCAGGGCTGGTAAGTCACTGACACCACCGTAGCTAGAAAGAAACGTCGTGCACTCCTTGGGTCCTTCTCCCGTTTTTGACTCATACCGAGGTGTGAGGCTCGTGAATCTACGCTATACACAAAGCTACGCCACATAGGCCATTCATTGATCATCAACCACAAGACTTTGCTTTGCAACAGAAGCCTTGATCATATGCCACTTAGGCGTGCCACACAGGCAATCCACTCCATGCGACTGATTTCTATCAATATATAACCTTTGAGCTCGTAGGTCTCAGAGAAGGGCGTTAAGCAAGAGAATAAATTCTCCACCGCCAAACAGATATATATTTAATAGAGATCAATTAGCACAGAACAAAATCCAATGTCAGACACACAGTCCATTTACAAGTTCGTTCTGGGTATGAACGAAGCCGGAGGCACCAAATTCCTCGCATATCCGCATAATCAACAATATGTCCGGACGGCTACCACTTCAGCTCCTTCAAGGTAGCTACTCCAATCATGAGCATCAGTAGCGCCCATCCATCCAATGTGAAGATCGTCGGTCTTGAATCGTCTTCAACTCTTCGACTTCTCACCGTCGATCGATTATTTGAAATGAGAATTAACTCGGCCTTTTCAAATAATACACGTATATTTAGATTTTCAAATCAATTCATCACATGGTTAAATCATTCGACATTCACATTTCAGTTCTTTAGTATAGTTTTCATGTCAAGCACATTCAACCATCAAATATCAAGCAAACCAAGCAGAATCGGTTTATTTCCACATTATATCATCTATAATATTTTATAACGATATATCACCATTTTTATTTATTTAATAACGGCCTCATTTAATTAAACGACGTTTCAGGTCGTGCCGAGGCACTGACGCTGTTTTTCCCAAAATTTGTTTTACACATATCTGAAAATCTAACCGTTGGATTTCAACAAAGTTTATATCATTGGGAAGATATTCCCAAAGCGAACCCAACGATTCCAGTTTCGTGAAAATCTGATGGTCGGATCTTTCGGTATAATCGTTTGAAGTTACGATTTCAAAAAGCGAACTGCACCGCCTCGATTCGTTTTAATTTAGTTTATATATATATATATATATGTAATTCATTCGACGATTTCAATATCGTTTTCACTTCAAATATTTCACTAACACCTTTATATTTCAAAAAAATTCTCCATAACCTCCTTTGTACGGGAAGGGGTTTGGAAATTTATTGGGTCGTATTAGGTACCCAACAAATCCTAATAAGCACACATATATTTATAGTGATATATTCCGGTGTCCACAGGGGAGTGTGTATAGATCATAACTTCGGAGAATAAATTCTCATCACCCTATAAATGGTTTTTGTGCCTTAATGACCAGAGGGACGTGTTTATTGTCATCTCCAGAGCCGTGTGGGGTTTTTATTAATCTTGCAATTTACCATTACAATTTATATTGTCCAGATCAATCATCAGTTCAACCTGTAATATATAGTCATCGCCATACAAGCCTCTCGCTTGTATGGTAAATCTTCAACCTCGTGACACAAGCTCCAAATGCTTATGTGATATATGATGAAGTATGCCTATCGTCAAGAAGTATGCCATGTAGTGTATTTCAAAATTAATTGTCACTATCCTATGGCGATGTTTATTATTACACACAGAACAACTAGCACTCCGCATCCAATGGCATTCGCAGGAGTTGATATAATAATAAAATTTGCACATCCAACTCATTAAGGTTTACCTATTTGTCGGGGACGCAAATAAATTCTTTACTCAACAGCTAATCCAATTCCTGGTCAACACATGTATATATGTGTGTGAAACTAAGCTAAAAATTATATTTCTAGCAAACAAAGGTTTATCTCCACTTATGGTTATTTTTAACACTTCATATTTCACTTAAAAATGATATTTTTGTCGAACTAAAATATATTTCAACACATGACTATTTTATTTAGTTCTTATACCTGTTAAAAATAATATTCATAGCAAACAAATATTTATTTCAACATTGTATATTTTTAGCCATTCATACACATGATAAAAATGATATTTTTATCATCAAAAATATTTATTCAACACATGAATGTTTTAACACTTCATATTCTCAATAAAAATGTAATTTTTATTGTTCGATCTTTTTATTCAACACATGAACTTCTCTACACATGAGCATTTCCACACATGGATATATTTTATATAGTTTGTACATATAACAAAGATGTTATTTTTATTGTTGAAACAATTTATTTAAAATACGAATATTTTACATACTTTATATATATAAAAATGTGATTTTTATTGTTAAAAATATTTATTTATTCAACACATGAATTATTTATCAACACATGAGCATTTCCACACATGGATGTAGTTTCAACACATGACTTTTGTTTCAACACATGAAAATAATTTCAACATATGAAAATAATTCTAACACATGAATATTATTCAAAATTTCGGCAGCATAACGGCAGGGTAGTTAAAACCGGCACCGTCCCGAGTACGGCTCCTCGCTCTACCTTAAAACCTCGCGATTTTTGACAATGGGGATTTCATACATCTAATTCGCACGCAGGCGAGTATGATTTTTCTTTTCCACAATTTATTTCAATCACAAATGGGTATTTTTCCACCACAACCAAACAATATCAACCACAAACAATTCTATCAACCATTTGCATTATTCACCAAATTTTTCACACCAATTCACAAACAATAAATATCGTCCATGGTTTGTGGACGAGGGGAGTGTATATATATATATATATATTCGTATATAAACATATTTTATTTCCATTCCAACACACATATCATTTATACAATGCATGTATAATTCATACTTCGCTCATATAACTTAAACAACGCATATACAAGAGGTATACGACACGTGTATAATTTATATTTCGCTTATATAATTTATACATCACATTTCCATTCACATTTCAGTTTAGAAATCTCACATTGGTTTTTGAGATGCTAAAAATCGTAGCTAGCTCAGAAAAATCCGCGGTCTCTTCTAGATTGTAGAGAGCGTCCTTGCGGTCACGATGTTTCCTGTTTCATCGAATTTTGTCAACACACGATAAAGATATGATTTTTCAAAGTTTGCAACCCTTAAAAGTGTTATTTTCAGTTCAAATATAATAAAGCCGATACCTTTCCACGTTTGTTCAAAACTAGTTTTTGATTTATCGAACAAATGGCTGCACGATATTGGAATCAACTTGTACCACGTCAAAGAGGGTCGAGGGGGCTTCAGGCGCATGGCGGTGGCGTTCAACTCGGTGGGGCCCGGTGTTCGTGGCGGCAGCGGAAATTTCGGAGCTTTGGAGGAGGAAATCTCGAGGTAGGAGCAGCGATAGGGGGAGTTCTTTATATGGATTTGAAGAGGGGGAGGAGAACTACAAAAAGTTCAACTGGGGGTGGGGCTAATTCGGGCTGTGGCGATCGGAAATCACCTATGAAGCGGGGAGATGCCTTCCACCGTCGAGATCGGGGTTATGGGGGGGAGGGGGGTTTCTGATTTTTTTTTTAATTATGAATGGAGAAATTATATTGGTTGATGGTTTTATTAAATTTTAAAATAGTGTTTATCCACACGGACACCAATTCAAACCCAATCTGTCGCCCTAGCTAAATACCCCCATCCCAGACACAATAGGATATGTTCCGTTGGCCAATTCGACTGTTACAGTCAGTTATTCTTTAAATTAAAATATAAAACATTCAAATTCTGATTCGAACGTACATTTCAATTTGCTAGGGCCACAGACTGATTCAAAAAATTCCAGAAAAATAAATCTAGCTATGTTTTGATGCTACAGCCCCAACAAAACTAGTTTCATCGAATTCTGAGACCGTTTGAAAAATGGCCATTTTCTGGTTGATCCAATTTAATAGAAATTAACCAAACACGTTTTCTTTTGCCACGCTCGCATACTAGCTTCAAAAATTATGAAATTTGAAACTTAGCAATAGTTTGACATCCCGGATCCAACAAAAGTGGTTTTATCGAGTTCCGAGGTCTTTTGCACAATGTCTATTTTCAAGGGCTATATATTCTCCATAGCGACCTTTCTGAAAATTCATTTGGCCATAACTTTTGATTCCCGCTATGAAACGTCGACTTTTCAGAATCATTAGAAAGATATTCATAAACAGATTTAAATATTTTTGGTTTCACTAAAATCCGTTATATTTAGCACCCAGTACAGTCAGTCAATGTTTGAATTCAAATTTTCAAACTGCCACACTATTTCTAATTCACTATTTTATTGAAATATTCTATTTCAATTGTTTAAATTTCTTTGAAATAACTAATTTAAAAATTTCAAATTGGCTCGTATATTCCAGGTTGTTACACTTTCCTTATTTTGCTTTGAAAACATATAATACTATATACAGATAGTACTTCAATTCATACTCATAAATCATATTTACGATTTTCTTTCCAAATCACATTTCCAATTATCTCATTCTTATATAGATTCTATCATCTCAGATTTCATTTCCATTGATTACCTTCCAAATTAATATTTTTCGAATTCGCTATATTCTTATATATATTTCCCCATACAAGTTTCGAAACTTTATATCCAATATCTAAAATCGACTATCCTCAAAATTCCATTTAAACTTTAAAAATTTGAAAATTTGATTTCTAAATCGATTCAGATATTTCATATTCTTTCAAACTCAAATTTATAAATCTATTAGTTATAAACCAAATTCCCTTCCAAATCTCTAATTATTAAATTCATCACTTCATTCACATCTTTATTCTTTCAAACTTCCAGAAATATTCTTCTTATCACAAATTTCTTCTTCATGCATTATCACTCCTTCACATTCACATCCTTCGACCGTAAATTAGCAAGTGAACAACTTCCTAAGTATCAATCCCGAAGGCCGAAACCAACATCAGATCAACACTCAGAAAATTATTCACTTAACTAACCTCCAGTCAGTTCCTAAAATCCTTGACTTCATTTCTTAATTTCTATTAAATCATTTCCTACGCAAATTCTCGGATTCAATTTACAATTTCACTTCTTTTACGATATGTCTCCCTTCGTTCCCGGCGCACGACTTTTAGTTCTTGCCATATATCAAAACTCACTAGCCACTCACGATCTTCTTGAAGACATTTCCAATTATCATATTTATTTATTTTGAAAATCTCTTATTCACAAATCTTTATTTTCTACAGAAAATATACTTTATCCTCATTCATTATTTGGATTTAAACAGATGTTAAATAAAACATCGTTATTCCCACTCAACTGTTGACACTCATTAACTTACTTCACTTAAACAACTCTTAATATCGAACCTTATCCATTTCTCAGCGAACAATGAAGTCAATCAAGTTGGGTATATTTACCTCTCAGACCTTAACTGAACAACATTATTAACTTCGAAATAGATCAGGTTCACAAATTCGAATACCCACAAAAATATTCATTCTCGTACTTCTAAATTCAAGTTAAGAATAATTGTTGATTGTAACAATAATCCACACCTTTAAAATATTTGAAATATACTTTGTTTATTCGTACATAAACAATTGATATATTAAATTTTGATTAAAACTAAAAGTAAGTAATATTTTCCTGAAATACATAACTTCTTATGAATAATCTCTTATTCAATAATATATTCCGAACTTCAAAATAATTCCATTTGATTTGTATTCTGAACTTCAGAATAATCTCATCATCCTGGACAACTCCAATTCCTTTACTCCAATTCCATTCGCAACATTTTTGCTTTCACATGTTGTTTGCTTCTAAAAAGTAAATATTATCGGTTTTATAGGAAACTGGACTCGTCACATCAAATTGCTTTTGATTTTATTTAAACACAGATTCATATCTCCTTGAAATCTTCATTCATAATTTTGCTTTATCTCATTTACGATCTTCTTCATTTATAATTCTCATTTACAAGCTTATAACTTACCATTGATTTCATATATTCGATTGTGCATTATTGGTTTGAAACCAATTATAAATTATCTTGCCATATTCTGAATAATCTAAGTTAACAACACAATTTGACACAATTGATTTCCAGTTATACTCTTCCATTTCATTCAAATACTAGTTCAAATCTCTTCACTATTCATTCACAATTCCCATTTACAGTTAACCTTTTGTTACTCAACCTACACGTTTATAATTCATTATTGAATTCATATATTCGATAACACATTATTGGTTTGAAGCCAATTATAATTTTCCTTGTCACATTTCAAATTCAGCACAGTTGTATTCCAATTATATCACTTTTTACGATTTTTATTTACATTTACATCTATCCCGAATATCAAAATAAAACCCGCGTTTCATTTTTGAAATAAATTCCAAATTTCTCCTTTTCATTTTAATTTCCATCGGATTTCTTATTTCCAATCAATTTCAGTTATCTTGATTTCTAAGATCCATAATTACGGAAACTAATTCATCGATTCTCTTATACTCATTTTCCTTATATGCCATTCGATGGTGGATTCAATATTCAAATCTAAGGGGATCTTATCAAAGAATAATTCTCGCAAACCTGGATTCGAAGACTTCTGAAGAATGGGGATTCCGAACAGAATTTTTAAATCTCAGAATAAATTTGTATTTCCACTGTATTAGTTCCAAAAGACTAATCTATATAATATTTCCAAAATAATTTCCTTTTTCAAAATTTACTTTAAAATTATTTTTATTTCAAAATTTTAAATTTTGATACTTTTTGTTTTTGGAAATTGCTTTTCTAGTGTCGATTCTGTCATTTAAACTCGATAAGCTAAGCTTTGAATAAACCAAAGCTCTGATACCACTTGTAACATCCCGTCTTTTTGACCATTTCAAATCAGTAATTAAACCAATTTAAAACGTTCAAACGACGGATCATTATTTAGCTTATACAGTTTAAAGATAGAACCAACACAGAAATATGTAATAAATCAATAACACCAATTGAACAACAAATAACTTTTATTTATAAATTAGAATTTTGATACAAATTTTTCTCTGTACACAGCGGAACTTAAAAATAGTTTGAAGACAAAATATTTACGGGTTTCATAAACTTCAGAGTGCGCCGTGTTCAGAATTCCCAGCTTCACAAATCTTCGGATCCTAGCTGACATCTTTAAATTCTGTAATGCTCAGGGTCTGACCTGAGCGTTCCATGCAAAAATATAAAACACTCGAGTCAGGATTAATCGTAGTTCAAGTAAATCGATTTCAATATAAACTAAAATAAAATCTTTAGTCCTAACTTCCGACATATATACAAAGTAAATATGGTGACATATAGTATAAAGTATGGTATCCAATTAAATTAATTATATTTAAGGGACAACCGATCACGAAAGCCTGCACATACACACGTGTATACGTACACGTGTGCACTGCCCCAGCATCCCGCAACCACAAATAATAAGAGTAATAAAGACCATCAGGCGTGCGCAATTATGCAGCACGACAAAGCATCGAGACAGGGAAGCACAACTACATAGTAAGGCAAGCCATGTAATTTGGCTAAACCCAAAAAAGAAAGACAGCAAGTAAACTACATGCATGGTATAAGTAAAATGCCACAGCAAGGCGTATGAACTGTCAGCCAATTTGGCACATGTATGTAAGTCTGGACATAAGTAAATGGCCCACACAACCTAATCTGATAAAATGGGATATGCATCAGAGACATATGTATAGTTCAGTGTACATATATGTTAAAGTCATGAAACAATCATATATGGACATACACATACTACAGGCGCAGCACAGCAACATTAGTTGTATCAAGAATATTCTATATGGTAAGTGATTTCCATTCACATATCAAAATGAAGTAGAGTAACAACAAACTATGCTTCTGTGTAAAAAGTATTCAAATTTGGTTTAAAACAACGTGCAATGCTAAGTATTTAGGTAATGAATTCTTATTTTCGATTATATATCCATGGTCAACAGGATATTCCTGAAATAAAAATGAAGTTCATGTCCCAAGTTTCAACATAGAAAAGGTTACACATGTACTTTCAGATGCACGGTGGCAACATAGAGTATGCTAAGTTAGGTTGAGACATTCCATTTTGTGTTCTAGTTCTATATGCATACGTATAAGAGTGTGATCTAGTGACATATTAGGTTATCAACTACATGTATGTCAATGTGTATTCCTATATATGCTTAAGTTTGCAGGAGCATGCACCTACTACCACTAGTAGCCGTAACAGCAAGTATTCCAGGACCAAGTCAAAAAGAAGTGAAATGACTAAAAAATGCCATTAATTCACTTATTACAGTGAATGAAAAAAAATTCAAATCAGATAGTATGCATATCCTAAACAAACTAGGTTCGGTAACAAGGTAGTATAAAAGTACCTCCAACCCATGCATGGTATAAGTGGATACCATTAAGACATTTAATATTGATTGGTGCATGATAAAGTGCTGCATTCATATTCAATAATGAATGAATGGTGCTACATATCCATTTAATAATGAATGGTGCTGCATGTATATTTAAAAATGAATTGTGCTGCATGTATATTTAAAAATGAATGGTGCATATAAGGGTTCACATCAAATTTTAATGTTACAAATAAAGGTACTGCATGTAATGACTATACTGGTAAGAAGCAAGCTTGATTAAAATATAAATTATGTACATAGTTGAATGTGTTAATGTGTGAGCATACAGTCAATGGTATATGTACATATATAATGATGATCTGCTAGTATTTCTAATTGTTTATTGACTGTTATTCAAAAACCTTAAAGGTAAGTAAGCAAGCTAAGAACTAGCTACCCCTCAAGCCTCAACCGAGGATTTAGCATATATATTTTAAATTTTGTGCATCCAGTGTTCATATTATGTGTTTCCAATTTAAAACAGGGCAAAACAGGGTAATGTTATGGTCACGGTAAAGGCAACTTACCCAGTAATATAAATCAAGGTCCGGCCGCAATTCATATATAGTAGTCAGGTCATATATGTAACTCAGGAAGCAATGGGACAGAGTACACATACATGTGTATTGTTCATCAGTAGTCCAGATTTTACCGAGCAGGGTTATACACGTGGAAAAGTATAATTTATGCCAACCATACTTACGTATGTACATAGTAAAGAATTATAAATTTGACTATGCGATTCAAGAGATTCACATAAAAAAATACATAACATTATATTCTAAAATGCACATCATTATACATATATACGATACATGCATATGTCTATATATATATATATATAAGTAAATGTGCTCGTGTACACACATGCAGTTCTTATAGCAAAGCAAGGCAAATCTTTACTGACAGCGTACGTAATGACATGTCCCTAACGACATTTGGTATGAAAAAAGCATAACTTCCTTAACAAACATGAATCAATGGAGAAGGGGTGGGACAGCATCACGCTCAATGGTGAACAAATACACATAGACAGAATGTTCAAGCCACACATGAAATGGTCCCTCAACTTCAGGTCTCTTCAAATACGGCATGCATTTTAGTTCTTAAAGCAACACATATAAGTTTTACAGGGTGTACTAATATAGTCGTGAACCCAATTGTCTTCTATTAAGCCCAAGCGTATACACATGTGTTTAGCAGGGTAAAAGAAATCAAGGTGTAACTAATGCCAATAATCATCGACATCATGCATACTTTAGGGTATTCATATTAGAACAGCAACGCAGAGGTTAGTAAATCAAACAATGCTTTAACTATTTTATTTATTTCATACCGAAATCGAAATAGTTGAAACTAGAATCCATCGTGAGAAAATATACTCACCTCCACTGTCGTGTTTATCCTAGACAAGGCGACGCTCGGATTCAACGTTGCCACTGAAGGCTGCGACTCCTGTGTTGCCGAGATCTAGAAAATCGACGTTGGTGGCTTTGATTCTCTAGTGCGAGCTTGGTGGTTGAAATGGCGAAGCTGATTTTAGGTGAACATTAAAATTGAAAAGTGGAAAAAGAATTGATTTGAGGAAAGAGGGCAATTTCCAGACGCCATTAAATTTAAAAGGAGAACGGACCTTAATTTGTTTGCTGAGAAAAATGGAACACAAAGTGATTTTTATAGAAGAGAATTGTGGGAAGCAAGGAATTGATATAGGCTGAATTGGGGTAGGTGATTTCTGAGTACCGTGGAGAGCAAGGAATTGAAATACGAAATTACTTGGTGATGAGGGAAATAAAAATGTGACCCCTTCGTAATTTAATTCTACCGCAGTTTACGTTACACATTTTATTTTTTTTGTTCCGTCACAAACAAATTCCAACCGCTACAATACTTAACGTGCTGCTACATTTTCAAATTCTGGACCCGATAAAATTTTGTTTGGTTGTTGCCCGACTTTGTTTGTATACAACGTTATTTTAATTTCAATTCATTTAACATTTCACCGATTTTATTCAGTTTGACTATTAACAGCTCCATTCGTTTCCAAATTTTGAACCGTTAATTTAAATTCCTTTAACACATGAATACACATATACAACAACCAAACTTCCATAAACTTCAATGATAAAATTTCAAATTTTATTTAACGTTAACTACATTTGTTTTAAATTAAATCACTTATATTTCCCCATCAAATTTTTAATCAAATTCGAATAAATTCAGTTCAAATATTTAAAAATAATATTTTTATTCCAAGTCAACCGTTCTGAACTCAATTCAGACTCAAAAAAATATATTTGATTTTCGATTAGCCATTCTGAAATCGAATTCATTTCTTATTCAAACCAATAAACTTTGAATTTAAATATCGAATCCAAATATAAAATTAATCATTTTATATTGAAATCCAAAATTAATTCCTATTTCAAATTACCCAAATTTCTGGGTCGTTACAATTTTCTTCAGTAGTTAAATAACCGACTATCAAAGTATTTTCCATTACCATTGTCAATATGGAGAGATCAGTTGGATTATTATCCGAGAACCACTCCGTATTGGCAATAGCATTGCGAATCAGATTATATGAAGACAATTGAAGATGGAGTAAAGTACAAGGGTTTTTTCTGTTAATCCTTGGTAGAAATTGCCTAAGATGGATTAATGGAAATTGTGCCTTCGGTTTCTTTCAATCCCAGGACGAATGTGTATGGACGAATGTCTGACAAAGTATTTTCAGCGATCACATATGTTGTCTGTACAAATATACATCTGGTGGCGGAGAATTTATACTTTTAGCATAATATCCAGAATATCTTTGTGAAAATCAATTATTGATTAACGGATCTGACAATGTGGCATTCAAAGTGATGGTGTTATCAAGTAATTGTTACCTCAAGCCTTGTAACCGGGAAATGGTATAAAATCGGTTAGGTCGCATGGCTAAGTGGTTAGCTGCCAAGTAGGGTGTATTGTCACCTGATCTAGAGAAATTCCTTTTTCTTCTTAAATCTATCGATGCTGTCCCTAGCGAGAACGGTTGCTGATCCCAAACGTTAGTAATAATACATTCGGTACTCTCAAGCGAAGTGAGGGGTCGGTCATGTTTAGCCTGGGTTGCAAGATGTTCTTGTTGAACCCGGTGTATTCCTCTCTAGAGATACACTGTCGGAAGGTGGTCCCATACCTTGCCAGTTGGAATTCATTCTCCAATAAGTTCCCGTGGTCTTGATTGTATACTACATATGTAGAGCGTGAGATGTAAGAGTTTTGCTAGATTGATATTTACTTGTTTTAGAAACTATTATAATATCAGAATAATATTGATTTCCAAATGTTTTAGGTTACCGTAAGGTAAAAACCATCCTTGTTTATGTGTGGATCGGTCTTACAATTATCTTTTCTTTCGAAAAGAAATTTTAAAAGTTAAACCAAGTGTTTGGAGTTTACTCACACCAGTCCCATGACTGACCCAGAGTTTATTTTGTTTTGTTTTACCCTAAACTCTTGGGTGCCTAAATTTTTAAGGGTATTCAAGTAATTCAGGTATTTATAGATATATTTGGAGGAGCTTGGAGCAGGAGGCTTCAACGTTAGTTATCTAGTATTATTTTTTACTATGTTGTATAGTACACTGAAAATATTATGTATATGTATGTACAGTAAAAAATTTATATACCAAAAGTTGTTACATATATTATATTTTATTCCACTGCGATGTGAGATTATGTGTTGTTATTTCTGTTCTTCTTCTATTATAATATTTTTCTCTTTCTATTTCTCATCCTCTAACTTCTTTCTATTAATGATCCGATAATTTCTGGTGTTTTGTTATTCGATATGGTATTCATATCGATAATCAGAATTGGGAAAATGTCAGTTCGTTACAGGGTAGACATAGAATCACACTCTAGTCGCCCGCGGATAATTCTGATGATGTAACTACATCATCAATATTTATGTTTGAGTTTCGAAAGTGAATATCTATATGTTTCCATATCGACTGTTGTGAGAACCAAAACATAGTTAGAAATTATTGTTGTGATTTGACACTGAAATATGATTTTTGACCATATATAAAAAAACTATATATTTGAAAATTTAATCAACTAATTGATTGTTGGTTGTGATGTTTGATTACTAGTTTAACTAATAAAAGTATTGGAATGATAATTAATTCAACCAATAAGAGAATGAAAGGTAAATTAAGCCAAATCGAATCAAATATTGAACTAAATCAAAATTTTATTAGAATTGCATACATATACATGTATATATATGAACATGTCATAGCAAGGAGGCTAGAGAAGAGGAATAAAATTGTATGCTTGACAAATAAGTACATATTTCTTGTATTTCTTGGGTTTGATGATTTTATGAGCCGATTGGCTAGCCGCTTGGCTTTTTCATTTTCTTTTGGATTGATGAGGCATTGTGTAGCAAGTTGCAGTTTTAAATATCAACCCGTACAAAGGAGGTTATTGTGAATTTTTTTGAAAATTTAGGGTGTTAGCCAAATTTTTGAAAATTTAGAAAATTCTTAGAAACTGAAAAGTTGAAGAACTCAAGTCGGAATGAAAATTGAATTGGTTGGTTAAACAACTTTCATCTCCATTCCTTTTCGAGGACGAAAAGATTTTAAGTGGGGGAGATTATAACAACCCGGAATTTTAGTACAAATTTAAATTTTTTATTTAAGCTATCTTAATGAATTTTGATTATTTAAAATGGTTTATTTTAAAAAAATAACAACTAAAAAATTATGTTAATCGAAGTTAAAACTTTAAAATTTATATTAATTATATTATGAGCCTGAAATGGCACGGTAGTTTGAAATTTCTATTTTAAACTTCTAATAAATATATAAAATTCATTATAAGTCAGAATTGGACGAAATAAGAAACACTAGGATTGCACTGACAATATCTTTCGATGAATATAAGAAATTGAGATTTCACTTTATAAATTGTAAGTTATGACAAAATTAAAATTCCAAAAAAATGCTACGGAATTTATATATATAATATATATGGCCCGAAAAGCTACTTTTTGCATACAAGTGAATTTGGACTTGAAACCACTTCCATTGAGTTCAAAATGATGTTTCTGAATTCGAAAAGTATAAACACTAATATATTTCGAGATTCGTAATTCATTTATATAAATATATTTTTAATATAATATATATATACGCCTTAAAAAGTGGAATTTTGCAAACGACCTCCGAATTCAATTCTACTTTTTTTTTCTGGATTCGTATCGTCAAATAATGGTAAGATTCCAAATTTCATGATTTCTAGAATCAACATGTGATCGTAATTGATTTTACAGTGTAAGAACAGTAAATATTCTGACTTTAAAAATTCACTATTTATGCATATGGACTCGGAATTCGACGAGACTAGTTTCGTTGGATCTGTAATGTCAAAGAATGGTTGCATGTCAATTTTCATTGAAAATGGAATCCATAGGTGACCACATGGATTTTTAAACTATGAAAATAGACCAAAATTGAGAGATTTAATACATAAGGGGTTAAAAGGAATATAATTAAATAAATTAAACATGCTAGGGGGTTAAAAGAAAATTCTCTTTCAACATAAAATATCCTAAACTCCTCTGTAACCCTAACACAAACCTAATTCTTCTCCTTATTCTCTTCAACGACAGCAGCCTTTCTTCCTTCTTTTCTAATTCATTATCTCCTTCTTCCCCTTTTCCTTCAAAACCCAATTAATGGCCTCCTCCTCCCATTTCACCGCTGCCGCCGCCTCTCCTCCCTCCTCCTGCCGCCGATTAGCCCTCCTCTCCTCCTCCTCTTCTCCTTCCTTCTCTCTTTTTCTCCTCCTCTTCTCCTTCCTTCTCTCTTTCTTTTTCCCTCTTTGAAAATCCTAGAACTAAAAGCCACCACCGCCGCCACCAAAGACCCCACCACCGCACCACCACCACCCACGCTCCTCCCTACCTCCAGTCAGGCCAGCCGCCGCCTCAGCACCACCTATCTACGGCCGTGGGCCCCGCTTCATCAAAAATCCCCTTTTTCACAAAATTCCTTATTTGCAAATAACCCCATGTCCTTCATTCCTCAATAACTTTCAAACCATGCATTTCTGGCCAAAACTCCTCAAGACCAAAGTTGTAGTTCACAATTTTCTCTTCGATTTGAGTATATGAAAGTCGGATTTCAGAGTTCGGAGCTACTCGGAAAATGCGATTTACGACAGCAGACCTGCTGCGAAGATTCACGATTTCCAGCGAATCCAAGCACTTTTGGAAGAAAGTCCACTAGGCGAAAGTTGTCCGAAATGGGGTGTTTGAGCTAGAAAAAGAGTTTGGTGAAGATTGGAGTTCACTTGTAGAAGTTAGAGCCAAAACAGTGAAACCGAGTGCGAAAAGCGACAAAATGGCGAGCACGACGAAAATCAAAGATTGACGGAGTGGAAAAGAAGGTGAGAACTTTTTTCTCACTCAATCTTTTGTATAGTTAATTATTTTTATAACTGAATATAAATTAATCGTCAGTGATCGAAATATTTGTTATATCTATTTCATGGATGAATTTTTGTGTTGTTATGTATGTTATGATATGATTGAAATTGGGAATATTTAACATGTTAAAATGAAATGTTAATGTATTTATGATAATTTAAATGTGATTACACTTCCATTCACAAGTTACCCGACTTGTTTATGTTGATTGGGAAGATAAATTTCACACATCGCCCAAGTGCACAAATAATTATTTATTATTTAGTTATTTGTTGGTTGAAACCCCACACGGGTATTGGGAAGATACTCTGATCACACATCTCTCTTGTGATTAGTTATATGTCAGTCGATTGACTGACAGGCTGTTGTAAGCATTATTTATTTATTTAATGCTTATACAGTTGTAGAATGCACTCTGGTTGTTATTTGGATGTTTAAGTGATTATATATCATGATTATAGAATACATGCGATGCATGAAATCCATATAACTAAAATTATATGGTAATTGATTGGGTCTCATTCAAATTTAGAAATAAACGACTGTTCTAAAATAAAAAGTTATTATTTTATTTACATTTAGGAACATGTAAATTGACATATTTTGATGAACGATAAAAGTTATTCTTTTATTGACATGTAGGAACATGTAAATTGACATATTTTGAAGAACGATAAAAGTTATTCTTTTATTGACATTTAGGAACATGTAAATTGACATATTTTGATGAACGATAAAAGTTATTCTTTTATTTACATTTAGGAACATGTAAATTTACATATTTTGATGAATGATAAAAATTATTCTTTTATTTACATTTAGGAACATGTAAATTGACATATTTTGACGAACAATGAAAAATTAGTCTTTTATTATCATGTAGAAATATATAAATTGACATTAATTTGTTGATGCTAAAAACTAGTCTTGTATTATCATGTAGAAATATATAAATTAACATTAATTTGTTGACGCTAAAAACTAGTCTTTTATTATCATGTAGAAATATATAAATTGACATTAATTTGTTGACGCTAAAAAATAGTCTTTTATTATCATGTAGAAATATATAAATTGACATTAATTTGTTTACGCTAAAAATTAGCCTCTTGTTATCATGTAGAAATATATAAATTGACATTAATTTGTTGATGCTAAAAATTAATCTTTTATTATCATGTAGAAACATATAAATTGACATTAATTTGTTGACGTAAAAACTAGTCTTTTGTAATCAGGTAGAAATATATAAATTGACATTAGTTTGTTGATGCTAAAAAGTAGTCTTTTATAATCATGTAGAAATACATAAATTGACATTAATTTGTTGACGCTAAAAACTAGTCTTTTATTATCATGTAGAAGTATATAAATTGACATTAATTTGTTGACGCTAAAAACTAATCTTTTATTATCATGTAGAAATATATAAATTGACATTAATTTGTTGACGCTAAAAACTAGTCTTTTATTAACATGTAGAAACATGAAATTTGACATAGATTTGTTGACGCTAAAAATCATGAAAATGATTTACAATAAAAGTTATTCTTTTTATTGAATATAGGAACATTTGTTGAAACATTAGAAATGATAATTTTTTATGTATACTGATTCATTATTAAAATTTGCACGTTCATTAAAAACGTTGCATTTTATAAGTTAATTTAGATGAAAAGAATAAATCTTTAAATTAAGATTTAAATGAGATTTTCCAATTAATAAACATAATTAAAATGAAGTGGAAGTTGGTTTTGGGTGGATTGTGAACAATGTTTATAACGACATTCGTTCTTTAACTCGATTAATATTGAAAATATAATTTATAAATCTTTTATGGAAATTTTCCAAAGTAAGATTTTCCAATTTAATAAATGAAATCGGAATTTAAAAGAATTCGATCTACTAGTAATCGAGATGAGTTTCTGTAAAAGAAGACCGTTACTATATATGGAATTTAAAAGGCTTTTCCGCTATTCCATTTATATTATTAGTCTGATACGGAAATTTATATCGATTATATATTGATCTGCATTCCGTGAAGATTCCATTTTTATGGAAAATTATTTGGGTTTATCGTGAACTGTGTTTTAAAGGACAATGGTTCTATAACCCACATAAAAACAGGATTTATTTCCTGAAAAGTTGAATAATTATTAAGTAATAATTTTTGAGATTACAACTGAACTAGAGTTCTAAATGAATCTTTAATTAGATTAAAGAATAAATTTAAAAGAATTTTTCTTTCATAAAATTAATGGGGAACTTTCCCTAATAATGTGAATATTTTATTAAAGAATATTCTGAATAGGAATGAGGCATATGATATGTTTTCACAGCACTTGATTATAAAATAGGCGAGTTATTCGGAAAGACCGGGTTTAACCCATTCTGAATAATTAATACGACGACTAAAGTCGAAGAGGAAGACGGTGGTGGAAGACCGGAGATCTTCACATTGTTTGGATGACTACTGATGTCTTGATTGGGCGTAAACCCAAGACTAGGTAATAAGTGGTGATCGTCCAAACGTACTTGGAGATCGACCGGTTATGCGAGGGCCTCTCTCCTATATTGGACATATGTGACGAGGAATAAGGTGCCTCCGGTTTCGTTCAGACCCAGAACGGACTTGTAAATGGATGGTATGTCTGATGTTGTATTCTTTTATATTGTATTCGTTGGTCTCTGCTAAACATATATCTGTTTGGTGGCAGAGAATTTATTCTCTTTCTTAACACCCTTCTCTGAGACCAGAGGATATATATTAGTAGAAATCAATGGTATAGTATGGATTGACAATGTGGCATGATGAGATGCATGGATCAAGGCTTTTGTTGAAAAACAAAGCCTTGTAGATGATGATCAAAGCATAGCTTTAATTAGCATAGCTTAATTAGCATAGCTTTGTATATAGCATTACTTCAAGAGCCTCACACCTCGGTATGAGTCAAAAACGGGATAAAGGAATGCAGAGAGTGCACACGTTTCTTTCTAGCTAGAAGTGGTGACAGGTTTTTGCAAGCCCTGACAATTTTACTTATGTGGATGATGGATTACGAGGCCTCGGTTATATTGGTCGATAGTGGCCAATTTATAGGTTCAATAGGACCGGGAAGCGTGTGTTCAGAATTGCCAATCGACTAAAGTATTTGTGGACCGGCCCTGCAGGATCCAAGGGTTGCCCGTAGGTGTGATCTTGAGACATTTGCTAGAGCGTCTCGAATTGGTGACGAGACCATCCCTAGCCTCGACTCACGATGGAAACCTAACTTCCAATACGTGACATTTCGGTTTTAGTTGTAGAACTAGTATGGAGACATAGTAAGATGGGGTACTATGCCGTCTATGGTTGATACATTTATAGTTGAAGTTGATTTTGACACTATACACTTATAGTAATATTAATAATAATTTTGTTTTATGCGTATCAAGCGTGTTTGGCTATTATAAGGTAAAACTCTATCCTTTGGCTTGCATTGCATTGTGTGATGGGACCTGAGTCTTATAATAGCTTCATTTTTCCAAATAACATTGCATTGTTTTATTTTAAACTAAGATTCATATGGAGTAAACCTGTCCCTGTTATAAGGCATGATCACGTGATTTACTCAATTTTAAAATCAAGTTAATAACTGTTTTAGTTCTCATACCAGTCCCATGACTGACCTAGAGTGTTTTGTTTCAACCTAAACTCTGGGTGCCCTTATTTTCCACATGGGCAGCTAGTAGTTTTGGTTTAGCAGATATTTCTTTTCCAGGATCCAGGATTTACATCTAAAGCTATATTCGGAAAGCTCTGTATCCGTGTATTTCTTTCAGTTGTGTTATGTATTATTGTTCCGCTACTTTGTAATTTAAATCTCTGATATTGTATTTCCAATGTGTAATATTTATTCATATTCTGTTATATTCTTGTACTCTGATGTAATTGTTGTAATAAACAATGAAATGTTCTATTGTTTGTGTTCTGATTTGTCATGTTCTCAATTCAATCCGGGCTTTCCTTTACATGGAAGTTTGGGTCGTTTCATAAAGGGAGAATGTTAGATATTTTCAACATTATGCCTCTATGGTTTTATTTTCATGAAGAGAGAAAAGAAGGAAAAGGGAAGAGGGCGAAGAGAAAAGGTCTCACATCTTGGGATATTGAGGTCCATACTTATTTAAGTATAGGATTTCATGAAGAGGTTAGGGTCTTGGGCATCCAAATGTTTTATTTCTTATGCGGATGTAAGTTATGCATAACTAGAACACACGTGTGCGCCGCCGTCGTAGTCTATCCAATCAAACCGGGCTAGGTATGAGTTTGAGTCCTGATCCAATAATGATAGTTTTGGATCATATATGAAAACAACATGGTGTTGGATTTCAATCCGTTATGGACCCAACCCAAATTATGATCACGAATTCAAACAAGGAAAGATTAGCGATGGTTTTTTTTCTATTTTTGGGAATCTGAATGGCGATTGTTGGTGATGAACGACACTACCCTTTGTAATGGTTCAGAACCATTGGAAAAGATACAACCTTTGTTGAATAGATATCTACACATAGTGTAAGGACCCGCATTCTACGCATCAGAGATCGTAGAATATTTATTTCATTCACATACGAAGTCGTATGGTTGTGTAACTTTGGGGAACGACTATTGGTGTCATTTCCTATGTTCACAATTTTTGCTGATTTTTAAATGACCGTTTTACCCTTAGCGAATCTTGTTTCGCCTATAACTTTTGATTGGTAAGGAGTTTTGACCTGAAACCACTTCCATTAGATTCAGATGATGGTTTAACTTTCCGTAGAGTGGTCACATTAGTCAAATGGACTTACCGTTTGTGAGATATGGCTGGAATAAGGTTTGGAAGGTGAAAAACAGCTCAATTGGGCTTAACCGGGTGATTAACAGCTAAGCCCATAACCCATTTCGGGATTAGGGTTATAGGATGGTTGATAGGCTTTGGGAAATCAGTTTCATTCATTTTTCTAGCTTCCATTTACCTTCCTCTAACCCTAGCAATGGCCTCCAACTCCCAAATCACCTTTTAATCACTTTCTAATCACGTATTAGCCAAAATACACCAAATTAAGGAGGATTAGCATAGAAATCGAGATAGAGCTGCTGGAATACATTGGAATCCACGCCAAATCAGTTAGATTTTCAAATCTGAGATTTATTTGTGGCTAAAGTGAGTGATTAGCACTTTTTTCACTAACTACGACTAATTTAGGGTGATTAGTGATAATTAGCGAAATTATGACTCAAAAAAGTATAGGAAAATATGCAGAAATTATATTGTTTTATGCCTATGTTAGAAATTTGGTTAATTTGGACATATTTTGCTGAACCTATAGTTAAATCATAGTTAACGGGGATTTAGGGGAAAATATGGGTTTTGGGTATGTTTGATCCATATTAGCATGATTATTCCTTGTTTTGATTTTTATGGTTGATTCAAAATGTTGCTATTACTGTTTGGTATGATTTGTGATTGCATAGAAAAGTTAGATTGGTCGAAAATGTCTTATGGCTTAAATAGCTTGCTGGAAAGTTGTAGGAAATAGTACAGGATCCCGCTCGTTAAGCACCTCCGCGACCCGACTCGGTGCTCGAAGGAGGCACCGTGAGCAGGACTCACGAACCGCTCACGCTACAGCTCAACGAGTCGCCTTCTCATCACGAACCGGCATCACCAGGCTGCCCTGGATGGAGACACACGAACCGAGGTGGAGCATCACGACCTCCTAGAGGTTTGACCATGAGCCAATCCCCAAGAACAAAAGTTGGGGCCACGAACCGCGAACCGAACTGGAGCACCACGAGCCGCGCTTCGAGGGTCACAAGCCAAACAAGAAAGAATACCATGAGTCATTTTGAAGGGCACGAACCGAAGAGTCACGTACCAAGATGATGACTGAAAACCCGAGATGCAAAGGTAGTCCAAATGGGAAGTTAGAACTCAGGATCCAGATGAGAACCAACGAGTTAACTTCATGAGTTGGACTTTTCTACGGGACGTGTGCAAAGGGGTTATCGATAGCTATAACTTTAATTCACCACTGAGAGACGGGTTAATGGCTATGGATCAGCGCAATGGGACCGTTAAGACTCCCAAGGGCAAGTGATCATAGCATGGCTATGGATCAGTGCAATGGGATCATTATAACTCCCAAAGGAAAGGTGATCATAGCAAGGGGTTAGTGGCTACGGACTAGCGCAATGGGGTCATCAAGACCCCAAGAGAAAAGTGGTCGTAGCAAAGGATTTGGATGATCAAAGTGGTGGATATCGTATGCTTTACGCAATGAGTGAGTGACGTGAGGATGATTGCTATGTTTGATGTTTGCTATCACCGTGACATGCACACTCCCATTTTACACTTTATGTTAGTGTTACCTTAGAGTACTGTACATCTTGTTGTGCTAACTCTTTGGTTGCACGTCCAGGTTCATATATGATTATTTATACCTGTTATTGTTTTGTTTTGCTGCTATCGCTCATACCAGAATTTTTGTCTGACCCAGAGTTTTATGTCTCTTTTATTACTCTAGGTGCTCCTAAACGAGTAGACTAGAGATAGGTTAGGTGGTATGCACGAGTAGCTGTCCGGAGACGAGCAGGAGGCATCTACGTACTATTTACATATATTCTACCTTTGTTGTTGCCGGTCACTACTTTGGGCATTAGTAGTGTACCATTTTTATTTTTATTTCGAGATAGTATTTTGTAGTTGTAATAACGATGATTTGGATCATAAGATGTATTTTGGATTCCGCTGCTATACGGTTCAGTTTCCAGCTTATGCACTGTCTCGCCTGTTTTATGTCAAGTTATGTTGTTATTATATTTTATTCCATGCGCTGTGAGATATACTACAGGTTCGTTAGTGATTCATAGTTTCAAACCCTTTTCTTTTGATGACCGTCCCGTGCTATTCGGGCATTTGAACAACACATTTTGAGGAAATGTCGGCTGGTGCAAGGCGGGCCATCACATTTGGTATCAGAGCCAGGTTGCGTAGTTAACCTAAGGGAAGACATCGGGGAGAGATAGTTGTAACAACCCGAAAATCTGGGCTAATTTAAATTTTTTATTTTGGCAATTTCAATGAATTTTGAATATTTGAAATAAATTATTTTAAATAATAATAACGGAAAATTATTTTGAATAGAATTCAAATGTATATATTATATAGATCGTCGTTAGAATATAAATAATTATTTACAATTATAAAAGGAATTGAAAATGGCGCGGTAGTTCGATAATTCGATTTAAAACTTCAAATGAATGTACAAGATTCAAAATAAACCGAATTTTAGAGAAACCAAAAATATTAGAATCTAGTTGAGAATATCGTTCCAAAGAATCTGAAATTTGAAATTTCATAGCGGGAATCATAAGATATGCCCAGTTGAAAATTCAGAATAGTCGCTATGGAATTCTGGCCCTTAAAAAATGGCTATTTTTCAAACGGTCTCAGAATTCGGTGAAACTAGTTTTGTTAGGACCGTATCGTCAATATGAAGCTAGAAAATATTTTTCGGGAATTTGATAAGTTAATATGTGACCCCAGTAAATTGAAATGCGCGTTCAAATTCAATATATAGAGTTATATTTTGATTTTGGCGAAAACTAATCGAAACAGTCGAATCAGCCTGTGATACATATCTCATTGTGTTCGGAATGGGGCAATTAGTTAGGGACGACAGTCGGTGGGTTTCGTTTGGAGGTCGAAATAAAAAGTTGCTTTAAAGAATTAAATAAATGAATATATATATATATATATATATATATATATTATATTCCTCACCCTCTATTCTCTGTCTCACTATCCTCTCTATCCCCGTTGAAACGGTCAAAAAAAGAAAGAAAAAAAAGAAGAAGAAAAAACAAATCGCCAGATCCCGTCAGCCCCCCCCCCCCATTTAAGATCGGTTTTTATATATAATTAGCACTATAAAGATTCGAATTTTTTTTGACATGAACATCGCTAGAAAGTTTAGATTTTTGTGTAGAAGAAGAAGAGATTTTTATTCATAGGAAAAACATGGTTTTTATTTTAATATAAAAATAAAATTACGTTCTTTTATATATACATGAAGATTTAATTTTTAAAGGTAAAAAGAAATGATTTTTATCGTTATAAAGAAATGATTCTTATCGCCAAAAAGAAATGATTTTGATCGTATAAAGAAGATATCATTGACAAGAAGGAAAATATTATTTTTAATATATGTAAAGATTAAAAATTCAATTTTTATATATGTTGAAGAAGAATAAAAATCGAATTTTTTATATAATAGAGAATATAAAAATGGGATTTTTATATATGTAGTGAATACGGGGGACGAAAGTGACGAAGGGCAAGCACGATGAAAATTTTCTATAGTAGAAGTGTCAAGGCGTTTGGTATAGCTTGGGTGAGAACTTCTCACCTTTAATTTTCTTTTTCTAGTTAAAATATATACTAGGATGCAGACGGTGTTTAGTAGCACCCGACACCCGTCGTCCACAGAACATGGACGGCTTGTATGCTTGTTGGTTTGATTTTATGTGTAGTTGAATGTGTGATGTGAAATGAAATAAAATATTTTTTTAGTTAAAAATAGAATTTTAACGGGTATTTAAAATGAAATAAATATAAACAAATCAGACGATTTGTTTATATAAACTGATTTGACTGATTGATTGGGACGATAAATTTTACACATCGACCAACTACACAGATAAAATATGTGTTTGATTGATTGAAACCCCACACGGGTATTGGGATGAAATTTGACATACACTAATCCCAATAATTAGCTGTATGCCGGTCGACTGATTGACAGGCTGTGTAAGCGTTGAATATTTATATTTAATGCTTATACAGTGTAGAATGCACTCTGGATGATGGATTGCTGCTTTCATTGTTGTTATACACATTTGTTGTGTGAAATCCATATAATCACATTATATGGTAATTGACTGTGCTTGATTCCAGTTCATAATTATCGAATATTTTAAAATATTTGAAATGAAATATTTGAAATAAAATATTTGAAATAGAAATATTTGAATAGAAATATTTGAAATAGAAATATATAAAGCCGTGTCGATTAGATTGACGCCATGTTGACGTGAACGATATTTATATCGATTTTATTCGTTTTTATAATGAATATCGAAAAGGAATTGCTTTCAAAATATAATGTTTTGAAAATATTATCATTTATATATCGATGATATGGAATATTCAATTTTGATTTGAAATTGAATATGAAGTTGAAATCATTTTGGAAACAAATTTAAAACGATTTATAAAATACGTTTTAAATAGAAATCGATGAAATATATATTATATATATAATGAAATGGCCTAAATAGAACGCGCCGCGCTGCGGCAGTTCGCGAATTTCGACCATTGACTTCGAACGGACATTACGGGAGGTCCGACCGTCGGATTCTCCTGAAACTGGAACCGTTGGGTTCGTATCCAAAAGAGCTTTCTAACGAATATTAGAAATTTGAAATCTAACGGTTGGATTTGGAATTATGTCCAAATCAAATTTGGAAAAGGTCGCTGTAAGTGCAGTTCGATGGCCACTGATGGAAATCGACTGTACGGGCCTTGATAAAACTATTAAAAATATTAATAATTTGTGTAAAATCATAAGAAATGATTTGTGAAGAATTGGGATGAAAAACTCTATATTTGGAAAGATAAAAATGGATTTTTATCAAAATGAACTAGTTTTGAACTAGAATTATAATTTATTTATTTTTAAAATAAATAAATTGGATTTGAAATGGTTTTGAAAATAAACAGAATTTCCAATAATTGAATTGGAATGGATTTGAATCGAAATTATCTTTGGAATATTTCGATGATGGATTTCGTGATTATACAGATAGCGTTATGGAAATTTGAAAGATATATAGATATCGTTATTTCCAATACGATATTTGTTGGTCGTAGAATTTGATATTGAATATAAGCCGATATATTTTCTATTCAGAGCCTTGTATTTAATATCAAATGTGATTTGGGTTTTTCGTGAATGGTGTCTTCATTAACACTGTTCTTGAACCCAGTTTAGAAAAAGATTAAATCTTTTTATCTAGATTTAATGAAGTGTACCAATTAAATAATAATTAATTGGAATTGAATTTGAATTGATTTTTGGGTTTATCGTGAATGGTGTTTTAAATAACACTTATTCTGTAACCCGATAATTAATGGAATGTGATTTTGGGTTGTCATGAACGGTATATTCAATAATACTGTTCTTAGACCCAAAGGAGTTATGAAAATCAGAAACTAACTGGAGATTAGTTAAGTTGAATGGTTTCTGGAGTATTGATCTGATGTTGGTTTCGGCCTTCGGGGTTAATACTTAGGGAATTGCTCACTTGTTAATTTACGGTTCGGGACTGATTGAACTATGATGTGATTTTGGGTTTATCGTGAACCGTGTTTTAAATGACACTAGTTCTTTAACCCAGTTAAAGATTAAAACTAAATGGAGTTTTAATGAATCTTTAATTAGATTAAAAAGATCGAGAATGGAGTATCACCAGTTTTACTCCAGGCGGTAGTTAAATCTTTAATTAGATTTGAACGTGAAATGGTAATTGAATTTACCGATAACACCGTGGTGTTAGATATGAAGTATGACCAGTTTTACTTCATGGGATAAATAGGTTGGGATTGGAAAATAAAATAAATAATTACTTCGGTGTGGTTCGCTAATCCCGACTAGTTTGAAGTGATATTGAAAGGAAGATTAAAGAATAAATTGAAAAGAATTTATCTTTGATAAAATTAATGGGAACCTTTCCCTAAGAATGTGAAATTTAGAAACTAACTGTAGGTTGGCTAAGATGAATGGTTTCCTGGGTATTGATCTGATGTTGGTTTCGGCCTTCGGGGTTAATATTTGGGGAATTGTTCTCTTACTAGCTTACGGTTAGTGACTGATGAATTGGAATGAGGCGTATGTTGCGTTTGTGTAACACTTGTTTATTATATACGCGAGTTATTTAGAAAGACCGGGTTTATCCCATTCTGAACAACTGATTCGACAATGAGCCGAAGATGAAGATGGTGGTCGAAGACCGGAGGTCTTCACGTCGTTTGGGTGGTTATTGATGATCTTGATTGGGTTGTACACCCAAGAGGAGGGAATCAGTTAGTGATGGAGATCGGTGGATATGCGGGGTACTAGGTGCCTCCGGTTTCGTTCAGACCAGAACGGACTTGTAAATGGACTGTGTGTCTGACATGGGATATCATTCTGTGTGATTGATGGATATTGGTTGCATAGAGTGGTTTGCCTGTGTGGAATGCTAAGATGCAAATGATCAAGGCTTCTGTTGAAACGCAGAGTTTTGTGGTTGATGATCAAAGCATATCCTGTGTGGCATAGCTGTGTGTAGCATTGACTCGCGAGCCTCACACCCTGGTGGTGAACCAGAAACGGGAGAGGACCTCGAGGGGACATGCGTTTCTTTCTAGTTAGAAGTGGCGTCAGTGGTTTTACATGCCCTGACGAGTTTGACTTATGTGGTTATTGCTGTTGCGAGGCGCCTGGGATATATCGGTGACTATGTGAAGCCGATGGAGTCATTCGTTGACTCATTGACGCCCCCAAAGGGTGGGGAAACGTGGTGTTCAGGCATTATAATCCACATCGGTGGATCGGCTCTGACGATCTAAGGGGCAGTTGCGGCTGTTTCTGAGACACGGGCTAGAACGTCTCAAATCGGTAGAGGACTATCTTTTGCCTTGGTTCACAGATGGAAATCCAACTTCCAATACGTGACTTTGCGGTTTTATTTGTAAACCTATATATGGCGACATAGTGGCATGGCACGCTCATGTCGCCTATGATTGATACTTATGATTTGAAATTGTTTTGACACTATACACTTATAGTAATAACAAAAGATGAAATTTAGCGTATCAAGCATTCTTGGGCTATTATAAGGTAAAAACCCTATCCTCCGGCTTGCGTTGCATTGTGTGATGGGACCTGGGTCTCATAATAGCTTCATTATTCTTTATTTAGCATTACGCTATTGTTTTATGCACTGGTGTTCTTGGGAGGAAACCCATTCCATGTTATACGGCGTGGTCCCTTGATTTACCTAACTTTAAAGTAAAGATCAATAACTGTTTTAGTTCTCACACCAGTCGCATGACTGACTTGGAGTTTATTGTTTTAACCTAAACTGTGGGTGCCCTTATTTTCTGCACGGGAAGCTAGTAGTTTTGGTTTTGCAGATTTATATTCACAGGATCCTGATTTACAGCTAGAACGATACTCGGAAAGCTCTGTATCCGTTTATTACTTCTAGTTGTGTATTGTATTATTTTCCGCTGCTATGTAAATGTATTGTAATCTCCGATATTTTTCTGATGTATATTATTTGTTTATACTCTGTATATTCTTGTATTCTGATGGAATTGTTGTAATATATAATGAAATGTTCTTCCGTTTGTGATATGATATGGTTTGTTCTCAATTCAATCCGGCCTTTCCTTACCGGGGAAGTTCAGGTCGTTTCAGGTGGTATCAGAACTTTGGTTTACAAAGCTCAGAGAACAAGACATGTTAGAATCGAACGAAAAAATTCATCAGAGATTGGATTAGTAATATCCAAAGAGAATGACTCGTTAGAGATAGGATCAGTAGTATCCTAGAACGAGTGTGAAGAGTATATTTTTAAAATGAAAACAATTTTTGTTTTGAAAATTTAAATCAATTATACATATTTGATTATTTATTTATATTGATTTGGACAATCCAATATATAAAGATTTTGCATATACGTCTGATCCGCGTGTATTTGAAGTTTTAATATACTGGATAGATATAGAATCACACTGTAGTCGTCCGGAGATGATACTGATGATTGACTAGTCGTCATCAGCATTCACGTTCGAGTTTCAAAAGTGAGATATTTATATATTTCTAATTGACCGATGTGAGAACCGAAATTAAATAAGGCTTATTGTTGTGATTTGGCATCAAAAATGTGATTTTTGACTATATATCAAAATTATGAATTTGAAATGATAATCAACAAATTGATTGCTGAATGTGTTGTCTGGATATTGTTTTCATTAATTAGAATTTTGAACCATTATGTTAATTTGAACCAAATAGTGAGTTGTATTGAAAATTGGTTGCATTTGCATATATGTACATGTGTATACATTGAACAGGTCATAGCAAGGAGGCTAGAGAAGAGGAATAAAATTGTTTGCCCGACAAATAGGTACATGTTTATTGTATTTCTTGGTGATTTTATGAGCCGATTGGCTAGCTGCTTGGCTTTTTCTTTTTCTTTTTGATTGAAGAAGGCCATGGGAGGATATATGAAATATTCCGAAGTCCCCGGTGCAGGGGAGGTTATGGCAAAAAAATTCGGAAATTTAGGGTGTTAGCCAAATTTTTGAAAAATTTGAAAAGTTCTTAGAAACTGAAAATTTGAAGAACTTAAGCCATACTGAAAATAGTGAAAGTTGAGTTGATTAGTTAAACAACTTTCGACTTCATTCCTTTTCGGGGACGAAAAGTTATAAGTGGGCGAGATTGTAACAACCCGAAAATCTGGAGTAATTTAAAATTTTTATTTTGGCAATTTCGATGAATTTTGAATATTTAAAATGAATTATTTTAAATAATAACAATGGAAAATTATTTTGAATAGAATTCAAATGTATATATTATATAGATCGTCGTTAGAATATAAATAATTATTTATAATTATAAAAGGAATTGAAAATGGCGTGGTAGTTCGATAATTTGATTTCAAACTTCAAATGAATGTACATGATTCAAAATAAACTAGATTTTAGCGAAACCAAAAATATTAGAATTTAATTGAGAATATCTTTCCAACGAATCCGAAAAATTGAAATTTCATAGCGGGAATCATAGGATACGCCCAGTTGAAAATTCAGAATAGTCGCTATGGAATTCTGACCCTTAGAAAATGGCCATTTTTCAAATGGTCTCAGAATTCGACGAAACTAGTTGTGTTAGAACCGCGTCAATACAAAGCTAGAAAATATTTTTCGGGAATTTTTCGAGTTAGTATGTGACCCCAGTAAATTTAAATGCGCATTCAAATTCAATATATAGAGTTATATTTTGATTTTGGCGAAAACTAATTGAAACAATCGAATCAGCCTGTGATAAATATCCCATTGTGTTCGGAATGGGGTAATTAGTTAGGGACGATAGTCGGTGGGTTTCGTTTGGAGGTCTAAATAAAAAGTTGCTTTGAAGAATTAAATAAATGAAAAAATATATATATATATATATTATATTCCTCACCCTCTATTCTCTCTCTCACTATCCTCTCTCTCCCCGTTGAAACGGTCAAAAGAAGAAAGAAAAAAAACAAAAAAACAAAAAGCAAATCGCCAGATCCCGTCAGCCCCCCCCCCTCATCGCGCCCGCCACCACCAAGGCCGGCGGCCCTCCGATGCTCCACCCCCTCCCCCTCCGCAGCTACCTCTCTGCGTCCCCCTTACTCCCTTCTCTCCAATCCGAACCCCCAAACATCCCACTTCCGAAACCCTAGATCCACCACCACCCCTCCACCACCAGCAGCCCACGCTGCTCCACCACCACCCCTCCGATGCGTCGCCACCCCTGCGCCACTAGCACCCCACGCTGCTCCACCACCACCACTCCGACGCAGCAGCAGCCCCTCCCCCTCGTTAGCCCGATAAACCCCTTTCTTTAACCAAAATTCAATTTTCTTCAAAGAGGAAAAGGGTGAGTTTTTATTATATAAACCCATTATTTAAATTCAGTTTTTATTAGATGATTCACATTATTTAAGATTGGTTTTTATATATAATTAGCACTATAAAGATTCAATTTTTTTTGGCATGAACATCGCTAAAAAGTTTAGATTTTGGTAGAAGAAGAAGAAGAAATTTTTATTTTAAACAAAGGTTCAATTTTTATTCATAGGAAAGACATGGTTTTTATTTTAATATAAAAATAAATACACGTTTTTTTTATATATACATGAATATTTTATTTTTGAAGTTAAAAAGAAATGATTTTTATCGCTATAAAGAAATGATTCTTATCGCCAAAAAGAAATTATTTTGATCGTATAAAGAAGATATTATTGACAAGAAGGAAAATATGATTTTTAATATATGTAAAGTTTAAAAATTCAATTTTTATATATGTAGAAGAAGGATAAAAAATGAATTTTTTATAAAAATAGAGAAAATAAAGATGGGATTTTTATATATGTAGTGAATACGGGGGACGAAAGTGACGAAGGGCAAGCACGATGAAGATTTTCTACAGTAGAAGTGTCAAGGCGTTTGGTATAGCTTGGGTGAGAACTTCTCACCTTTAATTTTCTTTTTCTAGTTAAAATATATACTAGGATGCAGACGGTGTTTAGTAGCACCCGACACCCGTCGTCCATAGACCATGGACGGCTTGTATGCTTGTTTGTTTGATTTTGATGTGTAATTGAATGTGTGATGTGAAATGAAATAAAATATTTTTATAGTTAAAAATAGAATTTTAACGGGTATTTAAAATGAAATAAATATAAACAAATCGGACGGTTTGCTTATATACACCGATTTGACTGATTGATTGGGACGATAAATTTTACACATCACCCAACTACACAGATAAAATATGCGTTTGATTGATTGAAACCCCACACGGGTATTGGGATGAAATTTGACATACACTAATCCCAATAATTAGCTGTACATCGGTCGATTGATTGACAAGCTATGTAAATGTCGAATATTTATATTTAATGCTTATACAGTGTAGAATGCACTCTGAATGATGGATTGTTGTTTTCATTGTTGTTATACACATTTGTTGTGTGAAATCCATATAATTACATTATATGTTAATTGACTGTGCCTGATTCCAGTTCAGAATTATCGAATATTTTAAAATATTTGAAATGAAATATTTGAAATAGAAATATTTGAATATAAATATTTGAAACAGAAATATTTAAAGCCGTGTCGATTAGATTGACGCCATTTTGACGTGAACGATATTTATATCGATTTTATTCATTTTTATAATGAATATCGGAAAGGAATTGATTTCAAAATATAATGATTTGAAAATATTATCATTTATATATCGATGATATGGAATATTCAATTTTGATTTGAAATTGAATATGAAGTTGAAATCGTTTTGGAAATGAATTTAAAACGATTTATAAAATATGTTTTAAATAGAAATCGACGAAATATATATTACATATATAATGTAATGGCCTGAATAGAACGCCCCGCGTTGCGGCAGTTCGCGAATTTCGACCATTGACTTCGAACGGACATTATGGGAGATCCGACCGTCAGATTATCCTGAAACTGGAACCGTTGGGTTCATATCAAAAAGAGCTTTCTAAGAATATTAGAAATTTGAAATCGAATGGTTGGATTTGGAATTATATCCAAATCAAATTTGGAAAAGGTCGCTGTAATTGCAGTTCGATGCCCGTTGATGGAAATCGACTATACGGGCCTTAATAAAATTATTAAAAATATTAATAATTTGTTTAAAATCATAAGAAACGATTTTTGAAGAATTGGGCTGAAAAACTCCATATTTGAAAAGATAAAAATGGATTTTTATCAAAATAAACTAGTTTTGAACTAGAATTATAATTTATTTATTTTTAAAATAAATAAATTGGATTTGAAATGGTTTTGAAAATAACCAGAATTTCCAATAATTGAATTGGAATGGATTTGAATCGAAATTGTCTTTGGAATATTTCGATGTTGGATTTCGTGATTATACAGATAGCGTTATGGAAATTTGAAAGATATATAGGTATCGTTATTTCCAATACGATATTTGTTGGTCGTAGAATTTGATATTGAATATAAGCCGATATATTTTCTATTCAGAGCCTTGTATTTAATATCAAATGTGATTTGGATTTGTCGTGAATGGTGTCTTCATTAACACTGTTCTTAAACCCAGTTGAGAAAAAGATTAAATCTTTTTATTTAGATTTAATGAAGTGTACCAATTAAATAATAATTAATTGGAATTGAATTTGAATTGATTTTTGGGTTTATCGTGAACGGTGTTTTAAATAACACTTGTTCTTTAACCTGATAATTAATGGAATGTGATTTTGGGTTATCGTGAACGGTAACTTCAATAATACTGTTCTTAGACCCAAAGGAGTTATGAAAATCAGAAACTAACTGGAGATTAGTTAAGTTGAATGGTTTCTAGGGTATTGATATGATGTTGGTTTCGGCCTTCGGGGTTAATACTTAGGGAATTGCTCACTTGTTAATTTACGGTTAGGGACTGATTGAACTGTGATGTGATTTTGGGTTTATCGTGAACCGTGTTTTAAATGACACTGATTCTTTAATCCAGTTAAAGATTAAAACTAAGTGGAGTTTTAATGAATCTTCAATTAGATTGAAAATATCGAGAATGGAGTATCACCAGTTTTACTCCAAGCGGTAGTTAAATCTTTAATTAGATTTGAACGTGAAATGGTAATTGAATTTACGGATAACACTGTGGTGTTAGATATGAAGTATGACCAGTTTTACTTCATGGGATAAATAGGTTGGGATTGGGAAATAAAATAAATAATTACTTCGGTGTGGTTCGCTAATCCCGACTAGTTTGAAGTGATATTGAAAGGAAGATTAAAGAATAAATTTAAAAGAATTTATCTTTGATAAAATTAATGGGAACCTTTCCCTAAGAATGTGAAATTTAGAAACTAACTGTAGGTTGGCTAAGATGAATGGTTTCCTTGTTACTGATCTGATGTTGGTTTCGGCCTTCGGGGTTAATATTTGGGGAATTGTTCTCTTACTAGCTTACGGTTAGTGACTGATGAATTGGAATGAGACGTATGTTGTGTTTGTGTAACACTTGTTTATTATATACGCGAGTTATTCAGAAAGACAGGGTTTATCCCATTCTGAATAACTGATTCGACGATGAGTCGAAGATGAAGACGGTGGTCGAAGACCGGAGGTCTTCACGTCGTTTGGGTGGTTATTGATGATCTTGATTGGGCTGTACACCCAAGAGGAGGGAATCAGTTAGTGATCATCCAGACGTTCTTGGAGATCGATGGATATGCGGGGTACTAGGTGCCTCCGGTTTCGTTTAGACCCAGAACGGACTTGTAAATGGACTGTGTGTCTGGCATGGGATATCATTCTGTGTGATTGATGGATATTGGTTGCATAGAGTGGTTTGCCTGTGTGGCATGCTAAGATGCAAATGATCAAGGCTTCTGTTGAAAAGCAGAGTCTTGTGGTTGATGACTAAGCACAACCTGTGTGGCATAGCTTTGTGTAGCATTGATTCGCGAGCCTCACACCCCGGTGGTGAACTAGAAACGGGAGAGGACCTCAGGGAGGACATGCGTTTCTTTCTAGTTAGAAGTGGCGTCAGTGGTTTTACACACCCTGACGAGTTTGACTTATGTGATTTTTGCTATTGCAAGGCGCCTCGGATATATCGGTGACTATGTGAAGCCGATGGAGTCATTCGTTGACTCATTGACGCCCCAAAGGGCGGGGAAACGTAGTGTTCAGCCATTATAATCCACATCGGTGGACCGACCTGACGATCCAAGGGGCAGTTTCGGCTGTTCCTAAGACACGGGCTAAAAC